>JANBXA010000253.1:13712500-15145000 GCA_030556225.1 Cricetiscus sungorus
GGCTACTATTGCTGCTATAGATACCATGATTTCATACCACTGTCATTGAAGGAAGTCAGGACAGGAACTGAAGCACGGTGGGAATGTATAGGCAGGAGCTGATATGAGGGCATTTAGGAATGGATTGCTCTTGAAGGCTTGCTAAACCCACTTTCATGTAGAACCCAGGACCAACAGCCCAGGATGGCACCACACACAATTGGCTGGGCCCTCCCGACTCAATCCCTATGTAAGAAAATATACCACAGGCCTGCCTACAGGACAATCTATGGAGATGATTTTCTCAACTGATGTTCTCTCCTTTCAGATGGTTCTAGTTCTGTCAAGATGACACAAAACCATCCAGTATAATAATATCCAACATTTCCTCTAGTGGAATCCTTTAATATATACCTTTCAGATTCTGACCATTGATCTCTGAATACTATTTGTGTGTGGTTACATATTAAAATTCGAAGAATCCTACATTTGGACCAGACTTTTACTTTGCTACCTAGGAGGGTGACTAGAATAGAAAGGCTCACCTTGCATTTGTACTAAAATTGGAACTGAAACTTATATGTCTTGACTTCCAAACTCAACTGTACACCTGATCATTAGCAACTCTGTGTAGAACCAGAAATGGACATGAATTCACATTTGGTTTGAAGGAGGAGTTATCAGTGAGTGATAAGACTTTGTGATACTCAATTTTCTGAAGAAAAATTTGCAATGGGAAGGGTGACTCTCAGTTCAACATAGCTCTAGTCAGAGTCATTTTTATTGAAGGATCATGATGGAGATGACAACGAAAGTTAGGATCAGAATTGTGTAACTGTAACTCCAGGCCAGGCAACCAGTAAATCCATCACTTGGATACTCCCAGGCTGTCTCAAGGCATAAGTCCTCACTACCTCACTAATATGTGCACACATGCATGCACACACACACACACACACACACACACACACACACACACACACACACATATACACACACACACACATATACACACACACAACTCACACACTCACACACACACACACACACACACACACACACACACACACACACACACACACACACCACACTCACAACAGCTAAAGAAAGATGTCCTCTTTGTCCTCAGGTAAATCAATGCATCTGGACTATAAACCTAGAGCTTTTAATCTGCATGTTTGCTGGAACCTGTTACCATATACTGGAGGATATTCAGTACTTTTATTTTAATAAATCTACACTTTCACTATCAGTATGAGATGGTCTGCGCTGTGCTGTTCAATTCACTGCTTGAGACACAAAAGATCAGAACATCTCATCAGCTCATGAGACATCACAGACAGACAGCATCCCCCATAGCAGAAGATAAGTTATTTCTTTATTTAAGTAAAATGGATTCCTAAATATCACCATGTCAATAGTATTAATAATAGAGTAAAATTTGTATTTCAAGTGAAGATTTCTTAGAACAATATAAAAATAGATTATTTTTAAAAGGGGTTTTCTCAAGACTAAAAATACATCATTTTTAAATGCAAAAACTAGAACTCATCCTCAAGTCTATAAAAATGGGAATTCTGTCCTAGATCCTCAAACTTTTATATTGTTATTAAAAAATTGATACAAATAAGACAGTAAAACATATCTTAAGAGGTTACAGAAAGGTAGATGCATGTTCAGTTACATATTAAACTTCACTTCTAGTGTATGTTTTAACTATTAACAGTTTGTATAAGTAAAAATAATTAAATACCTAAAGACCAAGTTTTGTACTTCATGCATGGGTATGAACAATATTCTCCAAATATTGAGATTTATTTCCTATAAAATCCAGCACATAATTAATGCAGATATGAAAACTTTCCATCATACATAGGGTTCTGCAGGATTCTTTGTTTTATAGAAGTGCAAACAGTCTGTACTTCACCTACTGCAAGTTTTGAGTAAATATATATACACTTTAAAAGATAATACAAAGTGCAATCAGGGTAATGGATAGCCTCTGTGAATTAGGAATGTTACCATTGTGAATTCCAGGAAAGCTATCCAGTTAAACTACAATGTGTGTATGGACAGATACAATTTATACAAACAAGGATGTATGAATCATAGTGATTTTTAAGGTGTCAAGTAAGGTGCTATAAATTACCAATAGCTAAAATATACAAACTCTTAGTTATATTATTATCTATATCATAACCAAAACCTATACCTTATTTTCTTCCACCTATTAGTTAGGGAAGAACTCAATAGTTATGTGCTCATTCCAAAGAACAAAACTTCAAAACTAAGTTTCTGTTTTCTGGTGTTTTGTAGAATAGGGCAAAGCTATTCCTATCTGCTCTGCTCCACTCTGTATGCCAAACAAAATGCAACAAGGCATTGGTGAGGATGACAGGAGAATGAACGCAGGAGAAGTGCAATGCAAATTGACTCCAGTTTGTAGCCTCCCACCTCTTGCCTGCCGTCCAGGCCCACAGCCTTCCTGAGCTCCAGGGACATCCTGTTGAATGCTCCAAGGAACTAACTGGCACCTGCGCCATTTATGTGTCTTCCACCTATAGGAAAAGAATAAAATCCTAGCGAGAAGAAGCAGAGATGGCAGGAAAATCACAGATAATGTAGTGTTAAAACAAACAAACAGATTTAGCCTCATTCAGTTTCACCTAATTTTAATTTAGCTACTCTGTAACTCTTTCTAAAGGCAACATTAATTATAAAATTCTTCATATGGTTCTAGAGATAAGAAGCAATCATTGGCAAGTTCTGTGGAAAAGGACTTCACAGAGGGACAGAAAACATTTGAACTTGCTATTCATACTTCCAAGAGATGCCTCAGCTGGCACCAGAAGTGCTGCATTCCACTAACTAAACTGTAGTCAGGTCAAGGGTCTTCTCTGTGGTACCCTTTGTATGATCACTGAAAGGGGTAACAGCAACTGAGATTATATATCCCATAACAAATGCAAATTCCAAAAAATCAATATGTTGACCAAATAGTCAAAAATGTTCATGGTATAAAAACAATAATTCTATTTGTCATTTCTAAATTAATGATACATGTATTAACATGGCAAATTTATGACTGATCTCCACTTAAATTTTATCATGTTGTGATCACACATTTCATGAACTAATGCCATAGAATATATTTTTTCATTTATTGTCAGGACTAGAATGATACACTTCAGCAAAGTTCAATGAGAAAGTTTTCGTCTCATGGCAAAGAGGCCAGATTCTTGTAATAAAATTTTTAGGTTATATGTATCTTCAGTGACTTCAACTTTCCTGGAGTTGTTAATAGATGACTAGAACACGCAGACATCTCACTAGCATTGCAGAGGAACAATGTCACTTCCTGAGCCACAATGCTCACACGTAGGAGAAACAAGGGTTCTTTGGAGACAAGGGAGACCAATCCTGATTATTCCCCTGTGACAAATAAGTCCCTTTTTAAGAACATGTGTCTTTTAGTTGTTAACTCTTTCCTATATTTCTTACAGTTTCTATCAACATAACACATTATTCCTACCTACTAGAGCTACCTACACAACTGGCAAATTTACACATATATTTGCCTTTAGAGAGGTAACTTTAGAAGTGGAGAAGTTCTTTGAAATATAGGTGAGGAATGGTTGCTTCAGCAGTGAACAACCTCCTGAGTTGGTGGAAGTAGCATCAGCTTAAAAATAGGATTAGGATTTGCCCAATGCACCATCTACTTCCTTTCGCCCCTTTACCTGTAGCTGTGACACATGGGAGGGGCCTCGCAGGCCTTCTCTTCATATAATTGGTCTGAGCAGTCCCGGCCTCCATTGGCTGGCAGCTGAATGATGACTCGATGTCGAGACTGCTTCCTGGGTCCAGAGTCCCCTGCAATGAAGCAACTTTTCAACCTCAGCACAATGTACCAGTAACAGGATCTCTCCACAGCAGCTGGTGATGAAGAAATTCCTCAGCCCTCAGCAACATGTGCTGTCATGTGCCTAAATGAAAGGCCTTATTTCATCTCATCGTTTACTAGTTGTCTCACAGACCACTTACATCCAAAACTCAATTAGTTTATATTTTAAAATATAAAGAACAAAGATAAACCATTCCAAAATCAGTGAGTTCTTCTACTGTGCAGTTTCAAAGCAACTGTTCTTTTATATTTTCCTGTCCCCTTGAGAGATATGGATGATCTAATTAAATCCTTCCCATTACTGTAAGTTTATTTTCATGTCATTTCATGTAACCATGTTCGCCATGTGGGACACATACCCTTGTTGTGAATCTTCCTTAAGAGGATATGTTCAATGTTATAATTCTATTTTGTTGTTATTCTTTTAATTTGAAACTTGTAACTTATAAAATATTCCAGCTATTTATTATTCATGCTAGGCAGTCTAAGGGCTCCAATTCAGGCCACAGTCTGAGCCGCATGCTTTATGTAGATAAAAAAAAAAAAAAAAAAATTCCCAGAGACTTTTTTTAAGAAAGTGTCAAAAATAGCAGCTATTACCGTAAGTAAATAACTCCAAATGATTTCTAAAACTGGGGAGGAAGCTTTACCTTAAAGAAAGGTAACATTCTGGAAAGACAAATGTATTACTGATTAAAGGGTATTCAAATTTGAGTTTTAGATTATAAATAGAGGTACGGGGTTTATCTGCTCTAATGAACTATATTTCAACTTTTGACACACATACATTTAAGAGTGAGTAGCTTCATGCTACAATTTCACTCAGAAAAGAATTCCATAGAGAATTACATCAGTAGATAATATAATTCCTCATGCAATGACATTATTTTGCAAATTTTTTGAATATTTTACACATAGACTACAGGAACAGCAGGATCTTTGTAGAGTTTACAAGCTTTAACAACCAAAGTTCAACCAGAAGGAAACAAAATATTTCAAAAGTTATTGTGTTTATAAGATAAAATGATTGAAAGTGAAACTTTTTCTCCTAACACAACCCTTTTTCATGAACTCAAGATGTCCGTTAACACAGTGATAGACAAACAATGGCAGCCATGCTTAGAGAGGATTTTTGCATCAGATAGAAGAGCCCATCAGGTACCAGTCATTTCTGAATGACTCTACTGGATAAGCCATTTCAAAACAGAAACAATATTAGCAGACAGCTGAGCTCAAAGCCAGAATTACTGAGTCAATATCCTCAAAGCAAGGCTTAAGAATCTGTTTTAAAATCCTTCCAGGAGCTTGTGATGGTTGGTCACATAAAGAAAGAGCACAGGGCCGGCTGAATAGATATGTGCACCTTGTTCCAATTCAAGATTCTGGATTATTGTGAACTGTTAACATTATTCCCATAGTGTGTTAATCGTATTTATAACTACAATAATTATATTAACAAATAATAGGTATAGTATAGTTAATGGAGCAGGAAATTGGGGACTGGAATTGCTGGCAACTAGGAATTGAAGTATTTGGGAACACTGTTATGGACTTTTTATTGTAAAAAATATAAATTTGAATACTTACTCAGATTTTCTTCCTTCCTCCCTTCCCTCCCTCAGTCTGTTTTTTACTTTCCCTTCTTCTTTAGGAAAAAGATCACCAGTATATGGATATTTGTTTCCCAGGTGGTCAAAATAGTTAGAGGAAGTCACTTGCTATCTTTCTTCAATTTGCATAAGAAAGTTAGACACAGAATTAAGGTCAAGGGGCTGGAGTTTGGAGCACACAATGAGATCAACATCAATAATACAGTATAAGCTGAAGTCTAGTTATGTTGGGTATGTTGGACTATGTACCTGATACATAGTCAAGGATATTCCACCTCATGTGCTCCAACATCTGTTCTTCTTTTTTCTTTGCTTCTACTTTTTCCATTTTCTGCAATACTACATTCAAATTTTACCTCCTTATACTGATTTTTGGAAGGAGGATAGTTCCAAGTTGTAGAAAATATCTATGATCTAGTAGATACCAAACTCATAAAATTTAGGATTTTGAAAATTGAAATTGAAAAGAAGTACCCCATTCCCAAATTAATATTTTTTGTCATTGCCTCTACTGGACACAAAGCTTTGTTTAGAATTTAGAGATGTATTCTGAAGTCAATGCAATGTCAATGACACTTGGATTAGATCATTTCTTAAGTAAATAATGGAAAAATTAGTCTTGTGCCACTTTTTCATTTTCTTCACCAAAGCAAAAGGCTACTCTTTTGCTTTGTCACAGTACCCCTTGCTGAGTAAGGGAGGGAGCAGTAAGCAGGGTAATAGAAAAAGGTTCTTGGAGAGCACAAAGTATTTTCCACTGTTAGTTTCAATCTAAGAGCCTAACTTTCTGGTTTTAAAAAGTATTTTCTAGGAAATTCAGCATATAGCTTTCACTCAATGTGAGTAGAGCTGGTTTGCTATACAGGTGAGAGAGTCTTTGCCTCTGCCAAGTAGAGCCCTGCTTATATTGTCCATCACCACAGAGGCTTTTGTTTCCATGTCAGCACACTCTGAGCTGGTGGTGTTCCTGTGCAGAGGGGCCACTCTGCCCCATACCTAGAAAAGAGCTGTCATCTAGTGGCAGCTTGAGTTTTAACTTAGGACAATTACCTATATATGACCAAGTAATCAATCCAAATCACCCCTATTATACCTCACTGATGGAAGATGTTATTCTGTAAATATGTTTCTCATACTAGTTAATGAATGAAGCACTGTTGGCCAATGGGAAAGCAAGATAGGAGGGACTAGGAGACTAGGAGGAAAGACGAAGTAGTAAGGAGGAGTCAGCATGGAGAGCCTAAAGAGAACAGATGCTGGCCTGTCGCTCCCTGGTAAGATGAGCCACATAGAAATACTTAGGTTAATAGAAATGGGTTAATCATTAAGAAAGAGCTAGCTGATAAGAAACTAGTAACTGGCCAACAGAATTATATCAAATACAGTGCCTCTGTGTATTATTTGGAGCGGGCACGGTGGCGGGACCAGGCAGGCTGGCGGAAAAGAACTAGCTCCAAATGGTGCCCACGTGGCTAATAAGAACTTTCACTTAAAACTAAGAAGAGCTTAAGAAATGTTTTAGAAACAAAGAAACGAAGACAAGTAAGACTTCTTGGTAACAGCATTTTTCTCTGTTGGACCTTGTTTTGCTAGAGACAGATTTGCGGGGCTCCTTTAAGGGAAGTTTCCAAAATTAGCATAAGCAACAAAAAAACCACATGGCTTTTAAACCACTAAAGGTTTACACTGTATTTTAAAATATACATAGGCTTGGGAGAGAAAAAGAATAAAATGGTTTTAAAAAGACAGAGTGGAGCTGGGTGTGGTGGCACACGCCTTTAATCCCAGCACTTGGGAAGCAGAGGCAAACAGATCTCTGTGATTTCAAAGTAAACCTGGTATGCAGAGTAAATTCCAAGACAGATAAAAGTTACACAGAGAAACCATGTTTCAAAATATGAAAAAATAGGAGTAGAAGAAATAGAGTAATAAAAAATCCACGTAAAGATGGAAAGCACAGAGAAACTTTGGATATTGTACACTGCTCTGTTATCCTTAAATTGTGACTGCTGAGGAAATAACAACAATTAAAACAAATGCTGCTGGATCAATTCAATGTATATATTTTAAAAATGCTTTGACTCCAAAATTTAAGCCTAAGGATAAGTTACTGGGGAAAAGGATTTCTATTTTTGTTTTTACAGAAAATGAAAGGCTGTGGATTCCTTCCAAACTAACATGGTTTGATCAAGCAAGACCCCCTGAAACTGTGTCCCAGGTGATCCACCATTCAAAACAGCTAGGACAAGGCAGCCTTGCAGACAACCATAGCCAGGATTTCTAGTCTTTTTAGGATCTCCATGACAGCTCCCTTGACCAGCAGGAAGCAGTTTGGAAAAGAAAGATACCCAAATACCCAAATATTGTCTATAAATGTCTGTTTTCATTTAAATGTGGTTGATTATAAATGGTTAATAATCACAACCAATCTCTTTTTAAAGGTTAAAAGGGGATTATGGTATAGAAACAAATATTTTGTTTTGGAATAGATTTTCATTTATTGATGCAAATTTAAGGCCAATTTTGTGATTAAGTATATTTCTCCTCTTGTTTAGGTATTGTGTTTATATAGCTCATTTAGGAAGTGATGTATAATTTAACACAGATATATTTCTAGATATAGAGAGATGTATTTAAGATGAATGGGTATTCTTCAAACCTTTCAAAGACCTACAGAATATGGCATTTAAAATGGTTTAGGATTTTCTTGGTAGTGAGACATAAGTGCTCCTGGCAACAGCACCTGCATCAGAAAGGAAGACAGATATTGAAGAAACATGTTATGAAGTTTGCTTTCAATATGGCAAGACTAGTCATTTGGGCAAGAAACTGCTCTTGTCTGGACTGTTTGACTTTATGCTGTATAAACTGGTTATGCAGGACCCACAGAAAAGTGACTGCTGATACAAGATAAACAATGCTGCCGGGTTCCTGCTTCATGGAAGAGTCTGCCAGACAGTCTGCAGGACACAGAGAAAAGTGACTGACAAACTGCTAATACAGGTGGACAGTTTAAAGTTTCCTGCTTTGCTGAAGAGTCTGCCAGACACACTATGGCATATGGGCTGAAGATGGAACATTACAGAAGAACTTCGGGTGACTGACCAGACAGTGAGTTGTCTCTGCCATTTCTAGAGTTTATATATTATCCTTCTTTGGTGTTTGAAGGAGTTGAAGACAGATAGTTATGGTTATAGTTTTCATTATTTAGGAGTAAAGATAAATTGCATATAGGACTTTAGACTCACAAAGATAGGATAGATAATTGAATATTTTCTTTAAATATTACTAAATGTTAAAGGACTAAATATTGTTAACTGTGATTCTTATTTGATAACTGTTTTGTTATATATTTTGCTATGTTGAGGTTAAAACCTTTTTTATTTTAGATAGAAAAGAGGAGATGATGGGAGATGTTATTCTGCAAATATGTTTCTCATACTGGTTGATGAATAAAGCACTGATGTCCAATAGGAAAGCAAGATAGGAGGGACTAGGAGACTAGGAGGAAAGAGGAAGTAGGAAGGAGGAGTCAGGATGGAGAGACTGGAGAGGTACAACACCAGTCCTTCTGGTCGGTAAGATGAGCCATGTAGAAATACTTAGATTAATAGAAATGGATTAATATTTAAGACAGAGCTAACTGATAAGAAATGATAGTAACTGGCCAACAGCATTGTACCAAATACAGAGTCTCTGTGTGTTACTTGAGGGCTGGTGTGGTGGCAGGACCGACAGGCAGGGAAAAACCTGCATGTAACACCTCACACCATACCAAATCTGCAATCAAGTGTTTTTTATCACTCAGATCAACAGCACTGCCTACAGACTTATCCTATTACAGTTTCTCATTCCTCTCCATCCTCTATTGTGTCTATTTACACACTCATTTGGAATACCCAATCTCTCATCTACAGTATCTTCAATTGAAATATTAAGTACTTCCTTTAACAGATGTTACTTAGCTCGATGTAGTTACTTCTTATTCTTTCTCTTTCCTTCTATCTTTAAAAACCTCCAACTCTCCAAACTTCAGACATTAACCTCGCTATCTATCTGCTATGTAGCAGTAACCTTAAGAAGCTTCACTAATTAGTGGCCTTGACATATCCCTCTACCTTTGTTATCATTTTCATTTATTTAATAAGTTTATTCCATTATAAACACTGCATTTAAAATTATTCCTCCACTCATCTCATGCTCTTCCTCTTTTGTCTTGTATCAGTTTCTTAGTCTTCTGTTAAGACCTTAGTTTTATAACCATTAGTACTTGCATATTTTCATTTTTAAATATTTTATATACTGACAATTTTTCCTAACTTGAGAGTTCATCTATTTTTTTTAATCTTACTAAAATTCTTCAGATTCAATAGGGGCTGATACATCTATTTCCTAACACAATTTTGTGGTCTATTATTGCCTTTATGACCTAATTTCTCTCCCAATGCAACCATTATTATTATATGTACTTATAACTGTCCTTGGTGTTCCATCTCCTCTCCTTCTCTTGTATTGTTTTGGAGCAATCTCAACTCTGCTCATAGCCAATTTTCTTCTTTTAGTTTTTGCAAATTCTGCTTTTATAAATATAAATTAGGATATATTAGCAGTATGTGGAGGAATCTCTTTTTAAGTGCATGTATAAATGAGATTTTGATATTGCCTAGACTCTCTGCCATAGATTATTAGCTTGCTTACTTTATCAATTTCCAAAGGGAAGTTACTTCTCTCTTTACCCCTATTTTTATTTCACTGACCCTCATGCTCAGTGATGATGCTTTATTTACACAAATTAAGAGATTAGAAAAAGTTTTTTTCTCACACATCTTACGCCCCTAGGATATCAACTTGTTGACTGTTGATACCTTCTATTTGAAATCAATCTTGACACATCGCAGTCACTTGAAACACATTATAGAGTGAAAGATGAATGAATGCTATTAAGGAAGTAGTGAAGCATTGAAAATAATAAGCCTATTAGGAAATTGCTAATTAATAACATTCAGTTCAAATCTTCTAAGACTGTTTTATTCTATTGTGATATGAATGCTTTTCCTAGAAGTTTCTCAGAAAGATTGCTTCCAATACACCAACCTATAGCATTTGCTGCATAGTTAAGCATAAACAAGCATGCTGTGCCTATCCTACAAGAGCTTGTAAATATTATAGACTAAACTAAAACCAGGTCCCAAACAAAATGAAATACAAGATAATGTGATGTAGTGTGATGTAATGTAACATAATGTAATGCGATGCAATGTAATATATAATCTATATGAATGGAGTGACGAATAGCACTGGATATTTCGGAGATCACAGTATATAGGAAAGTATATTACTTGATCTTGACCAAACCAATAATAACCATATTTTATGTGACTTTTAGGAAAATAAAGAAATAAGATCACAAGGATGACCACAATTAACAAGCTAAGCAATAGTAGAGAGGCCACCTTAAATGCCCTTCCCCTATAGTGAGATTGATGACTACCTTAAATGCCATCCTAGAGCCTTCATCTAGCAACTGATGGGAGCAGAAGCAGATATTCACAGCTAAGGACTGAATCGAGCTCCTGGAATCCAGTTGAGAGAAGGAGGAGTGATATGCAAAGGAGTCAAGACCATGCTTGATGGGAGATGCTATTCTGTATATGTTTCTTTTATTAGTTGATGAATAAAACATTGGCCAGGCAGGGGATGAGGCCAAGATCATCCTCACCTACTTAGTAAGTTCAAGGCCAACCTGGGTTGAAAGATTTTGTCTCAAAAACAAAGAAACAAACAAATAGGCAAACTAATGGCCTATTATTTCTTCACCAAAGCTACTATGAATTTTAAGACATTGATATAAAATCTCTTTTGGCTCAGATAGCAGTTTAGTTTATATAATATTTTAATAGTTTCCTATAAAATATGATATAAATATCCAGATGTGGGGTATGAATCTGTAATCCCAGAAAGTGACACATCAAGGAAGGAAGATTAGAAATACCATGCCTGTGTGCTCTACAGACTGAGGTCCTATCTCATAAACAAAAACTCCCAAAAGTTGTATTTTAGCTATGCACAATGATAATCTGTAAAAATAATCAATTAAGACATTCAGAAAAATTGAGTAGTTCAAAATAAAATTTAGCAAGTTACAATAGTCATTAAATTAGAAGTTTACTCTTATGTGTAAATCTCCAGTGAGAGTCAAGAAGCATAAACATAAGAAAAGCTTATATAAAGATGATGCACAGGTTAAGAAAGCAAACTACAAAGTAGGAGGTGATGCTGTCTGTCATTCTTAGAGAAAATTTGCTGTTATCGTGTAAGTCATGTGGAAGGTGTGAAAATTTGTCTCAGTAGGACTGAAGGGTAAGGAAAGATTTATCAGGGGACTGACCATGATTTACAAAAGTCTTTGTGAGTCACAAAGGCAAAACCAAGCCTTGCAGGGAACAAATACTCATCTTGGAAATGCCTCATGGCACATTAAGTGTTGGCAGGGTGTCAACTCGGCCGTTTTTCTCTTTGCTTTATTCCCATCCTTGGGCCAAATAATTGAATCTGTAGCAAACCTGGTCTCGGGCTATTTTTTGCCTGCAAGTAAGTTAGAAGCCACATGTACTGAGGTCACTGGAAACTCTTCTAAAAGTTCATAAGACCAGTATCCATTTTTTAAGGATTAAGGAAAGATAAAATGTATTAACAAAATCTAGAACCATTTCAATTTGAGGTATATAGTAAAAATTCAAGACATACTCTGGCATAAAATTTACTGCCCTCCAGTTACTCTAATGCAATATTATTTCCAAGGAGAAACCCAAATGTTTTGATATTCATGAAAAGCCAGGACAACAAGGTCCTGCAGAAGAATCACAAATTTTGCTCATGTAGAAGTTAAATATCCTGCTGAATGAGGGTCCTGGTGAGTAGCCTTCACAATCTATACCCCATACCTTCTTTGCACGAAGAGGGACATGGTGTCCAGTCGCTGTATGATGTCACAATACAATCCTTCCTACAAGGAAGCAAGCAAGGTCTCACTGTTTCAGGCCGAAGGCTTTCAGGACACCTAGAACAAGCAAAGACATTATTCAGCTTTTAACAATCCATGAAGTGAAATATCTTAATCGCCTTCCAGTTTTCATTGTTGTATGAGTCACAGTTACCAGCCTCTATTACTTAGCTTTCATGGCTGCTTTTAACAAGCATCATTCTCCTAAATTCTCTTCAGATTTACTAGAACAAGACTACACATCCAAATATATATACTTAATGACACTCATGACATCTAGGAGATATATAGCCATTATATCATTCCCTTTAGAATAATCTCTCCACTAGTAAATATCTATTATCTAATATGTATTATCATAAAATTTTGTGGGAATTCTAATTAAAAATGGTAGGGCAAAATTTCCATGTTATATGTAAGTATTTCATAATAATACGACAAAACTATTATTACAGATGCTTCTTAATAATAATTATTATTAATATGTATGTATTCATGTGTGTGTGTATGCATGTGATAGTGCTTAGATGTTGGTTCTGGGATTGAACACAGGTCATCAAGCTTGTTTGCTGTCTTTCATCCTTCCTTCCTTCCTTTCTTTCTTCCTTCCTTCTCTTCTTTCTTTCTTCCATTTTTTCTTTCTTTCTATGTTTATTTTATTTTTTGAGATAGGGTCCCACTCTATAGCCCTGGCTGGCTTAGCACTCTCTGTGAAGACTAGGCTGGCTTCAAACTCACAAAGATCCACCCTTCTTTGCTTCCTGAATGCTGAGGTTTAAGGTTTATGCCATCATTCTTAGTTCTATATTAATCACCTTTAAACAATGAGTAATAATAATGAACACTATTTGTACTGAATAATTTCTTTCAGAATTTTTCTGATACTTCATTTTTGTCATATCCTATAATTATTTGCCTACTTGCCCTTTCTCACACACAAATATAATGCTCTTTTCTATTGTAAAAATGTGTTCTCTTTATATACTCAGGTTTATTTGAAGTGTATTTTCAAAAATATTTAAGATTTAACATGTCAAGTAACAATAACATCTTTGCTTAGTTGAGGATAACCTTGAATTTTCCTAATTGCTATGACTGTCTAAAATATTGGGCAGAAAATATTTAAATATGAATCACAGAAATTGATGTGTTTTTATGATTAGATTTTTATAAGACTGGAGTTATAATTTAACGTGGAAACATCTATGACAAAATACAGCATATAATCTAAAGAATTCTTTTGGGATTATGGAGCTACTAGTCAGTAATTATTATTGAAAGCAGTTCTTTTCAATGACACATTTTATAACTTTAACAATGGGAAGCCGTTACTCAATTACATGCTCTTCAAATATGTATCCCAACATAAATCAATGGAATTTACAATGTTATCACTGGCCCTCTAGATACTCTTTTGGTTTGGAAATAACCACAGCAAGATACAGGGCTAACTGTGGAGAGCAAAATTATCAACAACAAAGTTATTAAGTGCACACATGAAGATAAATTATACAGTCCAGATTCATCCAATAAAATGAATTCCGACTTCCTTTGGTGAAGCAATTGTTTTAGTCAACATGTTTCTTTTCCTGGGAACTGTGTGTATTTAGCATTTGTGGTTTAAATCAAAGAATTGATTCCCCCTCCTCCCAATCCTACTCAAGGTCAAATTAAACAGATGTGATAGGAGTTGAAGTTTGTTACTTGGGAGGATGGATGAGATCAATAACATTGATTTTGCCATCTCTCAGCAATCTGTTTTATTAAGAAGAGTTTAAAACAAGGCTTCTATTTGCATTTTTGTTTCAAATGACTTGTATTGGAAAGCATTCATTGAATTTAACCTAGCATTTAGGGAGAAGAGCAATAGCAGTTTCTTTTGAACTCACCGTACTTGGTTTAATTTCCTCCAATTTTAAGGGCAAAGGAAACCCACATGATTATAGAAACCTATGGGCATATCCATATTATTGAAAAACAGCTATGGAGGCATAGTTAATTTTTACTGGATTACTGTGTTCTGGTATGAGGCATCAGGATGCCCTTCTTACTGAATGATCTCATGATACTGGGTCCAACGGGCTCTTTCACACATCCACCCTATCACATTCACACCCTTCATCCTGGAACAGTACTTTATTCTGTAGTAGTTCTAAGGTGCAACCTTTGAAAGGATATAATCTGTCAAACAGATGAAGGAAGCCTTTTGCAAATCAGTATATTATTGCTCATCCTGTCTGGGCTAGCAAGCACTTCTATCTCTGTTCTCATCCCAGCAAGAATCAGGCTCTGCCAGACTTGGAGCTTTCACCCCTGCTGCTGCTAACACCACTGAATTTTAATATATTGCAAATTAATTCCCTGAGTCAGATTAATAACAATCTTAGTGTAATTCCCATTAATATACTGGTTTGTGGTTACCATATGAAGTGAAGAATTGTCTCTCAATTTACACAAATCTCTTTGGCACATATTTTCTAATATATTTTCAAATATGTATATTTGAACCTATACCATGGAGCTAAATATATTTAATATCTGGAATGTTAGCTAGATAAAAGTGCATAATGGTACTCTTGTTTATTTCCATATGTGAGATAAATTATTCTCATCCTCTTGAAAAATTCACAGAACAAAACCAAAAACAATGCATCTGGAAAAGGGACAGATAAGGAGAAGGGTGCATTACAGGGATGGGGAAAAATGGAGATGGGAGTAACCCAAATGCTTTGTATACAACCACAAAATCAAAGAGTTAATATCATTAATAGATAAAAAGCAAAAGAAATATCACCCTCTCTGTGGAGTGGTGGGGAAATGGGACGGGAAGTGGGGTCGGGGGGCATGGGAGGGAGGGAGAGGGAATGGGATCAATATGTAAAATAAGAAAAAATAATAACTATATAAAAAAGAAATATATCACATGATTAAAACAGTAATTTTCAATGCTTATTGTATGACCACATCAGAGTATTTCTCATTATATAATTGTTTCAGTTAGCTTTGAAAATCAAAGCCTCTTGGCTGATAATTTGGGAAATACAAGGCCACAGTTGCACCTATATAAAACATGTTGGTTTTGCTACCCACATTCAATATGGCTAAGACATTTGAATCACTAAAAAATTTGCTTTGTTTCATAATATAATAGGATTTTCTTACTCAATAGAATGTTCGCTTTAGATAATTCACTAATTTTTCTCTTATAATTGTTACAAGATACCCTTAGCACTTCAAATCTCAGGTGTTTTTTTTTTTTTTTTGCTTTATCATAATAGCCATTTCATCCCAAGTCTTTCTGTTGGAAATAAGTGATTACTTGTTTTTCCACTATAAAGATATAAATTTGGCCTTCTTACTAATGATACAGTATTTTTTTTTTGGAAAATGGAAAGCAGATCATAGATGGCTCCTATTCAATTAAATAGATCGTCAGCCACCAAGCCTAGGGATACACAGGAGGTCATGGATAACCTCTACTGCTAGGGCTTTGGATACTATCTTTATTGATCAGCCAAGCCTAGAGCAAGACTTCTTTCTCTACCTCAATAGCTTAATAAAAGCAGACTTGCTACAATGGAATTGGAAATGGGCAGCAGGTAAAAAGGTTTTTACAGAATTTATGGGAACCAGGTACAAGACTCAGAAGTAGTTGCGGCTTTATCAGCAACTGATACTAAATGCAAACAAATCTTTTCTTGGGGACAGGGATGACAAGCGTCAAATGAAGTTTAATGAAGTAAGCGAAGCCCAAGCCAATCTTCTGCATGGCTGACCACGGAATTTACTGCAGACATGCTAAAGGTCCTTACTTCTTGGGTCCCACTTGGCCCACGTTGACTCGCACACAGATGACTTTCCGTGTCTGCATGCCCACAGAACATGAAGATTCCCCATTCCATGTTGTAGTCGTATTGAAGGATGACACTGATGTGTCTTCTATACACTGACCCCAGGGGCCAGTTTGCCAGTGGTACACAGTGCAAGGATGTTCATTGCAGCTGCGCACCTCCTGAAGAGCACTGCTGTTGGGGCAGCGGATTCCACCTACAACAAACGGACAATTATAGCAGATCAGACAGAGAGCCTAAAGGAAATCATTGTTCTCTCTTCCTAGGAATTTTCGTAGCTAATAATGATGATTCTGCCCACGTACTGAGCACATGGCATGCTACCAGCACACTGAAATGGAGGCAAATATTCTTTTTCATGTTCTAGCTTAGAATTTAAAGCATAGAGTATACATGCCAGATACTGAAGATAATTAGAACCTTAAGGAGAAGCCATTGTTCTTCAGAGAAACCCAACATCAAATGCAAGAAAGCCCACAATATTGTTAACCACAAGTAACAGACATCTTCATACAGTGGATAAAAATGTCTGAATGTGTTTTCAGTTGCCATCTTTTAAATTGAATGTCTTAATAGGGATTTAAATAGCACTTACTTTAATACATTAGGGTTAAGGGTGATTACAAGCAAGGATGTTAAAACTGTATAAAAAATTAGGATCTTCCAGAGTATTATTGAGAAAACAATGGAGTATTAATATTTGCTCAAACTTATGATGTCATCAGCTGTGCAATGCACCATTATTTTCTGTATTCCAAAGAAAAAGAAGTGGTTTGCAAAAATTACAAGAAAAGATAATTCAAATTGTTCTTCTCAGAGTGCAGATCTTTTCAGTCACTTTGAACTCATTCACATCCAAGTTTGTGTTTTTCATAGTGTCACTGTCTGTGATAGCAAAGATGTTGGGAACATCATTTTTATTAAAATTATTACATTTGTTCATTTGTCTGTGTGCATTTATTTATATATTAGGTTGGGCATGCACATGTCATCATGGTGTATGTCAGATGCAAAGTTGTGGGAGTCAGTTCTTGCTTTTCACAGTATGGGTCCCAGACTGAACTCAGATTATCACGTTTGGGGACAAGTACCTTTAACCACTGAGTCATCTTATCAGCCTAATATGAATTTTTTTTAATACAGGTTTGTCCCAAGACCTAGAGAGATGGCTCAGACATTAAGATCATGTACTTATCTTGTAAAGGAGCTCAATTTGGTTCTCAATTCTCATATCAGATAGATCACACCTGCCTATAAATCCTGGTCCAGGGGATCCTGTGCCTCAAGACTGCACTCATATATACATTTTTTTCCTTTTAGTTTTGGGGGAAGTAATCAGGGGTGACCACATGGTAGGTGAGTTTTTTACTATGGAGATACTTCCCTAAGTCCTGGTGGGGTTTTAATTGCACCAGAGATATATTAAAAATCTTAGGCAAACAACTAGGATTTATTGTTTACAAATGTTTTTTTAGCTGACTTTATTGTTTCTGTATATCTGGGAGTGTTATTTCAGCCAGAACAACAATGCTCATGATCACTATAGGTGATGACAACTATGCCATAACTTCTGCTTAGCTGCTGTGTTTCAGAAATGCATTCAAGGCACAAAGCAATAAACTGGAGATGTTAAATGGTAAGATAGACACATCTCTAGCTGGTAAACTGTGATTGTGTGAATTTTATAGGCAGGATCTTAATTTGTGTTCACAGCTGCCAAGTGAATAAATGTATAAACCCAAGAATCTGAAATTATGTGACGAGTGTATTAATGTAGGTTGATTAAACTGATTGTGAAAATACAAAGGCAGGGATTAGAGATTCATCGCTCACTTCATTGATGATTTGATTCTACTGGCAACATCAGGAATGATCTCCAGAGATTATAGATATTTTCAGACTTCCCTCTGGTCAGCAGTTAATCAATTGGCAGTTTGTTAATAACAATTTAGATGCATTTCTGCATTGTTGAATGTGATTCCAACATCAGCACGACCTATCCTGAACATTTTTATTAGCATCTGTGCTTCATGAAGGTAAGGACAGCTGTCAACATAATATCCTGTCCTCTATCATACAGCTGGATGACCCTGAAAACCCTTGCATGAACTTTTAGAATTTGAATACACTGAATTCTAAAACACACTAATTGTATTGTGGAGAATTAAGTGAGCATGCCCAGAATTCCTTCCTCCAGGTGCTAGATGTATTCAGCCTTAAAAAATCCATAGCAATCATATATATGTGTGTATAATATATGATTATTGAAAAATTCCTTTACATTTAATACTAAAATTAGTAATAAAAAGTTAAATTTCTGTACACTTCTTACATTTTCACTGTAAGAATAGTATACTGTTAAAATTGATTTTAAAACTCTGAATTGCTTTTGACACTTGAATTGACTGCTAGGCTTAGGGGGAAAATGATAGGGAGAAGATAACTTCTACAACATCAGCATAACATGTCAAGGAACTACAAGAGAGCTGTTAAGTTTATAGACATAAAGGCTATTTATTTCTCTCCCTAATCCACATTAAAGCCACATCAGCTGTTTGGATCTGATGTAGGATCCTTGCAAGGATAAGCCCTAGTGTGGTCTTTTTATTTATTTTCTATTTTTTTAAATATTATTTTTTCTTATATATCAATCCCAGTTCCCTCACCGTCTCATCTTCCCATGTCTCCTGACCCCCCCCCCATCCTATTCCCCACCCACTCCAGAGGGAGGGTGAGGCTTCCAGGAAGGATAATCAAACTCTGTTAAATCATTTGGAGTAGCCTAGGCCCTCCCTCCTATCTCTAGGTTAAGGGAATATCCCTCCATGGGGATATGTGTTCTTATTTATTACAACATTGAAATTTTAAAAGTATGGTTTGGTGTAATCTGTAACTACAACATCATTGTGTTGTTTGGGAAATAATTTTATGTTTGAAAAATTGATCAATATAATCTTGAAAGTATCTATTATTTATGGGAAATCCTAACTTTGGACCTTTGGGAGTATTTCCATTGTCTTGGAGAAACTATAAAGTGTGAACTCTGACAAAATTAGTAATAAGTGAATTTTAAAATGTCCTCTTACATGTAAAAATATAAGCTTTGCACTAATACTGTTACTTAGATCTTTTTTTAAATATCAGCAACAGGAAAGAGTTTGAAGGACCTTATAAAACTTCTGTTATATAAATAAACCTTTAGAGAGGAGGTGTTGGAGAGCTAAGAGGAGATAAAGGGGGAAGAAACTGAATCAGGATGCATTATGTGAGAAAAAGATCTACTTTCAATAAAAAGAAAGAATTAAATGTGAGAAAAGATATATTTTCAATATAAAGAAAGAATGAAACATTTATGCACATGTAAAATGAGCCAACTATTAAGAGAAACTGCTGCATTAAGACAAGATGCATTGGGCTATGGAGATGGCTCAATAGATAATGGCGCTTGCTGCAAAAATGAGGACCTAAATTCAAAGCCCCAGAACTCATTTCAAATACTGGGTGTAGCTATGTGATTGGTAATTCAGCACCGCGAGGCTGGAAACAGAGACTGGCGGATGGCTAGGGCTTGCTTCAGTAAGTCCAGCTTTAGGATGAGACCATCTCAAGTGTATAACATAGCAATAATGCAGAACACCAGACATCCTTTTCAGACCTCTATTGCATGCATGTGCACAGGCTCATAGTCCCACACAAATACACATGTGCATATACCAAACACATATATTTTGTAAATACAAAGGAAAATCAAAGTATGTGATGTGAAACATAAGTTTTCCTGTACAAATCAGTCTTGCCAAAGCTTTGCTAGAATGCATGTGGTGAGAATTAGGGAATTGTTATTTCTGGGATGTATTTACTACTGATATGATAGATTTAGAAAGATCCCAACTAGCAATAGCAGATACGTAGTCTGAACTGACCATCTCTTGTGACTAGATTGGTGCCTAGCCCACTTCTTATCAGAGAGGCTTCATCCAGCAAGGGATGAAAACAGATGCAGAGATCCACAACTTAACATTAGGCAGAATTAGGGAAAATCCTGCGAGAGAGAGAGAGGGGGGAGGGAGGGACGGAGGGAGAGAGAGAGAGACAGAGAGACAGAGAGAGACAGAGACAGAGAGACAGAGACAGAGAGACAGAGAGAGACTGGACAATCAGGGAGCCTGCATGGGACTGACCTAGACACTGCCTATAGTTACAGGTATGTATGCTTGATCCTCTGGAACAGGGGCTGTTTCTGACTCTTTTGTCTGCTCTTGGGTCCTCTACTCCTCATACTAGGTCCCCTTGCCTAGCCTTAATACATGGGGATGTGCAACTTGATATGCCATGTGTATATATATATATATGTGTGTGTGTGTGTGTGTGTGTGTGTGTGTGTGTGTGTGTGTGTGTGTGTGTGTTTGTGTCCCTATTCAAAATGATAACTGGATGCCTGTATATGGAATGTGATGTACAGCATTCATGTGGGGTTCTTCAAGAGACACCAGAGGGATTAGAAATAGTTCACTACACTCAAGGATATTGTAATGTGGTAATGAAAATTAGGAGGAGGGGTAAAGTGGCTGAGACATGCGCAAAATTATATGTGGAGAGCCAGAATTATGTTGAGAAGTATGCAATTTAATAATGATTAAGAGAAGCAAGATTCATTGTGTTTTAGAGACATGCGGCTGAGGCACTGGGATGAGCTAAAAAGAGCTAGGATTTTAAATAGCAAGTTTCTGAGATGAGAAAGAAGAGATCATTTTATTTAAGCAAAAGTGAAACTAAGTGCAAAAGAATTTATCTAGGTATGGCTTGGGGATTAGCATATGAACATGTATGAACTCAGAGTGCAGCATTCTCGGGAGGAAGGGCATGGATGCAAAGATAAGGAAGGTGATATGGTGTAGAATAGGAAGAGATGACACTGGGTTTCTACTGTCAGCTGCTGTTGCAGCCCAAATCCTCTCATGGCAGATTTGGTTTGGGGATAAGTCCTATCCAGGGCATGGCAAGTGTTGGGAGAACTGAGTCATGAAGAGCATTAGCAAGATAGGAGGATGAATTCTTATTGTGCAGCATCCTCAATCCTCTGAAGCAGGGGGATGGGAAAGTGCCACTATCTCCTTAGACACCAAGTGATGTTCGTATCTGTGGGTCTTTGATTTCTCTAGGAAACACAGCTGCTTCATGGCTCTAATAATCAAAAAAATCACTAAACTGTGAAACACAAACATGTTAAAATAGAACTACTACTTCTTCCAAGTTTTTCCTCTATAAAATATGATTCTGAAGGCTTCTAATTATTTGAGAAATTTGGCATAATTCTATTTCAATCTGCATCTATTCTCTGTGCATGATAGATAGGACAAAACACTGACATTTTGCTAGTGAAGTTATATCAGGTCATTCTGAACTTTGCAAAAACAAATGTCTTCCCATTTTTCACTGTCTGAGGATATTAGGGCAACATTCTTACCTTTATAAATGAAGTTTGTTGTAAATCTGCATAGAGATTCAAAATGAAAAACTCTGAAAATCTATTATTAATGCTTATATTTCCTTCAATTTCAACACAGCACTACTGATATTAAATACATGCCAGAATCAACTACTAAAGGGTTTCTTTTGGAACTTGACAACATAAATTTAAAATAGCTTTGGGACAAGCCCTAGTGTCCATATTATCATATCATAAAGATGCTTATTAAAAAATCATTCAATGCTAATGTTACTGATTTTATACAAGTAGAAAGCAAGAACTAAAAATCTGACCCGAAGAAAGGCTTTCCATGTGTATATATGTGTGTTTGTGCATATACATTCATATCTGTGCAGGTGCACATATGTGTGAAATTCAGGGGGCAACCCCAGGTATTGTTCCTGTCTACCTTGTGTATGTGAAGATCTCTCTCACCAAGGCTGACCTAACTCTGGGAATACTAGCACATTCCATAACACCTAGTATTTTTTTGTTGTTTGTTTTGTTTTTTACATGGGTTTTGGGTTCGGTCCTCTTTTTTGCACGGCAAACACTTCCCCATGGAGCTTTCTCTAGCAACTTTTGTCTCCACCTGCTTTAACTTAAAAGTTGTAGTCTACTTTCTCCAGTGTTCATCCCTTGAGTATATATGTATGTGCTTCCAATTGTGATTTGGTTTTCAAATGGCATTTTAGCATGAATTATTTTTACATGTTTTTGTGTATTGATGATAATATGTCGTATAGAGTTATCTAAGATTGTATGGGAAGAAAAGATACACAAATAACTTCTTTCAAATTCTTTTTGAGCCACCTTCACAATTGTATCAGAGAATCAACAAGTATTTTCATGGACTATTTGTGAGAAGTTGATGAATGAGGCTCATCACTCTGAACATCTTGGTGTGTATTTCCTGTAAGACATCCTTCCAGTAGTAAGCACACCCAGTTCTCCTAGCCCCATCCAAACTTGCAACTATCCCCTAATAATCCTCATAGCCCAAAGATTTAATTCAAAATCAAGCATTATATTTAGGTGTCTTGCTCATTGTTGGTCTCCTTTAATTGGAAATATTTCTTCGGTATTTCATTAATTTTTATAGGCAATTCTGAAGATTTTATGATTCATTATTTTATGATTAGATAACAACTTTCTAATGCCTTTCAGAGTAGGATTCTATGCATAGATTTCTGGCAAGGTGTCTCAGAAGTAATGCTGTTTTTATTGCAGAATGTCTAGGATATGAGGTTCTGAGTTCCTCTATTACTCCCAATTACTTGGATCACTAAATGAAACTAGACTGATTTCTTTTAAAGACATCTCTGTTTTTATTTATATGTGTGTGCCTGTGTGTTTGCAAGTGCCTGGGAAGCCAGGGCAAGTTTCAGGTTCACTAGAGCTGGTGTTACAGGTGGTTGTTAACTCTCCAACTGTAATCCTCTAGATGAGCAGCAAGTGCTCTTAACTGTTGAAACATCTCTCAAGGCCCTCCCTGCATGATATCCTGCAGACAGAACACATAGTGACTGGACTGTCTCTCCTTAACTAGTAGTAGTTATTCTACCGCAGGAAGTAGGCTGCCCCATGAATAAAAACATTCATCTCTGGGTGGTAGTGGTGGTGGGGATTCACAAAATCAGGGATTTTCCAGGATCTTACCATAGCAGATCTGGAACACTATAAATCAAATAACAATCAGGTCAAAGATTAAATTGTGTGTACTTCTTGCTCTGTCCCAATGATTTCCCTATTTAAGCTCTTACTCACATTAGTAACCAAAGAGAAATGGCTAAAGCTTAGGCCCCTTGTCTTTATTGTTTAGCTACATTTATTAACATTTTACTATATAATATTTCTCCTTTTCTGAACATAATCTATAAGAGCTAGAGTTTCTGTTTGACAAGTCAAGAAACATAATTTTGTCTCTGAATGTTTCTATTTTGTTGTGATGTTCAGATTGCTTGGGGTAAGGCAATCCTCTATCTTACTGTAGCATGAATAATGAAAATCCAGCTGAAGATCAGAAAAGCGAAGCAGACAATCACCAGAGTTCCTAATTCTACCAAGGATGGGGTGATCCTATCCTCAGCATGACTGCAGACTGAATACACTGTAGTCCTGTCTTCACCCACCTTATATTCCTCTCTAAACTGGGATTAAAGGTGTGCAGCACCACCACCCAGCTTCTGTGACTAACTAGTGGCTGCTGGGATTAAAGATGTGTGCCACCACATCCTGACCTCTATGGCCGACTAGTATGGCTAGCTTTGCTCTTCTGATCTTCAAGCAAGCTTTATTTGTTAGATCATAAACAAAACATCACCACAACCTATAGTTCAGTAACAGTTATGGTTGTGGTAAAATAGACGCAGAAAACAAGATCTGGGACTGGGGATATAGCTCAAAATTAGAGCACAAAGGCCTAGTTCAATCCCTAGGACATTGGGACTGCCTTCCTACTATGTTACAGTGACACCACACTTGCATATTTGCTCTACACACAAGTTTTTCTTTTCTTTTTTAAAAAATTATGTAATCTTGTCTCTAAATATTACGTATCACTTTTATCTTGTTTTCCTATAAAATTATCACATAGGTTCCACAAAATAATCTGTGACACCTTCCAAGCTCTAAGTTTTGTAGAATAATAACATTCCTATATTTGTTGAATGTAATATCACCAATAAGAGCACATAGTTTAAGACTTCTTATAGATATAGTTCTCTAAAAAAAGAAAATAAAACCTTTTTTTAAAAACTCAGTATCATAACAGTCTTATTTCCCACAAAATAAAATGTTATTTTGCAGATGATTTCTCCATTAAGTGTCTCACACAATTATACTATGTTTTTATAAATATCATAGAGAGACAAACAGTAAGACATCCACTTACGGATGTTCAGTCTGCCTTGCACTTAGCATAATGTTTGTATACATGCTCTTATGGTCTACTGCACAAACATATGTAGCTTTCCAGGATGACTGGCTTAGGATGCAGCTACTAGACTTAATTAGAAATTATTGAAGTCACACCCTTTCAAATTAAGTAGATGATATATATCAAATACTAACCATGAGTTTCTGACTTTAAAACATTCAAGACCTTTCAGTGTGAAGTGTCTCATCTATAGACATAATGATCTGCCACAGATTTGCAAGCACAGCAAAATCCTTGCTATGCGACTGGGGTGAAAAGTCAGTCATTACTACTCACACAGCAAATGTCTGCCAAGTATAATGGGTTTACAGGAAGAGGGTGACCACAGATCTAATTTTAATGAAACCCAAGACATAATCTGAGCTGATAGATTTTGATGTGTGCAGGTAGTCTCTTTCAGCTGGTGGTGCTTTTGAGATCACAGAAAACTAATGTGTTTTTGTTTGTTTGTCTGCTTTGTTTTTTTTCTCTAAAATTTGTATTGTTTTTAAAATTTTTCTATTTTCTGAGCAAACAGGTATATTCATAGTGGGAATTATTTGAGGTCTCTATAAAACTTATGAAATTTCCCAAAGGGAAATATGTTGCACTTGTGCAGTAAAGTCAAGGTAATTATGTAATCTGCATAGTTATTATATAAAATAACAACAAATATTGTTAAATAATATTATGAGAGACTATGACCAAAATGCCTGGAAACAAAGAAAGGCACAAATGACATAAAAACAATAAAAATCTAATAATTTCAGGAATTAATAGGTGTGTCTGCTTTCTATAAAGCAGAACTGTGATCTATCCTCTCTCAATGTGAATAAAGAGGGGTGTCATTTAGTGTGGGATGCTGCAGCGACACAACTACATCCCCAAAGAGCATGTGTCTCAGTGTGAAAGAATTTGACTCCTGTGCTTTCCAACTTCTCTGTTACCTTTCAGAAATACAAGAGTTTGACACTGTCTCACCTAGTCACACAGAGGACAAATTAGCATTTGGAGAGCAGCTCAGAGGCAATTGCTGTCTTGTATTACTTGGCAATAAAGCTTGCTTGCAATGAGGTGTGATCTGTGGCAATCATGCCTTATTCACTCCATAGGGTGAGTGCATGTTTGAATTCTATGGATCTCAGGGCCTGTGCTCAAAAATATGAATGGTAGATGGCACACACAGTGTTTAGCCAAGCAACACCAAGATAAAATTTAAAGTAAATGTTCTTATTATACATACATGACAATTTTAGAATGTCAATTGCTAAAAACTAACCACTGAAACAGAAAAAAAGAAATATTTGGATTTTTAGAATCCATTTCTCAATTTTCTCTGCTTTGTAAACTTTGGAGTAGAAGGAACATGAATTATTAGGTGAATGGAAAAAAAGCAAATTCCTTAAAAAATCCTTCGTTCTTCATTAAAGATCCATTTTCTAAGTTAATTATTTGTAATAGAATCAAACCACATGGGCAGATATTAAATGTCATTCATTACTAGATTTCTGTCAGCTCATTTTCAAAGAATGTCATCTTATACGGCCATCAATTTTCAGAAGAGACCTTACCTTCTTCACCTGCATAGGCCAGAATGGAACGAGCTCGGATCTGTTTCCCTTCTGTGGTTTTCCCAGAGCAGGTGTGTGAACAGGAGGACCATGAGGACCATGCACTTAACACGCAGTCCTTTGGGCACGGGGCATCACAGGCCACAGGAATGGGAAAGATCGCATCTCTGCATAGCTGTCTGTTCACTTCCTCTCCTGGGAAACACATGACCATCAACAGCTTATCATCATCAAGCCCTCGTAAAATGAGTGATTGAAATAAGACAGGTGTCCAACTGAGTTAGACTATTTCTCATTAACTCTTAATTAACAATGAAGTGTAAAGAAGACATACTTGTTATGGTGAAATGTTAAGAGAATATCAGAAAAACGCAAATGTAAAACAGACACACGAACTCCTAAATAAATGAGGTTTCTTTATTTATCGGAGACATAGAAATCAGCATGCTACTGTAAATATTTTTACCCTGTAGTATCTTCCCACAAGTGATATTTACACTTCTAAAGTTAATGTGCAATGAAAAGCATCATGAAATTATGTTACCCTCCTTATTTACTTGTGGACTCTGATTTACAAACAGTGGTAGATAGCTATAGCAGGTGTCAATGTTTCCATGTATCATCTCACAGATATGTCTATAAATGCTGTCACCCAAGAGGGTAATTTTATGTAACGAGCCACCTTTCTCATTCTTACCCCTCCCCCATTGGAAATAAATTGGAAATATAAAGGATAGAATAAAATCACCATGCCAGTTCTTAAGATAGCCACATGGGAAGATGGAGGACTGGCAACAAGACAGGGCTTGTGCAGAAGTAAGCAGGAGTTACCAAAGTGCTTCAAAGTCATCGCCAGTTTTTACGGGTCTTTAGGTAAAGAGCTGTTTGCTTTATAGCGAACAAAACCTCATATAACACTCACTCCCACTGACCTAAAACTTAAGGTGCTATTAAGTAGCCTACATGTGTGGCTGGAATAGGAAATATTCCCCACAGGCACATGAACTGAATGATTGGTCCCCAGAGGATGGTGCTACTTTGGGAGGATCTGGGGACTTTAGAAGATGGCACCTTGCTTGAAGAATTGTGTGATCCAGGGAAAGACATGTCTTTAAGGGAAAGATGCTGTCTGTAGTTCTTCTCTGCTTCCTGCACACCATATTTGGACAGCCCTTTCTCTTTCTGCCATGGCATTCTGTGTTATCATCAGTCCTGAACCAATGAAACCAAGGAACATCGATTTAAATTTCTTAAACCACAAGCCCAAAGAAATGATTTTTCCTCTTTCAGGAAGACTAACTGGGGAGATGCACAGAGAAGAGAAAGAGAAGAGACACATCGATAGAGGGAGTCATTATAGGTTTAAATAAAATTCTGGCACTAGGGAACTATACAGAGATCCACAAGGATGACTCCAACTAGGAATCAAAGCAATAGTGGAGAGGCTACCTTAAATGCCCTTCCCTGATAATATACTTAACGATTACCCTAAATGCCGTCCTAGAGTCTTCATCTAGTAGTTCATGGAAGCAGAAGTTAAGCACTGAGCCAAACTCCTGGAATCCAGTTTCAAAGAAGGAGGAGTGATGAAAAAAGGGGCTAACATCACTCTGGAAAAATCCACAGAAACATCTGACCTAAGCAACTTGGAACTCATGGACCCCAGTCTGACAGTTGGAGAATCAACGTAAGACCAAACCAGGCCCCCTGAATGTGGGTGCCAGCTAGGAGGCCTGGGCAATCTATGGGGCCTCTGACAGTGGAACCAGGATGTATCCCTAGTGCATGAACAGACTTCTGGAGCCCATTTCCAGTGGAGGAATACTTCCTTAGCTAGAAACAGGAGAAAGGTCTAGGTCCTACCCCAAATGACTTGATAGATTTTGATGTTTGTTCATGGAAGGCCTCACTCTCCCTGGGGAGTGGATGGGGGATGAGATGAGGGGGTCAGTGGGGGGACATGGGAGGATGGGAGGGAGAGGGAAC
The DNA here is from genome assembly GCA_030556225.1 of Cricetiscus sungorus. Lineage (NCBI taxonomy): Eukaryota > Metazoa > Chordata > Mammalia > Rodentia > Cricetidae > Cricetiscus > Cricetiscus sungorus. The sequence continues at coordinate 13,740,792 of JANBXA010000253.1, forward strand.
TGCTATTGGTATGTAAAATAAGGTTATTTCTAATTTAAATAAAATTTATTAATAAAAAAGAAATTTTTTCCTTCAAGTTTTTTTCATGCATTTTGTCACAGTGAAGAGTAATGTCACTGTTCAGTTAATATTTGATGAGTGGACTAAATGAGATAAACAAAAGGCCAGGGAAAAGAAAAATATTACTGTCAATAAAGAACAACCAGAAGCAGTTAAGACTGGGAAAATGGGATAAAAGGAGAAGTCTGAAACAAATCTGGACTCTGTGACTTGGTGACAAATGTACTCCTGAGGGTCACAGAGTAGAATGAAACAATATATCATGTAAATAAGTGAAAATCTTTCTGTTGTTTGCCATAGAACATACCTACAATCCTGGATGAATTGATAAAAATTATGAGTGTTATACATTAGACATTCATGAGAGGAAGGTTATTGACTGTGCTATTCCTGACAACCATTACACTAACAAATTCAAGCAAATTTTTTTTTGGTTGAAGCCTAGGGATATAGGTATATCGTTGTACTGTATACTGCTTTAGTCACATATTTGAAAAGTGAGATAGAAAATTAGTAGTAAATTGGAAATGTGCTAACATGTTAATAGCCATTACTTTGAAAGGCATTTTATCATTACAAAAAAATCAGAAGTCAATTGAAGTGCATTTACAGCCACTAGTTTATAAGACCTTAAGTCATTAGACTTCTTCACTAAGTAGGAGAGGTTCATTAGAATTATAACCAAGGCAACAGGGTCTCATTCTATCTTTGTGACTCTGATGTTTGAAATACTGCTTTGCTAGCTATGAAGTTACACATATAATCCAGTAAGATAATATGATTAATAAGTGATACACAGACACTGAGTAGAAAATTATTATTTTAATAAGGCAGTTAATATTTTATAATTTATATAATAATAACTATGATGACATTTTTTCTATTAAACTGAGCTATTTCTTAGGACAAGGGGAGTATCTTTTATTGTCACATCTCTCTGCCATCTTTTCTTTCCCATTTCCAGTATCCTATGGAATGACACAAGAGTTAGAAACTGCAGCTGATAGTTAACAAGGGTGAGAAGTCAAGCCTTCTCTAATAGTTCCCAATCATATCAGTTTCTAATCATATCACTCAGAAAGATATAATTCTGCAGCATTTGTGACTCCATGCCAATAATACTATTGTAATAGACTTCATGACTTGAGAAATGGGTTTCCATTTGCTAGAGTGTAACCAAAGGGATATATACATTGATCTTCATGTTTTAAGTTACTCTTACCTTACATCAGCCAGTTCACCCAGCATAAATTGCTTAGGGGAATATTTTTCAATCCAAACAGCAAACAGCATACCTTAATTTTGGTGGCTCCATGTAGACTCCATCAGGTGCAATTTCTGAGAATCCTTTGATGACTTGGAGTGTATATTGCACTTTCCTCCACCTCACTGGATATGAGGTGGAGGAGAGATAAGGTTTCTTATTTCTCAGTCATTACTGTCCAGTATTCACAGTGAAACTGTTATTTAAGTAGTGTGAGGATTTGTGTGGGGATTTGTTCTGCTTTGGCCCTATGTAGGCTAGGCCACATACATCAGTCACAGCTTCTGTGGGCACACTGAAGCCTCATGACCTAGACATAATAGCTAGTTTTCCCTTTCCTTCCACAGACAAATTAACTGTTGAAGCAGGGACTTTACAATTTCTCTTTGCTTTTGTGTTGGTTTGAAAGAGAAATATCCCCCACAGTATCTGTAGTATTGTTCTCCAATTGCTGGTGCTCTTTGGGAGGCTTAGGAGGTATGTCCTTCCTGGAGGAAGTAGCCACTTGGGACAGGCTTTGAGATTCTAAAGGCTTGGTCTTTCTAGCTCCACTCTTTCTGCTTTATCCTACACTCATGATTCAAGTGTGAGACCTCAGGTGTCTGCTCCTGCCATCATAGACTCTGCTCCATCCTCACTTCACAATCATGGTCCCTAACATCCTGGAACCACAGACCTAAATAAACCCTTCCTCTATAGGTTGCCTTGGACATGGTAGTTTTTACAGCAATAGAAAAGTAACTAATTCCACTTTGTATGAAACATTTTGTTCTCTGCAGCTGGCTATTAAAATTCTGTCTCTATTGACAAAATACACTCACAGTAACTGGCATAATTATTTTATCATGATTTTAGTCAGTGCAAGAACATATCATTGAGGGGGAGCTTATGGACCCCAGACTGATGGCTGGGAAACCAGAATAGGATGGACCCAGAACCCCTGAATATGGGTCTCAGTTAGAAGGCCTGGGCAGTCTATGGGACCTCTGGCAGTGGAACCAGGATGCATCTCTAGTGCACTAATGGGCTTCGGGAGCCCATTCCCTATGGAGGGATACTTCTTTAACCTAGAGACAGGAGGAAGGCCTAGGCCCTACCCAAAATGACTTGACAGATTTTGATGTTTGCTCATGGAAGGCCTCACCCTTCCTGGGGAGTGGATAGGGAATGAGATGTGGGGTCAGTGGGAGACATGGGAGGATGAGAGAGCACTGGAATTAATATGTAAAATAAAAATATTGAATAAAAAGATAAAATGAACCTGTTATTAAGATTAAAGAAGCTTATAACATTTGTCACATTTTAACATTTATTTTATGTATGTGCATGGTTGAGTGAGTACAAAAATGTCATGTTGTGGCTGTGGAGGTACAAAAAATAAATAAATAAATAAATAAATAAATAAATAAATAAATAAGCAACTTATTGGAGTTGGCTTTCTCTTTCTAATATAAGGATCCTGAGGGACTGAATTCAGGTCTTCAGGCTTGGCACAGAGAATCTTTTTTGTTTTTGTTTTGTTTTGTTTTGTTTTGTTTTGGTGTGTGGTGTTTTTATTTATTTTCAAAAATTTTACATGATAAAGTTTATATGATAATGAAATTTAGAAACTTGCAAGTAAGTGAATGGAGCTGGAAATAATCATTCCAAGTGAGGTAACACAGACCCAGAAAGAGAAACGTTCCATGTTTATATGTGGATGCTAGCTCTGAATACTAAAGTATGTGTTTTTAACTTAGAGTACCCATATAAATTAAGAAAACAGTAAAAGGTCATGAAGGAGGTCTGGTAAATGGCTACTGAAAGCAGGTACTGAATACAGGGGAATAATTTAACAGGAAGGGTTAAATGGGGATAGGGCTGGGATGGTAGCGGAGAGGAGATAGTACTGCTGTGAAGAATAACTAAAACTAAGATCTTTGAAAATGCCCTATGGAAACTTACTACTCGAGAAGATTCCTAAAACAAACATTGGATGGATGGATAGATGGGTAGATAGATAGATAGATAGATAGATAGATAGATAGATAGACAGATAGATAGATGGATGGATAGATAGGTTAAAATGGAGCTAACTTCTCCCCAGATATCATACACTAGTAAATGAAAAACAAAATGGCAGGTATTGGTTATCTCTTGTTAAGTTCTTGGTCAATGAGATCAATAAAGATCCCCCAAATTACAGGCTATTTCTATTGGTTATATTTACCCTCAGAACTTGATGTTAATGTCCTGTTCCTAAAGACACCACAAACTTGACAAACTTGGCTAGAAGATCCATCCCTACTGGTTACCTTTCTTAATAATAGCAGATTCGATAAATGCTACAGTCAGAGACTAGAAAGTTCTTGAATGTAATAATAAAAAATGTCTAAAATCACAATGATCAGGCTCTTAGTAGACATTTGAACTTCGAAAATATTAACAATGAAATCTCAAGAGAAGAAAAATATTCTCCAAAATTAGAGACAAAAGAGTCTTATCAGCATAAAGCTGAGGAAATTGTGCATGTAAACCACATTGGTAATACCGTGATTTGCCTAATTAATTATTGAAGTACACTGTTGAGGGTGCCCCCAGTTTCTTCTTGCCACTGATGGTATGTGCAAAAGATGATAAACTGGGGTATTAATTATTAAAGAAAAAGTTACTAGGACTGATCATCATGAGTGCTCTAAGCCTCTTTATTTGAGCAAAGAAAAAACTGAGAAATATTTTTTAGGTGGCACAGAGAGTCTTTATATGTTAAGTCATCTTGAGCAATCAATATTCTTCTTTTTATGTGTAATTCCTTATACTTAGAGCCTATAGCTGACATATAGTTGTAAATTAATAGTTTGTATATAAAAAATAAATGAATGAATGTTGTATTAGGGAAACAAACGTTTTGGATATGGACTAAGTACTACATATGGATTTAAAACTACATTTCTTCAGGTGTCACACACTCTGACAGTCTAGGACCTTAGCAAACCATATTCAATGAAAAGCATTGTATAAATCATTTGTTGGCTTGGAATGCAGCCTCTCCATTTACCAGAATGTGTACTTACAACATATCCTCAGGTGATTCACACACATATGAAATATAAAAAATATTGCTCTTGGGTTTTTCATCTGGTTTGAAGGGAATCAGACTTCCTTTTTAAAGGACCATAACATAAATTGAATTTTATACTTTGTAACTCTTGCTTTTCTGGGGGACACACTTGGTACTTCTTTTCATACAGAAATTACCCACAGGTGAAAACTGTGCCTTCACAAATCATTACTAGATATCCTTTTTGTCTAATGAATGTAATTTTCAGACTAACATTTAGACATAGGCATCAATATTTTTTAAACTTAATTTTAAATTTTAGTGGTGAACCCAGAGCCTTATAAATGTGAGGTACATGCTATGGCACTGATACTCCCAGATCAATTACTTTGATTTTGTTGTTGTTTTTCTTCAAATAAATTGAGAATTATCAAGCTTTGGCTATTTGTAACAAACAGTAGACGTTTCTCTAAAGTGACAAGGACACTAACCATTTCACCAGTTGTTTTTAAAATTTAAATTTGAAACAAGCTTGTTTTATATGTCAATCCCAGTACCCTCTCCCTCCCCTCCCCCTTTGTCAGTCCCCCAACCTCCATCCCTTCCCCTTTCTGCTCCCCAGGGAGGGTGAGGCCTTCCATGGGGGGATCTTCAAAGTCTGTCATATCATTTGGAGCTGGGCCTAGGTCCTCTCCCATGTGACTAGGCTGAGAGAGTATCCCTCTATGTGGAATGGATTCCAAAAGTCCATTCGTATGTTAGGGATAAATACTGATCCATTACCAGAAGCTCCATAGACTGCCCAGGCCTCCTAACAAATGTGTTCAGGATGGCTGGCTTGGTCCTATGCTGGTTTCCCAGCTATCAGTCTGGGGTCCATGAACTCTCCCTTGTTCAGGTCAGCAGTTCTGTGGGTTTCTCCAGCCTGCTTTGGTCATCACTTCTCCCTCTTTTCAACTGGATTCCATGAGTTCGGCTCAGTGTTTAGCTGTGGGTGTCTGTTTCTGCTTCCATCAGCTACTGAATGCTTTTTAAACCGTGTGTTGGTAAAAATCACTAAGACACTAAAGCAGTTGATGGATGGGCTTTGTCAACAAAAAAGTCAATAAACTTGTACTCTTTAGTTGCTTCTCCAAAAAGTAATGTATGGTGGCAGCTACACACTGCCTCTGTACAGAGGTAGTGCTAATCTTTCTATGGTTATATTAATAAACTGGGCTCATAGCCAGTGAACAGACAATAATGAACCTGTGAGAGTTGAGAACCATTCGAATCTTTGACTTTGTTTTGATGAGGGCTTTAATCAATGTGACTAATTGGAAACTTCCAGGGCTAAGTCATGTGGGAATCACTAGTTAAATGAAACAAATATAAAAAAGAAACAAGACAAGGAAGTAGTAAAATGTGTATATGTTTGTAACCATCAGTTTGGTAGCCAAAGCATCTTGGGAGACTGAACTGTCATTTTTTACTTTATATGTGAGAAGCAGATTGGAAAAAAGTCACATAAGAACAGCCAAAAATAATTTTCTCCTTCACAGTCTTAGAACTTGATTCTTAATTATGTTTGTTTTGGTTCAATAAGTATTGTTTTGCATAAGACAACTTCAGAGATTATATATATATATACATATATATACATATATATACATACATATATATATATATACATATATATATGTATTTCAAATAACAATATTGAAAATTTATAAAATTTCCAATGGAAATAAAGCAAAATAGAAATTGAGATTTTGATGGGAGATGTTATTCTGTAAATATGTTTCTCATACTGGTTAATGAATAGGGCATTGTGGCCAATAGGAAAGCAAGATAGCAGGGGCTAGGAGACAAGGAGGAAAGAGGAAGTAGTTAGGAGAAGTCAGCATGTAGAGCCTAGAGGAAGCAAGATGCCAGCCGCCGTGCTCGGATAAGATGATCACGTGGAAATACTTAGATAAGTAGAAATGGATTAATCATTAAGACAGAGCTAGCCCATAAACAATAATAGTAACTGGCCAACAGCATTGTATCAAATATGGAGTCTCTGAGTGTTATTGGGGGCTGACGTGGTAGCAGGGTGTCAGAAATCGTGCCTGTAACATAATGGTGTAAGAAGTGGAACTGAGAACGTCCACTTAAAACTTAACAAAAGCTTAAAAAATAGTTTTTAGAAACAAAAGAACAGGGACAAGCAAGAATTCTTGGTAGCATCATTTTTTCTGGGTTGGACTCTGTTTTGTAAAAGACAAGTAAATATTTGCATGGCTCCTTTAAGGGAGATTTCTTGACTCAGCATAAGCGGCAAAAACTGCACTTATTTTAAAGAATTTTGCTAACAATTCATTGGTGTGTATGAGAGCTGGCAATGGCAGTGATTATATCTCCAAGCCGGCAGTATGCTGCTGGATGCAGTGCAGACCAAGGCGGTGAGCACAGCTCTCACTGCTGGTGGTAAAATAGCCGCCGCCATATTGGATAGACCGCAGTTAAAACAGTGGCTTTCATTTTAGGAATGTTGTTGTTTAGCAGATAAAAGACTCATGGCCAGAAAAAGATAAAAATTTAAAGTAAAGACAGATTCACATTAAGAAAAAATACTAAAGGTTTACACTGTGTTTTAAAATATATGTAGGCTTGGGAGAGAAAGAGAAAAGTAATAAAATGGTTTTACAAAGACAGACTGTGGCTGGGAGTGGTGGCACACTTTAATTCCAGCTCTCAGGAGGCAGAGACAAACAGATCTCTGTGATTTCAAAGTAAACCTGATATGCAAAGTGAATTCCAGGACAGATAAAAGTTACACAGAGAAACCCTGTCTCAAAATATGTAAAAGTAGAAGTAGAAGAAATAGAGTAATAAAAAAGCCACGTAAGATGGAAAGCACAGAGAAACTTTGAATATTGTATGCTGTTCTGTTACCTTTAAATCGTTTGACTGCTGAGAAAATAACAACAACTGATAAAAGAAATGCTGCTGGATTAATTCAATTTATATATTTTAAAAATGCTTTGACTCCAAAATTTAAGTTCAAGGACAAGTTACTGGGAAAAGGATTTCTATTTTTGTTTCCACAGAAAATGAAAAGCTGTGGATTCCTTCTAGACTAATGTGGTTTGATCAAGCCAGACCCCTTGAAACAGCACCCCAGGTGATCCAACATTCAAAGCAGTTGACACAAAACCTTGCAGATTACTGCCACGATTTCTGCATCTTCTTAGGATACCCTATGACAGCTCCCCCTACCAGCAGGAAATAGTTTGGAAAGAACGACGCCAAAATTCCCAAATACTGTTTATAAATGTTTGTTTTCAATTAAGTGGGCTTGGTTATAAATGGTTAATGACCACAAGCAATTTTTTTAAAGGTAAAAAAGGAATTATGGTATAGATATGAATACTTTGTTTTGGAATAGATTTTCATTTATTGATACAAATTTAAGGCCAATTTTGTGATATGTATTTTTCTCCTCTTGTATAGATATTGTGTTTAAATAGCTCAATGAAAAATGTAATGTATAATTTAATGCAGATTATAGTTACCTATAATAGTCAAAACTTAGGTGAATTAGGTTTTCTAGATATATAAAGATGTATTTGAGATGGATAGGCATTATTCAAACCTTTCAAAGACCTACAGAATATGGCAATTAAAATGGTTTAGGGTTTTTCTTGACAGTAAGTCCCAACTGCTCCTGGTAACACCACCTGCGTCAAAAAGAAAGATGGACTTCGAAGAAACACATTATGGAGTTTGCTTCTAATATGGCAAGACTAGCCATTTGGGCAAGGTACTGCTCTTCTAGACTGTTTGATTTTATGCTGTATAAACTGAACAGCAGGACCCACAGAAAAGTGACTGCTGATACAAGATGGACAGTGCTACAGGGTTCCTGCTTCATGAAAGAAGCCAGACACACTATGGTGTATGGGCTGAAGATGGAACATTACAGAAGAACTTCAGGTGACTGACCAGACAATGAGTTGTCTCTATTATTTCTAGAGTTTATATATTATCCTTCTGTGGTCTTTGAAGGAGTTGAAGACAGATAGTTATGGTTATAGTTTTCCTTAGTTAGGATTAAAAATAAGTTACATATAGGACTTTAGACTCACAAAGATAGGATAGATGATATTTTCTTTAAGTCTTACAAAATGTTAATGGACTAAATATTGTTAACTGTGATTCTTATTTGATAACTGTTGTGTGATATATTTTGCTATGTTAAGGTTAAAACCCTTCTTTTTATTTTAGACAGAAAAGAGGAGATGATGGGAGATGTTATTCTGTAAATATGTTTCTCATACTGGTTAATGAATAAAGCACTGTGGCCAATAGGAATGGAAGATAGGCGGGGCTAGGAGACAAGGAGGAAAGAGGAAGTAGTTAGGAGGAGTTAGCATGTAGAGCCTAAAGGAAGCAAGATGCTGGCCACTGTGCTCAGATAATATGGCCACGTGGAAATACTTAGATAAGTAGAAATGGGTTAATCTTTTTACATTCACTTCTTGTTTGAGCATTTCCTTTAAGACACAATTATAAATTTCTCTCTCTCTCTCTCATTAAAATCTATGTAATTTCAAAGCATTTTCCAGTATTAAATCCTAGAAATTATCTTTCTTTCAGAGTTGAGAACTATCCCTCCCAACTGTTAGTTCAGGAAATGTGGAAGTGCCTAGCTTCCTGTGTGCTGGTGTGTAAAAATAGATGGCCAGAAGAGCAAAGCACTGAAACTCAGGAACAGCTCATTCTGCAAGGCAGATTCTATTGATCAAGCCTCCTGCAGAGCTCTGCAGTCCCTTCCCACTAGCCCACCCCAGCACTTAAAATACTCTCTGTCTTTTGTTTCTGCCACTTTGACTTCAGCCACTCCCCACTATACCTGTAGAAAACAGAGTACAATATTGGAACAAATTTTACTTGACAACTCCTTTATGTAATTTATGACATGAAATATATCAAATATCTCTAGCTTCCTTTTTTTATCAAATTATAGACTTACCTGTTGACATTTAAATATCTTTCACCAACCAAATTTCTTCAAATATTACTTTAAGTGATTTTTTTCCATCTTTGTTTCTATTCTAAGCTTCCCACTATGATATCTTCTCTGTCAGTTTTCTCAATTGTGTTATTATTTAAAATCCCTGGCCAAGTTTTCATTCCTTTAAGACCACAAGAAACAGAGTCACATGCCTCTGAATGCAGGGCTCCCATTGCCCTGTTGTCATCAACTTGCTATTTCAGGCCTTCATCTTCTTTTTTGAGTTCAAATCTGTCCTAATCAAGTGGAGTAAATAACATGACTCATGAATAAATGCTGAATGCTAAGGCCTAAATGGACCATCTATCTATGTCTGTCTGTCTGTCTGTCTGTCTATCATCTATCTACCTACCATCTAATTCATTTTACATACTAACCACAGTTCGTCCTCCTCCTTTTCCTCCTACACCCTCCTCTCCCTTCCCTTTGCACTGTTTAGAGAGGGCAAGGCCTCTAATGGGGGTCAACTAAGCCTGGCACATTGAGTTGAGGCAGGACCAAGTCTCTCCTCACTGCATCAAGACTGAGTAAGATACACCATCATAGGGAATGGGCTCCTAAACGCCATCAGGGCTTGGTATATAATAACAGGGCATGGGTACCACAAACAGACCAAACCACATACGTGTTGCCCATATTCAGAGGGTCTAGTTTGGCCCCATGCAGGCTCTCCAGCTGTCAGTCCAGAGTCCATTAGTTCCCATTAGTTCACATCAGCTCTGTGTGTTTCCCTATCAAAACTGGCGCTAGGAAAATTCCCAAGAATCTACAATGATGACCCCAGCTAAGACTCCTAGCAATAGTGGAGAGGGTACCTGATACAGTCTTCTCTTGTAATTAGATTGGTGGCTACCGTAATTGTCATCTATTGCCAACACCCAGTAAATGACGGAAGTAGATGCAGAGATCCACAGCCAAGCACTGGGCCATGCTCCTGGAGTCTGGTCAAAGAGAGAGTGGAGGAGCTAAATGGAATTAAAGTGGAATTTTCTTATTTGTCACCTATGTTGTCCTTTGGTCCATTAGTAAGCATGATATAGCAAGTGTAGCTGACCTTTCTAAGACCACCTGTGTTAGGGAGGAAAAGGCATGCTAATGATCTCCAGGTGTAGACATAGTGGTACCGTGACTTTGCTACTACTTGGTAGGGTATCAGTGCATGCTTTCTATGTGCTTTACTGACGGGAGAGCCGTGTCTTTTGGAAAAAGGAGTGGGATGTGTTTTCTTCTTTTCTATTAATTGAAGTTAATACTTAACTTTTTTGTCCTTTTCCTACTGTGATTGTATTTTTATGAATATCACAGACCCTCTGACTTTTTATTTTTAGTGACTAAAACATATCTTGAATCAAGTTTGGTTTATAAAAAATATTCTCATGGCTGTGGAAAATTCAAATAATAACTTTAGACATATTTATTTCATAATTTCATTTCTTAAAGTCTTTTTTTTTAGTTTTTGAGAGTATAATATAAACACATAATTTTTCTCTTCTTCCTTTCCTTTCAAATCTTCTCATAAACTCCTCCTTCTTCTCTTCCATAATTCATGCTTCTTTTACTGGAATTGTTTATATAAATATGCACATATATTATACACACACACACACACACACATATATTATATGTATACATAATCTGTTTTGTTTGTTTGTTTTGGAACAGGGTTTCTCTGTATAACAGCCATGACTGTCTTGGAACTTGTTTGTAGACCAGGATAGCTTTGAATTCACAGAGATCCACCTGCCTCTGCTTCCTGAGTGTTGGAATTAAAGCCCATGCCACCATTGCGTGACTATACACACTCTTAATATGCAAGTAAAACCTGGTCAGTCCAGGTCATTATACATACATATACATATTCATATACATATACATATGTGTGTATAATGTTTTCACTGATGGACAATTGATAATAGATAATGGCAATTGGGCAATTGATTTGTTCTTTCCTGGGATAGACTATTTCTCCCTCTCTCAATATTCCCTAGTTACCTATAGTTCTATGTCTATCACTAAGGCCTGATGAGCTTTCCTACTTCCAAGTAAGCATGTCTGCTGTTGTTTCCTTTGTTCAGGTCATATTTAGGAAGCCATATCAGTAAGACTTCATGGGTGTAGTTTCTGACATTTCTAGGAGTCAAAAATCTCACAGAAAACTCCCTATGCCTTTGACTCTTACGATCTTTCCACCTATTTTCCCACAATGATCCCTGAACTTTGGGTGTGTAAGTTGTGTAACGGATGTTATAATGGTGTCCAAGATATTTCTTTTTGATTAATTGTGGTTTTCCTTTAATGGTTTCCAACTCTTGCAAAGAAGTTTCCTTGCTGAGGAGAAAGAACTACACTTATTTGTAGCTATAAGAATAAATTGTGAGAATGAATTTAGGGATTATACTAAATTAATAAAGTGGAGGTGTTGGATTATGCTCCAAGTTCTATTATTAACTAGCCCTGGGTAGTTGAGTGAGTTTTCTGTACCACACACCACGTACTTCTTGTTGAACATGCCTGAAGTCCAATTAAAGTTTTCCTGGCTGAAAACAAGGTATGCTTGCCACAACTGAACCCTTAGATGGTTATTGTGCCATAGAGGTTGTTGTTGTGACTCATTGGTATCATAGGTGGATGGGATTATTGATTCTTTTCTTCCTTTGGAAGCTTGCTTGCTGCCTTCTTGGTACCATGAAAGTTAGTTTTCAGGCTGGAAGCATTCATGCCTGATCCAGCTCAGGTCCTCTAAACCCTATGTCTGAAGTGCATGGTATCTTCAGCTATAGGGTCTTCTTACCACTTCTGAGATGCAATAGCAATAGCTTATAATATTGTGGAATTTTCTTGGAGAACATTTTCTGCCAACTCAAATAGGGTTTGTCATGTATTGGGTTTTTTTTCTTACATTGTCTGTGGCCATTGGTAGGGGTGAGTGAGAGACACAGATGAGATATTTTATTTAAACCTTATTAGTTAATTGATATGTAATATTTACATATATTAGAGATATTTTTAATATAGATACTTAATAGTAAGATTCTTTGTGGCTTTTTTCCAGACATCTTTCCTGTTATATTTCCCTGCTCTGGATATCAGTCTGGAGAAACCTCAAAAACGTAAAGATAAATCTAGTATGTGGTGCAGGTATACTCAAAGGATCGGACATCCTACTCCACAGATACTTGCTCACCCATGTTCATTGCAATTCTACTCACAATGGCTAGGAAATTGAAACAACTTTAATGTATCTTAATTCATGATTGATAATGAAAATGGACACCTAGAACAATGTCTTACACATAGTTTGAAAATCTTGTTTGATACATCATACCATGCCTGTGAAGCAATAGTGCTGTGCCTATCCTGTAACACAGCTGTGCCTGTGATGCAATGATGCCATGCCTGTGGTGCAATAGTACCATGCCTATGCTGTAATAGCATCGTGTCTACTTCAGTACCCATCAGAAGAAGAAATAACATCCCTGCCATACCACTGTGGGGAGGAATATGGTCCATTGTTAGCTCCATCTTGTTCTAATTAACCTAGATTAATGTGCTAATCATATTTTTCTAATTCTACTTACAAATAGACTTGTGTAAAAGTACTCTACTGGGTAAATGTCATTTCACTCATAACATAAGCTTGATATTTCAGTGATTTTCCATTGTCAGTTTTGCAAAACAATGATAACTTAATACACAATTATTAAAAGATATAGTCATTTTTTGAAAATTATTTGGAATCGTGGCACTTTGCTCTTGGTTTATTTACTTGTTTGTTTATGCATTTATTTACTTTAGTGCTGAGGACATAATCACAAAGCTTCTGAGCTCATGCTCTACCAGTCTGACACTGGCTGAAAGTCATATTATAGGTTAGGATAATTATCTCTCAGCAATCAACAGAAGCATTAAGACATAAGCTACCTGTAATGTTCCATAATCTATTATCTATGAACCAAACAATTAACATGGGACTTTTAGCAACCGAATGTAAAACAGCTATGCAGACCTAGAGTCAGTTATCATACTCTGAGGCATGTTGTAGATAAGAAGGTCCCTTCATGTTTGACTTGCTCCAATATTGTTGGACTGAACGATGATAAGAATTACAGCCCTGAATAAGAGAAGTGATATATTTGGGCATCTTTAAGAGAAATCAATTCAATCACCAAAAGCAGTCACATTTATTATAATCTATTGGTTTTAAATCTTGTGCTCAAAAGTAGCTGCATCACAGAGTGCCATTTCCTTATGATGACACACAAATTGCTGGTTATCCCCTATCACCTCTTTTTATACCACACTAAGATATCTTGTAGGTGGTGGAGCAATTAAGTGCTTCATAGAACAACACAGGTTTCCTTGTGGATGAGGGATTTGTGACTGTTTTTTCCCCTTTTATGGAAAATAGATTCTTTTCTCATATACTACATCCTGATTAGACTTTCCCCTCCCTCTTCTCCTCCAAGTTTTTCCCTACTTCCCCTCCTATCCAAATTTGGAATAGCTATCATTTAAGGTCCTACTTAAGCTACTTAAATACTTGTGTTTCTGAATATTCTTGCACTTCACATGTTCTCTGAAAATTATAACCAGCTACCTATCACAAATGCTGTGACTACATTGCATCAAGTAATGACTCCTATTATTCACTTGATCATGACTCATGTCTGCTGTATTTAAACATATCCCACTATATGCTCCCACTTGATAGAAACTGTCAGGTGAGTCTATTTTCCTTCCTATCTATCTATCTATCTATCTATCTATCTATCTATCTATCTATCTAACTATCACTATCTGGAGTCAGAAGTGGGATCAGGATTTTCACGGCACCTGGGTTTCACCCAGGTGGCCGCCGCAACTCTTCCCCCACCTTCCCCGAATGGGCAGGGTCCCTTGCCTAACCAGGCAGACACACCCTGCCCTAGAACTCCTTTTATGTCCATCATGGCCCTGAGACCACTGCTCATCTTCTGCCCATTCACTCAGATTGCATTCGCACAGAGCCCTGCGGCACCAGCCCTGCTTTTAGTGTTGCTGCACAAGGTTCCGACTTGGCCTGCCCTGTTTGTGTGCTTGCAGGCTCCAGTGGCAGCAGCAATGGTGGGCGGGCTGGTGGGAAACATACATGCTACAGCTGCAGGCGGCTCCTGTTATCCCTGTGGTCTCAACAATTTGTACAAGGCTCATTTCACTCCATCATTTAGAAAAATTTTGCTTGCCTAAGTTTGTTAAAAGCTATTCTACAGGGACTGGGATCAGAAGGATTGGCCTCTGCCAGCAGCTATTTAGTGGTACACTTCCCCACCCTTTGCCAATATTTTGTACAAAAACCACTGGAAATAATTTGTACACAGTTTCCAAAATCCATAATCTATCATTACATGGATGATATATTGTTAGCTGACTCTAAAGCAGAAATATTAGAAAAAATGTTTGAGAAAGTAAAGGAAGTTTTACCTTGCTGGGGATTACAAATTGCACCTGAAAAAATACAAAAAGGAGAGTCTATCAACTACTTAGGATATAAAATAGGTCTACAGAAAATTAGACCACAAAAAGTACAGATCAGGAGAGATCGCTACCAGACTCTTAATGATCTTCAAAAATTACTAGGAGAGGTTTCTCAACTGCAAACCATTATTGGAGTTGAAGGGCATGATTTGAAAAACTTGAAAATGGCCCTAAAAGGGGACAAGAATTTGAATAGTCCATGAATACTATCAGTTGAAGTGGAAAAGGAATTAGAATGGGTAGAAAAGAGGATATTAGAAGCACATGTGGACCGTGTGGATCCAAATCTAGACTGTATTCTGGTTACATTACAATCTAGAGAATATCCTTCAGGGATTTTAATGCAGAGAGAAGACATCATATTAGAGTGGATATTCTTACCATATAAACAGAATAAAAAACTAAAAACATATATAGAAAAGATCTCTGACTGGATTTTAAAAGGTAAATTGAGACTTCGTCAACTAACAGGAAGAGATCCAGCAGAAATTATAGTACCTTTAACTAATGAGCAATTTCTTCCTTATGGAAGATAATGAATATTGGCAGAGAGCATGCAGTAATATTTTTGGGAATAACTAGCAACAATTATCCCAAAAGTGAAA
This sequence comes from Cricetiscus sungorus, assembly GCA_030556225.1. Classification (NCBI taxonomy): domain Eukaryota; kingdom Metazoa; phylum Chordata; class Mammalia; order Rodentia; family Cricetidae; genus Cricetiscus; species Cricetiscus sungorus. The sequence goes on from JANBXA010000253.1 coordinate 13,756,316, forward strand.
GAATCAAATTTATAAAGAAGACAATTTGGATCCTTCCACGCATTGTAAGACAAACACCTATCTCTGAAGTTCCTACATTCTACACTGATGCAAACAAATCTGGTAGGGCAGGAAATAAATCAGGAGAAATAAGCAAAGTAGTTCAAAGTCCTTACAATTCTGTACAAAAGGCAGAATTGTATGCCATTCTCATGGTTCTTATAGATTTTACAGAACCCCTCAATATAGTTACTGACTCTCAATACACATCGAGACTGCAGAATTTATTTCTGACGATACAGAATTAACTTCATTGTTTATACAGTTACAAGATACTATCAGAAAGAGGATTAATCATATATATGTATATATCACACATCAGATCCCATACAGGTCTGCCAGGGCCTCTAGCACAAGGCAATGAGTTTTCTCTGTCATTTTTAGAGTTTATATATTATCCTTCTATGGTCTTTGAAGGAGTTAAAGACAGATAGTTTTGGTTATAGTTTTCCTTAGTTAGGATTAAAGATAAGTTGCATACAGGACTTTAGACTCACAAAGATAGGATAGATGATATTTTCTTTAAGTCTTACAAAATGTTAATGGACTGAATATTGTTAACTTCGATTCTTATTTGATAACTGTTGTGTGATATATTTTGCTATGTTAAGGCTAAATCCCTTCTTTTTATTTTAGACAGAAAAGAGAAGATGATGGGAGATGTTATTCTGTAAATAAGTTTCTCATACTGGTTAATAAATAAAGCACTATGGCTAATGAGAAAGCAAAATAGGAGGGGCTAGAAAACAAGGAGGGAAGAGGGAGTAGTAAGGAGAAGTCAGCATGTAGAGCCAAGAGGAAGCAAGATGCTGGCTGCCGTGCTCGGATAAGATGGCCACGTGGAAATACTTAGATAAGTAGAAATGGGTTAATCATTAAGACAGAGCTATCCCATAAACAATAATAGTAACTGGCCAACAGGATTATCAAATACAGAGTCTCAGCATGTTATTGGAGCTTGCGTAGTGGTAGGACCGGGCGTCCGGCAGGAAGGAACAAAAATTTGGACCAGATCAGCAGTGGGAAAAACCTACCCGTAACATCTATCTATCTATCTATCTATCTATCTATCTATCTATCTATCTATCATATATCCACATATCATTTCTAGAGAACAAGGCTTAATGGGCCTTACAGCTGCTTGAAAAAAAATGAATATATAATGCCTTTATAGTACTGTGTGGCTAAGTTTTCAAGACCAATATTGAATTGAAAATATTCTTGCTTGAATAATCATTACCTCCCTTGTTTCCTGAATTTTTTCTTGATGTATTTCTCAGACACACACACACACACACACACACACACACACACACACACAAAAGTAAGTATAATTATTATATATACACTACAGAACTTTTTATTTGTTTGTTTTTGAGACAGGGTCTCTGTAGGTAGCTCTGACTTGTCTGGAACTTTCTATGTAGAGCATGCCAACCTCAAACTAGGATTAAAGGTGTGTGTTACCTTATCAGATCGGGCACTACAAAAATTGTTTTTACAAACTTAAAATGAATAAACACATCTCTGTTATAACAGACAAATTACATTAAAAATAGAACTACTCTTGACTTCGTGATCTTGCCAAAAAATATAAGAAGACTAAGTAACTTAGAATATATATATATATATATATATATATATATATATATATATATATCAAATAAACACATACTGATTGACCCAATATAACATGTGGCTTACTGATAAAAGAGCTTTAATTAATGGTGGAGTCTGGCTAGAAATGACAGAGCTCGTAACAGAAAATGTGGATGCATGTACAAACTGTGTATTCTAAACATGCTTTTACTTCAAATCTCAAAGCAAATAAAGCTACATGTTAGAGGGAGTTTTACTCTTATAGAAAGAGCAAATACTTTCTAAGTTTGAGACACTGTAGTTTAAAAATATATAGAATATTATGATAATCCTCATTTCTTTTGTGTCTTGGCTTGCACAGATAAAGGTGATTTTTACTTTCAAAAACAATCTGGTTGTTAAAAACATCTGACTTGAGTGGTCAGAGCTGCTCTTTGTTCAACATTATGAACAAAATTGGTGTAATTATCATTTTTAAATGATGACTACCATTTAAAATAATCATCACAACAAATACATATCTCTATAAGTTCAATTTTCTTAATTCTATAATTACTCATATAAATCCAAAGGAAAACAAATAAACATGCATTTAAATTTAAGAAACATTTCCCTAGTCTCAATCTGCATAGAGCTGAAATTCTAAGCACCATCCCAGTAAAATCTATTACCATGTTATGTGTCTGTTCTACAGCTTCTGTTAGATAATGATGCTTATTCCAAACTTTTGAAGTCTCATTACCTGTAAGCAGTGAACCACTGTAACAAGTCAGGAGAAAATAATTTTGGGGAATAACTTTAGAGTGTTGGGGATAAGGCATCTGAAAGAGTCTTCTTTTCCTTAGTCACCATCATATATTGAATGACAGAGGTAGGATTTTCCACCCCTCTTAATGGTCTTTAAAGTCATGTGACAAGTTGGTAAAAAAATAAACACATTTTACTTAAATTTTATACTAGATCACTTGCCAAAATACCTTTTTTCTTTTATGTCATAGCCTACTTTTAAAATAAATCAATTCAATGTGGCATAACACAATTTGTAAGTCATCAATACTATGATTTGGGAAATGAGATCACCACACAGAGACAACATTTTACAAATGGATATTTAATTTCTTTAGGAGTTTATTCTTTTGTGAAATGGAATTATTCCTGACATTTCAGCAATGCTTTCATGAGCAACTTGACCTTCGATACAGTTCTTTATGAAAACCTGTAGCTTGATAAATGAAAAAAATACTGCATTCATGATAAAAGTTAAAAGCCAAACAAAGACTGACTGACAAAGTATTGCTGAGTCAGATGAAATCTCCACCTTTAATTTTGTCTTTCATTTTATCCTTATCACCTGGCTTGTATGTGCTTTGTAACCATAGGATCTGAGCAAAGGCAATTACAAGGCAAATAAGCTTTAGCGAGGCTCTGGATCACTTCTGCATGAGGAGATAAATGTTAATAGTCATAACTAAATTTGCATGTTAAGGAAACAGAATTGTATTCCCAATGAATAGTCTTGCTAAAACATAGGTGAGATGCTATAGAAACCCTATCATATTCTCTAAAAGCTCTTTTACCCCTAATTTGTGTGATAATTGCCAAAGAGTATCAATGAGGATAACTTCAAATCAATTTGAATGTGAACAGCTGTAAAACTGTATCTTTTAGCATTGTGTGCCATAATATTGCTCTCCAAAACTATTAAAAAATCAAAACCACTATGTCCTAAAGAAATCTGAAGAACTGTTTGGCTTATGTGCACCTGAGATTGATAAACTAGAGAATAGAGATAGTGATCAAATGAAGAGAGACGATGTAGGCATAATGAGCTCCTGTGATAATATATTAATACTTTTGAAGTCTTTATCCTGAGGGTAGGAATAATAAGATAATGCACTCAGGTTTGGGTGGACTTACAAATACAGGAGGACAATGGATGAGAAAATGCACAGAATTAAAATTATAGGGTTTGGAGAGTTAAGAATTTCAGTCAAGGTGAGTTATTAGGAAGTTAAAGGAAAGAATAATAGATGTTCCAATGTGAGAACACTAGTATGTAGTCTTCTAGCTTAAGTATAAATTCTAGAGTTCAAAGTATAAACACTGTGCTCATTTGTTATTACCATGGTCATTTCATTTCTTTTCTAGAGGAGATAAATATAGAACCATAATACAGCACTAATAATTGCTGACATATTTTATTCACTGCTATGTACTTGGTATTAAGTGTTTTGTGACTTTTAACAGATGTAATTTTCCAATAACTTTATGAGGCAGATATGGTTATTATAGCCATATTATTTATATAGATTGAAACTGAGCATGGGTTTGGCAAAAATACCTATACTGATACAATGCTACCTTTCTTAGCACAGGAAATTTGTAACACTTATTTGACTACTATGTGATTTTCATATGGAATATTTTAGTATAAATATGCAGAAAAAATATATAAGAGATCATTTAAAGATTAAAAGTGAACCCTATAATGGCCTAAGCTGCACCCTAGTTGATGATAGGGCATTTACTTAGTGACCATATGGACTCTGTGTTTAGGAAGGAAGTATTAGTTGTTTTATCATGTCTGAGACTATATTATTATTATTATTATTATTATTATTATTACAAAGATAATAGATATTCCTTCATAGCATTGTGCTAATTATAAGATATACTAAGGACGCAAATTTCCTTTCTTTTAAGAACCAAGTACCTGTGACTACATACATTACAGTATTCCTTACAATAGGACATTTTATCTAGCTTTCAAAGTGAGCAAACTATGCAAATAAAGTATAAAAGTAGGAAATTTCATCAAACACCCATGTACTTAAAATATGGGATGTTAGTTTACTGAAAGATAAATAAAAACAAGTAACGACATTAGTCAAACAAAAGTTAAATTGAGTCAATAATCATTAGAATGTGGCATAGAAACTGAGGTTTTTAAGGTTAAATAGCGTGAGGCGATCACAGAAGGCAATGTTAATGCCATGAATCCAGAAGCTATACTTTCTATCATAACCCAGTTCAATAAATTTAATGGAAACATCTATTCTGCAAAGAACCAGATTATTTGGAGGGTGTGACTCTCAAATTTGAAACAAATAGCTCTCTGAAGAGGAACTCTGTTCAATTTCTTTATAGGTTTGAAAAATATGATAAATTTTGGGAGGCAGTCCAAAGAAAACCAATTCCTAAACCATGTTTGTTCCAAATATATTGCAAATGCTGACCATCATTTATGTAAACATAATTCTGTTCTGTCATGTACCATCTGTAGTCCTTAACATTAAGTAGCACTGTGCACTTAGAGAAATGATTATCCTAAGGATGACCATTAGGGTGCATTGTACTATACTGCATAAATGAGGAAACCAAGGATTTGAGTCAAGGACCTCAGAGATGCAGGGACCTCAGAGATGAGGCAATTCTATCTCAGAACCTGTTGTAAAATTCAGTGTGGCTATTCAATTCACTGGCTACAAAATATATTTAATTGGTTTATCCTTAGCAAAATCTTCAGCTTATGAAGTTTTAGGTGCTGTCAAAATTAAACTGTGCACTGAGGGAAAGTATAATTGTATATTCTACATATCAGAGGACTGAAATTATTTGATAAAATGAGATAATAATGAAAATATTGTGACTCAGTTCATCAATTATTCTGTTTATTCTCACAAATCACTTTGTAATTCAAGGTTTACTAATCCCAAGTATAGGCATGCGAATCTAATGTAAAATAATAAATTTAATGTACTTTGAAAAACTCAGTTACAATTTATGTATCAAAAATTAGCATTTCATTGTAAAGGTGCATTTATTTTTAGCTCAGAAGGTTTGAATGGTGTTTTTGAAACAAAGAAAGAGTTATTAGACTTGAATTAAGCATAAAAGCCTTTTCAAAAAACAGAAACACTCAAGCTAAAAGTAGTATTTTATACATGCATTTAAAATAAATAATTAAATGCATTAGTGCATTTATATAACATTAAGGTTACTTAGGTTCAGAAGAATAATTCTTCCATAAAATTCTGTTCAGTGAACAGTTATAGAAAATTTCATCTGCTTAAATATGAATTAAGGATTCAAAATAATTAGGATACATAGCATGCTAAATGCTTGTCATTTGTGCCATTATGACAAGGACTGTTACTTAATTTAAATGGGGGCTTATTACCTAGTTTCTTCTTTTGCTGGTGGACTTGCCATGGTAAGAGTTTGAATTTACAGGATGAAGAATCTAAGAACAAGGAGTAATGAGTAAAAGGGTCAAAGCAGGCTGGAGAAACCCACAGAAACAGCTGATCTGATAGCTGGGAAACCAGCATAGGACTGACCCAACCCCTCTGAATTTGGGTGTTAGGAGGACTGGGCAGTCTTTAGGATCTCTGATAGTGTGTCAGTATTTATTCCTAGTATACCAATGGACTTTGGGAGCCCATTCCACAAGGAGGAATACTCTCTCAGCCTAGACACAAGGGGGAGGACCTAGGCCCTGTTCCCAAAGATGTAACAGACTTTGAAGATCCCTCATGGAAGGCCTCACCTTCCCTGTGGAGCAGAAAAGAAATGGAGTGGGGGTTTGGAGGTGAACAGGGGATGAGGGGAAGGTGGGGGAACTTGATTGACATGTAAAACAAGCTTGTTTCAAATTTAAATAAAAATATTATCATAAAACAGTACTTCTAAAGCAAATAGATATGGGAAAACATAATCTAGAAAAGGTCAAGCCATCCAGGAGCAAGGGTCCTTAGCATCAGCAATTACTGCTTAGTTTGCATTTCCAAACAGTTCTAAAAGTGTTGGAATATTTATATTTTGGGAATTTTTCTGTTAATTAAATGTTTTCTATGGAGAATGTGGTTTGTTACTAAATAAAAATTCATGTTGCTTTGACATGGCTATTAGTAGTATTTGGCTAATTTATATTCTGATAATTCCTTTACTGATTCAAAGAATAACTTAGACATAATTTCTACCACTTGATTCTTTTTTTAAAATTTTATTAGCATCTACTCAGTCTTAAAATTACCTTCTTTTTTGCCATTTTTTAATTGAGCTATACACTTTTCCCACTCCCCTTTCTTTCTCCCCTCTCCTCTTCCACCTTCCCCCATGCTCCTACCTGCTCCTAATTTACTCAGGAGATCCTGTCTTTTTCCCCTTCCTAGGCAGATCCATGTGTGTCTCTGTTAGAGTCCTCTATGTTACTTAAATTCTCTGGGGTTGTGGCCTATAGTCGAGTTGTCCTTTGCTTTATATCTAATATCTACTGATGAGTGAATGAATGTTATATCTGTCCTTCTGGGTCACTCAGTATGGCTTTCTGTAGTTCTGTCTATATGCTTGCAAATATTAAGATGTCATTGTGTTTTTTACTGCTGAGTAGTACTCCATTATTTTGGCGATCTGGCTGTGACATCTACCGTCCCATTGATCACTATGGTTGACTTGGCTGATATGGCTGGTTAGGCGGGTGTCCCCTTCCTCCCTCATCACTGTGTTTCCCTCCCAAAGCTTTGGGCTCTGTCAAAGAGAACAATCTTCCCGGAATAGAGGAGGATAAGTCTTCAGTCTAGGGTTTACAAGTAACTGCACTCCCCTGCTATAACCTCCTAACAAGTTACTGGGCACTTAATTCTTCACTGCAATTGGCCAGTGAACCCCACTCAATGAGAAATATTTCCTTGATGCTATATGGCTCTCTCTGATCTGAGTCTTAGTTATTTGCATAGTTCTGTTCTGAAAACACTGGCTTTCTTATGGATAAACAGAATGACCAGAAGCAGCATGGGTTTATTTGGCTTATAGGTTATAGCCATCATTTAAGGAAGCCAAGAAAGGAGCTTGAGGCAAGATCTTGTAAGCAGGAACTGAAACAGAGATCATGGAGGAATAATACTGACTTGATCTTGGCCTCTTGCTCAGCCTGCCTTCTAGTACAACCTAGAACCTCCTGTCCAGGAATGGCACTGCTCACAGGACTAACAGAAGAGAGATATGTTTCCATTTCATCATCATCTAAAAAATATATAAGCTACAGTTTTACAAACCTCTTGCACCACAAAAGTTAAAATTCATATTTTTCATCCTATGTTCATTTGAATGAGAAATGTCCCCAAAGGCTCATGTATTTGAATATACACTTATGGAACTTTTAGGAAACCGCCTTTCTGGAGAAAGCGGGCAACCAGGGGTGGGTTTTTAGGAGTTTATAGCCTTGTCCTATTATTGGTTTAGTTTCTCTGCCTGTGGCTGAGGTTGAAGATGTGATCTCTTAGTTTCTTGTGTTAGCTTCTTGCTGCCATACCTCCTGTGCCATTATGAAGTCCCATCTTGGTACTGTTTGCCCACATATTTTTTCCACTTTTAGTTATTGTGTTTTATCACAACAGCTAATAAGTAATATACCTCTCCAAATAAAAATGTGTCAGTAAGACATAAAATCACTAAATTTAATGGCCTAATTATAAAGTGAAAAATAAGCATAGGGGAATCATATAAGAAGAGAAGCAGATAATTCTTACATATTTGGATCTTACCTTTATCTGTCTCACCTTTTGGTGGTCACTTTATTGTAAGCTTCTCTTAGGTCTTCTGTAGATTTGAACTGGCAATGGGCAACTCTACTATTTTAAATATAGCTTCATAAACATCTAACTGAAAATAGATGTTAACAATGCATACACTATTTGTCAGTCTACATTCTCTCCAATAATTGATGATCAATTAGGAGATTAGAAATTTGTAATGGAAACTAGCAAAATTTTCAAGTATTAAAATTCTGTCACATAGTATAGGACCCAGGGTGTTATGGGAACCATAGTCAAATAAAACAGACACATCATGTCTGTGGTAGTAAAAGAGAACATGATTCAGGGGTGGAAGTGTCTTACAGGCCAACAGGAGCAGAGTGTTTGCTAGATGTGCCACCCTGCCACATTGTCTAAGTTTTTATTTATAAATTCTGATACCTACTTGTTAACTTTCCTTTTCTCTGGAGTATCTATCTGCATAGTTCAAGTCAGAAAGATGGACAGTACACAAAGACATAAAATGTATGTAAGGCTTAACGTATTTCATGATAGAGACACAAGAAGATGACTGCTGAAATACAATGGAAGAAAACATCGGGTTGTGACTGTGGAGGTGGAGGGACTCATGGAGAAGATTGTATTCAGCATGTCTCTTGAAGCATGAGTGGAGTGTCAACATAGTTATGAGAAGGAGAGCAAATACGTTGATGAAGGAGCAGATCTGCTGAGTGTTTGGCAAGAAATATATGAGCTTCACCCAAATGTTTGCAGGCATGCTATACATGCATTGGGTACATCGTGGAACACAAAAAAACGCCACTCTTTCTTTAAAGAGTGAAACAACCACTATCCTAGTAGAAGCAAGGAAAAGAAGCACAAAACATATACATGTATGTATATTTTCTCAGAAATTAATTCACAAAAGAAATATTTTTTATCTGTATGCCATACACACAAAATTTAGTCCTTTGAAGAATTACAATCTACTCCAGTGGACAAGAAATGATGTGTAAATATTATTGAATTTGTGTTTCTGGATATGAATAAAATTAAAGACTGGGAAATGGTTAGAGAAAAATTTTACTCACAGGCTTTTTCTAACACTTCAGTTTTCAACATTCACTATGCATTAGTTACATTTCTATTGCTCTGATAGAATACAATGATCTGAAACAACTAATTGAAGAAAGAGTTTATTTTGGTTTATGAGTCTAGTGTTGGGGTGGTTAATGTTCATAGTGGCAAGGGACACATTATAAGTGACTGAAGCAGAAAGCTGAGAAGTCGTATCCACTATATATAGAAAGCAGAGAGAGAAAACTAGGTATATTTACAAACTCTCAAAATCCTGTGCCAGAGACATAATCCTTCCTGTATATCTTTACAATTTAAAATCTCCAAAACTGCCACAGGGACCTAAAAAAATTGAAGAAGCTAATTTGTTTAATTTTTGGTACTCTGAATTCTTACAATTAAAGTTTTATCAGTCTTAGCATGTATTTAATGCAATATAACTTTATTTTTTTATGCTCTTAGAAGTAGGGATCAAAAGTCATCATCCATGAGAATTTTCATTTTGTTAGACAATAGCAAGCTAACTTTACTCCAGTATATTTGGAGATTTCCTTTGCTCCACACCCTCACCAACTCTTGGTGTTGCTGATGATTCAATTTTAACCATCCAACTGAGTATATGGTGAAATTTTGGGTTTAAGTAGACAGTGAGTATTAGTCAGAAAAATGTGACATGATCTTCCTACAACCTGAACCAGCCCAGCTGTTGTTCAAAATGCCGTCCATGTAACGCCTGTAACATCAGTGACATAAGCATATTGATCATGCTTTCCAACAGAAGACTTCTTCTGCACATAATACAATCAAATGTCACTTTGGCATAAGAGAAAAAGTAAGTCTGATGACAGGCAAAGGTCTCAGTAGGTGGAGGATCAATTTTAGTCACGAAAACAGCAGGAATCAATATGCAGACCACCAGTCAACAAATACACTAAAAGATTTTATAGGGAATAAGAGTGCTGACTGTGCTATTTAGAAAATGGTGACTGACAGATATTGCTCTTCAAATGTCATCATTTAATATTCCTGTAAATCTATTAGAGAATTTTCAAAACATAACCAATCGACCTGGTCTAAGGAACTCAAAAAGTTATATGTTCAGACATTTCCAACTTGAACATTATCTACCCACATATATCCAAATACACATACAAAGATGTTGGGAAAGAGTCTTTATCCTGAATTGTTCTTTCTGTTTTACTACAAGAGATCTCACAAATCACCACAATTCTCTTAGAGCTCTACAAGTCCAACATACCCATTAGACTCACACAGCCTCATGTTCTCAAAAAACTGTATGCATAAAATTTTAAAAGATTATAATTGGACAGCATGATTTCTAAGACAGAAACTTCTAGAGACACTGATTCCAAAACTTTATGATGTGGACTTTTAAAAAAATTACTTTGTTTAATATCATAATGCTCCCATTATGGCTTTTCCTCCAAATTACAGATTAGCATTGATTTGTTTCAAAATGTGTAAGGCTGATCAATACATGAGATAATTTATTGAATTCATTTATACAGGTTATCTGGCTTCCTCATAATGAGACCATAATTATTTTCAAGAAAGATAAGACTATTCTTGAGTAAAGAACACTAATAAATATATTTTCACAAATTGTATTTGGGGATATTCTATAATGTAATACACAAATGCTATTATAATTTCCAATGGACTTTCTGTGGTTGTGGCTTCAGTGTAGACATAGCTAAGAAAAATACCATTTATTTTAAAGATGGTTGTTTGTAGAAATTTAGAATATGCTTTCCTATGGAGAATATTTTGTCTGACCTTTGTATTAGAAAATGTAAATCCTTTCCAATATAAATTTGAACAATACTTCTAATGTTAAATATTTAGTATTTCTAAAATCTTGAGGACCCAAATACAGACAAATGCAGTCAAAATTAGGGAAAGTACAATTAGCCTGACAAGAATCTTGGTAACAGGGCTTTCCATGATACAGAATGAAAACTCAATGGAAAGAAAAAGCCATTCACCAGAATGAGCTCATTCATAACACCCCAATCTTCCTTTAACTCTCTGACAAATTCTGAGAAGCCCATAAATCATTGTCTGCTTATGATTCTTTGCTTAGAAAGTGTGTTTCCCCACAGGCCACTGGGCATGCATCCAGCTGAAGCAGGTCACTCTTGCCTAATAAGTGACCAGTAGAAATCAATATATCTTAAAATATTCATGAGTAAATATTCATTGTATTGATTTTTACAACTTTTTATATAGTCTCATATTTATAGATAAGTTTAATAAGAACATAGTGTTTTTTAAAATATTTTGTTTATGTATCTATAAGCCTTATTTTTATTCACTATTTCTTAATCTTGTTTTCTCTTCTACTAGTCTCACATATATCTTTTGTTGATAGATCAAAATTGCTTATTTTTTATTAAAGGTTGTTATAATACAAATTATAAAATTGTAAACTGATGATGGGTTTATGACTTAAGCATTGGAAATAAGAATGAGATCATTTCTTTGCTTTCAATCTTCTTATGGGAAGTTACTTATTGCTTGTTAATGCTTTTCTTTTTCTTTTTCTTTCTAATTTGCTTCCACAAGTTTATAAATCACTTAAAATAAATGTTTCATTTGTCTTAATGACTGAATAATATCCTATTGTATATTTTCACTATTCATTCATTAGTTGATGGACATGTAGGCTGTTTCCATTTTCTGTAACTGTGAGTAGAGGAGTAATGAATATGGATTAGTAGGTATCTCTACAGTAGGATAGGTCTTTTGGGCTTGTTCCTAAGAATGGTATAGCTGAACCATGTGTAAGACTATTTTCAGGATTCTGGAGGACTTCAACATTGATATCCATAGTGGCTACACCAGTTTGCACTCCTAACAACAGTCAATGGGTGTTTCCTTTTTCCCACATTCGTACCAGCACTTGTTATCATTTGTTTATCTATTTATTCAATTTTAGTTATTTTGAGTTGGGTAAGATAATATCTCATTTTCCTAATAGTTGAAGTTGTTGAACATTTTAAAGATTTTTTTAATCATTCATATTTCATCTTTCAAAAATTCTGTTTTGTTCCATGTCATATTTTAAAAAGTGGGTTGTTTGATTTCTTCATTCTTAAATTTTTGAATTTTTTGTATATTCTAGATATGAAACCTCTTTTTACTATATAGCTGGTGTGGCGGTTTCAATAAGAACAATCCCCATAGGCTCATATATTTGAATGCTTAGGAAGTAGCATCAAAAGGTATGGCTTTGTTGGAGTAGGTACAGCCTGTTGGAAGAGGTATGGCCTTTTTGAGGAATTTGTCACTGGGGGTGCTCAAGCCAGTTCAGTATGCCTCTGTTTCTGTTGCCTGCTCATCTGGATGTAGACCTCTCAACTACCTCTCCAGCATATTTTCTGTCTTCATGTTACCACGCTTCCTGACAAAATAATAATGAACTGAATGTCTGAAATTTAAGCCAGCTCCAACTAAATGGTTTCCTTTGTAAGAGTTGCCATGGTCATGATGATTTCTCTTCAAAGCCATAGAACATTTACTATAACAACTAGTAAAAAATTTTCCCATGTTAGAAATGCCACTTCACTCAATTGATAGTACCCTTGCTGTACAGAAACTCTTTAGTTTCATGAGGTCTCATTTGTTATTTACTGATCTTAATGCCCATGTTATTTGCATTCTGTTCAGAAAGCTTTGCAAAAAGAGAAATTATGCAATTTGAAGGTAAATGGATATAGCTGGAAACAATCATTTTGAGTGAAATAAACAAGACCAAAAAAGATGAATGCTACATTGTCTCTCAATTTTGAATGTTGGCTTAGCTTTGACTGTTTAGCTATGTGTTTTTCATTTTGAATGTCCTTAGAAGTCTGGAAATTGCTACGGGGCCATTTGGAGAGGCTTTCTAGGGAGGGGAGATACAATGCATTGATGTAAATGGGAAATAATGGAACAAGAAGGATACATTGGGGAGGAGTACAGTCAGGGTAAAAGAGGGAATATGGAGAAGAATACACCATACAAAAGACATTTTAGAAAAAGCCATAAGGGAACGAACTACTTTAAACACTCCCTAAAATATATATAGTCACATACACAAAAAGAGTTGAAATCAAGCCACATTACAGTGGGTAACAATATCCCTACTAGACACCAGGGGCTAATAATTAAAACAAAATCCAGTGTCAGGAATGGTAACTTCTTTTGTGTTATTGCTGGCTAGTGATGTCTTATGGATCCCCAAATATTGCAAAATACTTACCATTTATACTTTTGGTTACCTCTAGAATGGTATGGTAAGGACCTATTGCTGAAGAAACCACATACTCAAGTCACAGAATATGGAAAAATAAAGCTGGGAGAGATCTGGTTGCCTCATATCTACTACATTTAATAGTGCTAGAAGGTTCTCAGAATGCTAGTGAGGGTGAAAAGTTATCAATAATCTTACTGAGCTGTGAACCCTGCACACTACAATGATGACCATCCTGGCAAAATATGTCTTTTGTGCAATAGTGACACAAATGTTCTGAGAATAACCCATTGCTTTCTGATTGGAATTGAGGTCTGCTTCAAGACATAACTAATGCCTTTTCTAATTATCAGGCCAGAATTTATAGCTAGAAAGGGAATAGGCCCTGAGGGAGAACCTACTACCATTATTCTGCTTAATGAACACAGTATTAAAACAACTCCCACCCACTTATCATTATACCCATAGACAAATGTAACACTTAACTTTTATGAAGGCAGGGTCTATTTGCAGTAAGTGGTGATTAACATGAAGATCCACAACTGACCAAAGTGCACAGAATTAGAGACTTCATGTGATCAGCTGTTATTTGTTGTGGGATATTTGTTAACATTATGTAAAAGTGTATCACTGTGTTATGCTGATTGGCTTAACAAGGAACTGAATGGCCAATAGCTAGACAGAAAAACATAGGCAGGACTTCCAGAAAGAGATAGGAACTCTGAGAAGAAGAAAAGTTTCATTAGCCAATGAGACATGGAGGAAGTTAGACATACAAAATAGAGGAGAGGTAAAGAATCACATGGCAGAATGTAGATTAACAAAAGCATGTTAAACTTATAAGAGCTAATGGGACAAACCTAAGCTAAGGTCAAGCTTTCATAATTAGTAATAACTCTCCACATCATTATGTGAGAGCTGGTGGTCCAATGAAAGTTGGAGAAGAAGTCCAACTACAGTTAATGAAACACTTATACCAAATACCCTCTTTCCAAGGTGCAGAGATCATTGAGCAAAAGAGGGTAGAAAGAATATAAGATAGTATATAATTATAAGGCAACAGTGTATTCTGGATTTAGTTTTGAAGTTGTACATATGAACTCACAGCAGTTGTGATAACATATATATAACATGCATAAGCCCAAGAGAGACCAAATACCAGCATGGAGAGGGGTGATAGGCATGAATTCATACCAATTCAAGGAGCTATTCACAATTATTAGATGTTGGGAAAGGGGAAACAATTTGCTTACACAGTGTAGTCCCATTAAGCTTACCATATGCCAGTGGAAGGACTCATAATCAAAGAATATGTCAGTAGCTCAAATTGGACTAGATGGGTTAAAACAACACAGAAAAGGACATGGTAGGAAAGGCATGTAAATCTGAGAAGAGTTGGAAGAGGGCAAGCATATGGGAAACACACATTGTATAAAATTCTCAATGAACTAATAAAAGCATGTATAACAAAGGTATCAGTGCATTGCAAATATTTAAAGTAGAATAGCAGCACATACACGCTATGTTTCTTTTGTGATACTTCCACTATCCTATCCTTTTCCTTTTCTTAAATCTTCATTAAAATTGTTAAGGTATCTATTTAGGACTTTTACTGCTGCGATAAAACACCATGAAAAACAGCATAGGGAGGAAAGGATTATTTCATCTCACAGCTTATAGTCCATTATTGAGGGAAGGTAGAGCAAGAACTCAAGGAATATGGAGGCAGGAACTGATACCGAGGCTATGGAGGAGTGCTGCTTACTAAATTTCTCTTCATTGCTTGCTTAGCCTACTTCCTTATGACACTCAGGATCACAAAGTCACAGATTGTCCCAACCACAGTGAGCTTGGCTTTCTCCCATAAATAATAAAGAAAATGTTCTACAATCCTTTCTAGAGGCCACAGGCTAATGTTGGGGGCAGGGCATTTTTTCAATTGAAGTTCCTTCTCAGACGACTAAAGTTCATGCCAAGTTGGTAATGCAAAACTAGACAGCCTAGGCGGGAGTCAATAAAAGTTTTTCTAAATTTCTTTGGAGTTTGAACACTAAAGAAATAAAAATGTAACTGTGATGAACTAACTCAGCTCAGATACCTCAATGGCAGATATGCAGAGACCAGTTAGAGAAAATGGTGTTTCTCTCATAATGATAAAAAATTTCACACAAAACATATTTTCTTAATATTTGACCATATATAAACATGTGATCTTCATCAATTATATATTAATTTTGTACTTCCGTGGATGGAGATTCACAAAGTTTAATACATTATCTGAAATTTATTCAATAGTACATTTATAACCAAAAACTAGCATTTTGTTTCTTAATCACTAAAAATAAAGTTTAAAGCAAATTATGAATAGTTTTAATTTACCTTTTAGAAAATAATTACTAAATGAAAAACATATAGTATACAGTGCAAGTGACTACAAAAATAAAATCTCATTCATTTTGTCATCTTTATAAAATTTTCATACCACGACAAAGAAAAAATAAAACAGCAAACTGTGGAAAGAGAGATTATAAGTGATAAAGACAGTATTTTTCTCTAAATTAATTTGACTTCTAAATCTCTACTAAAAGAAATTTAAAAAGTGAAGTTTGGACTTGAGACAACAAACTAGTTACTAAGTTTTTCAATGTCATGAATAGAGAAAGAAGAATGTCTTTATTAATGTTAAAACAAATGATTAAACTGTGCTCTGGTTCTGGTTAAAAAAAAATAGACAAAAATGCAATTAATATAATAGACTGACTAGAAGGCCAGGATATTCTATGGCATTTTAAATATTCAGTAATTACCATAACTAAAATGCCTCTTAAATAATTCAATAACTTGTAAGAATTTATCGGATGTTTGTAATAATCACAGTAATAAAAGCAAAGAGAACACAACACACTGCTCTCTTTAGGAACTGCATCTTTTGATAGAGTTCATAAGATGGAAGAAGGAAATTGGTATAGAAAGTAAGAAATAATTACTAATGACAAATGTTAATAAAGAACAGGTGAGACTAGTAGGACTTTATTTTTTAAGGTATAATAAGGTGAAGACAGAGACCACCAGAGAGTTAGCGGTAGAAAGCAGAATCCAGAGAAGCAGCAGCCAGCCAGGAGAGAGGCCTAGACAGAGACCTACTGGGGAGACCCAGAATTCCAATGAAGAGCTCTGATCTTATTCTTTGGCTCTAGAGCTTCTCTATATGGAGGAGAAGCATGACAGGGCCCTGGGTGAGCAAGACAGGTGGACAAAACATGGAGGCCCAGAAAAATTCAGAATGTTGTCCTTTTAATGACTGGACTACAACAGTGACAGTGTGTTGATAGTGTTTTGAGCTACATTAGTGGCAGTGAGAGTAAATCGTAAGGAACAGATATAGGAGAGATTTTTATGAAGGCACCACCAAGGTCTTGACAGGAGGTAGTATCTGGTACAAAGAAGAGAGGAGCCAAAGCAGCATTGGAGATTTTAAGCCTGAGTGACTATGAGCAAGTTAGTGCCATTAGCATAAATTAACACAATTGGCACAATTCTGAGTGTGGTCATGAGAAGCCTAGCACAATTGCTTTCCGTTCACACATTCATTCCTGTACTGTATAAACATACAACATGACAAAAATATTTCTCCCTCTGTACAGAAATATCTCCCCTCCCGGCTTTCTCATGTGGCAGGGAATTAAGAGGCTGGGGAGATATGAAAGCCAAAATAACATTTTGTGTATCAAAAATAAAATAAAAAATGAACAAATTGGTTTCTTTTTTGTTAGTAATACTGTATATTGTCATTATATGTAATCACAAGAAAAAAAATCTTACTGTAGAACTTTTCTTTTTGGTTTGCTCATGGCAGGTATCTTAGTTAAGGTTTCAGTCACTGAAGAGACACTGACCACAGCAGCTCTTATACAGAGAACCATTTAACTTGTGTGGCTTACAGTTTCAGAGGTTTAATCCATTATCATCATAGCCAGAACCATGTGGCTGAAGCTGCCAAGTTCTGCTGCATCCTAGGGCTGGAACATGCCTCTTTCGTTCAATGACATCTTCACCAGAGTTCTGTTTTTGATTGTTACTTTCACTGCTGAACTTGGCTATCCTGGAACTTGCTCTGTAGACCAGGCTAGCTTTAAACTCAGATATGCCAGCCTCTGCCTTCCCAGTGCTGGGATTAAAGGCTTATACTACCATACTTTGCTCTAAGCTTTTCTTTAATTCCTTTGAGCAAGTTAGAAACGCTGGGTGGGATCTTGCTCTGAAGTCACTACTTTCTTTATTTCATTTCTTAATTGGTTTATCTCCTTGAACACAGGACTTAGCTCCATTCTAGTTCTTGGTGCTCCCTTTTACCTTGAATTATACATTTTGTATTCTTTTCTTTGCTTGTCTTGCTTCTTTTCATTATATAAAGTCTTCATTAGAGTTAACATCAATAACCACACAATAGAGTGTATACTAGGCTGCTTTGAGAAGTCCTCTGCCATTAGAATTAATCCAAATTAATCTTCACTTTAGTCTCAGGCACTCTTTGACAAGGGCAAAAAGCAGCCACATTCTTTACGAAAATATGACAAGAATGATCTATAAACATATTAAAATTCTTTTTTGAAAACTCTTGAGCCAGGCCTCCACAGTACAGATATGCCATGTATCTATTAGTATGGACAATTAAGCAGTGCTTAAAGCATTGCACTGCTTTCCTAACTCAAAGGACTGAAGCAGTCCAAATTTCTCCAAACAAAATGATGGTCATGCCTATCATATCAACATTCTAATTCCTGGTACCAACTTCTGTCTTAGGGTATAAATTGCTGTGAAGAGACACCATGACCACAACAATGCTTATAAAGAAAACATTTAATTTTGGTGACTTGCAGTTTCAGAGGTTTAGACCATTATCATCATGTGGGAAACATAATGTCACATAAGCGGGCATGGTGCTGGAGAAGGAGCTGAGAGTCCTAAATCTTGATTTTCAGACAACAGGAAGTGAACTAATGACAGTGGGAATAGCTTAATCATAGGAGACCTCAAAGCCCACTCACACACCCTCCAACAAAGCCACACCTCCTATTAGTGCCACTTCGTATGAGCTCATGAGTGCCAATTAAATTCAAATGCCATGACAGTGTTCTTTTGTGTAGCTCTAGCTGTCCTGGAACTTGTTCTGTAGACAAGACTAGCCCCAAACTCATATGGATCTGCCTGCCTCAACCTCTGCCTTCCAAGTGCTGGGATACACTACCATGGCCTAGCTATAACTAAAATATATTTTACCTACATAACATTATTCCTATTGTTTCTTCTGCTTTCTTCTATTTCTTTTTGACTTTCTTTTGGGAATAATTTACTCTTCCCTTAATATGTTCTGCAGATTTTTTTCTTTGAGAATCTACATTTTGAATCTCTTATTCTTTTAATATACCTTGTAGAGCAGTAGCTTGTGCTCACATATATTGAGTGTCATCCTCAGTACCCAAACCGACCAAACTAACTAAACACACAATAACTTCACATTTGGATCTTTATGCTTTAGTTCTGATTACTAGAATACTATAGATTATCATATATGAGGTTTCTCATTCTAAAGATCATCATACTTTATTCTTCTTCCCAATGCATGTTCACCTCATACTGTATAGATAGGTAAACACAGATATTGACTTTAAATATTTAAATATTTGCTGCATCATTCTCAAATTTTCAGGGGTTTGGTGCTAGTACTCACAATCTGACCCTTAATGGCAAACTGTCAGTTAGTATACTGAAATCTAGGGGCATCTTGCATGTATTATCATGTAAATATTTCTCAGTTTCACTGAACCAAACACCAGAAAGAAATCTAAACTCCAGATGTTAACCATGTTTTCTTCTTCTGATAAAACTGAGCTCTTTTTTGTCCTAACTGTCTAGGCTTGAGTGTGGTTAAGATGTACTAGTTTTAGAAAATGCCTGGACTCCTCCATTCATTTAGAAAAACACTTTTATATATTTCAGGGAAACTTAAATAGAAACTAGCCCTCCCCAGAGGAATAATACTCTGATATGTATGGGCTTATAAAAAATATTAAAATACACAAGGTAACAGAGATTCAAAGTATGCAGAGAGATGATTTGGGTTTGAAAATATTTGCAGCCTTACAGATGTCTAACCAGCCCATAATAAGTCTCCAACTGTTAAGCTCTCCAGGATACTTAGAATAGATCTTAGAACTCCTCTTGTATGTGTAGAAAGTAAAAGCAATAATGGGAATCTCTTTACTTCAAAGGAATTATTCTCTTCTGTGATAAAGGGTAAAGATGGAAAGAAATCAACACATACTCAAGACTATGGTTAAAGCCTACCTCGAATAAATAAGAAATACAATTTGGTAAAAAAAAATGAAAAATATAAAATAAAGGTGTTCTAAAAAAGAATTATTTGTTCTCTTTCTTGACTTTGACACAGTGATTACAGGATTATTTTTAAAAAGAAACAGCAGGGAGACTGCACTGCCTTTCTTCATTTTAGTAAGAGGTAAACACTTATATTTCCTGAAAACTGACAGGCCATTCTTTATACAGATTATTATGTTTCCACATTAAATACTAACCTTTCTATTGACTGAAGCTACATTTTAATCCATCATCAAATCCACTTTAAAATTTTTTTTTTAATCAAATTAGAACACTAGGATATTGTAGTGGAAAAGAAAGTAAAGCCTCCTTTATGACTTAGACATGACTTTGGTTTGTCATTTCCTCCTAACTTAAATCAATAGATCAGATAGATTATATTTTCAGTTCACCTGTATGGCCTGAGTTTTGTATATAAACACATACTGCTAAGAAATACTACAAACATGTAATCAAATATTGGAAAATCTAAAAACCATAACATTTTGAACTGAAATCTAAAATTTAAAAATACAGCTTTTAAAAGTATAATGTATGAGCAGTCAGCAAATTGTCATTGTCAATAATGAGTAATTATAGAAACAGAGTACAGGCAACTGACTACTTGTATATACCAGAACTGATGTCATTACAGAACTGATGTAATTATAGGCAGATAAAAGATAGTTTGTAATAATATGTTTCTTGATATTTACATTTAGAATGTGAAACTTGCCCAATAGATTCATGAGTTTATCACTCATTCCCTTCTGCTGGAACCATTTTTGGAGACAGCGATATATTTAAGATACAGAAGTGGGCCACTAGATACTTTTTTTAGCCTCTCATCACTGCTTGTCCAGTTTATGCTTCTTGACTAAAGACACAGGGTGGCTAGCAATTTCGTGATCATGTAGCATTGCCTTTGCTATCAATATGGACTGGATCCCTTCTTTCACAGTGAGCCAAGAAAACTGTAAGTTAATTTAGTAAGTTCTTTGTCACAGTAAAGAGAAAAGTAAACAGCGTATATAGGCCTATTACATACTCTCACATGGAGGCCACAGATGTTTACATACAGAGCTCAGATAAATAATTTTCAACATCATGAAAAGGTTTTTCTTCTTTTTTTATGAAAATGCTATTTTATGTCATGGATATGCTAAAAAATAACTTGGAAGTTGGTAATATAACTTCAGTTTTTATTAACTTCCTGAATAGTCATTTGAAGCATTCCTTCTTTTGATTTTGATAACTTATAAAAGATATTTCTTATAAAACATGTGGCTATCGATCCCTGCTTTGTAAAGTGATTGCATGGTATTGGAGCAGGAGAGCACCGACTTGACCAATGAAAAAAATTTCACTACAATGAAAAACTTGGGATTATTCCTAGATAATTTTCTTTCATTTCTAAAATTTGTGGGATTTTTTTCTATTTTTTATTTTCTAAAAGAAGATCAAGCCCATTTGTTTTAGATCCCCTTTCACCCTCCTGTGGCTGGAGTTCTGTTTCTAAATAATGATCACACTACCCAACAATTACTTTTAATTTGAATAGAATGGTGTGTATATTTTCCTCCTTCATGAACTCTTGTCATACAGGGAAACTCGTCCCACATTTATGCATATAAATTATGATAAATGTTGTAATTCCTGAATTATTGTTGGTTATTAAATCTTATGGAAGCTACAGCATGCTTTCTTACAGCTCTGAATTTAGCCTAAACAATTTCAATGTTCTTAACAGTTTGTTTTCCTTTTTCCTTTGATTAACACAAATTACCACTACCACCCCCAACCTCTATCTGTTGTATGTGTGTATGCTTGTGTACATGTGTGGGCCACACTTTATATTAAATGTCTTTCTTAAAGGCCCATGAGGCATGATTATTAGGAGATTTGTTGTTGTTGATGATGTTTTTAAGTTAGGAGTCATGTCTTAGTGGGAACTTTTCGACCCATTAAACACATGCCTTGAATGGGATAGGGGGTTTTGATTATTTCCTCTTTCTCTCCCTTTGTTGCTTGGCATTGAAGTGAATGTTATATTTTTTACCTCGTGGATCAGCATCTCCATCATCTTATCATAGACTAAAACTTCCAAAATTGTGAGTTAATATAAACTCTTCTGAAATAAATTGCTTGTTTCATATATCTTGTTACAGTAACAGAAAGCTGACTGACTTCATACATGACCCTACATTCAGTGTTATAATTTTAATCACAGGGTTTCATAAAACTGACTTTCAATAAAAGTATCTATGGATAAAATTTTGTTGGAGAAATTCTTCAAACTTCACATGTCATTTTTATGGTACCCTGTTTATTTTTTATCCTCATGAGAAGATAGTATCTATTTGCTCCAGTGTACTGACACTAGATACTAATGGAATTTGAAGGCATACCCAGATGTTAATAGGGTGTGAAATTTAATGCCAAGCTTTTGGTGACATCTGACAGGCAAAGCTGAAATTTGCAATGAGGGCAACAACAAAAATACATGTAAAGAAAAATTGAACTCCATTTTTTGAAAAGAGGTGGTATCTTTGGATAAATACAGAAATTAGTGATGGGCTAGAGACCTACTGATAGCCTGTTATGTGGAGATGACACTAACAAATAAGCATATAAAGATAGTAAGACACTATCTAGCAGTAACTAACAGTACTACTATGGAGCTTCAGATTGACTGCTTTTCAAATGTTATAAAGTGTACAGTGGATACATAAAAGGGAGAAAGCAGAGGACAAATAGCTGGGTGTAATGACAGAGATCATTTTGCAATTACAAAATTGCTTTGAGCTTCACAAAGAAGCCACCAGGAAGCCAGAAAGTGGTTGTAAAACAGCTAAATTTTGTAATCGAGCAAGGGAGAATTCAGGGTAAGTATCCTAATGGAGGCATAAAGAACACTTGATACTATAAGACCAATATCTCCAATAGTTTCTCTGGTTCTTCCCAATTATAGCATTTTTTCAGATCAGCATCCTGGATGGTACTATCAGATCTTTCATTCAAGACAAACTGTTTTCTCACCTGAACTAATGTAATGCTCCCCTCGTTCCTTCTTTTCTGCTTATTAAAGTTCAATTTAGTGAAACAATGTAAATGACTATTCAAGTGGAGATGTCAATGGCTGCTTGTTTAAGTCTAGAAATTCCTATCTTATGATGAAAGCCCTGGAATGTTCCCTCCCTCTGAAGTCTCTTTAAACCCATCCTGCAAGTTGTCTCCCACTAAATAACTTCCCTGCATGCACACTGAGTACTTGACTGCTGTCCAATATTCAGAGCATTTATCTCAAGGTGTTTCAACAGAGGTACTTTTTGCTCTTTTTCTCCCCTGTGCAACCTGCCATATGGAATCTACTTTATGTCACTCTAAATCATCATTCTGTCAACAGGTTTAAGTTGTGGTGACATGTTCTAGGCTGTAAAAATTAGAGAAGAAATCAACTTTGAAAAAAAAAGATGAATGAACTTAATTTTGGTAGACAGTGGATTTGAAATGCCAGGAGCTTTGAGTGTGGCTTCCCAGTGGCAGAGCTTTATAGAGGACTGTTATATTTAAGAAAGAGGAAGAACAAGGGAACAGTCTGTAGGAAACAGAGCAAGTAGTCTGCAGTCAATTAAACATGACTACTAATTCCAGTGAATTCCTTTCATCAAAATGCGTGAAGTTTCACAATTCCTTCGGTATGGTTAGCTTTAAGAATAATTTCGATCATATGATTTTGGGAAGGATTGTTAAATTGATGTCTGAAGAGTTCTCAAGACTTGACAGTAAGTGGAATTTTTAGCTGAGTCAGTGAAATCACAAGGAGATAAGTATGATAGAGAATCCTTATACTAATCCAAGGAGCAAAGGAGAGGGTGAAGAGTGTTACGACTGAGATACCATCTCTCTAGTTATGCAATAAACTCTTGTCTGATGTGACCAAAACTTATTCTTTCTATCTATTCTGGGTTAAAATGGCCCACATGTAAGAAAACTGACTGTTCTGCCTGTGCTATTACCTTACATGTGTATGACAACATGGGGTCTGTCCTCTCTTGAATTGAGCATTGAGAATGATAGCTAAGATTCAACTGGGGAATTTATATGAATGGTTGGTAAATACTCAAATATTTACTCAAGTTTCATGGAAAGCCTTTGCCTAATTTGCTGTACTCAACAAACCCACCATATATTCCTCTTGTAAGCTATAATATTTTAATTCAAATATCACTGACTTAGTCTCATTACTTTTGAAAGGAAAGTAACTTATATCAACAACATAACAAAATATATTATAACAGAGATCAGTATAACTGACACTTGAGTAAAAAATATAATCCATTATAAAATTGTGGTTACTACACAGCAACATTAAAGAATATCCTGTTGTATTAAATTTTCTAAAGGCAGACAATGACTTTCATCTTTACAACAAATTAAATAAGAATCTCAACCCAATTATATAAAATAAACTCCAACCAATGGTCTTAGCTGATCCTAATTGAAAGTAAGAGATCTCAGATTTAAACACAATATCCAATCTAATTATATGCCAAACACATTAACAGGCATAGTATTCTACTGGAAGGGAACTTCTTAAGAGATTTATTACTTAAATTATAGAGGGAATATTTGGTTATAGTGGGTTCTTGCATTTACAAGATCAGTTTGTTCATATAATGGCCATATAATTTGTTCTAGGAAATAGATTTCCGTGACCGTAAATGATCATACAGGTGAAATGGTGTTATCAGCTAGCTGTGTAGGAAAGTGCATGGCACTGGTTTAAGATGACCCACAATTAAAAAAAATGGCTGTTCAGAGTTTTCACTCAAGTTACATAAGTAAATCCTCCTGAGGTAAAGTTCCATTGTAAATTTAAATAAATTTTAGGCTAATTAGTAGTATCTTATTTTTATATGTCATATTATTCTTGATGTCATTGGTGCCAATTTTCATAACACATGAATCAAAAAGCTTTTGTGTGCTAGAAAAAGAAAAAAATATTCATGAATGTGATTTTTAAAGACCTTAAAGATATTCTGATATTTAAAAATAATAATATGTCTAAATGCCTGCTTTGAGTCTTCAGATTTATGGCCTTCTAAAGTTCTTTTAACCTCTAAACATAAAATAGAATTATTTAAATTCCACATACGAATCCAGTAACCCAGACACTGTTGAGAGCAAAAGGGTAGCTATTAGTAATACACTAAAGAAACCAATTATCTCTTTCATACCAAACGGCACTTATAATTAGCTGTGGTCTGCCTCAAGTTTCTTCTCTATCTTCCTTTGAATTTTTATTGATGCATTTGAACCAAGACACATCTCATATCTTCTTTTACTACTTCCAAATGTCTTGAATCTCTCTTCATGCTGACAGAAGTAATGTACAGATTCTCCTAATTTATTTTGAAGGACACATCGATTGTTTTTGGTGCTGCTATTATGCAGGGAATGTAGAGTGCCACACATTTGTCAACCAAAACAAATCACCAAAGTGTTCTCCTAAAATGGAAACCAACATATCCTCATGGGCAGTCTTTTAGGTTAGAAGATACTCTCTTCTTAGTCTCTGTTTCTTTTAGTTAAGATAATATTGCTACTCTTTTACTTATCATGGAATAGTCTTCCTTAATAATGGACTGTGCCATAGTCAACAAGGACCTCATGAAATTTCTTTCACTTTTTTTTTTTAATCCATCTCTGCTTTTCCTGATAAAGTGTTGTTTTTCACTTTTGGCTGACAAACTTTATTTACTAGGTTCTTAAAATGATGAGGATAGTATGAACCTTGTTTGATCCACCTTCTTTGTTATTTATTTTAATTTTTAATTTAATTTAGAAACGGTCTTTTTTCTTTTATATTTCTTTTTTATTTTTTCCTTTTTAATTTGAATTTGAAACAAGATTGTTTTATATGTCAATCCAAGTTCCTTCATCCTTCCATGCTCCCGAGTCACTCCCACCAAACCCCAGCCCATCTCCTTTCTGCTCCCCAGGGAGGGTAAAGCCTTCCATGGGGAGTCTTCAAAGTCTTTTATATCATTTGGGGCAGGGCCTAGGATCTCCCCCATGTGACTAGGCTGAGAAAGTATCCCTCTATGTGGAATGGCATCCCAAAGTCCATTCGAGTACTAGGGATAAGCCTTGATCCATTACTAAAGGCACCATAGACTTCCCAGTCTTCCTAAATAACACTCACATTCAGGGGGTCTGGGTCAGTTTCTATGCTGGTTTCCCAGCCATCAGACTGGGGTGTATGAGCTCCTTCTTGTTCAGGTCAGCTGATTCTGTGGGTTTCTGTAGCCTGGTCTTGACGCCTTTGCTCATCACTTCTCCCTCTCTGTAACTGGATTCCAGGAGTTCAGCTGTGGGTGTCTGTTCTGCTTCTATCAGCTTCTAGATGAAGGCTCTATTTTATATATCAATTTCAGTTCCCTCTCCCTCCCACCCTCCCACATCCCCCACTGATCCCCTATTCCACCTCCCCCATCTACTCACCAGGGAGGGTGAAGTCTTCCATGGGTTATCATTAAAGTCTGTCACATCATTTGGGGCAAAGCCTAGGCCCTCCTCCATGTATCTCGGCTGAAAGCATATCCCCTCATGGGGAATGGGCTCCCAAAGTCTATTTGTGCACTAGGGATAAATACTGGTTCCTCTGTCAGAGGTCCCATAGACTTCCCAGGCCTCCTACCTGACACCCACATTCAGAAGTGTTGGTTTGGTCCAATGCTAGTTCCCCAGTTTTAAGACTGGGGCCTATATGCTCTCACTTGGTCAGGTCAGCTATTTCTGTGGGTTTCCCCAGCATAGTCTTGACCCCTTTGCTCATCCCTCCTCCCTCTCTAGAGCTTGTTTCCAGGAGTTTGGCTCAGTGCTTAGCTTTGGATGTCTGCTTCTGTTTCCATCAGCTCCTAGATGAAGGCTCTATGATGGCTTATAAGCTAGTCATCAATCTCATTATCAGGAAAGGGCATTTAAGGTAGCCTCTCCAGTATTGGTTAGATTCTTAGTTGGAGACATCCTTGTGCATCTGTGGACATTTCCACTTCTTCCTTCCAGTTAGCAGCTATGGTTCAGTGATTGATGTAACAAATATAAAAACCACCTGCTTTCTAGTATCACAATCTTTAATTTATACTGTCAAGATTTCATCAAATTGAGGCTCAATGTGCAGATCAGGTTCTACTGAGCAAGAGAGTTTCTGCTCTAGTCTTGTACATCTTACCCTTAGATTCTCATGTTTACAAGGGTGATTCTTGTTCTGCAGCTGGGTATTTGAATTTCTGAAGGGATCTCCCATTCTTCAGATTATAAGATTTTGCTTAAAATTTTTGTACCATGTACTCTAGATTGTACATATAATTCCCTTTGGGGATGCTGGAAATTGGTGTGTGTTACATAGATAGTGACTACATGGCAGACTTCCCAAATTCCCAGTTCTGGTGAGCTTCACTGGGGCAGTGAATCATTTGCATTATAACAAGTCATTGATGAGGAAACTAAAAACATTCTATGATTCTACCTAGAGAAGACTCCTATAAGTTTATTCATGGATTACTCTAGGCTTTGTGCCATGTACACTTTGCTGTTGTTCATGGTAATTGACTACAGTTGTGGGTACAATTGCATGGTGGGTCCTGTGATCTTGGTGGATCACAGAATCTGGAAATGGCTTCAAGAATTCTGAACCTATATGTCTTAATAATGACAGATAGTCAATCATCTTTACCTGGAAAGAAATGAGGCACACTAAGGAGGTAAGCAAAACATTTGTGATAGTGGATTTTCAAAGAGGACTTCATAGAGAAGGGTCATCATGGATTTGGAGAGTACCATCTTATAGTCTGAGGTCCAAATGAAATGATAAGGGGAACAGAAAAAGATAAGTAGTGAAGTGTTTGTTTTCTTTCCATTTCCTGGCCACCATGATATCCTAAATAAACTCCAGAATCAGAATCTTTGATTAACTTATCATTCCAGAAGAATCCATAATGTTTCTGAGTCAGAATATTTTGTTTTGACCAAGCTCTAGCATTGGGAAATTTGACCCAGTGTTAATTTGCATAAAATAAAAATAGTTTTCTGATGCTTAAAATAAAATAGAATAATTTGTCTCATCTGTTCCACTTTGGGTCCTACTTTTTAGAGGTGATGTGTTCAATAGCTACATATTTATTCTTGCATTTACCTCAAGATTAAGCAAGAACATGGGGAGTTTGGGGGCAGAATAGTGTCAACATTCTGAAAAAGAGCCCTCTAAGAAAATGTTGTTGTCAAGATTTCTTTCATTTTTTAAATGAGGAATATAAATATTTTGTTTATAGGTTCAAGCTATAATACTACAGCTCCCCTAAACTCCTAATTATTTTATTTGTTATTTTTGAGACATTTCTCATAAATCAGACTAGTTTGGAACTTGCTATATTAGAGTTCAAGCCTTTTTGAACTCTCCATGTGCCTGTCAGCCTCAGAAGAACTTAAGCACTGACATAAATACACCACCACACGTTTAGTGGTCTTTGCTCTGCTTCTAACCAGCCAATTTGGAAACAAAACACTCTCACCTCACAAAGTTTAAATCTTTAAGTAAAATATAAATACACCATGAGAACTAAGGAGGATTCAGATGTTTTCCAAGGTATGACACCCGATAGGGTTGTGTCTTTTGCTACCCCTGAAGTGGGGCCTCTAGTTGCAGCATTGGCTTTATTTAGTATCTTCACGTTTGACTAAACATGAAGATGTTTTCTCTTCTCAGACTGTCTTGTGCTCTCTTCCCTGTGTGATTCTGTGTTATATGCCCTCATTTGCGAGAGGCTCTGCATAAAACTGCCTTGGTCCTTCTCACCACCTTTCCCACCCCTGTTCCACACAAGACAATTAGAGAAATGAACAGCAGCAAAAGCCCTAATGGTCTCTGGAAGCCTACACAAGACTATTTCAGAACAAAGCAAACAGAGACTTCAGATGTTTTTGTGTTGTTAACAAAGTTGTGAAATTGGTGAGGAATATGGGACCAGAAAATTCTTTTTAATATTTTCCAGATTCATTGTCTCTAATGCTTCATGTCCCTAGATGAATTTTAACTTCATTATAAAACAAAATCTATAGTTGCAGCTCCAGCCTGAGGGTAGAGTCACCACTACTAATCAATGTTAATTCCCTTGGCCCAATTTAATTACAAAGCAACATTTGGTACAGCTGCTAAACAACCAGGTGAACACAAAATGATATGGGAGCAGGATTTATAGGCCTCCAGTCTCGCTCACATACTTTCAGCACAGCTATGAGTCAATCGTGTACAAATTTGAGCAAACTCTTGGATTTATCCTAAAAATTTGCTTGACTTTGCACACCTCTGTACCTAAGCATAAATTACACCTTTGACAAATCAGTATTGTTTGTGGTGTGTACAATGTCAACATACTGATGGAAGAGATGTCCAGGTATAGGAACATAGTAGTAAGTGGACAATATATGCATACCTCTTAACTGATTTCATTCATTTTTTTTTCAGTGATGTAGACACAGGGAAAGCAACCCATATTTATTATGAGTTATCAACTTGTGTTTTGCTCATCACAAAGAGTATTTTGTAATACAATTGGGCTTACCCAACATATCTCTGCTTTTTAAAAATATTCCATAAAAAGGAAAAGACATGATTACTTGTGTCACCAAAATTTTTCAACTTTACAAAATTAAAGTTAACCACTGATATTTAAATAGGTAACCCTTCCCCTATATAAACTATTTTCAATTTTCATGATAGCCATTAAGATATATACATCAAACAAGATATGTTTGATTATTTTATGGTTGGCTAACATGGAGGCAGAAACTTGATGATTAATTCACTTCTGTTGGAGATTTTTGCCTCCTAAAAATACTCATTTTGCCATACTTAGGGCTTGAATACCTTCCTAGGATTTTTAGAAGGGTAAGAAAAGTTATTTGAACTGAGAAAAGAAATTAGGAAGTAGTATCAAAAAGAGTTAAATACCAGAGGTTGATTTTCAGCAACTGAGACTATAAAGTACAATTAATTCAAATTAGGGTTGGAAGTGTGAGTTCTCAGTCATGCTCAAAGAGATACAAAGATAATTTCTTTATTTTGTTTTGCTTTCTAATGTGCCAAGCTTAAAATGCCAATCTTTGTCTTCTTTTCTTTCTGTTTTAGAGTAGAACAGGGTAAAGCTAAAGACTGGATGTATCATACCTTATTGTACTCCATAAAACCAAGCAGAGGTCATAATTTCATCATGAATAGTCAGGAGCAATAATCTCCTTCTCTATGGTTCAATTTCAAGCACCAGCTCGGATTCTACCTAGTGTTGCACTATGTGGTTACTGCAGACCCTGGACAGGATGACAGATTATGTTTAAAAGGTGAAAGGCTAATTTCTCAGTGATATCAATGCCTGTTTCCCACCTCAGAGAATTCTTCTTACTCCTGATCAGTGTCTGAGCCAAGGAGGAAACAATTTTGCTTGCTGGAAGAAAATAGAATAAGAGGAATTATGATGCCTGCCAGATGTTGCAGTGCCCCTCATGGGGGCACCACAATGCTTCTGCATATGCTACAGACAGCATAAACTGTCAAGACTATAGGACTCTGGGGTTCAATGCTCACACTTCACTGAGATGCAGAGTCATAGGATTTGAGAGTGAACAGGACCCTTAGAGATGATCCATTCAGAGGGATTAAACTAGGAATTTGAGAGCCCTGTGATTCCAAAGTGTGGCTCAAAAATTGCTGAGTATATGTTAGGAGTTGTCTCCCCAAAAGGGGTCATCATTCATAGGAAGACTATAAATGTATTATGTCAGATATCACATCAGGACAACATTTTACTAAATACAAACTAATTCTAGAATTCAAAGTCATACTCAAATTGATGTAAAAAACTCTGTGGACAGCAACCCTCCACTATCTGAGCTATATCCACGAAAGGGAGAAGACACTGATTTAGACACTCTGTGCTTTTTCAGGCCTTGTGGCATGTGGGCTCAGAAACTAAATTATATCATTAACACAGATCAAGCAGGAATTAAGGAGTCCTAGAGTCATGCCAATGATTTTTTTATTATTTACATTTAATAACCAAGCAAATGAAATATTACTTAGAAAAATTTGCCTTTCCTTGTTACTTTTAAATTTTTTCTTTTAAACATTCTTCTGTTGATTTTAATTTATCTTATCACACCTCATCTGCTCTACATTCAAAGTCAAAAGTACTGAGTCCATTGATAGTGGAATGGGTAGAGGAGACATGGTAGATACAAAATGAAATGATGCATTTCATAAAGAATAAGAGAATAATAGAATTGCATTGTCTGCATACAGATGTATACAACTGATGATAATTGTGTTATGTGAATTATGGCATGCTTGGAAAGATAAGTATCACAAGTTTTGACTCATTTGTGGATTCTAAATATTTATATAGAGAAACAAAGTCTTGTATGTGTATATGGCATTGAAAGGATGGAAAAACACAGCTTAACTCCCCAGTGACCACAGGAAACAAGAAGTCTAAAAAAGCCCTAAATAACCTTAAATTCCAGACACTGTCCCCTGGTAATAAGTAGGCAAAAGGTCACATTCTTTGCTGTTTATGACAGGACCTATGAGTACGTGATCCTGTCCTTGTAAGATAACAGGAAATGAGCTTTGTCACCCCACTCAGGAGCCCATGCAAATGCAGACCTTTGGGGCTATCGAAAACTGATTGGTCTATAAAGCACGGGCTTGGATGGTTTAAATTGATTGGTCTGCACCGTGCAGGCTCTGGATGCTATGAGATGATTGGTTTATGATGTGTGGGCTTTGTTGTAACCCTATAAAAAGCTGTCTCAATTCTGTACTCAGGGTCCTCAATCCTTTACCACTGTGTGGTGTACAACTGTGGGCCCCAGTGCACTTAGAATGTAAAGGACCTCATGCTTTTACATCAAGACCACTTCTCGTGAGTGGTTTGGGGGGCCGCCTTTCCTGAGTCGGGGCGTGAGGGTCCACACTCTGTGGGTCTTTCAATATGAGAACAGGAAATAATGTAAGTGAGCAAAGGAGACTAACAAGAGGGGGAAGGAGGAAAGAGAGGGAGAAAGTCTACTAATGGAGGTAAATGCACAGAAAATGTCACTATGAAACTTAGAACCATGTATAACTAACATACAACAATCAAAATTTTATTAATAAATAAAACAAAATAATCTGGGTAGTTAATGGAATATCTGTACTCAGCAACAAGGAGAGAGAGAGAGAGAGAGAGAGAGAGAGAGAGAGAGAGAGAGAGAGAGAGAGAGAGAGAGAGAGAGAGAGAGAGAGAGAGAGAGAGAGAGATTATAAGGTAAAATTATATTCTCCAGGCTGAGTATCTTTTCAATGAACTGTGACAAAGCATGTGTCTTACCATCACTGTTGATGCACACAACCTCTTGAACTTGAGTGCCCGGCCCACAGTCTTTTCCATTATCTGGTTCACAGTCTCCGAGTCTCACTGCTTTCCAGTCATAGCAGGATGGCTCTTCACAGGGAATGGCTTCCAGTAAGTGAGGACAGTTTCCAGTTGCCCCAGACCCTCCAGTAGGCTCATTAGTAATGCGCCGCTTCCTTAGTTTGAATCCTGAGTTATTGGGGAAGGAAAGAAATTTGTTAATACCACAGTTGTAATATTTCAGAAAGAAGATTTAACCCCAGAGTGAACGTGGATGAGGGTAGAAGGAAAGAGTCATGAATGAATTGAATAGCCAGTGTATACATTACCAAATTAAAGCATAATGTGAGACCACCAGCATTTAGTGATAGAGAGAAAATAGAAAAGAAGGCAGGGGTGAAGGGGAAGAGAATGAGGGAGGGACAAAGAAAGGAAGAGGAGCAAGAAGAAAGGAGGAGCAAGAAGAACCGAGAAAGTTTATCATTTGATCCCCCTGCTCTTTTAAAACACTACTTCTTTATCTCCCATTCTTTAAAGCCCTCTTCTACTGGCTAAGGTCCCTTACTAATTGTTCACTCTTTATGGTATTCTGAACTAAATATATATATTTAAAGGTTCCAAGCAAACATCACAAATGAGAGAAAACATGTCACCTTTGTCTTTCTGGCTCTGGGTTAACACACTTCAAATGAAAGTTTAAATGATTTGAGGAGATGGGAAAGTAGTATTAACTAACACAAGACCATGTAAAAAAAAGTCATATGGAAATTGAATAGTGGAGTATATAAAAGACTTTAAATGAAGTTATCCAATAATGAAGGGATATTCCAGCTAGACACCACATGCTAGCACAAAATGCCCAGTCACAAGAATCAGTTTTCTCTTTTGAGCTTGTTGGCCATGGGGTCCTATAGATACCCAAATGACACAGGTTATTATCAATGCTCTTGGCGATCATACAGAACATGATGGTAAGATACTGTGTCACTGACTTGTAGACCAGGAAAATCTAAGCTTGTATCAACCTGGAAACCTACTCACACTTTCATCGTGCTAGAAGGTGCTGCACACAGACTCTAAAGAGAAATAGTAACCATCTATCTTACCCACCTTTGAACTCTGAAAGCTATAGTATTGGCTGGCCTGACATGTCATGTCCACTGGTTAAATAGTGGCATAAATATTATGGGAGTATTAAACCACTTTCTGAATGGATTTCAGGCTCACTTCACAAGATAAAATCCATATTTGGCAAGTTACCAAGAATGTGTAGCTATGTAGGTCATAAGCCCTAGGAAAGAACCTGAAACTATTGTTCTCCTAAATTGACATAGGATTAAAACTACTCCTAGTGACTTATCTCTAAATAGTCATCATAGAAGCTTC
This sequence comes from Cricetiscus sungorus, assembly GCA_030556225.1. Taxonomy (NCBI): domain Eukaryota; kingdom Metazoa; phylum Chordata; class Mammalia; order Rodentia; family Cricetidae; genus Cricetiscus; species Cricetiscus sungorus. Next base: position 13,790,038 of record JANBXA010000253.1, read on the forward strand.
TGCAGTGGATAGTGATTAACACAGAGTCTCACAACTGGTCAAAGGACAAAGAATAAGAGACTATAGAATACTCTGTCCTAAGTAAGGTATCTGAGCCACATAGTCCTCTCCCCAGCTCTAGGATCATTGTCATAGTAGGACCAGAGGTAGAAAATGGAAGCACAAATGACAGTTGTTCATATGAACTTATGGTAGTTTTGACAGAATACGCAAGACCTATAAAATATCAAGCCTGACAACACAAAACATCACATAAAATATAGCTTCCAATTTTACTCATTAAGTGGGTGATTTGAACAAGTCATGTCACCATTACATACCTTTTCTTCCTTGTTGGTCATTACAGTTTTCATAAGTACAAGGTCCCCAGGCAGACCAAGGTGAAACCTCACATTCAACTGGACAAGGAATGTGGCACAACTGTGTGGTGTTAGGAACAGGACCACTGCATAATTTTGAGTCCACTGGTTTTGAACCTGTTTGGATAAAAATACAGACATCTCTTAAAATTTAGACAAAAATAAATGTTATGGTCCAAACTAAATTTGTATGTGTGTGCAGAGGAGAAAATTTGAAGATGTGTCATTAAGATATTAACCCAAGATTTCTTTCCTATGTGCTGAGAATAAAAGGAGGACAAAGGGGATAAACAAAAAAAGCTAAGCACATTCATCAAATAGAATTGGACTGGGACTCTGATAAGTTGCTTGGTTAGTAATTGATGGGCTTTGAAGTTGGTAAAACAAATGCAACTCTCCTAATTATCTAAATAGTTTTTCAGATGAGTCCAGAACTTCTACAGTTGAATTCTAAGCAGAGTGGTACTTTAGAGAACTTAACATGGTAGGAAGGGATACATTGCCTCACTAAACAAAAACAAAAATCCAATAATTGGCTTCTGGTAGAACAAACTACGCCTGTCCATTTTGGTCTACTGTTTGGAGAGGTGCCCAGTAGATGAAGGGGGAAAAAAAGATCCAATGGTGTTACCCTTGATTTCCAGATTCAAGCTGATCCAATGATTCCCAGAAGTTTTGTCTGCCTTACTATTTGCAATTCTAAGAGCTGCTAAGGGGCCCAACTTACAGTTATTATGCTTACTTATATGTTGGTTAACATATAAGTAAATGTTTGCTTTTTGGCTGTTTTTTCCTCTTTTTTGATGTCTGCTGATTACCTTTCTTTGTACATACATATATTGGACAGTTAATATAACTCTCTCTCTCTCTCTCTCTCTCTCTCTCTCTCTCTCTCTGTGTGTGTGTGTGTGTGTGTGTGTGTGTGTGTGTATACAATTCATAGTTATATAGAGATCCATTTGTAGATATATAATTGAGATGAATGACCCAGAAAGATGTATAAAGTTCCATGGACAGGATAAGAAAATTACTTCTGTTTATTATCTATTACTTATTCTTCTACAACATATTGCTCATCATTAATAGCTATAATTACTTTTGTTTCAAAAATGTTTTGGCTACATCTTCTTTTAGAAAAGACAGTTTTACTCTGACAATTTGGACAGCCTGGACTTGTAGAATAACGGACTTAAATATATGGTACTGGATATTTTTCATTCTTGTGGGAGAATATTATTAGTTTTCAACTGTGTAAGATTGCATCTAGATACTCATAGGAAACTAAAATAATTTATGCTACATAGCTAACTTTTAAATGAAAGTACTGAAAAATGTACATATTGATGGGAGATGTTATTCTATAAATATGTTTCTCATACTGGTTAATTAATAAAGCCTGTGGCCAATAGGAAACAAGATAGGTGGGGCTAGGAGACCAGGAGGAGGAAAGAGGAAGTAGTTGAGAGGGTCAAGATGTAGACCGGGGAGGAAGGAAGACACTGGCCGCTGCTCCCCGATAAGATGAGCCAGGTGGAAATACTTAGATAAGTAGAAATTGGTTAATAATTAAGACAGAGCTAGCCCATAAACAATAATGGTAACTGGCCAACAGGATTGTATCAAATACAGAGTCTCTGACTGTTATTTGGGGCTCACGTGGCGGCGGGACCATGGCAGCAGGACCGGCGGCAGCTGGCAGGAAAAACCTGCTGTAACAACATATGTTGTTAAAACTCTAAGATAGGCTCAAGTACTTGTGTATCTATGAAGTTTCCATCCACATAAACACATCTAATACAAATGTCTCCTAGCGGATATGATGTTGACTCCTTTCATGGTTACACTTGATATTTAGAAAAAAAACTCAAGGCTTCGTTGTTTTGATTTTTCCTCCAGTAGTGCTTATCCTTCCATTCCTTACACACATCACAGTGGAAAATAATTGACAGGGCACCTAGGCTTTCGTTACTCTGAAGCAAAGCAATGATTCTCAAGTCTAGGAATTTTGTAAGTGCATCTTATACCAGCCAAAGCCAAGGATGATGGATTTTATTGCTTTCTAACAGGGAATGTACTCCGCATATCATTGACAGAAAATATGGAAATAAATGCTTCATTTCTCTGAATGTAAATCTCTAAAAGAAACTCTAGACATAATGATGCATATTTTTTAAAAAAATTCAAATCTTATTGAAGACCCCAATAAACATAAAAATGTATAATATGAAGTTTAATTCATTGCAAATTAAACAAATGTAAATTTGCAAATTCTTTTATACAGAAAAACTTTAGAGATTTTGCTTCACAGAGACCAGAGCGGCTTCTATCAGTTTGAAATTATCATATACTTGCATCATTTCCTCCTTCCTTTTCTTCCCTCTTTTCTACAAGTCTCTCCTTTCCTGTTTTCAAATTCATGACCTCTTTTTTCATTATATAATATAGATATGTATTCCTAAATATATAAATACAACCTGTTCAATCTATAATGTTACATATGTATGCTTTCAGGGTTGATCATTTGGAACTGAATAACCAGCTGGTGTGATCTTTTCTGGAGAAGATAATGTCTTCAGATTTCAACAATCTTTAATGACCTGTAGTTCTTGGTCTATAATTGAGGCCTCCTGAGCTTTCTCCATCCATGTTAGAATGTCTATTGGTATCATCCTTGTTCGGCTCATGAAAATGGAATTGAAAAACCCCATACTCTAGGGAAAGCCTCACAAGCAAAATGAATCAAAGAGAAGATAAAATATCATGACTCTAAGATAAAGTACAGGAACTACACCAAATAAACAAGAATATGAAAAAAATTAAAACATAGAAATCTGCCTTTGTTCAGTTAGATAGCTGTTGGTTACTACTGACATGTAGTTGCTAGCTATTGCACTTTTACTCAAGGCTCACTAAACAGGAGAAAATAATATGTGGGGCTGGAAACCTAACTACTTTCCTAGAGCTAGAAAGGTCATAGACCTTAGAAATTTTCTAGGCTAATGCAATCATACCCAAAGGTAAGTGTAGCTACTATCTCTCATTAAGGAAGCCTCTCTTACAGAGAATGAAAACCATCATAGACAATGGGGATCCAAGTCCTGATAGATATATCTTGATAAAAGTCACTGCATCTATGGCTCAGAGAACATCAGAGAAGAGGTGATGAAAGATATTCAAAACCAAACACCAGGATGTCCACTATTAAGTAGTCTTTGCTTGAAATGGCTATATTAACATGACCTAGACAATGGTAATATCAATGGACAGGTTAACATGGAAGGGGCAAGTTTTGTGGGATCCCACACTTAGACAGAGAACTACAGGCAACAAGCTGTAGGATCATTAGCTTCAACCAACGATGAGCTCCTTTAATGGCAGTCCAGTGCAGAGTAGTTATCCCTGTAAGTGTATTCATGCCACCAGCAAGAATGGCCTCAGAGCGGTGCATATATACATTGCATGCATGCATGCATACATACAAATATATGTAATATGTGTGTGTGTGTGTGTATTTATACATACATGCTCCTACATTTGTAACAACAGTACTTGAGGATAAAGTGTATCAATGAAAGTGGGGGGCATAGAATGGATTTGAAGGAGGTTATCTTGGAAGAGCTGGAAAGAACAAGCAGACAGGAAAAATGTCATTTTTTCAGTTAAAAACATGTTTAAAAAAATACTACCTAAATTGAAAAAGTATGTTTGAAAGGAATGTGAAGGAAGGACCAAGCCTTTAATTTTTAGAAATAAATAAAAGAAAAATCCTAGATCAATGGTATAGATCAGTCATCAAGGCATAGGCATATATAATAAAGAGTATTTAAAGCTGAAAAAGAAACACAAATTGCAACTCCCTATAAAGGAAATTACATTAAATTAACAGTTGATTTCTCAATGCAAATTTTGAAAGCCAGAAGATCCCGGAGCAGTGCATTCTAAGTTCTAAAGAGCACAGTTGCTAATCTAGCAAAATTATCTGCCGTAGGTAATGGAGAAAGGAACACTTTCCATGAAACACACAGCCTGAAAACGTTTATATCCAGCATGCTCTAACAACTAAACCACCTAAACAGAATACGGGAAGCAACATTCTGGGCTGAAGAGAGGAATAAGCATAACAAACAGATTGCAGAAAGAAAGTAAATAAAGCAATAAAGCTATAATTATGGAAACACAAAGCACCCCTGAGAACACCAACACCACCAACAAAATCATAACTGTAATCAACAGCCATTTTTTAATAACACCTTTAAAATTAAATTTCCTCTATTCTCCAATCAAAAGACACAAGGTGGCTGGCTGGAACAAGGAAAGAATTCCATTTATCTGTTAGCCTCAAACTATCTATGGTGAAACAAAGATTGTTTCATTTTGGAGCATGTTCAGGCTGCTAGAATATACTGGATAGTGTTGAGATCATAAATCAAGGTGTTTGTAAATATTTTATTTACTTTTCATTAGAATACTTAATATTATGAGAGGACTGGACAGTGTATGGGGCCTCTGGTAATAGATCAGTATTTATCCCTAGTATACGAATGGACTTTGGGAGCCCATTATACATAAAAGGATACTCCCTCAGCCTAGATGCATGGGGAAGGACCTGGGCCCTGCTCCAAATGATATGACAGACTTTGAAGACTCCCCATGGAAGTCTGCTCCCTCAGGAGCAGAAAGGGGATAGGATGGGGGTTGGTGGGTGAAACAGGGGAGGACAGAAGGGTGTGAGAACTGGAAGTGACATGTAAAACAAAATTGTTTGTTTTAAATTTAAATTAAAATAATAAAAAAGAGAGTATTTAATATTAAGTGATTAATTTGAGTGTCACTCCCTTAGGAACCATGGTTATGTTTGAATTTGCCTTTTGGCTGATTTATTGTAAAATAAAAGTGATCATGTACTCATTTCAAAAACAAAGAGAAGGTCCTTCTAAAATATTACAATACAGGATATTTGTGCCCTGATTTAAAAAATACCATTCTTTTCCTGTCCTCATCAGCTGCAGATTCTAGCTTTAATGTCACAATGATGGAATAGAAGAGATTGAGGGTGATGAAGGACCTAGCATATCAACACTAAGATTATTTTAATATTTATTCATTTTATTTTTATTATTTTTTAAAAAAATTGTTTTATTTTATTTTATTATTTAGACTTTTTTCTTCTTTTTTTTATTTATTTTTTTCTTACTTTACATATCCATCCCAGTTCCCCCTCCGTCGCTTCCTCCTACCCTCTCTTTCACCCTCCTATACCTCCCGACCACCCCTCTCCCATCCCATTCCCCCCAATCCACATGTAGGGTGGTGCCTTCCTGGAGGGGTCATCTAAATCTGTCAAGTCATTTGGAGTAGGGAAACAGAAGTAGACAACCACAGATAAATATTGTTTAGAATTTTTATACAAGTTCTCAAACTGTATCACAAGCTAGTCTAGAAACACACTATGTAGCCCAAGGTAGACTAGAACCTCTGGAAAAGTTCTTCAATGATGAGTTATCAGCAGTGTTTTCAAAGGTAGATAACGACTCCCAAGGCAGTGGACTCTTACGTAGAAGAGCAAGACCAACATTGCAGTTGCTCTCATGATCACAATGCTGCTCATAAAAAGAATTGGAGAGAATCCCTCCCAGTGTAGGACTTGTTAGTACTCTTGGCTTCATCCTTCTCTACTGTGCTGGAATGTTAGAGAAGACTGGTTCTCTCCTCCTTCTTATAGACCCTGCTCAGTCTTACAGAAGTGGCCCTTCCCTTGGTCCTTCCAACTTCTTCAACATTGCAGCATTATTCTCTGAGAAAATAAAAACTTCTCTAAGGGTCCATCCTCTAGTTAACCTCTTCCTATATTTCAAGAACTTGTGTGATGTTTTTTCCTATTTCCATTTCCTGTTTCCTATTTTGTGCTAGAGGACACAGAAGCAAGTCCAGATACAAAGCCACAGAAAATAACTGTAGTCATGACCTGACTCATAAAATAGAACTGTCCAATCTGGTTAAAAACTTATAGAAAAAAGTAGACATTTTCCTTCACTGACCCAGTTTCATAAAAGATAAGAATTATTATAAACATAGGATTTTCAAAATACACATCTCTAGAGCAAAACCAGTCTTTGTTAGTATTTAGACCTCACACATTCTGTCAGCAGCTTGTCTGGGGCCTCCCAATCCTACTACATGGTTGCACCATCTGTTGCTGCCTTGCAAATATAATTTTTCCTGTTTTTCCCCTCTTTTATACAGGACACACTGTAAAATGGCACATATAAAAACTCCTACTGAAATCTTCCAACACTTCCCATTGACTCGAATTTCCACTTATAATGGCCCTAACTCAGAGAAAGGTGTTAATAGATACTGTAAATTAAAATAATTAGCTAACAACATGCATATTACCCACTATATGACAGAACATAACATTTAGAATTTTGAAGAAATACAATCTTAAAAGTTAGTGTTGAAAAAAATTGAATATCTAATCAAATAAAATTGCAACAGCTCCACATACTGGTTGATCTACGTCAATTAAAGCTACTCAAATAATGGTGAATTTCAGTCAGCTAGGGTAACTAGAACAAATTTCCACAGATGAGGTGACTTAAGAGACAATGTGACATTTTACTATATTTAAAATGATGCTCTGTTGTTGGGAAGAGAATCAATTATGAAGGGCAGAGATACAGGAATATTTTTTAGGAGTCTTTCCAGTAACACAACATGGGGCAAGTGGCTTAGGCTCAAGCTTGATATTGGCACAGAGAATATATAGAAAACAGAGGCAGGGGGATTTCCTGAGCCTTTGCGATAATGAAAGAGGAGACAAGAACAACTCCAAAGATTTGACTGGCACTGACTTGTGTCCGTCTGTTCCTTTCTCCCTGGGCTGGAGTGAGTCTATGTTATATCTCCTTACAGTATGCCAGGGGGCTCTGATCCATACCACACTTAGCACAGCAATTCTTCCCTCTTTCTGACTTTGCTTTGTCTTCATTTAGTTCATGCCTCTAGCAACAGCCATCTGAACTTGACATTTAAACAACAGAAAATACACTTCTTCTGTGTTCCTCCTTGGCTAGACTGTAGCATGAGGGGTAATAACACTCCACTCATGATTGGATTTGTCAAATCTGGGCCTAGTCTTCTTCAAAGAATTGCAGTAAAGCACTGTAATCACCTCAACTCTAACATGATTTTTAAAAAATAAATACACAGTGTTGCCGAAACATCATCATGTGGTATTGTAACTTTTTGCAATGTGAGAAAATCATATAAGGCACAGTCATGGTTTTTCGTGATCCATGCTGATGTTTGCAACAGTAGTATTTCAGTTTTCAGTACAAGAGGCAATTGTTAAGTGGGAGAAGTAAGGGAAGACGTGGACTCCTAAGAATCATACTCCAAAAATGAATGAAGACCCAAGAACAATCTAGGGATGGCGACTTTGAAAGTGTACTTCAGATGATTCCCATACAGTAATACTCACACAGCTCTCTCAAAGAAGTTTGAGAATTGCAGCTAAATTGAATCACATGATTCCATAAAGTTCTGTGTGACTGCATCTTACCTACCACAGAATACCACACACACCCCAGAGCAGCTGCATGCACATCTCTGAAGAATTACTTACCATTGGCATTGGTTTCAAGATGTCAAAAAATTTTCCTAAGGGGCATATTACTTTTTCTACTGAGGAAAGATTCATAGATACTTTTCTGATTCCTGATCCTCATTTTTGTTTACCACAGTACATAAACTGAGATCTCTGGATAAACAGTATATTCAGTCTAGTACAGCTGCTTAGTAGAATGATGCTGGATACTCTCAGACATCTATCATAGTAGATCTCAAAGTCTGCCAGAAAATCTGTAGATTATTGCTCCAGACTGTCCATGATTAAATTATATTCTCTGCTTTGTTTTATGAAGTACAATAAGGTATGATACATCCAGTCTTTACCTTTCCCCTGTTCTACTCTAAAACAGAAAGGAAAGAAGACAAAGTTTGGCATACTAAGCTTGGCACACTGGAAAGCAAAACAAAAGAATGAAATCATCTTTGCATCTCTTTGGGCATGACTGAGAACTCACACTTCTATCCTCCAGGAGGATGACACCCCACCCCCATCGTTTTGGGCTGGAAAAGTCTCATTTTAGTAAGAAGGATAAAAATAGTCTGCTGAGAAGAGAGAGGGAGGGGAAAGCAAAGTTTCCTAAGGCAGTGGTTCCTGTTTATCCCTAATGACCAGCTCTAGTTGTGTTGGTTTTCAGGTGTCTCCGGGACTAACTTGTTATGGAAAAGCTAATAATCCTTTGGGGCCCGTGGTCACAATGCTCCAGGAAGAAATTGCATTGTGTTGCTTCCTGTAATACCGTGATTCTTAGTCTTGCTATGTATTGGAATCAGCTGGAGATGTTTTAAAAGTCCTGATACCCAAAGTCATCTCTTGGGCATATATGTAGTGTAATGGTTCAGAATAAGGCTTAAACACCAGGATTCTTAAGGCTATTCAAGTGATTTGAATGAAAATGTACTTTTTCTCCCTTTCTCAAATAACTACTGTCTTTTAAAATTTGTCCTTGTAGATTTTGTATGTTCCTAATGCAGTGTCTATTGAGAGTATCTATTATAATTGATTAATAGTTCTTACAATTTATTGTGAAGATTTTTACCTTTTAAAATATCTCTGTGTATCTGATGTTACTGTTTTTGTCTATGTCAGGCCTAACTTTGGTTATTCAAAATATTACCTGTTAATTTATCATTGATTTTCATTAACATTTTTGTTGAAATGGCAACACATACACACACACACACACACACACACACACACACACACAGACACATACAAATGTTTTTCGTATTGGGGAATGAGCCTAGAAACATGCCAGGAAGGTACTCTATACCCTGAACAGTATCTTTAGACTTTGTTTTTAAGTTTTGAGACTGGATTTCACTAAATTACCCTGGCTTGTGTTACTATCACTCTACAACAGGAAGGCTTTCAACTCATAATTCTCCCACATTACCAGTCCTGCTTTATTGTAATGATATTTAAGTATTATATTTATTTCTTCAATAAAACTTCATTTGCAATATAGCAACTTTACTTCTTTCTTTATCAACATAATTGTCATTATTGTTATGTGTTTTAAGTGTGATGTTTCCATAAAAAAAAATCACTTTTCTTCTGACAATAAAATGAGACTATCCATACCAACCTCTTTGAGAAGGGTGCTCACCCTCAGTTTCTAGACCATCATTTATCTCCAAAGCAGTACTGGGAGTTCTCAAATACCACACAAAGAAATGGAAAGGCTGTGCTTTTTAATGTCTCATGTCACTCAAAGCAAAATGACAGCTCCATGTTTAAATATCCATTACACTTGGCATTTTAAGTACTGCTGTTTGTCGAGGAAAAGCATGTCAGCATAACCTACAAGATCTATAGGCACAGTAGAATGTGGTTATTGGGGCTCTGATTTTGTCTTTCTGGGGCATCTGGTAATATAAAATGTAAAAAAAAAAAACATTCTGGAGAAAATGTTGAGGGACATCCATAACCAGAGGTTTGGTATCAAAAGCATTTAGTGAATTCCGATTTTGGGATCATTTCTAAGGCTATTCTTGGAATCCTCACAGAGCTCTCTTGGGATTGGTTTTCCTCAGCTTGTTTCTCTGGGCAGGGAATTATTTTCTGATGGCCGCAGCTGCATTGCAGATGGGAAGCCATGTTAATTTGTCAGGAGTTAGGTTTGACCACCTGGCACCAAACAAATTGGAGGAGCTACTAATATAAAAAGTGAAGTGAGTTTCTCTTCAAGACTACATGATTTAGTTGAGCTGAATGAAGCTCTTTGGAACAGAGTAGATGGGGGAGGTGATAAACCCACAAGAAATAGCATATTCTGAGAGAGAATAGAGAACCCGAGCCTTGCATTCTCAAGCGGCCTGTGGCCTCATATCTCACAATGGGCGTGTCTTTTCCCCAACACAGCTACTTCTGAACAGCATCTAGCATTCTTGCTGAAAGATAATATACTCCAAATCACTAGCTTTACCTAATATTTCAGATCATATTAAATGACGACTTGGTCTATGTCTGATTTGATTCCCATTGATAATACATGGATTTTTTCATTTAAAATCTCACAAATTTGTTCACAGAGAAATGTAATAAATCATCCAAGATCACATGACTTACACATTCTATTTTCATTCTGTATACTCCTAAGTGCTTCATAAGAAATGCTTTCAGCTGTCACTTCTTTCAAGAAGTCAGCTTGCCATAATCTATAATAAAGAATATTTTCACTGGGTAGAGAATTCTGATTTTTTTTTCAGCAGATGTTCCATTGTTTCAAGGTTTCTATTTTCTCTGACAAGATTTCAACCCTCATTTGTTACCTCTATTCATGTGTATGAATCACACTTGATTTTTTTCTTTTTTGTTGCTAGTCTGCCACAATTAAAGCCTAATACACCCCCACATCAATGTTGCTTTTGTATGTTTCCTTCTTGAGACATGCCGAGTTTCATAGATCTGTAGGCCGAATTATTTTTCAACAAATTTGATAAAATTTTGAATGCTATGTATTCCAACATGCTTTCTGTCAGACTAGTCCCTCTATAATTTCACTGCCACACACACCACACATCTTAACACCAGTCACCAACTATCCCTTTGCTTATCCCCCTTAGTATTCTTTCTTTCTTTTCCTTAGATCTGATCCCTTCTATATCTTTGTCTTCAAGAACAATAATCTTTTTGACTATTTAAAATAGAGTAATTTCTATTTTCTTTCACACTACTTAGATTTAGACTTGTTTTTCCATCTACAATTACTGAACTCACTCTATGAGAGATTATTGAAGAGTTGTAACATCATTTATTTCTGCATTCCTAAGTTGCTGCTTAGCTGCTCTTACCCCTTCTATTCATTCTCCCAGAAAACTTTTCCAAAAGCACTTCAAACCAGTGCTTCTTACAGTCCTTGTCTGCTGATTCTAGTATCTGGGCCATTTCAATGTTTTTTTCTAGTATTTATTTTTTCTTGATGCAAGGCATTTTGTCATATTTATATTCATAGATAGCAACATTTATAAATGATATAATAAAGTCAGGGAGATATCACTATTCTTTATAATGTATTGCTTATTTGGTACCTAAAGATCTGGGTGATTCTACCAAGATTGAGTTTGTTCACATTAGACCTAGTCTTTTTTAAATATGAACTTAACTGAGATAGTGCAGTCCTTACATTTTTTAAAAATAATTTTCCAATTACACTAAAAAAATCTTATTTTATAGACCAATCTCAGTTCTCTCTCCTTCCCACCAACTGCCCATCCCATCCCCTTTCCACTCTTCAGGCAGGGTGAGGCCTCCAATGGGGTATCATAAAAGTCATTCACATCACTTGGGGACAGGGCCTAGGCCCTCTCTGGTGTATCTAGTTTAAGAGAATATCCTTCCATAGGGAATGGGCTCCCAAAGCTCATTCATGCACTAGGGATAAATACTGGTTCCACTGCCAGAGGTCCCATAGACTGCCCGGGCCTCACAATTGACACTCAAGTTCAGGGGGTCTGATTTGGTCCTGTGTTGGTTCCCCAGCTATCAGACTGGGGTCTCTGAGGTCCTACTTGCTCAGGTCAGCTGTCTCTGTGGGTTTCCCCAGTATGGTCTTGACTCCTTTGCTCATCACTCCTCCCTCTCTGTACTGGGTCCCAGGAGTTTGGCTCATTGCTTAGCTGTGAAGCTCTGCTTCTGCTTCCATCAGCTACTAGATGAAGGCTCTAGGGTGGCATTTAAGGTAGTCATCAATCTCATTATAGGGGAAGTACATTTAATGTAGCCACTCCACTATTGCTTAGGTTCTTAGTTGGGGTTATCCTTGTGGATCCCTGGACATTTTCCTAGTAGGAGATTTCTCTTTAAACTTATAATGGTACTCTCTAGTTAGGTATCTCTTTTCTTGCTCTCCTTTTCTATTCTTCCCCCAACTCCATCTTCCTTATCCCTCATGTTCTCCTCCCTCCATTTTTCCTTCCTCTTTCTCCTACATATCTCCCCCAGTGCTCCCAATTGCTCAGGAGGTATTTTCCCTTTCCCCTTCTCTGGGGGACTCTGTATGCCTCTCTTTAGGGTCCTCGTTGTGGTTTGTAAGCAGGTTATCCTTTGCTATATTTCTAATATCCACTTATGCATGAGTACATACCATGGCCCTGAATTTTAAACTGAGCTATTCAACAAAATTTTTTACCTTTCTCAGGCTCAGACTCTGACATTGTTAGCTCCAGACTTTATCTTAGTTTTCAGCTTTGCAGCCAAAGATTTCTTTCTGTAATACAGTCACACTATGGCCAATGCCTTATAGTGTGTATGTAATATATAAACCACTGGATCCTGCTTCTTGGCCTACAAGCAGAGTCTTCTTGTTCAGAGTCCTGTCCTGAGATCCCAGTCATGTTAACAGCACAGAATGTAGATATTTATCTCCTTTACCAAGACATTTACCTTCCCTCTTCTGTGGTAGAAAAGAACCTCCCAGGAATCACATGAAATTGGAAAGCTCTGCTCACAATGTACAGTCTTGGCTGCTTACTTTTGTAATGTATTGATTCCAATTAACAATTTGAGCAACTGTGGAAAGGTTACCATAAATGTCCTTCCCTAATAATGAGATCAACAACTAATTTGTCTACCATCATGTAGCCCTTATCTAGTACCTGTTGGAAACAGAAGCAAACACCCATAACTAAACATTGAGTTGAACTAGAATCCAGAAGCAGAGAGAGAGGACAAGACCAGGTTGTAGAAACACATAGAGACAGCTGACTTGAACTAGGAGGAGCTAATAAGCCCCCCCCCCCAGACTGATAGCTGGGAATCCAGCATGGGACTGACTCAGATCCCCTGAATATGGGTCTCAGCTAGAAGGATTGGGCAGTCTAATGGACCCCAGACAGTGGAACCAGGATATATTCTTGGTGCATAAAAGGACCTTGCAGACACATCCCCCATGGAGGGATACTCCCATAACCTAGAGACAGGAGAGAAGTCCTAGTCCCTACTTTAAGTGACTTGACAGATTTATGTGACCCCACCTGGATGGCATTGCACTATATGTGGAATGGAGGTGGAGGGAGTGGGAGGGGAGGGTGGTCAGGGTGCATGTGAGGTGGGGAGAGAGGGTAAGAGGGAGGAAGGGAAGGAGGGAGGGGGGAGAGGGAACTGGGATTGACATGTAAAATAAATAATAATAACAATAAAATAGTTATTTTACATATTTTGTCAAATTTCAGAGTTGTATTCATTGGAATGTTACCAGTTATATTATTTTGGCAGGAAACAGAATCCAGAATGTTTGTTTTGTTGATGACTTGAATATCCTCTTCTAGGTTTTGTGTTTTATTAATAACTTTGAATGTATTAGGTTTTCTGTCCCTGGCTACTACTGAACGACATTCTAGAAGAGTTTGGTTAGCTGCTAATCATATTTATTGATATTTTGACTTCATTACTCAGTGCATTTTTTATTTTCCAACAAATATTTACTGAACTCCTAGGAGCTCTATTTTAATTCCCTGCACAATGCATATGATTATATGATAATTTCTTGTTTATAATCTAGTTCCTTCAATTAAAATCATTTGGTGATAGAGAAAATTTTGTTTGGGTTGTTAACATTTCTGTTTTCAACATTCAGAATAATTCCTGTAATTCACAGATCTCTCGGTAAACCGAAGACAGAGATGTGAGAGGATGCATATATGAATTACAATGTTTTGTGTCATCAGAACAGTAACTTTAATGCATCATTGGCTTTGTGACAGAATAGAATTTTTAAAGGCAGATATTCCAAAGGTAGTGTCTGAAAAGGAAGTGTCTTTTTTTCAGCTTCCAACTGTCTTGCTTTTAGTGAGACTCAGCTAATAGCATGGCAGTTATAAGTGTAGGTTCAGACTTACTTGATTGACAAACATGGATAAAACTTATTAATTACCTCTATATCTACATATTCCAAACCAATAATGGCACTTATTTCATAGGCTTAGGGCTATCAGCAAATAATTATAACCCACTTAGAAGACCATTTCACATATTGTAAGTATTGAGCATCCCTCTTATCTCTCTCTTCCCTGTCACTATTACTTCAAAGAAAATTAAAGGTCTTTCAGCCATAGCAAAGAGTTGTAGTTTTCAAGATAATATGATCACCAGACATATATTTATGTAAGTTAATTAGTTAAATTTAAGTCAGACTCCTGAACCAATGCTTTCAGATCATAGCTTCTAGCTCTAAACTTAAAACAATGAGTGTGAACACAACCATTATAATCATTTTGAAGCTTACTGTGTCCATGAAGTAATAGGAATTGGCTTCATAGGAAAAGTACATGTTTCTGGTTTGGGATCAGAAAGAAAGTTTGTATGTTGGCTTTATGAATAGGGAACTGTAAGCATATTGAATTACTGCCTCATGAACATCTGACTAGGTAAACTTTTATCTGTTCCTGGAATATTGCACCTGTAGCAGAGATGTTATTTTATGCAAGATCATGTATTTGTAAAGTCTTACAACTTTTATTGGAGAATACTAGTCTTCTAATGCCATTCATGGGCTGTTGTATCAGTGGAGATCTTTGTATCTATGACATGTTATGTTAAGCCCACTTATCTGCCTCACTTCACTATACTTTTATGCTAATGTAGTAGAAATGCTGTAGAAATTGGTTCAGAAAGAGTCTTTCTAGTAAAGTTCATTGTATGATATATCGCTGACCAAAATAATCACAAATATATTTTATTATTCCATACATTTGTTATAAAATAGCACAGAAGACTGCATCTTTTTTAACTATTTATTTATTTATTTATTTTGTGAGTGTGTGAGAACCTGTGCATGCCTAAAAGAGTTAATGTAGTATATGGTACATTGTCTGTGCAGGACAGAAGAGGGCATCAGATTCCATGGACACATTGTTACTAGTTGTGATCCACTTGATGTAGGAACTGGGAGCTAAACCCAGAAGTTCTGGAAGAACAATGAGCTCTGTTAAACACTGAGACAACTCTCCAACCTTGTAAACTGCTTCTTATAAAGGAAAACCAGACAAAAATTAAGCTTTTCATTTTCAAGCTTTGTATTTTTGTGTCTTTGTTTATTTTTGAGATTGTAATTTAATTTCTTCCTTCCATTGTTTCTATTTCCTCCCTCCAAGCTCTCCCATACAAGTTCATGACTTCTTTTTTTTAAGTAATGGTTTTGCATGAATATGTGCATATACACATACAACTCTAAATGTAACTAGCTGAGTCTGTATAATTTTATACTTGTCTTATACTTTCATGGCTAACTATCTGGCACTGAACAACTAATTGGTGTGCTTTACTCTGGGAGGACTACCTCTCATGCTCCCAGCTATACTTAGGAAACCACAACCAATGGGCAGAGTTGTAGAACCAAATCCCAACAAATGTATTTACAAAACACTGTCCTTCACTTAAGCCTAAAGAAATATTGTGGAATAGTGGACCGAAATTGTAAGAGCCAGAAGGGCAGGAAATTGGCTGTGAGATTGTGTCTCCTTAGCAACATCAGAAGCTACACCCATAAATTTCCATTACCATGACTGTCCAAACATGAGCCGAACAAGGATGGCACCAATGAACAAGCCAAATTACTGTGGGGAAATGTTCAAGAGGCCTCAACCCTACACATAGAACTAAAGGCAAATGAGTTAAGAAATTTTTAGGTACCAGCTTAATAAAAGATTTTACAAGGCTGATATAGAATTTTGAATCTTGTTATGGTTATTTGAACCAGTATGTCAGAACTTATGAAAGAGCTGCTTTAATTTTAAGAATGATAAGTTACAGTAATTTCATGTGATTAAAGGACAGAAGTTACTTTAATGTATTTTATTACATCTCCTGGTGAGAATTTCTTTCTATGCTAGACTTGCAGAATCATGTTCTCATTTACTAGTTACGGATTTTGGCTCTTGTTTCCCTATGAGCAATATGCTACAGATAGAACAATGATGGTCTTCTATAAAAATATGTAGATTCTCCATAGTAGATACTCTTCATGGGACAATAACTCACATTTATGGCTTGAGGGTGAGTTGAATTCATCAAGCGGCATTTATGCACAGACAAAAAGAAATCTTCACTTCATGGTGTGCTTTGCAATGCTCATTGTGTTCCACTGTGTTATATGGAAATTCATGCAATAAAGGGAGATGAAGTGATTTTAGGATTAATGCATTAGTTGTGTGAAACAAAGAAGTGTCATGCAATAGGATGTGTGACTAATAGTGAGTATGATAAAGAAATATTCAAATGTGGGCCACATGATTCTGTAAGTCTCTTGAATTAGGTCACAAGTTCTAGCTCTGAGCTTGTAATAGTGGTTTTGAGAAAATAACAAATATGTACTTTAAGCCTGTACATTTACAATGGAGCAGATTCACAGGAAAAGAAATATTTTTGAGTAGTGGTTTTACTTAGTTATAAAAAAGCTGGCTTAGAGTCTGGGCTTTGTCCTTACTTATTTCAGAGTATTGGGGAAAATTATTTTCTAATTTAACCACATAGTTATATAATTATGGAAAACAATATCTACTATAGCAAATTAGTGACTTTGCTTTCTTTATTATAGATTTTAGAAGTCCAGTAAGAAGCCACCATCTTCCTCATTGAAAATGAGCCTTTATTTCCAAGGTACATTGGATATATGTCAAGGAGTTAGAGGTCAATGAATTCAAGACATTGCATGTAACAGATCTAGCAGAAACATAATGATTTTTTCCAAATATTTTCCAGTTTCCATTACTTTTCACTATTGCTATTATGTTAACAAGAGTTAATGTTTTCAGGCATGATGTTCTCTAGACATATAGAATTTAGATTCATGAACCCTGCATGATGGAAAGTGTAGATCAAAGGTCAAAAAATTTTTTTTTTCAGAGCAACCAAATATTCAAAATACAAACACTTCTTTTATAACCTTTTGGCGATGTTGTGTTCCTTGAACTTCTTAACAGTGACTCACAATGGAAAGAACACTACAATTATTCTGTCTCAACTACAAAAATTAAAATTAGTCATAATTATTTTTGCTCTAAAATAATAATGTGAAAGCTTTTGAAAAAAGCATATACTTTCCCAAGAAAGGAGCCATTTCATGCATAATGTAAGCATATGCCAACATATTTACAACATATTATAAAACATTTCTCTGCATAATATATCTGCCACTGGATTTCTCAAAAGCCAACATACAATTGCTGTTTTATTGTATGAAAAATTTAGAGTAGAAGTCTTATCTTTTAAAATTCCTCTCCTCTCAATTTAACCAGTAAAGCAAACATAAACAAAATGATATTTATTTGCTATGTAATAAAACAAGTCCTGATGGTAGACCTCATATGTATTCTGCCATTAAGTCTTGTCAGAGGAAACAGAAGCAAAGGAAGAAAGAGGTGGTTGGTGAAGTCAAATGGATTGATTTAAGATGATATACTGTAAATTAGATGCTCAGCAAGTCCACATCCTCTAACTGAAGAGAGATCTTTACCTATCTTAAATCTATTTCCAAATGACAGAATAGCAAATGCACCCAGACATTTATGGAGAAGTATGTGCTATAATAAAGGGCTATACTGGAGAGAAAGCACTATGCCATGTCTTGTAAACTTAATATTTTAAGAAGTTGAAATTAATATTCATGGAGTAATTGTAAAAGACTATAATCATATATAGTGAAATAATAATTTTTGAAGAATCATAAGAAGGTTATGGGCTTTGAGTAACTGGAAATGATTAAAGATCATATAGTTACTTAAATTGGGAAGAGATAGTTTAACAGTCATGACAATGGCTGATGGTGTTTCAGTAGATGAAGGAACAGTGGATGTCATCTGTCTCTGTTACAGGGACCTTAGCTTCAGGAGAGTATATGTCCTTTCTTGTGGGTATAAACAGAATGAACTCTTACGCTAAGGCCTTGTTGAGTGGAGAAAATAGAAAATGATAATGAAGTGCATCAAATGCAAATCATTATAAAATATGTTA
The DNA here is from genome assembly GCA_030556225.1 of Cricetiscus sungorus. NCBI lineage: Eukaryota > Metazoa > Chordata > Mammalia > Rodentia > Cricetidae > Cricetiscus > Cricetiscus sungorus. The sequence goes on from JANBXA010000253.1 coordinate 13,808,479, forward strand.
ATACTTCAAATGAATGCATTGTCTTCAATATTTAATTTTTAATTAATACAACTGACAATGTCATACTTGTATACAATTCATTATGTCAATACAAATGTTTTAAAAATGACCTCATGTAAAAGTAGCATTATACAGGGTTCCAGTCTAATAATATAATAATGGGAACCCTTGCATTTTGCACAGTGATATTTTTTGTACATGTGCAATAAATGGTGAAACCTTTTCACAATGAATCTGTTATCATGGCTTCCTTTTTCCATTGTTATTCTCCCCAGTTTATTTCCCTTTTTATTGCCCATTGCTTTTAGAAGGAATAAATATTAATGAGTTCCACAATGTAGTTTGCACTCCTCTGTTAACACTAGAGAGAGTACCTACTCCCTATTGAGTAATCATTAGCAAGGCAGTGAACAGCTAGTGGCAGCCACAAACCATTTCTTTTACATCCTTACATAGCAGGAGTGTGCCTCTGAAAAAAAAAATGCTATTCATTCTTCAGTGCACATCCCTGAGTGCTAGTTTCAGAATTCCTTCTGGTGCTATCAGTCATCTACAACAGACTTCACGAACTAAGTGCTTAAGGGTTACAAAAAGAATACAAAGCACAACCATTTGATCAAGCCATGGTAGGAGAAATTTTATACTCTTTCTCTTATTAACGGAATGTCCTGTGCTAACAATTATTGAATTTTTTTTCCATCTTGGGTAATAAGGCTGATGTACAATGAAATTATCCTGCTGCCAAATTTTCCAGAAATATATAACAGGTTTCTGCAGATGTGTAGCCAAGTGTCCTGAAACAGGCTCTGAGTATGGCTAAGACAACTTCTTTTCATTCCCCTTTTCTCCCATGCGTATTATTGTAAGAACTATGGAATCAAGGCTTTTCTGGAAATACGTACTTACCCTCCTATTTCTCATATTAAAGTGGTGATTCTCTTTGCCCATTTATAAAGGCTAATAGTGTTAGAATTAACGAAAGATTAATTGAGAAGTATATGAGAAGTTTCAGGTTTAGGACACTTCACATGCTGGCTTCTCCAACTCTGGTAGTAAATCACCCATAGCTTGTGCTTGTTGTGGTTCATTCATTGTCTTCTTTAATTAGAAAATCATTGAAAAATGTGTCAGCTTTGGGAGTCAGACCTCCACAATCTCAATCCCCCCAATGCTCAGAAACTAGGTAAGTCTATAGTATGGTGACCATCTTCTAAGACACAAATTGTGGCCTTTACTGACCTATAGAAATCACAATCTCACTGGGTAACTGTGGTGATAATTTGTTTATGATTTAATAAAGCTTGCCTGGAGGTCAGAATGCAACACTAGTTAGCCATAGAAGTTGGACAGTGGTTGGTACACACCTTTAGTCCCAAGGCTCAGGAGACAAAGGCGGATGGAATTCTGTGAGGCCAAGGCCACCCAGAGCTACACAAGAGTGAATAAGTCAAAATCAAAGCTCATTCTTTTAATTCCAGTATTAAAGAGGTACATATAAGGAAGAAGCAAAGTGTCTCATGTGGGCAATTAGTCTCCAGCCATGTTGAAGAGAGCATTGCAGTCTAGACAGTCTGAGGAGCAATGCAGTATGGAGATGCAATCTGAGATTTGGTGGATGGCTCCTTTGGTCTAAGCATTGTTGGAGGTAAGAACTCTCTAGTGGCTGGATGCTTTGCTTCTCTGATCTTCTGCATTAACCCCTGTATATGTCTCTGAGTTTTTACTATCTATGCCACAGGTAACATCAAGGATTTGTATTTTCTTCAAGTATTCAGGTGTTTCTTGAACTATACATTGAGGGTATATTCTTTGGAGACCAATCATTTACCCAATAAGTACGTTCTTATAATGGTTAAAATTGATTATCAATTAACAAGATCCAGAATCACCTTGGAGGGACTGTCTGGGTATGTTTTGTTTTGTTTTCAGTTATTATATAGATAGTTTAGATTCTCTGTGGGATTGTTAAGATTAGGTTGAGATGTGAAGACCCACCCTTACACTCCATGGTACAATTTCATGGGCTAGGGTTCTATAATGAATAAAAAATAGAAGGCACATTGAATACCTGCTTCATCCTTGTAGAGGCATATACTTTTCCACATGCAAATAACTAGCATAGGGTATTAGTTAATATGATCATTTTTATAGATGCTATTATTATTATTTTATAGTGGGTATTTGGGGTTTAATTTTAGATATTTATAAATATTGACATAAACCCATGTTGTTGGAAATATTTTATTTTTCTAGCTTCTTAACATACCATAAAATTATTACCTATTTTGCTTTTATCTTAATACTGTCTATATATTTTGTTAAGACATCACATGAAGCTTTGTTCAGGAAACATGTATAAATAATATTTTTATTCTTCTGGAAAATAGTTTTGGTCAATGGCATTTATATTTACTATTAGTAAATTGAAGGAAGAAAAAGGAAATGAGAGACAGGGATAGATAAGAGATGTTTATAATAATTTTGTGTTCCATTTCTTCAATTTCAAAAGTGTTAACCACTTGGATGTACCACTGAACTACAATAGTTAAACAGTAGTTTAACAATAACTGATAGTAACTAAATTCTGTTGAGTCTTATGTTTGTAAATATAACCTTGTAGTCTAGAGATTCTGGGTAATTATGATTATTAAAGGAAATTTTAGCTGGGTGTTGGTAGCACATACTTTTAATCTCAGCACTCCAGAGTCAGGAGACAGGAGGATCTCTGTGAGATCAAGGCCAGCCTGCTCTACAGAGCAAGTTCCAGGACAAGCTTCAAAGCAATACAGAGAAACCCTGTCTCAGAAAATCAAAAAAGAAAAAAGAACATCTATGTCAAATATCATTTCATTGATCCAGTCATTATTCTTCTAGTTATATTATTTCCTTAATAAGTTAAATGTTTTAGCTTAACTTTCTAAAAAATTTGGCATCATTAATTACATAATTAAATATAGTATTTAAGCTCTTAGTCGGTTTATTTTGCAGCAGTATTAGTACATGGTATCAATAATTCAAGCTCCCAACCAATGAATGCTTTTCAAATTGTTTCAAAAAAAAAAAGAAAGAAAAGAATCACTTTTAATCTCCTTCTATGAAACTAGTATTACTTTATGCTAAGCCATGTAAAACAACAACAACAACAACACAGAGAATGATAGGCCAATATCCCTGATGAGCATAGATGCAAAAATTCTTGGCAAAATACTTCAAACTGAAACCAGTATACATATAAACAACATATAAAGTTGGCTTTACCTAGTAGATACTGAGATGGTTAGACACCCTGAAATTGATAATGTTATGAAGAATAAAATGGATTTAAAGATAAAAATCACATAAACATTTAAATAGATGCAGAAAAGGCCTTTGAAAAAAATCCAATATGCTTTCATGACAAAAGCCCTAGGAGAATGGGATTAGAAGAAATATGCCTCATCATCATAAAAGATACATAAGTTAAATACAAAAGAAACATCATCCTAAATGAAGAAAAACTTGAAAGACACCATTAAAAGCAGGAGGACAAGGATGTCCATTACCCAACTCCTTTTTAATGAAGTACTTGATGCCCTAGAAATGTAAGACAATGGAAGGAAATTAAGGAACACAAATAGGAAAAAAAGAAGTCATATTTTACCTACTTGCAGACTCAGTATTATACATACTATACAAAAACTGATGGTCCACCAAAAATTTTCTATAAATGATCAACACATTTAGCAGTGGCAGAATACAAAATCAACTTATATACCAATAACAAAAGAGACATCACAGAAACACTTATTTACAATAGCTGAAAAAAAATCTAGGAATTAAGTGTAAGCAAGGGGTGGAAGATCTATATAATAAACACTTTAAATTTCAGAAAAAAAAAAAGAGAGATGAGGGAGATACTAGCAGATGGAAAGACCTCCCATGATCATGGATTGGCAGAATTAGATTGTGAAATGATCATCTTACCAAAAGCAATTAACAGATTCAGTATCATTTTAACACCTGTAATAGTCTTCACATGAATAGAAATTTGCAGTTTTTATTTGTGCAATACATTGTAGAAGTTCTTTGTTTTCACTTTAGGTATCCCCATTAGTGATTTTTCCCTTTGCCCTCCCCCTCCGCCTTTTTTTCCAGGTGGTACCATTAGCCTGGTACCATTTGTTACATTATTTCCCCAGCTTTTGCGCCCTTAGGTCTCCCACAGTAACCATAAATTTGAAAGTAAAACTAGCTTGAGTACAGGCCTATCGCTGAGTGTCTTTGGAGAGGCTCATTTTCTCAATTCAAGCTGACCTGCTATGCTATCAGCTCCCTCAAAGGGAAGTTGGGATTCCCAAAGCACTCAGAACCCTAACCTCATTAGATGACACAGCAATTTACTATTTCTGTGTCCTGCCCCTTACTTGCTTCACTGATCCTAACTCACAATAATGCATAGCCCTCAACCTGCACCATTTCCCACTTCAGAGAAACCACAGAAAGAAAGCATCAGCATACTTCGCTGGTTTGTTCTGGGAATTCCTTAGTCAAGGGTTCACTTCCACCCTTAAAAGCATTTAAAGTAACATTACATCTTGGGAGCCTAAGTAGTTTTGAAAAGATGATATCAAGATAATGTAGTCCGTCATCCTGATGAAAATGGAATTGGAGAGCTACTTTTAAATATGAATATTCAGAAAAATAAAATTAAATAACATGGAGATGAATACAAGAAAAAATAGAACCAAAACCTAGCCTTTCTAGAGTTCTGTCTCAGGCTCCTTTGAAAGTAGCCTTAAGGACAAAAGTACAAACTACAGTTAAGTTAGATATTTAACTCAAAAAGAGAGAATAAAAGTGTTTCAAAATGTTCAAATACTTTTAAAATAGGAAAGAATTTTACTGACCAAACTCGACAAAGTACATCAACATGGCCTCATCCTTTGCTCTAACCGCTCTATTGAAATTCCCAGGTCTATTAAATTCTCTGTAGGTGAAGGGCAAAGGGAGTGTAAATATGGTCTCTGCCTATGAGATAGAGTTTTAAAGAGGGGGAATCTAACATTTGAGCAGTCATTTTTTAGACAAATTTCAAACAGATTTTATCATTTTCCAGTGGGAGCTGTAAACACTCTGAGCACACAAGGAATCATTGTTTGCATGTAGATACAATACAGTTTTTAATGACTCTCTTTTTGTTTGAATACTTTCTGAGATCTTATGAATAGGCTCCTCCTCCCATAAAAATTCTCAGAATTTACCTCTGGATACAACACTAACCATCTTATTCTAGTTCCCATTAGCATTTATCCCAATGGCTGAAACCTCTTAAGATCAACCCTTCTCTTTCTGTCTCTCCAGAGGGGACCTTGGCAAGAAAGCTCCGATTCCTTCAGGGTTTTCTTGTGTGGTAATTATCCCACAACAATAGTACATTTCATCTACAGTACAGGCTGTATCTCCAAAAGATAGCCACCATAGCTTTTATTTATGTTTCAATTCACCATATCAGGCTTAGTCAAGCACAGAATGGAATATTTAGACATGTAAAAAATTATGAAAAGTGCTTAACGTCTTTCAGTAAAGAACTTTATATAACCCTTTGCATGGTCATTATGTATAAGGTATAATAATAACTGTTGAAGTCAGTAATTATTATTTTCTGTAGTCTATACCTGTGATGATATTGTGTTAAGTCTCAAAAAAAATGAGATCATTGACATGTCATGGGATAGCTTGATACACATCTAGGATCCTAAGAGTGAAAGCACATTTTTTTTTCTGAGATGGTTAAGCATCTATCTTATCAGTAAACTGTAAAGTTTCAGGCTCATAATGAGATACTCAGATGTACAATTCTGACAGTAAAGTGATATACAATAGTCCCACCCATATGTTTTTTCAAAAGTGATGGACAGCAAAGGTATACCATTAAACTTTGATGTACTGTGATAGTCACTTTCTATAACAAGAGGGAATTAGCATCATCAGCAAAGCCCATCTTTCCTTTTCAAGATAAAGAAATGGCTAAAGTGTGCTTATTATTAAAACTATAGATAGAGAGAAAGCTAAAACATAATGAGCCTACATTATACTTAGGAGGAATGTGCCTATTTTATTCTCATTTCTTGGCAGAGTGTGGGAGTGTATGAGTTTATAAAGCTTTTTACAGAGTCCAGTTCAACTGTCTTTTCCTTCCAACTATCTTTTATAAGCTCCAATCCTTTCTGCTGTTGTACCTCATCACATGGGCTCACAGTCTGTGCTCTCTTTCTTGGCAACCTGAATCTCTCTACTGTTGTCCAGATGTTATTAATCTACCTTCTACAGAAAACCTGTTCAAGTTTTCTATGATGTAAGTCATCTTGAGTATGATCCACTCTTTCACACTGGTTTCATTTCAATAATCTAGACCATGCTTGACCTGTATCCATTAAAAGGATCCCTAGGTTATTGGACTTAAAAATCTATTTTAGTTTCCCTTTGAACTGCGAAAGCAATCAATTTGTTCCTACTCCACTGAAGATGAACTCCAATGAGGAATATTTTTAGCTGCTGTCTAAGATATACACGGGTCACTTCCCCACAGGCTTTACCTGGCATACACTGATAAAGGCTGATTTTGTCCTAGTATGATCTGGACACCATTTACAGCTGTCTTAAATCCTGGTCAGGTGGATGAACAAAAATGTTAGGTCTCCACTAGTAATTCTCCTCAGTATGAAGCTTGCCAGGGCTTTCCTCTAAAGAGATAGTTGTTTTCTGGATATTATAGGAGAAACATTGTCAAGGATTACCTATTGCTAGCAGCTTTTTGTATTATCTATAGATGCTATCACTGGCTTACCCAATATTGTGGTGATAATTTGTCACAATTTGAGTGCTCTGGTGTGTTAAACTAATCATATGTGTACATTAATCACTTACTTTTTAATTTTCTGCAACTAAGGTTGGTAGGAGTATTTTTGTGACCACTGTGGTTTGATTTAGTTAATAATAGTGCCTAAAACAGTGAAGAAAAGTGACAAAGATGACCCTGTCTTCATGATAATATGAACATTAACCTTCTGTTCCATAATGAATCCCTACCTGTCAAACTAATAAAAGAAGTTTATATGAACTTCATATTATCTTCTTTTTTGTGTGTGTGTGAGGAAGTTTATTTTGAGTCAAATTATTTTGAACTGATGTTAAAAATACCTTGCTAATTGTGAAAACAACTCATCTATAGAACAGCATGAATCTTCAAAAGAAAGTGTGGGATTTGTTCTTTGAAATTAACTCAGTATAGATGAAATATTGGGGGATTTGTGCATGGTAGTACAGTCAAAATTTGTGAGTCTGCTATCTTGTAATGGGGCATAGTGGTAGGTGCTGGTTCCAGAGGTCTCTCTCTATTTATACATGGGATTTGGCCTTTTCATATTTTTGAAGGAAAACAGGCTGTGCATAATCTCTACAACAGACTGTCTAATTGTTCCCCATTCACTCATATTTGTAATCCACATATTTCACTCCTGGGATGCTGCTGTATCAAATGAATTTCTATTGGGAAATGTTAACAGCTCCTAAGGAAGACCTCACATGTATATTTTGAGGAAGGAAAGCAATCACTTTTAACACACACACACACACACACACACACACACACACACACACACACACACACACACACAGACACACACACACACACACCTAAACAAAGAAACACAACCTGTACCCTGTATGAGGCTTATTAATATTCTAAGTATATAAGGGAGTACACATTCCTAAGTTACTCATGCTATATATACCAGTCATAAATATTCATTTTAAGTGAAGTCATTATTTAATGAACTTTCTTTAGCATTTGCATTATTCTAACAGAAACATCTTAATAATGATATTCTTCTTGTGTTCCTGCCTTTATGTTTTACTTTTGGTTCTTTGTAGTTTAGAAGAGGTGTGAGGGGCTCTGAAAAAAATTGATTTAAAACATGGCCATTTGCAGTTCAGAATTCTCAAGATCTTCTGAAAGTAATAACCTCCAAGACATAATTGACATTCAAAAACTGAAATCTGATCTACTTTGAGCAATGAAATTATACTACTCTGAAAAGCCTACTGTAATAAATCTACCTAAAAGTTTTCAGAATGCAGCCATTAAAGTGGCCAGGAAAATATTAATGTACTAACATTTGTGTTTTATGCTACTTCCTTATAACCTCAAGCTACATTAGTTGTAAAATCTATCCTAAGGTTATGTTCCTAAATGAGCTGACATGCTGGGTAAAATTAGTGGATGCAGAACAATTAAATTTTGGAAGTTGCAAATGGCAAAACTTCAGTGCTTTTCGTTGGTCATTGGCATTGCCTCACTTGCTCAGGCGGTGAAGCCAATCTTGGTTTTAAAAGCTTCCATTTCTCTTCCTGTCCTCTCACCCTACCCCTTTTTCTGATTATTTTTATTCAGGATTCTTCCCTGATTATTATAGTTATCCTCTTCTCCCATTTTTTTTAATCAACTAGTTGTTTTTCATTTCCCAATCAACACTATGCTCATTGTGTGTGCTTCGTTTTGATGTTGCTTTAGTGTTGTGCCTTGGTAAATACTATTCTTTCTGCCTGAAACAAACTCCTACAGTCCCCGCTCTCACCCTTTTTTCTCTAAGTTGCTTAACAGTGGTCATTCTGTTAAACAGCTGTTCACACTAGGTTTTTGTTAAACCTAGTGAGATATATATATATATATATATATATATATATATATATATATATATCGTATGGATTAGTGTAGCACAATAAACAAAATACCCAGAGAAAGATATTGGGATTCAAGCTTCAAGCTGAAGATCAGAGAAGCAAAGCAGCCAAGCCAGTAGATCTTACTTCTGAAGTAAGCTGAAATGGCAATTCTGTATACGGGAATCCTTAGAGACAAAAGGCTCTCAGGTCCTGTCTCCTCCTCCTCCTTCTCCTCTTCCTCCTCTTCCTCCTCCTCCTCCTCCTCCTCCTCCTCCTCCTCCTCCTCCTCCTCCTCCACCTCCTCCTCCTTATATTCCTTTCTCTGCCCAGCCACATCTTCCTGTCTCCACCTCCTTAGTGCTGGGATTAGGAGCCTGTGATTCCAGGTGCTGAGATCAACTTTGTGTGAGCAGTTTTTTTTTAAGGACTGTATCAATTTCATGTAGTCAGTGTGGCCTTGAACCAACAGAGAACCATCTACCTGTTAAACCTGAGTCCTGGGATTGAATGTGTTTACCACCACTGCCTGATCTCTATAGCTTGTGGCTGACTTTGCTTTCTGAATCCTCAGGCAAGCTTTAATAATTCCTAAATAATATATCATCACAGAGTAAGCTTGGGAGTCTTGCTGGTACACAGATAAATGGCTGCTTACAGAATTATTTTAAAGAACCCATTATAAATTTGACCTAATAACATGGTGATCTTCTTGTAGCCTGGGCCATTTTGAAGTCACTTGCTCTTTTGTGCACTTGTCCATCCAGTCCCCGAATTGATTATAATATAATAAAAATGAGGGATGAGCCCTATACTTATCTGTGCTTATAGGGGGCAAATACTTGGAATGTAGTTCAGAAACGTGTTGGTTTAGAAAATGGCACCTGGAGGTTCTCCTCCAAGATCCAAGACTTCACTGGTCTCAAGTATTTGGCAGGTTTCTAGTACAAGGCCTGGAAACATCTACATCTAAGGCTCAGTGGTCATAGAGAAGACAGATAGGAAGAATGTAAGAGTGAGAGAAAGAGGAAGCTTGCGGTGAAATTTTGTCTCCTAGGAATGTCAGAGAAACTGCAAATGTTAAGTGTCAACAACACTGCTGCCTAAGCAAAACCTGAACATAGACGGAACCATTAGACATGTTAACATAGAAGGGGCATGCCTCGTGGAAATGTCACACTCCATAAGAAACTGTAGACAGCTAAAGAATGTTGAGAACAAGACAAATAGTTTTCCCCAAGGTACAGTCCCCAAACTGACTATCTAGTACAAAGTGGTTAGCCCTGAAACCATACATACCTAAATATCATTACATAGACTGAGCAGATTTTATTGATATAATTAGGAAATGTATAACAACTTATTCAGCTATAAATCCAGCCACACTAAACCTCTTAGAAGAGAAAGTGGAAGGTACCCTTGAACAAATTGGTACAGGAGACCACTTCCTGAACATAACTCCAGTAGCATAGACACTGAGATCAACAATTAATAAATGGGACCTCCTCAAACTGAGAAGCTTCTGTAAGGTAAAGGACACTGTTGACAAGACCAAATGACAGCCCACTGACTGGGATAAGACCTTCACCAATTCTACATCTGACAAAGGGCTGATCTCCAAAATATACAAAGAACTCAAGAAACTAGTCAACAAAACACCCTATTAAAAAAAATAGGGCACAGAACTGAAGAGAGAATTCTCAATAGAGGAAATAAAAAGTGCTGAAAGACACTTAAGAAAGTGCTCAACATCCTTAGCTATCAGGGAAATGCAAATGAAAACAACTTTGAGATACTATCTTACTCCTGTCAGAATGGCTAAAATTAGAAACATCAATGACAACTTATGCTGGAGAGGACATGGAGAAAGGAGGACATTCCTCCACTGCTGGTGGGAGTGCAAACTTGTACAGTTATTTTGGAGATCAAGAAAATGGGAATCAGTCTACAATATGACCCGGCAATCCCACTCTTAGGCATATACCCAAATGATCCACATCCATGCAACAAAGACATGTGTTCAACTACATTTTTAGCAGCATTATTGGTAATAACAAGAACATGGAAGCAAACTAGATGCCCTTCAACTGATGAATGGATAAAGACGATGTGGCACATTTACACAATGGAATACTACTCCGTGGAAAAATCAATGGAATCTTGAAATTTGCAGGCAACTGGATGAAACTTGATGAAACCATCCTGAATGAGGTAACCCAGTCACGAAAAGAGGAACATGGTATGTACTCACTCATATATGGATTTTAGACATAGAACAAATATCACCAGCCTAGAAGATTCACACGTCCAGAGAAACTAGGGTACAAAGAGGAATCTAAGAGATTCATAGAAGGTCTCTCACAGAAGGGGAAAGGAACAAGATCTCCTGAGCATGATGGGAATGGGGGTCCAGAGAAAAAGAAGGGGAGGAGAGAAAACACTTGGGTCTAGGAAGATTGAGTCAGGGGAGGAATGGACCAGAGAGAGAGAGAAAAAAAAGTGAGTGATAGCCATTATATGTTTGAAAAGAAAACTGACTCTAGAGAAATGTCCAGAGACCTACAAGATGGACCCCAACTAACAATTTGAGCAACATTGGAAAGGCTACCATACATGCCCTTCCCTGATAATGAGATCAACAACTAACTTATCCATCATCATAGAGCCCTCATCTAGCAGCTGATGGAAGCAGAGGCTGACACCCACAGCTAAACACTGAGCCAAACTCCTGGAATCCAGATGCAGAGTGGGAGGACAAGGCCAGCATATAAAAACCCACAGAGACAGCTGACCTGAACAAAGAGGAGCTGATGGACTCCCCCAGACTAATAGCTGGTAATCCAGCATTGTACTGACTCAGACTTCCTGGACATGGGTCTCAGTTGGAGGCCTGGGCAGTCTAAGGGACCTCTGACAGTGAAACCAGGATGTCCCTGGTGCACAAAAGGACTTTGTGTGCACATTCCCCAAGGAAGGATACTCCCTTAACCTAGTCCCCAAGGAGGGATACTCCCTTAACCTAGAGACAGGAAGGAGGGACTAGTCCCTACTCCAAATGACTTGACACATTTTGATGACCCTTCCTGGAAGGCATTACCCTAACTTTGGAGTGGGAGTGGGGTGAGGTGGAATGGGAAGGTGGTCGGGGGCATGGGAAGGTCAGGGTGGGAGACTAGAAGGGAGGAAAGCAGGGAGAAGGAACTGGGATCAATACGTAAAATAAGAAAAATAATAAAAAAGGTAAAGTCATAAATAATAAATTACAAAAATCCCTATGTAATGAAACAGAAACAATAGAAAACCAAATATACATATTAGTTTATTTTTAGTCACAATTTAACATAATGAGATTTTTTTAAAAATTGATCATGAGCTTCATATTCATTTTTCTCATTTTTTATATTTGCAATATATGGCTATATTTACACGATAGATTAAAATTTTAATTTTATAACTAATTACTGCTAAATTTCAATGCTAGCAGTTTTTATTATTTTTATTTAAAGACCTATAAAATAAATTAAACCTGGCCAAGGCAGAGTTGTGTTTAGTTTCTTACCAACCACCAGGTAGGTTACTCTTTAGCTGACTTGGACTCAAAGTACCATGTGAGTAGTAGGGGGCTTTTCCTGTCCCTCATGGTCTGATTATGTTTCTCAAGGGCAACCACCTGCTCAGTCTTCATGAGCAAGCCATTTGAGGGGAGCATCACCTACCTTCTTTGTCCTTTTGTGTACTTAAATGGGAGAGCTGGTTGTCATTGGTTTGTGTGCAGTATACCTCCCGAGTCTGGACACCACCTCCACAAAGTGCTGTCTGATTGGCACGCCTCTTGTCCTGTTGACTGAGCAAAGGGTCTACGTGGCACTCTGTCCACTCTGTAGTTCTCCAGCCATACCTAGATGAAGAGAATTTGAGGGTGGCAGTACTGCTTATTCAGGAAAATGTTTCTCCACTCTTTTCAGATTTTTTTTTTTTATAAAACTTAAACTCAAAAACATTTCTTCTGGATCCTGTACAGACTCCCAATCAGATGCAGATTCAGTTTCAATAGCTTCCTTGTCCTCAATTGGGTAACCGTTTGAAGGGTTAAATGTGGAGTGTGCCTGTTTTAATTGCAACTGCTTGAGGATACTTATCAATATTTTATGAAATAAAAACTTAATGCTGAAAACATGAAATTTTATGTGCAATTAAACTGAACTCAAGCTTGCCCTCTCTTAATGCTTATAAACAAAGGCAGGCTGAATCTGAAAATTCCAAACATTCTAAGTGATGACAAGACCAAATACTTGTTTTGCTTTTAATAAAATGCATGAAAATTGCTTATTCATATTGGAGCAAAATTATAACTGCATGCTAGATTTAAAAATATAACAAAGCAATTCAGAGCTTTCTCATTACTGTCAAGAATCAGAAGTATTTCATGTACATGCTCTGTAGAGCCTAGCATTCCTGATGAATGCCAATAAATGTGGGAAAAGCTGACTAGGCTGTTAGTAAAGCACAAAAAAGATAATCCCTTATTCTCAGAGCTGCAATCAAGATTATGATTTGAAAGCAATGTTGGGGTTGTCAGCCTGATGCTCCCTAGAAGGAGACAGACAGGGAAGCATTTCCTGATGTCACCAACAATAGAAAGTGATGACATTTCTCCACCTCTAGGAAAGCAGATACGCTAAAAGTCCAAAGGAAATGGCTCTAGTAGCACTTTGTCAGTCTAACCATTGATGCTTCCCTTATGCTTCAGATTAATAGCTAACAGAGATATAAATGGATGTTCTCATCTCAATTAGACAAAACGGTTAAGGGTGACCTTAGATGTCTGTTCTGGATGCTTGGATCTGTCAACGGTGAGTAATTTGCCAGTGAATTTGAGATTCCTTCCCATTTTTATTTTTGTAAGTGAGGGTTTGGAGTTGTACAGTTGAGGGATTGGACCATCAAGGAACAAACAGCACTCAATCTTGCATATAAAGATTGTTTCTAAATACATGGATAATTGAGAATCAGTTGTAGGAATTGTGTAGAGGAAAGTAAAATGAAACAATTAATTTTCTATGGGATATTAAATGATATTAAAAAAAACCCAAATGGCATTCCAGTTTGGGTCATACTAAAGAATCCTTTGATTAAAAAACAGACTTTCAATAATATAAATAGTTGATATAATCCAAGAAAAGTGTTATGTTGGAAGATAAAAAGAACCAATGATATCTGCTTGAAGTGATATTCGAAGATTTAAGAAGATAAAAAACGAGGCACTATGGTTAGGCAAAAGCAGAACAACCTTCCTGTGGAGACTACATCCATAAGTGTGGGCAGTATCCCCGAGCTCTGTAATAGAGAAGAACTGTAGTCAGCAGTACCTGGAGTTCATAAGAAGGGAACTGGAGTTTGCAGTCCCTTCCTGTATGGGAAGATTGTAGGTGATTGCAAACCACTGTAGAAGACTTCATGTAAACCATTGCTGTTTTTGTTATCATGTCAATATACTAAAAGCACTAATTTGCCTCATCTCGTTTATGAATATCAAACTATCTTCATGTCCATGAAAGTGTGGACAGTATAGGGAAGCTCCCAGTTGAGTGTTCAGACTAAGATTCTCTGAGTTTCCTCATAAATACTCTATATTCAGATGAATTAGTTGTTAAGATAACTTACCGTAATGTCTTGGAAAGAGTATTCTTAATGAAAAATACTGTTATATTGAAAATATTTCAGAACTACTTTTATTTCATTTAAGTCAATGAATGTTTATTAGGTACTTTAATGATACTGGGCCCTATAATACATGCTGGTGATGAAACAAGCAAACAAACCAAAACATCCCCAATTCCCAACACTTAAAAACCCCCTTAATTTTGGTGTAGTTTTTTAAACTCTATTTCATTAAAACTGTGTGTGTGTGTGTGTGTGTGTGTGTGTGTGTGTGTATATATATATATATATATATATATATATATATATATATATATACATATTTTAGTAGGTCACAGGAATATGTGATTTTAAGGCTTAGAGGTTGACAAATGGTGGACCAAAGACAAAATTAGCATGTCTTTTGCCTTTTGTCAATAAAATTTTATTGGAACATGAACACACTCATTTATATACCTCCTATATCTTTCCTGAAAGTGGTGACTCATTCCAACAAAGAAATATGTAGTCTGTCCAATCATATGTCCTTATTGTGTGCCATTTACTAAAATAATTCATCAACCAATATTATAGAATACACTACTAAAAAAAATAGTGTTAAAGTTTGGCTTTGGTGGTGCATGCCTTTAATTCCAGCACTTGGGAAGCAGAGGCAGGCAAATCTCTAAAAGTTCAAGGCCAGCCTGGTCTACAGAGAGTTCCAGGACAGGTCCAAAGCAATACAGAGAAACCCTGTCTCGAAAAACGAAACAAAACAAAAAGCAAAAGCAAAAAAAAAAAAAAAAAAAAAAAAAACAAATAAACAAAAGAAAAACAGTAAACTTTACAGAGATCGGAAGGGTAGTTATTAAATACGTCTACATTCTGTAGAAGCAGCACATATTTATTGGATAAATTTTGTAACCAGATATTCTAGCTTTCTTCTTAAAACATTCAAAAAATTTACCATTTCTATACTGGTATGTTGGAAACAGTATTTTACGTCAGAATGCTCAGAATACTTATATAACAAGTTTCAAATTTTGTGACATTGGAGAGCTGAAGTGGCATGCCATTTGAGGACACAATACTCTCACTTTTACTCACGTAGCACAGAGGACAGCTCCGTCTCCCTGAGACAAACAGGGTTCTTTCTCCTCAAGTTCTGGACATTCATTTTCACTTCCAATTGGGAACTGCCTGATGGTCCTTGTCCTTACACGAGTGCCGGTGGCAGATGTGGCATCATGGCATGTTTTCGAACATGGGCTCCATTCCGACCACTCGGACACTTGGCACTCTTTGGTGATCACACAGGACTGGAAGGTCATGGGCAGTTTCTCTTGTTGGCAAAAGCTGTAACAAAGCATTGATAGTTTTACCTCAGACTCATAGGCAGTTGGGAACTTTGCCTTCAACACCTCAGAGAATAAAATCAGCTTGGACATTTGAATTTCTAAGTGGACATGCAGTTGATAGTTTCACTGAAAACATGTTAACATTTGCAAAGTGCAGTGAAAAATTAGCCGTCATTAGTATTTGCCTCACCTCCTTTTTATGGGAGTGTGGAGTTGTTAATCCATTCACAAGAAGTTGAAAATAAAGAAGAGTTAGAGAAATCGACCAAAGCTGAGTTTATCCCGTTGATTCATATTAATTTTATGCTTATTTTCATTTAGAAAGGGGAAACCTGAAACTGTTAACATATGTTAATTTCCATTCTATCTTGCTAAATTAAATAAGTGTTACTGCTTAGCTCCAATACTTTTGGCATAGAAAACATAATTTAATATGTGTCTTAGAATAATTTTATGTCAGTTGATTTCAGTTATATGATATGGGTACCCAGATATATTAACCTTTCTAATTTATACATTTTTAAATTTCATTTTGTATGTGTCTGTGTATAAGTTTGTGAATCTATGGTATGTGCAGAGCCCAGTAGAGGGTGGTTGGTTCATGGGAGCTGGAGCAAGAGATTTGTGAGTTCCTTGATGTGGATGCTGAGAATTGAACTTGGGTCCTCTGGAGGAACACAGATGTTTTTAACCACTGACCCATGTCCCCATTCTCTCTAATTAATATGAAATACTTGTAACTATCCTGATTAAATGAACAAAAATAATTTCATAATATTTATTTATTTCCCACATATAGTAGAGATAAACTTTAAAGATACATTTAATATTTATTTTACCAATAAAGTATGTATTCAAATCACTGTCATTGTAATTATCTTTGAATATGAGGCATTTTGGATTCAAAATTGGAATATAACTGGCAAAACGAAAGATGGAATTGTGGATATCAACAGGTAAGGGTCCAAGTAGCTTGAGTTGTTCTGGAATTGTACTTTTTGTTGGACTCTTGTCCAGACTCAATAACCAATACTTTACAGTCACAGAGTCAGCCTGTTGTGACCATAGTTATCCAGCCTGATGGAGAAGTCCCTGATCATTCCATTTCATTCAGGTTCCCTAAGCACCCACAGAAGGAGGCTGATCCATTTTACTCTAACAACTTATACCCTGTTGTTTTAATCCTACCAGTGTGCATATCTTAACAAACTCTACTCCCACAATAAAATTTGAACTGAAAAACCTCAAAGCCAATTTGTTGAAGTTGAAGAGCCTCCACAGAAAATCATCAGAGAATGGTTAAAAGGCCCGTGAGTTAGCTCTGTTTCACTACACCAGAACAAAGGTCACCTGTGCACAAATGTTACATAAGCACAGGCATTGGTGGTGTCCTTAGGTATAACATTGTGAATTTTCTTTGTGATGAGCAACTTTTCATCCTCAGATTGGGAGTCACTTCTGAGATCGGGGAAAAATAAATAACCAAATAATGTTCCTTATAACCCCACTTTTACAAAATGTACACAATTCATTTCCTCTTAGATTTGTTACTTTTCTTGATACTATTTTCCTCTACATTGGCATGCATTGCCATCCAGATGACTCTGATAAAGTTCATACCGGTAAAAGAGAAGTAATCTATTTTAATCTTTTCTAGATAATTGTACTATTGGTTTACTATTAGTACAGTTATCCTGGTTATCTGATGCCAACTGACATGCCCATTATATTACTATGTCACATTTCTTTGTTTAAAGGTGAGCCCTTTAGATAAATTCATCTGATTTTTGGGAATATGAATGCCTGGTTGACAGGTACAATTCTAGCTCTCAGTGAGTGTGGCAACACTCAGAGCAAACAAAACTCATGGAAAGTATGGAGGCTAAGACTGTGAGATTCCTTCAAGAAACACTGATTCTAGTGTTCCATGAAACTTTTGAGTTATCTCCCACAAATACCTGATATAAGAGTAAGAGAATATATATTTATATTCATATCCATATAGTAAGGTATTCTTATGTCTCAGTTATGGTTGTTATCCCACTAGATAAGAATGTGAAAATTAGGGTAGTTCTGTTTCCTCTTTCATGTTTTTCTAAGTATGTTTATAACACTTGTTGTTGATGAGACTATTGTTAGTATTGTCAGTTTGAAAACTTTGTAAAGCCCAAGTTTTAAAACTGAACTTACATACTTTTCTATGGGTTAATACCACTTCATAAAGAAGCATCCTGACAGAGCTTGCTTAAGAGTTTGCCAGTTCTAAATTGTGGCAATGTAATCTGAGCTTAGATTTTTCTAAAACCTGAGCTCATTTCTTTAGCCATCCCATTCTCAGTCACTTTTCATAGCTTTAACTGTATCTAAATCATCAAGGTTTTTAAGTCACTGATTTAGCGGAGGAGGATGCCATAAGTAAACTGTGAAACAAATGAACCCACACTGTGCCAACAATAGGCTTCACAAGTGTTTTGTTAGTCATACAGGGACTTAGCAGTAGTTATTAAAATCCCAAACAAATACATTTTTCCAAAGTCATGGAAACATTGATGATCCTAGTTAAACTCAATGGATTTCAAAAAAATGAAACAAAGTATAAACACACACACACACACACACACATACACACATGCAAACAAAAAAAGAAGAAGCATGGATGATTAAAAAGGAGGTGTACAGATGAAGGATGGGAGGAGGGAGAGGTGCTTAATAAGGATGAGAGGGAGAGTAGAGAATATGGGTACAGTAATTATACCTGGATGAAATTTATATATGTAAGAATTTTTCAAAGAACATCTATCACAAGCTTAAAAATAGTTTTGTAATACATTTTAATTTTTAGTGTAAGTCTCAAATGAAGAAAGTTAAATGCCAATAGAAGGATGATACCATATTGCAATTACATACTTTTACGTGGGACACATACAATGTATAGTTATATGTATGTGTTTGCGTGTGATTTTCTAGTATGCCTCAAGTTTCTAAAAATACAGATAAAGAAATTGAAACCCTGGGATTTAGAAATATGAAGAGAAGATGATAGCAATTAAGTTAGAATCATAATTGCATGATGGAAGACACAGAAGTTTACTTCAAGTAGTAGGTAACTGTGGTGATGTTAACTATATATTAGCAGTTTTCAGGTTGAGATAGTTAATTGATGGTGATTAGTTGAGATAAAGCTAACCTGTGATGAAATAACATATTGGACCAGAGAAAACATTGTTTTCTTGGCCCAGACAGAGAGTTGGTAATATGTAGTGCAAATAAGAAAAACACATTACAAACTTCGCTTACATGGCCAGATATTATGTGGAGAGAGAGAGTCTAAATTGGAGATCTCCTTTGGGTCCCTCCTCTTGGAGACCTAGTAACCCTGCAGAAGAAGAGGCGGAAAGATTGTAGGAGTCAGGGGGGATGGAGGACACCAGGAGAATATGGCTCACAAAATCAACTAAGCTGTGCTAACATCGGTCACAGGGACTGAAACAAACAGTCTTCACCCAGTCCTCTGTATGTATGGTTGTGAACTTGGTGTTTTGTGTAACTCCTAGAAGGAGGAGTGGGTGTGTCTCTGACCCTTTTGCCTGATCTTGGGACCTTTTTCCTCCTGTTGGGTTGCCATGTCCAGCCTCAATATGAGGGCTTTTGCTGTGTCTCACTGTAACCTGTTTTATTTGTGCTTGGTTGTTGTTTCTTAGAAGCCTACACTTTCATAAAGAGGAAATAGAGGGGATCTGGGAGAAAGGGGATGTGGGGGGGGGAGCTGGGAGAAGTAGAGCAAAGCTGTTGTTGGGATGTTTTGTATGACAGAAGAATCTATTAAAACAAAAAGCTTGGCTTACATTTCAGGCACTCATACAGGCCCTGTGTAAGATAGTCTATGGTACTTCTGGCCTTTTGAGAGCTCTCCACACTGATTTTCCTGCTGCACTGATTTGTAAACCCACCAAACAGTTCTTGAGAACTCATTTTCCCTGCATCATTCTCAGAATTTCCTGCCAGATTCTATACCATCTTGTCATGGTACCCAAAGAATTTTATAACCTACCCAAGAGATCCTTGCTTATCTGTAAATGTTTATTGCTATTATTTCCACAATAGCTAGGAAATAGAAACAATTTAAATGTTCTTCCATTGATGAATGGGTAATAAAATGTAGTAAACTATGGGACTATTTAGCTATAAATAAAACAAAAGGAAATTTTCAGGTAAATTATTAGAGCTGGAAATTATTGTTCTCAGCAGGGTTGACCCAGACCTAGAAAGAAAAATGCTGAATGAGGTCTCTTATATGTCTGTGCTAGTTCTGAATCTTTAGATTTGAGCATACATCCTGAAGTATACTAATAATATAGAGAATAACATAGGGATCATTGAAGGAGGAGAGGAGGAGTTCTAGGGAGGGTCACAGTAAGAGACAGGTGATATGAGGTGGATAAAGAGGTTAATGAGGAAGTGCTTTACCTAGAGGGAAGTGCAATACAGGGGAAAATGGGAGAGAGAGATAAATAATATTAAGGATCCTTGGAAAGACGGAGAGAAACATTGTTTTATGCTTATTTAAAATATATATGTATGCACATGTGTGTGTGTGTGTGTGTGTGTGTGTGTGTTGTGTGTGTGTGTTCAATGAAGTTTTACCGCATAAAGTGATGGGGCTCAACCCAATAACCACATAGCATTTAATAAAACACCCAGTACCAGGTATGGGAAACCTCTCCATAAGTTTCTGGTTGGAGAAATACAAAGCCTTTTAAAAGTGATAGAGCCTATTGCTATTCCTCTCAATTTTCTTCCAAAATTTAATTGTAAGATTGTATTGCTGAAGATGCCACATACTTTGGACATGGTAAGTGGAATGATTGATATGAAATTAATTTGGAACGCCTCCTTGAGGACTGCTTCTCACAGAATTGGAGTTAATATGCAATTGCCAAGGGAAAGGAGCAATTGGCAGTAAACCCATAATAAAGGTTATGAAACACATCAATGTCTTGACTTGTAAAATAACTAAAACAGCAAAATTATGGCACTTTTATTTTGAGGGTGACCAGGAGTTGTCTAATTGGACTTAAGACCTTCTCAACAAAAGGGAATTCAGGCTGGATACTGTAAACAGAGCCAGTTACCCATGCTAGAGGATCCACAGACTACAAAGAGGAATCTGATGTTGCCATATTCATAAAACAATGTAACCCTTGCTTCTTAAATGTCCCTCCTTATACCAATGTAACCCTTGCTTCTTAAATGTCCCTCCTTATACTGAAGACAAATGTATCTTTCACTCATTAAAACAAGCCTCTTTTGGCAACTATGGAGACAATTACAATGATCCACAACTCTTCAAAATGTAAAGAGTAAGTGATCATAGAGTGTAAAGCCTCAAATGATCAATCTGCAATGCTATACCTACATTCATGGCTTACAAAAAATTATAGAAAAGCAGGTGGAATTATTTAAAAGTCAGAAGGGCTAAGCAGCAGCAATGAGATAATGTCCCGTTGACTTGAAGGGAAAGATGCACCTATGAAATCTCCACGAAATCTCTGCAATATAATTATTTGAACAAGACCCATATAATGAAATCACCAATTGACATGTCAAGCTCCTAGATGAAGAGCTACAGGTGATCAGTGGTTGCTAAAAGAGTGAGATTTAGTTTCCTCCAGGGACTTTATTTCCCCATTGGTTCTTCTATCCAATTGTGGGTGGCCATAGATATATATTCACATATTCTTATGAGCAACACTAAATGGGCTCAGTATACTTTGTGTGCATGTGTACAGCATATATATGTCTATATATACATATAGCTTTATATATATATATATATGTATGTGAAGAGATTTTTAATTTCTGAGGGAAAGGCATGGTACTAGGAAGAGTTGGATGGGTAGTAGGAAAGATGGGAGTGATACAGATGTAGCACTCATGTATGAGTTTTTCAAATTAATATTTTTGTAAAAAAAATAAATGACCTCCTATAGGTGAGGATTTCATTAAAAGATTTGGAACAAAAAGCCGTATTTGGGTTTTATGTAATGCCAAACATCAAAGTGGAAAAATTAACTAAAATATGATTGAATACAGTGATTCTCACAATGATTAGTATTCACAATAAATGTTGTTAGTACTTACTGTATGCCTAATAATTTACTAACCTCTGTGTCTAGAAAGTGTGTAAAACAGTAAATAATTTTATGCTCATAATAACTTCATGAGGAAATAGTTCAACTTGATTACATCTAAGTAATGTGGGGATAGGTGGATTGGAAGACTTGTTTTCTTATTTTTTTCTCCTGACACCTCTGAGCTTTTTCTTAGCAAACAGTCAAGCCATCAGATGTAAAAATGGGGTTGTCTATCACTGTATGTCTATAGCAAATCCTGTACTATGCTAAGATTTTCTAGAACATGTCATATAATCCTCCAAATTACTCTGTAAGGGAGAGTTCTATTCTATTGTCTACTTGTCTGTCTATGATCTAGCTCTTTATTTATCAATCTACCCACTATCTATTTTTAAGAGTTACATGTAGGAATTTAAAACTGGATTGTTGTTTTAAAAGAATGTATCCACCAGAGCTGAGAAGATGTCTTACCTTATAATGTGCTTGTATTGAAAGCATAAGGGTATGAATTTTATCCACATAACCCATGTTTTTAAAATGGCAGACATGAAGGCACATACTTGTAATTCCCATACATGGGGAGGCTGATATCTGAAGATCAAGGGTAGTAGATGGCCATTAGCCTAACCTATATGGCAAGTTTCAGGACACTGAGATACTGTCTCAAGGAAAAGGTGGAAGACCTCAGGATTGAGGAATGACACAGGAGGTTTTCCCTCAAAGCTCCACATGCATGTGTACAAATGAACATAAATGCACAATTTCGGTCATTAAGACTTTATTATCGATATCTTAAAAACAAACAATCAAACAAAACAATCTGAATGTCTTTTCCCAGTAACTTGATTTATTTTATAAATTAGGTAATAGAATTTTTATAGCTCCCCTATTTTGTACATCTGAAAAATAAAAGATTTTTCTGCTGATGGCATTGATGAGGGTGTCAGCAACAGAAGCACACACTAAAACTATTATGAACTGTTAAAGAAGAGAAATTAGAAACTATTTGATCTCATATACAGCAGGAATCAAAAGGAAGGAGGGAGTCATTGAAATCTTAGACACTTTTAGCTTTGAGTCTGGCAAAAAAAAATCGGTCAATTATAAAAGAATAACTAATAAGTACCAGTTTTCTAGCTCAATAGTCTGAGCAGTCACATTCTTACTTGATGCAAATTAACCAAAGATGCATATGGTAAGAAGTCTTATCCAAGGACCAAGTTGTTGCTGAAAGTCTTGTACAGCATATATGTGTATGTAAGTATAGATTACAAACTCACAGCCAAAGCTGAAGTGACAGAGGAGGGATCACACATCTCAGCTCATTTTAGATATGTTCCTTTCATAATGATGATCAAGGTGCTTCCATAAACACTCTGATGTTTAGTTGGGTTTGTTCACGATTATTAATGAGGCTAAGTAGAACCATAAGGCCATCCAAGCCTACTAGACTTTTCACCTTCCACCATCAGTCACTTCCGGCTTAATCCTGGACAGAAAAAGCTGACAACGTGAGGCACAAAGCATAAATACGTTTTGGTTCCTTATGTTTTTACAAGATCATGCCCCTGTGGAAGTGAGGATATGGACAAGTGATGCTTTTGATAAGGATGCTATTGTCACTGTGACAGCCTTTTTTTTTCCTTTATTGGTGTTCATAGGAGAGCCAGATGGCCAGTACTGATTAGAAAAAAAAAACTCTGGCTTTGAGAAAGAAGCAGATGTTATGGGCTCACCTTTTATTGGAGAGGGGGACCAGATAATAGAAAAAAAATGAAAAGCAAACCAGTATTTTTGGTAAAAGACTTCCTCCAGTGATAAAGAACAAAGACATTTCTCAATCTGAAAAATGCTGAATCACATTATTTCAAATCTGTTAATTCATGCTCTCCCCTATTAGAAATGGAAGCTATTTAAATCTTTACAAAAAAAAAAATAACCAAACAACTTTGCAGCCCATTTAGTGATGACTCTGCTCAAGAAAACGACCTTGTTCTGAAGGCTGCTCATTAAATTTTCTGAAAGGTTTTCCTTCTTTATCTTAAAATCAAATTCCAGCATTGCCATCTGATAACAAAGGCTCTCGGAAATCTGTCACTATTTCCATTGCTTTCTCAGATGGTTGGCTGATAAAATTAACTCTTATCTGGGTTTCCAGCAGCCTGAGCTTCTGCCCATTTCTCACTGTCCTCAGAAGGAAAGTAGCCTAGACTGTGGGTCTCTATTCCTACCGGAATCTCCTCTGCCACTAAGCAAATTCTGAGGATATTGATGATACAGATGATTTCTATAAAGTCTCCAAGTATATCATTGATCTTCCTGCCCCAAACAGTTCCTGAAAGTTTATCTTCCTCATGGGAAGTAGAAGAAACTAACAGACTGCAAACTTGGTACCATGACCTGCCGGCAAATGAATAAACAAACAAACAAAAAAACAAAAACAAAAACAAAAAAACATGTGCCCTTGGGCTAAGAAGATAGCTTTTGGAATAAACATGAGGACAGAGTTTAAATCCTCAAGATTCATGTAAAGACAGGAGTGGTAGCACATGTTTATAATTCTAGTGCTTCCGCAGCAAGATGGGATGTGAAGACAGGAGAATCCCAGGAGCTCAAAATAGCCTGGCATTCACAGAATAACAACAAGCGCGATCTAGTTTCAAATAAGGATAGTATATGGTCAAGACTGAGGTTGTCTTCTGACCTCCAAATTTATGATATGCCATATGTACACGAAACTCACACAAATGCACATGAATGTTGCTGCCTGCACGCGCGCGTGCACAAACACACACACACACACACACACACACACACACAAAAAAAAAATACACACAGTGCACACACATATAAAAAGGCTCTTTACAATAAGTAGACTATATGTGGCCAAAACATGTATCTGTGAATGCTATTTGAAACCTCTGCGCTGAAATTCATTGTTTCTCTCTCTCTCTCTCTCTCTCTCTCTCTCTCTCTCTCTCTCTCTCTCTGTCTCTCTCTCCCTCTCTCTCTGTCTCTCTCTCCCTCCTTTCCACCCTTCCCTCTCTTTGTTTCCCTCCCTCTTGTTTATATCTATAGATATGAATATATATCATCCTAATATTGAAAAACAGTAAAGGTAAAGGAGGCTATTTTTTAGTGTTAGACAATATCATGAAGCTAGAACTCTAGCACTGGCAACCTATAATCTTTAAGGTGAAGCTGTTCCTGTGGACTAGTGAAATGTAGGGTTTGCTTCTTTATTGAGTGGACTAAGAACATTGCCTCTAAATGCTATCTTCTTGTACATGTGAATTCTAAGATGCTTTCTAAACAACTGAACTAGGGCCTGAAATTTAACTAAATCTTCATGAGATCTACTTGGGTAGTGGAGTTTTAGAATCAGAGATTATTCACATATATTCACTCCCAAACAAGCATAAATCAGGCAGTATTAACAGCTGGAAAATGAGTCCATATGTAGGTAACCCTACTTCTCACAAATAGTACAATCTAAGTAGATCTCACACACAATAAGAATTTGTTAGCAGATGGCTGATTACCAAAATCAAAAGAATCTGGATCAGAGAGCTAACCAGAGTTTTCCTAGCAACTTTCAGCATTGATAACTGCACTGGCATTTCTCTGGGTTATGAGGTTTTTGTGCCTACAGAAAACTCTGCTCTTTCTGACATTAGCTGCTCCAAGAAATGTATGCGCTGCCTCTTTCTACTGCCCTCAGCTCAGACAACAAGCCCAGTGCTAGCGTGTTTTGGTCTTGGAATCTAAATTACATTCAGACACCTGGCTGCCAGCACCTTTGGGAAACCTTAGCATTCAGACTTCACAGTGCAGAATGTCTATTAGAGTCTTTGCAGCCAAACCATGTGCCATATAAGAAAGCAAGATTTTTTTTTACAGGTTTTCTATTTCAGTTGAAAATAGGCTGTAAGTTTATTTTGTAGGAAATTAATAGATGTACTCCCCCCCCACACACACATATTGGACTCAGCTGAAGAAGAATGTCAAGTATGTTGACAGTGGCATGGACAACATAATGGACACAGTAAACATTGTACAACCATGTTATTTACCAGTAGGAAATAAAACAAAAATCAAATTCCAAGCTCTGATGCTTCCACCCAGGTAATTTGAAAAAATTTGAAAAGCTCTGAACCATAGGAGCTGTATGATTGACAAGCCAACCCATATGGGGCACCTACCCCAAACAAGATAATTTTTTACTGTTTGAGAATTATACTGTGAAAAGTCTATATAACTGTTTATAAATGTGAATATTTTGTCATTTAGGGATTTGTTGTCTACAAACAATATAACAGTATGTCAATTTAACTCCCTATAGACTTAGTCTGTTATTCCAATAAAGAACAAATTTTCCTTCTCTAAAGATGGAAGTAAATCCATTGGCATGTTTTAAGTTTACTGTAGGGTTTTCTATAGAAGAGAAATTGTGCTGTTACTACATAATGTTTCCAAACTTTTTCAATATGGGCAATGTCACCAAATACTATTTTGTTTAAGTATTGAAAAAATATTATTCAGTTTGTGTTATACAAAATGCCCAGGCTTGAATAATTGGTTGTGTCAGAATGGTCATTGATACTGTCTCATGAAATGTCTTGTCCTAAGAATGAAAGTTCCTTTTTTATTCTTGACTAGCAAAGTATAAAGCTTAGGGAAAAAAGAAACAGATAGCATCTTTAGGTGTTTTACCCAGATTGACAATTGTCTATTATATCTGAGTTTCCATCTCTTAAGCTTATAGCTATAGATTTCAAACTTATACTCAGATATTTTATGCTAGAATACAATGCTAATAAGGCATGCATATACTTCATACTGTGCTTTTTCAATACTAATGAGCAGAAGGTTTCTCAGATCTTCTTAATCACCAAATTTAAGTGTCAGAAAGTGATGAATGCTATGTTCAGAGTCAAGGGACCTAAGACAGCCCCACTTGGCTGGTCCTGTGATACACAATCCTGCTTAGCTAATGAAGACTCTACCTCATGGTCTTTAAATAAGGTGAAGTTTCATTTTACTAAAAGATAACAAAGTTCCTTTCTTCAATAAATGTGTATACCTTAAGTTTTTATAACTTAACCAACCAACCTAAATCCTAATTGGTTTACATTTACTTGAAACTTCGCTTAGACATTTCTTTCACTTGTAAGTATAGACAAGTGAAACTCTGCCATTATCATAAAATTATGTTTCCTATACCTTATCACTTTTGTATCAGTTTGAATGAACACCTTCATGATCCCTCTGAATTTTATTATCAAGCACTATTTTCTTTCACAGAATCCAACAAAACATAGGTAACAATACCTATGGAAGCAAATGCATGCATAATAACCCCCCCCTTTTTTTTTAATAAGATAATTGCTCTGATATTTGAAAATCTTCTGTTTAGTTGTTTGGGAACATTGCCAGCAGATGTCACTTGCCAGCTGGAATGATCATATGCTACCTATTAAAGCTGAGGGCCGCATTGTTGGTCAGCATCTGAATTTGACAACATGCATGTTTCATAATGGGATAAACTGCTATAGCAGTGAGGCATTCCTGAAGAGCAAATACTACATTTAGCATCCTTTTACACATAGCAAAAGCTTGCATGCATCTGCTTCCTTATCTCCATTCTGGTCCAGCCACCATAGTGAAAATTCATGGCTGACTCCCAAATCTACTCTGAGTGAAAAACTGTAACCTGTTTTCAGAAATAGGATGAAAATTTGCTTTAAGACTATGAAAGTGGCCAGCATTGGTAGTGTATGCTTTTAGTCCTAGCACTAGGGAGGCAGAAGCAGGCGGATCTCTGTGAGTTTGAGCTAGTTCCAGGACAGGCTCCAAAGCAATACAGAGAAACCCTGTCTTGAGAAAACAAAAACAAAATAAAACAAACAAACAAAAACAAACAAAAAAGAGTGTGAAAGTGATAGAAAATAATATGACTAATTTTTGGCAATTTTTATCAAAGGTAGATTTTAACAGGAATTTTGCCTGTAAGAATTCTGCTCCTGAGCTGTGGTGGCACACACCTTTAATGTAGGCAGGCAGATCTCAGTGAGTTTGTGTTCGGCCTAATTTAAAGAATTATGTTTCCAATGCTTAAACTAAGCATGTAGAGTAGGACACTATGACTATGGGAAAATTTTAGGTATTAAGTATTTAAAAGTAGAATTAGCAAATATTTATTCAAAAATTGCCACTTGTCACATAATTTTTATGACAAATGATAGAGACAACAAAGTATCATATCTCTGAGTTAAAAAAATAGAAGTCAGATGTAAAAGTTTTAGGACAAGGGTAATGACTACAATTTCTTCTCTACATTGCCCAGGGAATGATCTATTCTTAATGGCTTGGGCAACTTGGAGATACATGTTTCCACTCTACATTATTATAGAAGACCAATCATAAAATGCAATCCATAAGTCAGAAAATCTGAAGAAAGTAGATGTGATTATTGAAAAATAATGTCATACTTTAATTTTGATGACTAATTGATAATACTTACCCAGTATCTTCTTTAAAAATTTTCACTATCATAGAAAAGCACACACAGATATGACCTGACTTAAAGTAATTATAACTGTGATTCCTACTTCTTTCTCTGTGTTTGAAAGTGCTCCTGTGTGTCTAAAGGTCAATGCTGGGTGTCTCCTTCTATCGTATTCTACTTTATCATTTGAGACAGTCTGTTACTAAACTTGGAGCTCATAGATTGGCTATGCCATCTTACTAGTAACATTCCAGGATCCTCCTGTCTCAACCTGCTTTACTTCCCATCACCATGACTTCAGGTCATACTGCATTACCTGTTTTTTTACATGAGTGCTGCTTTGTGTAGCAATGACTTTATGCAGTGATACATTACTATAGTACCATGTACTGGTTGATTTTTGTAAACTTGGTACAAATATACAGATGTTTCCAAAGTGGGAGTCTCAGTTGAGGATTTGCCTCCATCAGTTTTGTCTATAAGGAAAGTCTGTGAGAGTTTTATTGAGTAAGGATTGGTGTGGGTGGTGATACTTCTGGACAGGTGCTTCTGGATTGTGTAAGAAAGCAGACTGAGCAAGTCATGCAAAGCAAGCCAGTAAGTAGTGTTCTTCCAGTCTTCTCTTCAGTTCCTGCCTTAGGTTTCTGTTGTGGTTTCCCCTGACAATTGATTATAGGTTTTAAGCCAAATAAAGCCTTTTCTTTCCAAGTTGATTTTGGCCATGATATTTTTTTTAATCAAAGCACTAGAAAATCATGTGCCATGGTTCCTATCTCTATAAACACATTGATGCCCAGTTTCCAGCATTGTTTCCTGACACTTTACTGCTTAGGTTTTCCAATTTCTCATGATTCTTCATTTTCAAATCCCTTCTATGCAGCTTAGTAACAAAGCATTACAAACTCTGATAAAAGGCACTGGTTGAAATCACCCAGTAATATCCATTTTCAATGTAAAGTCATGAACTAATTGTTCTCTTCCTTCTGATTGGTTTAGGAGGCACTACCTCACATTGCTCAAGCAGAAGAAGGCCGGTTCTAGCACATCTATATTCATTCCATTAATCATCTATTTGGAAACACAAAATGGCTGCCTTGTCAGAATGTCCCAAGTCAGAACCCATCCACCTGACCTTCCTGATTCACTCTCTCTATCATCTTACAAGTATAAAATGTTGCCACATGAATCTTTCTGTTGATGAAATTTGCTTGTTTCTCTATGACCCCTGACCAGCTTCTTAAATCTGTCAAACACTCACCAAAACCCTTGAAGCTTTCATTAAAGTCTGGCTTTAATAAGAGAATTTATAAGGTATCTAATTTAAATTAATAAATGACAATTGTAGAATTTATAGAACTATTGTATATGTCCACATAGGATGGTTTATCAACCTGACAGCTACCATTTAAGCTTTACACCGAGTGCAGACTCTGCATTAAAAGTTTTAGTTCGGAAGTCGTTAGTTTGTTTTCTTATTATTTGTCCCTTGGAATTTTATTTTAATGAGTAACTCCAGCACAGTGTAGCTTTTGAAAGTAATGTCCTAATGAATTTAATGTTAAAGTGGAGTATTTCTTTTTTGCCATTATGTACTTCTATGAGGAAATTAAATTTTCAAGTGGTTCAAAAATTTATTATAAGACTTAATGTATGGAAGAGGTCAGCATTTTTGTTATAATCTTGTGTAATCATTTAGTAATACAAGAGATCATTTAAAAAACTTGTTACCTCTTCTAATGTAGAAAAGGGCATTAGGTCATTTGTTCACTCCCATTCTTCTAAAAATCTGCATATGAAGTGGTACTTATTCTAAGTTCACTTTTATACTCTCTCAAAGATTTTTAGTGTGATCTTATTTAATCATTAGCTCATTTTGTTTAAATAGGGAGCTAATGATACACTGTATAATGCAGACAAACATGAAGAAATCTTCATAAATGTTGTAGGTGAAGGAAGTAAACAGTATTTTATTTGTAATAAAAGTGGAGACAAGGCTTGGATTGGAATATAAAAAGGGTTCTTGAAAAACAGATAGTACTATAAAACATCTTACCCATCAATAACCCTTTAATAATTTCTTCAAATATGCAAGTAGGATGGAAAACACAATAGGCTTCGTTCCTTCTACACCGAGAGAAGTGGGAAATGTAACTCATTTGAAAGAAGATAATTCTGTTTGCCATTCTATAATACAGCCTCAAAGGGTTCACGAGGTACAGGATAGAAATTCAGAAATAGGATTTTGAAATCAACATTTTTAGATAAATTGTAATAAAGAGGACAAATGAAAAGCCATTTCAGCTGCAAGCAAATCCCCTCTAGAACATTTGCTCCACTTGATGGAAGTGGCCCAGTGTTGGTAATATGTTCAGCATATAAGTTCTTTCCACTGTGCTCCAATATGTGCACTTTGTAATCTCAAATTTAATACATAGTGAAACATATCTCTTTTTCCAGGTACACTTGCATAGAAGAATATGCTTAAGGAGACTAACAAGGAGAGGGGGCAAGAATGTTTAAGTGCCTGTCTGACATGGTAGAAAAAAGGTAAGAACTCAAGTTTTAAATTGAAGTGTAATCTAGTCTTGAGTAATCACAAATGTGAACACCAAGTTTCACCCTTCAGTACACGTCTGTCAAAACTGGGAAAATATTTTTAATTAAATGTTTTTCCTTATGAAGTTTTTCAAGTGTTACAGCAGATCTAATTAAATCAACATTTAAAGTACAAGGAAAAGTAAGGCAATTTTTACTTCAGAAAGAGATAATGCATGAATTATATGCAGATGACATTTTAAAATATATAGAACTTCTTTTTAAGGAAGGGCAACTGAATCACATTATTGTATTTTTATTATGCTACATAGATTATTAAAAAGTTATTCTCAAAAATATATAAAGTCTAATATTAATGTGTATTAAAGCAAGAGGTCTTTTTATGTTCCTTGTGAAAATAATTACTGTACATTAAATATTTATATAATTATAAATATTAATTATCAAATTCATTAATATTAATGATATATATCATTTATTGATTTAACGTCTTACTTAGGAGTAAACCCTATTATAAACGTACAACATTACTATGCATTTGTACTCACATATTTGCCTTATAAATGTATTGACTTAATCATATATAATATAATTTTTCTGGCTTTAAAATTTAAGAAGTATAGTAATATACATAACTCAGACTTAGGAGAGTGTTGGAGATGACAGGTTAATAGTACAGTACATATTACTATAACTGGCCATAAGTATCCACAAAGAAGTACATATGTAAGTATATATCTTGTCCAAGTTCATATAATTATTCCATAGACTTTGTAGTCATGGAACATCTTTGTGTTGCCAAAGAAGCCTGAGCAATGCCCTCAGGATCATGCTGTTATTTCTCAAATTGCCAAAGGGAAATATACCAGATTCTTGCTGTTGAACATCTCTCCAAGTGATGACCCTATGTTGCTCTCCTTTACCACAGCATGGTCTCCAGGAAGAACCTGTCCCTACAAAGGACTCTGGTTGTATAAGATGTGCATTTCAGGTTTTCAGACAACACTCTCCAGGCACTGCTACCATTGAAATATTAGTCAGTCAGCTCTGACTTACTCTCCCGGGTCTCTGGAGGCACATAAGCCCCAAGGAAAGTTCCTCACTGGGTTGATGTGGAGGAAACATTAGCTTTCCTCATAAATAGTACTTCATTAATCATTTTTTAGTGTTTCCACTTGTCTTCATATTCTTCTAATGAATATGATAATCACTATCTACCAAATAAAGGCCCAAGTGTATCTATTTATGATTTATATATGTATTTTCTAGATATGTCTACAAATCTATTTTTTAAAAAAATCCTTAAGCAGATACTGATATTTATTTGAGTGTGTACATGTAAGTCATCATTAAACAGTATCAGAAATTACTATAATTGGGTCATATGTTTAGTTTTTCTGTTGGGATGGGAATTGAACAAAGAGCCACGTGTATAATAGGCTAGGGCTCTACCACTGGGTTGCATTCTCAGCTCCAGCACTACATACTTTTAACAATACCACCAAAGTGTCCTCCCATCGGTCAATCCTAATTTATATTTCTGTTGTCAGTGTGTGAGTCCCATTTCGTGATATTGTAACCCACATCTTACATTATAAATCATTATGCACATGTACACATGAATATATATATATATATATATATATATATATAGCTAGAACACACCCATATTATTTAAACTAGAATAGTGACAAGTGACT
This sequence comes from Cricetiscus sungorus, assembly GCA_030556225.1. Taxonomy (NCBI): domain Eukaryota; kingdom Metazoa; phylum Chordata; class Mammalia; order Rodentia; family Cricetidae; genus Cricetiscus; species Cricetiscus sungorus. Next base: position 13,841,075 of record JANBXA010000253.1, read on the forward strand.
AGATTCTTATTGTTTTCCTTATATTGTGTTGATCATTGGTAAAAATGAGCATCTTCTTACAAGCCATTTGTTCTGTTGTATTTTCTTCTTGTGATGACATAGCATGGAGTAGGGATCTTCACTTTCCTTCCTTACAGGCACCTCTACATGCTTCCATAGTTTATGCTGTAGAGATTCTATTCATATCATTATCTATCATCCTGGATATCTGTAAATATGGCTGTATGCCAAAGAACTCATAATTAGAGAGTAGCTGTATACCTAGTCTAGAGTAAGGTAAATGCTGTAAGTAAGAATCAGGTCTGATATAAACACAAGGAGTCCTAGATGAAGGGTTTTGGATGTCCCATAGTCCAGGACAATGCTCTTCAAGGACAAATGCAATGCCTTACTTCTCTGGGACCTAAGAGGGACGTATGATGTTTGTTGAAACTTTGTTCTCAGAGGAAATATTCATGTATTTTGCTGGGTTATGTTTGTTTTGAGACAGAGTCTTGTGATGTAATCCAAAGGTAGTTCTCCATGTTGCTTTGGCTACATCAAACTTATGATCTTTCATTCACAGCCTCTTGGTGCCTGGATTATGTGAGAAATAACACCATACTTGACTTCTTTAGCTATTTGAATATAATCAATTTACTAAGGAAACTGTATAAATTGGTAACATTGAATGAGTCTCAACATGAAGCAAATGTATTTTCAGTCCAAAGTAGCTTTAATGACAGCTGCTCTGAACTTGGCTGTCATATGTCTTTGGAACAAACTCAAACCAGGACTATGTAAGTAGGATTTTGTGCAGTTGTACCTTATCTTTATTTTGGAATCACAGCACACAACCCAGTGATTGACATCAGTCAGTCTTTGTATTCTGTAATCACGCCAGTGCTTGTTCCTGGAAGGGGTAGCCAGGCTGGCAAGTATGAGAATGTTGCATGTACTACCTTTTAGTGCAGTAGATGCAATCATCTTGATTTTCAGCATCTGAGCAGCTATGGGCAGTCCTGATCTATGAACACCACCATATTCTGTGGTGTAATTTTATAAACAACAATAGACCGGATGCTGAATCCAGACCCTGGAAGGGATAGCAGTTTAATATAACTGGAACAGAAAATTATATCCTACATTTCTATTATTTTTCTTCCAAAATCATCGATAAAAATTACTCAATGCCTGCATACAAACATGGCATCCCATTGCTTCTGAGTAAAGAGCTTACTTTACAGCAAAAGGATGAAGCCAAGGGATAACTGCAGCAGGACCAGCTAGTCCTATAGACGTCCCATAACATGAAGTAATTAAACTTACGGAAAGAGAAAAAAAAAAGGGGAAGTTTCAGTAAATTTGTTTCCTGGGAAATAGTGACATTGGAACTGAGTAAGTGGTGTTATTATTTCAAAGTAAAAAAAATGTATTTCGGGGAATTGAAAGTTAGTACAGAGACTTATACTACATGATCCACTTGGAAAATCTAGTTGATGGTTCCCATGACTTTGTAAATTCTGCCATAGAAATTGAGAAGAGGAGAACATGTGGGACCAGGAAGATTGAGTCAGGGGATGAATAGACAACAGGAAAAAAAGGATATACTATAGTAAAGGAAGCCATTATAGGTTGGAAGAGAAAGCTGACTCTAGAGAAATGTACAGAGACCTATAAGGATGACCCCAACTAACAATCTGAGCAACAGTGAAAAGGCTACTTTATATGCCCTTCCCTGATAATGAGATTCATAACTAACTTATATGCCATCATAGACCCTTCATCTAGTAACTGATGGAAACAGAAGCAGACACCCACAGCTAAACACTGAGCTGAACTCCTGAAATCCAGTTGCTGAGAGCAGGGAGTGACAAGAAAAGGGGTCAAGACCAGGCTACAGATACCCACAGAGAGAGCTGACCTGAACCAGGGGGAACTCATAGACCCCCCCCCCCAGACTGATATCTGGGAAATCAGCATTATAACAACTCAGATCTCCTGAACATGGGTCTCAGTTAGAAGTCCTGGGCAGTCTAAGGGACCTCTGACAGTGAAACCAGGATGTATCCCTGGTGTACATAAGGACTTTGGGAGCACATTCTCTATGGAGGGATACTCCCTTAGCTTAGAGACAGGAGGGAGAGCCTAGACTCTACTCCAAATGACTTGACAGATTTTAATGATCCCTATGGGAAGGAATCACCTTCCCTGTGGAGTGTGTTTGTGTATGGGGGGGAGGTAGGAGAGGAGTTGGGGGCATGGGAGGGAGGAAGAGGAAACTGGGATCGATATGTTAAAAAATATATATGCATATAAAATATGCATATATAAAATATATATGCATATAAATATATATATGAAAGAGCTGTGTCTCCTTTAAAAAGTGTTCTAGGGTAAGAAGCCCCTTGTGATACTGAAACAACTGGCTCCAGTGGTCCATAAAATACTAAGTTATTCATATTTAACAAATGAATGAAGTAAATATATCAGTTCTCTTTTCTTTTTGGAAGAAAACCATCAAAGTTACATTTGACTTTAGGATTAAATTGAATGTTTCAAAGTTCCAACTTTATATTACATTTCATATATAAAGGTTTATTTGGATTTGAATATAATTATCTTCATAGAGTACATTTCTTGTAGAAAGAAGTTTTTGAGCTGAGTGTACTGATACACACATGGAATCCCAGTTCTCAGGAGGCCTATGCTGCAAAGCTACTAATTTAAGGATGCCCTAAGCTGAATAACAAGGTCCTGTCTCAAAACAGAAACAAAATTTGCTTTGCTTTCATTTTCTATTATATATAATAATAATATATATATTATTCCCTCTCCCTCCCTCCTTCCCCCCCATGCCTCCTGACCCCCCACCACTTCACTGGGAGGGTGATGCCTTCCAGAAGGGATCAGAAAAATCTGTCAAGTCATTTGGAGTAGGAAGGTCCTCCTTCCTTCCTCTTAGATAAGGGAGTATCCTTCCATGGGGAATGTGCTCCTAAAGTCCTTTCCTGAATCAGGGATACATCCTGGTTCCAATGTTAGAGGTCCCTTAAACTCCCCAGGACTTCTAACTGAGACCCATGTTCAGAGGGTCTGAGTTGGTACAATGCTGGTTTCCCAGCTATCAATCTGGGTCTATGAGCTCCCCGTTGTTCAGGTCAGCTCTCTCTGTGGGTATCTGCAGCCTGGTATTGACCCTTTTGCTTATCACTCACTTCCAGGAGTTTGGCTTAGTGTTTAGCTGTGGGTGTCTGTTTCTGTTTCCATCAGCTACTAGATGAGGGCTCTATGATGGCATATAAGTTAGTTATGAATCTTATTATTAGGGAAGAACATTTAAGGTAGCCTTTTCACTGTTGCTCAGATTGTTAGTTGGAGTCATCCCTGTAGGTCTCTGGACATTTCTCTAGAGTCAGTTTTCTTTTCAAAGCTATAATGGCCCCCTCTATTATGGTATCTCTCTTTTTTACTCTTGTCTATTCATCCCCAACTCAATATTCCTGGTCCCCAATGTTCTCCTCTTTTACCCTTCTCTTTCTCTTTTCTTTTAAATTTTATTTATTTCATTTTTGAGAATTTCATGCAAATTTACATCTTCTCTCCCAAGTTCTGCATTTGTCTACCCACAGGACCCCTTAAAACTTCATTTAATTTTTGAAATAACTGATCACATTTAGTGCTATATCTACATGGGTGTGGGACTGTCCATGTAAGCATGATGACCATATATGCAGAAATAAAGCTTCCCTATGCCACTTCTCAGTATTCCTACGTCTGTAGCTCCTATGTAACAAGTGAGTCTTGGAGGTCATTTACTCAATCTATACAAGCTGGTTTAAGGCTGGTTTGTTTTAACATTTGTGCCTCAAGATCCTCCCTGGTGTCTTGTCTTGTGTTCATTCTCCCTGATCTACATTACTTATTTTTCATTGATCAGTCTTTTTTCCCTTATCCATTATGTTGAAGAAGGGGTTATGCTACATACTGATGACAGATGTTTTCCTTTCATTTCACTAAGGATTATAGAAAGTAAATAAATAAAGGCAGCAGGCAGTACAAAAAAGTGATTTTTCAAAACCAAGAGGGAAAAATCTGGGAAATGAAGGCTCTGGCTGGCATACATAACTACAGAGCCAAGTGTTCTAGATAGCATACCTGGCCATGGAGATGCATTGAAGGAAACCTTAGTGGTTATCATGAAGTCATACACAGGCACAGCCAAGACTCACATCTTAGGATACTTGATACTCAGGTCTCAGATACTTGTAGTCAGAGTGTCTCAAGCTCTCCTCTAGCAAGAATATGTAATTCCAGATAAAATACACATTTTAATTTTGCCTAGGACTTGAGACATGAAATAATTGAGTGTCAGAATAGGTCAGAAACGTCTCTTTTTGTTTCAGCTTTTGGCAAGGACATCCTAACCATCCTAGAATTTTCTCATTTATTTATAAAAACTCCAGAGGTTGGAAGCTGCTGGTTGGCCACCATCAGAGGATAATAGCAAACTGTTACATGGAAATTGTTACTGTTGTATTTCATACTGGGTTCATTCTGAATTGTGTATTTCCATTTTTGATACCTTGCACTAAGCAGGCTTCCATGCCATGCCATTCCTGTCCATATATGTGATTTTTTCCACATAATTACTGGGGGCAAAGCCAAATGTATTTAACTTATTATCAGTGCTATTAGCCTTTCTGCCAAGCTTATTTGCAGCTTCTTAGTCACAAGCTACCACCAGTGCAGGTAAAACTAGTGTCTTCTCTGCTCCCATCAAAAATCTGCTCACACCAGTTCCAAGATTGTTTTTAACTGTGAGCGGACATGGAATGCTATCATAGCTGACCAGGGCAAGTGCAGCTCATTTCCCAGGAACTAGTCAAAGGGTAACAGCCTTTCAAATGACTGTAGCTAATTTAGAAGCAGTCTTTCTCCCAGACCCTCTAGTTGTTTTTACATTAGCTTCAATCTGTTCATTATGTACTTTTACTCTTCACCAACTAAGAATTCTACCATGGTGATACAAAACATTGTCATCAACATAGATTTCAATCATCCAACTATTTTGTACATTATTTTATGTTATGTTAATAATATTAAAAATTTAAGTGCAGGGACAAGACATTATACGGAGTTAAGATTTTGGAGTGTTTTGATTCATTTACTCCCTATACAGTTTTATTGTATAATTCCATGATGAGTTAGAACATGGCAGGGAAGTCAATGTTTAACAAAAACTAAAAAAATGTTGTGGGCTTCAAATTATATCAGCACACTATCTACTTGCATTCAAATGTCATACAATTGTAAAGAGTTTCTAACAATCTCAGGCCTATTATTTAGGTTAAGATATATGTACCTATTTCAGTGTCTGTTTTTGTTCATCCATGCATGTTTATACCTCTATGAGTGTGGTCTAGCTTTCATCTGCTCAAGTCTTTTGCAAAATTTTCAGCTGTTTGTAAAGCTAGGGAGAATAATGAGTGTAATCCAAACTTCTGGTAGTCATGATGCTTTCTTTATCATAACCTGAATTTATTTATTCCAGAACACTACACTACTTATGCCTGTGTGGGCATTGTAAGACATTACAGTGCAGATGCTGCTTGTACTGCGCAGAGCACAGTTATTTTATCTGAAATCATTCCTAACCCATAAGTACTACTCAAAAAGGTTACCATGATCGCATCCTTTTAAAATCCAGTGAACCTGCACACACATTTGTAACCAAAATAAAACAGAGTATCACTCAAACAAACTCTCTCCCACAACAAAATTATATAAAATTAGAAAAATAAAGAACACTGAATAACACAAGTATGAATAGAAACCTAAAATCATGTAATAAATGGACCAATAACAATTTAAAAAGGAATTAAATGAGAAAAAAACAACAACACGTGAAACTGTCGTGCAACTTGTTAGTAAATTCCACAAACTGGTGTATTTTTAATTAGACTATGCAAATAGAGCTTTATAATGATTTATTTAATTATTTCTCCTATGGGAATTATTTTTCTCCTTTTGAAGTGTTTCCTCCTATTCAAAAAACCTTATTGATTTATTTGTCAGAGGAAAAGTCATTAGTAGTGATGTGGAGCTAGCCAAATTCTAGCAAATAAGTGAAAACAATGGGTGAGATCACTTTTAGTGCCAAGGAACTCCAAGGTCACTACCCCAATCAGAGTTCATTCTACTGGAGGGAGTGGTGCTTCCCATAGGAAACTTTTTCTCACAACATCTCAAGCAAGAGACTTAAACAGAACAACCAGTTGTGAGGTTAATAAACTCACCAAGAAAGGTGAGGAGAGTAGAATGACGTATACTGAGTTTGTGTGTTGGGAGAAAATTATGCAGGGATATCTCTAACCTGATTTAAGGTTAGTTCAAACTCCACATCTCTTCCTGTAATTTGAATATCAAATACTTAAAATACTCCCCACAGCTTTCTTTTGTTTAGTTCTCCTCACCTACATAAGAATAGTCCATGCGGTATTTCTGACTTAAAATTTGTAAAGGAATAGATCTTAGATATTCTTGGCACACAAAACAGTAAAACCCGTGTAACAGTGAAAAGGATTAAACAAAACCCTGTGAGGCAAAATATGTAATGCTATAGCTTTGATGATTTCACAAATACATCCTTATCACTAAATTCAGCCTGGTGTACTTAGTTGTAAGTTGCTTAAGAATATGAGAGGCATCGTTAGTTGTTTAGTTCATCTGCAGACATTAGAGAATATATTTACAAAAACCTAGACAGTAAAACCTACTTTACACCTTTTATTCATTATTGTGAGTACTATGCTTTTTCTTTTACTGCAGCCCAGTGCGTTTACCCCAGCATCTTGTCAAACACATGAGCAAAGCAATGTTTTTGTATTACAATGGCTACAACATCACCAGGTGGTAAGGATTTTCAAGCTCCATTACAATGTTAGTATAATCAGCAAAACCCTGTAATGAAGCAAATGACTACATATTACATATGTATGGCTTTTATATGTCAACCATCCATCTCCAACATGATTTAAAAATACTTAGAGGAAGTGGCCTAGAGTAGTTTGAGGGGGGTAAAGACATTTTGTCTGTGATATATATAGTCCTACCTAAGAATTAGGAATTGTCCCTGATGTTCACTTTCATGGTTGGAATTTGCTAAAAGTTAACACACATATTTATTAGCAACAAGTAAGTGATATTGGTGATAAACTACTCAAGTGGATTCAAGATATAAAAACAAGATAGGTAAGATGATAAGTGGGTAAAAATACTTCTCATTGAAACATGGAAGCAAATTGGATCCTATGAATTCATGGTAGAAGGAGAGAACTGACACCCAAAGCCCTCTGACCTCAACATGCATGCCATGACATATATGTTTCTAACATACAAACATCATATACACAAAAATAAATGAATGAATAAATACACAATTTAAAGATGTAAGAACAGAAGGGAACACCAATAAGAATTCTTATTTGTGAAGCATCAAGCCAAATAATTACCAAGAAGTACCAGTGTGCACTCACAATGTTAATAACAGTACATTCCCTAGTTTTATGGGAAAATCTAACTTTAATAATGTGATAGCAATTGATTGGTGTTTACCAGTCACCATAATATTGATAAATATTCAAAATAGTGACTCATACAATTAACATGAGCCTATATTCTCCTAATTGAGAAAAATATACCTTTAGGGAGCATCCCTTTACATGTTTCACAAGCTCAAAAATATTTCCATTTACTGTAGTTCCCAGTCGACATCTTGTAATTTACTAAAATGTTCAAGCCTTATAAATGGAAAGTCTCCTTTAAATTTCAGGCCTTTCGTGTTTGTTCAGACCTGAATACATGGTAGGCGTTATTTTAGTTGAGTGTAAACTGTGCTGGATAATACAGTATCTCTTTCTAAGCAATGGTCTACCTAGCCCTATGTAAATAGCCATTTGCACATATAAACAGACATGTTCATGATGTCCTTATGACATATGAAGTATGGGTCAGCTACTCATTTGTTTGCTAGTTGTTTTAGTAAGGAATGAAATCAAGTTGAGAAAACAGACAGAAGTCGATATGAATTTGGGTGAAAGGAGGAAGATGGGGTTGTCTGTAAATCAATCATACATTTTAAGAGAAATGGATTATGCTTAATGAATAGTGTTAACTGGGAACTGAATACAGAACAGCAGATGCCTTACATTGTATTTTTGATCCCAGTAGATATTTTGGATCCCAGTACTAATTCAGTGGAGAATATATGCTTCTAAGCATTTGTTCTCACTGTTAGGGTACTGTAGTAGTTTGAAATGGGTGTAAACACCCTTGATCAAAATAACATGAGTGGGCATGTGCTTCCTTCCAACTGATTTTAGACAGTTAAATGCTTTCTTTCCTACTATTATACTCTGGGAACAGATAAACTTAAGACAATGGAGACTAACACTAGGGCTGTGAACCAACTTTATAAAAAGGTGCAAAAAGCTAATCTGATCAGATCCAAAGAAGCTATTCCTCATGGGGCAGAAATTATAAGATTATTTTTTAATGGATGCAGTTCATGCTTTGAAACATGTCCATATTGGTTGAGACTGAGAATGAACACACCTACCTTCACATGCATACACATACTTACTTAATACATAAAAATCACTAATGTAGTTTACTTTACAACCCTTGTAGGCGCTTGGGAGATAAAATGTTGGTTAAATTGATGCCATGCAACAAGTGGGGCCTGAGTTTTATCTTCAGAACTCATATGAAAAACAATGGGCTTGTCGTCCACATTTGTAATCATGTTGTTGGGACGGAAAAGGCAGATGGATCCATGGAGCTTGTAGTCAGCCAGTTTAGCTTAATTGAAAGTTTCAAAACAATGAGACACCCTGTCTCATTAACCAAGGTGGCAGTACCTGAGGAAGGACACCTTTGGTTGATCTTCTGGCTTCCACATGCATGTATATGTGTGCATGCTTGCCTTCATTTATAAGTGCATGGATATACATACACATATACTCAGTAATAGATCTCTGTTACATGGAACAAAAATCCATAATTCTTAATGACCTAATTATTTCTTTATTTCTTTATCTTAAAGTTTAATTATTCTGATTTTTATACACACAGAATGCTTTTTATGTCCCTGTTTATAGTGTATAAATGAACAGCGCATGCGTGCACGTGCCCCACACACACACACACACACACACACACACACACACACACACACTGCAACATGCTAAAACTGCATTACTAATAACTATGGAGATGTTTGTACCAGGGGATATAAAATCCAAACATTTAAGCTGGATTTCACAAGCCCCATAGGTTTAGGCAGGTACTAACTCTTCCTCTCCCTACAACCTAGCCTGACATGTGAAGAACTTGTGGATATGATACCCCTAAACAGCAAACTGATATTAGCCTCCAGATATCAGAGCTGGTTTTTTTCCACATTTCTTTCTCTATCATGCTCCTTGACACTATGCAATCCACTCAGCACTATTAATACCATCTAATAGTATCCCCCTGGAAGGCTGTTCTGGATCCTATCAACTTCCTGCCAGGAAGGGTTCACTAGCCCGATTGTTCTTTGCCTGCATGACCTCTCTTTTGGCACCCCAATATTTTGTTGGTTCTTTAGGGTCAGTTTCATTATAATGAAAAAACAAGTACCTAAGGGTTGGCTTTGCTTTGTTTTTATGTACTGTGTGCCAGTGTTTGGTTTTGTGGTCCTGACATTGTACTCTCATATAGCTGTCCCTCAGTCAGAGCTTCAGAAAACAGGTTTCAAGTTAATAATTATTGATTTTAAAAGTTGAATAAATATTCTGCTAGTAGACCCTTTTTGGGACATTAAAACAGAGTAGAGAATGCCTGAGAGTGGTCCTTTCATACCTCTGGCATAATTCACCTCCCTGACAATGCTACATTCTGAGGGAACTAAGGCTTTCTTAGAAATATTCACACTGACTCTTCCTAGCATAATCAAAAGGAAGTAGCGGCAAGCTGGTAAGATGTGAAGAGGGATATCTGACAGGCATGCCAACACTGGACACTATAGGAAAATTGTAAATGGGAAAGCCTGTTACTCATGCACAAGAAGTAGTAATTTTATAAATGGATTCTGAATAACCTAAAAGGACTCAATGCTGCCTTAAATAGCAGGTGATTTTCTCCCTTCTTTTTTGGTAGGGTAGAATTAAATTGGTAATTTTATCAGTACTCAAAGTCTTAGAGTGGGGAAGGGCCTTAGAAGCCACACAGTACTTCAAGGGAGTGGAACCTTCACAGGCTCTCACAAGGCTGCTGTGCTGGGATTCAGGATTCACTGCTTAGAAACTCACCCTGTTTTAAAATGATCTGTAGAACATGCTGGAAGTGAGCTTTTTACTAAGGAAAATATACAAGATCGCAGGTTCACAATTTTAGACACTTTTATTTGAAGGCTTGCTGGCATCACAATATTTGGAAGGCTTTTCTTTTTGCCCTCTTCTTCCCCTACCCACATACAATTTTATAGAAATACAACCCCATTACAGAAAATGTACATGGCATATTTAACACTGCACTGAATACCACTGAATTGAGGCCACCGGTTTCTTTTTCTCTCAGAAAATGTCTTACTACTATTGTATGTGTTTGTTGGAAACACACACACACACACACACACACACACACACACACACAGAGAGAGAGAGAGAGAGAGAGAGAGAGAGAGAGAGAGAGAGAGAGGGAGAAAGAGAGAGGGAGAGGGGAGAGAGAGAGGGAAGACAACAGGATGTAAATGTCATAGCCTTCATAAGTAAGTCAGAGGACGACTGAGATAAGTTGGTCCTTTTCCTTTAATCTTTATATGGGTTTCAGGGATCGCACTCAGATGGCCAAACCTGCCTGGAAACCCCTCTGCATTCTAATCTATCTCACCAGCTTTGCACTCATATTTTTCCTAATCATCTATTACTTTAATTTCTCTAGTTGTTTCAGTCAGTTTTAAGACTACCGTCAAGCCTACAATTTCACATTCACGTGGTTACCAATTAATTAATTATCTTCATTTCTTTTCTTTCTATTTTTTCTCTTCTCTTTTAAGACAGGGTTTCTATTTGTAACTCTGACTGTCTTAAACTCTCTCTATACGTACACCAGGCTAGCCTCAGACTCACAGAGATCAGCCTATCTGTTTCCTGAGTGCTGGAATTAAAGACACTCAACACCATGTACAGCTTATATTCAAGTTTTATATTATCACTCTAGAAAGGAATACTAAAAACAAATGCTGGATCAGTTAACAACTGGTATTTTAAGGCTAAATGAGAATAAGACATAAAGACATTGATTTTGTTGAAGAGTAATTTAACTTTCTGATTAACAATTAATGATAAGAGAGGTCTTGTTACAAAATATCTGACTTTGAAAAAATAACCAGTAAGCCACCCAAGAATCATTATCTTCTGCCATTTGACATGCTGTGGTATACTTTCTAGACACATAAACAAGAATGAAATCAATAACAGAGATCAGAGATATGGAATCCAATGTGTCAGTATTTCTACATGTTACTGTATTATTCTAGTCTTTCTTAAATTTAACTTTTCATTTGTACATAAATGTTTGCTTTATGCAACTTTGCCAGTGCTGTCTAAATCTACTTCTTTTGATTTAACCACCAAAAATCCTTTTTCAAACCCAAATTTATTCTTATTCCCTCAGGAATCTCTTGAGATAAGTTTCCCACCATTCTTGGCAATGCTTCCAATGGGATTGTAATTACAACTAATTGCTTTTGTTAGAAAATGTGACAAAACAAAGTGCATTTGAATGGAAGGTATTTTCTAAAGTCCTCAAGTACTTCCACTAAATGAGTCTGTTTTACTTACAGCATAATTCCTAGCCATTCCTGAAACTTGTGACTTAATATACAGATGGGAGTCTTTACTTCAGCAAGCAACATTCCAGAGTGAAGTGGCTCTTAGAGAAGTCTCAAATTAGGACTGTGCTCACTGGAGGCTGGAAATGGCCACTTGTCATTGAGCCTTTTCCTAGCATTGCTTTAATGTCCTTGCTCCTGTTTGAACACTGACTTTTCTTGCAATTTGAGGCTGTCTTGTTCTTTAATACTTTTAATTTTCTAGAGAAGTGCTTGACATGCTATCTCATCAATTCCTAGGCTGAGTAAAATTCTATTCAAACCCGGCTAAAAGTCAATATTGCACAGGAAAAAAACTTGTGTTCTTCTAAGTGTAGTGATTTTCATTGCCTCACCCACTGATTGTTACAACTTCAATCTTTCCCATTGTGTAGAATCTGGTAGGCCCACCAGTTGTTTCAAAATGGAATATACATAAAAAAAAATGTGACGATTTACAGATGCCTAGGTTTCATAATATTCCAGCAACATGACATTTGCAACTTGCCTTAGAAATATTGAAAGATTAAAAAGTAGAATTGAGCTAAGAAGCCCTACCTCCAATATGAGTAGAATACAAGTAGTGTGCTAACCAGGCTTGTTAGAAACTACAAAAAGAATTTGTACCACAGATGAGGTTTAGCATTGCTGAGAAAGTTCCTGTTAATGGTTATTCACCAAGATGGACCTCCAATTAAGCTCCATTCCTATAACAAAAGGAGACAATCCTGGCATACAACCAGCCATTAGGCCATGCCCATATCAAATAATGTGCCTCTAAGAGGTTGCTCAAGTGGGTAGTGCTGGGTCACAGGACCATTAAGTCCAAGTTTGCCATCAAGTCCTTTGTGTTTTTATCAGAGAAAGTGTAATTCTGATAGGTGGGTAGGATGACCCTGGGTAAAAAAACACTTAAAATAACAACTCTGATGTACTTAATAAATATTTCTGACAAAATGTTTACTCCATAAATTTCCCAATTCACTTATATGGACAGATTTTCAGCCTCTTACTTCTGTTTAAAGGTTCTAAGTATAACTTGGGAATTGGACCCAAAAGATTTAAGGATGCATAACCCAAAGGTATATGTGTTTAAGTCAGTAGAGTTTATTTGAGGCCGGAATCACTTTAGACATTAGACATAGCCAGAACATACTATAGTAAAAAGTTTTTACCCTTATTAACCTCGAAGTGCATGGAGTGATATCTCACTGGGAAAGCATATTATTTCTATAACATCTTCATCTCACAGAGAATTCAGGCTTCTCTGGAGGTTTTGAGTGTTCATAAAGTGGCAAGACACAATAGTTTCCCATCTCTGTTACATTTGACTGCCACAGGGTTCCAGACTTCTGGATCAATAAAAATTTGAGGCTCTCAATTTCTTATTGTTATAAAAATGAACTGTGATTCACATTTGCCATCGTTATTGATTATAGTCTCATTGAAATCAAGATATATGTGCTTTCTTTAACTTGGGCAATTCAGCAGCAATTTTTTGAAACACTTTATTGGTCTATGGAGAAGTTTCCAAAGAAACTTAGACCTATTTATCCAAGTTCTTTTAGCAAATGGAATGGGATATGATTAGTGTTATTCGATGATTATTTACCCTCTTATATAATCAGGATTAATGAGATGGAAAATACTTTCAATTTCATGACTAAATCCCTGATTTGTGACTCTGTGCTAGCTCACATCTTGCTTTACTGGCTTCTTTGATGAGGTGCTGTGAAGTCTGAACAAACTGTATTCTAAAGTCCCTTTGCGCATCACACCTTGCCTAGAATTTTAATTTTATAATTACAATACAATAATTCATATTGAAGAGATATGTCACCCGTTTAATTATTTTAGGACATAGTCTACTAATATATCTGTAGTTATCATCATAGTGGAATAGTCATGTATGGTATTTCTAAGATGATGCTAGTGGTTGATTTAAAAAAAATCCCCACAGTTTTAAGTATATTTGCTTAATGCACACAACTGATATGCGTATTAGGCTTCATGCAATGGAAGTTAATAGCCTAATTACACTTTTAATCTAGTAGTCAACATTAAATTAAGCCTCTACAGTATGCTAACCCAGTGACAGCAGGAGTCTACTCAAAGTTGCTCATCAGAGGCTCATTCAATTACTTAGTGGGAACCAAGCAACTTATATTACTGTAACTATTACAGAGAAAAAGACTGGGGAACCATCAGAATAAAGACGGTCAGAGAAGAACCAAATAGAAAGTGGACTGAAAATGCATACAGTACAAATATACACACAGACATGAAATGAACCTGGTAAATGGAGGTGGGGAAATCAGACATGATCAGCAAAGCAACATGCTTTGGAAGAGGGAAGAGGCTATGAAGGAACAATGAGTAATTTACAGTGCAGCTGCAATGAAATGCAATTGCATGAATTTAAAAAGGGAAACAGCAGCAAATAGGTTCAAGACAGCACCTAGAACTGCATGCAGATCGATGTCAGAGTGCTTGCCTAGTATAAACATAGCCAGAGGCTCTGTATCCTGTACCATAAAATGTTGAGATGAAATAAAAGGAAACCAGAACAATAGTATGATGAGAGAAAGGTTTTGTCTTGAAGAATCAATTGTTCATTTTTATTTACTCATTTATTTAAGCTGCAATCTCTTCCAAAAGAGTTTCTGCCTATATCTAAAAATCCACAGTAATGAAATCAATAAAGAAGAATAGGTGAAGTAAAGGTAGTGGGAGGCGAGAGATAAAAAAAATAAATAAAGAGTGGTTATTTGAGAAAACATCAGTCATACCACACAATCCTATTTAGGTTTCCAACCTCTAAAGGAAACAGGAAATTGTAATCTTTCACAAGATTTTCAGGGGCAACAATAGACAGACTCCAGCAGCTTGAAAAAGTCATATGGGCTAAGACATCAGTGAAAATTATCTTATGTTTTTAATCAAGAGAACAGGCTGCCTGATAAAGGAGATAGCACAACCAATGCCAATTCTACAATAAACATGATATAAAATTCTGAGTGATGATGCTATAATTTCTTTGGTTGAGTCTAAATCATAACTTCATGAATATTTCAGACAAAGCAATTATGCGAATGATCCAGATAGCCACCACTCCCAGATGGTCTGGCTTATCCAAAAGCAAAATTTAAACAGTCCAGAGAAATGATAACCTACCTGCAATCTTCAATGAAAACCATTTTCACAAATGGTGAAATCATACATTAGGAAGCTTTCCATTACTTAGTCATTACATACTAGTAGATAATCTGCCTAATAATTTCCATCTATGAATTGCTGCAAATTAATTACACTTTCAAAGCTAGGCCACTCCTGGTTTAATACCCTCACCTTACCTGATTTCCCGCTCTTGTTTTCTTCACTGGAGAGAGTTACTTTGTTTTATAAGTCGTGAAAGAATATTGTTCTTAGGTATGGTTCCCCAGGTGCTTGTTAACAGCAGATTTTGTTTATGGGGTAATTCTGAAAATGCTATAAACTTAGAGAGATTACAAGAGTGCCTTATTCTATTAACTCACTCAGATAAATATCTGCATTCAAAATCCCAAATGCTCCAAGCTCTGAGTAATTTCACCTTCTTTTGTTGTAGGGGACGAGAATACGGGAGACTTAAAGAAGCAGTCATGAGTTTCCTTTGTGGTGCTGGGAACTCAACTTCGGTCCTCACATGCACTAGGCAGGTTCTCCAACTCTGCCCTGAATGCCCTGCCCGAGACGTTCATTAGCTAAGAAACTAAAGAGCAGTGTGGCACCTATTCATGGACAAAATAAAATTACACCATGAAATCCACAGAAACTTAAAAAGCCTTGAACTATGGAATAATTGCCTCAATTTTATTACAGGAGTCAGGACAGTGAGTCTGAAGTTCTGCAGACAGGAGACAGGTGATGTTACTGGGAATAAAACTTTACCTGAGATCCGCCGCTTTCCCAGTCTTGTTCGTGCATGTCACATCCCTGGTCTGATACCCAATCTGGATGTCCCAGTATCTGTTCTCCTGTCTATTTTGTCTGTTTCTGTTTCTCTTCTTCTTGATGAGCTCTCGGGCCTCTGGGTCCTTCACTGCCTTGCCTCTGTCCCTCTCCCGCTCTTTGTTCTTGCCACGTCGCCTGACTTGTCTGGTTTGCCGTGAGTGTGGCACTGAGCATGCACTCCAGGGCCCCACCTGCAAGCTGTACATGCTCTCCTCTGCCTCGCAGGGGTTGGACTGGCACACTTGGAACTCGGTGAGGTTGGGACAGCCGGAGCCTCCAAACTGTGGCGGTGCAACCACATGCCTAGTGCGGTGCTGCAGGCCGCTGCCACATGTCTTGGAGCACTCAGACCAGGCCGAGAACTCAGACACGATGCAGTCTTGCTGGCACGGGATGAGGCAGGCTTGTTCCAGGAGGGGCTTGGGCTCAAAGTACTCGCAGATGATGTCCTCTGCGGGAATGTCCTTGTCCTTCTGGATGCAGGTTATCTCTCTCACCTGGATACCTTCCTCTCCCTTCACACATTCTCGAGCTTTCTCTAGGCTTTTGGAATTCACAGGCTGACATTGATTCCAGGGTCCCAGTCTCCAGTCGTACAACTCTTTGTGCCAGTCACATACTTTGAAACAGTTTTGCTGGTTGCTGGGTCTTCCAGCCTGCTTGCAGTTCGTATGCAGTGTTGTCCAGCCTTCCACATGAGCACACCACACAGCCCGGGTCTGGATGCCGCCTGGTCCACAGTCATCTCCCATGCACCGTCCCCAGGGACCTACAAATCAGCACAATAGTCAGTCAGCAGGGCTTCAGGAAGAAAGTGACATGCTATTTTCATTTCAGAAAGACGTCTCTAGACTTAGTACATTAACTTCCCCGACATCTTATAAAACAGGTCTCTATGAGACGACTGGGAAGTAATGATCCTCCCTGGATACTTCTACAAGAGGGAACTGTGTCAAGGTACCTATATAAGGTAACAGCTGGGGCAATTGCACTTCGGGTCCTTTTGGGATTACTAAAAGTTTGCTTTGATTCATTTCCTTTATTTCAGGTAGGCAGAGATCCTTGCTCATAAAGGGCATCAGAAACTAGTCACAGCGGAAACCCATTATTCTTGCCTCACATTCTGAACTCTGTTTTATTAACTGTTAAAGGAAATAGCCCCTCCTGAAAGCCTTCTCCTGAAGGTTTTCTTTGCCTGGGCAATTAACTATTTTGCAGAAAATGATCTCCCTCACCTGCTTTTTTATTGTTGCTAGCTGTGACTGCAGTGGTCTAATGGGTGTGTATAGTGTCACTGATAGAATTTAAAGTGAGACTTCATGGGAACTAAAGCTAAGAAATCAAAAATCCTTTTTTCAAAGGTATTTGCTACCTTTTAATTTAAAAAATCTCAATGAATAATAGAGATGAGTAAATAAATTTTATTTCAGCTAAAACAGACAAACAAAACTTTCTCAATTGTTCAACATTTTTTTAAGCAATGACTTTGAGTTCTTTCAGTTCATTTCTTTGTTAAATATAAATAACAGCATTTTATGGAGCACTTGAGTCAATTGTTTCAGTATGATGGGACTTATTATCCTAGAACACTTTTTAAAAGAGACACAGCCCTCACATTTCTTAAATAATTATTTTTCTAAGTCAGCTCATACTATTTTTGAAGTATTTACAAATTCCAATGTGCTAAATTGTTCCAATTTTAGACTTGAGAGTAAACACAAAGATCACATAATTACATGATTTTGAAATGTTATCATGAAGTTGAGGACTTATTGTCATCAATGAGTCCTGGGAAGTTTAAGTTTCATGAGATGGCTATAGCGTTCTCTATGATAGAAAGTCAGTCAGAGAGACAGACAGAAAGATATAGACAGACACATAGAGCCACATGAAGATAGAGTGACACACACACACACACACACACACACACACACACACACACAGAGAGAGAGAGAGAGAGGAGAGAGAGAGAGAAGGAGAGACAGAGACAGAGAGACAGAGAGACAGACAGAGAGAGAGAGAGAGAGAGAGAGAGAGAGAGAGAGAGCTGCTGCCCTTTTCCCTCAGTCCTGCTTCCATAAGGAAAAGTCTGGATTTAAATTATTTTTATTCACATTTACATTATGCACAAGCTTTGGTGTGCAAGAGGCTGAAGAAGAAAAACAAAGGCCAAAGGACTTAGTCTGTGGCTCAGAAAAACAAGACACAAATTCACATCTTGAATGAGTAATAGAACCAATTGCAGTTTGGATCCAGTTCTTCTGACACTTGGGCTCTGAAAAAGTCTAAATTGAGAGCTTTAGGTTTAGATGATTTTCTCTGCACAAAACAGCCATCAATCTACACTAGAAAAACACAAAGAATGCATTTATAGTATCTAATTTTATTCAACAAAAAGATTATTTTTATAATTTTTTATTTAAATTAGAAATAAGCTTATTTTACATACCAATCCCAGTTCCCTCTCCCTCCCATCTCCATAAGGGATCATCAAAGTCTGTCACATCATTTGGGGAAGGACCTAGGCCTTCCCCCATGTATCTAGGCTGAAAGAAGCCTCCATAGGGAATGGGCTCCCAAAGTTCATTCTTGCATAAGGGATAAATACTGGTTCCACTGCCAGATGCCCATAGACTGCTCAGGCCCCCAACTGACACCCATATTCAGGAGAGGTTTCCATTCTATGATGGTTCCCCCAGCTATCAGACTGAGAGGTCCATGAGCTCTCACTTGCTCAGGTCAACTGTTTCTGTGGATTTCCCCAGCATGGTCTTGACCTCTTTGCTCATCACTTCTCCCTGTCTACAACTTGATTCCAAGAGTTCAGCTAGCTCAGTGCTTAGTTTTGGATCTCGGCTTCTGCTTCCATCAGCTAGGATGACATTTAAGGTAGTCATCAATCTCATGATAGAGGAAGGGCATTTGCAGTAGCCTCTCCCCTATTGCTTAGATTGTTAGTTTTGGTTATCCTTGTGGATTTCTGAACATTTTTCTAGTTCCAGATTTTTCTTTAAACCTATAATGACACCCTCTATTAAGGTATCTCTTTTCTTGCTCTCCTTCTTTATTCTTCTCCTGACTTGATCTTCTTGTTTCTTCATTTTCTCCTCCTCCTCTTCTCCTACCCTCTTACTCCTATATCCCTCCCTCCTCCCCCTGTGCTGTGGCTTAGATGGTAGAGTGTTTACCTAGCATGTATGAGACCTGGATTAGTTCCCAGCACTGTATTAGTAAAAAAAAGATGTTTAATGATGCTGTCCTCCTTACAAGTGACACAACCAACTTGTAAACAGTAGATCGAGACTTTTCTGAAATATTGTGGGCAGATCTCTGTGAGTTTGAGGCCAGTCTGATCTACTAAGAAAATTCCAAAACAGGATCCAAAGCTACAGAGAAACCCTGTCTTGAAAAGCCAAAAAAAAATGTTCATTTGGCAAATCCTACTCTAAAGACTGGTTAGATGATTTTGCATGCTTTTCATGAGGAGGCATGAATAAAAATCTATTCACTTCAGATAGGGTACCAAGACAGGCCACAAAAATGGTTCCACCCCTGCCTCATTTGGAAACCAGTGAGTTCATTGGGGTTACTAATGGAGTATAGGTGGATGATTCACAGACATCTACATCACTTCCAAATACACCGAGCTACATCCTTAGGTGTCTCTGCCCAACTTGTAGCCTGCTCCATAGGAGAGAGTTTCCTCTTACTAGCAGTTGTTTGTAGCTTACATAAGATTAGACAGGAGCTATGTTCCTTGAGTAGAATAATATTAGTGAGTTCTTTTTCCAAGGATCATGACCTATATAGTCTCAGGATCTTGGCCACTTTACCAATGACAGGTATTTGTTCCCATGGAATGGGACTGAAATACAATTAGAAAATGGATGGTTATTTCAATAACATTTGAATACTATTATTTTGCTAAAGGAACATAGCAACAAAATGACTCCTAATCGCATACTGTTATACACATAGATCAGTGCATCATTAGAGAAGTTTCTTTTTGCATGAATAACCTACAACTGGGCAACTGGAGTTAAGTGAGAGAGTTGGAGTATTCATTCCTAAATGGGTGTCTTCATCAAAGCTCTCTCTTTAAATCTTAGGGGTCCTTGTGGAAGAGAAACAGAAAGACTATAACAGCCAGAATGGATGGATGACTCCAAGGAACCAGTGATTTCTAGACACAACAGGATTGATGCACATCTCAGCTTACAGAGTCTGTGGCTGCAAACATAAATCCTGTACGGTTACAAGCCATATGAGGTTCAAGCACAGAGGAAGTAAATACACGCTGCCACCCTTAAGAAACAATCTGCAATTGATACCCATGGGAAAGTCAAGATCAGTTTTTCTGTAATGGAGTCTCACTGAGTATATACATCACACTTCAGGTTAGGACCCATTGTTTGGATTATTTGCAAATACAAAATGACCTAAATGATATTTTATGTTTTTTATCTTGGTCTTCTTTGGTCATTTTTGTCTTTTAGGATTTTGCTTGTTTATTTTGAGTAGTGTCATTGTGTTTCTGTGGAGAGTTTATGTGTGTTCTCAGTTTTCTTGTTTTGTTTTTGTCTTTGTCTGTACTGGTGGGGAGAATATAAAGTTGTGTAGGTAGGTTGGAAGGATACAGGAAGAATTAGGGGATGGAAAAACATGATCAAAATTAATTATATGAATTATTTTCAATAAAAGAAAAGTTTTCAAAAAGATGGGCAACGGTCCTGTGAGTATTAGAACTTTCTGAGCTTTTAGATTATGTTCATTATTTTTATGAATTGTATGCTTTTCTCTCTATCACCCAGGAGTGAATGCTTTAGCACACAATAGTCCCTGACAATAGCTTTTTGAATAAATGACTTTTAAATATTTATTTGATGCTTGATGCATAGAAACATATGATATCAGTTACTCTACATCCAACTCACTAGAAAAAATAAGAGCATTTTTCTTTGCTACCATTCTCAAAGTTAAATTTGTGATTTAAAAAAAAAATTTATTGTACATATTCATTGTATGTGGTCCCTTGGTACATAGTTCACTCACATAAATATATAGTATATATTTATAGTTTTGGATGTATTGAATATCATACATATATGTGGGCCATCTTTCACATATATACAGTTATATTTATGTGTATATAAAATTTGCACTGCGATTAATTTAGTGGAATAACTCATTGCATTCCTTAGTTTGTATCTTTTAATTTCCTGGTATACTCTTGTGAGAATATCCCCAGTGATTTTGTTCATAAAGAGAAGAGTTTGTTGGTAGATATTAATACTGAAGGCATTACGTGGTTGATGTAAGTTATAGCAGATAAAGAGAAGGACCTCAAGAGAACTTCTATACAATTTTGTACCAACAGGTAATAAGAATCTCTCAAGATACATCAATCACTAGACAAAAGGACATGTTATGGATGCAAGTATAGTTTACTTATAGTTTGAATAATATGAGCGCAAATTCTTTTTTATTTTTGTGAGAATTTGTTTATTGAAGCAATCTTATTTTACATATGAATTCCCAATTCATTTTCCCTCCCATCCTCCCATGTCCCCCACCCATGCTCCCCAACACACCCCCTACCCACTTCCCAAGGATAGTGAGGCCTTTTACGGGGGGTTATCAAAGTCTGTCACACCATTCAGGGTAGGGCCTGGGCCCTCTTCCATGTATCTGGGATGAAATGGGCTCCCAAAGTCCATTTGTGCACTAGGGATAAATACTAGTTACATTCTTATAGGTCCCATAGACTGACTTCCCAGACCTCCTAACTGGCGTCCACATTCAGGGAACTTAGATTCAGTCAAATGCTGGTTCTGCAGAGCACATATTCTTACTAACTCCTCACAGACAACATGTTAAGTTTCACATATAATCACTCCAAAAACTAAATGTCAGCATCCCACAAAAATGGAATAGAGATCTATAAAGATATTTAAGGAAGAAAGAAAGAAAGAAAGAAGGAAGGAAGGAAGGAAAGAAAGAAAAGAAAAGCCTGTATTAGAGTAACTGCAAAAGCAGAGGTGGTAGTATAATCATTATGGAAAGAACTCATGCACCTCGGAGGCTCTAACTACTATCTTATCTTTTCATTGCACCTTGAGTATTGCATGTGTGTCCAATTAAGTAGTCTCAAGGAAGATCAGATTTTCAGCTCAGTATACCCGATGAATGGCTGTCTACTTATGCCCTCCAAGCAGACTTGAAATAATCACACACTGACTAGAATGAAGACCATATCTAAAATTGCTCTTGACAACCAAGCATAGTTAACCAAATTAGCTACTCTAAGTGCACACATGGTTTAAAATAGAGCTTGAAAACACAGTATGCAAATTTTACTAAGGGAAACAAAAAGTCCACTGCCATACATGATCAGAGTAAGTGGCATGTGTCATCCACCATCTCTCTGCGAATGTTAAGATTCAGCCCCACAACTTGCATTACCGTGAGTGAGAAGAGGTGAGAAGAAGTGGGTGGGGTTTGTGTGTAATTTCTAACAAGATCAGTAAGAATTTCCCTTGGTTTGAAACCAGCTTCATTTAGTCTTGCTCAGGATAATGTAGGGGAAGTTGGAGTCTAGTAAGGCAAAAGAATAATAATCAATGGATACTATCATTTTAGGAATAGAAATGTATTTGTGTGTGCAGATTTGTAGGGCTATGTTTATCCACTATTGCACAAAGTCTTTCCAAGATTTAGGTCAATAAATATGTATAAAAACACTGAACTTCACAGATTTTATGCAACTCTGGAGAGAAATATTAGATGTCTTATTCTTCCAGAAATAAATAAAAACAACTGTTTTATGCCCAAAGCATTTATGTCATTAATATTTACAAAACAAATATTTTTTATATAAAATGTTTGTAAAATTAAGTAACTCTGAGACAAACAATAATTAAGAAAAACATTAACTGAATGTTTCTTAGCTTAGTTTCTATACAACTGATACTTAAAATACAACTCTATACCAACTTTGAAAACACCTGTGGCTAAAACAATAGAATATCTTTACTAAAGAGAATTTTATAATGAACCTAGTTTCTTCATGTGATTAAAAAACTCTCTTTTTACCTCAGCTGACAAAAAAATGAACTTCCAAATTAAAATTAGTGGTTCTTATGAAGTTCAACACTAGCTTCTCCTAAGACTCTTGACTTTATATGGCAAGGACATGAGAACAATAGAAGGTGGGGTCTATAAAAGGTCACACTATTGACAGGTGGCCAGCAACTGTTCTAAAGAGTGTTATAAAGGATAAAAACTATTAAAGGAACATGAGAAAATTATGCAAACAACCTTCCATCCTTATTTGCTATAAAACTCTTAAATGAACCAGGTTCTTATTTGGCTAAATACATCTGCATCTTTCCAATGAGACAATATGTTTCTCCTCCTGAAATTGCTTTTAGACTAGCATGTCCTGCTTACCATAAGGTCATTTGAGGAGCTTTGTTAGAGACTGATTCCCGTGTCGTGTTTGCAATGAAATATTGTGTTTTAAAATACATAGATAAAAATGTATTCATGTGTCTGTCCTAAAAAATGTATATGAAAATATTATGAATTGCTATTAAATGGTAGAGAATGTCTTTTTCTCAATCCTAAAGTAACTTAATATTTTGTTATCATCCTACTGGGCAATTAATTTTGTACCAAAGTACCCATTTAGCATCAGGATATATTGTTTTACAATCAGCCTTTATATCTCATAGTATCATGTAAAATTTTTCATTACAATATTTGACAATTCCCAATAAGGTATGCTTATATAATATTTTGTGCTGTTACTGTGTCATGTCTTAGCTGATGTTCTCCCAATGGACATCATTTCCCAATGGTTTTGGTATTATAAAGAATACTAAAATGAGGTGTGTGGTAGGGTGGTCAGATAAACTGACCTAAAGCTTTGCAATTCCCAGCTTTTCTATATGTTGAAAGTGCCCACGTAAATGTACCAGTTAGCCCTTTTAACATTAATTTATAAGGACATTCCTTTCTCTTTTCAATAACTGTTGAATGTGGATTCCTGCTGGTGTAGTTCTATATTTATTTTTGTCTACTGCCCAGACTTGATTTATTTCATTTCAATTATTTGTGTACTGTTATCTCCTGATACACCTGAAAAACTACCATGAAGATGATATGTCAGTATCTTCTTCAGCACAGAAACACAGTCTTGCTTGCCCTGTACTCATTTATCATGCCAACAGTGTGTGTGTGTGTGTGTGTGTGTGTGTGTGTGTGTGTGTGTAAAAGTTATTTGTGCTTAAATTTCCATCTTGAAATATTTTCATAACCTTGAAAGCACAGACAGGTTCTCTGTATATACCTTATGGCTGTTATTTTGGTGTTTTTGTGGGTTTCCTAGCAGTGAGAGTGGATATGTCTCTAATTCTTTTGCTTGCTGTTGGAACTCTGTTCCTCCTATTGGTTTCCTTGTCTAGTCTCCATATGAGGGCCTTTGCTTTGCCTTATTCTATCTTGTTTTGTCATGTTTGGTTCTTGTCTCTTGGAGGTCTGTTCTTTTCTGAAGGGAGATGGAGGAGGAGTGGATCCAGGGGAGAGAAGTTATGGAGGGGACTGGGAAGAGTGAAGGGAGAGGAAAATATGGTCCAGATGTCTTGCATGAGAAAAGAATCTCTTTTTAATCAAAAAACAAAACCCACAAAGTTACTATAAAGCATATTAGTTGATTTTGTCATTGTACAAGCTCTGCCTCACAGATCCCTTAAGGCACACTGGTGAACACACAACTACAAAACAAAGCTTCAATAGTTACCAACCCAAACTAGGTACATTTTCTTTTTTTAAAAAAACAAAAGCTCATGGCTCCTTTGACTCGAATTTTAATTAAATTTAATTTAAAGAATAACTCTCAAATGACAAACCAGTTTGGTGGGTAAGGAGCGATTACTGTGGAAGTCAAATGTGCTTTCATCTTCAATAAGTAATTAAACTTTCAGAAAATTATAAGTGTATCAAATTAAATGTTCAAAATTGGAACATACTTTAAATCTGATGAAAAAAGGAATGAGAACTGGTAACTAGGAGAGCTATTTAACAATTACTACATACAATAACCTATTTTTAGGACCTATCATATTTGATCCTTCTTGAGCAAATCTGTCTTCTGGGTCCTGGTTTCCATTTTTATAAAATATAGTATAAAATGAGTCATGTAATTTACTCCCACCATCTCATGATAACTGAAATATCATTATTATAAGGAAGCACTCTTCTCACACAGAAAGAGTCACACTTTCATGTGGCAATATTTTAAATATCCTCTTAGCTCCACTTCCCATTTTTAATTATAGGAATTCACCATTATGCATGGCCAAAGCAGGCATAATAATTAATTTATTAGGCTAGTCTCCACTAAAGCAAACGAGAGGGCCAAAGCATTTGACAATTATGAAGATTTAAAGTAATGTTGCCAATTTGATTTTTTCAATAAAGTGTATAGGAACTTACTAGGAACTTAATTGAACATGTAAAAACTTTCAATTATTTTAGTACTTTTATTCTTAGAAGTTCACAAGCACTGTAAATCGATAATAATAGTAAGTTTTACTTGTTAGCTTTAAGTAGTGAATAGCTAGATTGAATTAATATAACATTTTATTACTAAATTTTACATAGTATTGGTCATTATTTAGTGGACTGCATATACAATCTCACTTGAACTTCACATCCAGGGTGAGATATGAACAAAGATAATGTCCTTTGTTAAACATGACAGGTTTAAGCTTAAGAGGCTTGAAAAAATATAAAGCCATAGGTTCCTCAAACATTTCTCTTTTTTAAATGGAAGCAATTATATATCCTCAGGTGATATGAAATACGTTCTTTCTCAATATATGCTTTTTAGGGAATGGATTTAAGTTAACAATATCAAATCTGATAAATGCCAGAATCATGTGAAATATGTTTTCTTAACACTGATGTTAAAACAGCAATAATGAGAATGTAAAAATCAAAACATTTCTACATATATAAGATTGAACATATTTAGTTATAATTACCTAAGAGAGAGCTGATTTCCCGTATTTAGTAGCCTGACATGATGCCAAAAGGAATAAAGACAGTAGGGTCTCAAAGAAAACACTATTGTTATGAGATATACATCCTTCTAGTGATGGAGAACCAGCAAGTATAGAATTTCCTCCATGGATGCATTCTTTAATTCAACAGAATTAAAAATTATGTGAAAACCCATGCAGTGGAAACCCCCTAGAATATACAGGAGTAACTTTAGTGAGGACCCTTTGTAATGGAGGATACAGAGTCAGAATTAGACATCTTTTGTAGCCAGGCAAGGCTTCCAGTGTAGCAATAGTTTTTCTGTTGATTAATTTGTTGGCCAATGGTTTCTATCCCATTGAGATCCATAAACAACCCAGGTTGATAATATGCCAGAAGGTTGCTTTTATGAAAATGGCAACACAGTTCATTGAATATAGAGACATCAAGCAGGTACCTGAATTTAGCCTTCAACTATCTCCTAGTCTCTAAACCAGCCATAAAACCTTTCACCTTCATTCTTGCCTGCAAGATCCACTGGGTTAATGGTGGACCAAACCTCATGGGAGTGGCCAACCAATGTTTGATTTAGCTTGAGCACCACACCATGAGAGGCAGCCCATGCCATACACTACATGAATAGCAAAAAATCCTGGATTGTATATTACAGAGACCTAGGGTAGAACCAAACATTACTGGAAAAAATTAACAAAATGTGTCCTAACATTTTATGCTATACTCATAGTTTTGTGCCTTGGCCAATGATAAGAGAGACTTCCTTTGACATAAGATGGGAATGGGTTCAAAGACCCACAGCTGAACATTATGTAAAGAGAGATTCTAAATTTGAGGTCTCCATCAGGTCCCTCACTACAGAGTTGGGGAACTCCCCAGAAGACAGGAGGAAAAATTGTAGACATCAGAGAGAATGGAGGACACCAGGAGAACATGGTTCACTGAGTCAACTAAGCAGGGCTCACATGGTCTCACAGAGATTCAAGCAACAACCCTGGGTCCTGCATAGGTCTGTGTGAGATCTCCTGCATATATGTTATGACTGTTAACACTTGATGCTTTGGGAGATTCCTAACAGCAGGAGGGTGAGTATCTCTGATTCTTTTGCTTACTCTTTTGACTTTTTCCTCCTATTGGGTTTTGCTGTCTAGCAAAATATTGATTATCAATCAAATTTAAAAAGCATGTGTTCTCTTATATTATTGAAAGTAGAACTTGGACTATAGGAGTGCATGTTCATTGCTTATTTTAATAGTGTTCCATTGTGGAGGAATAAGGCACAAAGCAAAACAGGAGAAGGGAATTAATGGAAAGTCAATACAAAGACATGTGCAATTTTTGAGATGAAGTCTGTCTCTGAATCTGAAGCTAACTGATTCAGAAGGGCTGGCTAGCCAACGATTCCAAGACATCTTCCTACCTCTACTGCTGTGCCTGACATCCATCTATGTGCTAGAGATGATAATTTAGGTCTTTATTCTCACACAGTAAGCATTTTACTGATGGAGCAAACTCCCTAGTTGGACCCTTGATTTTGACTTTATGTGCATATGCCCTAATAGTAAAACATATTTTATTTTATCAGTATATCCTGTATAATTACTCAAATCATATATTTTTCTGAACACAACTCTTTAATATGCTATATTACCACTGTAATTAAGGTATCTGCTTTTAGCTAATAAGATATAGAGAAATACTAGTGAATATTCACTCTCACTAATTATCCACATCTTTTTATTCTCACATATATTCTTTGGAATGAAGTAATACTTTACACACATTGGGTACAAGACCAAGTGTTCAGGTGTCCTCCAAATTCTCTATTTACATGCTGGTAAAGGAACTGAAATCACAAGAAGCAAAACAATATCTACAATAGAAGTCAACTTGGATGGCAACATGTTGCTGTCCCATTGCTGGAAGAAACAATGGATACTACATACACATGTATTCAAAAGAATGTTAGAACATTGTGTTCATACATAGTAACTATCACTGACAGATTATAATATCTATTGGGATTGTGTTGCCATAAGCAAAATTATAAAAAAATAAAAGTGTCATGTTGGAATTGGGTAGTAAGAAGAATCTATAATGAAAGAAAATTTGGGGAAACAGTGGAAGGTACTTGATGGTTCCAAAAGTGGCTTCCAGTAAGGACTTAAAAGGAAATGTTACTCAGAGCTTGATAATAGCTGCTCTCAACAGGGTGAATTTTATGTGAACCCACATATATGTATGGCCTAGATCCATAGGAAATAAGGTTAAATGGAAGGCACTGGGGCTTAACGGGAGGGCAATACAGGGAATTACTGTCTGATGATTACATAACTTCAGTTTGGGATGATGAAATCATTCTGAATATGGGAAGTGGTAACGGTAATGTAACTAAATGAATCATAGAACCTAAGAAGTAGTGAAGCAAAGATGATTAAATTCTAAATACAGTGTTGTGTCCATTTTATATACACATTGACTACATGTGCATGTGACTGCAATAGATACTAGGCCGCACTTTACATTGCTATTTATAATTCATTAAAATCTAAAAAACCTTTCTTGATGTAAGAACACATGCACAAGTTTCTAGAGAATTGTTGCCAAATTTGAAGCCTTAGGAAATTCTAATGTTTCTTACACCAAAAACAATTTATTTGAGACCTACACACAAAAAAGAGAGATATAATGACAAATTTAATAAACTTTCCTTTGTCTTATTAAAAACAGGAAGAAGGAATATCATCTCATTGTTAGCTCCTGTTATATTAAGTAGGTAGTCACTGGAAATAATGTATTCTCACTTCAATTTTCATTTCCTGAAGAACTGTAATACAGTTTCAACCAGTAATTTAAATTGTAACTATGAGTTTTACAGAAGAAAACATAAGAATTAAGTGGAAGTCAGAGTCCTTGGACTTTTATGATGTTTTCATTACACACTTATATAATATTTATTACTCACTTATTCAGAATATTTTAACTCATACTTGAATTAGCTAATGTTTATGTAGCTGTTTCATTTCATATTTTATACAGTTCACTTACTGGTATATATTAAATTTTTGTCACTCCTATAAAACAGGATCAATTTTTCCCCTAAAGTTAATAAAGATAAGGAATAAAAAGGATATACATGAATTACATTTTTTTTCCATTTTGGACACTGGAGTAGACCTGCTTATTTTTAAATAAATACAAAGATGAAAAAATACAAAAACTTCTTAAAGACTGGCTCTTTAGACTTAAAAATAAATTAGAGAGGTATGATTATATGGGATAGTAAAGTTTAGTGATTATCTGTATGCTTTTATAATATCTAAATATATTCTAACCCAAATGTTCTAAGTTTTAAGGATAGAAAAATAAATGATTAAAGTATTCAATACATTACATTTTCAGGATGTTATCTGGTAGATAAATGAGTGTTTGCAGTTGCAAATTTTATATTATCTGTATGTGCAACTAAATTGGCTGAGCCAAACTGATCTTTCTAAATTCCAGGTGACAAGGAAATTGAGTGTAGAGTTTTGAGTAATAATTCATATCCTTAGTTACTTGGAAATATCTGCTAGAACTTAGATTGATATTTCTAGTAGTGAACTATAGAAATGATCCCTGAAAGTATAGTCTCCATAGATTGATAGTTCTATTATGGATAAAGTTCAAGCAAGTTTTATAAGATTAATCACCAGTTCAATTTATAAGATGGAAAGAAAACTAGTAAGTGATGTTATGTTAAAGATCTGAGTGCAAATACTTTAACTTGTCAAAGAAATAGGTTAAGGAATATTATAACTTCCAGTAGAATATTTTCAGCTTATTTATTATGAAAATAGATGAGAATTTCCATATCATTCTATGAAGACACTGTATTGAGTGTTATGCATGCATTTTGTTATTTGAGTCCACAATTAGTTCATCTATATTTTAATAAAATATTGTCCACTATTTTATACTTATTTTCCCCTATAGGTTTTCATTATTTTGGTCACTAAGCATGAATCATCAATCAGTTACAACTTTGTATAGAACCAAAGGGACATCATTTTCCATTTTACTGAAACTAGATTATTTTATCATATATATATATATATATATATATGTGTGTATGTATATATATATATATATATATATATATATATATATATGTTCTAATTATGGCTTCTTCTCACTCTGCTCCTCACAGTTTTTACCCATCTCTCCATCAATCCTGCCACCCAGCTCCCAAAGAAATACACATGGAGTCTTACTCTTTTTTATGAATGCCTGGTCTAATCTTGGTTTGTTTCTACCCAGATTTTCTTAAATTATCCCATATATCTTTTGCCTCAGGACTTTTATCTCTCTCCATTTCTGTATACTTTTCTTTACTTTCTACTCCATGGCTGGCTGTGTAGCTAGGTGGTTGGCCACTTGTGTCTTCCTTTTCTCCTTATCCTGTTCCTTGATCTTCTCTTCCCAGATTTCTCCTTCCATTTATACTCTGTCTGCCAGTCCCCCTGCTTTGCTATTGGCCATACACTCTTTATTAAACCAATCAGATGTTTTAGAAAGACAAAGTAACACAGCTTCACAGAGTTGAACAAATGCAACATAAAAGAATGCAACACATTCTTTTTGCATTTGCATTATTACACACTTGTTCCACAGCATAAATGGATGTAACATATCTTAAAATAATATTATACAACTTATGTGCTTTGTTGTCAACGAGATATTTTTAAACCCTGCTTGTCTATCTAGAAATTTCTCTACCAGGCAATTTTTCAAGACCATTTCTACTATGAAGTATTCTTCTAAGGACTCCAAGGACAGTGAGAAACACTGAGACTCTCTCAGGTAGTTCAGGTGAATATTTCAGGAGATCAGCCTGGGGCAAGATCTTTCCATACACAAAGAAGAGCATGACAGCATGATTGAGACAAGTTCAGCTGAATCTAATATTTTGTCAAAACAATCATAGTCAGGTACTTCAAACTCAGTTCCCCAAGTTTTAATAAATTTACTTTAATGTTTACTTCTCAAAACAAATGTATATAAAATAACATGACATGGGTTTTATTTTCTCTACTATGCTGTATGAATGGACTATTGAGTATCACTATGGCAAAACAGTCGCTAATTTTGTAACGTTAGAGGTAGGCTGTGGACTGTGTCCTTACTTCAAACTACTGTAGATAACATTGAGGACATGTAGAATTACAATAAAAGACATCCTCTATAGGAACTTAACGTTGAGACTTACTTGCAAAATAAAGAGTTTGTGAAAATTAATATGTTGAATTCTAGGATCTAGAACTAAAGAAAGAATATATTGTGCTTTGATAATAAAATATTCTATGTAAATACTCCTTAAGAATTAGTTTCTATCAATGTTTTTCATGCAATAATTTCTGCTAGAAAATAATTCATGTGTAAAATATTTTGGATGCCCTGATGTAGTACACAATCTTAACCTGATTTGATAAATGTTGAGTATATCAATTTAGATGAAACAATGGACTAATATTATCGGATAATCAGTTTGCTCTTCAAAGAAATGACACACGAAACACTATTGAAGTCACATATATTTAATTAAATTTTCAGAACCATGGAAATTGCATTTCCCTTTTAGCCAGTATAATTTCTTTTTGCCTAAAATCATGAGGTCTTATTGATAATCAGGTAAGAAATCAGCTTCAATTTTCTAATTACTGCTCTGGTGTATAGAAAAGTTAGATATACATTTCTTCCTGAATATTACATTTTCCCAAGGGAAAATTCTATAATTGTTAAACATCAGAAAATAAGTCCTAGTAATAGTCCACTATTTGATAAGATACTATACAATGTTAGTTTTTGAAGACACTTGTCTATGTAAGATTACAAGAAAATCTCAAAATTTAAAACAGGCAGAACTGAATGAATTACAAGATTATTATCTTTTATATGTATTCATCTTGACCCTAAGCATTATCTTAAATCACTTTTGTATCAATTATTAATTCTTTTGAAGTTAAATAATCAATATATGTGACCAGTTATAACAATATCAAGTTAACTGAAATTTATATTCTAATTAATTTAGAATTCAATTAATTAATTAGAATGTACAAATTAGTGCATGTGTCTAGAAACTCAAACACCCAAATACAGGCAGGCATAATTATCTTATATACTCATCAACTTTCTGAGGTAAGAAATATCTGAAATTTAGGAGAGATGGGTTTCTTTCCTCAGCTCATAATATTACCACTATTGGAAAATTTAAGTAGATTTTAACTTAAAAAAAGTGAAGGTTAATTTTATCAACTTTTAAAAAGTGTAACACAGTACAACAAACTATGGTGGCACAGTTCTATAATCTGAATACTTGGGGGCGGGGTGGTATAGATGCAGGAGAATCTCAATTTTCAAACCAACTTATCTACATAGGGAAACTCTCATCTCATTATCTCATCTCATCTCATCTCATCTCAATTAAAACACACATGTAACACAAAGTGTAAAGAATTAACTGTAGTTAGCAATTCACAACATACTCTGGTTAAATGTTGTGACACCTAATTAATAAAAATGCCATGTGTTAATTTTTATATAATGCCCTGACATTGTTTTAGAGTGGGGATTACAAGCCATGGACTGTTGGTATATAATCTTAATGTACTTTAAGTCATAGCTTCACCATACATTTCAAGTTAATATTTAGTCCTTATAAACATGAGGATAGGCTTTTTGGTTATGTCTAGGGTGGAAAAAACAATAATAAGGCATTCAATCCATGTAGGAAACTCACAGGTTTGTGGAAACAATGGGGTTTTAGTACAAATGGCAACCGTTAACACTGAGGCTGGGTTCTTACAACAGCAAGAGGAGAGTACTAGGAACTGGGAATATAAGCAAAATTATAAAAGAAAATAAGCTGCTGATCTGAGAAATGGGACAGAGAAAAGAAAATCCTAATCAGTCAGCTGTGGAAAAATCTGGAATTGGGGCCATAAAATTGCAGGTTAGTGTTCAGCATCTTATGATGCTCTACCACAGGAACATGACTGTCCTTAATATCCACTGGTGTGCTCAACTAGTCTCAGCATGTGATGTGTTTTCAGGAACATCTATAACATGATCTGTCCTAAATGCTTTAACATACATTTTCATTGTATCCTCCACTGTTATTTCTTCCATTTCTGTAGAAAGATTTGAATCTGGTAAAAGACATGCATGCTGTCCTTTTCTTCATGGTATTGTTCACTAAAAATTTTGAGGGAGCTGTAATTGATAGCACAAGATTCTCAATTGAAAGTGGTATTTTGACATCCCTGTTATTAGTGAGGAACTAGAAAATGGAGGACCTAGCTATGAAAACCAAGGTCACATAGCACTCTGAAAGTGACAGTAATGAAAATCGAGTACTAGATAATGTAGTCACATGGCCAGAATCAACGAGAGGCAGTCAATGAGTCCAATATGAAATATGCATTAATTGTAGGGTTAATTAGTGAGAAAAATTAATTCAAAGGTTAAGGAAACTTGTATCTAAAATTAATCAAGGATTTATGGAACTTCTAAAAGACATCATTATATAATTAAAATATAAAGTGTAGCCTGGCTACCTCTTTTTAGAAAGGGCCACCTACTCATACTGAGAATAATAACATAGCAAAGGTTAATGTTATTTTTTCTAGTGGTTTCTTTCCTTTTCTCAGAGGTTGTCACCAGAAAGATTTGTGTCTATCACATATATTTTATTTTAGACCTGTTTGTCACTTTCTATATCAGATGACTGCAAGGAATGATGGAATTCACTTTTTTACCTTTTCACTTCTGATGGTGCTAATGGTCTACTTATTATTTCAGTGGCATTTTCTTCTGTGTCACAAGCTCTGTATTTTCATAATTGCTCCACTTCTGAAAACACCTTGGCTTTTCCATGTGAGAAACACCAAGCCTCAGCTGTGAAATTCATCGCTTGCAAAGGAAATCATAATCACTTAGCATGCTCTAGTCATTTTTCCAAGGGTTGATTTTCTTTTAATACCCGAAGAGCAAAGTTTTAGAATTTTTTTGTCATAAAATACACTGGCCTTATTTAGGTTTCTTGCAGATTCATGACACAAAGAATTACAAACACTCTTTGTAAGAGATCTTGATTTCCCTGCCCTATCCATAAATCATGAAGTCAAGGGTAAGTTTTACTTTTAATGAAAAGAAAGTGAGTGTGTATAAGATTTATTGGTTGTATTCTAATAATTCAAACATAACTCAACATATTACCTTTCCGAAAAAGGACTAGGGTTGGGTTGAATTAGAAAGTTTTATGCAGGCAGGCAGGTAGGTAGGTAGAAAGGTGGTAGGTAAGTGATATATAGACAAATGTGCTTGAGTTGAAAGATTTAAAGACATCCCTCCCCCCTTTTTTTGTTCCCTTTATTTAAATTTTAAACAAGGTTGTATTCCATGTCAATCCCAGTTTCCTCTCCATTCCATTCTTCCCTATCACCCCCACTAAACCCCAGCCCATCCCCTTTCTGCTCCCCAGGGAGGGTGAGGCTTTCCATGGGGAATCTTCAAAGTCTGTCATATAATTTGGGGAAGGGCGTAGGTCCTCCCCCATGTGTCTAGACTTGAAAAAGTTTGGAGACATTTCTTTAAATGACACAAGGCTCATTACATTTGATCACTTTCAAATATTAAGAATAACATCTCTCATTACCATTTTTGCCTTTTCAGTTACTACGTATTTTTTGCTGATTGTATATCCATTTGATAATGAATGACTTAATTCTCGAGTAGCCACCCCTTTGGCTCTAATACAAAATCTCAGTGTTAAAAGACATCCACGAAACTTGAATCATATACAGGATTGTAAGATTCTGTGCCCTTCAGGAACTTTTATACATCTTTAGTATGCTCTGCACAAGGAAGTCAAAGGAATCTTGTCACCAACTACTCTGCTATAGAAGACAGTTTTCTCTCAGAATGGAGAAAATTCATAGATATAAAGGGTTAATACAAAAAAAGGTTAGTATAAAAATGATTTTTTTTTCTGATTTGAATAAGCTGAGAATGTCTGTTGACTACTGATCAGATGCTGTGGAAATAGCATATATCCCTTAGGGTTCAGTGGAAAAGAGGGTTATTGCCTCCAAGCTGCACATCTCCTTCTAAATGAAGATCAGTTTAAACACAACATATACAGCTGATTTTACACTTACAACAAAAGCTAGAAGTAACAGCATAGTCAAGCTAATATAAAGTAGATAAATATCAACCTCAAGCTTCAGATCTTATTAAAATCAGCTTTGTAAGGACAGAATTTGTTGACTATAAGCATGGCTCAGTAGTTAAGAGCACTAACTGTTTTTTCAGGGGTCTCTATTGAGGACTATGATTCAGGTCCCAGAACCCATATGGTGGCTCACAGCTCTAGTTCAGGGAAATCTTTTGGCTTCTATTAGGCACCGGGCATGCACATGTTTCACATACATACATGCAGGCAAACATTCACTCATACAAAATAATAAATAAATGTTAAAGGTAAACATTGAAAATAAAAGCAATAATATGGTGCATGCTTTTATATATACAAATACTTGGTTGTCACATGAAAAAAAAAACTCGTGATGCCTAAATAAGAGCAAAAGTTGTGAAAAGGTATTTAAAAAATCATAACCATATGTATGTGTCAGAATATATAAAGATATATGATATACATTTATATTGAAGCTATTGTGCAAGCAAAATATAAGTAATAATAAATAAACCTGGATCTCTTTAAGAAGACATCAGAGTCTGTGTGTGTTCTGAGTACATGAGTGTAGGTATCTATGGAGGCCAGTCTTCAGATCCCAGGAGTTTGGTTACAGTCAGTTGAGAACTGCCTGATGAGAGTTCTGGTACAGAACTCACGTTTTGCAAGGGAGTTAAGCACGCTTAACCATTGAGCTCTCACTCTAAGACCCATGATTGGAACTCTTGATTATCATTTTTATGAAAAAAATCATACAATTCATAATGTAGAGCAGATACTATAAAGTTTCGTATGTTAGGTAGTTAAAATAACTTGATATAATCATAAGAGAAAATGTGTAACTGAATATTTTTTCAGGGAAACATTCCCATTTCTGACTCTGACATATTTATGTCTGTCAGAACAACTTTCCTAAGGAGAGCGACTAGAGAAGCTGGGAATTTTTCTAACAACCTTCTGCAAAGCACCAGAGACAGGTTAATCCAGCTTGGACTGCAGAGCTAAAATCCCTGGCAGAAATGTAGTCAGAATAATGAGCTGTCTTAACCTGCACTCTTGAGACCTTTACTTGTTCTTATACTGTGGCTCAGAGCTAGATGACAGTGCAGCTGTAAAAAATACATGGTCTACTATTAACCAGGAAGGAGCAAGCGTGGTGAACAACCTAGTCTAGTCATGGTTTTCAAAAAGCAAGCTGTGGACAAGGGAAACAATTATCCTTTATAAAAACTAAAGGAATCATGATGAATTTATTTTTTAAATGAATGCAGCACCGGGCACTTCCATAGGGTTTAAAACTGTATGTTCCTTTCATTGTCTTTCCACCCATTCTATTTAGTATGTTGGTATTCTCTGGCTTCAACCCTTAGTTTAAATAATTCCTTTTCATGTTTTATTGATTTTAGTCTCGACGTGGACTTATAGGAAAGATTCAACATTTAAAAAACATTAGACATATCCAAAGAACAACAAAAAGCCCCCAAACCAAGAATTTAGATGTTAAAATAGAATTTAGGCAGTAGAGTCCTCAAAGGTTTTGGTTAAATATGTATATTGTCCCAATAATGCACTACACTATAGCGCTCAGGACACAGTATGGAGGGAAGCCTAGCTGTCAGGTGAATTTGTGTTAGTGTCAGTACTTGTGTTTTTCTCTCTCTTACTCTTTGGATTGCTTGCTTGCTGGAAAGGACAGTAATTTCCTTAAAACAGAGATAATAGCAGAACAGTCTTCATAGGGATGCTGTATGTTTAAAAAACATGAAATATAAAATTTTATTTGACTTTTGGTTTCTCAGCAACAAGCACAAAGCATACACTGAATTGATGTGAGACGTGTGCAGCTATCTATATCTGCTTTGCTCACAGGAACATAAAATGTAAAAGAGACATGGCTCTAAAGTGTGTCATTACTCTCTACCAAAGAGCAGCAGAGTAGATTTTCAAGTAAACCATTAAAAGAACTTTTTCTCAGCCCTGAACATGCTATCCCACTACCAATCACGGAAACCAGAAGCGATCCTTTCTTTTAGACACCGTCCATGGATCACCTTGGGAATCTCTTATCTCTGTCACATTTTCACTCTTTTTGTTATCTCCTCTTTCAGGGGTAGAATGTAATCAATAAGACAGTGTCACTTTCTAATGAGGTGGATGCTAATCAAAGAAAAAGGAAAGGTTGGTTTCAGTATTCAATTGACTGACCTGTTTCTGGTAGCAGAATTCCACAACACAGGAGGCAAAGGCACTAATTTACAGGTAGAGCAGCCTCAAAGGTGTTGTGATGCCAGTGATAGTTTATGTAGCTGTTTCTTGATGGCATGAGTGTGTTGAGATCTCCAACAGAATATGAAAAGATTGCTGCTCCCCCTACTCCCTCTTTACTCCCCAGTTCTTTCTGCTTCTTTCTGCATACATAAGGGCAAAGTCTATTTCTAAGGGGAAAGTGAGAATGCCAGAAGAGCCAGCCTGACGATCTTGTTGTTATGCCTGGCACCGAAGGATTTTTTTTTTAATTTCCACTGAAAATGTTCATACCCATTAATGTTAATTACCAATAATTTTCAGACCCTGCCAGCTGCAAAACAGCTTTGCAGGAGTATAAATTCAATAAATATGGTATGAATAGAACTAATAAGTGGTGGGGTTGAGACCTAAAACCCTAGAGAAAAATAAGGCACATGGAAACTGTGTTTTTATAGTGTCCTTAATTGAACCTCCATTGATACTAGGTTCACACATTTGCATACTTTCCACACTGAAATACCATTCTCATAGCTTTTTAGTGTTTTTCTGTATTGTGACTATTACAGGCTTCCCTGATATTTTTACATGAGGAGTCTGCAGCATTTATCTCCATGGGCAATCTCTAATTGCCCATAAAACACTTTTTACCAGAGACAGCGCTCTGTGAACTGTGGCATTCATGGATGAAAGGACAGTTTGAGAGCCTGAAAGTCCTGCAGGCTGAAGACCCGATTTATGACACCTAAAGCTTATACTATTCTATCTGGAGAGAGAAAGTAAAAAGGAACCACAGAGAGGAAAAGGAATAGTGAAAGACCACAAACCTGTCAATGCATTTAAGGTGCATGAGTAATGAGTAATGCTACACATAAGGATACAAAAAAAGAAAACTTATCAGCTTTTGAAGGACATCTTGTGGACATACATGATCATATGACCATGTGATCATTGTCCTTCAATGGTATCTGGGCCGGAAAATGGCTTTACTATTCCCAAGGTGACTCTGGCTCTAATTTAGCAGGATCAGGTCAAACAGGTTATTTTCTGTATTGATTCCCAATTAGCTGTTTGGATTTCAAAAAGATTGTAAGGAATAAATGAGAAACAAAAGACCACAATATTTTTGTCATTTATCCTGAGCAAAGCTTGTAGGTCTTCAATAAATGTCAAGCATTAAGTTATATTGATGTTAAGCTACATGTGGTTTGGTTTTTTTTTTTTTTCTGCCTATTGCAGAAACTGGAGCTGGAGATCACCCAGCATCTCTCTAGATAGTACAGAATTATGAACCACTGTGCATTTGTTTGTTGAGTGGTGCAGGAAAAATGTATTCCTTTAAAAACTCTGCTAACAAAGAGTTTGAATGTTTCAAAAAACGTGTTAAGGATATGACATAACAATATACTAACAGGAATATAAATTGAACATTTCTTTTTAAAAATATGAAGACTAGCACTTAATTTCATAGTAACAAACAAAAAAATCACCAAAGAAATAATGAAAGCATTTGAAATGTCATGCTGGTTGCTGCATTTAAAATTAATTTTTGAGTTTAGATCAGTCACATAGAAATAAGTCACACAGCAGAATGTAGAATCTTACCCACGAAGTCTGTATAGTTTCACTGTTAAAATCCCAGGTCTTCTAATTGCTGATGTGTGAACATGAGTGGGCCATTCATTAAACATTATATGAGGCATCTTAGACTTTGTTGACATTTTTATATCTTTAAGGATTCAATATTGCCTCAATCTTCAACCTAAATACTTGAATGTTATCTTTCTCATGGTTCTTACTTGTCATGATCACTTTAGTCACATTGTTTTTCATAACAATATTACTGGAATGGAAGTTACAGCATAGTAAATTATGTAAGCAGTAGGGCAAGGGAAAGGAAGACAGCATTTGTGCCCTGTGAGATATTCACAGGGTTCAGTGTCATAGCCACATTACAAAGAACAGTAGCTTTATGGCAGATGCTCCTTGAGGGCCTAGAAGTAAACTGTCAATCAATGTGAAAGATGAGACAAATATTTTGTTATCAGTATTTCATCCATGTGCAAATGCAAAAAAATTGAGGGTTGTGCAAAATTACTGAATTTTCCATAATTCCCTGTGATTTATTTTTAACAGATTTGCCTTAGGAAAAAAAGCTGAAAGGAATTGCCTATCTGCTTCATTGAATTTAACTATTTGAAAAGGTGCCCTGGGTTGACATTAAACAAAATTATACTAATTTTCACAAAACACTATGTACTACACACATGTTAATTGTTACAGGAATGAACCTCCAAGGCGTAGGAGTCAGTAGGGATTTCAGAGATTATTTGGTCAAATGCTTCACCTATGTTTATTGAGAGCAGAAGATGAAACAGTATTATCAAAATGAGGCTGGGTTGTGATGGCAAATGAGATCAGGAATGGCATATTGTTAAGTTCAGCCTAAGTTTTTCTCCTGTTCTCTAAGTGAGATCTGTTACCTTCTCACAGAAGAAAATCATTTATTTTTGACATCAGTGTGCATATGCATAACTGCAAGAGAATAGATGAATGAGCTAACCAAACAACGAACATGTAAACAATATGTAAACAGGGTAGTGGTCAGTGGGCCTGCCCTAGAGAGGCTCATAGTCCTGCAGTGTCAGTAAATGTTAAGACGTAAAATAGAGGGATGAATAGCAGAAAGTGGAAACGTAAAGGAGAGCTCATCAAGAACAGTTAATTATTTTATTAAAATCCAATGGTCTATTTAAAGCCAAATTTTCCTAATGTTAGTTGTTATGTACAGACCAGGTATCAATGCCTTTCCTTGTCCCTTATTCTTCCTACCTCACCAGAGACTATCAGTTACATAGAAGTACTATGGAATAGGACTTTTAAATGACTGTGTTCTTGTCAACAGCTATGGTATAGCTTTCGCCACTTTGCATAGTGTCAGAGTTTGACACTGTCTCCATTTCAAGTGATTTATTACTTCAACTTACATAACTATTAATATCATGAATTCAAAGATTCTCCATTACAGAAATGTCGCACAAGGAATGTGAATGATAGGGGTGAATATGTGAATTCAATTGTTTTAAACAAATTATCCTGCAGATAACAAATTCATGCAGATAACTAACCTCATCAGAGGTAAAGAAAAGACCCACACTACTGGTCCTTTCCAAAGGAAGTATTTCTTAGCATGATGGGACATAACATTTAAAAAAAGGTAACTATTAAGTCAATATTTTGTCATTTATTTATAATTGCATTTTCTTTGCCAGAGCATGCCATTTGCTAGAGATACAGGGATAAAGATGCTCATGCTGCCCTTGAGCAAAAGTCTAACTTGTATGAGTGAGGGAGTATGTGATTACAAAGTAAACTACAGGTGGCATGAATGTCAATAAAATAATAAACCGTGTTTGAAGAATTAGAAATAAATGCTAGGACTATCTTTGCTTATAATTATTGAATATTTAAAGTCAAATATTAGGATTTTAAACTTTTATGTTTGGTGGATTTATCATTTTAAGTTCCTATTAATTATTAACAAGTTGGTTAATGTGTAATATAAATGATCCATGCATAAAATAGTCTAATGATTTTGTCTTAGAGACACACACAATATTCATGATTGTTTTGTAATTATAGTTCAATAGGTTTTAAGACATAAAAGTGGTCTCTTTAAATCATAGCTTTTCTAAAGATGTTCCTACTGACCTTTATTTCAGCTTTCAGGGCTATCTTACCTCTTTGAAATTCTTAGAACCACTTTTCCCCCAACAACACCTCTCCTAAATATCTTGTGACTAGGTAGTGTTGTATGTTTTGTGTATGAATATGTATGTAAACACATGTGACAAATATGAGCAGTATAATGTGCTAGCACAATATTCAACAAACATACAAATACTGAGGGAAAAGTACTTGACACAGAAGCTGAAAGCATAAGGATGACAAAAAGGCAGGGATCTTTGGATGAACATTTATTTGGAGAGTTCAGTTCTGCTACAATATGATATGGTAATGGAAGATGAAACCAAAAGCTTAAGTACACAGAAGGTTCTGAAGAGAGGGAAGGGCTGTGCTAAGGACTGAAACTTCAAGTTTGTTGTAAAGACAGGGCAGGACCATTAGTGTAGTGAAATACTCACTGAGCAGGCAGAGGCGGATAGCTTAGAGATGTGTGATTATGGAATAGAAAAATCATTGATCCAGTCAGAACACAAACTGGTTAGATCGTGAATTCTAAAATTCTATGTTCATAAATGAATAGGATGCATGCCTTGCTTTGGTAAACAGTTAAATTAATGGATAAACAAATAGAACTACATTTAATGAGTTGCAATACAATAAGCTGATGTTTTATTTTGTCAGTTGTAGTGTAAGCACACATGTGACATTGGCCTACTGAAGACAAACCAACTGTAACCAAAAGACATGACCATTCACAGATAGTCAAGGCAGACATGTGCAGAATTCTGATAATTCTGGGGAAAAAAAGTATTCAGGCAGAGGGACTCACATCAAAGTACTATAGACAGCATTAAATTTATAAATTTATCTACAACAGTTTATATTTCAAACCCTTGCTTTGAATCTATTCACAGAAAATCATCCCCCCCCTTTTTTTGAGTTAAGATTATCTTGGGCTAAAATAATTTGGTCTTAATTCTCAAACTCTCCCCAACTATTTCTAGCTCTTTCCTGCTGTGATGTTAATCTAATACCTTTTCCTAAACACTCCCACCCAGCAAGCAGTACTATACTGACCTTGAGTGGTGTGACTCTCTGACTCTGTAAAGCAATGTATTTTCCAGAGGATTTAACAAGTTTGCTGATGCTTCAAGTTTGATGAGAAGTGTTATTGTGTACAGTTCTGGAGGCTATGGAGATAATAGTGAGCACTCCTGTCATGTCTGTGGAATTCCTGAGGGCTGCAAAAGAGCATTAACAGACCTTCAAGGGCAAACAGTGGGAATGGAGATAGCAAATGTTTTTACTTGCTTTTCCGATCCTGTTAGCACTAGTGAAATCAATCCTCAAAGTGAGGAGACAACTTAATGGCAAGTTTCTTCTTGTGCCCTTGGCTCTCGATGGCTTAGTTTTATAAGGCATTACAAACTCACAGGAAAAAGCAGTTTACTTCTCAGTTCTAGGTATGATTTGGAAGTATAAATCGTTTGGTAGAAATAATCAAACATTTCTGAATTCAAATTATAAGAACGACAGAAGATTTTGTATCCGGGAGGGCTTTGAGTCCGTAAGGTTTCCTCTTGCTAAGAACATCCTATGGAACAGGCTTGGGTTCATTCATTATTCACTGTAATTTGCAGCTCGCTGAGTTGCTGTGA
Organism: Cricetiscus sungorus; assembly: GCA_030556225.1. NCBI lineage: Eukaryota > Metazoa > Chordata > Mammalia > Rodentia > Cricetidae > Cricetiscus > Cricetiscus sungorus. The sequence continues at coordinate 13,883,847 of JANBXA010000253.1, forward strand.
AACCCATTTACTGTTTTATACCTCCTTTTAAAAGATAGTCACATAAAATGTTCATTTTTGTTTTTGTTTTCTAAATTATGATATTTTATTTATAGATAGATACCAGGAATGATGTAACATATGTAATGGATTAAAACACAGAGGTTCAATTAAGTAAATATTTTGGGTTATCATCTACTCTTTCTAGGACAACGAAACACTCTGCACACATTTCCTACTGGAGATGAACTTGTGCAATCAAATTAGAATGATTAACTTTTTCCACAGCAGATTTTTTTTCTTTCGTTTTGTAGTTGTCTAATTACCAGAGTCCCAACGGGAGCAGGGAATTTATTATCAATAGCTATATTGAGGATGTGATAATTTAGTTTTCAAGATTAACTTTTTTTATTTCCACATTGCACTATGCTTTATTCTCAGTTTTAAAAAATTAAATATTACCAACTATTATTGATAACAACATACAGAATGATGGAGACTCTTTAATTATTAACCTTTATAAACTTAATCTTGTTCCAGTTCATAAATTATTTCAGGTCTTTTAGCATACTGGATATCATTTCCTCATTAAATTTCTAATTACAGATGTGAGGTTTTCTACTTTTATTTTTCAGACATTCTCAAGGGAATTGTCTGCTAAATTCAGGATATAAATTCTTTATTTTTCACTGTCTCTATTTTACTCTATAGAGTAGCCTATTAGAATTGCTACCTTTCAAATTACTGCCCTGTTTTAAACTTGTCAGAATGGATAAATAGCATTGGATACAATGTTCATGGTACTATTGACATGTGCAACAGTGTAAATACCAAATTTTCACTTTTAATATATAGCAGTTGTCTTTACTTTTCTTGTAACTTTTGCATAGGATTTCAACTTGATATGATAATGTCACATTTACTTGTGGGAGGTTATATTGTGTGTTGACTAAATAGTCAGGAGGCATACAGGGCTTTCTGAAAAAGGTGTAGGGTTTGCTTGTGTGTAAGGAATTTCATCAGTCATCTTTCTAAAGTCTATTTTATTGTGTTTTTCACTCAGTGAAGAAAACTGGCAGGTTGATAACTTTGCTTGACTAAGAGAGAGTCAAATGGTTTTAACTAGCTTCACCTGTTGTAAAATTAGAATGAAGTATAGTGTTACAAATAAGACCTGATGTTACACAAACATTTGCACCATTTATAACACTCTGGAATAATTTATCCATAAAGTACATAAAAACCTCTAGCCAAGGAAATATCTTTTCCTTTTCATGGAGAGTCTGAAGTGGCTTTCAACAGTAGCTGTCATTCACAGGGAGAACTGTTGAAGAGGGGACAGAAAGGCTATAAGAACTAGGAAAGCACCTGTGAGATGATGTTTTGTAGAAATGACAGGGACGTTTCACCCTAGATAACTCAACTATGTGGCTGTCTACCCAGAGTGTAACAATGACAACATCAACAGACAAGCTGCCACCAATACGGGAAGTCTCACTGGGCTTCGCCTGCAGACAAAGAAGTAAAGGCAATTAAGAGATGTTGAGATCTTGGGAAGCAATATTCTCTGAGAGATGAGCCCTCTAATTTGTTGTCTGAAATCAATTATTCAGTCCTGAACTCATATGAACAGTATACATATATTATGTTTATATACACATAACATATATATCACTAAACAGACTCAGTAAGTGTAGGTTAGTAGTTTGCATTTATATATTTATATATTTAGGGTGTGTGTGTGTGTGTGTGTGTGTGTGTGTGTGTGTGTGTGTGTGCAACTACAATAACTGAAAAGAGGCCAGAAATTTGAAAGGAAGTTAAGGTATTGGGTAACGTGAGAAGAGTTTGAGAAAGAAAAGGGAATTAAGGGAAATGTTGTAATTATTTTTACTTGTAACAAGAAAAAGTTGTATTTTTCTCATGGTAGATTTTGCTTTGCTTTTTATTTTTAAAAACATGATGTCAAATGATAAAATTTTAATATTGGGAGTTTTTTTTTACCCCATTTAGATTTTTATTTTATGACTTATTTTACATACCAACCACAGTTGTTCCTCTTCCTACATCCTCCCAACCTACCCCAATCCATTCCTCAGAAAGGACATAGCCTCCCATGGGCAATCAACAAAGCATGGCACAATCAGATGAAGCATGCCTTCCCACCCCACCCCTGCCCCGACCATGTTAAGGTGGAACAAGGAATTCTACACATGGAATGGGCTACAAAAATATAGCTCACGCACTAGGGACACATAAGTGTCCTACTGGCAGGGGTCCCACAAACACACCAGGCTACAAATCTGTCACCCACATGCAGAGGACCTTGTTCAAGACTTTAAGTCTTTGAAGGGAGAAATTAAAGAAGATATCAGAAAATGGAAAAATCTCCCATGCTCTTGGAAAGGTAAGATCAATATAATAAAAAAATGTCAATCTTACTTACACAAAGCAATCTAAAGATTCAGTACAATACCCATCAAAATCTCAACACAATTTTTCAATACCTTAAAAGAACAATACTCAACTTCCTACAGGAAAAAAAAAACTTAAAAAAAAGAAAGAAAGAAAAAGAAAAACAGAATAGCGGAAAAAATCTTGTGCAATAATGGAACTTTTGGAAGGATTACCATCACTGACTTGAAGTCCTACTATAGAACCATAGCCATAAAACATCTTGCTATTGTCATAAAAGCAGACCCGTGGACCAATAAAATTAAATCGAAGACCCTGACATTAACTCACATACCCATGAATACTTGATTTTTGACAATGAATTCAAAACTGTACAATAGAAAAAAGAAAGCATCTACAACAAATAGTGCTGGCATAATTGGATGCCCACTTAGATTTTTACAAAGAAGTGCTTTGCCTATGTCAGCATAGTTTTTGGTTCAAATTATATACCAAACATACTAACTTTACACAACAGAGTACTGTTCAGAGAAAACAAACAATGGAATCTTGAAATTTGCAGGCAAATGTGAGGAGCTAGAAGAAACCATCCTGAGTGAGGTAACTCAGTCACAGAAAGAGAAACGTGGTATGTACTAACTCATATATAGATTTTACAGATACAGCAAAGGATTACAAGACTACAATCCACACCATCAGAGAAGCTAGGAAATGAGGACTCTAAGAGAGACATATATGGTACCCCAGAGAAAGGTATAGGGACAAAATTTCTTGAGCAAATTGGGAGCATGGGGGGAGGGAAGAGGAGTTTAAGAGAAAGAGAAGGGGAGAAGAGGAGGGGAGAGGAGGGCATGAGGAAGTAGGAAAATTGAGTCAGAGGAAGACTAGAGGAGAACAAGAAAAGAGATACCATAATTGAGAGAGCCATTATAGATGTAAAGAAAAATCTGGCATCAGGGAAATGTCCAGAGATCACCAAGGATGACCCCAACTAACAATCTAAGCAATAGTGAAGAGGCTACCTTTAATGCCCTTCCACGATAATGAGATTGACAACTACCTTATATGCCATCCAAGAGCCTTCATCTAGTAGCTGATGGACGTAGAGGCAGACACCTACAGCTAAATAATGAACAGAACTCCTGGAAACCAATTGCAGAGAGAGAGAGGAGCTATGAGCAAAGGGGTCAAGACCAGTCTGGTGAACCACAGAAACAGTTGACCTGAACAAGTGGGAGCTCATGCACTCCAGTCATCAGCCACACAGGGCCCCTGAACATTGGTGTTAGTTAGGAGGACTGGGCAGTCTATGGGGCCTCTGGTAGTGAATCACTATTTATCCCTAGTATACCAATGGACTTTGGGAGCCCCTTCCACATAGAGGGATACTCTTTCAGTCTAGACACATGGGGGAGGACCTAAGCCCTGCCCCAAATTATATGACAGACTTTGAAGACTCCACATTGAAGTCCTCACCCTCTCTGGGGAGCAGATAGAGGATAGGATGGGGGTTGGGAGGGGGACAGGAGAGGAGGGGAGAGTGAGGGAACTGGGATTGACATATAAAACAAGCTTGTTGCAAATTTAATTTAAAAGTGTCATAAAAATCAATAAAACCCTACACTAAAATATAGATAATAGAAAAGAAATGGAATTAACTTTTAGGACAAGTAAAGGAATGTTTGATATCATTCAAAATAAGACTAGTCATTTTAGTTGTATAAGCATGACTAATTGCATGATTGACATACTGACTTCTGACTTTAGTGGTCTACGGGTAAGACCAGATTATAAAAGGAATCATCACACAAACACAAGAGAGAGAGAGAGAGAGAGAGAGAGAGAGAGAGAGAGAGAGTGAGTGACTGGGAGTGAGAGGGGAGAGGCAGAGATAAAGATGAGATATAAAGACAGAGAAAGAGAGTGCTTACAGTTAAGTTTCTATATAAATGGTAAAGGATTCTTTGTAACACAAGACAGAATAATTTTTTTTTGTTTGTTTCAGGAATGCGAAACTGGGATTTGTCTTTGAAATTCATAAGAGCTATTATACTTTCAAGTGTCTTTTTTATTTCAGCTTTGACAGTGCTGTTGAGAGTATTTCTGTCCTCGCTGTGTAGTATTTTGGCAAGTAAAGGATACTAGAGTGCCAGCAATTCAAACACTCCTAGACCATTGATGCTGACATCTGCCAGGCTGCATCTAGTCATTGGTCATAGAGTGGACAATGAAAATGACAAGCAGTTTCCTAACTGGATATTTGCTGTGAGTTTCTTATCTCAAGACTTCTAAGTATCACTGTTAACTGAGCTCTGGAAAGTGGTATGAGGTTCCCAAATAATTAATAAAAAAATAAGTGGTATGAAGTTCCCAAATAATTAATAAAAAAATAAGTGGTATGAAGTTCCCAAATAATTAATAAAAAAATATCATGCTGTGGAACAAAAAAAGAAAAGAAAAAAACATTTTCATTGGTTACACTTAAGTTGGCTTGTAATGTCCTCATTTTGTATTACCACAATAAATATGCACAGAGCCTTTAAGATCTATCAAACATGGATCTGTGTAGAAGCTTCAGTTACAAAGAATGATATAATGGCAGAATGCATTGGGATTTCTGTGAACATTGTGTAAGGACAGATTCAAAGGAAACTTTTTCACTTTTCCCTGTTCCTTCTCAGTGGGGAACACCTTTTGCAGACTTCCCTTTTGTACTGAATTAAAATATGGGTGACAACAATGTGAGCTCTGGACTAGATGTGGCTGCTTCATAGGAGATGAAGCTCCAGTGCTTGCACGGGAACTCCTTATATGGCAAACTATCCACCCAGCAATTATGATCAAATTGGATAGAGCTGCTTGAATGATAACTGTTATGTAAGGTCAGAGCTCTCACTGGATCACTGGACACATTAGATATCAGAGCATGCAATAAAATGCTTTTCTCCTAACTGACACTTTCTGTAATTGACTGAAGTAGATGAGTGATTATCACTAGAAAAAGATTATCACTTTAAACAACTGGTAATATAGGTAGTACAAATGGCCTTTATGATATTGCCATAGTCTACGGGAGAAAGGTTTCAAAGGTTCTTGGAAGAATGGAAGAAAAACCTTCCCCCAACTCTCTTCGATCCCCTCCAATAGTCTGTCCTTTAAAATATGAAACTAAGGCTTTTTAAAAATAATTTTCGTGTTATAAATCTGAAGCATCTTTCTAAGTGGCACAGTAGCATCTCAGGCCATTTTAGCCTTGCTTCTTTGGTCATGTTTCTAGAGCAAATGGAAATGCCATCCCCAATGGCAATTTTCCTTCAGGCAAGAAGGTTAACTCATGTTTTCAAAAACTGTAAGTGGTCAGACCTTTAGAAATCAATAGTAAATGTAGTGAAGATGAGCTTTATATGATGAGGTCTGTTCCGATTAAAGAAGGACTAAGGAAACACTGTAAAAACGACCACAACGAGTGAAATTCCCTGCCAATCCAGGCTCCAGGGGAGTATATCAGCTCACATTCAATTCAAAGCTTCGAATGCTACTAGAACTATGCCAAACTATAAATTTGATTCTATTTTAAGGAAAATAGTATGACTGTATTAGCTGCAAGGAATTCACATTGTATAGCAAATATAGTTGTAAATTTCTCAATATGGCCGTAGAATTCTAGCATGGAAAATGTCACATGACTGATTCAACTTCAAATATTTTTCAGACCATCATTCCATAGCATACATCACATGTCTATTACATTAGATGAGCAAACATCTTCTTACCTGTCTGTTTTATTGAATATCTTTTGGTCATTAAAACTACTAAGAGATGACTAGAAGAACAAGGAATGTACCTTCAATGAGAACAAAGTAGGGTCTCCCCATCTATTTTTGAAGTGTTTGCTTCTTCTCAGATCCAAAAGTGAATTGTGAATTGGCATTACATGGTAAATATATGTGTGCTGCAGTGAAGAACTGATGTAGGTGCTCAAGCTTTTTGTGGAAGTCCAGGTCTAATGTGATTACAGTTTATCCCACTGGTATTTTATTTCCTGTTTTGTCATTGGTACTCTGTTACAGAAGAGCATTGTATAGTATTGTGAAAGGTATTAAATGGAAACTAACATTTTGTTGGTGGGTTTTGCTCAATGAAAGTCATGTTCAGATCCTCTGAATACTTTTGGGGGTTCTACATCATAATGGTTAATTTATGCTACCCAAGCAACAACAACATATGTTTTCTTATATTTTTTCCTTGGGGAAATAGACTCTGTTTCATTATAGGAACATTTTTGGAGGTATACGCTGTTAGGAAAGGGGGACTACAAGTTCAAAATAGGAGTAGCAGAGGGGTGGGAGTATGAGAACCGCGAAGCTCATTCTTTTCCAGAAATAACATATATGTGTATACAACATGTAATACTTATTAAAATATAAATATTTAACATCTTAAAAAGTAAACGTAAAGAAAATAACCTCTTTGCTTCCCTTAAATGCTCTTAAAAATCAACTGGGGAGAACATGGCTGTGTTGAAGTGGTGGTACACAAAGATTCCTTCATCAATTTTTAGTTTTCTTGGAAATTCTGAGTGGAATTTAATATAATATAAAAATCTTTTAAAAGTAGATTGTGGTCTGAAGGAAGAGAATAATAAGAAATAGTGAAGTCATTAAGTCTTAGAACTTTTAATTAAATTCTTACATTTTATCATATTTTGGCAGGATTATAGGAAGAAACATTATTTAGGCATGAAAGAAATGTGAACGATGTGCTGAGGTTGTCTATTCTTTAACTTTTGAGAAATAGATGTTTCTAAAGAAGAAATCTAATACAAGTACATGTATTGAACACATTTTTTGAAATGTTGAAATGGAAGATGTGTCATTAGTGTTGTCTTTAAGGAGACAATAACAAATAAAAGTCATGATTTCCTGGGTCCTCAAGAACCCAGTCAAATAAGGAGATACTCTTTAGTCAACAATTCACAAGCAAGTTCACAGAAATTTGCAGTTATAATGATTACTGTTAATGAGAAGTTTGTGATGATGTAAGAGAGAACAATGGGACATTTCATAAGATTTCGGGGCATTAATAGTTTCTGATGTAATATGATCAGTTTCAATAAAACAAAGAAAGAACTACATTTGTAACAGCAGCAATAAAAGTTTATCTTGGTCCATAAGGGTGTGCTTCTTTAAAACTCATACAAATTGATATTATATGAGGCTCTTCATACCATAACATATAAGTGCTATACTTCTCTACTTGTGACACTTCACATATAATTACATGGTCTTCAGGTGGTATAGCAGGCTCCTTGGACCAATATAGCCCCTGCAGAAGAATGGCTGTCACCTGAGGCCATGTTAACATGAGAGGCTGTACTGAGCTGTTGGCCTTGCTCCTCAATGGTGCTGGGAGCATGTAAGTGACCAGTCCTGCAGAACTATAGTGGGAAGATCTTAGTGACTCAGAGCAGCAACAGAATACTTAAGAGGCATCTTGGTGAGGATCTAGAATTATGGTATAACAGAAGTCAGAGGTCTTGAACCAGACCGATAACTCATTGCAATACACATTTAAAGTAACACTGTTTGAGCAAAGGTAAGTCATAGTGTCGGTAAATGGCAATGTCCCAATAGGCCTAATTGGCTGCCTAGTTCTCAATTGCAGCTCAGGAAAGGGAGCTGTAGGTCTAAAACTGAAGTCAAGATCTATCTGAATAATATAGAACCTAGGAGTAGAGATACTAGTGTATTTTTCCATAATCGTCTCCATTGTTTCCCAGGGCAAAATAGGACAGCCTTATTATAGGGTAATGCTTCAAAAAATTACTTTCTCATTTTAGAAAATAAGTGAAATCCAAATAGTTAAGAGCAGGCAAACTGGCTCAGGTAGTAAAGTCATTTGGAACACAAGCCCAATGACCTGAGCTCAATCCCTGGATTCTACTGTGGAGGACCTGTACTATGTCACGTTCTCTCTCTCTCTCTCTCTCTCTCTCTCTCTCTCTCTCTCTCTCTCTCTCTCTCTCTCTCTCTCTCTCTCTCACACACACACACACACACACACACACACCAATAAAAAACAGAGTACTATTAGGCAAGTGCTCAATGTACATTGCATATGAAATAAAGCTGTGTGGGAGGATGACATAAAATGCTGGAGTATTACAGGCCTCCTTCCTGCCATCCAATCAATCTACTGATGAGCTATACTCCAGAACCTAGTGCTGTTCTTCTTAAATGTGGTTTAGTGAATCAAACCCTTGTCATCTTTTTACTCCCTACACTGAGAAACCTCAGTATTTGTTCTGAGAACATTTAAAGCTGATTGCTATAAGACATTGTAAAGAAAGCACATTGCAATGATAACGGCCTTGTAAATGCATGAACTGCCTTTTCACCACACATTTAAATTGTGTGAACAAAGAATCCTACATAGTATCTAAACTTGTGTAAAATGTTATTCTTTAAACAATATTTTAAGACTGGTAGCTGAAATACTTCAGGAAAAGATATTTTTGTTAAGTTTGCTGTGTAGTGAGATATTCACCTTGTCTGCACCTGTGGCTTAGACCACACTCATTCTTTCTGTTCTTGTAGGGGACTTGAGTTTGGTTCCTGATACCAATAATACAGCTTACAATTTCAGGTAAATTTAGTACCAGGGGATCCAACACCCTAGTCTAGACTCTGTAGGAACCAGACATGAGTGTAGTATACATACAGACACGCACACACACACACACACACACACACACACACACACACACACACACACAGATATATTTATAATAAGACAAATATATTGTAAAACAATAATCAATACTAAAGAAACCTTAGTTAGAATTATTTGTATCTATCTTTGTTCCCTGTTCTCATTAGGAAAGAAAAGATAATAATTGCAGAGTCATTGTGAGCTAATAGTAAATATGTATACACTGGCTGTCAGGTATCAATTCATTATAATTCATCATTTATAACACATGAGAGTTGATGGATTATAGGCATTATTAACATTATTGCAAAAATTATCTGTTATATATTTTATAATATGTCAGCTTGCCCTAAATATTTCATCTCATTGTTCATAAAAGATTAATATTTTTGTATAGCTCCTTCCATAAGAGAAATGGTTTAACTTCAACATTTTTTCTTACCAACTCACTCCTTACATTTAAAAACATGTTCACAAGAGTTTTCAGGGTGATGTTTGGGAACAAAAGTATGTGTGAAGACATTGAAGGGCTTTGGGCCAGATTAACCTTCAGTGATTATCTACTGTTTCCTATGGGCTCATTCCATTGTGTATCTTATTTCTCTAACCTGACTTCAAATGATGCCTGACTTCATCTTTTTATTTTATTTATTTTTAGGCTGTCAACCTTAGGATGTCATTTCCAATAATTATTGCATGTCTCCATGTATTGCAAGCATTGAAAAAGAAAAGCAGCCTGAATCTTCTGTGCTTAGACTATCAAAAGCCAGTTTGGCCCTCTGGAGCCAAGTGATCTTCATGGAGACAAACAATACTTAGTTATAGTTTTCATAAGTTTCTTTCTTGTTACATATTAGTCAACAAAATGCAAACTCTATCATCTCCATTATAGGGTTTCCCAGTTATATTGAATATTCATAGAGTTCAGGCACAGGGTAAAATCTCAATAAAAGTGATTACACAAAAGAACAATGAAGTGTGTTCCCACAATGCAATAAGAACCAGATAAGATTTCATATGTCAGAAGCCTCATATCCTCACCCCATTCTTTTGGATTTTTATATACAGTTCACATAGATGAGAAATGTTTGATTTCTGGACCATATTTTGGTGATCAAAGTAACAGCAAATATAGCTACATTAGTTGAATTTAAATATTAAGTATGTTTCCTATTTCAGATTTTAATCCAAACATATTAATATTTTAGATTCCACATTTTATAAGTTTAAATTCACTTATAAATCTTTTTAAAGAATTAGAGTTCTAAATCAATTTCTGGGGGACTATTTGGCATAATTACTGCACATTATAATGGCACAATGCATGGTGCACTCTAAGATTATAAACTTAGAGTGATGAAGTTGAATATTTACTGACCATGGGCCAGAACTCTTAAGCTGTCTCATTCAATATAAAAAAGGATATTTCATTCAAATATTATTACTCATATTTTACACATGAGGAATAAGGAGCTAGTGAGACCGGTAAAACTCACATAATCATATAGGTAACATTCGAATGGAATGAGACATAAAGTCTGCTCTATTGGACTTTAGGGTTCATAGATTCTTCCCATGGAGTTACGTTTCTTATCCATCTCTTGCTGATCATAATACACCTTTATTAAATAGAATACTGACAAAGAGCTGGTATTTCAGAAATAGAGAAGTGAATGGCTGAGAATTTTTTAAAATTTGGAGATGTTTAGTGTAGAAATGATTCATTCAATTAATTTTTCATGAATGCCAAACAATGTGCATTATCTGTGGTAGATATTAACATTCAAAATATACTGTACATCGTTGTCTGTTTTATTGTTCCAAAGAGAAGTTGAGTCATAGTAGTAAATAAATAGGTAGAAATAGATTCTGAAAGACAAGTTAAATAGTTTGAACATCATCTTAAGTATAGTAGCAAACCAATGACATTTAAATTTAGAGAAAAAACCCCACATTTTAGAGAGATCTTCCAGCATCAGAACAAAGATAAAGGAGGCACTGACTTATAAAAAGGGAACTAAGGGCCTGTTGTATTTATCATGTAAATAAGTATGACACATTTGCAATAAGTTTGAATGCAGTTAGGTAACTGCTGACTAGAGCAAGTATAAATTCCTGTGATCCCTTTAGGAAGATTTCAATTTTATCATTTGGTGAGGTGGAGGTCAGTTACTAAGCAGTAAAACTGAAAAAACAAGGTATTTTCAAAGTAACCATACAGTCATAATATATATATATATATATATATATACATTCATAATATATATACATATATATATTCTGCCTTTGAATAGTTGAGAAAAAGTGAGGGGCATCTAGAAGTGATCTATAGATAACTGAAACTATGTGACTGCATGCATAGTACTTAAATAAGGAAAGGAAGATAGCATTGTAACAATGATAAATGGTTGAGTTGCTTTTCTTTTCTGTGACCAAATGTGTGACATCGGTGACTTAGGTGAGGAAGTGTTTAGTTTGGCTCAGTTTCAGTGTGTCATGGTTGGGAGACTGAGATGGAACTGAGCAGTACATGATACAGCAGGTCAAAGCATAGCAAAGAGAGATCCCAGAGCTCCACTGGCTTGCCTGTCCTCCCTTTTATAATCTTTCCATGGTCCTAACCAAAGGGATGGCATTGCTCATATTCAGGATGGGTTTTCTCTGTCATTTAACTTCTGAAATATCCTTCACAGATATATACATATGTAAACATCATTCATCTCCTATATTTGAAATCCAATTAAGTAAATAATCAAAATGAGGTATCAAAATGGTAAATATTAACAATTTGAAAAAAATAGATGATTATGTGACCCCATTAAGTAAGTTTAGCATAAATACCTGGAAGATACAAGGAAATAAATGTCAAATCAATATAAGGGAGAACTTGTAAGACAAGAAGGGGCTATCACAGTAGCAAAATTTGGTAGTATCAAAGGAAAGGCAGGTAAAAATCTATAGATGTTAAACAAGAATCCCTCTTAAACTTTGCAGCTTGAGAATTCATATCCTGACAGTCATGGGTCAGTTGACATAAATAAATGAAGAGAGATGGCACACATCCTATTTATGACGACATGAGTTCAACTCTACCTGATTATGTTTTGATAGGATATAGGCCATTGTTATAGTTTGGCCTGAAGTTTTAGAAAGCTTCAGCTAAGATGTTTGTGTAAAAAGTACAATTTTTAAATAAAGGCAGTACACGTTTACAGCTTCTGAATTTTACCAGATCAGAGTGTTTCCCATGCCTGTGGATTTTTACAATAGATTCTGATGACTTTCCCAACTATGTTATTAAGTTGTATTAAATCTATGACCAAATAAATATTATAATCCTTTGGGTTAAAATATATATTAATTAAACGTTTTCCTGTATTGAAAACTGCCTTCCTATTACTCTCATTTTCTTTAACTTTGTTTGCTCCATGATGCTGTGTTCAATTAATCTATTAATGATAATGATGACTGACATAAGTATGTGTTGCTTGACATTCTTTGTAATTTGATATTTAGTGTATGCTAAATATTTCTTAAATGACTCTAAAGATAAGTAACAGGAGAATATGTAACTTGATAAACAATTGTTAAGATCAACGGAAAGGATGTAAAGAATTTCAATTTCTTATTTTCTTAGATTCACCCAAAGGATAAAAATTGTTACTGATCCTTTATAGCAGTGGTCTCAACCTGTGGGTTGTCACCCTTGGGGGTCAAATGACCTTTATACAGAGGTCGCCTAAGACCATCAAATGCAGATATTTACATTATGGTTCATCATAACAGTAGCAAAATTACAGTTATGAAGTAGTAATGAAAATAACTTTTATGGTGGGGGGGTCACCACAGCATAAAAAGCTACATTAAAAAGTCACAGCATTAGAAACGTTGAGAACCACTGCTTTACAGTTTATAAGGTACTATCACCTGTCTACTCATTACATATCCTAAAAATACATCTTCAAGATGTCAAGGGCAGACCTTGTTTTTAATAGTTTACCTAGTTAATGACCTATATAAACCAATGCAAGGAACTGTGCCATAGAGAAGATCTTATGGAAGGTCACCTAGTTTCCTATTTAGGTACCTTACTAGAAAAGGAAGTAACCAAGTTCCTCCACAAACAAGAACATCAATTAAGTGCATTTAAATAGGTAATACACATTGCTGTCCTGGAGTAAACTGCTTCAGAACTTGATACTTAATGTTTCACCTACATGTTATTGCACACTTTCTCTCTCATCATATGGAGATTGTTAACTGTGCTTAAAATATGATTCAATTAACATAAACTAATTAATAATGTTAATTAATGTTAGCTTTATATCAATGACTCAATTTTGTAAGATGGCTTTCATGTCTGTTTCCATGTAATATCAGTTGTTTAAAAAATACATATTTGTTGATGCAATATACTTAATAAGGATGTAATGATTACATCCTTGCAAACAAAAAAGAAAGAAAATAAACAAAATAAAACAAAAATAAAAAGTTCAGTCTGTCCCAGATAATAGTAGCCTGGTTTTTGTTTTGTTTTGTTTGTTTCAATTTTGAAAATAAGATTTTGGTAGATAGGTGCTTCTTGACTTTTTGGCTTTAAAGAACTGAAACGATGAATGTAAAAAGTGCTTTTGCTTTTATTTTTCCATTCTTTCATTTGTGTGGGTTGGCAAATCAACAACATGTTTAATTTTGAACTTTCCCATAATGTATTCACTGCTGCAAAGAGACAAGATCCTGCAGGGATGTCCCACATCTCTGTAAAGTTACCTCTTACGGTATTTTCCATTTCACTACAACTGACAGATGTGACAAAATTTCTAGTCGCCAGGCAACTCCTCCACCGGGCCTGCAGAAATAACTCCCACAGCTGCATAGAAGAAAGACTGCAAATTATTCTACACTCAGGTTAAATTATTTCAAGTTAATTTGCACTTGAAGTTGTTTCTCCAAAGACACTTTTATTCCTCTCTGCATCGTGGAGTTGCTCAGGGTGGATTCTATCTAGGTTCAAAACAACACTTTCATTTGGAAATCTTTCAACTTAGAAAGGAAGTATGAAGCTATGGGATTTGGCTATTTCAGAAATAGTAATATAAAGTCAAACAATGTTAATTATAGAAACTAACAGTTCTAATGAATTCAAATAATTACCAAAATTGGAGAATTGGGTCTATCAGCTCTCAGCCCAAGTGTATTCTTTATGTTACATGAAAGCGTATATAGGTATCTTGAAATGTTTCTGGATTTGTTGTTGATGCTTTTGTGCATTATAATTCCAGGATATCAAAACATTGCCAAGGGGCAGATAACTAATTAATGGCCAGAAAACCCGAATATAGAAAATTTGCAATAAGAGATTAAATTAATCCTTGTTGTGCTAACAAGATAAGGTGAGCCTTGAGTTTATGTCATTTGATGCTGACTGGGGCATGGGACCACAGCTTCTATCTCAGTACTACATTCTCTCTCTCTCTCTCTCTCTCTCTCTCTCTCTCTCTCTCTCTCTCTCTCTCTCTCTCTCTCTGTGTGTGTGTGTGTTTCATACAGAAAGTGGCTTTTGTCACTCATTTTTATTCTTTAAATAATTGTATAGACAAGAGACAATTAAGCATATAAACACTTTTTAAAATATCAACTCATTGTAGAAGTCTCTCTCTCTCTCTCTCTATATATATATATATATATATATATTATGTTAATTTTCACCTTAATAGAAGCTACAAGGGAACTTACTGCAGAATCCTCTTCCTGTAATACAAGACCAAACAAAACATATCTACTAAAATTTAATTAAAAAAACCTAAGCTTTGTGTCTTTTGAGACACCTACATTTTTAATAGCATTGATGTATGTCTTGAGTTTTCTGATTATATACCACCAATTCTAGAATTCTGTATACTTAAAGAATAAGTGTTAACATAAATCACATGTACACATAAATAATGTATAAAGAATTACGAAAATTTGAATTTCAATTACCTTAAAAGTAATTATGGTTAATTATTTTCACAGTTGCACCAATTTGCCTTTTGTCTTTCATTCACTATGTATATTCCATTGCTCATACAAAACCTTCCAATAAACTTAAAACTCACAATCTTATTCATCTATCTACATCTATCTTTTCAAGAAATTCTGTTCTCTAATTTAGCTGAGTGTCAAATTAAAAATTTGCAATATGAGTTGGGTGGTGGCATTGCAAGTCTTTAATCCTACCAATCAGAGGAAGAGACAGTCAGATTTCTGTTAATTTGAGGTTAGCCTGGCCTACAAAATGAGTTCCAGGACAGCTAGGACTATTACATAGAGAAACCCTGCCTCAAAAAACAAAACAAAACAAAAGTTGCCTTAATTGGAGCCCTCCCAACTATAACATAAACTAAATCATGTGAAGTAACTCTTACTACTATTAACCTATCACTATTCCCAATAAATGGATCAATTACTCCATCAACATTTGTCTGTATTCAAAAGACTAAGTGACTATTTGTCTACAGGATCATTGTCATATGATATGATTCATCTTTGCTCCCTTGGCCTAGAATGCTGTATCTTAAATAAATGAGTGAAGATAGATAGATAGATAGATAGATAGATAGATAGATAGATAGATAAATGTGTAACATCATGGAACTTTAAATTATCTTCAGATTTACACTCAATTTCAGAATACGACAGGTTTGCTATTTGTTAGAATCATTTTTCCTCAGTGTGCCATCATCAATTTGTTACCTTTAGTGATGAAGTGTGATGGTCACCAAAGAACTGAGTGCTACATCCCATGTCATAAGAATGTGTGATGGTAGAATCTATAATTGGTACTGATGAGAGAGTCAGGATTTGGCACTGAAGAAGTGCATTTAGATGGTTGCTCTGCCATAGCACATCCTGTCTGACCCTGAACAAAATCCACATGAAATCGTGGAAACCCTCTTAACTTGAGACAGTCTTACAACAGTGCAAAAGAGCAGTCAAAGTTATAAGACACAGTACTTCTAGTAGTATAAACAGTCATGTGAACTTAAATTGTTTATAATTCCATATATAACAGTGTGTGTGTGTGTGTGTGTGTGTGTGTGTGTGTGTGTGTGTATGTGTGTGTGATGCTAATAAAATGACTACTTTCAGTCAACCACAAGAATTATAGTATGGTAACGACATGACATTGTGTCACACATGTTTTTTATGCTAGATCAACTCCTAGAACATGACCAACTTATGGGACACTTTGAAGAAGTCTGGTTAAATAGAATGCTCCCTTTTGTCCAATAAGAGTACAAAGACAGTTAACAAAGCTTCAAATAATAGTCTTACCATTTGGTATTGGAGCATTGGGTCTGTTTTATTACTTTTGAAAAAAGTGGAATATTTTGAAAATCTGTTTTCCCCTAATAAAAACATGCATTAAATAAGAAGGTATTCATACCTGACACAAAGATTATTAGTTTCAATGAACAATAGAACATATAACAAATTCAAAAACCAATCATATAACAAGATGGTAAGAATTTTATATGTAAAATTCCAATAAACATTATGCTAAAACTGCATTGGGCATGTTTTTATGTCATAGTTGTTTATACACAGCCTTCTCTGAAAATAGATGAGGACCACAACAATTCCTCAATCATTTCTGAAAATTGCAATAATTTCTTTTGATCTTAATACCAATCCTTCATAGAGATTGTATGTTCTGAATTTCACTGCTGTTTGCTCTGGGTGCCTTATCTGTCTAACAAGCAATACTGTATTCATGATTGTTTCACAGCCCCAGGAAAAATAACAGACTTCATCTACAAGTAATTCCAGTTTCCATTTGGAAAAAAAATGTCAATTTTAAAGAACTCTCTATATTTAAATTTATCTGCCTAGAATGTTTGCAAAGCCTTCTGTAAAGAAATGTGGTATTTGATTTTATTAATTTTATTTTAAACGAAGATGAAAAAATGTCTTCCTGCTTCATGGAATTGGTTTTCAGAACTTTCTTTTTACAGTTCTGATTACTTTTAAAGGTGTGTTTGTAGAAGTTAACATCGTATAACTCGCTTTAAAATTTCTATATGTAAAAAGACTTTGTAGGGTCTTTCTTAGTTGTAGTTTTCTAGATCTGCATGCAATTCAAGGTGTAAGGAAACCCAGCATGTTCAGAAGTGATTTGGTGTGAACCATGTAAGATACGTTAGACCACACACCATAAACACACATTTTATCAGGTCTTTCAGATACCATTCAGCTGAAGCAACATTTACATTTTCTGTGTGCAGTTCTTTCTTCAAAGATTTGCAAATCACATTCCACTTACTGTACACTCCATTTGTTTAATCTTTAGAACACTCTAAGCTATTTGTATCACTATAACTCATGCAAAAGATATTTAGTAGTATAACAAAATATGATTTTAAACTCTTAGATCTTTTTTCCTCAGCTTCTACTAGCAAGCTGCAGGTGTTATAGAGTAACTAATTGTTTCATAGTTCAGTATTTTTTCAAATAGTATGCGAATAGGTCATGTTAGTGAGAAGTTGTTAAAGGTCACATCCCAGCATACTAGGTCAAAGTTGGGAATCACATTCAGCATTTCTAATCACCTTGTAGATGATTAAAAAAATGTTAGGTCTCAGGCCAATAGCATCTTCATGATACTAAGTGGACTATGGAGACATCTTACTTTTCAGTCAGGCTGTGTGGTGATATCTATTTGTACAAGCAAGATGTCACAAGACTAGGTATTTTTTCAGTCTCCCTTAAGACTGAGGTCATTTCTTCCTTGTAAGGCAGCCTCTCATGTCAAGTTGCTTCCCATGGCCACTTTGTTGTTTCCAGGGCTCACTTCTGTCCCCATTCTAGGTGTAATCTTGGGTGTGAAATCAGTCCCAGTGTCTTAACCTTTCTTCTAATTCCATAGAACTTCCTAGCATGTATCTTCAGTAATTGTATGACTATGTTTAACTTTTAATTGCTGACTAACAAATCACTATAAGGATCCATTTGGAATGATACCTATTTATCAGTACACATTTCCTATGCTAGAAGTTGATACTGCGTTGATGAGTCCACTGCTTAATGTATGACATGGCTGTAAGTTAAGGCATTGACTCGAATTAGTGTGATAAGATGAAGAACCTGAGCGGTGTGGTGGAGAGCGATCCTTTATGGTCCTTAATCAGACTGTAGAAAGAATCACAGTCCTTGATACCATATTACCATAATTCTTCCTTTTTTATAAGAATTCTTCCCTTCTTCAGTAAAAAATTGTGTCTCGTTATCTCATCTCAGTATCTACATTATATAATTATTATCTCTAAAATACTTTCCCTTGTTTATATTTTACACTTTATTTTCTACCTGTAGCTGGTAAAATATTTTTATTTAAAGTGCTTATATGATTTTGTCAAGAAAACTTATTTGGAAAATCTTATCTGTGTTCATTAAACCAGAGTTTTAATTACATCTATTGGAATTCATATCCAGTAGTCCACTATGTTGGAGAGTCATCTTGGTTTCTTCCTAAGCAAACCAAGTATTCCTTTTACCCTTTCAACCTATATGTGGTGATAAATAGCCAGCAGAGGCCCCTGTAAGGGTAGCCATACAAATATAGATCATCCAGATGACAATTGACTCATGCTAGGTATTCAGCATGCATTAGTTAACAAGAATAATCATTGATATTTTGGTTGCATAATATCTGGATTCTCTTGCATACATACCCCTGACAAATGCTAGGTTAACTGAATGGGAATTATCTAGCTCTCCTAGGGAGAAATTCATAGTTACCTTGGCTTAGCTCTCTGGGAAGAAGTTTCTCTCTTAAGAGGCTCTACTGAACTTTCTCTGTGAGAATATACTTGAAGGGGAAGGATGTATGGACTAGTGTATGGATTATTGTACACCATTATCATAGCTTCCTGGATGAGTTTAAAGCCCATTGAGGCTAGAAAGCTCTTAATTTGGCTTGATTGGCTACAGGTATAGGTATACACCTACCATGTTCCAGAATTGGCTACAAATTCACACATTCATATCTCTGTGCATTATTTTCTCTCACAGGATCCATATTTCAGGATCTAAAGATTAGAGATATTTGATTTCCATGTTCCATACTCAGTCAGAGGCAATGGCAGTATTAAGCCTTGGGTCAGTGCAGATTGGCGGTCATAGTATTGCTTTACCCATTTTAAAAATGAGAAGCCACTATTCTTTGGGAATTAATATTTGACATTATTGCATGGTATTTGCATTTATTCAGTCTTCATAAAAATGCCTTGTTATGTACCATTTTAGTATGTGTCATAATGTCTTGTATGAAGTATGCATATAAAATAATTCTTTTCAGAAAGTACAAAATAAAAAATATGCAATGCAGTATCTGATTGTACTTGACCTTCTCTTTCCATTTGATTTCAATATGCCCATTATATATTCTTAATGCACTGATCAAATATGCTCAGTGGACAACAGAGCCTATTGAAATGCAATGAGTAAATCTCTGTGTGTCATATAGCTTATGATTTTTGAAAGATATGCAAAGCTGGAAGATCAGAGAAGCTTCAGTCAAAGGTTCTTCTCTAGTGCATTGAGAAAGGAAAGAAATTCTCACCCTGCAACTGAAATTAATTGGAGTATAATTGGCAACAGACACAGACTTCGAGTTGAAAACAAAACAGGTTTCAGAATGCATTAGATTACCACTTAATTAGTGGTATCTTTGAAGCATAAACCAGTCTTTATTCTAATTCTATACACAGAGCCAGTGTTTAATTGAGAAGAACAAAGCACTGAAAATCTTTCTTGACAGTTATTTAATACAAATAGGAAAATGATGATGATGGGTTTTTTATCTATAAATTATTTGAACTTTTAAAATAACTTTAAAGTAGAACTACCATAATTATTCCTGCTACATATATCATTATTTCTAATGTTCTGAGACTTTCTCCAATTCAAAAAAATAATTTTATATTAAATATTGTATAAAAGAAAAATGCAGTATTGTAAAATATAGCAGGTTAGGACATATATGTCAGCATTTCTTACTATATAGGAATTAAATAATAGAAAGCAAATCATACTAATATATAAGTTAGATGATTGAACAGAGTAGATAATTGGGATACAGACAGAATATATATATATATATATATGTAAATAATCATTGCTCAGTGAATTATTCTACAATGAGAAGCAGCAGAAATAAAGTACATATGCTTTAGATGTTCAACAATGTAAAGTGTCCATGGACGAGTAAAAGCTATCTTTACATCACATTAAGGAAATTTTTTTTCATATGAGACTTTTTGGAAGCATTTCTAAATAATAAATTTCATAAGCCGAGACTAATTAAGATAAGAAATGTGTTACATATGCTTTGCTGGTTTTTTTCCAACCAAAACCTTCTTGTAAAGGATCTATAGCTTAATGTCTGCTTGTGATTCTTGATCAAGAGAAGACTAAGAAACTGTCCTCTTATACTCCAGAGACACTTGGTTATGTTGAATTAATAAAAATTACAAAAATGATTAAATAGACTAAAATTGTGTTTAAATTGCATAAATTATTAAATATAGTATAAATAATTAAAAATATTTAATATACATTTTAATACTTTGATAAATACAAGGTCAAATTAATCAGGCCTAAGTACACCTTGTACTACTGAAATTTGACTCAGTCATATCTGCTCTGGCTGGATCATGTTGATACTAGGAGTCATTGTCACATAAATGTGGTCTGCTTTTTCCTTTCCTGTCTGTCAGATTGTCCTAGTCTGGGCTGACATTGCATCCTTCAAAGCTTCACATCAAAAAAGACATATAGAAATACATGTTCATATTGAGGGCTGGATGATTGCAGAGAGATGTACCACAGGATATTTATTTAGTTAAAATTTTGTACTTTACTTTTGCTACAGTTCCTCTAAACTGGTTTAGTTTGCTTCCCTCTTCCCTCAGTCCTGCTTCCATAAGGTAAGGTCTGGCTTTACACTTATTTTTATTCACGTGTACATTATGCACAAGGTTTTGTGTGCAAGATGCTGAAGAATAGAAAGTGACAATTATTAAACTAGGCCAAAGGGCTTATTCTGTGGCTCAGAAAAACAGGACACAAATTCACATCTTGAATGAGTAATAGAAAAAAATGCAGTTTTAGGTCCAGTTCTTCTGACACTGTGCTCTGTCTGTCTGTCTGTCTGTCTGTCTGTCTGTCTGTCTGTCTGTCTGTCTCTCTCTCTCTCTCTCTCTCTCTCTCTCTCTCTCTTGTGTGTGTGTGTGTGTGTGTGTGTGTGTGTGTGTGTGTGTGTGTGTTCTCATCAGTTGGCTAAAGTTAAAGTTCAGTGAATCAGCCTGCCCTGAGCCAGCACCAGTGTGCCCAGCATTTCCACTGAGTGTTAGGAATTAAACTTGGATCTACTGGTAAATACGGCAGGTACTTTATCAATGATGCCATCTCCCCATCCCCCAACTAAACATTACTTGTGGTTTAAATACTATTCCATATATTGTTTCAGTATCTCAAAGAATACCTACTATAAAGACATATTCCAACTACCCATTAATACAAATTGAATAAAGAAAATGAATACAAAATATATGTCAGCTATCTAAATGATCACCATTGTGAATATTGCCCTTTCGATTACTCAAGTGTTTATGACATGGGTTACACCTTTCATTAATTCATTGTGCAGCCATATTAATCTGGTTCTCTAGTGCTATTACAGTGGAGCATAAAAGAATATTTGAAGCAGGAAATATACTTTGAATTTGCACATCGTAATAAGGAATCACTTTCCTCAAAAAGGGTATGTTTGTAAAGATAGTCATAATGCTTTACCAACTGCATACCCACCATCATTAGCAAGCTTAATCTGTGAATATAGGATGGTGTGCTCGCTTATGTTAAAAATAACTCACTTCTTTCATAAATTTCCTTATCACTTCCATTATGAAAGTTACAGAGCTGTTATGCATTTAAATTATCAACTGCATAACAGGAACACATTTGCTTCTTAAGTACATCAACAACCACTTGCAATAACACAAAGCACAGGAAATGTTCTAATCACTCTCCAGATTAAGCTTGATGTTTACAGAAAATCACTAAATGTATCTATCAGAGTCTAAAGAAGCAATGGCTTCTTGGCCAATAAGCTATTCTTTACATGAGTACCATTACCTCAACATTTCAGATGCCAGGCAGTCACACCTCTGACTCAGTTATCTGCAAAAGGGTTTCTCATTGACACAACTATTTGTTGTTGTTGTTGTTGTTTTGTTTGATAAAGATATTGGGCAATCAAAGTACAATCTAGAGAAATCTTTTGCATAGAGTGAAGGTGGCATCAATATAAAACGAGTTTCTAAACAACTCATTTGCAGAACTAGTGGGTCACACTGAGCTGGGACAGTGAAATATTCCTTTCTGTCCCCATGTACAAAGGCAGCTCTTTGAAACAGTCTTCTGAATTCTCATCTATAACCAGGAATGTCCCAGGTTCATTCCATTGAATTTCATTGAACTCATGCCCTTGAAGCCATAGATCACAGTGGAGCCACAGTGGGAAGATAATCACAGTTTTTGTCTTTGCTGGCGTGTTTTTGCTCTCCTGCTTTCATGACTGCCTCTCAGTGATGGAGCTATTAAAGTTTTACATAGCTTCTGTTTACCCTGACACCCTGTGTATAATGCCAAGAGTGCTGGCTGCCTGCCGAATCAGTGTGACTAAGATGGTTGGGTTGAGAATCGTGGAAACCCCTGGGTATGTTATTAGAAGAGGAGCCCCAGCTGACTCGTGTTTCTCCATTTGTTAGCTCAAATCAATACATTCTACCATTATAATCTCTGCAAAACCTTAAATGTGCATGCCTAGCAGGCAAACCCATCAGAGAGACTAGGATCTTCCCCAGACAAGGGAGAGCTCTTATTTTTATTTTTAATTAATATAAAATGCACATCCAAACCAGAGCCTTTGATACCCAAAGGAGTCTGTTCTAAAGACTTCAGCAGCATGTGGTACACTATCATTTCAAGATCTGCATCTCTCAATACTAATTTGATATTCCTTTGAAATTCATTCATTTAGCTTGGGCCAAACTAACCCTTGAAAATGAAAGAGCTGATGGAGCAAAAATATTTTATTCAAGAATCTTGCTGGTTCCGTTTCTTAGCAGACTAATAAAAGTTTGAATCTGCCCATTTTATCTTTTCTCCATTTATTCGTTTTTACTCAATGCCCCCAAACTCTCTAAGAACAACATGATGAAAAATTAGCTGGAGGACAATGTATTTTTGCTTTTGTTCTTTGTAATTTCCCCCCATATATCTTATCACTCACTTCTGCAGTCTATAGAGCCAACCTAGCTTCTTTGCCTAATCCTGCTTTATTAATCAGCAATAGGTCTGCCTCAGAGCCCAGAGATAAAGATAGTAGATATTTTGTAGGATGCAAGGAAATGAAGAACAGTATTTACAATTTGTAGCATGATAATGAATTTCTATAATTATTCTTCTATGCTAGCCAATGATATTTGTCATTTATCAATGGAATTTTTATGAATGCTGATATGATTATTTCTTTTCCCACAGATTTGGGAATATGCCCATGTGTCCATATGTTTAAACATGACAAAATATTGAACAGGACTCCTAAATACATATTTGTTACTTGTGTTTTAGTATCTTACCTATTATATTTCTTATGCTGTTGAGGGTATAACAAAAAAGCATCTCTTCTCAAAGAATTTCTAATACTATCAACCAAACCATCAACAAAAACCAAATCAACACTAAACATCAGGACATCGAAAATAAATTACTTAGTCTCCCTGGACAAAGGTCTTCAGTAGTGACAGAAAGACTTTTGAGTAAAGTCCATTCCAATTCCACAATGGCCCTGTGTACTGTATTTTCTCTATTCTACCTTCAGAATTCCTACTTCCCCCACATTAAGAATGTCTTTGGCCAACTCAGTGGATGGTGTTCTGCTAAGCCTCACCACACTGCCATACTGTGAAATACTAACAGAAAATATTAGCATCATGATTTTTCACTCTGCTTCCATTAGCTACCACCACAACAATAATTAATAGTCATTGTTGACAAATTCATAAATCCTTAAGGTATTTAAACACACTGTGGTGGTTTGAATGAAAATGGCCCCCTAGGCTCATAAGGAGTAGCACTATTAGGAGGTGTGGACTTATTGTAGTAGATATGGCCATATGGAGGAAGTGTGTCCATGGGGGTTGGCTTGAGGTTTCAAATGCTTAAGCTAGGCTCAGCCTCTCTCTCTCTCTCTCTCTCTCTCTCTCTCTCTCTCTCTCTCTCTCTCTCTCTCTCTCTCTCTCTCTCTCTCTCCCTGCTGCTGCCTGATAATGCAGTTGTAGAACTCTCAGCTCATTTTTCAGCACCATGTTTCCTGTGCCAAGCTTCCTGCCATGCTAATAATGAACCCTGAACCTGTAAGTCAGTTCCAATTAAATGTTTTCCTTTATAAGAGTTGTGTGGTCCTGGTGTCTTTGCTCAGCAATAGAAACCCTAACACACACACACACACACACACACACACACACACACACACACACACAATATATATATATATATAATTTGAAAGAGCCTTTAGATGCCTACACATTTTATGTAGGCAGAAATACAGGTACCAATATTTAAAAAAAAGCAATGAAAATCTAAGCAATATATACTCTTATGTGATGGGAAAATTTACAAAATGTTATTAAGAAAATTCAGAAGAGACTCCTTCGAATAATTTCAATTTATTTTGAACTCACTATATAGTAAACTCTATATTAAGTCCTGAAGATAAATTAACAACAAAGTCTGAACTAAGCTGTGACTAACAAATAGCTGTAGAGTGTTTGAGATATTTTTCTCAGACTTATTTCCTAATTTAATGTTTTCTCTCACTTGCATAGGTTCAATGTGAGACTTCCTTAATCCTCCTTATATGTGGAGTCTGTGAGTACCCAATGGATACCCTTAAATGAATGATTATTTTTAACTACATGAATTTATATCCACAGGTACATGGCTATCACTAGGTCAGCCTGAGATAATAAAGTGCACTGTCCTGATTTACCACTGCCTGAACACTGGAGTGCAGGGCTTCTGATTTATCAATTTCAGAATTTGACCTGTTAAAGGCATTATAGTGTATTGAATCACTTGTGACTCAGATTTGCTTTTACAGCTAGAATGGCTTTTCTGTCCTTCTGCATTGCTGTCATTGTTGATCTAATTTTTAGGTAGTCCTTGCCATATTATAAAACATAAAAGTGAGCATTTGTGCAGACAAACATGTACTAGTTTATTCTAATTTTGTCTATGTTAAATAATTCGAGGAAATCAGTGCTTGGAGTTTGTAGAAAAATTTTTCTTTTTATCAACAAAAAGGCAATTACAAAAAAAACCAATAAAAGGAATAGCAACTTGTTTTATCAGAAAAATATATCCTGTGTTTTAAAACTTGCTACCTTTCCTTCCATGGGGAGTCTTCAAAGTCTATTGTATCATTTGGAGTGGGGGCCGGCCTGTCCCCCATGTGTCTAGGCTGAGAAAGTATCCCTCTATGGGTAGTGGGCTCCCAAACCATTCGTATACTAGGGATAAATACTGATCCACTACCAGAGGCCTCATAGACTGCCTAGTCCTTTCAACTAACACCACATTCAGGGAATCTGGGTTGGTCCTATGCTGGTTTTCCAGCTATCAGACTAGAGTCCATAAGCTCCCTCATGTTCAGGTCAGCAGTTTCTATGGGTTTTTCCAGCGCTTTGCTCATCACTCCTCCCTGTCTGCAACTGGATTCCAAGAGTTCAACACAGTGTTTAGCTAAGTGTGTCTGCTTCTGCTTCCATCAAAAGGAGGATGGGATGGGGTTTGGAGGGGGGAACAGGGGAGGATGAGAGGGTGGGGAACTGGGATTGATATGTAAAAGAAGCTTGTTTCAAATTTAAATTTAAAAAGTTATAAAAACTAAACAAAACAAAAAATTTGCTACCTTTCCAAAGGAGATCTAAGCATAAGATTCTCTGGCTTCTGTGTGGAATAAAAACAAATATGTTTTCCTAAGTGTACACAGATGTAGCCAAATTTACTGGTCACTGATTCTTTAAGGGCCAGATCAAAGAAACTTGCTATCCATATACCTTTAATGCCACTGTGCTTAAACATTTTGTGAGTTTAAATGTGATTATCCCTACAGTCTGACTCTGTGGAAGATACTTTATCAAATAACCATTTATAGAAAATGAAGAAATTTGTCATATGCATTAACAGGGTGTTTTCAAAACTTTGGCAAACACGGAAATCTCATGGATGCTTAATGTATGTTACCCCATATGAAATCTTTATGATTAATAAAATCTGGGATGAGGCCCAGTAATCTGTCTATAACCAGTTTCCATGAAATACTAATGCTGGTCAACTAGGCAAAAATCTTTGAGCACCACTGCACCAAGGACATGATGCAAGTATATCTCAAGAGAGAAAGAACAGAAAAGCAGATAAAGTACTTGAGCATTGTTTCTTGTATAACTTTAATATGTTCTATTGTCAAGGTAAAGTCACTGTGCAGCAACTTTTCTATGTTCAAATACAGGAAGTTTCAAATTCTCACATATATTTAAACCATGTAGGGGATTCTGAATAGACTTACAGCAACTGGTTTTGTTTAATCTACCCTTCAGTGCTAGGTCTCAGAAGTAAAACTGAGTGGCATAAGTTTTCATCTAGAAAAGTGTGTAGCAGAATCTATCTATAAGCTGCAGTTTTCAAAAAGGCAAAAGCCTGAATTAGGGGGTAGCTGTAAAATCTGGGGTGGAAATCCCCTCCTGGACTCCTGCATGATAAATTAACAAGCTTTTCCTGTGTTCTAATGCAAAGAGAAGCTGAATGCTGACCTACTTCTCAAGAAAGCTTGACTGATCAAGTCTGGCAAAATGCTCTGAGGTGGAAAACACTTGATGATTTCACCTAAGAAGCTAAAAAGTATTTCTGAGTTATTATATTTCTGTTACCTGTACATATGTATATACTATCCT
This sequence comes from Cricetiscus sungorus, assembly GCA_030556225.1. Taxonomy (NCBI): domain Eukaryota; kingdom Metazoa; phylum Chordata; class Mammalia; order Rodentia; family Cricetidae; genus Cricetiscus; species Cricetiscus sungorus. The sequence goes on from JANBXA010000253.1 coordinate 13,911,014, forward strand.
GCACTTTGGACCACTGGGGTTTTGTGAAAGTTATAAGAAAAATGGCAAGAGGTGATTTTAGATAACTGAGTCTGAGTAAGCTATAGGACCATAATTTCATTTTATCTTCTAAGAGGATAATTTTGCTCATTATCTTACTTGATAAAAATAGTATATTTAGAAAGGCAAGAAAAGTCATGTGTTATATTGCTCTAAAACTCATCTATTGAAGAACACACATTATAAAGATTTGTTAAGACAGCAAGCATGGGAGCTGTAATTTCCTGTGTGGAAATAGTGCCATAGGAATATTTCCCATTTGTTTTCTCTCTCGTCTCCATCTCTACCTCCTGGACTTAAACAAAGTGCCAGGTTATTCAGCTAATATACAATAGTCAGTAAAGAAAACTAGCTGTATGCATTTTTGATGAATAAACAGTTGAAAAATATTTAACTATTTAGTGTATCCATCATTTAAGTCTTGAGCTTGCTGTTGATGTGCTATAGATACCGTAGCTTATTACAGAATCTCAGAAGTGACTCCTGGTGCTACCTGTTCTGGACTATACCCTATACCCTGATCAGGCTTACATGATATTCCTACTGAGGCGAAGCTTCTTAAATGTTGCTTCAATTTATCTGCTCGTAAAATCACTTTATATCTCTATTCCACATTTATTTGCTTTTCTGCATAAATCCACATTTACCCATCATGTTTTAACATCGTCTATTTCCTCATTATGGAACTGACATTTTTAGTGGCTACAAGATATGACAGTGATTAGTTATATGAGGTAATAAATGTAAATGCATATAACACTTGGGAAAATATAGGTACCAAACATCATAATGTTTTCTTAAAGACATAATTTTTAAAAGTGACTGCATGAATTAAAAAAAATCTATCAAGAAATGAGTGAGAATTAGCAGAAGGCAACTCTAATTCCAAAGGAAAATGGCATTCCAGTTTCATCTACCCTAGCGATCAGAACAAGAGAAAGTATACCAGTTGTCAATCAGCTTGTTAATCTCCAAGTTAAGATAACTAACTTTTTGCCACCCTTGCATCTCTATCAATAAATGCTCCAGGACCATCTTGCCAGTGCCCTTTCTCATTATTTGGTGTCTTTATCACTAGAAATAGTTGGCTTTTAGAGTCATCCCTCTACAAGAAACACAGAGCAAACAGGTCCCAATTACAACATTCCTCGTGCCTAAAAAGTTACCATGGGAAGACAAATACTCAAAAGAAGCCTCAAATAGAAACCATATCAACATATCCATGGGAGAACTGTTGAGCTACATGTCTCTAGATCATCTCTCAGCCAGTTACAAAGCATTAATTTACTCAAAGAGAACGACATCACTAAAATGATGGGTCTATTCACTGTACCCAAGCTACTATACTCTATATTAAACACAAATATCATAGTCTACAATGTAGTGCTTAGAGTTAGTTTCCAAACCAGGGAAATGAACAGAATTTTTTTTTCTAGTCTTATCACATAGCTTGTCTTGTCGTTGAGATTGTATGTCATCGAAACTTTGCCTAGTGTTCACTCAAAATAATTACCTCTGAAGAAGATCAAAATTCTGAGATGTAATCAGTAATCTAGACTCCAGAATTTAGTTATTTCCCCCATAAAAATCAATAGTTTCATTTCCCACAAGCCCAAGTATTAGAAATACCTTAGCTACTCATGACCTCGATGAATATAATGCCCCACAGACCAAGCAGAGTCTGAATTTTTCTCTCTCAATCACTGACTATCTTTCTTTAGCTATGATCCTGTTACTATAAAATTTGTTTGTTATGTATTTTCTACTTGGTCAAATTTTTCTTTTCTTTTCTTTTTGTCTTTATTTTACATATCTATCTTCCCTCTCTCTTCCTCCCTCCCTCTTTCCCTCTTTCCAAACCTTCCATGCCCCCGACCATCCTCCTCTTCCATCACCCCCCCCAACCCACATGTAGGGTGAGCCCTCATCTAGTAGCTGGGGGAAACAGAAGCAGACACCCGCAACTAAACACTGAGCTGAAATGAAATCCAGATGCAGAGAGGGAGGACAAGACCTAGAAGGCCTGGGCAGTCTAAAGGACCTCAGGCAGTAGAATAAAATTTTACTTTCAAGTAAGGGTTTATACATGGCTGGTGTGGGTAGAAGATTATTGTAGATATAAATTATTCCTGTAATCCATCTAGAAACATCTAATATCTCAATATTTCCTAATGTGCAAACCATAGTAAAGATCATAATTCATGTATGGAGCAGGAATACTCTTTCTGCACTGAAAGATGCAAGTTCCATCCAACTTGAACATTTCAAGCATTGGAGGAAGTGTCCCATATATCCTGCCTCTAAATTCTGTAGATTTACATTTATATTTGCTTCTGAATAATTTTTATCTCCATATAACCAGGAATGTGGAATTGAATGATCTAATTAACACAAAATTTTCTTAATTTTTTTGTTTGTTTGTTTTGTTTGTTTGTTTATTTGTTTGGAGACAGGGTTTCTCTGTGGCTTTGGAGGCTGTCCTGGAACTAGCTCCTGAAACCCAGGCCAGCCTCGAACTCACAAAGATTCACCTGCCTCTGTCTCCTGAGTCTGGGATGAAAGGTGTGCACCACCACCACCCAGCCAATTTTCTTAATTCTTCCAAATAGAATACCTCAATCTTTTTCATCAAAGCCACTAGTCCTTAGCAAAATACTCCTGGAGAGCACATTGCAAAAATCAGCTATACCTGGGGATTTCACATCCACACCTTCAGACAAAACAACCATGCCAGCACTATTCAACACAAAATTAGAAGGATTATTTGTATGGTAACAATCATTGGAAATATTGTGTGTATATTAGCACTGAAAACAGTGAACTCATCAAAAGTTTAAGTTGAACATATAAATATTATTAGTGAGAAAAAAAATACTGATACCAATAATTTCGAATTGATATGGAAATTAGACTAAGTTTTTGTTTGTGTCACCATTGTATCTATTGAAATATTGACTTGATAGGAGTATATACCTTATTTTCTCCTTACTTCTTCCCTTCTGCAAACACAGAGAAATCTGAACAGAATTAATGCTAAAAACTACTAAATGTACCAACAAATATATGTACAAATATTATATATAAATTATATGCATTTACACATATTATGCATGGAAATTAATATTTTATTATTTAGGGATTTTTTTAAACATCTGAGTCTTTATTGAAGAAGTCAGATAATCATGATGATTGGATTTGAAAATGCAGTGATTTTTAGTTAAATGTCAAACTTCTGAAAATTCAACATATAATCTGAATAAAGAGGTACTATATTATTTAAATAATAATTCTTATCGACAGGTGTGAAGTTCTTAGAATGACTGCTGAAGTTTGGATTACCTATTGTTCCACATTATTGATGTTATAGATGCAATGTAGTGAGATCATAGGGTTCCATGCTCATGAATGGAATGAGGTCTCCCGGGAAATTCTCAGATTTGGCAGAAGTACATTAGTTCAAACAACAATGGGTGTCCCAAAAAGACTGAGTATAGTCCTTCACTGAGCTCTGTCTCCCAGTCACATACTGTAATCTTTCATGTAAGCTTCCCTGCCATCTGCTATGTGATTCTTTAAAATAGCCAAGAAAATGAAAGCATTGGCTCTTGAGCTGTAACTGGAAGCTAAATGACTCCTTTTCTTGATAAAATATATAGACTTGGCGGTTCTGCTATAACACCAAATGTAAACAATAAACCAGACAGATGCAGACTGTATTTTGTTAAATTGAATGGAAAAATGTAGGAGACAAAAATACCCATCTCAAAGAACTAATAATTTTAATTCTTAATTTGTTAGAATGTATTGATACGAGGTTAGATACCTCTCCTACAGCCCACTCTTTCTTTGTCAAACACATAGTGTTTTCTTAACAAGGTTAAAGGTTCCTAAAGTTCACTTCTCGTTTGTTTATCAAATACACAGTAAGTATTCTATTAACAACAGTAACAACAACAAACTATAGTGTGTTTAAACTAGTCAAATTATCAATTTTTAAGATAGTAGTTAACTAAATTTGCCATAAAAATCTAATGTATACTGACTATATTTTCCAATTGCACCTCTTTCTCTTCTCTCTCTCTCTCTCTCTCTCTCTCTCTCTCTCTCTCTCTCTCTCTCTCTCTCTCTCTCTCTTTCTCTCTTTCTGGCACTAAGTGTAGATAGCTGTGAAGTGCCACTCCATAAAGATGGTGCTGGCTTCCACCTCACATTTTCCCTATGTTGAGTGCTCTCTGGTATAAACAAGTCCTTATTTAGTTAAGCCTGTTCAGCCTGTTTGCTTCCACGTTAGCGGAGCCTGTCTGCAGGGTCCACACAGCTCATTGAGGTTAGTCAGCACAAGGGGATTTAAGCCTTTGCCGGTTTTCCCCCAGTGGCAGAAGAAGCTTGTTCAATGATCCTGAATAAACTGCATGAAGAAGATCTTCCCAGAGTTGTATCTTCCTTGCTGGTCAAGGTTAGTGGCTTTACAATTGGTGTCCTGTACAGGAAACCTCCTCTTCAGATCAGAAATTCTTGCAGTCAGGGCAGTGCTGGTAGGTTCCCAAGGTAAGTTGGGACCAAACTAAGGCCATTGGTAAAGAGGAGAAAAGGTCTCCAGTAAGGAACAATAAAGTTTCCAGTTGAGACCAAGCTAAGGCCTTCGGTAAAGAGGCAGGTAAAGAGGCAATAAGGTCTCTGGTAAGAAGCAATAAAGCCCCAGGTAAGTTGGGACCAAGTTAAAGACCTCAGAAAAAGGCGGCAATAAAGTCTCAGGCATTGAATGAGAGGTTGTAACGAACTGAAAGTAAAATTTTTAAAATGGGGATTTCTCAGTCTTATCCAATTTTTCTGGCTCTTCAGGAGCTACTTTTGTCAAAAAAATTTAAAATAAAAAAAAGCACATTAGAAAGATTCCTGAGCAAGTGCAATGCCATTGCACCTTGGCTCCCAGTTCAGGAGACCTCACTGTAGTGTGCTGGGACAAGTTAGGCAGGGATCTTGATTTTGCTTGGGAACAAGGGACACTAAAGTCCGGAGTCCAACCTGTTTGGAAGTTAGTGCGTAGCAGTATCGAAGTCCAGAGGTACTGTAAAGAGGCGATGGAAAAAGGGAAAGCTGCACTAGAAATGTTACAAGAAGAAAGATCATAAGAGGTTAAGAGCACAGGAGAGTCAGGTATGGGCGAAACAGATTCTGAGGAAGAATTGCAAGCCCTCATAGAAAAGGTTTAGAAATAATCCCTTAAAGAACGGAGAGGGAAAGGAGAGAAGAAATGGCGATGAAAGGAGGAGGAGGACCCTCCTGGGACAATGCCGTGGGCGTCTTCTCCTTATCAGAGTGAGGAAGGGCAGGGCCAAGGTACAGGGCATTCGTTTTGCCCTGAGGTCTGGAGAGTCCTCCGAAATGACTTAAGTCAGGCCTATCCAGTTTTCCAGGATGCCCAAGGCAATAGATATGAGGAGCCTTTAGACTTTAAGGTCATCAGAACTTTGGCTGAGTCCGTGAGAACATATGGAATTTCAACTTCTTTTACTGTAGCTCTAGTTGAAGCCCTAAATAGACATTGCATGACTCCTAGTGATTGGAGTGTACTGGCTTGAGCATGTCTAATCCCCGGGCAGTATCTGGATTGGAAAGCCTTTTTGATTGAGTATGCCAATGAGCAGGCTGCAGCTAATTGGCCGCTGGAAACGCAGCATAGGACAGGGACATGATGCTTGGACAGGGACACTTTGCCAATCAACAGACAGGATATCCATTACCAGTTTTTGAACAAGTAAATCATATTGCCACAAAAGCATGGAAGTCATTACCCAATAAGGGAGAGGTGAGTGGTAACCTAACTAAGATACTGCAAGGCCCAATGGAACCATTTTCGGATTTTGTGGCCTGTTTGGTAGAGACTGCAGAGAGAGATTTTGGCATCACAGCAGCCATAGTTGCAGCTATCTCTTTTGAAGTTGTGGGTTCAGAAAAAGCTTTTGAAGTTGTGGGTTCAGAAACAGCTGCCGTGGCTATGAGCACATCGGTGCAGACAGTCTCTAAGTTAATTGAGTTGTTCAAGAATGTGGCTACCGCCTTGGATGCTCAATCCACAATTGGTGCTCAACTGAAAGGAGGTTTAATGATTGTAAACCAAAGAATTGATCTGGTGCTGGAGCAAATAGATACCTTGTGGCAGCTGGCCCAATGGGATATGAAAAGAAATATCCAGGCTTGTGTGCTACCAGCATTCAATATGAGAACTTTACACATGCTACTAATTTGTCATGACAGTTGTCTAGCCATCTTTTAGGAGATTGGCTGCTGACTTTGATGACTTAATGGTACAGCTGCTAGTGGCCATCGTTGCAGTAAATTTGACACGTGTGGATGCGGGACTGGCTGCCGTATTGTCATCGTGGTTCGCCGTCACCATGGATCATCGGAAAGAGTGGGCAGGAATGGGAGCCATGGCTTATCTCCTTCGTGGGCCTGTGGTGCCTTTGCAAGATGAGGTTTGCTCAGAAGCGGCATGCAGCTATAGTTGTCTAGGCATTTACAGCCATTGGGGCAGGACAGTCTCCCCAAGCATGGCTTGCAGTCATGAACAAGTATTGGTTCTTCACGCTCAGGTTGTATGGCTTAGCACTGCACTCCGAGTTAGCTCTGGAAGTGAGCAACTCTGAGAAGGGCAATTTTGGTTGCATGTGGGTTGGTGTCTGAGGCCCCATCTCCAAGAAAAAGTTGCCGGAGGGGTGTGGGACTGACTTGGCTGACTACCAGGATTCAGGGTCATTACAATGTCCACTGCATTACTAGAGACCTGACCATTACCCTTGCCTGTTGCATTAATAAAACAAAAAGGGGGAACTGTAGAGAGCTGCGAAGTGTTGTGCCTTAAAGATGGCGCTGGCTTCTGCCTCACACCTTCCCTATGGTGAGTGCTCTCTGGCATAAACAAGTCCTTATTTGATTAAACCTCTTCAGCCTGTTTGCTTCCGCGTTAGAGGAGGCTATCTGCATGGTTCACGTAGCTCATTGGGGTTGCTCAGCACAAGGGGATTTAAGCCTGTGCAGGTTTTGCCCCCTGTGGGAGAAGAAGCTTGTTCAATGATCCTGAATAAACTGCATGAAGAAGATCTTTCCAGAGTTGCATCTTCCTTGCTGGTCGAGGTTGGGCACATACAACTAGGCAATACATGTCTGGCTAGGCACTTGTTATAGTTATTTTATGCTTTCCATTGGGAAAAAAAAAAGGTGCTTGAATAACTTGACTCTTTAAGATCAATAAAACATTGGCCCAGGAATTCAGTCTGCCCATTAGTCAGGCAAAGAAAAGTAAGTGTTCACATCTGTGTTAAGAAGTAGTGGATAATCATACTGAAGTCATGCAAATTAAATTCCATTTTGGAAAATTCCATTTGCTTCCTTTTAGAAGCAAAGAAACACCTTACTATGGCAGTCAAGCCACCATTTGTGACTATATGGAGCAGCTCATGCTGAAACAGGTAGAGGATAATTCTGCAAGGACACTCCAAAACAAACTGAAAACAATTTGATTTACTGAAATAATGTCATAGAAGTTTTAAGAAGTAGAGAAATGTAATCTTGACGACTGCTTAAAAATGATTTTAAACTTCCAGTTTTAAGTGAATTTAACCAGCTTATTCAACTACTAAATTGGTTAAACTAGTTAGTATTCTGTATGAAAATTAGTTTGTCTCTTATCTTTTCTGTTTATCAAACATAACTTGAAAATTATTGTGTTAGTCCCTGCCCTCTGTTTGACACTAAGTACCACTTAGATTAAGAATAATTCTTCCTTTTGCTGCTTAGGTGGAATATAATATGACATGAATCAAAGATATATAGCAAGTTTCTATAGAACTCTCATTCTTCTGTACTGTCTCTAAGGTAGAAATATTGTGTTATAGGTTAAATGCTATATCATGTGTAGCATATAGTTTTAATTTTCAGTTTTATACATGTAAAATCAACCCAGAAGGGAGTCTCTGTGATAGATAATCTAGGTTCTGTTCTCTTTGGATATATCTGTGGGATATTGTCTTGAATATGTTAATTGAGGTGGAAGACACACTTACTAATAGCAACACTGTTACTAATCAACACTTAGACTGTGTGAGTGAAGACAGTCAGCTGGATCTTCACTGTTCTACTTCTAACCCTGGATGTCATATGACCACCTCCCACAAGCTCCTGCTCCTTTGACATCATCACCATGATGGACCCTAACCTGAAACTGTAAGCCAAGTAATCCCCTTCTACAAGTTGCTTTCTCTGAGTATTTTAAATCCTAGCCACAGTAAACAATAACAACAACCCCCCCACACACACACATTAAACCTAAGATACAACCTCCCTTCTTCCTCTACCCCAGAATTTCCAGCAAACAAGATAATAGTAATTGTGGACATGTATATTAAGACTACTTTGGAAATAATGGAAGTTGTATTAAATTTTGTTATTATAACTATGGGAAAAGAGCAATATTTTCATTGAAGTAAGAAATAAAGATAAATCAATAAATTGAAAACCCAGGGAAGAACCCTGTACCCTTGGATGGCAAAAGTGAAATGACTTTGGTTCTATACATCAGGAGAACTCATCAGAATTTGATTAGCTATCAAATAAGTGAGCAGATACTATACCTTCTTGCCTACAGAACCACTGAATGGCAGAGGAAGCTAAGGTTCATTCCACATGATTTTCTCATTAGTCAGATTTCATGCCTTTTAAATTATGTGGCTGAAATATTTATCATCATTATCTGCTTCTACAACTTGCATATATCTGGGGGCACAGGCCAATCCCACAGGCTTCCTTGACTTCTAGGGCCTCTGACTCTTTACAGCCCCAGAATCCTGTCTGTTTCATCCCCTTACCCATGCTAAAAGTTAGTCACGAATGGACAAATAAAAATGACATTGTGTAAATTTGGGGGTCATATTGGAAACATGTAGCCTATAATGGGTAAACAGAAACAAAACACTGTGTTCCTACACATCACTGGGTTTCTCTAATGTTGGATACTCTCTTTCTTATCTTTTTCTCGTTAATCCCTGACTTTAGGGCATTGGTTACTTAGAACTCATCAGTGTTCCTGGAAATAATTCTTTCCTTTTCCTTTCTTTCTTTCTTTCTTTCTTTCTTTCTTTCTTTCTTTCTTCCTTTCTTTCTTCCTTTTTGCTTTCTTTCTTTCTTTCTTTCTTTCTTTCTTTCTTCCTTCCTTCCTTTCTTTTTCTTATTTTACATATCGATCCTACTTCCCTCTCCCTCTCTCCCTCCTTCCCTCTTTCCCTCTCTCCTCCTCTCACATGCACCCTGACCACCCTACCTTCCCAGCGCCCCTCACTCCACATGTAGGGTGATGCCCTCATCTAAATCTGTCAAGTCATTTGAAGTAGGGACTGGGCCCTCGCTCCTGCCTCTAGGTAAGAGAGTGTCACTCCATGGGGAATGTGCCCCCAAAGTGTTTTTGTACACAAGGGATACATCCTAGGTCCACTGTCAGAGATCCCTTAGACGGCCCAGGCCTTCTAACTGAGACCCATGTTCAGGAGTCTGAGTGGGTCCAATGCTGGTTTCCCAGCTATCAGTCTGGGAGCTCATTGGCTCCTCCTTGTTCTGGTCCGCTGTCTCTATGTGTTTCTGCAGCCTAGTCTTATCTTCACTTTCTGCATCTGGATTCTAGTTAGGCTCAGTGTTTAGCAGTGGGTGTCTGCTTCTGTTTCCATCAGCTACTAGATGAGGTCTCCATGATTGAGGATAGGTTCATCATCAATCTCATTATCAGGGAAGGGTATTTATGGTAGCCTTTCCACTGTTGCTCTAATAGTTAGTTGGGTTTAGTCTTGTAGGTCTCTAGACATTTCTCTAGAGTCAGCTTTATCTTCAAACCTATAATGGCTCCCTATTATGGTATCTCTCTGTCTTTTTTCTTCTTCTATTCTTCCTTTGACTCAATCTTCCTAGCCCCATGTGCTTTCCTCTCTGCCTCTTCTCTTTCTCCTGGGAACTAGAGGAAGTCATTCTTTTCATAGTCCTAAAAAAAAAAATCAGACTATCAGACTACCTATGTAACCAGTTACCTACATACTCTCCAAATGTAACACACACACCACACACACACACACATGACAAACACACACAAGAGGTATATAATTTCACATAGAAACAGAATTTAGCTATGGTTCTCATATTGGGAATGGAACAGTTCTCTTAATGAGAACCTAAACTGATTATGTATCCTCATATTTGTTACTATCCTTTAAAATATTTGAAGATTAAATGATGGTGCACGCTATAGTTTTTAAATATTTCACAGGATTAGCAAGTAACACATGCAATCTGTGTTCATCATTAAATGGTAAGCATGGCTGTGATAAATATCTCCTTTTGTTTTCTTTAGTCATCCATCTGTAGCTAGTTGTTTTAATCAATAGGTCCTGATATAGCAGTAAATTACTGAATGCATTAAACTGGGATAAGGAATTGATCAAAGAATTAACTGATAAGAAATCTTCACACAATACATGGTACCTTTAAAAAGTGAATTGCAGACATGATGAAGAGATGGCTCAGTGCTTAAGAGTGCTTGTTGCTGTCCTGACTGCAACATATGCTAGGGCAATGGTGGCTCAGAACTTGTAAGAATGGCCAACCAATGACTGATTTAACTTGAGGCCCATGCCATGAGAGGGAGACCATGCCAGACACTGCCTGGATGGCCAGGAACCAGAAGCTGGATGGGCAGAGAACTAGGGCAGAACCAAACATGACTGGCCAAAAAAAAGTCAATAAAATGATTCCTAATGGTATTCTGCTATACTCAAAGACCACTGCCTAACCATATTGTCATCAGAGAGTCTTCCCCCAGCATCTGATGGGAGCAGATGAAGGTACCAATAGTCATACATTAGGCAGAGCTCAGAGAACCCAGCTGAAGATTGGGAGGAAAGATTTTAGGATCCATAGAGGTAGCGGCTTCTAGGAGAACATGACCTCCAGTATCAACTAATCAGGGCTCATATGGGCTCACAAACTGAAGCAGCAATCACAGAGCTTACATGGATCTGTACTAGGTCCTATGCATAAATACTGTAGTTGTTTAGCTTGGGGATTTGTAAAACTCCTAACAGTGGGAGTGGGGTTGTCGCTGACTCCTTTGCTGTTCTTGGGATCATTTTTCTCCTTTTGAGTTGTCTCTTCCAAACAACTCAGTATGTGCTTTGTCTTTTTTATTATTTAATATTATTATTCTTATTTTACATATCGTTCCCAGTTCCCTCTCTCTCCTATCCTCCCATGCCTGCCACAGACTCCCCATCCCATCCCCTATCACTCTCCAGGGAGGGTAAGACCTTCCATGAGGGATCATAAAAATCTGTCAAGTCATTTGGGGTAGGGCCCAGGCTCTCTCCTGTGTCTCTATGATTAGGGAGTATCCCTCCATGGGGAATTGGTTCCCAAAGTTCTTTCATAGACTAGGGATATATCCTGGTTCCATTGTCAGAGGCCCTATAGACTTCCCAGGCCTCCTAACTGAGACCCACATTCAGTAGTTCTGGGTTGGTCCTATGCTGGTTTCTCAGCTATCAGACTGGGGTCTAAGAGCTCTTCCTTGTTCAGGTCAGCTATTTCTGTGGGTTTCTCCAGCCTGGTCTTGACCCCTTTGCTCACCACTTCTTACTCTCTGCAACTGGATTCTAAGAGTTCGGTTCAGTGTTCAGCCGTGGGTGTTCACTTCTGCTTCTGGTAGCAATTGGATGAAGGCTCTAGCATGGTATATAAGGTAATCTTCAAACTCTTTATCAGGGAAGAACATTTAAGGTTGCCTCCCCATTATTGCTTAAATTGTTAAATGGGATCATCCTTATAGATTTCTGGACATTTCCATAGTGACGGATTTCTCATTAAATCTATAATGGCCCCCTCTAGTATGGTATCTCTTTTCTTGTTCTCCTCTATTCTTTCCTTGACTCAATCTCCCTGTTCCTTCTCCTCTATTCTTTCCCTGACTCAATCTTCCTGTTCGCTCATGTTCTTCTCTCCCCTCCTCTTCTCCTCTTCTCTTTCCTCCTAACTCCCGTCCCCTGATCCCAATTTGCACCTTCTGTAGTTGACCACATATGTCTCTCTTAGGGTCCTCCTTGTTTCCTAGCTTCTCTGGCAATATATATTGTAGGCTCATTATCTTTAGCTCCATGTCTAAAATCCATATATGAGTGAGTACATACCATGTTTGTTTTTTTTTTTTTGACTGGGATACCTCACTCAGGATGCTTTCTTCCAGTTCTATCCATTTGCATGTGAATTTCTTATATCATCTTGTTATGTCATGTTTGGTTGATATCCCTGGAAGGCCTTCTCTTTTTTCTGAAGAAAGTGGATAAACAGTGGGTCTTGGGGAGCAGGAAGGGATTACTTGGAGGAGTGGATGGAAGGGAGGCTGCAGTTGGGATGTATTGTATGATAAAATAATTTTTAAAATTTTAATTAAAAAAAGACAGAAAATGGTATTTACTTATTGCTATTGTACAGATCTTTGGTTTGGTTCCCAGCACCCATGCTTGGCAGCTCACACTTGCTTGTAACTCCAGATACAGAAGATCTGATACCTTCCTCTGGCCCCCATGAGCCTATGGTGCAGAAAATTCATGTAGACACAGTCCACATATACATCAAATAAATTAAAAATAAGTAAAATATTTTTAAGTGTGACTTACAGCACTCTAAAGCACGCTTAAAAGTGATATATTACTTGGATGCCTTTTGACCCTGATCTTGTTCATATTAATTAAATCAAGAAAATTTTAAGAATTTGTAACTTTCCATTTCAGTGTAAATCTCCTTTAAAGTGTAATTCTTAAGACAAATGATACCATTAAAAATGGGGCCAGTTATCAAAATTAAAAAGGACATCAGGGAAAGCATCAGAATATTTACTACTCTACTCAATGAAGACACATACAGCTTATACTGAGAAAAGAACTGGACAATATGTCTCTTGTGCAAGCAGTACTCATGTATGTATGCAAGTGCAAAACATGTTTGCCTTACATCCATATGGTAGTTGATCATAAAAGGTCAACTACCTTATCTTTTCCCCTTAAAATGCTTAATCATTGTCATTGAGTCACCTATGAGACCTGAAAATTCCTTACAACCATGTTCACCCATTTTACAGTGCTTCCATCTCCCTGCTTTAACTGAACCCAGGTTTCCTATGAAGCTTTTACTTCTGCTCCCCCCAAAATTTCTTCAAATAAAAAATTACTTCCCCATTCATTGAACTCCAGAATCTGGAAGCATACTCATTCACTACCACAATAGATTTTCCAGACTGTCTGTAATACATGAGTCTTGAACACACTGTTTTGTTTTGTTTGAGACAGGGTTTCTCTATGTTACAACCCTGGTTGTCCAGGAACTTACTCTGAAGACCAGGCTAGCCTCAAACTCACAGAGATCCACATGACTCTGCCTCTCAAGTGCTAGAACACACTTTTATAAAGTCTCACTCCTCTTTGCCTCATTATCTAGTCCTCTTTCTTAGGACTGTCTTTCTTTCTCCTCATGTGTTGTCTGATACTCTCATTCATTCATCAATAATTTATACAATTTAAGTTCTTACAATGGTACTTGACAATTATCACAGTGACTTTGATGTTCACTTGTAATGCCTGGTTGCCCAAGGCTGTTGTCAACAGTAATACTCCTAATGGATGGAATTTCTTTACTTTAGCTCTAATCTTTTACTTTATTCCTTAGATCTCAGACTATATCTCAGCATACATGACAAAGTATGTGTGTTCTACATTGGACTTTAAAACTTTAAAGTCCAATGTAGTCCTTTTAAAGTCCTTTAAAACTCTGTTCTCCTAGAAATTTCAAACACTGATTTTATAGCTCTTCTCTATCAGCAGAGCCTTAAAAACCAAAGTGTAGAGAACATGTATCTTTTATATATCTCAAAAATACTCATAAACATAGTAGGTGTTAGATAAACTTTATTGAATGAATAAGTGCCACTTTCTCCTTTAAATGTAATGTGTCTTCATATTCTACTGAATAAGATAAAATCTCATATCTAGAACCACAGGCATTGCTTTGTCTCAGAACTACATTTATTTGCTTCAATATGGTTTTGTCATATCCCTCTGTCATGATTTCAAGTGATCAGCTTAGTATTACTTGGAAAAATCCCTTGAGAATGTGAACAAACACTTCCAAACCAACACAGGGTCCCAAACTTTAATAGATCTGTCACAACAACCCTAGAAGTCCTCCTGTCATCCCACTCAGCTTACACAACCATTCTTTGCTAAGAAAGTGTCACATTTTCCCACATATTATTTCCCCTCTTGACTTTCATCCTTAGCATCTGTCATTATCTTGTAATTCAATCACGAAATAGTCTTCAGATAAATCTTTCATTTCATTGCTGAAATTGTATTACACACCTTCTCATAATGACAAATTATCTAGTCTTTCATATATGTATTCTCAGGAATCTTGGTATGCTGTAGCCTTCATTACTTTTCCCATCAGATTTTACTATGGTCAAGACCACCACCCCCCAATTCTCTCTCATTTTTTCCTCTCTCCTCTTTTTTTTTTTTAAATCTCCTCTCTTTTTTTTTTTTTTTTTTTTACTTTGAGGGTTTTTTTTTGGTTATTTTTTTCATATTTTAAATGTATTTTACAAACTAACCCCAGTATCCCTTCCTTCCTCATATTTCCTCCAACATCTTCCTTCTACTTAGAGCCCTCCCCTCTCAGCCCAGTCCACTCCTCCTCCTTTTCCAGTCAGATGTGGTAAGGACTCCCATGGGAATCAACAAAGCATGGTACATCAAGTTGAGGCAGAACCAAGCTTCTCCTCACTGCATCAAGGCATCCCACCACGGGGAATATGTTCCAAAGAGCCAGACCATAAATCAGGGACAGGTCCTATTGTAGCCCATGTTGTCCTCACACTAATAGCTGCCATCTTCCCTCAGCCTTCCTGAATGCTGAGATTACTGGTATGTGTGTCCACAGTATTTACTTTGAGACATAATCCAGTTCTTTCAACAAGTTAAATGACTATTTATGCATAACAGATACTGTATAAACCCATGGAAATGAAGAATAGCTTTTATTATAAGAAAAAAGCTAATAAACAAGATTTAATGGACATTAAAATATATGTTAGCTAGTAATAAATACTTAGAAAAACAATGTAGACATAGCAAATAGGTAATGTCATTTTTAATCTTCTGTTTTCTTGATTAGCATTACAGTTTTATTTATAGCTATTCACCAAGTGTTTGAGAGAGATTTTTAGTAGAAAAGGAAGCACCTCTGTGCTATATCATAGAAAAATTTCACAAGAGCACATAACAACTCCCAAATTCAGAAAAGTCAGACTTTTGTGCTTCATTCATGACAAGAAGATCCATAGGATTGAAGCATAAAAGAAAAGCAAGAATAGTACAAAATTGTGTTACACAGAATGTAATTGTTTCAGTCTATAAGATCATTGGAGATCATCATAAAGACTTCAGATTTTGAGTGGTAAAATGCACTGCAGGGTTTTGTGCACTGCAGCTGGAGTATTGTGAATGGATTCTAAAATTCTCAAATATAGAACCAAGAACAATTAGAAGACACCATTAGGAGACAGAAGATGGTGTCAGGTCCAAACAGTGATAATAGAATTGCCAGTAGCAATGAGCTGCAGGCTGGGATATGGGCAAACATTGAGCCCAAATGACTTGTGAAGAGATAAAAATGAGACATGTGATGTAAAGGGTGACTGTTGTCCATGTCTGTGGAAGAATGAAAGTCTTATTTAATAAGAGGTGACATAATAAGGATGTTGACTATCATGCTGATGTCATAACAATTTCTGGAACAGAATCCAATATAGCACAGTCTTCCAGCATCCAATATGCTCTAAGCTGTACAATATTAGAAGTGTGTCATTTCTAAGTAATTTCCTTCTGATATTTTTGATAGCTGCCAGCTATATACTATTCAGTGATATAAAGCTAGTTATTTAGAATGATACTGTGGGCCAAAGCATACTTCAGAAAAAGATAAAATGCATAAGATATAAGCCAGTATATATGCATGTAATCCATATTCTAACTTAACACATCACTTTCATTCTGAGTGAACATCAAATTCACTTTGATGATGGTCAAGTATAATTGCAGAAACTTAAGTTGTACAAATTATTGATGAGTGAATGAGAGTAACAAGCCATAAATAAAAAAAAATAACAGTCATAAGGAAAGATGACTTTCTTTAAAAGAGCTTTAAAATGGATATTTGTTTGCATTTTAGAAAAATAGTTACTTTTAGAAAATCATCATAAACACTGAAATGCTCTCACCAGTGTGCAAAACCAAGGAGACTGTATACAATCTATGCAAGTAAAAATCCATTGGTTAAGCCTGATGTGGACACTGTGTGTGGTCATCAACAGCATCACTGAGAATTTCTACTTAGACTGAATTAAGGAAGCAGTCCGGCCACTTTTCATCTTTTAACTTCTAAAGAAATCTTTCTAGTAGACCACCTATGAAGAGAAAACAGGCAGAAGGAAGGCTACACAGAAGAGGTACATGGTACATGAAGGTACACTTGAAGGAAATTGTCTCCATGTGGAGTATATTCTACTATATAGGTCAGTAAAATGCATGGCAAAGAAACCCTTCAAAACAAAGAACAAAGAAACAGTAGAAAAGGCAAGCTACTTAACCTTTCATCAGTTCTTTATGAAACAAGCACTGATGGTCAAAGTACCCAAGAAATACCACAGGGAGAAAAATGCTTTCAAATGCATTTTGGTATCTTCCCTATTTCTTTATTGTAATGCAATGATGTTGAATCTACAGAATTAAATCTGTCTAGTACTGAAGTTTAAACAGAATAAGTAAAACTAATAGTTAAAAATGAACCCTTTTTATATCAAGTGATATCTAGGCTTGTTTCTCAACTAGGCATGTAAAGAAGAAATATAATGGGAATAAACATTTTATTCTTAAAATTGAGATGTATCTGCTATTAACCAGACATATGAATCAGCTTCTTCAACCCTCAACTTCATTTCTTGTGACAATATCTGCACACATATCTTCAGAAATACTTTTTTTTCTGAAATGATTTTCCTATTTAAATTTTAAATGCTTAATTTGTTTGACTTTGAATGGAAGCAACTCATAAAATACTCCACTCCTCCATTGTGTTCAAAAAGGTTGCCTTAGTTTAGAATCAGGATCAAAAAGTAAAATGTAAAAGGGTTATAGAAAATCAAAAAATAATTTTTAAAATTTGTCATTGAACTTTGTGTAATTTACTTTTTACTTTTAAATTTTACTTATTTTATTTCTCTTGCTTTAAAGATTATGATATAATTATATCACTTCTGCTTCCCCTTCCCTTAATCTCAGCCCTTCCATAAAAAGAAACTGCTATAGATTTGAAATAGTCTTATTTTTACATATGAAAATGGTCATGAAAGCTTTTCCACTTATGTCTGGGCACAGAATATATATATGCATATACCTACTTAATACTCTTGTATACTTTTGTCACTGTATAAATTTTGGTGGGTGAATTTTACCATTAACATGAGTAGTAGAATTAGATTCATCAATTGTTCAAGTTCATGTTTATGTAATGGGGTCTTTTAAAAGAAAGATAAGTCAGTGTCTGGATATCAAGTTCTTATTTATAAAAGGTGGATAATTAATGTTATGATACTAGTTTTATAGTATGCACATGTTGCAAATGTATTTAATATTAACCATAGAAGAAATTTTATCAGTATGTCCAATAGAATAAATACTCACTAAATTGAGTCCTTTTCACTGTAGCTTTCAACAAAAGTTTGGTTAACATGTTAACATTATTAAAAAATAACACTTATAGTCAGACATGGTGGTACATGCCTTGAATACCAGCATTCAAGAGGAAGACTCACACATATCTGCATGAGTCTGAGGCCATCATGGTGTACAAAGAGAGTTCTAGACCAGTTAAAGATACATAGTGAGACCTTCTCTCAGTACTAAACACAATAATTGAATGTACAAAAATATTTGTGAAATAGTGACCAAAAAAGCCAGAGTTAAAGTTTCATAGTTACATCATCAAATAACCTACTTTTTAAAAAGTTGTGTGTCATTGAATGATATAGTTGTTTTTGGCAGCTGGAAGCAGAGTTCAAAAAGGAGCAGTGAATAAAATATCATATTTTATAATACTAATAGAAAATGAAATTTTCTATTAATAATTTGACAATGACAATCCATCACGCCTCACCTCATCTGCAACTTCTGCCACACATCATAATTTTAGGTCTCAGAAACAATGATTAGGTGCAGCTGTAAAACACACTGATTCAAAATGAAAGGTTCATTAGTCACATAATAGGAGCTGTGCAATGAAATCCAGGATTTCCCTTTTGTCTACTTTTCAGTACTCAATCTGTTTTGGCCTGAGGTCTGCATGCAGACAGATGCCCAGAATTGATTTTTTACACCCTAATGATTCCCTTTCCGCCCTTTGCGTTGAGTTGATGGAGGTGGACGATGATTGCACTGGTACTCTATAAATAGGTTGTGACTCCCTCACAGAGTACGTAGATCAAGGATCAGTGTGGTGTAGATGGACGTTTTCTCCACATTGGCTCTCTCATCTGTGTGCACCATGTGGACACTGAGTAGTGAGTAAGTACTGCTGAAATTACAGTTTCCCTTTGCGTTGTGTTCTATGGGCTGAAGAAATTACACTGACTAGAGAATCATAAAACACAATACTCCATGCCTGGAGGGTTTCAAGTTTTCTAGATTACCTTTTTCAGTCATCTAAAAGTAATTCCCTATGTCCTCTTAGCATCTACTTCATAATGGAAAACCAATAGTTTGGGGACACGGATGCTGAGCACAGCATGACATGACATGGCTGAGCAGCAATGCTCATGGTCCCAATTCAGAGGCATCCAAATCATTTCTGCATTTACTCTTGCACTCCTACAGCTAGTGTTATTTCACATGGTAAGTAGTGTATTGCTATTGAAATACACCCTAATACTACAGGTGAAAAAAAAGAGTAATCTGTCACCAGGCCAGGAAGGAAAAGGGAGAAGAAAAGAGAGAGTTGCCACTGAGAAATTTGGCAAAATCATTAGGCATTCATTTTTTACTAACTTGAGCTCATTATGAATTTTTTTTTAGAAAATCTTTGTTTTTCCTTCTCTGTGTTACATTCTTTTAGGGCATTTGATTTCACTTTTCTTAATAGCAGCAATATCTCATCTTGGTCTCTTTTCCACTGACAATAAACTAAGAAATCTCAAGAAGCAACATTCACAATAGAGTAATGGAAAGATCAAAACAACTACATAGTGGCAATAAATTAATAAATATAGTTTTTCTATGAACACATTTTAAAAGTATATATTCAGTTTCTATGCTTTTGGGATTCAGAAAACAAACATTGTCAATATGTATAACAAATACCAAATTAACATGATAAGCAGCTATGGACTACCAAATACAGTTTCATGCTTCATTAATGTGAAAGGCCATCATCATTCTTTACTAGTTTATTACAAACTAAGTTTAGGAGCTGAAGAGATAGCTCAGTGGTTACGAGTACTGACTGTTCTTCCAGAGGGCCCAGGTTCAATTCCCTGTACTCATATGGAAGTTCATAACTATCTGCAATTCCTGTTCCAGGGGACCAGACACCAATGGCAAAACACCAATGCATATAAGATAAAAAAAATAATTAAAAAGAACTAAGTTTAATATTTCTGTTTTAAAATGGCAGAAAAAGTCAATACTTATAAAAGTATTCCAATAACTATAAGATCTGTTCTTTCATAATAATAAGATGGGTTTTTCTTTTAGGATCTATCTGTCATTTTAATTCAACACAGTAGTATAGAACCAACACTTATAATATTGGTAGCCCATTTAATGTAATCACTAAAATGGCTTAGCCATTTTATGTAATTTTTAAAAATTTATTTTTAGTGTGTGTGTGTGTGTGTGTGTGTGTGTGTGTGTGTGTGTGTGTACATGAGTGCAGGTGTCCACAAACTTCCAAAAAGAGTTTCGGAAGTTTGAGTTTGAGTTTCTTGCAGCTGGAGTTACAGGTTCTTATGAGTCCTCTGATGTGAGTACTCAAAACCAGCTTGGGTTCTTTGCAAGAGAAGTATATATACAGTCTTGCTTGTTGAGAGAGACCCTAGCTGCCATCTCATTTTTAGTGTACATAACTTAATTTTTATTTTGTCTCTTAGAAAATGCTTAAATGGCATAACCTAATGTTTCTGGCTGTCTTCAATCTGGAAGCAAGTTTCTTAAGGTGTGTGTCAGAGCTGCAGTTTCATAGTAAGATCTGGTAACTTCAAGTGCGGTGTGTGGATTGGAGGGCTCAGATTATCCAGGAGCATGATAAATGCAAGCTCTCTGATTCTAGTTGTTTCCCACTGTATCAGAAACTGCCAAATGATATCAAGGTATTTCAGGTGAATATATATGCGTACTTATAATTTTTGTTGTTGTTTGTTTTGAAACTGTCAGGCTGGTGTAATACATGCAGAAATTCTTCGGCCTTGGTTTATTGCACGCTGGAATTAAAGGCCTGACCGACCTATCAAACCTGATTTCTGATTTTGTTTTATTTGTCTTTGGATTTGCTTTTCTGAATCAGATCTCACTATGTTCCTCAAGGGGACCCAAACAACCTATGTAGCCTTAGACTTGTATGTGTTCTCCTACTACAGATTAATGGCTGATGAAATTACATGTATGCATCATCATACCTGATGTCTCAGACATGTTTATATGAAAATAAATACATGAAGGGCTAACACTATCCAATGCCTACTTGACACTGGACATCTCCCTTAGTTCATTTGTTACAGACACTGAGGAAAAGCTAAGATTTTATTAATAGGAAGACATGTTGAGTCTCCTGTGTTTCACTGGTTTCATGTTTTTTATTAATAATATAATTTAAAAATTTTACATGTCGATTCCAGTTTCCTCTTCCTCACTAAGAGAAAGAGAAAGGGAGGAGAGGAAAGCACGTGTGACTAGGAAGAATGAGTCAGGGTAGGAATAGAAGACAGAAAAGAGAGATTCACAGAGACAGACAGAGAGAGAAAGAACTTAAAAGATGGAACCATTATTGGTTTGAAGAGAAAACTGAACCTAAAGAAAGGTCTAGAGACCTACAAGACTGACTCCAACTAACAATTCAAGCAACCATGGAAAGGCTACCATAAATGCCCTTCTCTGACAATGATATCTATGACTAACTTATCCACCATCATAGAGTCCTCATCTAGTACCTGTTGGAAACAGAAGCAAACACCTATAACTAAACACTGAGTCGAACTAGAATTCAGATGCAGAGAGAGAGGAAAAGACCAGGTTGCAGAAACACACAAAGATAGCTGACCTGAACAAGGAGGACTTGTGGGCCCCTCAGACTGATAGCTGGGAATCCAGCATGGGACTGACTCAGACCCGCTGAATATGAGTCTCAGCTAGAAGGACTGAGCAGTCTGAGGAACCTCAGACATTAGAACCAGGATGTATTCCTGGTGTACAAAAGGACCTTGTGGACACATCCCCCATAGAGGGATACTCCCTTAACCGAGAGGCAGGAAAGAAGTTCTAGTCCCTACTTCAAATGGTTTCATGTTTTATGCAATTTCCTGTAGGTTTATGCAGACATTTCATGATTAGATAGCATAAGGCATCAAGAGTACTTCCAAATCTGAAGAAAGGAGGAAGAATATTTCAACATGTTAACAAGAAGACTGGCAGAGTAATTCTCATTTTTGTTCAAGTAATATTTCATCTATACTGTCAGATATAAATATTCAATATTTGTCATATATGATAAAAATTATTTTACCAAAACCAGAACTCACAGAAAATACCATTATAATTATCCTTTAAAAATACTTGAAAGTTAAAAGGCAAACATAAGCAATCATAAATTCCATATTACATATTATATAACAATATATACAGTGGTCTCATATATCAATTACATGATAATATGTATTCTGATGTTTTTCTTATGACAATTACTTTCTAAGAATCATATTTAAGGTTACATTGAAGAGCTTTCTCTTAGGAACTTATAAACAATAAAAGTACAAATTCCCAGGCATTTCACACACTTTCACTAACCTAATTGCTCAGAAAACATTATAAAATAATTTAATCATCTTTCTAATATAGTGTTCCAAGCTAATGAGATCCTTAATTATACCATATACAGTTCTGTTTGGAAGCAGAATTTGTTAACTTATTTTAGAATGATTAAAGTAAAGATTTTAGTAATTTCAGAAGCTAAAGAAAACACTTATTAAAAGTCTTCCAATTATTATGCAGATAAGTGATTGACAATTTCAAGGAAATGAAAGTGGATAAGGGAATGTTGCATTTTGCAATGTGGAGAACAGCCTCAGTGCATTTTCTGCAATCACTGAGGGAATCTGCTTTTGCAACTATGACTTTGCATGCACAGACAATATTCTCCTCTTGAAGTAGCCTATTTTGTTGTAGGATTCTGTGTAATTAGGATAGGTTGAATCACATTTTAAATTTAATGGAATTAGGAAGAGCACATTGTAACATTGCATTATAAAATGTTTAACTAGAATTATAGAAAGAGTGAGGCACATAATATAGAAATATTAATGAGTAATATTGAAGTTTGTGCTTAAAAAATGAATAAAGCTAAAGAGTTGATTCAGCAGTTAGCAGCACTGGTTCCTCTTTCAGAGGACCTGGGTTTGATTCCCAGCATCCACATGGTGGCTCATAATCATCTGTAACTCTAGTCCCAGTGGATTTGATGCCCTCTTTTGACCCCCATGTTCACCAAACATGCCTATGATGCATACACATACATTCATGCAATCATTGTACACATAAAATAATACAATATACAAATCTTAAAAAAAGAGTAATCAATTACTCAAGGATTTCAAAGTAGCTCTAGAAATGCTCTAAAAAAACCTGGTTTTATCTGTCAAAATGATTAGATTGTTCAACAAGCATCAAATACATAAGTACATATTTGTTGTTGTGAAAACATGAATTATTTTTTTATTTTAATAGAAGAAAACACACATTGTTTTGAAAGTCCCTTTAGAATGTATGTCTTAAAATTTACCATCCATTTCTTCAAGTGTTGGGGAAAAAACTAATCTGAAAATGTAAATAGATGTGAAATAAAATAATGAAAACAGAATGCAGTCAGCCATGTGGCATACTTCAGGATGCAATGCAGAGTGAAACCATGTTAAACGTGAAATTAATTCTTATTCATGAGTTTAACTCTAAAGGGATTATTTCTTCAACCTTGTATTTCAGTGCCCTTTATTTTTCAAAATGTTCATAGCATATTTTATTGTATAAAATACATTCTGTATTTTGCCTATAGCATATCGCTTATAAATAAACTATGAGACAAAACATGTACACTTGTAGTGATGACCTTTCAATTACTAAAACAGCAACAAAAATAAATGTGTTCTTAACTCATCTACAGAGTACTGCCTAACCTTGGATCCAGAATCAAGTATCTAATTGTATGGCTTCAAGTGTACCTGTAAGAGGCAATGAAAGTGGCCTTACAGTAGGGTAATGACATGTGAACCATGATTAAAAGCCTATATCTTTAGATGAATTACTATTAATCTTTATAACCGATAGTCTGTGCACAGAGTCTTTTAAAGTATAGTTTCAAAGAAACACATACATGACACGCCTAACATAAAATAACATTTAGTGAATATCAATTAATTAATGAAATTGGTTAATTTTACAACCCAGAAATGTAAATTAACATACCTGTATAACACTACATTGATAATTAGAAAAAGTGGGGCACATAATTTAGAAATCTTAATGATTTCTGGATATTCAAATTGCTTAGATACCACCTAGCAAGCCAGGTGTCCTCAATATTGAGGCACTTGCTTTTCTCTGCAGGGGAATAATTGGTGTTTCATGTGAAGCCAATGTCTACAGAGGCAGTTAAGTGACCAGAGTGAGACATGTATATCCATCTGTGATGGATGAAGTCCCTTTACTTCATTTCATGTCTAAATCAGTCTTTCTATTATGTTCACTACTAAATTATCATTTGATAGCTACAAATGGGAGCATCTTGACTTACCTACACTGGTTAAGTACATCCTCATGATGATGGTAGACAACACTTGAGATCAGAATTTATAAAAGATGTATGCATACAATGAATGCAAAAAGTTACAACATGTGTTCAAAAAGTAATGAAAATTTACAAACTTTGGTCACTTTATCTGAGCTCTGTGTTACATTTCATATAGGGCTTTGAAAGTAGCAAAAAACAGTAATCTAGCTGCAGTAATGATGAAGTGAATGTGATGGGGAAAATGTACCTTTAAAAATGCAAGAGAAAGCTGCAAATAGGGCAGGAAGTTAAGATCTAAAGTCCTTCACTTAGTCAGGGGTGAGGGATATACAACCTTGAGAAAGATGGGATGTGGCCAAGAGCAGTAAAGCAGACACAGCCATAGGAAAAAAATTGAGCTCACAGATACTGCAGGCTACTTCTTTCTTTCTCTTGCAAATTATTCATGAAACATTTGATGTTCAAGAATGTTTTACAGCTCATACAATGAAATAAATAAGTTGTCAACATGAAGCTTAATACTCCATTCCTGAGCCTCCTAGACTTTCCCTGTCCTGTGTCCTCTTTCCCTGTAACTGGAGTGTGTGTGTGTGTGTGTGTGTGTGTGTGTGTGTGTGTGAGAGAGAGAGAGAGAGAGAGAGAGAGAGAGAGAGAGAGAGAGAGAGAGACAGAGACAGAGACAGAGACAGAGACAGAGACAGAGAGGAACAGTATATAGGTTTTTAATAGGTTTCCTTTCACAGACTTTCCCTGTTCAGCTTTCCAAAGGCAGATTTCTCAGGCTTCTGTACCTTTCACTATTAACCTTATCTGGATCTCTGCTTTCAAAATTCAATTGTATTCTCCCTTTGACCCCGTCATATTGATTAGCTGTCATATCTTCTTGGATCCCATACCTGAAAATCTTAATTGTAAAACATTTTGAGAAATATCTTTCCACTTTTACTTCTGTGGGTAAGAAAGTCATGACTTGCCCTATATTAATAGTCTTTAACTTAAAATTTGCCCTGTCTCAAATCGTTCATTCCTCACAAGCAAGTTAATTATTCCTAGTATGCAGACCATTAATCATTTGAAGAAGTCTATCTAGCTCTCTCCCTTAGAGAATAAAGAAAAACGACTATGGCAAAATTAATATATCCATAATGTCATTATAAACTTCAGTTTGATGACCTTTATATACCTCACAGTCCAAAAACAGTGAGTGCCGGTGCCTCGTTAATGGGGAACTAAATGTCCCTAATCATGCCCTGAAATGATTACCTTCTTATCTTGACAATATTTAGCGAATCAGTGCAATTAGTATTTTCATGATAACCCTTTGCTACTGTGTAGTCTAGTATGGCCTCTTGCCCCTAAACACTCAATAATATTACTTTTATCTTTCTCTTAGAGCCCTGTCAATGATCTTCATTTTGCTATAAGTATTTATTAAGGTATTATTTTCTTTTACAATATGAACTCCCTAAAAAAGGAGATTTTTTTTTCAGGACAGGGATTCCAGTGCAATAAATTTTTATTCTCACTCAAATAACAACATAATAGCTTCCCATGTTTTCTAAAATATATGAGATCAAAGACAGGGAGAAAGTACTCGAATAATGTATGTAACAAATCATTTTCTTCTTGATTGTGTAGTAAGTTAAAAGAACTTTCTGTTATAGCATGAATTCTAATTGTTGTTAATAATAAAAATTCAGAGATAGGTATTGAGGTTCAAGCTAAAGATCAGAAAACTAAAGAAGCAAAGCCAATAGAGTGTTTTTACCTCTACCAAGGCATCGACCAAAGCGAGTCAGTCCTGCCCCCGGAGTGACTCTGGACTGCAATATTCTCCACCAAACCTCACATTTCCCAGAGACTGCACTGAGGCCTGCTTTATATTCCTCTCTAGTGCTGGGATTAAAATCATACATCAAAGGTGTGAGCTCTGTTTCTCTTTTAGACTGATTCACTCTCATATAGCCCAGGGTGGCCTTGAACTCACAGAGATCCATCTGCCTTTGTTTACTGAGTGCTGGATTAAAGGTGTGGCCAACACTGCCTGCCCTCTATGGCTAACTGGTGGTTTAGCTCTGCACTCTAATCTTCAGGCAAGCCTTGCTTATTAGATTACAAACAAAATATTACTACATTTCTCCTTTTTGTCTAAAATAAAGACTATAAAAATGTGATAATATTTTGTTTATGGTCTAACAAATAAAGGTTGCCTGAAGATCAGAAAAGCAAAGCAGACAACCACCAAAGAGTTCATATCTCTACCAAGGCTCAGACCAAAAGGGTTAATCCTGTCTTCATTGTAACTGCACACTGACTTCTGTCTCCTCTTATATTCTTCTCTAGTGCTGGTACTAAAGGTATGTACTACAACTGCCTGGCCTCTAAAGCTAACTAGTGTGGCTACTGGGTTTGAAGGCATGTGCCTGTATGCCTGACTGGCGTGGTTAGCTTTGTCACTGAAAGTTTATTAATTAGAAGAACAGATCCAAGCAATTAATTGTTGAAAGCTGGACTTCCTCACTTTCATGCATTCCAACCATTTTTTGTAAAATCACTGTGTAATTAAGACTTGCAAATATTCATATAGCCTGCCCCAAATCCTTCTACCTATTAACCTAACCCTATATGCTCTTACTAGAAAGTATCTGGATCATTTTTATCAAGGCTTTCCTTCTATTTTACAGACAGTGTGGTAATATATTTTTCTGAAAGCCTCTGCTGTCTTCAAAGACACTGAACTTTTGCCAGACCTTGCATCTAAGTTAATAAAGTTTTTTTTTTTAATCATTAAGGTATGTATGTTTTAATTTTAACTGGCCTTTAAGAAAACAATGTAACCAACCATACTATGACTTGGATTTCTCATGCAATGGGCATTTATAACATAAGCTAAGTGCATAAATATAATTGTCAGCCATGTATTCTTCTACACCTCTCAACCAGAATAATGTATGTGTGAATTGTGGTGACCATTTGCAAAAAGAGAAAGCAACTTTATTGAAACAAAGAAAATACTCTATAAAAGATGGAAGTAACATACAGGCACAGGTTGGTAATATCTGTGTACAGTTTTGAGTGCTATTTGTTTTTCCTTGCAATACTCTGTTGTTTTCTGCATAAAGGCTACTATCATTTTTTGCCACATCATGTTTTCTATCTTGTTTAGTAAGTATAGAGCAAAGTCCTTTGTTAAGGATAGGAGATACACAACAGACAGGCACCATGAACAAGCACATGCCTTAGGCACAACAGACAACAGAAACAGATGAAACAAACACAACAAAGGTTTCAGACAGTCCAGCAACCACAGACTACAGACAGATGAAAGACATGGAGAAAAACAAAGAATTCTAATTCGGGCTCACTCTTGGTCAAACTATTGCAACAAGGGGTTTTTAAAAAAAATTCTTAATCCAGTATTGGTGCAGACAGAAACGTTGTTTCTTTTTAAAGAATACATACATACATACATACATACATACATACATACATATATATTACTGTATTACTGACTTTTTCTGTTTCTGTAATACCTTTTCTATGGAAAATAGCAGGTAATGAATATTGAACCCAGGCCCTCACTCTAAGCCAGTGCTATATTTTCAACCTTGAGGACTTTCTATACATATATTGGGGGGGGCAATATGTAATAAGTAATAGCCCAACGGGCATATGGTGTACCGATTAGAGAGCCCAATTTTTCTTCATCTGAACACATAAGAGTCAGAAGTGAAAGTGATCTAACATGATGCTAAAATCATTAGCATCCAATATTGAAAAAATAATAGCAATTATAATTCACAGGAAGGAATTAATAGATAAGACATTTGTTTATGAGCATGTTGATTGCTCATACTTAGTATATTACTAGTTGGAAAATGAATGTTCATGTAAAAGAAAAAGACATGCTAGAAAGTAGAAGAATATTATTATTTAATTTATATTATACTGAAAAACCAGTGTATTTGCATTCTTATAGTTTTACATGTGAATCATATTTGAACTTTTAAATATATTCACAAAGTAAATACCCACATAGATCTAAAAGCTCAACAATGTATTTTATGTGTCAAATTTACAATTCTAATTTCAGTTTATCATAAGTTAAATAAGCCCCAATTGCAGTATTTAGATTCTTAAGACTGGTATGTAAAGAGCAAATAATGGTATTATTTGACAAAAGACATAGAAAGTTTAAGATATGTTCAATAACAGAGACTAACAGTACTGGATCCACATATATGTTAAAGCAATATATTTTGCCTTTACTATTAGCTAATGTTTTTGATGTAGTCAGCATAGGATTTAGTTGAGCCTTTATTCAAAGCTGTTCAGATGTATAAGGATGATTTAATGAACAGGTTCCAGATGCTCTTCTTATCTTTTTTAGTTACAAAATCATAAGGACACCAACTTTCTTTTACAAGGAAAAGACAAAGCTAAGCATACCTATAGCCCTTCCATATTTAAAGGGAAAACACAGAAATTATAAATGATGAGGAAAAGGCACTTTGATCTTCAAACATGGTTGAAAATGACTGAACATATATTTGCATCTACTACATTTTGCTGACATAAAAAGGAGACCTTTTGTTGTTGTTGTTGCTAATATGGGACTATTAGAGAACAGAAAAGGTCAGTCTGCACAGTTAGGAGTGGCTGCCTGAAGAAAGAAGTTGCCTTATGTGGAGGCCATGGGGGATGGTACTGAAGACACTTCTTTTGAGATTTATGTAAATGAAGAGCTGAGTTCTTGGCAGGTGGTGACTTTGGGAAGGTCAGAATAGAAGGAAGGTTGGGATGATCAAGAATAGAAAGTTCATTAAAGGATGGCCTGATCCTATCCTATGCTCTGTGTTAAGACTTGCCAATACTGAATATATTTATACAGTTTAGTCTGTCTGTGGAAAATCTCCATAAACTTTGAGGAAAAAGTGCCCCTTTGTGCCCAGAGAAGCACTGCACACTGAAACCTAAGGCAGTTGTGAAGAAATCACAGATTGCAAAGAGGGAACCAAATATCTTTAGACAGTTTAATTTTGTGAAATGCACCATGTTCTCTAAGGAGAAATTTTTCTGGGGAGCATTTGGAACATACAGGTACTACAACTTAATCACTTTATATGTTTAAATTAAAATCTAAATTAAGAAATAGTCAATATTTTGAGCAATATTACAGATCAAACAAAGACAGTGAATTCACCTTCAAAATAATTTTCCAATTATATAAAGCTGAAATGACTATAGCTTTCAAGGATGTTACAGTAAGATAATCAGCCAGTGTGAACCTTGAATATGACTTTGTATTTAGTAGCATAAAAAATTGAATCAGTCTTTCATGGCTCATTATGGTAAGCAAGATCATACTGGAAAAATGAACTAAGCTGTACGAATTCCAGTTTTTCACCTCCTATAGCACTTTATGTATTTAGCACTATTTATACATTATGTATGCAAATAGCTAATACTTTATTTTGGTATCATTGTCTCTTCTGTTA
Source organism: Cricetiscus sungorus (assembly GCA_030556225.1). Classification (NCBI taxonomy): domain Eukaryota; kingdom Metazoa; phylum Chordata; class Mammalia; order Rodentia; family Cricetidae; genus Cricetiscus; species Cricetiscus sungorus. The sequence continues at coordinate 13,940,743 of JANBXA010000253.1, forward strand.
AGAATCTTAGGTTCTTGAATGTTGTGATCTGTGGCAACTTAAATATTGCATCCATAATGAAAGTTCACATGGTATTTTAAAATGTCTAACATAATATAGTCTCAACAAACACTGTTATCAAATATCGTCCCAAAAGACCACAGAGAAGATTACACAAATGACTATTATTCTTCTTTTAACATAAGAATATGCTTCAGTGAGAAGTTGAGTATTTCTCCAATTAACCTATTCTTTTTAGGACTTTGATAAATTTCTTAATTTCTTTGTGGCTTAGTTGGCACTCTAAATGTTAAAGACCCATGTGCTAAGAAGAAACATACCCCCATCTTCAACATGTATGTCTCCTAGTTCCTGGGATTTATAATTTCTAGAGTCATTTTGATAGTAGAGGAAGTCAAGAGAATGTTTATGTTGTTGAAACTGTGATTAGTCATAGCAGCTGTTGCATGCAATAAAAAACTAATACATTTATTAGGAATATCTAATGAGGGAAAGGGGCAAGGGAATATATTTTCTTCTAGATTCCATCTATCACCTTGGTGGTGGCAGGAATATTGCCACTTCAGATGATGTGAGTTATCCCATTCCAAGAAAATTTTCCTGAAGTAGAAATTCCTGCCCTTTGTACTTTTGTCTCCCTTCTTCTAAGTTCATATATTTATCTCTGCTGGCCATCTCCTCTACAACTCCAAAATATAAATGTAAAAGTACAAGGCAAGTCTTGAAATAGAGGGTTATGAGGCACAGAGAAGAGATATGTCTACGTTGTTCTCGAAACCTTGGTGACCACATGTAGTGAGTAACCATCGGTTTCAGAGTCAGGGAAAGGGAGTAGAAATCTACATGTTTCTGCCAGGAGTATGATAAACCTTCCTTGTTCTTCTAATCATACCACACTGATTATCCTTGTAGAAAGCAGGCTAACCTAATTTCCATAAATGGAACTCTATTAAAACCTCTGCTACTCTTGACTAGAATACAAAATCCACCAACAATTGTTTTCTATTATTTTACGCATACCTGTCACATAGTGAAATTAGAAAAATACCTCCTGAATGAATAAATTGTTCGAGTTTACTATATTGTTTTTATATGAAAAGACCACAGTAGAAAGAAAGGTATTTTCATGTATTCAATGGTGAACACAGAAATGTTGTTCCTTCATCCTGTATCCTATGTACTCTATGTAATTAGGGAGGTAGTTTGGACTAATAAAAAAAGAATTTTAAATAAGCTGAACTAAGAAAATCCCTTACCCACCACTTAAGCTGATCAGAGGAACACAGACTCCTCCGTGATGTGTCACACAAATTTTGAATGCATCTTTACCCATAATTCTGTACTCTTTTTTTTCCAGAATCAGTAGGTGTTGAAATAAACTTTATGGTTAATTTTACAGGATCACAAGCATACACATATAACATTGAGTTTATCCACATTGAGTGTGTGTGTGTGTGTGTGTATACATAAAAACTGAAGTTAGGAAGTAAGCTCCTGAGTGTCTTTGGTTATTTTTTTAAACATTATTTGCAAAAATGGATGAAATTTTACACAGAGAAGTGAAGATAAATTCAGTTCCTTGGTTTATCATAACATCCTGTTTTTGTTTAGAGAAGGGCTGGCCTCCCATGGATATCTATAAAACATGGTATATCAACTTGAGCTAAGAGTGGATTGGTTAGGGGGTGCAGAAGAAGGATGGAGGATGAGGGAGTTGGAAAGAGACAAGAGAAGGGAAACTGTGGTTGGGATGTAAAATTTAAAAAAAAATTATAATATGTGAAAAACATGAAAAATATTTTAATTATAGGTCTAATATTCGTAGAAGGAAAGAAGTAAGAAGAAAATAAGATATCCTTTCATGCAAGTCAGTTTTTCAGCAGGTACAAAGGTAACAGAAACAAAACTGTGGTCAAATTTCCACATCAATTTCACATTATTGGTATCAATATATTTTCTTTTCTCAAAAATAATATTTATATGAACACCTGAAATTTTTGATGAGTCTACTCTTCCCAGTGCTAATATACACACAATATTTCCAATGATTGTTACTATACAAATAATTCTTCCAATATTGTGTTGAGTAATGCTGGCATGGTTGTTTTGTCTAATGGTGTGGGTATTTATCCCCAAGGATAGCTGATATCTGCTTTCATAAGGTTTAATCTGAGACTCAAGCTCAAATTTTTAAAATTCACATTAGGTTTGTTTTTTCAGACAAGTCTTCAAGTTCTTTTCCTTTTGTTTTTAATTTCTGGAATTCTAATGGATTGAAATATCAAGGTTAAACTTTACTATTCCTTGCTAATCATATACTTTTCAGTAGAAGCTGTCACATTCAGAGGCACTAAAATAAGAAATGTAAATAAACAAAATAACTGTAGTCAAAGTTTTGATTATAGTAATGGTAATAAATAAGAAGGTAAATAACCCTAGTTTTAAGTTACCATTTTAAAATTAGATTTTTCTTTCAATTGGTTAATTCAGTAAAAATCATATCCTTTGACTACTGCTTTGATTTTCCAGCCCCTTCAAAGGGGAATAAATTCTGCAGTGATCTTTGCATTCCTCTTTAAAGTATACCCCCAATAGGGTTATAAAAACCCTCAATTCAAACCATTAGGGCAACAGCTGATGTCTTATTGTCATGTTTTCTGAGAACCCTTCTTTACATTGTCAGTTGATGAAGCAATTACCTGTATGACCCAGAAATTCTGTATTTTTTCTAAGAAATTCTTAGAGAGCATTTACATCCTTTCAGCTAGAACAGAAAGCCTTTGTGCATGTTATCAGGCCTTGTGGTAACTGTCAGAGAATGGGGACTGCCATTATTGAGGATCCCTGCTGCTGCCACCCTAGTGATTTGTCACCTTCACATCTCAAGTGGGAGGAGGCCAGATCAACCAGAGGAAACTATTCATTTAAAGGTGACATTTCTTCTTCCACAGACAGCACTTTAAGATCTAGAATTTTGTACTTAATTAATGGTTGCCTTTTGTAGCATGATAGACCTGTTCATTGAGGTTTATAATGCAACCTGCTACTCTGGCATTCCGTGATATCACCATCAAAGTTAGAAAGATACTGCAGCAATTAGAGTTCCTCTACTTTATTGAAGAATTCTGCTAAAATGCAAAGGAAGTTTTGGATGGATGAAGATTGAAGAGTCTTCTGGTTTTACTGCCTTTTAAAAGTCTAATTTATACTCAGTGACATTTGTTTATCTACCCTCTTTCATTAACATTTATGAAAGCATACACATATTTCACAGCCCTAGTAGATGATATGCTTAACAAGGCTTTAGGGGTTTCTTTTATCTTTATTAGGCAGCTCAGTAATAATTCGTTATGGTGTTTAAAATTTAACACCAAATCTGATCTTACCATTATTATTTCCTTATCTCTGAGTCCTGAAATGAATTGAAACTAAATTTATCAGCTATGGGGTCTATTCATCTAAGCCTGAAAGATCAAATTGACGTTATTCCTGTTCTTTCATTGCCACAACAATATTGAATATGTCCAATAGAGAACAATGTTTACTTGATAATACTAAATAATTGAGAATTCCATTCATTTTGGTAGTTCAATATACTACTCATTGAGGTGTAAATTTGTCTTTGTGGTTAATGCATTGGAACTTATCCCTCTTACTTTGTGATGTGTTTTTCTGAGAACAAAGTTCATCTGGGATGTACTATTAGTTCCCTTTAAAGATAAATATTCTCACATCATGTGGAGACCACAAAGAATGTCACATGAAAACACACTTCTTACCTCCTGTGAAAACACTTCAAATATTGTTGAAGAATTGAGAAATGCCCAAGTCTGTGCACTGTGATGAGAAATATTTTTTTTAAGTATACCTGGCTCAGTTTAGTGACATCCCATCCATCTGTAGGATAAACTGCCAGCCAGCCTACCCAAGCTTCAGGGTAATGGTTCAAAGCGCTGATGGTTAATGTTACACAAATTGCTAATTCAACATGGGGCACCACCCCAGGCATGTATTTCCAGTATTTGACCCCCTGTTTGCTATACTTTGATTGAGGATATTGTCTTATTCTATTCATTCTACAGTGTATTTCAACACTCCAGGTCCTCATGTCACTTTAACACCCAGAACTTGGCCCTCCTCTGAAGGTCATTTGGTTGACTCACAGAAATTCATGAGGCATCAGTTTGATGGGCATTCCTCCCACCCAAGCTTGCTTCTCAGTAGTATAATCCTTTACACTCCCTCCCCCAAGGGATGTCTGAGCAAGGTCACCTGCAACATCCATCCATCCATCCATAAAGAATTACACAAGTTTTAAAATACACAAGTTTAGAATTTTTAAAATTTAAATCAATAGAAAAATATAAGGACTTATTTTAAAACATTCCAATATCAAAGAAACTCCAGTCATATTCCTGTGTTTGACTCCATTCACCATGTTCCCTGCCCCCACACCACCACTAAGTCTCCAGACACTGAGTACAAATGAGAAGGATAATGACATCAGAGCATTATGGTACTTGTTGAACTATTTTTTGATAGAAACACTAGATTTTTTAAGGAAGCAAAATAATCTTTATACCTTTCATGAATTGTCATTAAATGATAGATGTTTGCAGATAAATTTTTAAAATAATTTTTGCTTCAAAATTAGATTTTTTACAATGAGTTTTCACAGAGTTCATTTTATTGAGTTCCCCATCTCTCCTCATCTCAATACACCATTTTCGCCACACCCCATTATGTCTAGTTAGTCCCCATCATCTTTGTTGTACCTTTTTCTACAACCTCCTTTAAACCTGTTGCTTTTTCTAGTCTCATGGGCCCCTTTGTGTTTTCCCAAGCTTTGTTTGTACCTTTTTTCACCCTGAATAAATATATGTTAAAGAATAGAAAACATTGGAGCCCAAGTTGCCTCACTGATGATTTCCAGTTCTATCCACTTCCTTCAGATTTTATTTTTCTCCATGGCTAAATAAAATTCTTATATATCCTTGTATTATCATGTTTTTGTTATGTATAATTTTTGACTTTTTATTTATGTTTTATTGCTTTCTTTTTTTGATATTTTTTTTTTACTTAAATTTGCAACAAGCTTGTTTTACATGTCACCCTCTGCTCCTCCCTTGTTCCCCTTTGAAGCCCCATTCCATCCCCTTTCTGCTCCCTAAGGAGAGTGAGACCTTCCATGGGGGATCTTCAAAGTCTGTCATATCATTTGGAGCAGAGCCTGTAACAAAACAAGGCTGTTCACTCTCTCCATATTTCTTCAATATTGCATTTGATGTTCTAGCTATAGCAATAAGACGACAAAAGGGAGATACAAATTGGAAAGGAAGAAGTCAAACTTTCACTATTTGCAGAGGATATGATAGTTCACACAAGTGACCCCAAAAAAAAAAAAACTCTACCAGCTGATAAACACCTTCTCAAAGTGACAGGATACAGGATTAACTAAAAAAAAAATCAGTAGTCCTAGTATATCAGATGATAAAGGGGATGAGAAAGAATCACAGAAACATCACCTTTTACAATAGCCACAAACAACATAAAATATCTTGGACTAAGGCCAACCAAACAAGTGAAAGACTTATGTGATAAGACTTTGAGTCTTTTACAAAAAAAAAATTAAAGAATGACAACTTATGTTGGAGAGGATGTGGAGAAACGAGAGCACTCCTCCACTGATGGTGGTATTGCAAACTTGTACAGCCATTTTGGAGATCAGTATGGCAGTTCCTCAGGAAATTGAGAATTAGTTTATCACAGGACCCAGCAATTTCCCTCTTAGGTATATACCCAAATGATCCACATCCATGCAACAAAGATATGTGCTCAACTATGTTCATAGCAGAATTATTTGTAATAGCAAGAACTTGGAAGCAACCTAGATGCCCCTCACCTGAAGAATTGATAAAGAAGATGTGGCACATCTACACAATGGAATACTAATCTGCAGAAAAAATAATGGAATCTTGAAATTTGCAGGCATATGGATGGAACTTGAAGAAACCATCCTGAATGAGGTAACCCAGTCACAAAAAGAAGAACATGGTATGTACTTATTCATATATGGATTTTAGACCTAGAGCAAAGGATCACCAGCCTATAGGTCACACTACCAGGGGAACTAGAATACAAGATGTATTCTAAGAGATTCATGTATGGTCCCTCACAAAAGGGGGAAGGGACAAGTCCCCCAGAGCACATGGGAAGTGGAGGATGGCAGTGAATGGAGAGAGAACTAGGAGAAAGAGAAGGGGAGGAGAGGAAAGCACATATGACTAGGAAGATTGAGTCAGGGTAGTAATAGAAGGCAGGAGAAATAAAGAGAGCCATTATTGGATAGAATAGAAAACTGAACCTAAAGAAAGGTCTAGAGACCTACAAGACTGACTCTAACTAACAATTCGAGCGACTGTGGAAAGGCTACCCTGATAGAAAAATCATCAATTAAATTATCCACCATCATGAAGCCCTCATCTAGTATCTATTGGAAACAAAAGCAAACACCCATAACTAAACACTGAGGCGAACTAGAATCCAGATGCAGAGAGTGGGGACACTGGGTTGAACTAGAATCCAGATGCAGAGAGTGGGGACAAGACCAGGTTGCAGAAATACACAAAGACAGCTGACCTGAACAAGGAGGAGCTAATGCTCCCCCAAGACTTATAACTGAGAACCCAGCATGGGACTGACTCAGACCCCCCATTACTATTTCCTTATCTCTGAGTCCTGAAATGTATAACAATTGAAACTCTTTCAGCTAGAAGGACTGAGCAGTCTGGGGAACCTCAGACAGTAGAAACAGGATCTATTCCTGGTGCACAAATGGACCTTGCAGTGACATCCCCCATGGAGGGATACCCCTTAACCTCTTTCCACTGTGATGGGAGGGGAGGATGGCCAGTGAGCATGTCACAGGGGAAAGAGGGTAAGAGGGAGGAAGGGAGAGAGGAAGGAAGAAGGGAGGGAGAGAGGGTGGGTGGGGAAACTGTGATCAACATGTAAAATTTTTTATTATATTATTAATAAAAAATATAAAAAATAGTAACTAACAGAAAAAAATTAAAGAAGGTACCAGAAAATGAAAATGTCTCACATGCTCTTTGATAGGTAAGATCAACATATTAAAAATGGCAATCTTGCCAAAAGCAATCTACAGATTCGAGGTAATCCCATCAAAATCCCAGCACAATCCTTCACAGATCTTGAAAGAAAAATACTCAATTTCATATGGAGAAACCAAAGACCCAGGATAGCCAAAACAACCCTGTACAATAAAGGAACTTCTGGAGGCACCACTATCCCTGACTTAAAGCTCTATTACAGAGCTATAGTCCTGAAAACAGCTTGGTACTTGTGCAAAAATAGATAAGAAGACCAATGGAATCTAATTGAAAACCATGATATTAACCCACACACTTACAAACATCTGATTTTTGACAAAGAAGCTTTATGGCTTTCATATCATGCATCTCGAGCCTTGCGTCATCTCATCCCTTCATATCAGCTCTCTGCTCTTGCAACCTCCCACCAAAAAATAAATAAAATTAAATTAAAAGCAAAAGAGAAGGAAAAATATTGTGGAAGCTGTAATGTGCCATAGAAAGTAACACATTATACCCTTTAGTTCATATGTTTTGCTTGCAAGTGTTCATTGCAAAGAGTCATTGGTCTGGTTCAAGACCCCTGGTCTCTGCTTTACCACTGATACTAGGTCCTCACTGGGACTCCTCTTGAATATCTTGTTATTACTCTGTGTCTTGGAGATTTTGCATCTTTAGTACTCATGTGCTCCAGCTGATCCTAGTTGGGGCAGATGTTGAGGCAGGGCAACTCACAGTTCTGGTTCTGGTCCTGTTTGTGAATTGGTCAGCCTTTCACCTTTCTCCAATCCTTACACCAAGGTGAGCTCTCCAACACTACCCTGGCTAATTCATCCTATCAAGGAGCTAACAGGGGGACTGTTTTTCCTACTTTCATGACCAGGGCCATGCCACCCATACCTATACCACCAGGGCCAGCTCTGCTGTGCTGCCCAGATGAGGTATAGGGCTCACTCTCCTAAGTGCTGCAGCTGGTTAGGGTCAGGGACAGATCTTCCACCTGGAAGACCACAGGGCCAGCACTTCCACCTGCTACAGGTATGGGGACAGCATCTCTCCCTTTTCCATGCCACCATATGTCAGAGAGGGCCAGCGCCAGATTTCCCATGCTCACATTCTTGAGGCCAGCTCACCTATGTCCCTGAAGACAAGGTCAGCTCAGCTATGCTGAGTGCAGGGCCTGCTCTTTTAATGGCTACTGTTGGTGAGGGGCATGATAAGTTCTCCCCACTATTTCAGCCAGTGAGGGGCAAACCAACTCTGTGCAGCCCTATATTCTCAGCCTTCTGTGGCAACAGGTGCCAATGGCATTGACAGAGACCATAGGTGCAGCAGGGCCATGGGAAACCCTTGACATGGCCCTTGGTGGAAGCCTAGGCCTGGACAGCACCAAGGCCCCAGGTGGCCACCCACCTCAGCATATTCATCACCGCCTTCGCTTCTTCAAATCTATCTCCCTCCACATGACATGAACCATTCTGCCTCTCTTTCTTTCTCTGTCTCTCCCAAAACCCATCCTATATTTGCTCACCATAATACTGGTGCCTGGCTGGCCTGTTTTCTCCCAGCTGCCCATGACAGGGAGCCACAGGTAGACATGTTTCTCCTTCTCCCACTCAGTCTTAATAGTGCTGGATGGGTTGTGCTGTTCTCATTATGTATTCTCAAGTAAGTTTACTACTAACCCTTTTAACAACTGAATGAATGAATGATGGAGTCCGCCTCGAAGTCCTTTGACAGATGTAGACAAATACTAATGTGGTTGTCCTCCTAACACAATTTAAAAAGGAGAACTTGTCTTATTCTTTATGTAACTGATTTTCCCAAATTTTAAAATCTCTTTGCTTTCCTTCTGAAAAGATCTGACAGGTGTACAAAAGTACTAAGGAATAAAATTAAAGAGTCCCTCTGGTTCTTGTATCAAAAGATTGAATAATAGACACTCATTTATATACTCTCAATGAAAATATGTAGATTAACTTATGTTTGATTCAATTTTTATGATACCAGGCCTAATTGTCCTTTTAATTAACTTAGCGCTGCTCTCTCTTGGTATTTTAAATAGGTACAATTGTCTTATATTTTATAACTGTTTATTTTTAATAAATAGTTGTACAGATTATATATAAACATCTCTAAAACCTTCATACTATCTCTTTTAATTTTGACATCTTATATTACCATGATGTATCTATCAAAACCAAGAAACTAAAAGGGGCATATTATAATTCCCTCAATTTCAGAGTTTATGTACATTTCCACATTACCATTTGCTCCTGTTGCACAAAACATTCCAGGATCCCCCATATACCTAATTTTTATGGGCTTCAGGATCTCTGTGAGTTGGGCCAGTTTCTCAAATATTCATTCTTTTTGTTGGCTTTGTCTGTCTTGAATAGCAGTAAATACACATTTTATAAAACATTAATTTGGGGCTGTCTAGAATTCTTTTCACTGTTAGCCTGCATGGTTTTGGTTTGTGAACAAATATACCAGTGTCAGAGTATTCTCATCAGTGCATATGAAAACTGTATTTATTGACATTGTGGCACAAGTGATGGCTGCCAGGCTTGTCACAGTTCTCCCTGCTATATGGTTATTATTTCACCTGTCCATACACCAATAATTTGGTAGGAAATCAGTCTTTAAATGTTGCACTGTTCTGAGAGCAATTTAAATGCTACTTTAGAGAAGGAGAGGTGTCTAATAGATTGGTTTTAATTTTGTGTAAAAGATGTGTCCCTTCTCCTCTTCTGTTTTTAGACAATATATAAATATTGAGACTAAAGCCAGGGTTTCACACTAATGCTTTCTTACTCTCTACAAGTAAAGTATTATTTACGCACATTAACTGATCCATGAACTCAGAAATTCAGGAACAAAGTTAATGTGATAGTTTGGGAAGCTGTGTTTGTCTTTGTTACTACCAAGGAAATGGGCATTCTAGCTTGTAAATAGTGGTTTTGGTGACTCAAGGCATAGAGATTATGTTGATAAATGAGAATCTGATATCTTCTCAGGAGGCAAGGCTCCTAGTAATGAGAAAAATCACAGTAAACTTGTTAAGTGTTCATATTGCTTCATGCACTTAGCATTGTGCATCATCATCTTTATTAATTGCTCTTATTTCAAAGATATGCTGTGAGACAGCCCTAGGCATGAACATGAAAATTTGCTCCTGGCTTACTCTCTGACTCTAAGAACTTTAATATCTATCTCTTAAATACGTTTAAATAAAAAAATAATAAAGTGAATATAGGAAAGCAAATGCAGAGAAACTAAATCACACTTTTAAACTGGCATTAATGTGCATACTGTTGAACCAATTAAATATTGTTAATGAATGATAGTTTAGTCTTTGTCAGTTTGATATTTGCAATTGCAAGCACAGTAATGCAAAAGAGCACTCTTGGGGAAACATGGATTTTCTAAGAAAATACACAAGGATGCTGCAGATAGATTGGAATTGAAAGAGCAGATAAATAGGAGGAAAAGGGCCAAGGGGAAGAGTAAGTATCAATTCTCTGGGAAGAAATTTGCACATCAATCTAAGGACCAATTTAAGGACTGGTTAGGCTGGCTCAGTATCCAGACAGAGATATGAGGTAACTAGGACCCGAGCTAAAAAGATATGAGGGCCTAATTATAACAACAAGGACAGAGAGGGTGGATTATTTACTGTGTTGTTTAGAAAACAAATTATTAAAAATGATTTTACTATGATAAGCTATTTAGTAATGTTTTAAGTCATTTGCTAATGTCTGGAGACTGCTTAGTGAAGGGTCTAGTCATGAATCTACTTACTTTAGATAATTCATAAACAAATACCCCAAAACAGATGGTAATTTAGTAAAATCTTTTAACAAAGTCAAAGTTGGGAAACCATTGTTTAGGGACAATTATTTATTTATGCAAATCCTTATGAGGCATTTAAAAAACTACATTAAATCACATAGAAGCATCTATGAATGATAAACCAAAAAAAGTACTAGAAGCAATTTCTTATTATGGCTGTGTCATTTGCATTTTCCTTGAGTCAAATTATGAAATGAGAATGGTAACAGATGTTTTGTTTAGTAGGAAGGATATGCTGGTGAAGGTCAGAAGGGAAGGAACTTGAGAGAGATATTTCATCCTTGACTGTGACAGGGATAGGGACAGAAAGATTGACCAGGCAGCAACTTGTTTGATACCATAAACCTGAAGATATTTCTATCAGGTGCCTGGACAGAGTTTGGATTCAAAATGCCAATTGGAGGATTCATGTAGAGTTTCTTGTCTCTAGAACCCTGCTGTGAAGTTTTGGCTACGATTATCCAGGAGGAAGTGTGATCTTGGCATCAACAATGTACAAGGACCCACAGATCCTGGAAGAGCTTGCTACCCACAGCAGAAGTTCAGTAGGAAAAACTATGCAGCACATCTCCCTGGAAGCCACAATGGACATTTGAAGATCAATAAGAACTTGTGTTATGCTTACTAGTCTACTACTGCCTTCAATAAACCCGAGGGAATATTGCCTAATAAATAAGGAGAAGGGAATATTATTTTCAGGAAACCAGCTGTGTCATTTCCTTTAAAGCTTAATTTGTACTATTTCTGCATTAACAAAAATGCATGGAATCAAGGCATCTGTTTTTTGTTGTTTCACTTGTTATAACATCAAAATAGAGATAAATTTTATTGCGTAAGCTTAAAATGTACTAATTTGAAAAATAACTCTAAATGTTTCTACTTCATTTGAAATCAGGTAGGAAATTATCAACAGCTAATTATATATGTCTTATAGAAAGGGTAAGCAAATATTACTAATGAATTTTAAAATAAAATCTGAAAGAACAATTAAAGATTCTTTTTTTCTCATGGTACTGTTTTAATGATGAAAGTAAATGTTTTTCCTCTTATGAAAGGCAAAAAGAAAATAAATTGATTTGGTTGTGAACTATCACTCAATAAGGAATCTATTTGTTCTGAAACATCATCATAGGCTTTCACATATATATATATGAATTTGAAACAAGCGTGTTTTACGTGTCAATCCAGTTCCTGCACCCTCTTGTCCTCCCATATTTCCCCCACCAACCCCTTTTGAAGACTCCCCATGGAAGGCCTCACCCACCCTGCGGAGCAGAAAAATTCTTTTTATATACACTTATAATTATAAGCTTGTGCAAAAAATCTACTTAATGATGTTTGAATTATTTAAGCACAACCTATCTCAAAGAGATTTTATTTTTACTTTTTTTATACATTTACTTCAAGATGCCACCATAATCTATCTCCTTTATTCAGCAAACTGTACCAAGTTATTTATTTCGGTGCTTCTGACTCCTTTCTGTCTCTTGCATTACCAGAAGCTTTCTGAAAGTCTGAGGATTCTACCTCTTAATTGTTTCTATTATTTATTTTATTTCTGCCCTGTCTCTCTTTTACTTAGACCGCTTTCTAGTTCTTGAATATTTGAATACAATATTAATCTTCTACTCAAGTATTTTCTTCCACATATGTGGTTTGCCAGTATAACCTTGAGAAAGCCCATCCTGTCCATTTTGATTACCCATCATAGACACTTTCATTATGTAGGACATCAACTTACCAGTTCCGTGTGGATGATTTCCAACTTGATGTAGTTAAACCCAATGTTCTTTCTCTTTCCTAAATCACTTGCATTACCTACAAAATGTTTTTATGTTTTTGCTCTGACAGAGTGGGAATCAAGGTAAAGGTCTTATTTATGCTAGCAAGCATTGTCACTGAATTAAGCAACAGGTTCCATCTCTATTTTGATATGTATCTCAAATTTAATAACAATGTTACCAAATAAAACTAACCCCTTATTTCCCCTCTACACTTGTCATCTCCCAATATTCCTTCTCTCATAAATTAGAATTCCCATTTTTTATTTACTTTTATGCTTTTATTTTTTTACTTGTCTTACACAGCCAGTCTAAGAGCATGTTTTCTGAACTTATAATTTCTTAACTAATCTATAAAATATAGGAACTTATGTTTTCAAGAAATGCATAGCTAGCTTTATTGTACATCAAGCATTATTTTAAGTGGAGGATTCATTGGTGACTAAAAGTAAAAATAATTCATACTTTCCTGAGACTCTTATTAAACTCTGTGTAAGAACCATTAATGAAACAATGAGAACATATTTTTTAGTTACTTGCATCTTCAAGCCCGGATTCTTCCTTGTTTCACAGCACTCATCCCTATTGTAGTGGGTTTAGAAATCCTTCACCTTGATGTTAGAATGTAGGTATTGTTGGATGCCAGTTTGAGAAGCTTGGGTGTATTTTAACATACACTGTATGTCTGGATCTTTTGCTTATAAATCTATTATAAGAATATGATGAATATATGAGTGGTAGTAGGTTGAGGTACAGAACAATAATCAATGTGAAATTCTAAGCATGTCTATGAGCAAAAGATCATGGCTGAAATTAGGTAAATATTAATGAGCAGACTGAAAGGAGAGCAGAATGGAGACCCCAAAATATAAAAGGCTAAGGCTAGACAAGAGTGACACAGGTGAAATGGTAATTCTTAGGGTACAATGTGTGTGTTTGAATAGTTGAATCTATCCATCACTAATATTGTATGTATTGTACCTGTGATACATGACAAAAGTGTCCCTGGAACTTTGTATACTGACTGGCTATGGACAAAGACCTTGAGGAAAAAATGTCAGTAAATATATAACAATATATTTAAATGAAAAGAGAAACTGAAAAAGAAATATAGTCTATTTATAGAAAGTGGTATGAAATGATATTTAGAGTAAGGAGGCTGCTAATTAGGTAACATTTGAGGTAATAAAAGGAGAGGGGGTAAACAGTTGTGGACATTGCTTGTTGGAGCTATACCTGGCTTTTGGTAGTTATCAAGGAGATGTCTATGGTTGGGTATAAAATCAAATATGCACTCAGCAGATGAAATCATAGAGGACCCATGGTCAAATTTTTAAGGCCTTAAAAAATCAATTCAAGGAATTTGGATTATATTTTCTGAAAATTCAGAAATAACTGGGAATCCTTAAGGGTAATTAACATTTATTATGAGCAATAATTTTTGTTCCTTAGCGACAATAAAGTGTGGTTAGGAACAGAAATTTGGAGGAGAGCTCAAGAAGAGACAGACAAAAAAATTATGCACTTAATAAGGAAATACATATGATAGTATGTTGGCTTCAAAAGAGAACACTGGAAATGTTTTCTAGGACCCAGGAGAAGATGGAAGGAATCCATCTTGACCTGTGTCTTCAAAGGTTAATAGAAAATTTACAAATCTCCCCATAAGGAAGCAAAGCCCAAAAGTACATCTTTTTATTGTGCATATGAAACAGCTGTTGGCACCATGACTACTATTTAGGAAAAGGGAAGATGCTAACAGGCCTAATACACTAAGGAATCAGATACAGTTGTAGGTTAGTTATCGATATAAACCAATTTTGTCTGAAAATTTTCCTGAGAGATGTTATGCTTTAAGAAACTGATGGGATGGGTTAGAATATGATCTTTTTCAAGACTAGATGCATGCAGACAAGAATGGAGCTGCCTCCACATCATCTTCCATGAGAAAATGGAGGAAATGAAGAGAGGAGTAAACCAATAAACACGAAATAATGTAATGTAAGGAGAGATATTCTCAGTGTCCCATACAATTGTCATGGAAAACACTAAGTCTTCAGTATACTTACCAAAAAGGTATTGGTAATATTAGAAATAGCAGATTTAAGAAAAAAATATATAATGAATGAATCATCAAGTGTTATGAGCAGGTTCTTCCCTGCCGGTCGGGTCTGCCGCCATGCCAGCCCCCAATAACAGGCAGAGACTCTGTATTTGATACAACTCTGTTGGCCAGTTACTATCATTTCTTAATGGCTAGCTCTGTCTTCAATATTAACCCATTTCTATTAATCTAAGTATTTCTATGTGGTCTCATCTTACTGGCCAGAATGGCTGTCGTTCTACCTCTCAGGTCTCTCCATGTTGACACCTCCTTATTCCTTCCTATTTCCTCCTTGACTCCTAGCCCCGCCTATCATACTTTCCTATTGGCCAACAGTGCTTTATTCATTAACCAGCATGAGAAACATATTTACAGAATAATATCTCCCATCAATTAAGAAAACAAGAAGCTATGACTAAATATTACATAAAACTAACATGATTTGTCTGTTTCTCCTGTTCTTTATGCTCTGAAATAAAGTAATAATGTTCATATCCGAGAAAGTGTGGCCACTTCAAGTGTTTGGGGAAATAACTGTATGGGAAAATATAGGAATCGAAGTTAAATCTCAAGGAAGAAAAGTAGCAAAACATATTAGCAGTTGGAAGAGAACATGAATGATATCCCTAACCTTGAGAATTAGGAAGAACTTTACAATTTGTATGCCCTTGATGTTCTTTTCATGGGTGTCAGTTAGGCCTGGACAGTTTACGGTGCCTCTGGTAGTGAAACAGTATTCTTCCCTAGTGTAGGAATGGACTTTGAGAGCCCATTCCTCTTAGAGGGATACTCTCTTAGCCTAGACAAACAGGATAGGGCTTAGGCTCTTACCCTAAGTCATCTTACTCAAATGATATGACAAACTTTGATGATCCTGTTTCCACTATCAGATCACACTCATTTTTAAAGAATTAAGCAGGATGAGATTAGCAGGAAAAAAAATTGAAAAAAAATGTAATAAAAACCTTAATAGCATGATGGTCATTGAAATAAAATATTTGAAATTTCCTTAAAATTCTTTCCTCAGATATGAAAATTATCCAATATCATTTTCTTTGAAGCATGATTATATGAAAAGTGGTTGTGAGCAAAACGTAAGACAGGGCATTGTTGTTGGACTGTAAGACATTATGAGGACATAAACTACAAGCAAAAAATGTACACTAGTGATTAAATGTAGCTACTACCTAGCAGCCTCATTCTGAGTTACTTTCACAGATTTTCTATAATTTCTTATTTAATTATAATTTAAAATATTCAATTTTTTATTTAAATTTGAAACAAACTTGTTTTACAAGTCAATCCCAGTTCTGGCACCCTTCTTTCCTCCCATCCCCTTTTTGCTCCCCAGGGAATGTGAGGCATTCCATGGGGAGTCTCCAAAGTCTGTCATATTATTGGAGCAGGGCCTAGGCCCTCCTCCATGTGTCTAGGCTGAGGGAGTATCCATCTATGTGGAATGGGCTCCCAAAGTCCATTCATATACTCGGGATACATACTGATCCATTACCAGAGGCTCCATAACTAACACTTATGATTTATTTACTCCATAATACAGCAAAATTACACTCTATAATTTAGAATTTTGAATAGTCATTGAATTCAAATCCACACATATTATATTATGGAGCATTTCCAACTTCCTTATCTAGAGAACGTATTAGCAATTTCATTATATAACAAGAATAGGTATGCATCTGAATAAGTTACAACAATTGTATCTAAGAATATTTAACAAAATATTATCAATATTAATCTACTTTGGTAAAGTACAGATGTCTATAAATAAGACAATAGATGATTTAATAACGGTTTATTAACAAAATGTTGTAGGCAAGAATAAAGTACTAATATTCATAATCCATGCATGATGATATCTCAATAAATTAAAATGCAGGAGA
This sequence comes from Cricetiscus sungorus, assembly GCA_030556225.1. Classification (NCBI taxonomy): domain Eukaryota; kingdom Metazoa; phylum Chordata; class Mammalia; order Rodentia; family Cricetidae; genus Cricetiscus; species Cricetiscus sungorus. The sequence goes on from JANBXA010000253.1 coordinate 13,957,496, forward strand.
CTATCAGACTCTCTTCATTAGACTAGAAACCTACACATGTGTAGTCCTTGTAGAAAACAAAGCTGATTCAAAAGTATAGTTTAAGGTTAAATATGGAGGAAAGAAAATTAATAAGCCTACAAGCTCCTGATTAGAAATGAAATTCATAGTCGGGGCCATAAGTGAGGATGAATCCATTTTCTATTTATGACATTCAGACCCTTCTTCAAAGAACAATTAGATTAGACCTTCTTCATGTCATCAGACTCACGTGGAATGCTTCACATGGATAAAATCTGGTTCCAACTATGAGATGCAATATACAAACAAAACTCAAGAATAAATATGGGTTTTTATTGCTTTTGTTTTTGTTGCTACCTAAAGACATATTAATAGCAAATGGGTATTCAATTGTACACATACATATACATATAAGCATATCTAAATCTGTATCCTATATTGTTTAAATGTTTTTATACATCTATGTTTTGGTCATTTCTAAAACGTAATTGTATCTATTCTTGGATTTAGTTCAGCCATATTGTCAGCCTGCAGAATCCCATAATCAGTACCTAGTGCCTGTCCTTGCTTCTGAGGGATATAGACTATGATGTCTGAGGGTTAATACTCTTATAACAAAGGGAATTTCTCTTATTTGCCATCAGGAACGTTTTTGTGTTTCTGACAAAAATGACTATAAATAAATGATCAATACTCAATAAAATGATGACCTCAAGAATAAGTAAAATTAATGTAAATGAAACTGAAATAATCAATAAATATCATAGATAATTTGGAGAGCAAAAAAATAGAGAAGGTATTCTCTCTCATGCAGAAACACAGTGCTTTCCATAATATTTATTTTATTTATTTTTTTGTCAAAGCTGTGAAACCTTGTTATCTAAAGTTCACTTTTTTTTAGGAGGGTGCTATATCCTACTTTCATGTTTCAATATTTATATTTTTGTTGCTTAGAAAATTAAAATAGTATCTTTTTGTCAAAGAGGAAAAAGTTGCCTGAACTTATTTTAACAGTTTTGTGAAACATTAAAAGGAAATAGTGTGTTCTTTACTTATTGAGAATTGCCTTCTAGCACAAAATGAATGCAGATTTTATTTATCTCTGGTGAGCAGAGTGTGTAGGTTTCTTAAAGCTATAGTCTTGTTGATGAAGTGGTTTGCACTTCTCACTGATGATATGTGAATTACTAGCAGTGAATATTCAGTAAACATTCAATTATATAGCTTCCATATAAAGCTACTGTAACTACCAAAAGACTATAGAGATATTGGAAATATTAATTAAAATCCCAGTGGCATAGGCACATCATGAGAAGTTAGAAATATTTATTCAAAAGCTGTCAGTATCTATCAGATCTGTTTTCACATTTAACCACATGATTAAGGAAGGTCAACTTGAGTCAAAACTAGAGTAGAAATGCCAAAGACTCAGCTTTTCCAAAGTCTAATCCCTGGTGCATAAGTACTGAATGATGTATGTAGCTGCTGTCATACACTAGTGTGCATGTCTGTAGTACTGTTCTTCAGAGAAGACAGCATTACTATCTTTACTTTATCAATGGAGAAACTATAGAACTACCTGCTATGTCCAAAACCTCAGACCTTGTTCACACACATGGGTGTTTTAAATCCATATCTTCTAGTTTTATAGCCTATTTTGAGATACCATGAAAATGTATTAATACATTAAAACAAAAAGAAGGAAAAATATTTCTGGTTTTACAAAAAATTAAATTTCAAATTTCTACTGATTTTATTCTAAATCACCATATAGTACTTCCCTAAATGTGGAAATGGCGAAATTAAAGAGTTATATAAAGTAGGAAAAATATTTCTAAATTGTATATCTGAGATTGTATAAATATTCAGAAATGTAAGTATCTCTGAATACCTAATAGGGAAAGAACCAAGTAACAGAATTAAAATGTCCACAAATCTAAGTAGACATCTTTCAAAGAAGTATATACAAATGAACAACAGGTGTGTGAAAAAAATGTTCATCACTAATCATCAGAAAAGTGTGAGTCAAACCACAGGGAGATAGTATCTAACCATAGCCAGGATTATTATTATCAAGAAGAAAGTATTGCTTGAGTATATAGAGAAAAGCAAATCTTTGCACACTATTGATAAAAACATAGTCAGTACAGTCACTGTGCAAATCATATGAAAGCTTGTAAAAAGTTAACAATAATAGCCAGGCAGTGGTGGTGCATACCTTTAATCCTAGCATTCGGGAGGCAGAGGCAGGAGAATCTCTGTGAATTCTAGGCCAGCCTAATCAACAGAGATAGTGCCAGGACAGGCTCCAAAGGTACACAGAGAAACCCCATCTCAATAAACCACCACCAACAACAAAACAAGTTAAAAATAAAACAGCTTTATGACCCTACATGTCCACTATTCAATGAACAGTCAAACATTGTAAATTTCCTTTAGACTGTGTGATGATGAGTCTCTGTGATTGGTTTAATTAAAAGCTAAATGGCAAATAGCTAAGCAGACATATAGGTGGGACTTATGGATAGTGAGAGTTCTGGAGAGAAGGAAGGTAGGTCACAAACTAGATGCAGAGGTAGCAAGACATGCAGAGGAAAGGTAAAAGCCACAAGTCACATGGCAGTGTGTAGTTTAAGTTATAAGAGCTAGTAAGACAAGCCTAAACTATAGGCAGAGCTTTTATAATAGTAAGTTTCCGTGTTATTTTTTGTGAGCTGGCAGCCGAAAGAAAAATCCAGCTATAGTCAAAGGAATTGAAGTAATGTGATGCAGAGTTACTCATGTCCCCATTTTCAGTGTAGCACTGAATTCTATCTAGAACAAATGGATACAACTTGTGTCCATTACTGACGAATGAATAAAGAAAATGTGAATTTTCTAGAGAATGAAATACTAAGCAAACGTATGAAAATGAACTTTAAAGATCTGGATTTAAAATCCCAACAGTGACAAGGCTAGGTCTGAAACTTAGGAAACAGCAGGCAGTGCTTCCAGTTTCTCCAAGGATAAAATAAGGGTGGTGATACTTCATGTTACATTATCTACAGCACAGGGATAAGGCTGAATATCCTTGTGTTAAGAGAAATAAGCCCAGCAAAGATAGACAGTGATGATCGTCTTTTATAAACTCCACAGAAGTTGGTTTTATATAAGTTTTGAGTAGGGTGGTCATTACCAGAAGCTAGAAAGTGCAGTTGATGCCAGAACTCCTTTAAGTGAATCCAACAGTGGATAAACTGAAGAAAAAGGCAGCAAAACTCATCCTACCATTGTGTCTAAAGAAGAAAATGTTTTCTGGAAGAGTTCACTACAAACCTCCAGAATGTGTGGTCTAAAACCATAGTGAACAGAAATTACCTGAGCAGGATGGAGAGCAAAAATTTTTTGGCACTGGGAGTCATACAGCCTCTGTTACTATTCATTCTGCCATTGTGGTAGTTAATCAGACATGGACAAAATATTAAAATAGCTGCATTCACACACAAAGGCAGGCAGAACACTGCATTGTTCTATAGGCTGAAATGTGCTATGCTGTGGCCCAGAATGCCTTCTGTAGAACATTTACTTTAAATGGTTATATCCTGCTGATGATTCTGGACCTGGCAGCAGCAGCACAAGTTGTCTCTGGAGAAATTGTGCAAGCTCAGGCTTCAAAGAATTCCCACAGCGATGTTTCAGGAACCACGTTTCAAAAGAAAAGAACAGTCACTATTGAAAGTTAACTTGAAAATTGTAGTTTGGATGTAAACACAAAAAATAATGACATTCTAAAGCAAAATATTAGCCAGGGATTTTTGAATGTTTAAAAGTATAACAGTATGTTCTTAAAGTATACTGAAATGAGTGCTTGAAAAGATACCATAAGATGATCACAAGTAAAACAGATGCAATTAATTCTTTTTTGAAATTCAGAGAGAATATTAAGTACTTCAAAACTGGATATAACAGAGAGAGTTAATGAGTTGCAATACTGTTTTGTAGAAATGATGCACACTGAGACAACACAACATGATGAAATGGCAAAAAACATCTCGGGGGTATTCTATGCAAATACTATACAAAGAAGGACACATTTGAAGAAATCATGATTAATGATTTTTAAAACCAGTCAAACACATCAGTTCTAAGACTCCAAAAGGTAAGCAAATATTATGGTGAAAATTTATTATATGTATATATAGTATCTCATCTAAGAAACAGAACCAAACCAAAAAGTATCTATGAAATGCTGCCAACATTGTGAGATAAAATTACCTTACAACATCAATCTATATCTATCTATAACTATCTTTTTCACTCACTAAAGGAATTTATCATGGTTTATAGATACTGTTGTAGTGCCTTATGATCATGAAAGGAATTGAAATAAAAGACAAAACTTCCAAATTAGAAAATCAAGAAACCAACGAAATATTGTGAAATATCCATATCCACACTAGAGTATTTGGCAGACACATAAACAAGATATTTGTGGGAAAGGGGAATATATCATGGTATTTATTAGATAGTTCTTTCAACATTATCACAGTGACTAATTATGTAGCAGAACAAAAGGTAAAATCAAAGATAGTTCTGGATGTACATCGAATTACATGCAAAGGACAGACCTGCAAGCATGAGTGGCTGCTCAGCTCTGTGTGAATGCCGCTAACTCAAAATAACAGTCAACAGTCACAAACATTGTGAAATCCTATAAACATTGTGTAATTCTTGTTCCTGAATTTCCAGGAATAATTGAAGATCAGCCTCATTGGAGGCCAATTATATCAAGACGGCCTTTAGGCCCACATAATCATGACATCTGTAAAAGTCCTCTTCATGGATGGTTTAAGTAGATTTTATTATGAATTTCATGGAGTACCAGTGGTTTCAGCACACACTGTGCTAATAGAACCAGCCACCACACAATGTACAACCAGGCAACCAAAATAATGACATTCAACTGGAACTAGCTGGTGCAATTTATTTATACTATGATATGGACACAAGCTATGAATGTGGCACCTTTTGTACACTCAATGCATAGAATGCTAATATGATATTATTGACTGATTTGTTTCTTCAAGAACTACCTACCTGTTACTTAATTCCCTACTATCCTTAGTTTAAAACATAGAAAGTACCTAACAGGATAATGTGTAATTCCAATACAGACTTATCAAAATAGTTAGATGAAAAACAATAAATATGTTAATCATCAAACTATTGAAAGATAAAAGAAACAAAACCTGGAATATAGGTATAATGATTTCATTGTCATTTCAGTAACTTGAAATTTTAAACTGCATTAAATAATTTTAAAGATTTTTATTATGACCAAAAAAAAAAGAAAAAGAAAAGAAAAAGAAAAGTCATCTTGCACGTCCATCAATGAACCACTCTTACCAGTTGCTACACAGACATAAAAGCCAATGTATTTTTAATGGAGACCTAAAGCCTATTAATTGAGGGTATGTGATATAATGGTATCCTAAAACTATAGATCTGGTCATAGTGCAGTATCTTTGCACTCATAGAAATGTATTTTCCTAGAAATTAGTTCATAAAATGTCCTATCATGTATCTTTTTCCTATAAAAAGGCATTAACTCACTGAAAACAGAAAGTGTTTCCATCAGGAGGCCATATTAAGATAAGACAGAGGCTTGTACGATGCTTTCCATTTATAGTTGAAAGGCTTCTGAGAGGGATAGAAATTGACAATTTTAAGTGCTCTTTTCTCTTGTCAAGAACACGTTTTTAAATGATATTTTGGTAACAGAATTGTCTACTTAGCATCTAAGCACTTAAGACAATTCATTGCATTTGGTCCCTATCAAAGCTCAGGAGAAACAAGAACAATAATAAAAATGCTTATATATAACACATGTATCCACTCCAAATTGTTTTACTATCATCAAAATTTTCTTTGAAAACAAACTTTAAGGTAGAGTTTTTACTGCTCAGCTGGCATCACACAGCAGACATACGCAGATGCTGTTTTCTTGGCCACATGCATACCTACTTTTATAGCTACCATTAGTTATGTTATTACCTGTTACCAGCTTGTTTAACTTGCTGCCTTACACAAAATGTCAGTTCTTGAGTGATCCTATGCTACAAATGAGCTGAGTTAGATGTTCTTTCCTCTGTGTTTACAAATAACACAATCTATTTCATTATGTCTTAGGTATAAATGTATGTATGCATATATATGTACATTTGTTATCAACATGTATAGATATGGATGAATAAATATGTATATATTTGTAATTTTTGCCAAGAAATGAAACATAAAATGTAGCAGAATACCTAAAAATGGTAAACTCAAATTCCTAAATTTGTGGATGACTAAGGAATGTCAGCAATTATAAATTAAATAATAAAAATATAACAGGTTATTTTTTACATATTCTTTGACTTAACTTTCGTTAATGATATGAACAATATTTGTACAGTTCCTAATTTTCCAGAAAAATTATATTTAAACATTGTTTCAACTCTTTTTAAAACTCTCATAAGTTGCACATTTTGTTGGGACTTGAATGTTATATGTTGTATAAAACATGTCAATTGCATGATAACCTAAATTTCCTATGTGGATGGATTTATCACAATAATATTATGACCAGTATTAATTGGATGAGTATGTCAGATTCTATCAAACTTTTAAAAGACTTGAAACTTACTGACTATATTATTTTTAACTATAATCTCTGTCTTTAATATTTCTTTCTAATAATGAACACACAGAATAGATAAATATTATGGATAGTTTTAAACTTACAACTACCATCTTATTGTTTTTATGAATTTTATTTACTGTAATAAGATTATTTAATCCTAATTTAAACTGGATAACTTACATGGAGACAGAAAAGTATAGACTGACAAGGTCAATGTTTGAAAACATCCTCCCTGTAGAGTGGGGAAGGAATGGGATAAGGGAGGCAGGAGATATGGGAGGGACGGAGGGAGGGAAATGGAACTGGGATCAATATGTAAAATAAGAAAAAATAATAAATATATATAAAAAACATCAGTTGAAATTAAACATGATGTATTTATATATATTAAATAAGCTACTTATCCATTTGGATAAAGAAGTAACTGGAAAGAAATGGACATATAGTTACATAGTTTCTTCTGTAAACATTAAAGAAAAACCAAATAAATCTTGATTTAGGTTATAATTACAATTTTCAGTGATTAACGGTTGAACTAGTGTAGTAAATTAATGAATATAAAAACTAAAAGAGACTGGAGAAAGTCAGTTTTTCAGCTCCAGCCTTCTGGAAAATATGGCATTTCTAATAAAGCAATTAAAGTAAAGTGAAGTAAATTTCCCTAACTCATTAAATCAAATGGAAAAGCTATAAAAATAGAATAAGGATTTCAAGAGGGCAATTTGTCAAACCCTAATGTAGCAAGTAATGGCTTGAAAGTATGTACTACAGAAATTCCATAATGACCCTAAGTGGTGAGGGAGATGGTAGACAGCTAAACACATAGGAGTGTGTAAGATAAATATATTCTTATATGAAAGTGGATACTAGTAGCAGATGCACAGAAATTGAAAATTCATTTTTATAAGAATTACAATTTTGAAAATGTGTATGTGAGCTATAGAAAAATATATTTTAATAAACAGAAAATATTTTAGATATTTGTTAACAAGTTTCCTACTACAAAGGACTAAAAAGCTTTATTTCTTTATTTTCCAACCTGTACAGAATGAACTTTTGATGTACTTATCTAAAATTATCTTATTTTAGTTGCTTCCTAATAACATTATGAATTCACTTTAAAATGACAAAGAGAAAGAAAGATTTGGCATAATCAGTGTACTAGTTAAGTCAATAGCTGAAAGAATAGCACATTCCATTCTTACAATTGTCCAGATGACTTTTGTGAACAGTAAATGCACCAGGGAGGAAGCGATTAATGTGTTAGTACCTAGCATACTACTATTTGTTTATATAATTCACATGAAAGGTGTGTGTGTGTGTGTGTGTGTGTGTGTGTGTGTGTGTGTGTGTGTAAAACCTATGTAGAGGAAGAATTATTGTTACCAGTATTTTAAATTTGCCTTTGAACTATTTGTATTAAGTCATTATATACATTTCATAAGCTTTTATTTCCAGCATGGAGGAAAGCTGGCTATGTACCTTGTACAGCTTCATGCAATTCTAATGAAGCACCCTTGGAGCATATTCCCAGATTGGCTATGTTCCCTCCCGTTCTGTATATTCAAGAAACATATATGGCTCTGTTGAAAAGTAGGTCCAATTTTCCTTAGAAATAATCTAGAATCTGCAGTTTAATAAACATTAATGATTACCCAGATTTGTGTTCCCAACTCAAAGAATAAACAGATTATGTTCATTTTATACACAAATGCAAACAGTTAATATTATACTGATAGTTTAAAACATGTTCTCACTCTTTGGGACACAACTTGTATTTTGTAAACTGGACTGTGCTTAAATAGCTAAAAGATAATTCATGCAACTAATTTTGTATGGAAGGACATTGAATTTCAAGAGGTTTATGAAGCTTATACCCCTTGACTTTCTCTTATTACTGATGTCTGGTGAATGATGAATTCATCTGTTCAAGATGAATGATGTGTATGTTTATCCATGACAGTCTATTTAGCAATCACAATATTTCCTATAACTTAGATAAATTGGCCAGTCACTTAACATGAACTAAGGCCAATGTCAGTTGCAGCAAAAGTCATTCATTCCACTTTTGCCATATATTAAATTATCATCAGATCTGAACAGTGATTTCATCAATAACACATCTAACTTGGATGCACCAAAGTTTAAAAATCAACAACTAGCCCCAAGGGATAAATGAAGGAGATAAATAAGATACAACTTTCTAAGGCAAATTTACAGGTTATTGAACCTCAGCTTATACTTCCCCAAGATCCTCGTTTATCATTTAAACAAAAGATGACTTTAGAAATAACTGTGCTGGTTCAAGCATTTGTCCTAATATAGATCACACAAGCAACTGTCAATGTAGACTATGCTCACACAGATTTGACTTTCTCTGCCTATTCAAGCAATTAATATATGGAAAAAAGCAAAGCAGGATATAAATGTATGTCTGCCACCCTGGCCTATTAGAATAAGGGGTGACCTACAGGACAAATGACCTGGAGTCACTCAGAGATTAAGTAGCATGAAGAACAAAATCAGCAAGATGCATAATAAGGAGAATACAGATTGTTTAGGGGATGCACTAACTGGGTCTTGTATTACAAGAGACTGAAAAAAAGCAGTTTGAGAGACCTCAGGGAAAATTGAAAAGTATATTGAAGTTTAGGCCACTGCCCTAGGCATCATATAATGATGTGGCTATGTAAGAGGTCTTTGTTCCTAGAAAGTATAAAGTGACATGTTTGAAGGTGATGTCTTATCTGTAGAAAACTTTTAGTGACATTTTAGTGTGTATTTGTGTGTGTAGAGATATGAAACAAGAGTTCTATTAGAACTTTGAGAAATGGAGGAACAAAATCAATAGTTTAGAAATAAAAATGGGGTAAGAAAGAATACATTGCATACTCTTTTTGTTTGTTTGTTTTTTCAAGACAGGTTTTCTCTGTAGCTTTGAAAGCTGTGCTGGAACTCACTCAGTAGACCAGGATGGGTTTGAACTTGCAGAGATCCATCTTTCTTTTCCTCCCTGAGATTAAAGGTAGGTGTCACCACTGCTCAGAAGCATATTCCTTTAACATTTTGTTTGAAATAATTCCATTTTTATAAAAATCAGATCATGTTATTTTTATGCTCAAAATCCTCCACTGGAATTATATTATTTTCACTCAAAGTGTCCACCTCTCCATAGCTACATGATCAAGATTTTTGTTCTCTCTGGCTGAGTTTCTCCATTTCTAGTTCCTCAAATATATAGCTCTTTCCTGATTCTGGAGCACTATTGATCTACACAATCAACCCTCTCATTACACTGCAAAGAAACCAATTCTGAGAATTGCATAAAACTGTAGCATATTGCAAAATACCCTCTTACAGTTCTTCATGATTTTAAAAGTTATATTTTTATCTTCAGCTTCATCCCACAATAAGGCCTGAGTGAAAGCATTCTAGAATGCTGTTTGCTGACAGCCCTACATAAGATCCTGGCATTGAACACAGTCTTAATTCCTGTTGAAGTTTGCAGAGTGAAGAATGCATTCCTTGTAGTTAGAAAATGAAACATGTGGTTTCAAATGGTTTGAGGAAGAGAGAGTACAAGAAAGAAACAACTCAGCATGGCAGAAAGAAGGAAAAAGATTCAATGGACAGTGAGTTAAAATGAGTGGACTTTAAGATATTAGAGTTTTGCTTACTTTAGAACATGACGAGGTGGAAACAGAGGTCAATACATATGTTAAACAGTATCTAAGTACTCTGTATTATGAGGATGATGATTCAAAGTCAACAAATTTAAAATATATGTAACTCAGAGAGGTGTGGAGTGTGTGCATACATGCGTGTACATGTATGTGTGTGCTTGTGTGTGTTTGTGGGGTTTTGTGTTTTTTTCTAGACGGGGTTTCTCTGTGGCTTTGGAGGCTGTCCTGGAACTAGCTCTTGTAGACCGGGCTGGTCTCGAACTCATAGATCTGCCTCCCTCTGCCTCCTGAGTGCTAGGATTAAAGGTGTGCACAACCATTGCCCTGTGTGTTGGTGTATTTTTTGTGTATTAATTTTGCTAGGGACTTTGAAAGGAGTTTTCCACTGGAATTTAACCAATTATATACATACTATTTCCTCTGCTTCAGTTCCTCCTCTATCCATCCCATTATTATTATTACCTCAAATTTCATATGTTATTTTAAAATATTTTTCATATAATTGCATCATATTCATGACCCTCACCCACTTTTCCCAGATGTTCCCCCATCGCCTGATCCACTCAATTTCAAGCTTTTTTACTCTTTCTACTGGAAATATTGGATGTCCACATGCAGAAGAATGAAAGACCCATATCCATCACCCTGAAAAAAATTAGGTTCAGTAAGATCAAAGATTTCAATTTGAATCTGAAGAACTAAATCTGCTAGTTAAAGACATAGGAAGTGTCACACAAAATATAGGGGCAAGAAAAAAAAACTTGCTGAACAGGACTCTACTTGCCAAGAATTAAGGTAAATTATAGACAACTAGGACCTACCTGAACAGCTAAAGGGTCCGGGGGTGATGAGTGAAGAAACCCACAGGATAGGAAAAAATCCTTATCACCTATTTATCTGTTAGAGGAGTAATATCCAGGATAAACTAAGAATTAAAAAAAAAATCAAGGAAACAAATGACCCCATTAAATGTGGACTAGGGAAGCAGAGAGTTCTCAAAAGGAGAAATGAAAATGGCTAATGTTTTAAAAGTGCTTATTATCAATTAAAACAGCTTTGTCTTTCCATCTCACCCTGCTTAGAATGGCTGAGATCAACAAAATAATTGGTGAAAAACGCTGGTGATGTGGAAAAAAGAGAAACCCTCACTCATTGTTTATGAAAATGCAAAGTGGTGTAGCCACTCTGAAAATAAGTATGGAGAACTTGATGACTAAATCTATCCTATGACTCAGCCACATCATTCCTTGGCATGTATCCAAAGGACTTGATATCTTACTGCTTGCTCAGCAATGTTCATTGCCTCTCAATTCACAATAGCCAAGAAATTGAAACAATTTAAATGTACTTCATCAACTGCGTGGGGTAATGAAAATGTGGTATAGATACACAATAGAATACTATTCAGTTGTAAAGAAAAGTGAACTCATGAAATTTTAGGTAAATGGATTGAGCTAAGAAAGATTGAAGGATGTGATTCAAACCAGAAAAGTGAATGCTGCATGTTCGCTCCTATCTGTGGATCTTATGTGAGTATACAACATGGAGTGGCCACAAAAGTCAGGAAAGTATAATGAGACAGTAGTGATAATGAGGACAGCATCAGGATGCAGATGATGTGAGGTGTCAAATGAAATAAACAGGAGGAGATCAAACTGGGAAGAGGGTAGGATAGACAAGGTAAAGGAGGGGCAAATAGCACCAAGCTTTTTCATAAGACCTCACGTAAGTGTATTGTTTTCTATTTAATTAAGTTGTCCAACATACTTCTAAGGTACCCCCCCACACACACACACATTTGCAGCTTGGGCTAATAGTGCACTCCACAAGAACCATTTTCTAACAAGAGCCCCAGTTACACACATGAAAATCCCTTCCAAGATTCGGTCAGGGGAGTCCAAGTGACTGATAAGACAATATGAATTACTGTCTAAAACCTTGGTTTCCCATCAGTGGTTAGAAGTGGGACCTTTTTGCTAAAGACACCACACAATTAGGACATATGACTCAGATGATTCTGCTAGATCTGACTTGAACTCCTCCTTCCTGCAGTCTGGCTTCCACAGCTACAGGAAAATCTATGAATGCTACCAAGGGAGGGAAGTAACTAAACAGTCCTACCCAGCTGCATCACCTATGAACCACAATAATCACAAGCATGACAAGATATGTGATACAGATGGGACCAATCACTCACTATCTACTGCTAACATTAAGCGTTTCTGATGAGGTTTGGGTAATTCACTAATCTATGGGCTTACTCATTTATTCACAAGTAAGATCCATTAGATCACTTCTTAATTTTGACTGGAAAGCATTAATGTTATCTACAGTGAGTGTAACAATTCAAATATTTTGAAATATTTCAAGTATCTTGAACGTTAAATAATGTGAATAGCCAATGTTTTGGAAAATGATTATTTTATTACCGTCTTAAATTCTGCTTTGTTGTTACTGTTACATTTCACGCTAACATGAAAATTCATGAACTATGCCAGGAGACATATGTTAGAAGCTAGCTCTGACGGCAGTGATCTAAACACTCACACCAGTTTTCCATGTGTTCATGCTTTATAACTTGTATTGATACCTAATCCTATGATCTTCATGCAAACGAGCTGAAAATTTATGGAAAACAGTAAAATTTTATTATGGCATACTTACAGATTAAAAATTGGTCACTTTGAGTTTTGAATTTTGTAACCCTTGGAGGCCTATTTCACCAATTATAGGAAGATCCTATTAATTTTAACAGATTAAAAATTTTAAAATGAATGTTCTACCAAGGAATAAAAAGGAACTAAAATTTTATATTCCTAATAGAGAAATCTTTCATTCTGAGAATGCATTTTAATTACAGCATAATCTGGAATCTGTTTAGAGCTTGGGTTTGCTCAAAATATGATAAAAATAATATTGATGCACAGCATTATACAGTGCATTTTACCTTCAAGAGTGTACTGTAAGAGCAAGGTCACTCTGACAGCATGTCACATTTACCAGTGTTGTCTAGGAAGAGAAGCAATCTTATCAGGTGCAAACCAACAAATGACAGCTTTCACGTGACTCTTAAACTTCATCATGACTGACATCTAAGAACTCACTCTTCCACCCCAAGGACAAAATACAGTATGAAACTGAACCATAAACAAGATTTAAAGAAATTCCAGTTTGTGTCATCTGCAAGATTTTACACTTTCATTACTTTTTAGAAAAATATGCATATTCTTTTTGAAAAATAACAAATATTTACATATACTGAAAAAATGCTGAAGTAAGGCCAATATTATGGGCTAACACTATATTCAAACAAAACAAAATATCTTCAATACCTAAAATTATTTATGATACAATGTAAACAATATTAGTAATATTTTCTACATTTTTAAATATCAAAGATAGTAGTTGTATGTAAAGGAATAAACCCATTGTATTGAGATCCAGTTTGTCTAATGTACATTTAAAATGGATGTATTAAAATTATTTTGGCAAACATCTCATATCATGGTACATTTAGTTGTCTTTGATAGCTAGCTCTTTCAAAGGTGAGAAAGTGCATAAAGTATTTAAACAAACATTATTAAAATTCTACATCATAAAGAATATAATAGAAAATGCTTATGATATAAAATATCCAATAGATGTATTTATAATGATTATTCCTCAATCATGAAATTCAAATTTGTAATTTTCAAGATAGTAAATACTGGACAAATTTAAATTTTATAATCAATAAATTAACATATATACCAATGAATAAATTAACAAAATACTCAAAGAGATCTAATTTAACATTTATTGGGAAAAAATATTAAACAACAGTATTGTCATTGGAGATGTTATACTAAGAGAAAAAGTTTAGTACGTCAAAGTCTTAGTGTATACTCAACATATAAAAAACTTATTTTGAAGTTTGAGAAACAGTATGATTGTCATCTGATCACAATTTATATGAAATTTATAAGTTTAATTATAATAGTAACAGTTATTCTCAGGCTATCTAATATAATTCCAATACAAATATCAGTGACTTTCTCTTTCCTGGAGTAAGAGGTGAGTATAAAGCTTATCCTGAAGGAAATTTAAAAATAGCCAAAAACATTTTAAAGAAGTCCAACAATGAAGCCCACTGGGTAATGAAAGAAACACTAAAGTTAATGAACAATAAGACTTAAATGGTGCTACTCATGAAGGACTTAAGAATAATATTAATGAGATAGTCTTTTTTAGACTGACATCCAGTGTGAGAATTTGGCATCTATTTATAATAAAGACATCATTTGATGTTATAATAAAGATACATCAGTTAGTTTTCATTAAAGTATGAATATTCTTGAGATGTTGAAAGATGCTTTTTTCCAGTCATGGTTTCAAAAATACCTATATTTGATGTGAATTTAGCAACTAAATATATAAAGTTAAATCTTAAACACTAAACAGAGAAATTGCTAATAAACATGGTAGACAGAAATTCTTCAGCAATTAGAACAATAGTAAAACATTATCCAAGGGGGAGAAATCACATATGTAAATACAAGGAGTCTTGATTTTCCACATGACAAAATCAGAAGGGAACAGCACTAAGAGGTGACCACTAATGATGTGGGAAGAGAAGAGAGAAGTAAAGGTACTGTGGAAAAACTGAGCCGGGGAATTGAAGAGACCATGCCTCTCAGGTTCAAGTTAATGCTGGGAACTTGTTGGACATTTGCCTAACCATAGTTAGCAAGTTAAAAGAATAGTTTTAAAGAGTAAAACCACACAGACTTAAGTAAGAGTATCATTTAGTATTGGAATGTGGGAAGCTGCCACATTTAACTGGAAGTAAGAGTAGGTATTACAATAGGAATTCTGTAAAACAATTTGCCAAAAAGGCCACAGAGATTTTAAAAATGAGAGACTTCTACTTTGTGTAATAACAAGAATAAGAATATGAAATGAAATAATTCAGTGTCAGGAATAGAGGTACTATATGATTTCACTTACCACAAAATAGCCAAACTTTTAGAAATAAAGAACAGAATGGTCACTGCCAGTTACTGGAAGAAGGAGAAATGTGGAGTCATTTAGTTCATCAACTGTGCCCTACATTGCACCCATAGTTAACAACATCACAGCATTGTGCATCTGAAATGTACTAGACATAGAGTTCAAGTTGAACTTTGTCTCTCTCACACATATAAGCTTTGGATTTAATGCATGTTTAATATCTTGATTTTATGATTGTGTGGTATTAATGGCATGTGTGCTTATGTGCAACCTATATTATGAATCTATGATAGGTAATCTCTACTTGGAGGTGTGTTATGAAAATGTAAATGAAAGATTACTTATTATTTTTTATTTGTAATAAAACAATGCCAATTTAATATGGTCAGTACTATGTTTTAAAATACTCAGAAAATGATATGAGATGAAGAAAGGGTGTGAAGTTGACATTCTTTATTCAGCATTGGTTAGGATAGAAAATGAAAGAACAATCAGGAAAAAGAACATAGATAGCTACTTTTCCTACATGAAAAGGAGTATCATATGATTCAGCAATCCTACCTCAAGATACACACATATAAGAATTGACTACAAGTTCAGATATTTGCACCTATGAGTTCCTAACATTGGTACTACTCCTAATTGACATAACACAGAAACATGCCATTTACATACTGGTAGATGAATTCAGATGAATAGAAAAATACATACAGTAGAGTATTATTCAGCCCTAAATTAGAAAGGATATTTAAGCAAATATTACAATGCAAAAAATCCCAGAAGATACTATATTAATCAAAAAAGACATCAAAAAATCAAAAATATAATTACTGTGACTTCGTCTACATGAGGAAAAGTATTAAAAAAAAATACCCTGAGACTCAAAGGGGAATGATAGTTCACATCGATTTGATTCAGAAAAGAATAGGGATTTATTGTTTAAGTGCTAGAAAGTTTCAAGTCTGTAGGATGAAAGTTTCTTAAAGGTGGACAGTGTTATTGGGTCACAGAAATGTTAGTAGGCTTAATCCCCAGAACTATATATAAAACCTACCTAGTATGGTGGCACGTGCCTATAATCCAGCACTATAGAAAAAGAGACTGGATGATTGGGAGTTTGAAGTTGAAGCCACAGAAATGTTGTCTAAAAAAAAAAAAACATAATAGCATGGGAAGATGACTCAGTCTGTAAACTGCATGCTACCTGATCATGAGAACTTAAGCTCTGACATTTATAGTCCATAGGTCATAGGTTCTTTTCTAGTTTCTGTAATAAAATCCTACCACAAAAGCAAGTTAAGGGAGAAACTGTTCAGGATCATAGTTCAGGGATACAGTCCTTTGTAGTGGGGAAGTCAAATGTGCAACATTCTGAAGCACTGGTTGTGTCAAATTAATGAATAGATGTTACTGCTCACCTCTCTCCGTTTATGCAGCCTAGGATCCAAGTCACAGAACAACACCACCCACTGCAGGAAGGGCTTCAAAACTCAATCAACACAATTATTAAAATACCCCATTGGCATTCTAAGGGGCATGTGGTGGTTTGAAAGAAAATGGCCCCCAAAGGGAGTGGCAATATTAGGAGATGTGGCCTTGTTGGAGTAGAGGTGATCCTGTTGGAGGAAGCGTGTCATTGTGGTCTGGTATATGCTCAGCCACATCCAGTGAGACAGACCACTTCCTGTTGCTTCCAGGATCAAATGTAGCAGTTCCTTCTACAGTACTATGCTTGCCTATACACCACTACACTCCCCACAATGATGATAATGAACTAAAACACTGAACTGTAAGCTGTCACCTCAATTAAATGTTTTCCTTTATATAAGTTGCTGTGGCTATATATAAGTGTCTTTTCACAGCAATAAAAACCCTACCTAAGACAGGGCCCATCCCTGAGGTGATTCTAGTTTATCACTGACAATTAATACTAACCATAGCACCTTGCAAAGCAGACAAATTACTGTGCATCTGGATTCCCAGCAGTCCTCTGATGAGATGGAAGAAGACAGAAGAATCCCTGAAAGCTTAGAGGCCAATTAGCTTAGGCAACAATGTTAGACAAGAGGTCACATGCCAAATAAATTGGAAGGCAAGGACTGACTCTTGACATTGTCCTGCAAATTCTATGTCTGCTGGGGCACACACACACACACACTCACACACACACACACACACACACACACACACACACACACACACGCACAAGCGAGCACCACAGACACAAATCATATATACATATACACAAAAGATAAAATAGAAAATAATTAATAAAAATAAGATTGTAATAGTAACTTTGTACTGAATGCACTTTGCCACACTTAAAAAAGAAAGGAATCAAAATGTCTCACAAAATAAAATTAAAAACAACTATAAACATTTTAAAATGATGAGACATTGCCATAATTTCTGAATTTGTCTGAAAATGTTCTCCTACATTATAAAGATTCAGTTAAGTTAAATAAATGTCTGTCCTTTTTAAATGTAGGCTTCCTTTGTGAACCTTGCCTGATGGTGAAGCAGATGCTTCCTAAGTCGTGGCTGGCCCAGGGGAGCTACAATTTCACGGTGGGAAACTGCACATGGTTCTCCAATAAGTGTCTACTTGGTGTGGAGAGGCTGTCTCCAGACCACCAAAGATCTGAAACATGAAAGTTAGGACATATGTTTCATTTTCTCCTCGAGGGCAGCAAACACATTTGTGGAAGTAGCTGCTCTCACTCATAAAATTTTGCCCTAGAGACTCAATCTGCATAGGAAACATCAGTCTCCATCATAGGACACACTGATCTGCTATGGTTACAATGCCTGGAAGGAAAATGTTGAAGGCGTTATAATTTTTAAGAATTCCCAAAGAGAGAGAAAAACAAAAAGAGCCCTTGCTTTATTATCTGATTAATTTTCTCAGCTTTATTTGCTAATAGAGATGGTGGTCCCTTATAATCAAATCTCATTTTCTATTCCATGACTTTATACAAGATCTATTTTAAATTCATATTACACGGTATTAAACACATTATCTGGTTTGTCTCTTACTTTTTCCAATTTGACTGTCAACTACATTTTGTAAAATGAGATTTTTTTCTTACCATACAGTTTCTCAAGAACAATTTACAATGTTTTACAAACCTTCTGAAAATAGAGACACTGTGAAATGAAGAAACACAAAAGTGTTTGAGGAGAGCTAAATACACACCCTGACCAGCAATAAAATTTTGTATCAAAAATCTTGACACTGAAGACTTTGAAAATAGTCGGCAGCAATTTGAAATTATGAAATAGGATTTCTAGACATCCTCTCTCATTACAGCTCAAATAAATATAAGGCATTCAATTATGGATTGCTTTTCACATATTACTATAGACTTGCTATGATCAAACCCTAAGTAATGGATGCATATTGGTATACTCAGGTCCTCCTCCAGCAGATAATCTCAGTTGTTATAAAAATCGTCACCAGATATATTTTATGAATTTGAACACTGAATGGTAAGTGATGTTTATTTTGCATGATAGAAAATTATCAGAGATAATGTGATGTAAGAAATGGAAATTGGAATCTAAGTTACCCAGGTCAGTTTCTTAAAAGCTTATTTCTTTTACAACATGTGATGTCACAGTCATACTGAGCAGGAAAGAAACATTTCGAGTTATGTAGTAACACTTTTGAGAGATTTGGTGTAGGGTTTTGTATGAAGAGACCAAAACTGGATAATGATTATGCTCCTAAATCCCACCACAAAGAGAAAAACATGAGAGCAATGAAAAAGAACCAACATTCAGAAAAAGATTTCCTTCTTCTAGGATGGTACACCAAAGCTGTGCTTTATACATAGACTAAATCATACACACACACACACACACACACACACACACACACACACACACACACACACAGACATGAACTTGTAAACATGTATCAATTTCAGCCAGAATACATGCATGAGTAAGTACATCTTGCTGTGATCTGTCTCCCAATATGAACAGATCTGCACCTCCTTATTGAGGCCAATAAAAAAAAAAATGACTCGTTCATCTTGTTTGTATGTGTGTGTTCTGAATACTTACTGTTCATACAAAAAAAAGAAAGAAAAGAAAAGAAAAGAAAATCAGTAGTCCAATTCTCAAATTACTCACCATTTAAAGGTCATTCATATAAAAATGGCTTTAGTGATGTCAATTTTAAATCAATATTTACCAAGGATTTAAGAAAAATGGTTGGGTAATTGTGCCTTGGCCAATCCAGTATATTTTTTCCTATTATAATCCTGAATTTACTAAACTATGGAGCTGTTAAAATTACAATCCATCCTATATGAACAATCTTTCCCATGGGTTAGATACAACAGTTTAGAGTTATGGCTTTAAGAACAAGCTTTGGAAAAGTATTAGGAATTCAGATTTCACCAAGTGGACTTGTATTATTATTTTTTATTTTCTTTCATTTTGATGTGTATGAGTGTTGGATTGTCTGTAATTTTCTGCAGTACATGTATGCCCAGTGCCCTCGGAAAACAGGAGGGCTCAGATACCCTGGAACTAAAGATAAAGTAAGCTGTGAGTTAGCATAGGGATTCTGGGAACTGAATGTAGTTCCACAAGAGCAGCAAGAACTCTTAACCTCTTACCCATCTCTCCATCCCAATCCTAATTATCTGATGCAGACATAAGAAATAACATGAAGAATTATAGAAACATAGTTGAGACATCAATAGCATATTGTAGGTTAAGTTTCCTATTATTTTCAAGATAAGTTAGTATTTAGGGATGTAACTCAAAGAAAGGCTTAAGAGCCATCTGGGGAGACAGATGATAGAAAATATTTTTTCCTGAAGCACTTCAGCTACTGCTCTTAAAGTGTTGTTTAAAGTATAACATTTCCCATAAGTTTAGATACCATGTAGGATCTTTGGTACACACAATTTAATATTTATGTCTGAACATGTGTACTGAAAAGGCAGTTCCAGCATTTACAAGTCTTTCTCTAGGATGCCCTTATCAATTGAAGAGTGCTTTCTTTACATTATACTCACAACAAATACTGAGGTTTCTCAGTAGAGGGGTTAGAGAAAGATGATAAGGGTGTGGTTCACTGACTTTGGCCTAGTACTAGGGGCTGGGATATAGCTCAACAGCAGGAGACCTGAAATATCCCAGCCCTCCCACGGTAGCTTTTTCTTGTATGTTGTAAACATTGAACACTTGTCTGGTATTTTAGTTTAATCACATATATCTCTTAAGTTTGTGTGTGTGTGTGTGTGTGTGTGTGTGTGTGTGTGTGTGTGTGTGAAAAAGGTGTACTTACTTACTTGTCTAATGCACATGTGGGGGTAAGAGAACAAGTCTATCTATCCATCATCTATCTATATATCTATCGATCTATCATCTATCTATCATCTATCTATATTCCTCTCTTTCCCAACCACTCTTTTTTTCTCTGTCTTCTTTATATCCTTCCCTCAATTCTCTATTCATCTTAATAGTCTCCAACATGAGAATAAGTTCTCTGTTGTTTTTGTTTCTTTATCTTTTTCTCTGTTTTCACTAATTCCTGGGTACTTCTTTGAATTTGTCAGATGATACATCATGATGGTAAGAATAAAAACTAGATTCATTATTGAGTATCACTTGTCTTCCTGTGTTTTGCTATCTTTTTAAAGGGCTTTTTCTTTCTGTAAGCAGACATATAGGTCTTAAGAATCACCTGTAGTTATTTTTATCCAAAGCTTACCTATTCACTTGTGTATCTCTCCATCTTTCTCACTAGAGCAAGATCTATATCTGCTCTATATGCCTGGTCCTTTTGAGTATTATTTGAATTTTAACTTTATATTTTGATTATGTATTATACTATTATGAAAAATTTATAAATTGAATGTTAACTTTTATATTGATTTCTCTACTTCTAGTCTCTTTCCTTTCCAAGGCATCAATTATTGAGTTGCAAAATTATTGTAAAACACAACTAAATTATTTATGAACATAGGAAAGTAAACTTTTTGCTATCATAAAACATTTTACCATGTCTTTCAGAGTATAGTATTGAAAACAAAACAGCAGATGACTGCAGTGATAGACCCCTCATCATTGTTATCTCTGTTTTAGTTTATACCTCTGTAGCAAATTATACTTTGATTTCATAATAAACATGTATCTTGTGCAGTTCTATAGTCTTGCAAAATGCACTTTCACGGTTCCACATCCTGATCCACACAAACAAGAGACAGAGACAGAGACAGAGAGAGAGAGAGACTAGGCCTGGCATGGACTTTTGAAACTTCAAAGCCCACCTACAGTTACAAACATCCTCCAAAATGGCCACATACCCTAATCTTTCTCATTGTATCAGAGATCAGAGTGTTCTACTGCCTGGTAATTAAACTTTCAAATATATAAGCCTATATGGGCCACTCTCATTCAAAACCACCACATTTCATGCCCTGAACCCTATAGATTTCTATCCATACCATAATACAAAAATGCAATTAGTCCAACTTCAAAATCAACATTTTCTATCAGCACTGCTTAAAAGTTCAAAGTCTCTTCTGAAACTCAAGGAGATCTTTTTAACTAAAATCCTTCCCGCAAATAAACAATCAAAGGGCAGGTCACATGCTTTCAACATACAATGGCAGAGAATATACATGACCATTACAAAAAGGGAGGACAGGGAGCAGAGTCCTAAAACCAGAAGGGCAAACTCCAAATTTTGCATCTCCATTTCTGATGCTAATTGTTCTTCCTCTCTCAAACTCCTTTTAGTTCTGTTGCCTACCACATACTTCTCTCTCTTGGACTGGTTCCATTCTCAGTCTTCAACTTTCCTTTGGAGTCATCCCATAGCTCTGACATTATCCAATGTCTTAGGGTCTCCAACATGTTCTATGCTCCATAGCTTCACAAAATGGCATCTGATCCTCCATGCAGGGACACTCCTGGCATGTCTGGTCTCAGGGACTTTCCTTAGCCTTAAAGGGAGAGTTTACAACCCCTTCTGCAAGGCCAAAGCTATCAAGTTATGCTGCCTTGGTGTGGCTGAAACTTTCTCCACTAATTTAAATACATTTGCATCAGTTTTCTGTTTTTGATGGCTTCCTTCAGTGCTTAAGCTTTTGTTTAACTCCTTTTTACAAGTTGAGA
The DNA here is from genome assembly GCA_030556225.1 of Cricetiscus sungorus. NCBI lineage: Eukaryota > Metazoa > Chordata > Mammalia > Rodentia > Cricetidae > Cricetiscus > Cricetiscus sungorus. Next base: position 13,979,972 of record JANBXA010000253.1, read on the forward strand.
GGTTAGTGGGGTGGGGTGTTGCCCTGAGGTCACCACTTGCCTTATTTAATTTAACATCAAGCTTTTTATGAAACTTTATCTACTTGAGTACTGTACTTGGCTTCTACATTGTATTGCTGGTGATTCTTTTATCCTCAAACTGCACATTTTACATGTTTCCTTGCTCAGCTTATCCTTTTCATTATAAATAAGCATAAAGTGACTGCTGATAATCACTTTCAGAGGTTAGCAATTATTATCATGGTGGGGAGCTGGTGGCACATAAACAGACATGGTACTGGAGAAACAGTTGAGAGTTCAATATCCTGGTCCATAGACAGCAAAAAGCAAGAGAGAGACTGGTCCTGGCATGGCTTTTGTAACCTCAAAGCCCATTGCCTATGACATATTTCTTTCAACAAGACCATACTTCCTAATCCTTCTAATCCTATCAAACAGTTCTACTGCTTGATGAGTATGCATTCAAATATTTGTGCCTATAGGGGACATTCTCATTCAAAACACCACAGACAGTTTCTCATTGCATCCTTAATGGCTTCAGCATAGAGAAAATGAAAGGTCTTATGTCTTCTCAAGTTCCTCTTGCCATCCTTCTCCTCTAATTCACCATTTATCTATCAGTGCCCATACCTTCTAGCACCTTCATATTAAGAGTTGGATATATACATTTATGGAATACAAATATTTAGCCCTTAAATTTTTTTTTGTGTGATTTCCTTTCACAATGAATAAAAGTGAGCCACATATCAAAATAATAATATGTAATTAAAGTATATGACTTGTTTTAAGTCATAAAATATATTCTTATTTTCACTTTTATTCCTAGTTGTCATGCTTTTAGGACACTTGATATGTAAGTCCATGCAATAAAATAAAGCCAGATTCTAGTAAGCAGTTAGCTATGACATACTGGGAGTCTGAGTGAGCCATTTTATAAATGAATTTTGTTTGTCTGCCCAATCATTCAGATGGCTTTTGTGCATCTAATACTTTGGAAGTAATCTCATAAATTACTATCAATCTAAATTACTAAATGATTTACCCCTGTAATTCCTGAATCACAGAAAGTATCCTACAGTTGTTTCATCGTTTTAACCAACTGTGTATTGGAGCTAAATGAAAAACCTAATAAGGCTTTTAATTTATAGAGTGAACTATGAAGTTACAAAATATCTAAATAAAAAAACCAAAGCTTATGTAATAAGCATGATTTATTGAAAGCAGTTGACATTGAAAGCAATTCTCCAGGTGGGGAGATAAAGAAAGACCACTTACAAAACACTACTTCAAAATAAAAGTCCAATGCTACAAAACATTAAGTTATATTATGCAGTAAATTGTTCATGTGTTTTCTACAAATGTCATAGATATTACTGAAAACCAGGTGCATCCTTAATTAAAAGGATGTGTCAAGAAACACATTTCTCTTGTTTCCAAGGTCATTGAACATCTGTTTTCAATGTGCAAAATAAACAAAATGTAATTTAGAATCTGGCTTTATATTGATAAAACGACCCAACTCTGTGAAAAATTGCTTCTAATGAGATCCAAATGAAAATGTTTCCTTCCAAAATGTATCTGTATTTTATCAACTATTGAAAATCAAAAAAAAAGCATGCACTTTTAAAATCTAAAATGGTAGGACATCTTAGCCATTAATATATGTATTTTTGAGTCTGGGATCTTTTGTGTTTGTGGTAGGGTTTTCAGCAGTATCCCATGCATCAAATATCTGAGCACCAATAGTGGTACTCAAAAATGTGAGGGTAAATATTATTTATATATATTGACTAAAGAGGTCAGGGTGGAAGCTAAGTCACATATGGCGAGAAAACTGCTATAGGTGTAATTATACTAGGTAATTTAAATTATTGGCTCAAAATAACATTTTCAACAAGAGCAATGTTCCCATCTGCTCTGACCATTTCATTTTTAGGAATGGAAAAAAATCTAGATCCTTCAGTTTGGATTTTTCTGATAAAATAGTTTGATGCCATCTGCTAATAGTTCTAAAAATCTGACAGATTGCCACAAATTGTCATTCCATGTTATGCTGCAAATATTAGGAAAAACTATTTTAGATATGAGTCTGTGATAAGATCCTTATTGCAAAAAATTCAAAGAAAGGTTTAAATGTTATAAAATACAGACACTCACCACTCATAAACACATGCATGCATATTCTCTTATACATGCACAAATTCTCTCTATCTTTCTTACACACACAGGTACACTCAAAGGGAAAAAGAGAGGAAGAGAAAGCATCTATTCATTTCCACCACTTCCTAGAGTCAGTGTTTGAATAAATGGAAATTTCATTTTAGGAAGATGAAAATCAATGAATCTTACCTTCTATGATTGACAGAATGTGAAGAATAGTCCAACGGCTCCCGATTGTTGAAATGCTCAAAAGTTGAATAAACCGATGAATTAAATTAACAAAGACTTGAAAAGGTGAAGAAACTTTGTGAGTCTTCTACTTAGAAGCATAAAAGATATTTCAGTTGTGAAATGTCTAATTATTTTTGTGGCACTGCTGTTTATGTAAAACAAAGGGGATTTAGTATTAGGAATTTCTCTGCCACATTATAAGGTATTGTAGAATTAATTTTTCTAATGAATATTGAATTAATAATTTTCCATTTTAGTGCACAATTGAAGTCTATTTTACTGGAATTTTGACCAAACAAAACAAATCAAAACTAAAAAATACAACAACAAAAATTATGCTATTTTGTTTGCTTGGTCTCTTGTAGAAGCTTGCATTCATACAATGGGAGCATACTTTTATTTCTTGCTCAGGATGTAGGGCACAATGTTAAGAAACAGAAGGTGGGGTTGATAGTCAATAATGCTTTCATAATTTATCCATGACTGGAAACAATAAGTCTAATCCTACTAGGGAAATATATAAATCCAGTACGAATACACATCTCAGTCATCCTGTGATAGTTAGCTATGGGGTTAACCAAGAAAACCTCACTTCTATGTGGGTTGTCAGAATTCTCTTTGATAAACATACATAAATTTACAGCATGATTCTTTACACTGTGTCAGAAACTAATGTTCCAGGAACTTTCCTAACTCTCTTATCACCAAAGTCTGCATCTCCAAAAGGCCCTGGGTTGTTTTTATATTATTTGTATGAATGTTTTGAAACCTCTTTGGGATCTTCTCTATATATATCTATATATATATATATATATATATATATATATATATATATATAAAATCTGTTTTGTCAAATAAACTTTTATTTAAACTTTTTGTGTCTCTAGCTGATTTCCTTTGAGAAAACCAAAATGAAGAAGAAAGCTTCAGCAGATAATAATTCTATTGAGGAGCAGCATAAGTGAAATATTGCACACCAATATTCAAAAGCTATTGTTTGAGTTCTGCTCCAAGTGACACTAATGTCCTGACATTTGTAGCTTAGGATGCAGCCAAGTTAAGCACTTCAAAAGCCAATGGAAGTTTTCAGAGAAGGGGAAAACATACAGAGATTGGCAGTTATCAATCAATACTCTAGTGAACAAAATGGGCACTGATTGAGCACTGATATCAGCTGCTACATTACATTTCATAATAAATAATAAATGCAGCAGACCAAAAATATGAAGAGAATGTTGCCTTCTTGTAGGTTTCTATAGTTTTAATGTGGAATGTCTTTCACAGACTTTTGTGTTGAACACTTGATCCTCTAGTGGTGTTGTTTTGGAAGACCAAGGAAACTTGTAGACAAGAGCCTAGCTGGGGTGGCAGGAATGGGGAGGTGTTCATTATGATTCAGCCTTTGTTAAGGTCTAAGAGCTCTGCTTCATGTTTGTGAACAAGCAGCCTCCTCCTCCCACTGCCATGAACAAGAACTACTAGTATTACATTAATGCCTCAAGATAAAACAGTGAGCTGAAGTCAATCTACCCCAGGATAATTCTATGAGGTTCTCTGATATAGTTTACAGAAAAGTAACTAATACAGATGTGATCTTAGGGGAAAGATTTACCCTTCCTATAAAAAGATCAGGTATCTTAGAAAATATTTTTAAAAAATGGAAATAAAAATATAATACTCTTTGTTTCAATCATTTATTCATCACCAATACTTAAGTCATATGACTTATTCCAATTAACTAATTCCTTAACATTATTTTGTGTCCTTTGGTTTTTTTCAATCGTCCAAGATCTACTGGCCAGCCAGCCTCAGCTTTCCTGCAAAGTTAATGACTGACTTTTAGTTCTATTTCAGTTTTGACTCTTAAAATGTCCTTCCCTCCAATTTTGATGATGATTATGTTTTATTTCACATCTTGGAAAGGGAATGACCTATTTAATAATGTTCCCCAACATTTCAAACATTCTATTCCATATGCTTACCCTACCTTTCACCTGGATTTGACCTTCACTGTTAATCTGTTCTTCCTATAATATATTCACTCTCTTACTGCTTTATGTAACTCATCACACCTTTATATCCTCAATGTTCAAGGTATCTATAATCAACTATTAAAATCACACCTTTACACATTTATATAGCTTATCTTTATTCCATGTCTACTTTCACAGTCACAAAGACTGAGTGCACCATGACCTCTGCTGAACTTCATGTGCTGTCTGTATTGGCATACCAAGCTGTGATGAAAAAAAAATAATAGACTAATTGTTCAGTCTACAAAACAAGTCTCTAAAACTCAGATGTGCTCCTTGGCTAATTTATAATCTTTAATTCATCTTTCACTAAATTTTTAAGACATTTTTCTACTCCCTCTTGAATCTCATTTCCCATTTCAATTTAAAGTAATTTTCTTTAAACTGGTTTAGGCATTATGGAATAACTCTGCATAATTAATCCAACCCTTTTTCACTTCCCTTTCCAGAGAATAGATTGTTTTGCTAATTATTATCTTTTCTTTTGAATCTCCCATTGTTCCTTCTGTAATAGATTATTCATCCTGCCTTAGTTCTTCATATTCATTCCTTTTCCAGCCCTACACAGTGGCAGACAATGGCCCAACCAGGCAGAACCCACCAGAAACCCCATTCTCTCTTTTCTTCCCCCAAATAGAAACAAGCAAAGCAGAAATCTTAATCCTGGATCCTACCTTTTGTCAGAAACAGCTGGGCTACATGGCTATGCCCAATTAAGCCCGCTAAAAGATCCTGAGGAGAAATTCTTTCATAAAATAGGAGAAACTTGGCTAGGAGAGGTAGCTTTTGTCCCCTTGCCTCTTTCACTTTTCACTGACTGGCACATGATTACTAAGCTTATCAGTACAGCACAATCTTATGATATGTTCTTATTTTAGGAAAAATGTAGAAGGGGAGTCTGAACCTGTGATGAAGATGAAACTAAGGAAAAGCTGAGAAGGATATTTTGCAGCAGCAGAACTTCCACAGTTTCTAAGACATCTTACTAAGAAAAGAAGAACCACACTTTAAAAACAAATGAAGAGATAGAGGTTGCTATAGTTTGACTGCAGCATCTAACTTGTAAACTAATATGATATCAATGGGTCAGTTCTTCAATCTCTCTCTTCTTCCACACCCAAAAGTAAAACATTATTTAATCCATTGCATGCATGTTTTCTCCATTTTCCTCAATCAGTCATACTCACCAAGCAGTGGTTAGGAGATAGTGTTCCTCAGACAAATGAGTGGCAAAAAATACAGTGCTTGGTTCAACAGCTTCTACTAAGTTTGTGTTAGGTACTAACACTTAGCCTCAGTACAAAACAGCATATCCAAGGAAGCATGATTTGTGGCTCATGAATCTAGAAGGTAGTAGAGTCCACAGACATCATTTTAGGAAGTATGCATGTAGCAGGAAGATAGCCATGTTGTTGGAGCATTAGCTGAGAACTTATATTTGATCCACAGTTGCAAGGCAGAAAGAGAGGGGCTCACTGGGAATGGCATGAGTTTTAAATCTCAAAGCCCACTTGCAATTGACAAACCAGAACTCCTAATCCTTTCCAAATAGTCCCACCACCTGTGAGTAGTTGGGGGCAGGGGGAAAGCATTCAAATATGTTTGTGGAGGCTATTTTCATCCAAACTTCTACATATTTCAAATTCAGGAAATTAAGTCTCTTCAACTTCTGGGATCATTTACAAAATGGATAAGAGAACAATAAACTGATCTATGTGTCCTGAGAGTCAACACTGCTAACCTCATACTGGAATTGTATAATGTCTGGGTTTAAAATAAAAGCCAGAAATTTTAAGAAAGAAACCTTCGTCTTTTGAGTAAATGCTTCTGAGAAAATTGGTTATCTACACAGGAAAACAGAAATATAAACGAACATTTCAAATTAAGTCAAAATATAAAACATAAAACTTTAAACACATAATAACATAGAAGACAATCTAAACAGTGTTGAGCATAAAATTCACTTTTAAGATACAACATTATTAATAATATCTGTGAAAGAAATAACTAACAAAACTAACTTCGGTAAAATAAGTTTCGCTCTTTTGCACTATCAAGATGATTTGAAGTCAACTGCAAAGTGCATGGCTAAGTGGTTACCCACTATTCTAGTTTGCATTCTTTTGTGTGATAAATGTGATGGCCAAACATGGGAAAGAAAGGATTTGTTTGGATTAGGTATCTCAGTTACAGTTAATGGTAAAGGGAAGTCAGGGCAAGAACTCTAGCAGAACAAAGGAAAGAATGTTGGAGGAAAACTGCTTACTGGCTATATCTTCTTGGCTCATTCAGCTTACTTTCTTGTTTAACCCAGACCAACCACCCAGGTTTTGGCACCAGCTCAATAGGTTGATTTTCCATTTCAATCATCAATCTATAAAATGCTCTACACAAATCACTCATAGGACAATCTGATGTAGGAGGTTGTTCATTTCCTTCCTCTCCAGTGAGTCTGGTTAGTGTCAAGTTAATGAAAACTGAACAGTTTGCTCAGAATATATAAAAACTCTTAAAACTCAATGAGGAGGCAATCTAATTTTAAAATAGTCACAAATATAGAAATAGATACTTCACTAAATCAAATACACAATTTTACAGATAAGTATGCTATGCAGACTATTTCTAAATATCACATGCCATCAGTTAAATTCAGATTAGAACAATGAGATATCACTAACCAATGACTAAAAATCTGCTCACATCTTAAGATAATTAAAGACAATACAAAATGCTAGTGAGCATATGCAACAAAAATATTTCATTGATGATATGAATGAAAAATGGCACAGCAACTCTGCAAGGTAGTTTGCCAATCTTTTACAGAACTAATCAATCCCCCATCCTTCACAAACAGTGGATTCATGTTTCCAGCGCCTTCTGTTATAGCAAATGAATAAAATTCTGAAAAATTGTAATATACAAAACATTAATATGAATATCAAAATCACTACCAAACCTACATAGATTGTTTACAAATTTGGTTTTCTTTGTTCTTCATTTCCTTCTGATAGGTACCTACATCTTATAAATATGCATTCTCAGAATAATTTTAGTGTTGAATCAACCAAGATTTCCTATGAATCTACCGTCTCTGTGATAGGGATGTCTCTTATTTTCTGTGTAAGTGATATAGCTGGATTTACTTCCACATTTCCACCACATTATTCTAACATATTTATTTCTCTCTGTGATTGATGTATGTATGTATGTATGTATGTATGTATGTATGTATGTATGTATGTATGAGTGTGTGTGTCCTTTATGTGGAGGGCAGAAGAAAACCTGTGGGTTTTTTCAGGCACCAGCCATGTTTTTCTGAGATGGAGTATCTCAAGGGCCAGGAACTGTTGAAGTAGGCTAGCCTGTCTGGCCAGGGAGACCAAAAGATCAACTTTTATTTACATCCTTAGCACTGAGATTACAAGTGTGTGTACAATGCTTTCTTGTTTGTTTGTTTTTAATGAATCAAACTTAAGCCTTGCTTTTGCAAAACAAGCATGTTACAGACCATGATCTCTCCACTATACCCTGCCATATTTTTCTTTAAAGCATAACTTTTATATTGTTACCTCTCCATTAAATACATTGACTTCTCTAACTGCCTAATCTTCTCTGGAATATTATCTTTATAGTCTGCTCTATCTAAATTTATATTTATAAGTATTCAATATTTTGTACACATGTCCCATTTTTTTCCCTGAAAGCCATTTGGTTTTATTTACTGCCAACAAAATCCCTTACTTTAAGCTGCTACCCCAGCTGCTTATGCCCTTGTCTGTTATTCAGATCCTAGAACAGTTTTTAAAAATATTAACAGTTATTAGAGCACATACAGTGAGGTATAATATGAATGACTTCCAAAGAAGTCATTCAACTGAGATGTTAAATGTGACATGAAACTATAAACTCTGAAGTTCAAGGGTAAGGCTGCTCTACAACTCAGGTGGAGGCAGTTTTTAATCTCTTGATCACACATCATTCATGTATATGCATATGTATGTATGTATGTATGTATGTATGTATGTATTATGAGACAATAGTATAAACATTGGATTATTTCCAGATTAAGCTAAATCAATTCATACATGCTTATAGTGATCACTGAATAAATACAACATAAGTACCAGAAAATAAGTGAGCAATAAACCTTAGCTGTTATTTTATTGTATTCTAGGGAGGGAAATCTGTCAAGAAAAATATAGTAACATAAACAAATAGCTCTCAAATAGCAGTAAGTACCATGAGGAATACTACACCAAGGGAGATAATTGGAAATGATTCTGGGTGAGGAGGCAATTAAATGGAAGGCTTCCCTGAACAGGTAATGCTGGGACAGAATTGTGAATTAGCCTCAACCCCCCAGAGAGGTGAAGGAATGCAGTCTCCAGCATAGAGAAGTGTAAGGAACTGAAGTGGTGTCACTGAGCCACATAAAGGCCATCATGCTGAGCACAGAGAGGAGACTGGAGATGTTAGATAAGATGGGCAATCGACCCTTCACTTAGGACTTTACTTTCATTCTCGTGGAAGAGGGTGACCTTTGCAGAACTTTAAGTGGGGCACACCCTGGTGACTGACTGTAATGTACAGGATTAGAGTAGAAAGGGGGAAATCATAAAATAGGCCACTGGAGTCAGGCATATTCATGAAGGCAAATCATCATTTCTGTCTTTTTTTTCCTTTAAAAATAAAAGGTACATTTATTTGATATAAATGATACTGGAAATATATTTCAGCATTTACTTAGTCTTTCATTTTTCTTCTCTCTATTATGGAACAAATGGTCTATCCTCCTAACAAATTGTGAAACGCATAGTACTGTACTCTTCACTGATGTGATAAAGCACTTGTTGGGACTCGGTTTATCTTTTTTCATTGAAAATTCATATTGGCTGAATATCGGTGTCACCATGTTTCATAACCAAATCAAAAAATATCTGTTTTGGAGATTCCCCTCATTCCTGGCAATCTGAAATTCTTGTGTGGTTTCCTATGGCACACACAGGCACAGCCATTTGCATACCTACTTCCAAGAGCCTTTCAAGCTTTCCTTGCTGTTAGGACACATATGCTATGAACCTCCATGCCTCCAATTTGCTGTGTAATTGCTGAAATCACATTTGTGTGTTTGTTGTAAATGGGTATCACATACTACAGATTATTAATAAAAAACACCTTGTCATTTCATTTTGAATTTCTTTCAAGGTCTGTTTGAAAGTAAATCTTAAGAAAGATAAGAGAAGGTAAGAAGACAAAAATGTGTCCTGAAATAATTTATTGAGGTTGAAAGGACAAATAAAATTGTATGGACTTGTAAATCAGAGGCGAAATAAAAGCATGCACTGTTTGGGCTAAAACTGCTGACTGTTTTATGAAGAAGATAACTAAATATGATTTAAAATCAGACTAAACAACCCAACTACTGCTGTACTGTATGGTAATTTTTAAGAAAATAAATGTCCTGCTCCTGATTTTCATTGCATATTTACTAAACACTATCTTGGGTTTGCTGTTGCTGTGATAAAACACTATAACCAAAATCAACATGGGGAGGAAAGGGTTTATTTGTCTTGCATCTCCTGTGTCACAGACCAATGAAAGCAACACAAGCAATCAAACCACTACAGGGAATCCAGAGGCAGGAGGTGACACAGAAGCCATGAGGGGATGATACTTACTGGCTTCCTCCCCATGGCTGGTTTATAGAATCCTGGACCAAAAAAGACCAGGGTTAAAACCACCCACAATGAGCTGGACCCTTTCCCACCAATCACTCATTAAGAAAACGCTCTACAGTTGGATTGTATGGAGACGTCTTCCATTGGAGGTTCCCTCCTTTCATATGATTCTAGCATGTGTCAATTTGACATGAGACTAGCCAACACAATGAGCACTATAGAAAAAGTAAAACAAATAAATCTCTATTCAAGGGAATTGATTGGTAAGTTGATGGCCTCTGAATTGCAGAATTTAAGTAGAAGATAGCAATGAGTACACCATACAGAACACTGAAGTTAGTTTTGAAGTAGACCAGTTATTTACCTTGCATAGAATCACTCCATGTTGAAACTGAAGATTTTATGTTACAAAATTAAGAGCTTCAGCAATCATGCAACATTAATTTGTATAAAACAAAATCTTAATACACCAAGAATACTTCTGCAAGAAGAAATTTAAAACTTCATTAATATGATATATATATACATACATACATACATACATATATATATATATATATATATATGCTTTTTTTTAACTAAAAAGTTTTTGCTGAGGACCATTAGCTTGACAGATGTGCATATCATCAGTCTTGATGAGCTTTTCCTAATATTTTTATACTTTATTTTGTATATTATGTACGTGTGTGTGTGTGTGTGTGTGTGTGTGTGTGTGTGTGTGTGTGTGAATGTTTGTATGTGCATGCCACCATGTACATATGGAGGTCAGAAGATAATTTGTGGGGGTTAGTTTCCTCTGCAATGTGGGTCACATGAATCAAACTCAGGCCCCTATGCCTGGTTGCAAATACCTAAATGTTGAGCCTTCTCATTAAGCCCCTAAGTTACTTTTATTACAGAAACTGATTCATCTACAGATATATAGGTGTATACATAATACAATGCCATACTTTCCAAGTTTTATAAGATAAAGAGTTGCATCTTTTATCTGTATCCCAATAAGTAGTAAGATAATCAGTATTTTTGAATTCTCTAATTTTATACAAAATAAGGACAAAAGATTGTTTTGCTCAGGTAGTTACTTGCATTCCTCTGTCTTTACTTCTGAAGAAGACCCCTCTAAATATTCATTTTTAGAATGTAGGGAAGAATGAAATATATTGTGTGAAAAGTTAGAAATCAAGTCTCCCAAACCATCTATTATAGTTTCACAAGACCAGGTATAAATGAAAGTCACATTAAAAACTTGTTTATGCAGAAAACTAATGTGACAATTTTAATAACATGAATTTAATTGGCTTGCTAGAATAGTCAACAAATAGAGTCAGAGATCACCTAAAATCTTGAAGTTTACACAGTTCAGGAGCCTACAATGCAATCAATGCTTTTTGAGGTTTACACCAGGTGCTACCCTCCACTTTCCTGACACTTGCATCTCTTATCTCAGAGGTAGTTTTGAAATGTTGATATATTGTCCCCATCTTATTCTCTCTCTCTCTCTCTCTCTCTCTCTCTCTCTCTCTCTCTCTCTCTCTCTCTCTCTCGTGTGTGTGTGTGTGTGTGTGTTTGTGTCTGTCTCTCTCTCTCTCTGTCTCTCTCTCTGTCTCTCTGTCTCGTTCATGGAGTTCAGGTAAGATAAAATGTGCCCCTGATGCCTTATAGAGATTAGTGAGAAGTTTTAGTTTCCCAAAATTGCAGTTTCTTGTAAGGTGCATTACATGGTGAGTTTTCTAAATAAAGTTCCATGGTACATCAATAGTAAAACAATCACTAGAGTCTTGCCTTCACGACTTTATTTTGAGAAAAAGAATGTATAATTTGTAGTCAAGGCTTTTTATTTAATCTTATGTTTTATTCAGAGACTACTTATTTTCTTATATAAGTAATTATTTTAAAAGATACATTTTAAAGCCCTAGTGAGATGGTATGAAAAAAGTGGACTGTAAAAGCAAAGTGTGGTACTTTCCTTTTTCTTCCATGCTTGATCCTCTGTCTTTTTCCTCATTTTCTAGACTGTCTTCTAATTTGTTGTATTTCCTTGTGTTATTCCAAAAAGTTTCACCCTATTTTATTTTCTTACAACGTGATATTATGTTCTCTGTAACTTCACAATGATTTCCCACAAACACAGAACACAAGGTCTGAATGTGAAAAAACAAACAAACCAACATGTTCTTTTTAAAAACCATTCTTTGGAGTGTGCTATATCCAACAATAAATGCTCTCTTCTGTAATAGGGCTTTTGAAATTGGGTCTTTCCCTACTTGTACCTTGTCTTCTCTTTACCATCATGTTTGTTTTGCTGTTCTTTGGCCATTCTGGGTTGTATCAACATGAGTTTTAATTACCTATGCTAGTAACAAAAGTGCTTTTACCTCTACCATAGTGTTTTCCCTTCAGTCATCATAACATATCTGCTCTAAACTCAAATCCTAATACCATTTTCTAGTGTAAAGTCATTTATAGCTTTTGCAAACTACTATTCACATAGCAAGAGTTTTTTAACAATCTGATTTCTCATTGAAATTTCTGTCTTCCATGAGTTTATTAGCAACTTACTCTACTCTAATGTATTTTAAAGCAGGTGTTGGAGTGGGGATATCTGATCAGAGGCCTACCACAAATGCAAATTTAATTTGTTTAATACAAATTCCATGAGTAATGAGCAACAATTTGATCACTGTAGCAAAGGCCATTTGTTCAGCCTATAGAATGAATGTCCCAACTCTACCAAATGAAGGATTCACAACTTTAATAGAAGACATTAAATAGTCTTTGAGAGAGAAATGGATGGACAATCAAAGGCAAACAAAACTAGTAAGTCTTTTAAATATAGTGTTGTATATATTATAAGTCTTCACATGTTTTCCATATGGGAGCAAAACAAACTATTTAGGACATTTTGTCCCTCTTTTTTGTTTGTTTTGTTTTGATTGTTTGTTTTGCTTTTTTTTAATCTGAATCATTTTACTTTGCATTGTAATACAGGCTTCTATTGAAAATACACTAAGAAATGTGAACTGTAGTTTTCTAAGCCTCATAGTTAACTGTAGTAGTACAATTTGTAACCAAAACATCTGTGGATTAAGATTGTGCTATTTGTTTTGTAAGTAACAATAAAACACCAAGAGGTTTTCAAATGAGTATATGAATTACACAGTCTCCATCCACAGAAAGGGAAAATTAAGTAAAAACCTGCTACAAAGACAAAAATGATTCTATTGGAAGAGATAAAAGGTAGGAATATATCGATATTTAAAAACACCATTGTTAATGACAGAATTAACTGTAGTTTTTAAGTAGAAAAATCATAATTAGCAATGCTTCAAGTAGTAGCCATGTGCAAAAACTTCAAAGAATTTATATTGTGGGTAATGATTAATAGAAAGCAACAGTGGGCCTACAGTGTACAGGGCAAAGAGAGTCAACCTGAAAAATATTTGTGTATCTGGGTAAGAATAAAACAGGGATTTTCAAAAACATAAAGTATAGACATTGAAAAGTAATGCACAAAAGCCAAGAATTTGGAAAGCTTGGTAGAAAATAGTACAATCATTACTTCTAAAAATCACAACTGTTCCTTATTCAGGAGATGATGACCTCGCTCAGAAAACATACCTCTCACAAAGGATCCTTTTCTGGAAGAGGACAAGAGACAACTGGCACAGAGCCCCAACTCCTACTTTATGGATGGGAAGTTGCCAGGATACTATAAAATCACCACACCCTTTGGCTGTGCACAAACAATAATCCTGTGTGTTAACTGCTCCACTGTTCTCTGTCATCACACAGGCAGAAAAGACAGGCTGACAGAAGGATGCTACCTTGGGAGGAAGAAGCACAACAAACTCCTGACTGCAGATGAGTAGTAACCATCTCAATAAACACATTTTGAATCAAAAAAACAAAAACAAAAACAAAAGCAAAAAAGTCCTGTTAAAATAGGAATTTCATAGGTCATTAAATGAGATAATGCTGTGTTGTTCAAAAGTCTTGTGGATCCATTTGGACATGAGTTTTGTGTGTGGCGGTAGATATGGGTCTATCTGCAGTCTTCTACACACCATCATCCAGGTGTGCCAGTACCATTTGTTGAAGATGCTTTCCTCCTCCCATTGTTTACTTTTAGCTGTTTTGTCAAAAAATTAGGTGTTCATAGGTGTGTGTGGGTTAATATCAGGATTTTCTATTCTATTCTATTGGTCTTCTTGTCTATTTTTGTGCCAATACAAGGCTGTTTTCAGAACTGTAGCTCTGCAGTAGAACTTAAAGTCAGAGATGGTGATGCCTCCTGAAATTCCTTTATTGTACAGGGTTGTTTTGGCTATCCTGGGTCTTTTGTTTTTCCATATAAAGTTGATTATTATCCTTTCAAGGTTAGTGAAGAATTGTGCTGGGATTTTAATGGGTATTGCATTGAATCTATAGAGTGCTTTTGGTAAGATTGCCACTTTAACTATGTTTATTCTACTTATCCAAGAGCATGGGAGATCTTTCCATTTTCTGGTATCTTCTTTAATTTATTTCTTTCCCCTCTTAGGCTTATACTCAAATGATCCACATCCGTGTAGCAAAGACATGAGCTCAACTATGTTAATAGGAGCATTATTTGTAATAGCAAGGACCTGAAAGCAACCTAGATGCCCTTCAAGTGAAGAATAGATAAAGAAGATGTGGCATAATTTCACAGTGGAATACTACTCTGGGTAAAAAAAAAACAATGGAATCTTGAATTTCACAGGCAAGTGGATGGAACTTGAAGAAACCATCCTGAATGAGGTAATCCAGTCACAAAAAAAGAGGAACATGGTATGTACTCGCTCATATATAGATTTTAGACATAGAACAAAGGATCACCAGCATATAATTTACACCACCAGAGGAACTAGGATACAATGAGGATTCTAAGAGATTCATATAAGGTCCACCCACAGAAGGGGGAAGGGACAAGTTCTCCAGAACAAATGGGGAGTGGGGGGGTCAGTGAGTGGAGAGGGAACTAGAAGAAAGAGAAGGGGAGGAGAGGAAATCATGTGGGATTAGGAAGATTGAGTCAGAGGAGGAAAAAAAGAGAGGAGAGAGAGTGAGAGAGAGAGAGTGAGAGTGAGAGAGAGAGGAGAGCATAAAAGAGGAAGCCATTATATGTTTGAAAAGAAAAACTGAAACTAAAGAAATGTTCAGAGACCTACAAGACATATTACAACTAACAATTTGAGCAACAGTGGAAAGGCTATCATAAATGTCCTTCCCTGGTAATGAGATGAACACCTAACTTATCCACTTATCATGGAGCCCTCACCTAGTAGCTGATGGAAACAGAAGCAAGCATCCACAACTAAACACTGAGCTGACAGGAATCCAGATGCAGAGAGGATGGACAAAACCAGGCTGCAGAAACACATAGAGACAGCTGACCTGAATAAGGAGGAGCTAATGGGTCCCTAGACTGATAGCTGGGAATCCAGCATGGGACTGACTCAGACCCCCTGAACATGGGTCTCAGCTAGAAGGCGTGACAAGTCTAAGGGACCTCATACAGTGGAACTAGGATGTATTCCTGATGCACAAAAGGACTTTGAGGATACATCCCCAAGGAGGGATAATCCCTTAACCTAGAGACAGGAGAAAAGTCCTAGTCTCTGCTCCAAATAACTTGACATATTTTGATGACCCCTTCTAGAGGGCATCACCCTATATGTGGAGTGGAGGTGGTGGTGAAAGGGTAGGGTGGTCGGGGTTCATGTGATGGTGGGAGAGAGGGAAAGAGGGAGAGGGTAGGGGGGATAGGGAACTGGGATCCATATGAAAAATAAAAAATAAATTAATAACAAAAATTTTGTGTAGAAATGCTTCACAGACAATTTTATGTAGTCTTCAAATTCTTTAATTAATCCTAAAGCATGGCCCCCAACATCTAATACTGGTGTTTACATCCGGTTCATCATGTATTTTTTTAAATCTTAATTTTTAAAAGAAGGACAATCAAGCAGCAGGAAAAAAAATAAAGAATGTATATATATGCTTCTCATGGGAGGATTAAATTGGCCATAGTAACATACCTTAAGGTTTGAGATATCTTAGACCAAGGAAAAAACAACATTTTTTACATCAATAATATACTTGAAATGATGAGGTAACAGAAGAAAATTTAACAAAAAGACGTTTCTGAGTGAATACAATCGTATTTTCATTATTTAGAATGCATTTTATTTGTATTAAATCAGCGAACACAATGTTCAGAAGATAAAATGCCTGTGAAGTTAAGATAGATGGATAAAATTGCCACCTCATTTTTACCCTAGAAATATAAAATGCACTACAGGTTTGCATGAGTGACTTCCCATAGAGGCTGAAATATCAGTAGCAATTCAATGCTTATACAGTAAGTGATAGGTCTGTATAATTTAATTGATAATTTTTAGTACATCTAACTGAAGAGCAATCCTTTGGCCTACACGGAAATCCGTATTAAGTCTCACTTAGGAATTAATGTTCATTAACAATGCTGTTTAAACCAGCTCTAAAGGAAAGTACACTTCTTCATATATGTCTACTCCTCCCACAGCACGACTTCTATTTTCATCAGGCAACATGATACAGGATTTAATTCAGGTCAATCACTTACTAATCCACAGAATGATTGAGAAAGCAGCATTGCCAAGGGGTCTGCATCAGTATTTAAGCTAGCTTAATTTTCTAGTGTGCTTTAATACCATTGCCTAAGACTTAAGAATCAATAATGAGAGGCTCATCCCCACAAAATCACTTGAAACCTATGTCTTTTGGCTAGAAAGGCATTTTTCAATAGGAATCCCAGCTCTCTTCCATTGTGTGAGAGCACATGCCATTTGGACTTCTTCGAAATACATATTCGAAATTCTATTTATCAGAGAACTGGGAACCTAAAGTTTTCTTTTTCTTTTTTTCTTTTTTTGTTCAATCTCTATATATAGACAAATGCAACAGACACAGGATTTCATTTTTTAAACATTCAGAACAATTGAATAAATTATATATCTTATAAACATGATCATTGGCTTTTTGAGCCTTTAGTCCATTAAACAAATAGTAATACATATGACATACATTGCATAGTTTTATAATTTCTAGTTAAAGGATTCAGGGTAAGCTGTTTCCCAGACATATTATATTTTGATAGAATGCCAGATGACTTTTAGTTTATAAATGCTAGCTGGTTTTGTAAAAGTATAAGCTTAGAACATTAGGAAACTGTCCTCTCATTTCAAATAATTACAGCATCCTGAAGAATATTAGTTACACTTTCAATATTTAAAATAATACATTGTCCTAACTTGCATCTTTCTTTGATCTCTGATAAAACACAACTTGAGGAAGAAATGGTTTATTCCCTTACAGGTTACAGTTCATCAGAGGGAAGCCAGAGCAGGATGTCAAAGCAGAGACTTAGATTCAGCATCTGAAACAGGAGGAAGGCTGCTTACTGGCTTGTTCTCACTGGGTTACTCAACTACCTTATAAAATCCAGGATCACATGTCCAGAATTGGCATGTCCCACAGTGTGCAGAGTCTACCTGTTTCAGTCATTGATCAAGAAAATACCCCCATAGACGTGTCCAAAGGTCAATACGATGGAGACAATTCCTCAATTGAAGGTGCTTCTTCGCAGGAAACTTTAGTTTGTACCAAGTTGGCAAAAACAAGCACACACACACACACACACACACACACACACACACACACACACACACACACACACATACACACAAACAGATATTTACTTTAACTATCCCCCATGTGTATACTTGTCATTTTATGGAGAAAATATATATTTTAAAGTCACAGTAAGAGTCTAATAGCCTTGAGTTTCCCCCACCAGCAAGCCATTTGTGTTTCTTCAAAAGATGATGCTATTCTATACATAGGAAATCACAAATAAAAATTGATATCATGTAAATAACAGACGGTGATGGTTTTAGATTTTTCCATGGATAGACTGATGGAAACAAAATTCAGCAGCTATCATGCTCCGGAGATTCCATTCACTGTAACATAGGTTATTGTCTGTGGGCTTATGCTTTACAAGATAGAGCTGAAATAAGGGTTTGTTTATAATTCAAGCACACTATGTTAATCCACAAAATGAGCCTACATCTGCAAATGAATGCACTGCTGCTTTACTATGTCACTTCCAGTCTGCTTCCTTTCAGAGCTTTTGGACAGGTAGATGGAATTTTCTTTTCCATTTTTTATTTTTAACTTAATTACTGTAAAAGTAACAGAGACAACCTTGTCTCCAAATGACAATGATAATAACTAAAAATGAAAAACAAATTTTAGGTGTATGAGATGTTTTGATGCTTAGTTTGTAATTTTACTAATTTATTTGTAATTATTTTATTTACTGGTTTTAATAACAACAAAACATTCCACACAATGTGTACAAAATATGTGCTTTTGGTAGATATTCATTAATTAATGTGGATTTGTATGTATTTATTTTTAATCTAGCTACTTAACTCTTATTAATATTTACAAGTTAGCAGAAAAAACTCAGCCATCTGCACATCCAACCTTACTAAACTAAACAAAAACAGGATAGTAAACAATGGATAGGAAAAGTGTACCAGGCCATGCCAGAGACATTGATGGAAACCAACATGCATTAGGATCCGAAGTCTGTGCAGCACTTGCTGATATTTTTCCTATAAAGATGGCCAGAAGAATATGTTTTTACCCATCTTTTATTGTGTTCACACACTTGTCATTTTATTATTTATTGGTTTATGTAGCAACAAAACATGTACAACATATATATATTTTGTGTGCTGTTGATGGATATTCATGTTCCTAGAACCCATTGCCATCAATATTTGGGTGATCTGAGCATCATTTTTATTTAAAATACAAACAAAGATGGAGCTCAGGATTGTGAGCATTTTTATGACTTCCTGTAAAGTCAACATGAAAGGTGATAAGTCAGATGAGCTTCTTTAAATCCTTGCATTCATTTTGTCAAATCAAAATAAAATGCACATACAGTAACAAAATAGCTTTGTAAAGCTGTACTGTATGTTGACTATTAAGTACAAGCATAAAATTCTTTCTCATCCATTTCTCTATTTAATGTATCTGTTTTTAAGTAAAACTTATTCTAACCTATTTTTATGTAAAAGTCCTAAAATTAGTAAAGAATAAATAGAAATAGTGTCTTTATTTACTTTGGTTTTAAGCTACATTGTGCTCCAAACTGACTGAGATCATAATGTTTACTTAGTGGGGCTGTTAAAGCTTATATAATAAGACTTCAAATGAATTTAATAAGAAAATACATATGATTTATTATAAAAGTTTTGATATTCTTAAATCACTCTTACTTTAGATCATATTTCTTGTTGTTATTCTAAAGCATTCAACTGCACTGTTTAATGTCAGTAAAAACAAAAACACCCATGAATTCAAGTTCTGTCTTTCCTACTAAAAGCACTTTGATGCAATTATCCAAGCTAAGATTGCAAAGAAATGTGAATTTTTGTTGTAACTTTGTCTAAAAGAGCAACTTACCCAACAGTAGTTTAGGTGATAGACATTTGTCATATTCATATACAATGAGATATTATTCATCCTTGAATATGAGAATAACCATGTTATACCCATATACACACACAAGGTTATGCTGATTATCATAAAGATGTATATTGTATGACTCAACTAGCATAATGCATATAAAATAATCAGAATAGAAACATAAAGGGAAATGGTTGTTGATAAAGATGGAGAGGAAAGTGATTAATGGATTTTCAATGAATAGAGAGTTATAGTTATTGAAGATAATTATGACTAGACTTCTGCCCTGCAATATAAAAACCATACATAACATTATATCATTGCACGTGTTAGGAAAATAGATCTCATGTCTCACCTAACACATGATACCTACACAAACACAGCATGCCATGTACTCAGGAAACTGTTAATCTCCAAAAATTATACTTTGCTTTTTAGAGAAATCTTCTAGGTCAGGTGCAGGAATCATCTCAATGATGTAACTATTTTATATCTTTCTTCTATCATTAAGTAGCAGTTTGACATCATTTTAACTCCCCAAATCAAAGACTTTTTAGGGAGTACCTTTATCCAGCTTTGAGGGAATCACAGTCTTTATATTCTCATCAGGTATGAGGTTCCTATGCTGGTATTACTTGAATTCTGCTACTATGTTACTGAGTTGATTTTTCTTCAGGAGAGGAAGGAGCCACACATTTACTCAAGTATCTTACTTCTGGTAACAAGGATGTCAAGAAACAGAACCTCCATCTCCTTGTTGGGAACTTTCAGATAGCTGTGACCCTGAGAGTTGGAGTGTGTGAAAAACTCAAGTAAAGACATATCAGAAGAGGTTTACAGTATGTGGGAAATTTTGTTGCTTCTGACTTATAAAGAAAAAAAAAACAAAACAAAAGAAAACAAAAACAAACAAACACACAAACAAAAAAACATAGAAGGGAATGGCAGAGGGAGAAAGCCTGGATTAAGTATTCATTGAGTGTTAAGTTTCTTATATTTTTCTGGTTCTCTTGGCAATCTGCTATGTCAAGTATGATTAAATATTACTGATGAGAGCTGAGGCTGCAGCTCAGGGGAGCCACATTTTGGCTAACAAGCATATTTTCCTGGGTTCCATTATGCCATATGCAAAGAAGAAAGAAAACAAAAGAATACAAAGCAAGATAAGAGTCTTGTGAAGAACACAGATGCTAATAAAATAAGCGAGCAGATATTAAAGTCCTTTTGTGACAAATGGGAAAGTAGAGGGAATTAGAAAATACTAAGATAATTAAGGGGTAAGAGCACAGTAAAAGCTTCCCTTGGACAATCTGAATGAAGCACTGTTCCGAAAGTTGAGACAGAGCATGTATGTGAGCCTTGAGTTTCTCTAAATGCTTCTTTCTCTTGCTGGGTGCATGTCATAGCTCTAAAAGGCACTAAGGTTTATGCTTGAAATTCCCATCAGTGTGTTATGGTGATGAAGTGATGTTTACAAAAAGTAAATACTTAAGCAATATTAAAAACAAGTGCTACATATATGAGTAGAACTTCCTTTAACCAGTTTCAGTGTCTTACACTACATTCTCTATTTGTTCAAAGATATGTTTCAAACTATAAATGGAGGTAACAATCTCTCCAGAATTAACAGAAACTGAATCAGAAAGGATGGAGCTAGACCTGTAATACTGGAAAGGAGGAAAGAGAGATAAAGGAACAGTGAAGTGGAATGTGTCTCCTAAAGCAGTGTTTTGCTTTGAGCTTAAATATAAGAGTTTCTGGTGGCAGTTAAATCAAAGCTGTGAAGGCTCTTCATTTCCTGCTTGGCTACACTAGATAAAGAGTCCACCCACTGTAAGCTGTGATAATGCCTAGAGGAATCTTTAATCCAGTGCAGACTTTCCCTCTCTCCTTCTATATCTTCCTCCCTCTCCACAGTCCTTTTTTCTCTTTGCCCCCCCCCCACATTCTCCCCTTTCTTCTTTAACTCCAATCTCTTCTTTCTTTAATTTTTTTATCTTTTTTGGCGTTTTTGTCCTTTGGACATAGAGTCTATGCAGCCTAGTCAGCCCTAGAATTAGGATTCTTCTGCATCCTATGTGAGCCACAGCATGTACCATCCAGCCTACTCAATGTACTGATTTACTCAACTACAATTACACAGTATAGGTATCTGCAGTTCCAAAATTACAATATATATATATGCACCAGTGCACCAGGTCTGTTTCTTTAGTGGGTCAGGTGTGCAAAGGGTCTGGGTATCTGCACTGTCTACAATGTCCTCAGTAGCTCTAAAGTAGCCAGGACTGAAAGCCAGTATTTTTTTTCCTTTTTATTTAAATTTGGAACAAGGTTGTTATACATGTCAATCCCAGTTCCCTCACATTTCCATCCTCCCCTTTCACCCCCATCAAACCCCAGCCCATCCCTTTTTGTTCCCCAGGGAGGGTGAGGCCTTCCATGGAGGATCTTCAAAGTCTGTCATATCATTTGGATCAGGGCCTAGGCCCTCCCCATGCGTTTAGGCAGAGAAAGTATTCCTGTATGTAGGATGAGCTCCCAAAGTCCATTCATGTACTAGGGATAAATACTGATATATTACTAGAGGCCACATAGACTGCCCAGTCCTCCTAACTAACACCCATATTCAGGTGTCTGGGTCAGTCCTATTAAAAGACCTTAATTTAATACAGCAAGTTATGGACTGGAAAGATGACGAATTTCTGGTTTTGGACTTTTTATTCATAACAGTTTTAGGATAATTATCTAGTTTTTTCTTTACGAGAAAGCTAGAGATATTAGATGATATTTGGATTATTGTTTTATATGTTATCCTTCAAAAATATAAACAAATAGACTAAATGATTCTGGTTTTGCCACTAAAATCTTTTTTATTATTATATATTTGCTTCCATGTATTTGAGTAATTTTTCTGTTCAAAATATATAGGCATAATAATATTTTGGCAACTAGATTTCTCTTTTGGAAATTCATGAACTTAAATACCAAGTTCTTGCAAAGAATATATTTCTTATTTTTCAAGTGGCCCAGTCTCAGATATATTTATGGTGCATTTCAAAATCATTAGTTGTCTGTCAACAACAGGAAAAACAAACTTCTTAAAAACATGAGTGTTTGAAAGGGTAAATGTAATTTTCAACCCAACATGAGTAAAATACATGTTTCTAAAAATATTCTTAGAGAGTTGTTAAAATGTGTTTCATGGAACGTTACATAGTATTTTAATTTTTATGTATTACATTTATCAAAACAGCAACTATTGCCAAGAAATTATACTTTTTTGCTACCTTGTGACATTTAGTTCCCAGGTAGCATTAAGTTGTTTCATTTTTCCTTTTCTACAAATAGAAGGGCTTCTGGATTTATAGAATTTTAGGTGCTTCAGATAATGTGAGTGACGGCTAAAGCCTTCCATTATCTGTTTACTGACTTCTTGGTGTTCCTTGGGATCCACCCAAAAATGGGCCAACAGTACCTGCAGCACCCTTACAGTGCCAAGTATTTTTAACTTGGTCACCATTCTTAAACTCTCAATATTTTCACCCACTTCTAAAATTTAGATAAATTCCATTCATTGAATGTCAGTCACTTAAATGAAGGCCAATTTGGGGGAGTCACTATTTTGGAGAGAGTTCTCTGTCCATGGACACATGTATATCCAAACCTCTCATTCTCACTTACCTTTGAAGCTTTATTCACTCATGGTCCCTAAAAGGAATGTATTGATTATCATTTGTAAAAAGGATTCAAAAGATATAGGAGTTATTTCTGTGTGTCAATGATTGGCCCAAGTTATTTTGGTACTAATTTAAACATTGTCTCTTATTTACTGTATTGAGTACAAACAGAAATAGCATAATACCATATGACTTTTATTCACCAAATTATAGAAAAAATACACGTGAACATCTATAATAGCTATACCTCTATGTCTTCTAATGTAGATTTCTAGGCAAAAATATAGAAAGTTATATCCAAACTTTTGATATTATATATATTGTGGGAATGACATTCTAGGAAAATGTATTTATATCTTCTTAATCCTCTTTAGAGAATGTATTTTTATATCATTCACAAAGGAAAAGTTGATCATTTTAGTTCATTCCCATTTTCATGTTATTTGAAGTGTCAAGTTGTAACTCAGTTACTATGTAGAATTATGTTTGTGAAATATGATGTAAAAGTGGTGATTTCAAGCTTAAGATAAATGTACAGCTATGTGGAATTTGTAACATTTTAGAGCATCTTTTGGAACAATAGAAGATGGTCTACAGAAAGGCTTTCAGATAATATTCAAGTTCTGACTCTTATGTTTCCAGTGTTTTCAGCACTAATTGCCCACCCTGAAGCCTTGAAATGTAACCATTCATAGTCTACATTTCTTGTGGAGTCAGCTGGATTACCCTGTCCAACCATTTGAATGGAGGTTTCTCATGTCTGGTACTGGGTTTCATACAGTTTATAGTTCTTATTATATTGATAATGCTCCCCACAAGAAATATATATTATAATAGAAATGTATACAGCACATATATATTTACAGGTGTATACAATATAAAACTATATATATATATCATATTTAGGTAATAAAATATTATCATTCTTAAGGCATTTATCAAACAACCTTTGTGTTATTTGTGCCTTGTCCCTTCTACTTTATTGACCCACATCCCTCATTCCCAGTTGGAACAACTCCCAGTTTTTCCATTTCCTACTTTACATCATCTGTTATTCCCCACTAAGCACACCCTCAACTTTGGTTCCTCTATACTTTCCTAGTTTCATTATTCAGTGTTGTACATGCACATCAGATAATTTGAAAGTAGGAATTACAAATGAGTAAGAACATACAGCAAATGTTCTACTGGATCTAGGTCATCTCACACAACATATTCTTGTCTAGATCCATCTATTTAACCTGCCAATCTCATGATGTCATTTTCTTTACCACTGAACAAATATGCAAGCTGTCATAGAACAATTAAGCAGTCCTGTTCAGCTTCAGTACCTATAAACCACAACACAATCAACATGGCCAGATAGATATAAAAGGTACAAAAAGTGGCACTCACATGTCAATGGTAACAAATAGTTATCCAGCTGGACTCAAATCCCACTAAGCAGGAGTAAATCATGCCTCATACAAGAAACGTAACCAGTTTCCTAGGACAACCTTTGAAAAGAATCTACTACCTCTGCTTTGCTAGACCAGGGTAATACCTTACCATGTCTTAAACCTTATCCTTATACCTACAGATAACTGTGGTTACCACTCCTCATCAAAGAAGCTTCTCTTACAACAAATGAAGACCATCACAGAAATGCACAACTGGAAACAATGCAGAGATGGACAGATTATGGGGCTCTCGGTCCCAAGGATTCATCTATGTCATAGTTCCTGAATCTATGCTGAGGGACAATCATAGGAGATGGAATAAAAAGATTGCATGAGCTAGCATACCATGAAGTCTGTCTCTCCTAGAAATGGCTATTTAAATAAAATTAGAGAAATGGCAATATCAATGGACAAATTAATGTGGAGGGCGGCAATTTTGTAAGGTTCTACTCCTAGACAAAGTTCTTTAGACAACTGCTGGGAAGAGAAATAATCTTTCCCAGGGGTAAGTTTCTTCATTGGTTGTTCATTGCAGAGTGGTCTGCCCTAAATCATACACAAAAAGACAACAAACGCAGACTTAGCAGGTTGAAATTTGTATTTGTACATCCATATAAATGAATGTCTACACACATATTGAAAAATAATAATCAAAGTAAAAGAAGCTATCAACCTAAGAGTAGTGGTGGGCACAGGAATGGTTGGAGAAATGCTACCTTGGAAGGGATAGGTGTAAGGAAGGGAGGGAGGAAAGTGCTATAATTCTATTCCCATTAAAAATAGGCAAAACTTTTTTTTGCAAACATTTTCTTTTAAATAGCAATGTGGCAATAAGAACTGTGCTTGCTAAAGAAGATTGAAGAAGTCTAAGTGAAAAATTATTATGAAATAAATTAGTTCTTAAAAAAATATATCAAGTCCTTTAGTATTTCTATTCAGAAATGGCGTCTAGTAATCTGCTTATGTTCAACATTATTTATGTATTACTGTTTCTAAAATATGGCTCAGCTATAGCCTGCATAGATCTCAATATTTCATGTGTTTTGACTGCAGCTAATAAATTATTTTGTAGAAGGATATAATGAATTATAATTGTCCTTTGGGATGACTGCAGATATTTGCAAGGGCAAAACACCAAAGATTCAGTGATTGATCATTTTTATTCTGACCTTGAAAAATTAAATGCACCTTTGTCTTCTTTTTTATTTATTTTTTGACCTCCAACACTTATAATTTCACATATTCTCTGTGAGAAGTGATACACATTTGATATTTGTCAGCAAATCAGGATGTTGCTAATGCCCTGTGATCATCTGAATAATTCATGCATGGCTTCTCCACAGTGCTAAGCAGCATCACCCAGGTCCCAGTTTTGAAATATTTACTTTTGTGTGTGGATCTTAACTTATACAATTAAGTTTTCTTATTTTTTCATGAACAATAAAAGTATGTAAGCAAAAGTGGTTTCAAACACTAATTTTTATAAATGATTTTACTTCACATGGAACATTTATTTTAAAAGCAATCAGACATTAAAAAATTCAATGTGAAAAAGAAATATGTAGCTTATAGGAAAAGGAGTACACTACTCAACATCTCATAGAGGTGTAAAAATATTAGACGACCTTTACATATTGTTACTCTACAAAGGTTTTAATGGCTGTTGGTATGGAATATTGATTGAAAAATTCAAAAAAATGAGAATTTCAGGCCTCTTTGCCTGAGAAATAGCCCTCAATGAGATAGTCATGATGTTTTAACACTTTTGGTATGCTCAACTTACTACTAGGAGTTCCAAATGATCAGCTTCATCCAGACAATAAGATTCTCGTGATTATGGACCAGCCACAGATAGGGGAGTGGGCCTGGTGTTTATCTACAACAGGAGGGTACCAATCATCAGGCACTGTCCTGTTCACTTCCTGATTGGTCTTTCAAGATTTCTTCGTATCTCACCCAACAAACACCCTTGGAATGTTATACTTCCTCTTCTGTGTTAGCTTCAGAACATAGAGAGAGCACTTTGCATGCATAAAGTTTTGAGGACAGTACTAGCAGAGTAAAATGATTTGTATTTACCTAACTCTGTGGGTGTGTATATTTGGTACTTTATGCTTACTAATGACAAGAATCCATTTTGCCACTGCAAATTCTTTACTGCAAAATGATTAGACAAAAGCAATGCTCTTGAGCATTTTTCTATAGGAAATTGTATAATGTGCCCCCCCACCACTACCACCCTCCCTGTATCAGCCTTTCTGCATTGCCTTTGGTAATGGATTGTAGGTGTAGCACAGGTGTCACAGTGGCCACAAAACATACAAATTTCATATCCTATGACCTGTGAGGGAGTGGAGTTTAAAACAATCATGCGGAAATTTATTTGCACCAATATTTGCAATCACCAATTAGCTCCTTATCAAGATAGTGCCCTAACATAGAAGGGGTATGAGGGGAGCAGATGTACACCTTAGTTGGATATCAGAAGAGAGTAGAATTATTTGTTATGTTGTATTAAGGAAAGCTCTGCTTTCTTGTATGTGTAAGTGATATAGAATGAGAACTAAAAGAAAAGAAAATAGGAGGGAAATGAAAGGGAAAATGAATCACTGGCCCTATCTTGAACTAAATAAGTGTACTAATGACCTCTATACTTTTGTCTCCAAGCAAACTCAAATAATTTAAGCAAATCATTTAAGCATGACATGAATTATAGCAGACTTAACTTATATATGATATTAATAGAGTATTTTGTTTTTCAGAAAAACGGTTTTTAAAGGCTTGGCCTTATACATTCACTCTAGAATATCCTATTGTATAAATGTTTTATCAATGAACAAATTACATTGCTGACACTAAAATATACAGATCTTAATACACACAATATACATGTATATGATTCTTTAAAGCAAATATGTACACACCACATACATACCATATACATACAAGAGAAAGAAAAAAACCTAACTTTATAAGCCTACTTTCCTGTCTCTCACCTAACACCAGTAATTCAAAACTTCAAACCAAAACATGATGGCAAACAAAACATTGTTAGATCAATGATGACACTCCATACACCTTACAAGAGCACCATTACAGAGAGGCCCACTGGGGCTCTGCAGTAGCTGATCTGCTTTCAGAGTAACTGTGATTACATTAAGGATCTGTCTTCCTTGGAAAAATTGGAAAGGTGTATGAACTGAAAATGTGTTGAAATTTCACATACCAGGAAAAGATTTCAAGCTTTTATGTCCAATTGTGGCTATGTAAAATAGATAACTTTACTTCTTATTAATAAATTATGTGTCTACAATATTCAAAAAACCTATATTGAAGCTTAAACATGTTCTTCATCCCTTTACTTTTTCCTATGAAAAGCCCCAGATACATACAAGAGGAAGGAACTACAGGAATGTAATTCACAGCAGTTTACCTAAACTAAAGAAGAAAATAATTTGCAAAATCAGTATTAAAGAAAGGCAAATATTCAGTTCATACAGTAATATGATGAATCATCTTTTGAAAAAGAGTGTGTCAAAATTTCAGGTGTTACTTAGTAAAAAAAAGAAAGTTATCCTAGTATGGTAAAATGAAGCTCTGTAAACATTGCTAAGCACTTTAAGTGAAGATTTATCAACATTTTATCTAAAATTATGTATGGACACTTAGCATGTAAAGATGCTTGGGAACAGTCTGAATGATGCAGTCCATGCCTCTAGGAGATTTCATTGTAGTAATAAGGAGACATATAATGAATAAAGTACAGAAGGCATACACCTACAAATCATTGTTGGGCCTTTGAGAGAAATGCATACCAAATGTGTAGAGGTGTCAAGAAAATGAAATCAAATACCAATGTAAACACTGCCACACATCAGGAACATGACTATTGCTACTCATTAAATTTTATGAATCATAACTATCCTGCCCCTCAATTTGGTTACCCATGAGCATTTATTGTTAAAAGCATAGTGCACTTATTGAAGAAAAAAATTATATCCTGATACTCTGATGGATATGTCAAATTATAGGTTTGTGAAATAGAAAAATTCAGAATTAACTGTGCTTAACATTATTGTAGTCACATTTAAAACATTTAATAATCCTGTGCCTTTTCTAAAATGAACTGTTTAAAATGATTCTGCAACTTGCCCCTGGCCTCAGTCTAAGATCTAAAGCAGTTGCCAACAACATAGCTCCCACATGAACTACTAACTTGTTTTCTCACTCAGTTCCTCCAGCAAGTCATACCTGTACCAAAGAGTAAAACAGATGTGATACAATCTCCAGAAGAAAGACCGATGAGAGGTACAGCTAATAAGAAATGAGCTATTTGATGCATCCAAGGTGATATGTAAGATACAGTTTCTCAAACAGTGGACAGAATAGAGAAGTAAAACAAGAACCAAGGACTTTGGAAAAACAGAGAACCAGGAATGAACTAAGCATTTGAAACATGAATATCCCCATGGAAACTCTGGGAAATGCTGAACAGGAATGACACAGGCTATAGCTGCTAACAGGAACTCATCAACTCCAGGAATGGAAACAAGAGGTAAAGCAGAAGTCTAGGAAACCCGGTGAGAAGCCCCATAGGGCTCTGCTTAGCACACAGGGAGCAAAAGAGCCATTTTGAGTTTGGAAAGCACTCAGACACTCACTGTTTCCTTTACACAATATCCCTTCCTCTTTCAAAGAGTTTTGGTTGTCTTTGGAGCCTACCACAAATGTAAATGTCTCTGTCAGGCTTGTCTTGATACCCAGCCCAAAGTAATTGATCACTCCCTTCAGTATCCTGAGAGCACTTCAAACATGCCTTCCCGATAGCCCCAATTATCCTGATTTATGGCTGTTAGGCATCTACATCTCTTTCAAAGACATGAGCTCATCAGTGATAGAGAGACCCAGTCATTTGTCCATATTTATCCATAGCCAAATAGTATGAAGCCAGAGGTATATGCCATAAATAGAGGGGCTTAGAGTGTAGCACACTAATAGTATGTTTACAACATTAAAATCAGTGAGGGGTGATAGTGTGAAAAAGATAAAAACAGAACTTTACATTTGGCTAATTTTCCTAAACCAGACAAATTAATATGATATAACAAATAATGGAAACATGCAAGTGTAGATGTAGGCAACATCACTGAAAGTATCAGAGGTCTAACAAATGCTTTGATTCTAAATTTCCAAGATCTGGAAATGACAGAAGCTCTGATCAGAGCGAACCATTCAGAAAAGTATTGATGTTCTAGAACAGGCCTTAAATTTTAATTAAACTAATAAAACAAGTATACCACAAATATTGTTCTCTTTGCATTTTGCCTACTACAAATATCTCCCAGAACTTCTTCACAATTTCATGATAGCAATGCATGTTCATTTATTAGTAAGGACTCTGGTATACTTCAAATGTCAGAAGACATTCAGATTAAATTATGTGGCATATAATGTTAGTGTTAAGTACATTATATTGGTTTTTAGTATTTTAAAACTTGATGATTTGTGTGTAATATCTCTTCTGTCCATTAACCAATCTTTGATTAAGACATAAAACTTCCTGTACACATTAATGAACAGTCTCTGTCTTTCTCTCTCTCTCTCTCTCTCTCTCTCTCTCTCTCTCTCACACACACACACACACACACACACACACACACACACACACATACACACACACACACACACACACACACACAAACAGAGAGAGAGGGGAGGGGGAGAGAGAAAATAGAGAAAAAAGAGATAGACACACTACTTATAACACAGGTGTGTCCTGTATAAATAGAAAAAAAATCCAAGTTACTTCTGAGATAGAAAAATTTTTGTCTTGATACTTAGGTAACAAAATGATGCATTTTGTAGTCACTTCTCTCACATATCATTGAGAAATATTTGACACTAGTCCAGTGTTTAGAATGAGTCAAGCACAGATCTAAATTCAAATTAAAAGTTGTATTTCCCTAGTGGTAAAAGATCCAAACCACATAGATCTCTCTGAATGTGGAAAGACTCACTTTCATCTCTTTCATCACATGCCTTGAGATATATAGTATCTTAAGATAAGTCATTTTTAATACGAGAGACAGAATGAGGCTGTTCCAAAGTCTATTTACAGTAATGCTTGCAAAGGATTTCATTTGAATAAATTTACACTAGTTCTTTTACCTGCAATAATAAAATTTAGCTCATTTCACAGCTGCATTACATACAGCAGTCCACACTGAATATATCAGCTTAGATGCCTTCAGACATCTTAAATGAAGCTGTAAAGTTTTCATTTTGTCTCATTCCGGGAAGAAAAGAAAAAGAAAACTGCAGCTGGAAAGCAAGTACAGGATGCTTAGGAAGTCAGCATTTCTATTGTTGATGAATGCCGGTTCAATAAATTATATCAGTTTACACACTTAGAAGATTCTCCGAAAGTAAAGGCAGAAAGCACTATTGCTCAGAACACAGGCGGATGGTCAGATGAGAGAAGCAGGAGAGAAGGGGCAAGAAGATCTCAGCAAAGAGAAGTTCCTGATTGCAAGGAAGGCATTAGGGTGTGACAGGGAGGGGCTGGAGGGAAGAAGAGGAAAGAGCAGCTATAGGTGTTTTGTTTTGGTTTGGGTTTTTTTCCCACCCTTTCACTCTTTGACTCTTAGGGGGCCTGTCACACAGTTCCCAAATAAACACACAGAGACTTATTCTTACTATGAATGTCTGAACTTAGCTTGGCTTGTTTCTAGCCAGCTTTTCTTCACTAAAAATTTCCCATCTACCTTTTGTCTCTGAACCTTTTCATTTCTGTATTCTATATATTCCTTTCTTTACTTCTTACTCTGTTGCTGGCTTTATGGCTGGGTGACTGGCCTCTGATGTCCTCTCTCCATCTCCTCTTTCCTCCTCCATCTTCTCTTTATATTTATTCTCTATGCCTGGCAGTCCCTCCTATCCATCTCCTGCCTAGCTTTTGGCCATTCAGCTCTTTGTTGGACCAATTAGGCAGGCAAAGAAACACAGCTTTACAGAGTTAAACAAATGCAACATAAAATAACACAATACATCTTTGAATCATTAAACAAATATTCTACAGCATAAACAACTGTAACAATCTTAAAATAATATTCCACAACAAGGGCCTATATGTGGGGTATCTTGGGAGACACACACATTGGTGAAAAAAGATTCCAGTGTAAACTCTTGTGTTACATTTTTAAGAATGGCCACAATAAAAAGGGCTAACAAGGTAGTGGAAAAGACTACTGAATTATGTCTTGAAAGGAGAGGTAAGATTCATTGTGTCTTGAAATAATATGATGGTGTCCTTGTATTTTGATAATAGTGTAATTTGTTGTTTAGATATGTTATTATTCTGCCTTATAACTGAAATTTATAAGCATAAATAGTAAAGTTTGAATTAAAGTATTCATTTCTCAGTATATTGAATAGTTGAACTATTTATAAAAACACAAGTTATGATAATTCAGCAAAGGTTTCTAAGGTTATTCCAGAGTTTTAACATCAATTTTCTGTTACAATATATTATCTGAATTTCAAAATGCTCATTTAATTTTATAAACTTACTCTTCACAAAGCTAAAGAATATTTTGCACTTGGCCTCTACAGCTAAAGTACTAAGAAGTAAAGCTTAAGTGCTTATAAGAAATTTTCATCTTTTTAAGTCAAAAAATAATTATACCATTTTTCTTATCCTCTTTCCTCCCTCTCACCCCTCCCTCTTAGTTCTCACTTTCTCTTAACTTCATGACTTCTTACTCTTTGTGTGTGTGTGTGTGTGTGTGTGTGTGTGTGTGTGTGTGTGTGTGTGTGTGTATGAGAGAGAGAGAGAAAGACAGAGAGAGATAGAGACAGAGAGAGAGAAAGAGAGAGAGAGCATGTAAATTTCTATTTCTAAGTACACAGTTGGAACCTGCTAAGCACATACAAAATTATTGTATGTACATCATTTCAGAGATAACCATTTTGTGTGTGTCATAAAATACAGCAAGGGATATTATAGCAGTGAAATATGGTTTAGGTCATATCATTTCAGTTCTATTCTACATGTTTACTCTTATTTTTTAGTTTTTTTCTTATTTTACATATACTCTTTAAACACAAGATACAGTTTTTCTGCTTCTGTATTCATGACAAAATCATACATTAAAATATATTCATTAGTATGAAAAAATTAGAAAGAATAGTTAAGTGCAAAGTATCTCTTCTGAAGTGTGGGCCCTTAAGGCTCACAAACTATGCAAAACTTATAAGGCTCAGGAAGGAAAACATAACAAAACAACAACAACTGAAAAAAAAACACAAATGTATAAAACTTCCAAGTCTCAGGAAGCTCCTAAAATTAAACCAGACTCACAAAACTTTCTTCCAATAACAACTGAGTGAAGCTTTGTCCTGCCCAGCTGCTTGAAGATGGAAAGCACATGGTGGTGGGAGGGAGCAAACCATCTAAAAGAATGTCATAGGTAATATTCACATGGGTCCCAAAGTTGAAATAACTCAAATGCCCTTCAACAAATGGATAAAACAAAATTGGTTTGTTCATAAAATGAATAGTAGGCAACAATATGTTGACATGTACTGCAAGACAAGTGAACTCTGAACCTAGAGAATATGATTTATTCAAAATGTCAAGAAGTAACAAATCTATAACAAAAGAAGCACCTTCATATTTACATAGGCCATGAAGTAAAGACTAGACAATGAGATTAAAAAAAAAATTCTGTCCCCTATGAATCCCCAGACTGAATGCTCTGAAATACTGTCTCTCCTGCCTCCTGAAGGCTGGAGTTAAAGATGTGTGTCAACACTGCCTAACCTTTATGGCTAATTAGTAGCTTAGCTCTGTTCTCTGATCTTCAGGCAAGCTTTATTTGTTTCAACACAAACAAAACATCACCACATGCATGCACCATTCTGTGAATATACTAAAAGGCACCAAGTTTGTCTTTTTTAAAAGGAATGATTGCATGATAAAATTATTGTCCCATATAGCTAAAGTTCCTACTATTTATTATATGCTTATAAAGGAAATCTATTTTGTATAAAATAACAAGGCAAAAGGGTTAATTTCCCCTCATAGTGTTACATTTTTTTTCAAAAAGGAGCCTCATCAACTCAGCTTTTAGATGATACTATCACAATAATATATTACTGCAAGAGTAAGAGTGTTGAAAACTTTTGTTACAACCAGGAAATCACAGCTCTGCAATATTTTATCTGCCAAGGTTGAGACGCCACCTTGTCTGATAAGATACTTGTTCTGTTTGTGGAGTTTTCATGGCTAAAGCAATTCAAAGTCAGCTCTCTTACAACACGAGCCAAGGGAGCTGAAGAAGCCCCATTAAATTTTGTAGTACGAGACAAGCAAAGAAATGTATCTTAGCTGCCATCAAAGCTTTCTTTATGAATTATTTGATTCCATAAATTCAAATCGGCTTTGATGACTCTCCCATTAGAGATCTGCAGTTACAACTGCAAACTGTCAGAAGAGGCTGTTCTATAGAGCAATGGAACCCAGAGTTCTCACTGCATTTCTGTAATTATCTACACAATCTCAGAAGCCAGGAATATGTGGATCCTGGCCCCTTCCCTCCATAAGGACCCCAAGCCAGTGAACTGACAGAAGATAGCATACAAAATACAGATGGCTGGAAACAGGGATTTTCAAATATATAACTGTTGGTATCCCATGTTTTTTCATGAACTCATTGTCTGACACTAAAACAAAAGCATGCTATAAATACATTTTCCACTGCCTCACTTAAGCTTTATATGTTTTTGAAGTAGAAAGTGAATTGATAAGGACAAAGGTCTTAAAGTTGTCATTCATTTTTAGTTCACTGAGTGCTGCAGATGAACAGCATTTAGTCACTTATGAGATACTTTTTAAAAACTGTATCCTATCCCAAAAGGCAAGCAATGCATCTTTGGCAAACGAGCTGGCAAGGAAACGAGTTGACTAAGAGTACCTTGGGACCAACATGATTCATTTTGCTCAAATCTCCATCACAGACCCCACCAGAGAAAGATTATTCATTCACTTTAATATAGGCCTTTAATATAGAAAAAAGACATTAAATAAACTTTACAAATAAGTTAAAATAAATACTTAAAAATATATAGAATTTCAAATACTAAAGAGTATCAAAGTATTACAAAAGAGTACTTCAAAAACCCTACTCTATTAAGTTAGAAAATTTTTTAAAAAATAGGATGAATTTCTAGATTCAGCTAAATCACCAACATTAAACTATGAAGAGATCAGCAGCCTAAACAGACCCATAACAAAGAAGATCAAAACAGTAATAAAGAGTTAAAAAGAATAAATAAATAACAAACACAAGACTAGTTGGATTCACAGCAGGATCCTAGCAGATTTTCAAAGACAATCTATAGTCAATCTTTTTCCTCTTTTCTTTCTTTCTTTCTTTCTTTCTTTCTTTCTTTCTTTCTTTCTTTCTTTCTTTCTTTCTTTCTTTCTTTCTCTCTCTCTCTCTCTCTTTCTTTCTTTCTTTCTTCATTTGTTTTTCTTTCTTCCTTCCTTCCTAATTTATTTATTTAGTGTATGCCTCACTATGGTTTCCCCTCCCTTCTCTCTTCCTAATCTCCCTCCCACTTCCCCTCCAGCCTCCCAATCCACTACTCCATTTCTATTCAGAAAATGGCAGATCTCTTATGGATATTAACAAAATATCAGCCAATCCTTCTTAAAGTATTACAAAAATTATAAACAGAAGGAACATTCCTAAACTTATTCTATAAAGGTAGTATTGCTGTAATACCAAAACCAAGAAAAAAAAACATAAGAAAAGAAAGAAAGGAATATAGAAAGAAAAAGGGAGGGAGGCAGGAAGAAAGGAGTTGGGAAGAAAAGAAGGAAGATAAAGATAGACTTATATCATTGGTGAACAAAGACTCAATAATCTCAATAAAATACTTGCAAAGTGAAGTGGATATATAGACATATATCTACTGTGACCAATTGTCTTTATCCCAGAGATGTTTCAATAAATGAAATAAACTACATAACTGAACTTAAAGACAAAGATCTTTGACAAAATCTAACACATGTTAGATGAGAAAACTTTTAAAGCAATCAATTTTATATTATGTCAGGATACACAAAAACCTTGTAAAAATCATTAGGTTTTCAACACACCAACCACAGTCAAAGAGAAAAAAATATCATAGATACAACCCCATTCATAATGGCCTCAAAAATAAATTGAGTGTACAACTGGAAACAGGAAAGTGCAAAGGGATCATGGTAATACTTGGGATCATAGAGAGAGGGAAAGCAAAGTACAAATAATTTAAAGAGGAAATAGGAAAAATGTGGAGTGACCTTTAATAAGAAGGAAGAGGGAAGACCAATACAGAAGGCAAGGGAAGGAGGAGGGAAAAATAAAAAAGTGTAAAAGTCAAAAGGATTCACATTATATACTTACCTAAAACTGCATATAATAGTGTAAACCTTTGCAAACAAATAAAGTTTAAATAAAACTTCACCTAGTTGGCCAGATAGTGCTCCTCTCAAGATCCATAGACTATCTAACAGAACCCTAACTACGGGCATGAGTTTCATCTCTCAGTTTTATTTGAAGACTCCACCATCTGTTTTCATTATCTCCAAGTAGTGAAAGTTATTCTCTGTTGCTGAAGACACCATCCACTTCAGACACTGGGCTCAGAGGTTCCTGAATTGCTACTGACCTAAACGATTCCTCCCTGAGGACGAGTTTTCATGGCATCAAAGGAACAATGCTAACTTCCAAAGGAGGGAAGCAACCAATAGTCCTACCTAGTTATGATGCCTATGAACTACAACATTGACCAGCATGATGTGTGACCCTAATGAGCAATAGTAGCCTGCATACCTTGGCAAGAACCAAGAGCCTTCTAATTGGACCCAAGGTCTGGCCGACAAATGTGACATCATGTCTGGTATGAAAACCTAGCCAACTCTCCAGGGCTAATGAACTCATGAATGTTTGAGAACCTACAGCCATTACTTTATTCACTCCACATACTTACCTATCTTCCATATAGTCATTATACTCACAGATAAGTGTAATTCTAACCATTCATCAATGAAGCTTCAAATTTGCAACATATAGAGAACATTACAGAAAACCAAAACAGCTCAAAATATACAGAACAATGGCTTTAATGTGCCCTGGTTCAACTGATACATCTACAACACAATTCCTGAAGCTAAGGCTTATGTTTATTATAGAAGAGTGGGAAGAAAGATCACAGCAGTCAGAGAAACAGGAATTTTGCTGTGATATTGCACCGCTTATGTATTTCAGACAACACTATAGAGTCTCATAAACATGATGTACACAACAACTACACCAATAGTCATGCTGACATAAAAAGAACAATATTTTGGGGTCCCAACCCTAGATAAGAATTATAAGCAAAGAAGACGAAAGAATAAGAGATTTTTCCAAGAAAGAAGCCCCAGTTGGTTATTTAGTAATAAGAGATCGATCTGAAACCATATTCATACAAGTAACATTATTTGGATTGAGCAGGTTGTACTTAAATATTTAGGAATACGTGTATGTAAAAACAAATAAAAAGAGATCATTAATTTTAGAATAGTAAGAAGGGTATATAGGAAAATTAGAGGGAGGGGAGAAAATTATGTAATTGTATTTCAATTTCAAATAATGGAAAAGTTGTTATTCTAAAAGTATGTGTAATTAGCATCACCAAAGGTTGTGTTTATTTGTACTGAAAAGTTTACAAGAAAAGTAGTAGAAGTTTATTTAGAATAACAGTCAAATGAAATATGTAAGTTCACTTGACCTAAAATTTACAAGTATATTCTTTACTTCTGGCAATGATCTATATATACATATTTGTTTTCATAAATCAGAGAACATTAAACCAAGGACAATTTATTTACACAAGTTCTGTATACTCTGCTTATCCCTCACCTTCCTAACACATACCAACAAATTGTCCTATAATCAAGTCACTTGTGTGCAGAAAAATGATACTTGTAGGAGCTGTTTTCTCATCTCACCTTAAGTGTAGCAGGGATCAAAGCCATGAAAGCAAGATCCTTTATTACTTAAGCTATCTTGCTGGCTTTCATTTGTTTTTTATAAAAAGTTTTACTGGTTTTTTGAAACAGGACCTTCTTGCTCCCTCCCTTTCTCCCTCCTTCCTTCCTCCCTCCCTCCTTCCTTCCTTCCTCCCTTCATTGCTCCCTTTCTTTCTTCCTCCCTCCTTATCCCCCCAAAGCCTGGCTGACTATTAACTAGAAGCACTCCTGAGTCAGCTTCCTGAGTACTTGGTTTACAGGCATGCATGGTTTCTGGTTAGCCTTCATTCTTTTTGTTTGTTTGTTTGTTTGTGTCCTTTTTATCAGTGCTCTTACTCTTCATGTAATTCTCTTTCTAGCTTATGTTTGTTTTGTAAACTGTTTTTCTTTCAAGCTCCTCTTGTAGGAAAATATTCCTTGCTTGACCCATTTTGAAAAAGAGTCACCATGTCCTGTACTGAGTGCCTCTGCCTGTGTTCTACAGCTCTAAATTCTTCTGTCTTTACAGGCAGTCAGCTTACTTCAAACGACCCACTGAAACTTAATGGGGATCTCCAAGAGAGACAGATTCACATGCTCCTAAGTTTGGGCTCCTAAATCTGACACAGAGCTTGCCATAAAGTAGACACTCATCATCAACTGGTCCTACATAATTGATCCAGGTTGACCAAAGTTGAAGAGGAAAATGACCATTGCTTCTATGATTAGAGTCTTCTAAAGTTATAGAGTGTTTTGTCTGTACCTTAACTATCTCCTCTAGAATGCAGGACTAAACTGTCTACACTATTCTGCCTGGGATTCTTACCAATACTATCTTCATGATATTTTAATCAGTGTTAACTTTTTGTGACACTAACAAGTTGGAATTTGTTGATGTGATTTCAGACAGATACTACTAAAAAAAAAAAGAAAAGAAAAAAGAAGTATTTCTTAGAAATATATGAAGGCAATGCAGTTTGTAGACATTGCTCAGACACCAGAGTGGGAAACACAGGAAGGTGGTTAGACATAAATTATCTTAAAATAAAACTCTTAAGTTGGTGGGAGATAGTATAAGGGTTTGCATAAGTGCTTTTATAGGATTTTATTGAGCAGAAAAATTAGCACAAAGCTCACTAAAATAAATTGAATATAATTAATATTTTAGAAAAATATGAATAATTGAATAACATTTTAAAGCCAGTACTATAAATACCACACATATAAAACACATTTCAGGAGAAATATCTTCCTAATAGAAGATAAATAATGAAGTCTTGTGTGGTGATTTAGCTATAAGTGATGGAATTTGTGCATATATGTCTATATTTATACATGTAAACACACATACATATATGTATGTCTTAGTATGCATGTAATGGTACATTAGATTATTGTAATTCTACTATAAATTTGAAATGTTTAATGAAGTTTAGAAATGTATAGGTAAATGGGTTGTAATCGTCATGAAACAGTTGCATAGCTATCTTTTTTACAAGTAGTGATGAAATAGTTTTATTTAGAAAATATCCAACCATCTAGATTTAGGTATGTAAATTATTAGTCTAATTATATATGTGACCTAAATATACACACATATACACATTGCACTTTTGAAAATGAAGCATTCACTTTGTCTTCACACATCACAGATTTAAATC
Organism: Cricetiscus sungorus; assembly: GCA_030556225.1. Lineage (NCBI taxonomy): Eukaryota > Metazoa > Chordata > Mammalia > Rodentia > Cricetidae > Cricetiscus > Cricetiscus sungorus. The sequence continues at coordinate 14,019,439 of JANBXA010000253.1, forward strand.
ATCTTACCAAGAATAGATTCAGGTGTTTCTACACTAAATCATTTTGGAACTGCATAGTCCCACTTAAAGAGTCACACCTCCAGTATTTCCAGCATGGCAATGATGTATGCTAAAACAAGGAAAAACATCAAGGCAGAATAATCTATACTGTGCATAATCTTGCTAAAATCTGTGATGCTGTTGCCTAAGCAACAGACAGGAAACAAACAAACAAAAAAGAAAAAAAAAAAACCCACACTATCAGATGTACTAAGGATCAGAAGGTTCTCATAGATCCACATAGGAAGAACCAATTTGAAGAAATAAAAGATACTGGCCACAGGGCCACAGACTCTTTCCCGGGGTGGGGAGTTGGGAGCAGCTTAAGTTCACAATGGGATCATTGCCAGGCAGTAGATAACTATTTTCTGAGTTATCTACTCAGATTGTCAAACATTGTCTAAGTCCTGTACAAGTTTATCTTATTATCATTAAAATGTATAAAGAAGTTGATAATAATACATACCTAATTTATGGCTGAAGGACAAGATAAAAAGAGAGATTAGAAGTCATAGCTCTAAAGTTTAGAGTGACTCATATGTACCTGTCCCCAAATGCTGTCTTAAATATCTCAGTTTATTAAGTACAGATTCATGTGTGTGTGTGAGTGTATACTGCTTTCATTCTAACTGTGGGTTTAATTCTTCAGCATTCATGCTTTTCTTGGTCAGGAATGGAATCTGGGGCAGTGGGTTGGTGCCATTGACTATCACATTCTCAGATACTAGCAGAGAGAATAAAAATAATGTGTAAATAATGTAACCCAGTCTAAGGAATACAACCATTAGTGACCCTAATCTTGCCTAATCTTGAAAGCTAAGTAAGGTCTGATCTGCTTAGCAATTTGATGGGAATCTGCCTAGGGATCTTGGGTACCATAGATTTGCTGGATATCATGTCAGACACCATTAATCTCAGGACTCTGGAGGCAGAGGCAGGCAGGTTTCTGTGAGTTAAAGGCCAACCTGGTCTACACAGTGAGCTATAAAGCCATGAAAAGATTTGAGGGATATTTTAAATGGCTTTTATAAGAGAAAGAAGTCAGTGTAAAGAGGCCACACACTGTATGATTTCTGCTATTTGACATAGGAAAAACTCCAAGTGTAGAGACAGTAATACCAGTTGTTGCTAGAGACTTGGGGACAGCAAATGAGGAATAAATAGCCTGAGCATAGGGAATTTTATGTCAGTGAAATTTTCTTACAAAATACCAGCCTGGTATATCACAAATCTTCTTGTGCAAGTCAAATCTATACAATGTATAACACAGAATGAGCTTTAATGAAAACTATGGACATTAGTAAAGAATAATGAGTCAGTAATAGATTGTAACAAATATTTAACATTTTGAATAATTGGGGAAAATAGAAAGAGATGTTGAATTAATAGAAAGGGAAAATACATATTTTCCCATATAACTAGAAAAAACAGCAGGGACTTGAACTGTTTATTCAAGGGACTGCATACAAACTAAAGCAAACAATACATAAAGTTGGAGCAATACTTATCCAGATGAGGAGCTATGGGCAGCTGGAAGAGGGACAATCCTTCTCTTAGAAGGTAACCATTGGTGCCTGTGTTCCAGCAGGCCATAATCCATGCACTATGGGCAATATTAACTGAACTTACTGGATAATAATAAGAGTAAAGACAATGAATAAAAATGGGAATGGGAAGCAGAAGTGGTACACATGTTTAATTCTAGCACTCAGGAAGCAGAGGCAGGCAGATCTCTAAGTTCAAGGCCAACTTAATCTACTGGGAAAATTCCAGGACAATCAGGATGCCAGGACTACACAGAGGAACCATGCTGACAAAAAAAAAAAAAAAAAAGAGGAAGAGGAGAAGAGAAGGAGAAAGAGGAAGAAGAAATAGGCAGAGGATGTGTTTTAGGAATCTGGAAAGAGTTAAAGAGGGAATACAGAATACAAGATCATATTTTATTGTATACAGGCATGAAACTTTGAAGAAAGATTTTTTTAAGTGTGTGGAATTTCAGTCTCTTGTTCAGTCCCCCGAGAACCATTACAAAATGAAGTACAAAAGGTTCTTTTGAGCAATTAACCTTGGGCTTGTTACTTAAAATATTCTTATGATCTCCAGTAAGTGCCAATTCACTATGATAGTTAGATCTGTGGGCAAATAACTTCATTTCTTATAATTTTTTTGCCCCTAATTGAAATAGGCAGACAAACAGGTGAGACCAGCAGAATCCTTGCAAATTATATCTTCCATTTTAAGTGAATAATGAAAAGTTGGGAGAGAACTTTAGAGGACTCAGTTAGAGTCCTCTGTTTAGAGCCTGTTAAAACCTCACAGGTACTTTCCCACCTCAGAACTTCTATTATCATTCTAATATAAAATGTCATAGCATTTAAAAACCCAGAATAATTAGGTAGGATTTAGGTAGAAACAATTCTATGCAGTCTCAGTCCATGTGCATTTTCATTCAACAATGCTACATTCCTTATAACCTCTTGCAGTATTTTAACTATATCAATATAAGTTAAATAGTGCATTTACAGGGAAAGAAGTGTTTTAGAGAGAACTAACATACATTTCCATACTTGATTGAGGTTACAAAATTGTGTAGAAGAATGTTAGCAACAATAAAAACACATTGAACACTATTGAACTTCTGATGTGAGCCAAGCATTTTACTAGTAGCTTATGAATGTTACTATATTAAATACTAGAGAACATAAGCTGTAAAACCATAGTGAAGATAAAAGTAAAATGTTTTATTGATATGCATAACAGACATGCCCTTTCCTGGATAGAGATGAAAGAAGAAAGGATTGGGGAAGGGGGTGGGGATGAGGGGCTGGAAGGAGAGGATGGTGGAGGGAGTCTGCAGCAGGGATGTAAAATAAATAGATGAATAAAAACAAAAACTCAGGGACAGAAAATAAAACACTCTGACCAGGACTAACATTGGTCCTCATCCTCTACCCATGTTTTTTAATTTTTTTTCTCAAGTCTATAAGTAAACTGAATAGAATCCAATGAAAAGCACTTTTCCAGCATAACTGAAGTTCAAGAAATGTATTTTAGACTGTCTGGCATGACAGTCTAGGTGTCTCCTTTCCTACTTATTGACTGACACAAAGAAGAGATAATTCTCTACAGATATTGCAGATGACTTGATTTTCAAATATATAATGTGTATCAGTCAAAGAAATGAAAAGAAAATGATTATTGTTTTTCATTTTAAATTGAAGAATAAATATACTATTGCATGCATTTTCATGCAATTAGTTGTGTAAAGAACACTGTAACATTATAATTAGAGTATATTTATGTTCTCAGTTATCACATGAATCTATTGTGAGAAGCATTCCTTTTGAAGGATAATTATACTCATAATAACCCAATTCTAAATAATAAAAAAATATTTTCATATTTCTGATTTCAAAATAATCTTTTTATTATAAAAGTATGTTCAATGTGTTTATTAGGACTTTATTAGGACTAGATCTCCATGACTTAAGTTGGCAAATGCCTAATGTTTTTATGCTCTCAATCACATTTTGGCTAGTATGTTCACTCTTGTGTGAAACTGTCAGGTAAATTTGCTTAATCAAAACTATTATGGGAATAATTTTATAAACTAAGAAAGTATTAAAAGCTTGTAGTGATTGTTCACTATTTAATAATATCTTATTTTTTCAAATTACATCAGTTATTTGACATACCGATATACCTATATTACTAACAATTCACATAAAGACTAGTTATTTTAAATAGCTATGATATAAAACAATTAAATTTTTAAACTTTTATATTTTAAGAAATAATTTAATTTGCTTTACTATAAAATAAGCTTGAAAATATAGACTTAAATGCTGTTTGGTTTTTTTAGTTCAATCAAAAGTGCATGTTTTCTATTATCTTGTTTATTAATTAATAAAGTTTAGATATCTAACACTCTAGTTATTTTGTCCATTTCAAAACCAGTTTTTTTTATCAATTCTTCATCTTACACAATATTACCTGTAATACCAACCAATTGCTGAAATTTCTTATGCTTTTGCAGTATGGTTTAGCAATACACATCTACCAATGAGTATCTATTGTTATATTCCTTATAACTTTTCTGATAATACTTCTTAAATTTTTTTTTACTATTTCTGATATGCTTCCTAAAAACTTAATATTCTTTGTCAACTATCCATATTTTACTTTTCAATTTTGCTTTCATTTGAAAACTACTCATAACTTGAAAACTCATAATTGACTTCCAAGCTTCCAAATTCAGCATAGCTCTATCTCCTAATCATCTGTTAGATTATTAGATATTTTTTGCATTAGCTTTATCTATTAGATCACTGTCACTTGAGTTCATTGTATCTGAGATAAACTGATATGCTTCTCGAGACTAAGAAATCTGATGTTTCTTATTTGTCACTTTCTACTCACTTCTTGGGTGCTGGAATGATGGGTTCCTTGATGACTTCTTTGGGAATGATGTTAAATCTAATCTGACACTTCCGCAATGCAAATCAGAGTTGTTCTTCATGATTTTAATATAACTTCTATGGTTCTGGTGCTGTTTTACCTTTCTTATTGGCTCCACAGCCTTTAGATTCTCCTCTCTTCTTTCTCAACAAACAATACATCAGTTATCTTCTTAGAGCTTCCAATGGCTCTAACAGCTTTTTCATGGTGTTAGAATTTTCTTAAAATCTGTTTGTAATTAACTTTATTGACATTAAATACTTTTCTGCTGAGTATTTATTTGATGATGAGCTGCAATATATATATGTGTATGTATATATATATATATATATATATATATATATATATATATATATATCTTCCTTCTGTGCATCACTTCCTCCTTGGCAAAAAAAAAAAAAAAAAAAAGCTAATAGATTCCTTATTGATCCACACCCTCAACTATTTCATCAACTACAGAAGCTCTGCTCTCATTATATAATGTTCATGAGTATGGTATGCTGTGTATTAGTTATTGTGCATTTACAGTACTGTTAATTTTAAGTTAGTTAAGGGTAAGGACAGAAATATCATATTCATCATCTACTAATGTGAGGGCCAACTGTAAATCTTTAACAATTCTGTTGTGAGTTGACCTAAAACTGTTATATGACATATATAATATATTGTAAATCATGTGTCATAAATCTGATATTCTATATGGATCACAAGTACTTTATAAACTACATGAATATACTGTCTTTAATGATGCATGCATTTACACATATTTATGTAAATAAAGTACTTAATGGCTGAGTAGATATTTAGATATTACTGTTTGTAATCATTGTACTAGGCATTGTCTTACTTCACCACAATGGACAGCATGTTATTGACAGTTAAATATCCTTCCCCAGGCCTTTGTTAGTGAAAATTCCACTTAAATGAAGTCATCTTTCATGAAATTTCCTGTAAACAGTAGAAGAGCAAGTTTCCTCAACCTTTCTATCCTCCTCTACAAGTTCCTTTCCTGCCCCTTTTCTCTTTTTTTGTTTCTTATTAAAATCAAATTTATTTGCTTGTTTCTCACAAAATGATAGACAAAAGAACCTATCACCTCTGCATTTTCAGTTACAATACATTCTGTTCCTTTGCATATGTCCTATTTCCTCTGAGAACTATTCTCAACTCATTTCAGATCCAGTAACATCTCCTCTGAATGAGAAAAATAAAATGAAGTAATTGTTATTTTGCTAGGCAGGTTAAATATTCATTATTTCCCATGAAAGAGGGAATCACTGTGAGAAACATAGTACCCACAACATCATCAAATTCCCTTCTGCTTGCACAAAACTTGACAATGCATGAGTTAGTTTCTGATAACCCACTTGACTTCACCATACCTTGTGTGGATGCACAGTCAGCATCAGTTGCTATCAAAATGAAGGCAGCTGAGAAAGTAGAGGTCAAAAGTCAAGCAAATTCTTCTTAGAACATTCTAGAGCTGAACTGGGCATCAAGGTCTCCATCCCCTTGATCCCGAGTGCTTTCTTCTATTTTAAACTGTTAATTGGCTTGTGTTACTGCCTGTGCATTAATGTTTACATATATTGGTACCCAAGAGGCAGCTCAATGAATGCTGAATACATTCTTTTTCATCTAAATTACTACTTGGTTCATGTTCCTTTGATAATACAAATTTCAATTAGCCCACTGTTTGTCTGAGAAGCTCTTTGTAAACTTCCAAATACTACCAATTATTACCAGTTTAGGAAAAAAAAAAAAACAAAAACAAAAAAAAAACTTTTCAATTCTTTGTTTAGCCCCAAAGGAACTTATTTGATTTTTAACCGCATTCACCAATCAGTTGGTCTTCAAAGTGTCAGCAAGAAAGAGTTTACTTTGCCTAATCTGTGTCTATATTTGTACACGTGCAAGCACGCATGTTCATTTCATGCAGTGTTCTGAGTCAAAGTGTGTTCTGTCTTTAAGTGAATTTCTGTTTAATTCCCTCACTAAGTTGCTTGGGTACTTGGACCTTCTTTAAACCATCAGCTGTCAGTGTGTTTGGAGTAAACAGAGCTGTCTCTTCAACTGGGGATAGGAGGGCTGAAGCCAGAAAGGATCCCTGATCTCTACTTTGTAATTGAGGTGCTTTTGCTTTTTTCTTGTCGCTCTCAATATTTATGCATGGCCCGGGAACTCAAGTCATACCCAGGTCTCTGCAATGAGAATACCTCCTCCACTCCTTCCCTGTGAGTGTATGAAGTCTCAGGCATCTCGGGAATTCCGTCTCCCATCGTGGATAGAGTATCCACCCACCAGGCGGAGAGGGGAGACTTGGGGCGGTAGCGTTTTGTTGTTTCCCTGTGGGTTCTTGCCTCTAAAGCGCTTTGCTGGGAGAGACTTAGGAGCAGCGAGTTGCTGCTTTTCTGGCTTGGTCGAAAAACAAAACGAAAAGATTTCTTTCTCGGAAGGAAAAGTTTCAAAACCCACACGCTAAATCACTCCACACTCTAAATATCACTTTAACTCACCCATTACAAATTGCACTGTCCAGACGTCCCTAAGCGTCTCGAAGAGTCTCTTTTGCCTCTTACTGTTAGATCTGTCCTCATAGAGCTTGTCCCCGACTGTCCCCCACACCATAAATCTACACTCAACAAATTTAGCTCTACCTCCTCATCTATAACAGCAGTAAGCATAGTGTTCGCCCAAACACGGCATAAACATGGGCGAAACTGTTAACTTATTTCTTGCTAGACTGTCATTTTGGAAAGTCTTAGCCTGGAAACCCAGAGAAGAAAAACACTTCACTTTGTAATGAAAGTATAACGCTGTCCTCATTCACTGCTGAGCAGCGAGCTGCGAGAGAAACAATCACCCCAGTGACTCACTGTTGCCTCTTAGTTATGTTGTTCTTTCCTGATGGCTTAGGACGTGACCTAATTCACTTGCAGGAATCATACTTTTGACCTGAGTATCTCTGCATAATCAGGGACAGCTGGAAGCACAGGGGTCCCTTCAGACGCCCCCAGCTCCCGACCATGGCCCCCGATTTGGAGATGGAGAAAAGGGCAACTCTGTCCCACTTACCGGTCTTCCACAGATAGAGGGTGGGCACCTCGGCGGCTCCCTGCGCAGCAGCCCCGCAGGCGCCAGAGCTCAGCAGGAGCAGCAAGAGCAGTGGCAGCCTCAGCAGCTGCAGGACGCCCCGGCTCGGGGACGCCAGGCGTCCGGCTCGCAGCAGCCCCATGCTGTCCGCAGCCGCTCCAGCCTCCGGAGTCTCAGTGCTCTCGCGGGGGACGGTCCTTCCTTCTCCACGAGAAGAGAATGCTAAGCTCTCTCGGCTGCTATTGTTTGCTCCAGAAGAAAAGCAGCCAAAGAGCAACTAACACTAGGGAACAATAGCATCCGCGGCGGCCGTGGACGCCACTGCCGCCGCCGCTGGCGGGGATGCTGGCGGGGATGCTGCCTCCGCTGCCATGGCGCGCAGACTGGCAGGTCCTAGCGGCGAGGGACGCAGCCGGCCGCAGGGGGCCCCAGCTGACAGAGCCAGCCCAGAGCTCTGCGAGGAGCAGCCCCCGCTGCCAGCTGTAGGGAGGGGAGGGGGGCGAGAGAATAGAGGAACCGAGGGGACCCAAGGGGACCACGGGCGGAGGGCAGCAAGGGCACAGGGCCAGCACCCAGACCCCACGCATCCGCGCAGAGAACTCCCTGGCACATGGTGCGGTGAAATATGTTCGCAAGGATACACCAATAAAAGGAATCATCTCGGGGCAGACTTCAGGATGACGAATAACTGACATTGAAATTCATCGTCACCCAAGGAGTCAAATGCTGATCTAGTGGCGTGTTATTCTCCCTGCATATTTATACAAAGCATCAGTGCTGGTCATTTATTCTGAAGCTGTAGCTTCTGAATTACTTTATATGAGGAGCGGTATTTATGAATCTATAAGGGAACAGAACAAAACTCACTGTCAAAAAGCAGTTGAGCACTTCTTAAGTGTTATTTTTTATTTTCAACTTCAGTCCATTCTCAGCAACAATGTGGCCGTGGTTAGACTGTGTCAAATTCAACACATTGTCCTGTAATCGCCTTTGAAAGTGAATTCGTACTAAAGTGTGCACGATGCTGTCCAGTTGTGTGAATAAGAAAGTGCAAACGTTGCTTGCTGATTTCTATTTCAAGGGTGAAATGAATAAAAGTTCCACCTTTCCTCTCTCTGTTGACAACACACTAGTAAGTATCAAGGGTGGGGAGAAAAATTACACTGCTGGTGTGTCAGTAACAGCAGTTGGCTACCACCCAGTTAAAAAATATTTGTACTTAGACTAATACTTCCTGATTCTTTTTTTTTTGGAAATGCTTTTCACAACCAAAATAAGGAACCATTGTACCTTTTGTTCTCTGTTTTCATATTCTTGGATCAGTACTAGCAACAAAATAATGTCCAGTCAGATAAAACAGCTTTGTCTTCCCCCCCACCCCACAAATTCACAAAAACAGCCTTTTATTATTAATTCATTTCCTTGTAAAGTTTAAATAATATCAAGGTATTTAGCCATTTACAACACAGCAAAACAATAAAAAAAAAAAATCCTTCAGCACCAAAAGCTGAGGATAACTGTTGTCATTTGGTTCCAATCTTACACTAAGTACAGTAACATTTGAGAAGCAGAAAACTTCTCTTGGTGACTATCCACAAGGATCAGCCACCCAGGAGTCTGAAAGGATAAAGCTACTGTTTCTCAGGGAGGAAACCTTCCATAGGACTCCCTGGGGAGGCTTGTCATTTCGCTGAGCTTTCCAGACACAGCCCTTCTGCATGCATTAGATTAAAAGCAGGTTTGATCAAATAATTCCCAGGTCCTGCCTGTTTAAGTATTCTGACATCAGAGGAAATTAGCTGCATTCAGGGTTGCAAATTTGGTCTTTGTTTACTTTTCACTCTGTTAGGCCCCTAAGAGGGAATTAAAAGCTCAGAGAGCCCTGGCCTGTGTCAGTGATTAGAAGCGATAAGCCACTATAGCTTACTATTTCTACACTGGTGAAAAATAGGCAATGATCAAAAGATTATAGGTTGATAGGGATACAAAGAAAACCTGATCCTGACTAATGTATGCTTCCCTGAAGGAGCAAGTCATTCAATGTTCACACTGTCAAAGAAGAAAAAGATCTGCCCTTGCCTCCTGGGTTGTGCCCTCTCAGAAATTGCTCCTCCCGCAATGCCACTCTTCAAGGAATCATCTTCCTGGTTGTATTTCTCAGTGCCCAGCCCTGAGGTTCTCTAAGCTCACACTGCAGATGCTGTGTTATTAGTGCCCATTCATAGCTTTTTTCATAAGCCCCAAGTCAGTTCACTAGGTGGAGGTTCGTTATACAACAGAAGACAGGATGGAAGAAGACAAATCAGAGTAGTTAATGGGCAAGCTGACCACCTGACCTCTCAAAACCATCAGATGTCACACTCCATAGCTTAATGTCAAACAAAAATTTAAGATGGGATTTTCTTATTTATCGAGGATTGTAGAATAATTACTAATTCACGCAAGATATTAAATATGATAGCGATAATGTCAAGGCTAATTTCTAAATCACAATCTGTCATCATTTAAAATCCACAGCCAAGGTAACATGTTGTGCAGAAATATTTGAAATTTGCCATCAGTAGGTTCCTCTCTTTTAACTGAAATTTAAACCAAGCTTAGGGAATACCAGCCCCCTCAACGATATACATTGCAAATATTCCCTAGCAGTGGAAACATCTCCAAAGGATGTTATAGAAACTGAGTCATAAGAATATATATCTTCACCAATGCCAGATTTCTTTTCTGTTCATACAATGCCATTACTGCATTTAAGAACATAAAATAATTTGGTTGCTGAAGAGACAATATGTGTATATATATATATATGTATATATATATATATATATGTGTGTGTGTGTGTGTGTGTGTGTGTGTGTGTGTGTGTGTTATATATAAAACACTTTGTGGGAAAAAGTACTATTCACATGGATAAATTGTATCAATAAACCTGATAGATGGCAAGGGATAGCAAGAAATACCTAGCTTTGTTTTCAGGAAAAATATAAATAATACACAAATGTTTAATGATACCATGTCACAATACAGTTCAGAGACATCTCAAGGATGCAGATTAAATTGGCCATCTGTACAGCCTGCCATGGAGTGAAGCAGCCATTATTTTTCATGAACTGTTCAAGTATTAATGAACCAAGACTTAAAAAGTTTTCCAAACCAACATTTTTCATACTTGGAAATGGCACAATTCTGACCCTATCGATTATATATATATTGTATCCTTAATTGCCCTTTGTTATCCTTGCTCTCTTTTAGGAATTCCACTGTTTAAAGGTATTCACATTTACATGGTGTGTGTGTGTGTCGTGTGTGTGTGTGTGTGTGTGTGTGTGTGTGTGTGTGTGCAGGAAATATGTAAGGCAATTATAAATATTGTTTGATGGAAAATGAAGCTATTTTAATATAACTTTATGAATTTAATTAAGTGACGCAATACAGACAAAATTATTTATTGACATAATAGTATCATAGGAGTATATAAAATGCTTATTTTAAATAAAAATCTTAACTAAATTTTCCACTTAATTCCAGTAACAACAAACAAAACTTAAAGGAATTCTATTTATGCATCCTCTAGGTGTCATACTTAACCAAGATTTGTATTCAACAAAATTTATTTTATGCTCTTTTCCATCTATCCTCTGTATACCTGTCAAATTACAAAGTATAAAAGAAACAGAACATTTCATGTTTGATCTCTGTGGTAAGTAGCCAAGTATGTTACCTTTTCAATTTTGACTAGTATTCATCCTCAATTTTCTTTCCAGTTCCTTTTTAGTTAGCAACTATGTACTATGTAGGTTGGTTGGTTGGTCAACTGGTTTTCTGATTTGGAGTTTTATATAGTGATAAGAGGTAAGATTCTAAATTTAAATTTTTTACAGACTAATATTGTCACATATTTTCTATGTTATTAAAATCTAAAGTCTTTTGGAAACAAAAGAGATCTGACTCTGTGCATCAGATGAAAGTACTATGTTATATTTCAGATGCCTCAAACATTGGGGGTAGATTGTTTACAGCTGGCCTTAGACTCAGGGAGTATCCTTTTCCAGGTGGCCCACAAGACATCAATGGTACCTGGCAGAAGACAGCAGTCAATGTGTTAAGTAATCTAGCAATGATAACTATGGAGAATTTTACTAGAGAGCTGAGCTCTCTGGATAAATGTAAGGATTTGGACATTTGAGAAATGCAGAACAGCACAGAAAAAGACAACAACATTGACCAGTTCTCAGTAGTGTGCTGACGCTATGATGCCCTACAGAAGGGTAATGTAAAAGCCTCTGCCCTTCACATACAAACAAATCTGAAGCTTGTAGAACAGAAGTTCTCTTTAGTGGTTGAAATATAAACCTTTGTCTCCTTGGTGGTAGAGTAGAAAAACCTGAAGATCAAACTGAGAATCCTAAGAACTTATGATGGCTTCTAAAGTACTGGAAAGATATTCTGGGTTGAGAGTATTGTTAAGACCAAGTAAGGCCTTACTGAATAAAACCTGTGCCTTCTCTCTGTTTTTGTTTTACATCAGCTGAAGTGAGCAGATTGCTCTGACATCAAGTTTCAACACAGTATACTTATACCTCATCAAGGGCTCAAAAGCAATGGGAGATAATTCCAAAACCATGAAGAAAACCAAGCCTTTTCCACCTTGGGTGCATCACCTTAGGTATGTAGTAACAGTAATGGAAAGCTAACATCGAATTGTCTGAAAATAATTTATTTATAGGATTATTACTTTTCTCACTGAACTGTCTTGGCACCTTTGTTAAATGTCAGATGACCATAAATGGAATGATTTATTTCTATTCCTTAGTGAAAATGCCAACTTTAAGCTTATACCAATTGTCTGTAGAAAGCTATGAAATACATTAAATACTCTAGTATTCATCTTTCTCAAAAGTGGCTATTCAAAGTCCTGTGTTGTCAAAAGTATTTTGAGGAGATTTTTCAAGTTCTACAAATTGCTGGCAAAGATTTAAATGGATATAGTAATAAATTTCAAGATAAATTTGAAGAGTAGTAATGAGTCTACTGATTCATGAACATGGGGCATACCATCCATTTATTTAGTCTTCCTAAATTATTTTCACACATTTCTTGGGTTTTTCACCACAAGAAGATTGCATATGCTTTGTGAATTTTTCCTTAAGCAATTTTTTCTTATTTTTCAAAAATATTTTTCTGATTTTGATTTCAGATTTTTTAATTATTGGATCATTGCAATAAAATTAACTTTTTATATATTTATATTGTGTGCTACAATTTATTTTTAATTAATAACTTTTATTTCTTGAGAATTATATGCATGTATAAATTTATTTTGACAATATCTATCACCTACTATTTCTTTCAACTTTCTCTGAATTGATATTACATCTCTTTGCTTATTTGTGACTTTTTCGATGTCTTCTGTCATTGGTTTACCTGTTTGGGGTACAGATATATCTACCTTCAGTTAAATTCATTCCTAAAATTATATTCTCTTTAATATTACTGTGATGTTATTTTTTCATTCTTCCCTAATTTATTGTAGATTAGAAGTGTTGTGTTGATGTCTTTATCCTGAACTATCATTGAACTTATTAATTGTAACATATTTTGATGGGATCTATTTATAGAATCATATCATCTGCATAAACAGATAATTTGGCTTCTTTCTCTTCAATATAGATACGTTCACTTCTATTTTTTCTTTTTTATTAATAATATAATTTAAAATTTTTTCATGTCGATCCCAGTTTCTTATCCCTTCCTTCCTCCCCTTCCTCACTCACTCCCTCCCTCCATCCCTCCCTTCCTCCCTCCCTCCCTCCCTCCTTTCCTCCCTCTCTTCCTCCCTCCCTCTTACTCTCTTTCACTTCTATTTTAAATGCAATTACTTTAGTTAGGACAGTAACTATAGTGCTGAGTAAAGGTGAAGAGAGCTGGTATCTTTGCATTATCCTGGGACTTAATGGAAAACCTTTTGGGTTTTCCGCATTGATTAATTAAAATGTTAGTGCTCTCTCTCTCTCCCTCTCTCTTTCTCTCTCTGTCTCTTTGTTTCTGTCTGTGTGTGTGTGTGTGTGGGTGTGTGTGTGTGTTTGTAGTGTGCATGTGTATGCTTTAATTATGTGCCTTTATTGTGTTGAAGTAATCTATTTTACTCAGAGTTCTTGCCATGACTCAATTTTGAACATTGTCTATATTGTCTATTACTTCTTTCACATCTAAGTGATTCTGTGCTTTTTATATTTGGATGTGTTAACGTGTGATATCATAACATTGTATGGTTGGAATGTATTGAGTTAAGCTTGAATCCAATGGCAAATCTCATATAATTATGATGTCTAATCTGTTTGATATGCTGTTGAATTTATCTGATATTAAATTTTCGAGAAATTTTGCATTTGTGTTCACTAACGATTTTGATCTTTTTTGTGTGAGATATCTTTATCTCCAAGTTCTGGTCACATAAAATGAGTTTGGAAGTGTTCTTTCTGTTTTAAATGTCAGAAGGCAGTGTTTTTCTTTTATAGTTGTTAAGTACTTTATTTTACTTAGATGCAACATTTCCACCAATAAGTTAGTTGGTTTTCAGGATTTTGGGTTGGCTCTGCTTTCTGACTATTATGAACAATGTTACTTTTATTACAAATAGACATGTCCGTTCAGTGCTTAGTTGTGGGCCTCTGCTTCTGTTTCCATCAGCTCCTAGATGAAGGCTCTAGGATAGCATATAAGGTAGCCATCAATCTCATTATAGGGGAAGGGCATTTAAGATAGCCTCTCCATTATTGCTTAGATTGTTAGTTGGGGTTATCCTTAAAGGTCTCTGAACATTTCCCTAGTGTCAGCTTTCTATTTAACCCATAATGGCTCCCTCTATTAAGGTATCTCTTTTTTTTTTTGTTCTTCTCTTTTCTTTCACTGACTCAATCTTCCTGCTCCCTCATGTCTCTCCCCTGCCTTCTCCCCTTCTCTTTCTCCTAACTCCCTCCCCCACCCTCCATGCTCCGAATTTGCTCAGGAGATCTCCCTTTCCCCTTCTACAGGGGATCATGTAGATCTCTCTTAGCGTCTTCCTTGTTTTCTCTGGAAGTGTGGATTGTAGGATGGTGATACTTTGCTCTATGTCTAAAATCCATATATGAATGAGTACATACTATGTTTGTCTTTTTGTTAACTGGGTTTCCTCACTCAGGATGGTTTCTTCTGGTTCCATACATTTGCCTTCAAATTTCAAGATTTCATTGTTTTGTGCTTTTGGTCTTTTTTGTTTGTTTGTTTTGTTTTGCTGTCTAATACTCCATTGTGTAACTGTGCCACATTTTCTGTATCAATTTTTTCAGGTGAGGGGCATTTAGGTTTCTTCCAGGTTCTGACTATCACAAATAATGCTGCTATGAGCATAGTTGGACAAATGTCCTTGTAGTATAAATGTGCATCCTCTGGATATTATGCTTCAGAGTGGAATTACTGGATCTTGAGGTAGACTGATTTCCATTTTTCCGAGGAACAGCCATACTGATTTCCAAAGTGGTTGTAAGAGATTATACTCCCACCAGCGGTGGAGGAATATTCTCTTTTCCTCCACATCCTCTCCAGTGTTTTTTATTATAACCATTCAGACAGGTGCAAGATGGTGTCTCAGAGTTATTTTGATGCTTCGTTCCTTCTTTATGCCTCCTTTTATAACTGTAGATATTACTGCCATCTTAATCCTAGGACTTTTTAAGGTAAATTTGGTAAATATCTTTGCAGCGGCTCTAGGAATTATAGTTGTTTATTTCATCTTTTTACCATAATTTATACACAGTACACTTTTCCCTACAATTTCTTTCTCCTCCCCTTTTCTGTGTCATCTATATATTGCAACTGCAGTAAAGTAACAGCATAAATAATCCTATACAAAATCTCATATCTTTTAGAGAAGTTAAAAAATGAACATACATTTTTTTTTTTATTTTCTCAACATACCATTCTTGCAGCCTTTATTTATTTCTGTTGAGGGCAATTACTGTCTAACTTCACTCTACTATTTACTTCTTTGATTGTCATAAAAGTAAAATGTGTGAGCCATAGAAACTTTTGGCCTTTATCTATTGAGGTCTTTGTTTCACCTAAATTTTTAAGAATTGTCCCCTTTAATAAAAACATAGTTAAAACTGTTATTTTAATACTTTGAACATAATATTCTACAGTCTTCTAATAACCATTGTTTCTAGTTGTAAATTAGCTGTTGATATTAAATGAAGTTTCTTTTTACTTGATGATTCATTTTTCTTTTAATGAATTATACTAATTTCTCATCATATTTTAAATGATTATCTTTTTCTAATTCATATTTTTTTAGATTCATTTTTATTTAATGCCTTGGATTAAATTTGGAGAAATTTTGAGCATTAAATATTTCATCATATTTTAAATGATTATCTTTTTCTAATTCATATTTTTAGATTCATTTTTATTTAATTCCTTGCATTAAATTTGGAGAAATTTTGAGCATTAAATACTCAAATACAATTTTTCATACCCTTCTTTACTCACTTTGATAGTTTTATGTCTTATTCTTTTGAATGCTTGATTCTAATTCACACATATGTAGAGATACGTTTGTTTGTTTGTTTTATCTTCTCTGTTCATTTGATTGCATCATGGCTAATAATCTATGTTCAAGCTCATTGATGGAGCTTAACTACACCAAAGTGATTATATCAACTTTTGGGTTGCTGTTCCACCTTGTGGCCCCTGTGCTTTTCACTGAAGGAAAGATAACGACAAAGGAATTATATTAAATGTTTATGTTCTCCCTCTCTCTGTATACATTCATGGGAAGTTAGCATGGCATAACTGCCATTTAATTGCTTCAGAACCAGGAAAACTTGTCTTTGTAGAGAACCAAGAAAAGATCACATAATCACATGAGACATTTCAAAACTACATAGCATTAATTCTTTGATACTGTCCCTTGATAAGGCAATTGTATCTCTGAAAGGTTTGTGATTTCTTTTTCTTTTTTCTTTTCTTTTTTTTTTTTTTTTTTTTTTTTGTCTACTTGCTCAAAATGTTATAACTCTCAGCTTTCCAGACCAAACTGCTAGGTCTACAGAAATCATGTAAATTAACAAATCTCTGAAGTAGAAATGTTAAAATAATTTTATAAAGAGAAAACAGGAATCAAGTTGGCAACTCTGACCAAATAAGGAAGCCAATTCCGAAGTAAAAGAGGAAAGTGATCACACTAGGAAAGGTGAGACCTGAATGTGATCCAGGTAAATGGATATTTTCTCAGTGTTACACCTCTCTTTTAGTACTTTATTTTCAGAGTCAGGTTTTCGTTTAAAACAAAGCTACCACATTTCACATAATAACTCCTCAAAAAGCATTCTGACCACAGACGGCACCTATATGGTACAAAAACACAAATCTTGACAGTCTGAGATGCCTCAGCTTTCATATCTTCCCTCAAGTAAAGTTTTGTTTTGCTTCTTTGACACCTGTAATGTTCCAAATACACCAATTGTCTTGAGATATTTAAAAACAGATATTCTTGATTGTGTTTTTAAAATACATTTTGTCATTTTTTTTGCTGTTATTTTCTTTTCTCTTCTATTTAGTCTTTGCATTTATATGGTGTTGAAGTTTCAGTAAGGTTTTATAATAAAATAGAGAAAGGCAACACATCATAATTAATTGGGAGATGATATTTAGTTGCTGCTTTTACTTGGCTTTGAGTTGTATAATCAACTGCATAAAGAAGCCATAAAGTCTAATTGACAGGATCTCATTGCTTTCACATGTGCAATGTCAGTTAACGCTATCACGATCTGAAGAATAAGGTGACTAAAATATTATTATATTTTAGTGACTAAAATAATAATATTATATTAATATTAATATAGTGAGGTCACCCCCACAAAAAAGTAGACACAGAGTGTGGTGATATTTTGTTTATAATTTAACAAAGCTTGCCTGATGGTCAGAGTGCAAATCTAGCCACACTAGTCAGTCATAGTGGTGACACACACCTTTAATCCCAGCAGCCACACTAGTTAGCTGTAGATGCTGGGTGGTAGTGGTGCACACCTTTAATCCCAGCATTAGAGAGGACTATAAGGTGGGTAGAGAGAGAAGTACAGTGTATGTTGTCTGTATTCACACTGAAAGTAGGATCACCCTAGCCTTGGTAGAGTAAGAACTCTCTAGTCGCTGGATGCTCTGCTTTTCTAATCGTCAGTTGAACCCCAATATTTGTCTCTGGGTTTTTATTATTTATGCTACAACAGAGATCAAATAATTTTCCTAAATAATCAGTGGTGAATGGGAAGTAGTAATACTTGCTATGTGTAGTGCTGCTCTTTATAAAGAAAGATATTACAAATTACTGATTCTGTAAAGAGTGGCTTTATTGAAACATAATATATTTACAAATATTCATATGGTTTGGATTTATTTAAGGTAGCACATGTCATGTTATAGAAACAAAATAAAAAATTGTGAAAATGAATCAATAATTTAAGCAAATAATGTCCATGCTTTAAAACTGATGCATCATAAGGTTTTGATTTACTTAGTTAGGAAGAGAGAAGAGAATGTGCTCAGTGTCTAGGACCTTGAAATCGTTCAAAGAAAAGACTTTTCAAGAAAATAGGAAACCCAGCCTTGCACAATTATCCCCCAAAATAATTAAGAAGTGCAGTGCAGCTTCCCTTTGAAATAATGTTGAAGTTATGTAGAAAAGACTTTTGCTCTGGAAAATTTGTCAAATAACTTTGATATCTTGGTAATGTTTATTTTCCTTTGCTTCTAACAAAGAGGCCGTCTTTTGTAGTCTGGCATAGTAGGTGTTGAAAGGGTATCATCTGTTCGCTACAGCTTGTCATTCATGGTATAAGCTGCATTTGTTCCTGTAGACTACAATGGGCTTAGATCTCACACACCATCATGTACTGTAATTTAATTCTGAAAAACTATATTTATGCTAAATTCACCATTTGGCAATGAAAACCAAACTCAGAGTAAGTTAAAGATATGACAATTTGAGGGGGAACAGAAAAACAAACCCAGCAAATGTCAGTAAATTATTTCAATTCATGGTAGCACCCTGTGGTGACAGCAGCCGTCACTCCCAGTTTTCTCAAACTGCTAGTACATGTCTGTTACTGAAAACAATATGAAAAGCTTTCTCATTAATTGCCACTGGCAGTTCTGCTACTTTAAGAAGTGTTTCCCTTGAAATGCAAATGCCAACCTGTCTTTATATGACAATTGCATTGTTTGGGTCATTAAAAATCCAAACAATCTTTTCTCTCATTTCCCAATTTTTAGCATAGATATTTTGTTGCAGTAGATTCAAGATGATGATAAAGATGTGCAAAGACTTTTCAGGTATCTATTGCCTGAATGAAAGCTACCACATTAGCTGAATAATAGGTCACCATCCTGTTCCATGTGACTCAAATTGAAAGGGGAGTGATGAGCACAGCAGCTGAGATGGGATAGGAAGAGAAGTACCCCTCAAAACAGCACTAACAGGGAAGGCTGTTAAATATGCCACACATTCCCTTGCCAAACTGTTGTGAGCATTCAATAGGCCAAGGCTGATATCTGAGACAAAATGCTCCTGTCAGTACATATCTTTAGAGAAAAAGTGATAGAAAGCTCAGTTTGCAGCTGTTTGCCTCTTAAACATTTATTAAACTTTAAGCAAAAATTAAACTAAGAATGTTAACACTGACTCAATAATTACACACATGCACAAGGTAGTGCTACATTCTTTCCAGTGCTTGTTGAGTCCTGATGTGATTATTGTGGACCACTTTGTAATACTGGTACACTTGTTTCATCATATATATTTTTTTTACAGCATTTCAGTATATCTCCTGTATCAGATTGTCATTGAAACTAAGCACATTCATTCAGCCAACAGTGAAATATTTACTCAGGGTAACTCTGTGTTACCCTGTGTGCCAGACTGTATAGGTGGCGATGTCAACACAATATACCACTCAGTGATTTTTATGATGTAGAGCTTCCAGAATGGGAGTATGAAACTACACATGCTAACTGCACTGCATGTGTCTTTGTTTACATGCACTGTGTAAACACAGATCAAATGTAACAGTAGGGAGGAAATACAGCCACAGCTGAAAGAAACATTCCCTTATACTGGCCACATTGGCATGTAGTGGCCATTATATTCCATCAGTAAGATGCAGAGTGAACTCTTCCAGGCCAGCATCCCCCAGAGAATGCAGTGAGCAGAAACTTCAGCATCTCAGTATTGTCGCTTCTGTTTGCATCCTGCTGTTTCCTCTGGGCGGCTGAGAAGACTGCACATTCTTAGAAGCTGGAAAAGAAAGTGGCTCTGGTCTCCTTCGTAACAAGCAAAGGACAAAACCTATAATCCATCTTCATTTCAGCAGATTTATTTGAAAGGGAGTGTTGGTGCAGACAATGGGAAGTATCCTTGACAGAGGCTAATATGGAAGAAAACTAAAGCTAAAATCAAGACAAAAAATGAATGTGATACCTATTCTTGGTTGTCAACTTGACCACATCTAGAATAAACTAAGCCTCAAATGGCTTAGCATACCTGTGAGGGGTTTCTTTTTCTTAATTGATGCTACATTGCATGACAAAGAAACTGAGGAAAGAAAACACAAATATCAACGCAAACACACTCTTAGCAATGTACAACAGAAACACTCATGTCAATTATAATCCTTGTTTCTTCAATCTGTCTTGTGGCCTTAGATGTATTTATAAATATCTTCCTCTACTACCCATTCTGTATTTCCTTCGTCAGTTTAACCATAAAAGTGAGAGGCAACAAACCAGCATCATCATCAAACTCTTTTTTTAATGACCAAAAGTTTTATTTACAGAGTCACCAAATCTGTTACAACTCACAACTGGTGAATCAGGATAATCATTTACCTTCTTAAGTTTGTAAAATAATTTGCATCATGGGTTTTCAGTACTTTCTGAGCTCTGAGGAGAGGCTCAGTAACTGGGGAGGCTTTGGAATTCTAGGTGTTGGCAAAATGGAAAACCAATTTCAGATACTTAAGATATTCATTCTTATACTTATGTTGCTCTAGAACCAGATTTAAAAGAATGCCCCCTGAAGAAAGAGTGTCACCTATTTTAAATTTATAATGGTTTGCAGTTGTTCAAGTGATAGTTATATCATGTGAGGTATAATTATGACCTGGTAATTGTTTTCATTTGGAAATTAAGTATATAACATAAGGAATTAAGATTGTGTGTGTTAAATTGACAAGGGGTGAACTTGTGATGGCTATTCTTGAGTGTCTGTTTGACCATATCTGAAATTAATTAAAAGCCAAATGGCTGGGCACACATGTGAGAGAATTTTTTTTATTCATTAAATCATTTGAAGTGGGAAGACCCACTTGCAATCCAAATCATTAAGGTGGGAAAGTAAAGTTTTAATTAATATCTTTTAAGGTGGAAAGAACCACTTTTATTCAGGGCCACATCTACTGTTGACAACCTGAACAAAGGACATGAAAGAAGGACGCTCTTCCTCTTTTTCCTGTTTACTCTCATACTCACTAGAAAGCCCACTCTTTTACTGGCATTATAGCCTACTTCTTCAGGATTCTCACTTATACTCAATACCAGCTATGAGAGAAATCCAACCTCATAGACTGAACAACTATTGGATTCTTGAACTTCCATTCATAGACAGTCATTGTTGAATTAGCTGGACCACGGTCTGTAAGTCATTCTAAAAAAGTTGAACAATATATAAATACTGTTTGCACTGTTGCAACAGCTAGGTTTTTAGTTAAAAAAAAAAAACAAAAAACAAACAAACAAAAAAAAAACAAGCTCATCACACACACACATTTTCCATAGGGTCTACAGAGAATCCTGACTAATACAGAAAATGACTCAATTGGTTTAAATGACAAGATACTTTCCTTCAGTAACATTGAGCACACCTAGTCTCAATGATATTTCACTAGATTATACAACCATGCTGGCTACCTGTGGCTTATACATCATTTTTAAGTTTGGAAGAATAAACACAGATTGTTAGATGAATAATACTTTGTTGTAGAAATTAACATAAATTACCTTTTTAATGAGAAGGGAACTGGTGTGTTTTATTCTTTTAGATCTGTAAGTTCAGGAGACTTACTGTAAGTTTTAGTATCTACTTTCTTAGAAAATCATTATAATCAAATGTTTATCTGTGACATTCTATGGACTAGCTCCTTACTTTTCTACAAAATAACAGGAAAAGAAACCTTTTATACCTCACTCTGGACTGTTAAGATGTGACTCAGACACTTAAAGGAAGACTGATTCCTTATCATGTGATAAACCCATGCTTGTCTCTAAGTAGTCAGTACTTAAAACAAAGTAAACATTTGCATTTTTCCTCTGTGAGCTATGATTTCTGCAACATTTCTTTGAGGGGGTTTCACTGTTGTTTCATTGCAAAAGTGAGATCATATTTTTTTTGCGTGCACTTCATTATCTCATTTGATTGGGTTTTAATTCCAGAAGCATACAGCAAAGGCTGATGTGCCTTTTGCAATTTGAAACCGTGATTGCATGCTGGGAATAATTAGCTTCACTAAGGCAGAACAAATGATTTCTTTGCAAAACATCAAGTCTGTGTTTCAACAGAGATAATCACAGAGCATCAGTTATTGTGGGTCTACTCTTATGGTGTTTATTTGCATTTAATTAGCATTTTTGTAATTTTAATCCATTAAAATGATAGGAGAACAGAGATTAACACAAAATGTTATTTTTTGAAATCTATAGGTATGGAAAGATAATCTTGTTAAAAGATTCATTTGATTTGTACATTTGCATTAAAATGTCTAGTTTATATACTTACCTGACAAAATATATATTTATAATCATAATTCATAAAAATTTTCAGTTGTTTATTATAGGTATCAGAGTGAAATTAGGCTTACCCTAAAAATTTTAATTTATTATTGTTCTAATTTGGCTTATATCAATGTGTATAAAGAGACAAATAAGGAGATCTGACTATGCTTTTTTTAGTGAGATTCTGTGATCACAGCTATTAAATCAAGTTCCTTCTCTTTGGAGAAAATCTATTGAGTAATAGAAATTATGGAGATGCTTTTAATTTCTTAAAGTTAAAAGCTCACTCTTCTTTAAAGTCAGTTAAACCAAGAAGTTAATTCAATTATCTATAATTTAGATGATACCCTTGGTTAATTAATGGTTATTGTGGCACCTGAAGTGGAAGCATTAATCACTGTTCAATAGGCAACACTGAGGTCATGAGTGCACAACACTTGGAAATTAAACCCTAACCCTATCTCCCAGTGTGGCTGCAAGAAATTTATGTTGTCATTGTCGCTGCATCACACAGATGCATATGAATTCCAACAATTCTACCCAGCAATGATTACACAAATGTAGTGACATATCAAAGGCCTTTGACATCTCTGATTTCAATGTTACACATAAATGAATCCTCTCAAATATCTCTAACATGATTAAGTAAACAGAAGCTTCAAGAGATTTCAGTGTGCAGTAACAATATTAGGCCTACAGCTTTGCTCACAGACAGGAACCATTTTTAAATTCAGTTTTACCCAATAGCTATAGTACCAAATGTTAACAGATACTTGTCACTGTCTATTTGATTTGATCAAATATAAGAAATGCTTTGAAGTTCTAAGTCATTGTCATTGTTCCCTAGTTTTAGATGAATAGCATCATCTCTGGGAAGTTTGGGGTGTTTTTGGAAACTGAGATTATTTTTTCATTTCAGAATCATTGATTTTTAGAAAAATTTAGAAATGCAAAGTGGCCTTGTTATACAGATGCAAATAAATAATGAGCATAACCTGGAATCTTAGCCACACTGGTAAAATTATGAACTAGCAGATGCAAACTTTTCTTCATTTTATATAGGCATTGTGTTCTTTACATCCCAAAACCTTCACAGCTTTCCAAATTAGTCTTCTAAGTAAATGCCTTCTGTTGGGCTCAAGGTATTACACATCCTGGGATATTAACATCCCTAATTCAAGTATTAACACAGTGCTTTAGATGCAAAAATACAAAAAATAAATTCATTTTCTCCTTATGAAAGATTGCTAGTGAAGTGTTTTTCTCCCTGTGCTTGAGAGGCATTTAACTATAACATATTTTCTTGATTATTAAATTTCATGACTGTTTCTGTTTGTTATATCACATTTAAATATACAGATTTATTCTTTAATAAATGGATTCAACTGGTATTCATAGTAAGAGGGGTTCATTGAAGTAATTTCCTAATATAGAAAGTATTAATTTTTGTTGCAAATCAAATTTGGTTGCCTTAGTAACACTTTTGTTTTCAAACTTCAAACAGAATATGACAGTCTGAAGAGAATGTAATTGGACAACTATGGAAATTTACTCAGAATATCATGATGCTAAAATAGCTCAATCAGTAATTGCGAAATGGTGATACTAGTGACAATTTATGGAGATTTCACAATAAAGGATGGCAGCTACTGTGTGGAAGTGCTTAAATATAAAAAATAAAAAATGTTTCCTTTGTGTTTGGTGAGATAATATCAACTTGATTGTACTTCAATGGAATGACTAAGTAAAAGATACAATCATGATTAAGTTCTCAACAAAATAATATGTATAACCAACTGCTCTAGACAGACACATGCACGCATGCATGCACACACACACACACACACACACACACACACACAGAGAGAGAGAGAGAGAGAGAGAGAGAGAGAGAGAGAGAGAGAGAGAGGAGCCCTTATTTGAAATGGACATTAAATAAGTCAGTGTATGACTTCATGAATTACAGTTCACAGTGTACTGTAGTGCCCACTCTACAATCTGTTCCACTAACTGAGCAAAGGCCTAGAGATTTAAATAAAAGACAAGACAACCAGTCATTCATGCAACAGGAATAGTGCTGGAATGGTGAATGTGGTTTATTGAGGGGAAGGAGCGGGCTTATACACTGACTCACAGCACAGTGGAAAACAATCAAGAGTCAAGCATGCAAGTTCTCTGGCTTAATTCCTCCTCAGCAGATGTGTGTTAGCAAATCAAGAAGAGTACCAACTACTCTGGTGCAAGACGTTCCAGCTAAAACTGCAGAATGTTCCAGCTAACAGCTTTAGGCTTGCTCATGGTCCTTGGAGATCCATGCAGAGCCCATACATTCGACTTGGTCAATGTGTAAAAACTACTTTAAATAAAGTGGATCTCAAAAGAAGGTCTGTCTTCTAGATAATGAACCACAGGTGGTTATGGGCAGCACAGTCTATGTACTGGGAACCAAACTGGAGTCCTCTCCAACAGCAGTGTGGTGGTTTGAATAGGAATGGCACCCATTGACCCATGTGTTTGAAGGCTTGGCATATTGTTAGTGCACCATTAGGAGATGTGGCTGTGTTGGAGTAGGTGCGGCCTTGTTGGAAGAAGTGTGTCATTGTGAGGGCAAGCTATCTGCATGCTGCCATGTTTCCTACCATGATGACAATAACAACTGTCTGAAACTGTAAGCCAGGTCCAATGAAATGTTTTCCTTTATAAGAGTGGCCAAGATTATGGTGTTACTTCACAGCAATAAGACTCTAAGAGAAACAATATATGCTCTTACCATATGGATCACCTCTTACAGTGCAATAAGTAAACATTTTTAAAAATTGAAAATAAAATGAAAAGAAATTAAAATGAAAACAAATTTGGTTGTAAGTACATTTAAATGTAGTTACATATATGTATGACTATGTAAATGTACTCACAAATCTAATGAAGACTTGAGTATGGATTTTTTAAGGGGGTGTCAGCTGCAGGTTTTATTTTCAGGTTTATTGCTGCTCAAGGGAAAGAGGTCCAGGGAACCCATCTGGTTAGATCTAATTTAGATATGCAAATATTATCTTGTGTGTTTGAACGAAACATGTAGTGTGCATTTCAGCTGTAAGATAATATTTCTAATATGATTTTTAAAATCCTCTATTTTTGTCTCATTTCACTTTATCCTCTTCATTGTTGCCTTTAATTTGCAAACTATATTTTAATAATTTAAACTATTAAGGGTCTTAGTCAAAGACAAATATCATGGAATTCATCATTTCTAACACAGAGAAAAGTTTTAAGTAGGTATATGAGCTTTTGGGGGCCAATTACATTTAAGCTGTCACAGACCCATTAGACAAGATGTTAGACACGAGACAAAAGGGATAGACCGGTGATGCATTTTGGTAGCTTTGATAGATTCGGTACTCTGCCATGGTAGGACTACAATGTAGCGACGTAAATGTGAGAGGAAGGAGAGAACATGCAAGCCAACCACCTCCAACATCAATGACTAGCAGGCCAATGGCTAGCAAACAGCTAATGCCTGCAACTGAGAAAACATAAATCTCAAATGCAAAAATAGGTGCTTAAATTACACCAGCTTTGGCAGTATATGGACGGTGTAAAAATTCCCTCTGGTTTGGACATGTGCTGAGTATGTGGACCCTCTATTGTTTTAGTTCATTATGCTAGCCAAGAGAACTAGTCAATCTCAATAGAAGTTACTGCAGTCTTTGTCCAATTTCTGCCATAAGTTCTGTAAAAACAAAACAAAACAAAAATAAAAACAAAACTGTTCACTGGAGTTCTTCTCCCTTTGTAATCGCTCCTGGTTTGGTGAGTATGTCCACCTATTTCTTAATCTCACCTTTCTACAATTTTTCTTAATAATGCTTGTTGTGCTTTTGCTTTTACCCATGAATGTCTTTTATTTTCACTGGTGTGAAGAGGAAATCAAGAATATCATTCTGACTTTTGGTCATCAGCAAATTTCTCATATCATGAGTCACCGAGTCCTGTACACCCGAGCTGAGACATGTCAAGTCTTTCTCAAAATTTCATCAATATTAACATTTTTAAAAAAATACCTGGAGTTAACCTGGTATATATAGATTTCCAGTTGTCTGGAATATCTATACAATTAATAGCAAGATACTCTTTTCTTCTTAATCTTTAGATAGGGTAATTCTATTGTGCACCCATAAAAGATCACACTCTGTTGAGGCACTGTGTGCTTTTATTGTATTTATATTTGCTCATAGTAAGACTGACCTCATAGAAGTGACTATTTTGTTGTTTTATTTGCCACCACTCTAAAGAGAATGATTGCACATTTGAAATGTGCTAGATATTTGCATCTGTGAGTTGGATTCAAATTGACTGTGCTTGATTAATCAGGTCAGACCAAAAATTCTGTGAGTCTTGAGAATAATCCAGATTGTGATTGCACTTATAGTTTATTTTAGTTTATATTTTCTCTGTTTTATTCATACTTCTGTTACATCCTTCTAGTCTGAGATTCATAGAGGAGCAAAATATTGACCCCAGTGTTTTCAAACTGTGTTTACTCAATTATTTCTAGTGTGGGCTGAGCATCACATTAAAAATCATTAGAATGTATTATATATAGCTTTTATATATATCTTTTTATTAATTATGTGAAATTATACATTTTGTTTATATCAAGGAATAGAGGTAAAAGTTACACATATTTTTTATTATTAATACACCACCAGTTAAACTACATTTGTAAGCATGGATAAGTTTCACATACATAATGTTGAGTGAACAGACAGATTCAGACAGGATTATTCACCTAAAAATGTTATAAAGCATGAAAGAACATAATATATTTAAAGCACATGTGATTAGATACTGCCTGTTTACTAAAATATTAATGTTTTAGTATGCCTGTTTACTAAAATATTAAAATATTAATGAGATTATAGAGATAAACTTTGACCTGTAGATTACATTTGTCAAAGCTGATATTTATCATAGCTATAAGACTTTTCTATTTTTAAATATTTTGAGAAAATAAATTGTGCTAGGTATATAGTAATGTAGTGACTGTTTTTTTTTTTATTGTGTGCCTATATTTACTTTCAAGGGTTTTTATACTTAAATAAAGTACCTATCTTTAGCTAATGAAATTAATGTTATCTGTGACTTTAGTTGGCAGCATATAGGAAAACTTGTCTGGCTCTTCAATGATGAATCATTTTGCAAATAAAGTGATCATTATGCAGTTTATACATGAATACACATCTCAAAGAATTGGCATATAATCAAAGCTAGGATGATTTCTATTGAGGTGCTAAAATCACCATGCCCAAAACAACTAGTTAATGAAATTTTACTCATCCTACAGTCTACTACGAAGGAAATCAATGGCAGGAACTCAGAGCTGGAACCTAAAGGCAGGACCTAGAGCAGAAGCCATGGAGGAATTTGCTCCCCACGGTTATTTTAGCCTGTTTCCTTATACATCTTAGGACCACCTGCCCAGAGATGACACATGCATGTGATACTTGTTTTCCATACTCACTAATTCATCTGTCTAAATGTTTATTTATATCAGTGTGTCTTGGGGTTTTTGTTTGTTTGTTTTTGTTTGTTTTGCTTTTAGTGCTGTGATAAGACAATATGACCAACGTAACTATAAAAGAAAGAGTTAAATTGTGGCTCACAGTTTCAGAGAGTGAGTCTATGACTATTATGATGGGGAGTATAGCAAGCATGACACTGAATCAGTAGCTGAAAGCTTACATCTTGATCTACAAGCATGAAATAAAGAGATACACTGACAATGGCAAGAACTTTTGAAACTTTGAAGACTGCCTTCTGTGACACACCTCTTCCAACAAGACTGTATCTTTAATTCTTTACAAATAGTTCTATCATCTGGGTACTAAGTATTCAATATATGAGCCTATAATGTGTAGAGAGCCGTGAAGTGCCACGCCTTAAAGTGACACTGGCTTCCGCCTGACACCTTCCTGTTGGTGAGGGCTCTCTGGCGTAAACAAGCCCTTAATTGGTTAAGTCTGTTCAGCCTGTCTGCTTCGAATTAGAGTAGCCTATCTGCAGGGTCCATGTAGCTCACTGGGGTTGGTTAGCTCAAGGGTATTTAAGCCTGTGCAGGGGTCCCCTGGCTCTCTTGCGGGTCAGAAGAAACATGTTTCAAGGATCCTGATTAAAACTGTGTGAAGAAGATCTTCCCGGGGTTGCCTCTTCCTTGCTGATCAGGGTAGGCACATACAGATGGCGGCCAGTACCGGGAATTTTTCAGATCAGAAGTTCTTGCAGTCAGGGCAGCACTGGCAAGTTCCCAAGGTAAGTTGGGACCAAATTTAAGGCCCTTGGTAAAGAGATGATAAGGTCTCCAGTAAGGAGCTATGATGTCCCAGGTAAGTTGGAACCAAATTAAAGACCCCAGGGAAAAAAGCAGCAATAAAGTCTCAGGCATTGAGTGAGCGGTTGTAACAAACTGAAAGTAAAATTTTTAAGATGGGGACTTCTCAGTTTCATCCAATTTTTCTGGCTCTTCAGGAGGTACTTTTGTCAAAGAAACTTAAAACGAAGAAAAGCACACTAGAAAGATTCCTGAGGGAATGCGATGCCATTGCACCTTGGTTCGCAGTTTCGGGAGACATCAAGGTAGCATGCTAGGCTGAGGAAGAATTGCAAGCCCTCGTAAAATAAGTTCAGAAACAATCCCTTAAGGAGCAGAGGGGGAAGGAAGAGGAGAAATGGCGATGTGGGCAGGGGAGGGACCCACTTGGAGCAATGCCTTTGGAGCCTTCTCCTTATCACAGTGAGGAAGGGTGGGGCCGAGGTACAGGGCTTTCCTTTTTCCCTGAGGTCTGGAAAGCCCTACGAAATGACTTAAGTCTTGAACAAGTAAATCAGATTGCCAAAAAGCATGGAAGTCATTACCCAATAAGGGAGAGGTGATGGTAACCTCACTAAGATACTACAAGTCCCCATAAAACCATTTTCAGATTTTGTGACCTAATTGGTAGAGGCTGCAGGGAGAGATTTTGACATTACAGTAGCCATAGGTGCAGCTATCTCTTTTGCAGTTGTGGATTCAGTCACAACTGCCATGGCTATGAGCACATTGGTGTAGACAGCCTCTAAGCTAAATGCGTTGTCCAAGAGTGTGGCTACTGCCTTGGATGCTCAATCCACAATTGGTGCTCAACTAAAAGGAGGTTTAATGATTGTAAACCTAAGAATTGATCTGGTGCAGGAGCAAATAGATACCTTGTGGCAGCTGGCCCAGTTGGGATGTGAAATGAAATATCCAGGTTTGTGTGTTACCAGCATTCAGTATGAGAACTTTACACATGTTGCTAATTTGTCACGACAGTTGTCTAGCTATATTTTAGGAACTTGGTCTGCTGATTTTGATGACCTGATGGCACAGCTTCGAGTGGCCATCGTTGCAGTAAATTCGACACGTGTGGACGCGGGATTGGTGCCCGATTGTCATTGTGGTTCCCGTTGCCGTGGATCATCTGAAAGAGTGGGCAGGAATGGGAACCATGGCTGTCCTCTTGTTGCTTATCTCCTTCGTGGGCCTGTGGTGCCTTTGCAAGATGAGGTTTGCTCAGAAGCCGCATGCAGCTATGGTTGTCCAGGCATTTACAGCCATTGGGGCAGGACAGTCTCTCCAAGTATGGCTCGCAGTCATGAACAAGAATTGATCCTTCACATTCAGGTTGTATGGCTTAGCACTGCACTCCGAGTTAGCTCTGGAAGTGAGCAACTCCAAGAAGGGCAAGTCTGGTTGCATGTGGGTTGGTGACCGAGGCCCCACCTCCAAGGAAAAAGATGCTGGACAAGTGTGGCACTGACATGGCTGACTACCAGGATTCAGGGTCATTACAATGTCAGGGTAGTGGAGACCAGACCACTACCCTTGCCTGTTGCATTATTAAAACAAAAAAGGGGGAACTGTAGAGAGCCACAAAGTGCCACGCCTTAAAGTGGTGCTGGCTTCCGCCTTACACCTTCCTGTTGCTGAAGTGTCTCTGGTGTAAACAAGCCCTTAATTGGTTAAGTCTGTTCAGCCTGTCTGCTTCCGCATTACAGTAGCCTATCTGCAGGGTCCATGTAATTCTCTGGGGTTGGTTAGCACAAGGGTATTTAAGCCTGTGCAGGGGTCCCCCGGCTCTCTAGCGGGTCAGAGGAAACATGTTTCAAGGATCCTGAATAAAACTGCATGAAGAAGATCTTCCCGGGGTAGCGTCTTCCTTGCTGGCAGGGGTAGGCGCGGCACAATAGGAGATATTCTTATTCAAACCACCACAATATGAGGGGAAATAACCTGTGAGATTTCTCTTATCCATAATGAGATGTCGATTGGTGTTTTCATTGTTCAGATCTTGTTTAAGCAGCCAGACATACTATTAAGATTTCATGAATGTATATTCTATGAAATATGTACAAGAAACAATCTCTCAGCATGTTTCCTGGTGTCTCTGACCCTTGCACTCTTCCAACTTTTTCCAAGATGCTTTCTGAGTCATAGGTGTAGGGGTAGTGTTGTAAATATCTGTTATTCTCCACAATGTGACACATTTTGACTTTGTGTAATAGTGTCTGATGAAAAAAAAAAGTTTTTTTGTTCTCTGTTCAGGTCAGCAGTTTCTGTGGGTTTCTCCAGCCTGGTCTTGACCCCTTTGCTCATCACTGTTCCTTCTGTGCAACTGGATTCTAGGAGTTTGGCTAAGTGTTTAGCTGTGGGTGTCTGCTTCTGCTTCTATCAACTACTAGATAAAGGTTCTAGGATGGTATATAGGGTAGTCATCAATCTTTCCAGGTTGATAGCTGGGAAATCAGCATAAGACCAATCCAGACTCCTTGAATGTGTGTGTTAGTTAGGAGGACTAGGCTGTCTATGGGGCCTCTGGTAATGAATCAGGATTTATCCTTAGTATATGAGTGGACTTTGGCAGCTCATTTCATGTAGATGCATACTCCCTCTGCCTAGACACATGAGGAAGGGCCTAGGCCTTGCTCCAAATGATAAGATAGTTTGTGAAGACTCCCCATGGAAGGTTGCACCCTCCCTGGGGAGCAGAAAAGGATAGGGGTTGGTGGGGGAAACAGGGGAGGACAGAAGAGTGCAGAAAATGGGACTGAAATGTATAACAAGGTTGTTTCAAATTTAAATAAGAAAATTGTAAAAAAAAATTATACAAAAAAGTTTCTTAGATAAAGGGTGAGAACCAAACTTATCTGTGAGTATAAGGAAAATTATCTTTAAAGCAGTTAAGAATTACAGTGTCTGGGCAAGTGGCTGCAGTAGTTTCTTCTCTAAGATCAATGATTTCATTAGCCACAGGTCATTGAGTAGTTTTAGTCAATGCTAGTAGCATGCTAAGCAGATCTCTGTACAACTAGAGAGGTATTGGTTACATCCAAGGTAAGAGTGACTCTATTGCACTCTTAAGGATATCTTATGGTATGCTATAGTTCATAGGCATCACAGTTGATTAGAGCTACTGATTGCTTCCCCCTCCTTGGCAGCCTGCATAGCACCTTCTGATAATATAAAATAGTCTTCAGATAAGCAGATAACCCAGTTAGATCCAGATTCATCCTGAGTCCTACATGCAAAGAGCTTGGTGTCTTTACCAACACAATAAGGACTTACCTTCAACTTCTGGGAGGTAACCAAGAGCAATAGTAACATCCTGTATAGTTTTGAAAGCATCTTGAACATCTCTGACCTACAACTAAAAGATTTTTTTCATGACTGGAACTAGAATTTTACTTGATACTCCTTTTCTCTTTTTTTGTCATTAATGATGTTTATTAAATCCTTTCTCATTAACATGCTTTTCTTTTTCTTTTTTATTAATGATATAATTTAAAAATTTTACATGTCGATCTCAGTTTCCTCTCCCTCCCTCCCTCCCTCCCTCCCTCCCTCCCTCCCTCCCTCCCTCCCTCTCTTCCTGCCTCCCTGCCTCCCTCCTTCCCTGCTTCCTACCCTCCCTCCCTCACTCACTCACTCTTACCCTCTTTCCCCTGTGACATGCACCCTGGCAACCCTCCCCTCCCATCCCCCCACACCCATTCCACTTGTAGGGCTATGCTATCCAGGTTGGGTCATGTGAATCTGTCAAGTCATTTGAAATAGGGACTAGGACTTTTCTCCTGTCTCTAGGTTAAGGGGGTATACCTCCATGGGGGAAGTGTTCACAAGGTCCTTTTATGCACCAGGAATAGATCCTATTTCTACTGTCTGAGGTCTCCCAGACTGCTCAGTCCTTCTAGCTGAGACCCATATTCAGGGAGTCTGAGTCAGTCCCATGCTGGACTCCCAGCTATCAGTCTACAGGGGCCCATTAGCTCCTCCTGGTTCAGGTCACCTGTCTTTGTGTGTTTTTGCAACCTGGTATTGTCCCCTCTCTCTGCATATGGATTCTAGTTCCACTCAGTGTTTGGTTATGGGTGTTTGCTTCTGTTTCCAACAGATACTAGATGAGGTCTCCATGATGGTGGATAATTTAGTTGATGATCTCACTATTAGCGAAGGGCATTTATGGTAGCCTTTCCACGGTTGCTCAAATTATTAGTTGAAGCAGTCTTGTAGGTCTCTAGACCTTTCTTTAGGTTCAGTTTTCTATTCTAACAAATAATGGCTCCCTCTTTTGTATTCCCTCCTTCCCTCCCTCCCTCCCTCCCTGACCTCCCTCCCTCTCTCTCTCTCTCTCTCTCTCTCTCTCTCTCTCTCTCTCTCTCTCTCTCTCTCCCTTTTCTGTCTTCTATTCCTACCCTGACTCAATCTACCTAGTAGCACATGCTTTCCGCTCCTCCCCTTCTATTTCTCCTAGTTCTCTCTCCATTACTGACCCCCCATTTTCGATGTGCTCTGGGGGACTTGTCTCTTCTCCCTTTTGTGAGGGACCATATATGAATCTCTTAGAATACACCTTGTATCCCAGTTTGTCTGGTGGTGTGTATTATAGGCTGGTGATCCTTTGCTCTACATCTAAAATCCATATATGAGTGAGTACATACCCTGTTCCTCTTTTTGTGACTGGGTTACCTCATTCAGGATGGTTTCTTCAAGTTTCATCCACTTGCCTGCGAATTTGAGGATTCCATTAATTTTTCTGCAGACTAGTATTCCACTGTGTAGATGTGCCACATCTTCTTTATCCATTTTTTAGTTGAGGGGCATCTAGGTTGTTTCCAGGTTCTTGCTATTACAAGTAATGTTACTATGAACATAGTTGGACACATGCCTTTGTTGCATGGATGTGGGTCATTTGGGTATATACCTAAGAGTGGAATTGCTAGGTCCTGTGGTAAGCTACTTCCCATTTTCCCGAGGAACCGCTATACTGATCTCCAAAATGGCTGTATGAGTTTGCATTGTCACCAGCAGTGAAGGAGTGTTCTCCTTTCTCCACATCCTCTCCAGCATAAGTTGTCATTGGTGTTTCTAATTTTAGCCATTCTGGCAGGAGTAACATGGTATCTCAAAGTTGTTTTCATTTGCATTTCCCTGATAGCTAAGGATGTTGAACATTTTCTTAAGTGTCTTTCAGCTTCTTTGATTTCCTCTAATGAGAATTCTTTCTTCAATTCTGTACCCTATTTTTTTTTAATAGGGCTATTTGGTGTTTTGTTGACTATCTTCTTGAGTTCTTTGTATATTTTGGAGATCAGCCCTTTGTCAGATGTAGGATTGGTAAATTTTTTTCCCAGTCTGTGGGTTGCTGTTTGGTCTTGTCAACTGTGTCCTTTGCCTTACAGAAGCTTCTAAGTTTGAGGAAGTCCCACTTATTAATTGTTGATCTCAGTGTCTGTTTTACTGAAGTTATGTTCAGGAAGCAGTCTCCTATAACAATTTGTTCAAGGGTACCTCCTACTTCCTCTTTTAAGAGGTTCAGTGTGGCTGGATTTATGTTGAGGTCTTTGATCCATTTGGACTTGAGATTTGTGCATGGCGATAGATATGGGTCTATCTGCAGTCTTCTACACACCAGCATCCAATTGTGCCAGCACCATTTGTTGAAGATGCCTTCCTCCCCCCATTGTATTTTTTTAGCTGTTTTGTCAAAAATCAGTTGTTCATAGGTGTGTGGATTAATATTGGCATTTTCGATTTGATTCCATTGGTCTACCTGTCTATTTTTGTGCCAATACCAGGCTGTTTTCAGAATGATAGCTCTGTAGTAGAGATTAAAGTCAGGGATGGTGATGCCTCCTGAAGTTCTTTTATTGTACAGGGTACATGATTGTTTTGACTATCCTGGGTCTTTTGTTTTTCCATACAAAGTTGATTATTATCCTTTCAAGGTCAGTGAAGAATTGTGCTCGGATTTTAATGGGGATTGCATTGAATCTGTAGATTGCTTTTGGCTTGATTGCCTTTTTTACTATATTTATTCTTTCAATCCAAGAGCATGGGAGTTATTTCCATTTTCTGGTATCTCCTTTGATTTCTTTCTTTAAAGAAACATAAAACCTTTCTTATTGTACAGGTCTTTCACATGTTTGGTAAGCTTTACCCCGAGAAATTTTATGTTGTTTGTGGCTATTGTAAAGTGTGATCTTTCTCTGATTTCTTTCTCAGACTCTTTGTTGTCTGAATAAAGTAGGGCTCCTGATTTTTGAGTTTATCTTGTATCCTGCTAGTTTGCTGAAGGTGTTTATCAGCTGTAGGAGTTCCCTGGTAGAGTTTATTGGGTAAACTATCATATCATCTTCAAATAGAGACAGTTTGACTTTTTCCTTTCCAATTTGGATTCCCTTGATCTCCTTTTGTTGTCTTATAGCTTTAGCTAGAACTTCAAGTACAATATTGAACAGATATGGACAGAGAGGACAGCCTTGTCTTGTTCCTGATTTTAGAGGAATTGCCTTAAGCTTCTCTCCATTCAGTTTGATGTTGGCTCTTGGTTTACTGTATATTGCTTTAATTATGTTTAGGTATGTTCCTGTTATCCCTGATCTCTCCAAAATTTTATCATCATAGGGTGGTGAATTTTGTTGAAGGTTTTTTCAGCATCTAGGGAGTTGATCATATGGTTTTACTTTTAGTTTGTTTATATGGTGGATCATATTGATAGATTTTTGTATGTTAAACCATCCTTGCAACCCAGGCATGAAGCCTACTTGGTCATGGTGGATGATTCCTCTGATGTATTCTTGGATTTGGTTTGCCAATATTTTATTGAGTATTATTGCATCGATGTTCATCAGGGATATTGGTCTGTAGTTTTCTTCCTTAGTTGCATCTTTGTAAGGCTTGGGTACCAAGATGATTGTGGCCTCGTAGAAAGAGTTTGGTAATGTGCCTTCTGTCTCTATTGTGTGGAACAATTTGAGGAGTATTGGAATTAGCTCTTCCTTTCATTTCTGGTAGAATTCTGCACCGAAGCCATCTGGCCCTGGGCTTTTTTTGGTTGGAAGGCTTTCGATGACTGTTTCTATTTCATTGGAGGTTATAGGTCTATTTAACCTATAACCTTTGTCTATTCTTGGTTTAATTTTGATAGGGATAGTTGTCCAAAAAATTGTCCATTTCCTTTGAATTTTCAAATTTTGTAGAGTACAGGTTTTCAAAGTATGACCTTAAAGTTGTCTGGATTTCCGCTGTGTTCGTTGTTATGTCCCCCTTTTCATTTCTGATTTTGTTAATTTGCATGATTTCTCTCTGCTTTTTTGTCAGTTTGGATAAAGGTTTGTCTATCTTGTTGATTTTCTCGAAAAACCAACTCTTTGTTGCATTGATTTTTTTGTATTGTTTTCCTGGTTTCTATTTTATTGATTTCATCCCTCAAATTGATTATTTCTTGGCATCTACTCCTCCGGAGTGAGTTTAGTTCTTTTTGTTCTAAGGCTTTCAGTTGCACTGTTAATTCTCTAATGTGAATATATTGTGGTTTAATAAGGGTCAGGATAAACAAATAGGCCGACAAGATGTTTATTAAGGGAGAAACAACTCACAACACAGAGAGATGAACACAGCAGTTAAAACTGGATGCTCCCCTTTCCATGTCCTGCCAGCAAGAGCGCTCTCCACCTCCTTCAGAGACCAAGTCCCACAGGTCACTTCTGCCCCTGGCTCCACCCCTCAATGGATGTGGTCAGTGCCACAGAAGCAGACACAGTGAATATCCCACTACATAAATATCCTCTGTTTTCTTCATATGTGCACTCAGTGCAACGATCTTCCCTCATAACACTGCTTTCAAGGTGTACTATAGGTTTGGATATGCCGTGTCCTCATTCTCGTTGAATTTTAGGAAGTCCTTAATTTCTTTCTTTATTTCTTCTTTGACCCAGGTGTGGTGCAATTGCACATTGTTCAGTTTCCATGAGTTTGTAGGGTTTCTGCAATTTGTGTTGTTGTTGAATTCCAATTTTAAAGCATGGTGGTCTGATAAGATACAGGGGACTATTACAATTGCTTTCAAGATTATGGAAATAAATTTAAACCACATAAACACTGTCTGCATCACATTATATGGTGTTTGAAAATATCCATGTTTCCCAAACTTCTGTTTACTTTTCAGAGATTTCTCATTTTTTAACAGATAAATACTTAAAAGAAAGCTGTACTTTAAAAGTCTACCTTGGATTTATATCTCTAATTCCCAATCCATGCATGTCCTAAAGAGGTACACATGCATTTACAATAGTGGTGGAACAAGTGGATTTACAGGTGATAAAATTCAGCCAGGTCTAAGATGTACAAGAATATTAAAGCATCCAACACCTCCCACATAATTTCTCACCATCCCCTAAATATCTCAAGGGACTTCATTTTGCAGGCAATACTAGTGATCCAAGGGTTTGACTATACCACATGCTGGTGCCTTTGGAAGTAACATAAAAGCCTTGCTACTTGCATGATTATCTCATCCCTCACAGCCCTAACAGTGTCCCTGGGCCATAATTACACAGTCTCTTTTTTCTTTCCATGTGAAGCACCTTTGTAAAATAGCTATTATGCTTCTGTTCCTCTGCAGTTAACTTTAAATAAATGGCTGGAATGTGAGAACAGATTATTAGCACAAATTAACCTGACTTTCTCTTATCAGTTTGACACACTTATAGCTGTATGTATTCCTGTGTTGTGGTAATTTCTTATTACAGTTTATTCAATATATGCCCATTATATGGACCTTGAACTTTGTATCTTCATCCCTCT
The DNA here is from genome assembly GCA_030556225.1 of Cricetiscus sungorus. Taxonomy (NCBI): domain Eukaryota; kingdom Metazoa; phylum Chordata; class Mammalia; order Rodentia; family Cricetidae; genus Cricetiscus; species Cricetiscus sungorus. The sequence goes on from JANBXA010000253.1 coordinate 14,057,051, forward strand.
AGAGTTCTAGAAAGAGGAGCATGAGATATTTAGCCTCCTTGTCTAAGGCTGACAACAGTTAATAGGGCTTTTTAAATTTTACCTTTTTCTTAATGTATTAACAACATTGAAATTATCTAGTTTATAACTTAGTGTTCACTATAAAAAGCCATACACTTTATTGTATCTCTTTGGAGTGTGTAGTTTCTTCCCATTTATAAAACAGACTGTAGTTCAGAAACCACACATTCTCACCACTGATTTTATCTTAATGAGTTTTGTTTTTGTTATGTGTAATAATCTTCTCCCTCCAGAACTAGTTTTAATCAGCAGCTGGGGTCTCAGAAAAAATATATCCATGGAGCTTTGCATGAGCTCTTTTGTTTTCCTATCCAAGTATCCCTTACAAGGTTCATTCCCACTGTGTGAGGCTGTGGTTTCAACAGAGGTATTAGCTAAAGAAAGAAGTAGTCTTGAGAAACTAGCACACAAATTGGGATGCAATTATTTCTCATATTGTATCTCCCTACAAATGTTCTTTCCAGAAATTAGAATATTAAATAAAGCAATGAGCATTTAAGGAGAATTAGCATATCAGTGCAGTTAGTTTCTAATTATGAGATATGGTAAGTGTTGTGTGTGTGTGTGTGTGTGTGTGTTTGAAATGAATATTTAGTTCATCTCCCAGTAAAGCATCAATGAAACTGTGGCATTACTTATCCCAAGACTGGTATTCACATTGTTCTGCTTTTCTGTTCTTTGAACAGAATTGTCAATTTCCTGGCTTCCCATGGGAAAATTTTCAATGAACATTTATGTAAAGACAACATTTTTCTTTATATCTAAGCATGCAATTATGCATGGTTAATGGATGTTGTCTGCTTTTATAGTCTTCCATATTAAATCATAAATGAAAACCTTTTAAATTAATGGCCAACAATCAAAACCATTAAAATGCAAATACTTTGCTTAGTATTTTTTTTCTTATTTAAATTCAAAATTACAAAACTCTTTGAGATAAATTGTCTTGTAAAGCCTTGATTAAATTATGTAGGCACAGCTGTATATAGAAGTTCAAGTCTAGTAAATATTTGCAATCCATTATATTCCCTGCTTTGGTGATTAACAGTCCATAAAGAGATTTTAAGCAAAGCTTTAGGTTTAATATTTACAGGCTCTGTAGCCGAGGAGGCTACACTGAATCAGACTACTATGAGTGGAAGTCAATGGAGCAGCCACAATGTCTAAACTACAACAGTGAATTTTTAAAAACCCTGAGGAATTGCAGGCCCATTTACTCCATCTGTGGTACACAGTGAGGAAAACAGGAGCCAGGATGTACATACAAGACTGCTGTTACTGCATGTAATGATTCTTTCGGGCATGGAGGGCTTGCACACAACATTAGCAGCATTTATCCTGAGGCTTTAGTATCTCACACAAAGTCACAGGCACAGACTTCTCATAGACCATCTAGGGAACCAACCTGTTCTTTTCAAGTGTCTAATATATATTTTATGACCCTTTATCAAAGTAAGTTCAAAGAATATATATATATATATATATATATATATATATATATCTTGATTTATTTATTTGTTACAGCTAGGAGACTTGGTGAGGGGACTCTGTAAGTCTCATGCAGATATGTGGACTGATAGAATATGAGAATAAAAACTCAGTTCAGAATGACTTCTTTAATCTGTATCAAGATTAAAGTTTTCTCAAGAGTCTGATATCGGGACATTTAGGCGCAGTATATGTAAGCCCAGTATAATTTGGAACAAGGCTTCTTGGTATAATACAATTCCCATTGCACAAGAAAGTTTAACTATATTGAAACGCAACACAGGGTACATTGTCATTTCTTCCAAGAAGATGGCTTCTAGAGATAGGCTACCCACATTAGCTTAGTTAAAGGGTCTAAATGTATGTCATATAGATAGCAATAGCGTAGGGGTCATTTGGGCTATTAGTCACCTCTGGTCCTGGTCTGTAAGAGCTTAGGGAGCTCCTGGCTGTAAGGGTCATTTAGATTACTAGCCACTCCCTGCCCTGATAGTAGGATAGCTCTGCCAACAGATAATGCAGAGGCAAATCACTAGGCTATCAATCACTTAGAGCTCTCAGCTTTCTGAAAAAACAGGTTTCACTTCTTTCCCATTGGAAGGCAATCCTGGGTGCTTAATATTCCTGGTTTCTCTGGGGATCCTTGGGCAAAAGGACCTTCCTGCTATGCCCCTTACAACTTGGTTCCATTATTTTCAAATATAACTTCACATGACAAAAACCTTGTAGAAATTAAAGTAACACTGCATAGATGTAGTAAGTGAATCAGACTATGTCATGGTAATATCCATCATTTACAACCAGAAAATAGCAGATGGGTGGGTGGAAAACGGACAGCTACAGTAACTGGGATTTTCCTGGTTGTTTCTTTGATGTGTTCATTTGTTTGTGTAGTTCAGTGGTTATGTGACAGTGATCCAGCTGATGCCCAGATCTAGGATCCAGATGGTGCTCAGGTTTGGTTTGCTCATCCTTAGTAGGGTGTTTGACATGGTAAGCACACAAGAAACTCAGAGTCCCTTTCCTATCACAACATTGTTAGAGATGCCATCCAACAATCATTAAAGCTGCACTAGAAGGATTTGAATGTTTTAGGTATGAGGCATATTTGGAGTTTATCTATTATTAATTGTGTTAACTGTCTACTCAATTTAAAGAAGCCTGAAAAAAGCAAGCAAGCAAACAAACAAACAAAAAAAACAAAGAAAAGACAATAGATGAATGACCAAATGAAATGCAGATTTGTAATTCTTGTATTTACTTACCATTTAACATTTTGTCTATCCTATCTATTGCCCCTATCTGTGTCATCACCTGTATGTTCATACTGTATTTCCTCTTGACCTCTTCTAAAACCTTTTAAAGTTTAGTACTATAAATGGTCCCAGAAGCTAATTCAACTAATTCATTTTGTTTATGCTTTTGTCTATTAAATGCTCCATGCTCCCAGAATCTGAGAAGGTTGGATAGTATATTAAATTAGTGTAATAAACTTTTTTTCTTTGACTGAAGAAAGTTGAGACAAATGACAATGAGGATAGGAAATTTAGAAGGATTTTAGCTTCATTTTTCCCCCAGTTCGTGACATAAAGATATGTATAGTGTTGGAACATGTTTGGATTTCAGCTCTAAGATTCTGTTGTTTCTGTTAATATTTACAATGTCAGTTTTTCTTGTTAATGTATATTAATGGAAAATTCATTAGTCAAAAGAAACATAAATAGTGCCAAGTAATCCAAACCAATATGTAGACACCACATGACAATATTCTTTGTACATCTACTCGGAACCATATAGTCTTATGCTTCAGATTAGGTATTATTAAATCCAATAATTAGTGTGTGTCACTCATTTATTAATGGACAAACAATATTGCCTGAATGGGATGTTCTCTCCTTATAATCCCAGTCATATCAAATGGTTAAACACGAGGAGGGGTCACAAGTACTGGAACAAATTTTTGTGAAATGGAGTTTTCTAAACACACTACAAGAGGAATTAACTGTGGAAAACTCATAAATATGACTAAGTGATTTCTCAGTCATTTACTGAGAAAAACATTTTAAACAACATTGAAAGAAATATGGCAAAATAAGGGAATTTGGGTCCAACACACATTATAAAGCAATGCTTAACATTTTAAAAATTGAAAGAACTTTACAAATGAGAGCTCTTTACTAGTAATAAGTGAACAAAGAAATTTGTTAAAGTGTTTGTATTAATCAACTACCATAAGTACTGGAAATCATTCAAAAATAGTCAACGAACATGGTACCATGTGATGTGACACTTGGAAATCATGATTTGCTTCTTGTAGCTAGAATATACCTTAGTGAGGTGAAGAAAACTGAAAGTCTAGGTAAATGAGGGTAGGGTTGGGGTGGAGAGAAGTTATTGGTGAGATTGGGGTTTGCTGTGCAGTAACTTTATAAGATGGCTCTTCAATGTTGCTGGAATACTATACAATTCTCAGAAAGCCATATTGATGATTCCCTCATTATAGTGCTGAGTCTGAAATCAGAGCAGGTTTTCTATCCACTGGGTAAGACGCCATGTGTATGATGAGAATTACATAGATAATGCCAACTTGGGTTCCTTAGTAACTTAGTGAATTAGAACTAGACTCTTCAGGAGCATTAAGTGGGTAAGAAATATACTCTTTATGTAAGCTTGTCAGTTTGGGCCATCTTATACACAGGCTAATTATATTTTTATTAAGAGCTAGCTTCATGTAGAAGCATAACCTATTAGGTTAAATTTCAATTTAAATAGGTTAATATATAACCCTATGCCAGCTACAGTAATTTATATTTAAACAAAGAGTGAGTTTGAGAATGATAAAATGTGTGGGATGTATTTAAGAATATTTATGGAGAAAAAATTAGGATGAATTTCTTCGGGGACATGTCATTATCATGTGTAGTCCATAATCTTTATATATTCTACTCTTGAAATACTAATTGAGGTTAGAAACTCAAAGTAATTAAGAATAAATTGATATATGAATAAATTAATCCACAGATCATCCAAATGTTCAAGAGCTCAACAAGCTGTGTAAGATAAGGATAGAATTAGAATCAAGGGTGGATTTTGCCTTCCAGTTTTGTTGCAACTAACACAAGAAGACCAAAGTATTACATATTCCATTTATTTTATGACATGAACTAAAACTTGAAGGAAAATTTAATCATGATTATACATATAAATAAGGATATGCATGAATTGAAAATTATACTTGAGTTGAAAAGAATCTACTAAAACAGCTGATTTTATGTTGAAACCTATCAATTTAGGACCGGCTTATTAAAATGTGAGACAATTCACAGGTCTATAATAGTAGCATTATATCCATAATGTTTTCATGCTGTCATGCTGTCAACATTGAGTTTGTTGTAATAAAGTCAAATGCACAAGTATTAGGTGAAAGGAGTCAAGTTTTCCATTCATTTGAAAGGAAAAAGATTCTAGAAGTAAGAAAAGCCCATGTTCTCAGCATGATGAGTTTGAGAAGATGACCTGATGATGTTACTTTCATTATGAGAGTCTGTCATGTTAACCATAAAATTAAACAGCATTATTTATATTTAAAATTTTAGTTTGAAATCAATAATATCAATAATGCACTTTACTTTCTCTTCTATCTACTTCTAAGAAATCTTGAGGCTAAATATATTAAAATTTTTGATAAAAGGTAAAACAATCAGAATGGATGATCATATATAATGATGACCAATTTTGAGAGAAAATGAAAATAGTTTTAAATACTATGATATGAAGGATCTGAATATAAAAATCTATTAAAATCTAGCAAGAAATTAGTTTATGATGGCCATTATTATTTCTATAAAGTTGCAAAGGTCTATTTTAATTAACTGTGCATACTAGAGTAAATTGGTGATTCTGAACTAAATGTGACAATTACATTTCTACATTTCTAATTGTGGGCATAGAGTCACACAGAACTTGGCCTCCACACTGCCATGTGTCATCCTGTATGAACCCAGGGGAGCACAAGTATTTGTTATTGTAGCCTTTAAATGATTGTTTTACTTTTCTTTAGGAAGTAATAAAACATTGGGATTATTAGTCTTACAAGATTTTATTTCTCATTTTACCTTCATTTCAAGGTGTGTTCTATTGGAAAAATTAAACTTTTTGATTTTGGGAATGACTTAAGAATTAATAACAACTAAGTAAAGACTATGAGAATAAAATTGTAACAATTTTGTCAGATATCTGTATGCTTCTCAAAGTAAACTAAATTCATGTACTGGTTGCAAGTAATCTTGACTATGCATGGCAACACCAAAATAAAAGCAATTGAAAATGCAATTGTAGTTAGAAGGTTAAATATTCACAGATTAATCAACTAATCAATGATTTTATATTCATTCATTTACTTATGACTAATTTTAGTGGGAAAACTCATTATTTGAATATGATTCTACCACCACAATTCTTTACAATGAAGAATGTTTTGAAAAATTATAAATTATATTTGAAAACTATAGCTAAAGTAAAGATATTTAAATGTAAATATCAAATGGCCAAAATGTTTTTAAATGGAACTTTTGAAATTAAGGAGTATTACTAGCAATGAATGAGTCCTTTAGGTTATACTAGTAATTTTTGTTTTTTTCAGCAAGGTCAAACTTCAAAAAGAATGAACACACATTTACAAATTTGATTGACATCTTCCTAAATGTTCCCATAGGAAACTGACTTAGCTGTCTTTCTGTTGCTGTGATAAGACTGTGACCATGTCAACTTATATAAGGAAAATTTTATTTGGGACTTAGAGTTTCAAAGGGTTAAAGTTTTTTACCATAATGGCCAAGAGCATGGCAGGAGGCAGGAGAGAGAGGCACTGGAACTGAGATTTCATATCTTAAGACAGAATCATTGTGCCAGAGAGACAGAGCTAACTGGAAATGCTGTAGGCTTTTGAAACCTTGAATCCAGACCCACACTACATGCCTCCTCCAAGGCCACACTTTCTGATTCTTCCCAAACAGTTTCAGCAACTGGGAACCAAATATTCAAATATTAGTCTATGGGTGTCCTTCTAACTGAAACAACTACAGGCACTTATCTGTGCTGCAGGACAATAGTAGTCAAAATCACCTGCCAAGTACCAGGCTCTGGTTCTGAGCACTAGACAGATACAACTCATTTAATGTTCCCTAATGTTTATTAATGTAGTATTATAGGACCAGAATATAGTCCAACTTGCTATACTGAATTTTCCCTCAATAAGGGAACTAGAGCCAAATTTATTGTGAATTACCATCTATTGGATTATGATTTGAGCATTAGTTTCAGAATTCCCATTATGAACAGTGGTCTGAATTGGCATTATCTATAACTTCCTAATTGTGATCCTTAACCAATGAAAAGTATATAGAGTATCACAAGAATTGATCATTCCAAACCACAAAAATGAAAAGAGGACACAACCCAAAATGTGGCACAAAACTGTAATGACATTAAATAGAGGTAAAAACTGGCAATTAGTACTTGAAATGAGAATGCACTTCTCACTTTTATTCAGCATTTCAGTAGGTTCCAAGGCACTTACACTTCTGCAGAATGTGGGCAGTATATTCATTCTGAGTAACAACTCATTTCCCACTTATGGGACAGTGGGTGTATTGAAATTTAATGTTCAGTAAAATAAATCCATTCATTATTTGGCTTATCGAGATAGATATAGCCACATCAAGTTTGAAAACAACTATGATTTGTCTATTTCTTTATTATCTTGTACATTTATAGGTAGTCAACACTTTTGGTATTTTTGAATAATGATACTTTCAATCACTTTTAATAAGAGCAAATACATTGGCTTGAAGAAGAATAATTTAGTGTTTCATCTCAAAAGAGGGATTTAAGGTAATTTGACAGTAAGGGACTAGACAGGACACACAAAGCACTTAATTTTTCTGAGGTTAACTGCCCAGTTCTAATTAGGCCATGGACACATGGGCCTCTACTTATTTCCATGCCTGCTTTAATGCCCAGGAGATAAGAAAAGCAAGATCATGCCACCCAAGCAAACCATCTGGGAAGCAGGAGACCACAACTTAATTAGTACTGAAAATTTATGCCCAAAGTGGCATTTTCTATTTTTATATTATTTCTTAAAATATTAGTAAATGTTACCCTTTATATTTATATTTAGTCTTCTTTTAAATATTAGTTTATGTTATATTTACAAAAATGATATTTGGATAAAAGTTGCCTATAGTAACACATTCTTATTAAAGTATTACCTTGCAAAATCATTTTGTCACCAATATGCCATTAATATGTAAATTTTATTTTGAAGAAATCATGAAGATTTTATTTGTAAAAGGTTCCCACAGTAAAATCTAATAATAAATATTAAATTTTATGCATAAGACAAAGTCTTCACTTATTTTGGTAGTTTAAGTATAGTTTTTATTGTAGAATAATCCAACATGTTCAGCTCCATTGTATAGCTTGAATATATGCTTCACAGTGGATTATGGCTCAGGTTTGGAAAAAGAAGCATAATTTTAGTCATGTGAATCCCAGGTAAGGACTCTTCAAAACTAAGAGGCAGACAAAATTTCTAAGGAGCTGAACTTAACTTATACTGTCATCATTAATGTTTAAACATCTTTAACACAAGCAATAAAAAAATGTGTTTCCACAAATGCCTGAAATGTAAGTAAAACATATATTAGTTAACCCCATAACATCCATGCCACTATTTTACTCGGAATTAAGGGAAGGAATTTGGTGTGAGTGTGATCAAAATGCATTATATGAAATCATCAAAGAAATGATAAAATAGTTTTCAAAGCTATATTTGTAAAATATAAACTTGCTTTATACACCTGCAAATAACAATTGAACTTTGAAAAGATCACCTAAAATGTGTATTTACCATAATTTAACCAGGATACTAAAATGAAATCATCAATGCAGAACAAGTAAGTATGATCAGTAAGCAATAGCTTGGAATACTTCATCTTAAATAATTAAACCATAGTCTTCTATCTTTCATATTTTTTTTTCTCTAAAATTCTTTGTTGTGCCACCTGCCCCAAGCCAGCTAACAAATGTTGCTGTCTATACAGAAATGACCGATTATCTAAAAAGAAATCCCAAAACATGAATAGTCCAGCCTGCCACTGTTATCTTCTACATTTAATGAATCAACTATTTCATTAGTCATCTTGACTATATTAAATGTAGTTGAAGATATGTTAGACATGTACTTTTGCATAAAGGCTGTATTTTATTTATTTGCTTTTGCATTTTGTGAAATCACACATTGATGTATTTATATGCATGCATAGAAATATATGAAAATTAAAAACAAACTGTATCATGAAATAGCTAATATAGTAAATAATTGTACATTAGTAGCACAAAAGATTTAAGGTTTATATAATACATTTGCTGATAAAAATAAACTATACAAATTGATAAAAATCTGAGTTGATTTAAAATTTTAAAATGTTTTTGTTGTTTATACCAAAATTTCCTATATGAGATCATATGCACATCCCAAGAGCAGATAGCAGCATAATGGAGTGTTAAGATAGGTTTTTTCTAATTTTAATGTTTTAAAGTATCATTAAAAGGAACTCAAGTGAAAAATATTAAAATAATTAAATGTAATGCCACTTTGTTTCTAAATGTAGAGCTCCAGAAATTGAGTATATGAAAACTCTGGACCCCACCCATTTGAATAAAGACAAAAAAGAAAAAATTTATTAAAAGCAGTTGTGATTTGTATTAATCAGGTACTATTTCAGATTACCCTTTAAATGACTCTTTTATTTTTATATTTAAATCTTTATTTAATTTTTCAGATTATAATATTTCTCTCTCCACCCTTTCTCCCTTCTTAATTTTACTTTGGTCATTTTATCCTTTAATACACAAGTCATAGAGTGAGTGAAGCCACAAGGCTTTTTGTGCACCAGGAAGACATCTTCAGGAATGGGCCCCAGTGGAAACTGGGATGTGCTTCCATTGTGCAATATTCCCTCATAAAAGACAGAAAGAGCTAAAGGAAAACAGAATGAAACATACAGTTCTCAAAAGATCCCTAGGTGTAGTCTTAATGACCATACAACAGAGTTCACAATTGCTTCCTCAAGCAGACCCAGGTGAGTTATGTGCCCATGGTTATGAGTTGGTGGTGTTTGAAATTATATTTCGTACTCATCACTCATTCCTTTGTTTGAACTGTTTGGGCTTTTTTTTTTTTTTTTTTTTTTTATTAAACGGGAAGTGTTATGGAACAAAGGTTTAACCTGAGTTCTGAATATAAAACTAATAGATTTTTCAATTTACACACACACAAAGCACAAGTAACATCAACTTGTAAAAGACAATGCCACATTTCTAGTATATTATCACTCCTAAAGGTTATGCTTAGGTACTTTAAAAAAAAACAGGAAATAAGAAAATGTGCTCATACTCAGGGAAGCAACAGTAAAGTTCAGAATAATGGATGTACTTCTCAGCAGTCACCAGAATATCAAAATCTTTGTACCATATGATTTGTCCCTTTTGTCAAAGAAAACTTGGAGTATGTTGTTCAATACACATAAAAAAATAAGCAAATTGGCTCTGATGAGTATTTTGAAAAGATAATTTAGATTTAGCGTCTTTTCCTTGTGCATATTATGTTTTCTGCTTAAGATGTGAAGCCCCTGTGGTATAGAAAATACACTGTTTGCCCTGTCTCAGTTTGCTTTCCTATGTGGAAGCGTTTGCTCCTGTCAGATGTGCTACTGTCTACTGTTAGCTCATGGGTCCTCCTTTCCCCACAGCCTTGTCACTCAGACTTGGGCCTGTGGATCACTATGGCACATAAATTATTGATTTTATGAAATTATATAGTAAACTGTATACAGTTAGTAAAACTGATAATGACCTTCTTCACCACCATCTCTTATTAACATAGAGACTCTAAACATATATGTGTGTGTGTGTGTGTGTGTGTGTGTGTGTGTGTGTGTGTGTGTGTAGAGAAGGAGGGAGAGAGGGAGAGAAGAAAAGAGGAATGGAGGGAGAAAATGTAAGGAGAATATACCTAGGAAATATAAAGCATGAACCATTCCATACAAATTCCAGTACAAAATCCCCAAAATGTAGTCGTGTATTTCTGCAATCCCAGGACTTAGGAGGCTGAAGCCAGAGGATTTTGAACACAAGCCCAACACAGATGTGTTAAAGAGACACTGTCTCAAAAACTAACAGAGGGTATGTATGAGAGGCTGTTCCCTTTCACTCAGGTGAAAGAGACTTGGTCTAATCTTTTATACAGGAAAAAAAAATTGGAAAACTTTTAACAAAGGAAAGATAAATGCTTCTTTCGGCAATAGTGTGCTCCTAAGAGGATTTAAATGTATTCTGCAGGGATCTAGAAGCCCCGAATGAAGACTGAAAAGATTTCAATGTGTTCCTGCTCACTCTCTTCTCTAGCATGTTACCTTTTGGACTCCAAGTCAAGAAAAAGTCACAGTTCTATTTCCTGGAAGCCATCTGAATTTCAGATTGGTTTAAATTCATTATCTAAAATCCCCCTTTGGTATCACGTTGTTCCTTTATGTGTGATTGCCCATTTTGTAAGTTGAATGATTTAGGGGTTTTACTCATATTAACTAGATATTTTTTCCACTTAATTATTTTTTTTTACTTCATGCATGTCCCTTTTTTGTTAAAAAAAAAAAAAAAGAATTTAGTGATTCTTTGTAGTAGACAGGAAGGAGTGGAGCTAGTTCTCCTACTCCCATCTTCTCGGGTCCACCTCACCCACACTCCCACCACCAGGGCCAGCTCTTCTGTTTTGCCCAGGTGAGGTTCAGGACCTGCTTTCAGGATTCAGGCAATAGGTGAAGGGCAGGACCAGCTTTTCCATTCTCATACCTCCAAGTCAGCCCTCCCACCTGTCGAAGGTGGCAAGGGGTGGGAGGCCGTATTTCCCTTACCCTTGCCATCCTAAGGCATATGAGAAAGAGGGCGGGGCAGCTCTTATGCTCTCAGGCCAGGCTCGCCTGAGCCCCTGCCAACAGGATCAGCTCTAGTGTGATGCCTAGACAAGGTGCCATGCCTGCTCTCCAGTGTGCTGAAGCTGGTGAGTGGCAGAGCCAGTTCTACTCCAGTGGCCCCGGAACCACCTCTCTCACCTGTTGTGGGTGGCAAGGTGTGAAAGGAGGAGGAATCTTTATTTTTCACCCATGCTGCTGTAAGGCAGAAGAGGTGCGGTGGGGTTAGTCCTCCTGCTCTCAGCCAGCCTAGATGAGGTAGAGGGCCCACTCTCCGGTGTTCTGTAGCCAGTGAGTTGCAGGATCAGTTCCTATACCCTCATGACCCTGGGACCAGCTTTTCCCATCTGCAGCAGGTGACAAGGGATGAGGGATAAGGAGCAAAGGGGCATACCTCTCCCTTGTTCATGCCATCACACAGCAGACTCTAGGGCTAGCTTCCCCACTCTTGCTATTCAGGCCAACTTACCTGTACCCCTGCTGTGCTGTCCTATGGAGTTTCAGGGCTTGATCGTCAGAGTGGTTTGTTTGGTGAGGGGCAGGGCCATCTCTATCTAGCCCTATCCTCGTTGCTTTTGGTAGTAATAGGGGCCATGGACATAATCACAGATCCCAGAATATTTGACTGGACCATTAACCCAAACATGGTCCTTGTCAATAGCTCAGAGTAAGATGTCACCAGACATGGCCCCAGCCACAGTTCAGGACCATAAGATGCCCTGGACCTGGATGGCAGCACATGTAACTCAGGTCTATATGATCCCAACAGCAGCACATATGTCAAGCACCAAAAAGGCGACAAGTGGAAAGCAAATCCTGAGCATCAGTGTGGCCTTTGGTGGCAACCAGTAGGGTCAACCAGTCATAGACATCAGCATAAATTAAGGCTGTAATAGGAGCACAGACCCAGACATGGTCCTTGGTTCTAGTCCAAGCCCAGATGTCATTGTGACCCTACTTAGCATAGCAGATTGCTCAGATTGGCATGGCCCAAATTGCTGCATGATCCCCAAATGGCAACATGTACCCAGGTGGCAACCCAGAACCTAGGTATCCACTCAGCATTCGATGGTACCAGGAGCCAGGGACATCGACAAAGATCCTTACTGCAGTGGTGCTATGGACCCAGATATGGCCTATGGCCACAATTCAGGACCATGACACCATGGGCCACCCAGGTCTATATGGATCCTGGAGGCAGCATTACCCTCTAAAGCCAACATGGCTTCAGGTTTCAGGCTGGGCTATGGGCCTCTATATGGCCCTGGGAGGCAACAGTTGCCATGGAAGTCAATCAGAACCCCAACTGCAGAAAGGCCACATTCCCAAACATGCCTGTCTGTGAGCAGCAGTCTTGGCCTAATGTCACCATGGTCCTGGATGGTAGCACAAGAATACTGGATTGGTATGGCCTCTGTGGAAGCACATCCCTGGCACATCAACTTGATCACATGTGGTGGTCCAGAATCCAGGCATCAATAGGGGTGGTGACAGGAGCCAAAGACATAAACACAGACCCCACAGCTGCATCAAGGTCATGAACCAATTAATGGCACTTGCAACAGCCCAGGTTCAGACATCAACATGACCCTGAGTGGCAAACAGGTCATCTACTCCAACCCCTCATCACTGTCCTTGACTTTTCATATCTGCCCCCTCTCACTAGAACATGAATCTTTTCTGTCTCTCTCTCCCATTTCTCTACTTTTTACTCACTCACTGTAATGATTCCCAACTGCAGACAGGCTCATGGGTAAAATTCTTCCTGTGCCAGGTCTAGAGACAGCTGGAGGATATGCATATCCTTTAATATTATGTTTTCTATTGTTGTTTTGTCCTGTTACACATAACACAATTTAAAAATTTCACCTGTTGCTGTATAGAGCATTTTATTGTTCAGATTATTGCTATCTTTGTGAGTTTCTAGAAAGATATTGTCCTTTAAAATACTTTATTTTAGAGTCAATGGCTCCGTGATAATTTTGCTTGAGGTTTCTGGAATGCTTCTCTCTATACCTAGTTACTGTATCGAGGTTTCCAATACCTAATTACCTGTAAATTATACAAATATCCTAGCTCCCAAATCTTTTTTCACAAAACACGTTTTTCACAGGTTCAGAAATTATTTACCTTTCTTTAATTGGCATTTTCTTGTATCTCTTATATTTCCATTTTGAAACTTTCTGAAAGTGTATGTTGCTTTCTTCACTTTTATATTAGATACAACTTTTAATTTTTTTTTAAAAAAGTCTATATACATTACTCTCTATCAAACAGGTATATACTGCTGCAGAAGTCAAATGCCAGTCTTACTTATGTTTATTTGTAGGTAACATCTTTCATTTCTCTAAATAATGTAGGATATTTCTTAATCAGTGTAGTTAATAACTGTGGTAATTTAAGTTCAAGGTTTTTCATCAATGACTTCCTTAATTTTCCTTCCCATTGCTGTGATAAAATACATACCTGAGCAAAGGTAACTTAAGGCAGCAAGGGTTTATTTGGCTCACAATCCCTGGTTATAGTCCACCATTGAGAGAAGAATAATCGTCAAAAACTTGAGGCAGTGAGTCATATTACATAGTTCAGGACAGAGAGCTGGCATTAATATATGCCTATTCAGGATGCCTTTTTAACATTTCTTACAAATAGGTGCACACACACACACACACACACACACACACAAATTGTATTTTGCGTTGACCAACTAGTTCTGAATGTGGTGCTTGCCCTGGAGTGTGGTTAAATACCCAGTAACACTGCATTGCAAAAAAAAATTAATTTCTCCTTTCCCAGAAGATATCAATTACAAAGAGTTTTGCTTATGCATGGGACTTTGTGTCCATTTCCTCTTCTTAGTTTAGGTATCTGTTGCTGTGAAGATAGAACATGCCCAAGGCAACTCTTATAAGAGAAAACACTTACTGAAGTGGTTTACAGTTCAAAGGTTTACTACATTATCATCATGGTGTGACATGGTAGCAGGTAAGCAGACATGGTGCTGGAGAGTTCTACATATTGATCTGAAGGCAGCAGGTTGTGATCTGAGGCACTGGCTGTGGCTTGAGCATATATGAGACCTCAAAGCCCACTGACGCAGTAACACACTTCCTCCAATAAGGCTTTACCACCTTCACCAAAGCTGTATTTTCTCATAGTGCCACTCCCTCAGCTTATGGAGATCAATTACATTCAAACCACCATACCTTCTTATTACTGGAATTTTATAAAAGAATAAACTTATCAAATAAGGTATCACCTCACTTCTCTTGATGTATTTCATTATTTTGATTTTCTATATTCAAAAAAGCAAGTATTATAAATAAGGTGATTGAGGGAAAAGCTAGATTTGTAAAGAAATATGTATTATTCATATTTCAGTGTTTTTCTTGGAAATAAAAAGGGAAATAGTATACAAATTGTTCATGTCTCTAAACATTGAAAACAACATAAAGAAAGGAGCAGTGAACACTGTGGTACACTGTTGTTATCCTCCCTTTAGAAACTCCTTCTCCCACAGCAGAAATGGCCTTATTCAGAAAAGAACTTCTTCACAAAAGGTTGTGCCCCCTTTTAGAGCAAATACACATCTAAGAATCCCTGCTGTGACAATACTCCTTTGCTAGGGACTGCAACTGCATCCCAGTATACCATCCTTGTCTTCTACCCAGAGGTGTGCTTGCTAAGAGCAGCCTTAATATGCTGTCCACATGGAAAAACCTAGGTCAGAATCTGTTTCTATCAGAAATGTAACAGAACAAAAAGGTTTACCTATACTAATTGTCTAGACTTAACTTTCTGTTTTACCAACCAAGAACAAATGTGTATTACTCAGGTGCTGGTTTCCAAAGGGCAGGAGGGAGGGTGTGTGTGTGGAATGCCTAACCTAAGTCAGACCACAGACTTTCAAATTTCCTTGTTTACCACTAAAATTTAAAGTTCTTTACCTTAATTCTAGCATGAAAAAAATTTAAATATAATTAGCTGTAGAGAACTGCAAAGTGCCGCGCCTTAAAGATGGCACTGGCTTCTGCCTTCCACCTCCCCAGGGTGAGCACTCTCTGGCGTAAACAAGCCCTTATTTGGTTAAGTCTGTTCAGCCTGTCTGCTTCCATGTTAGAGTAGCCTATCTGCAGAGTCCACTTAGCTCACTGGGGTTGGTTAGTGCAAGGGGATTTAAGCCTCTGTAGGAGTCCACAGCGGTCTCGTGGGTCAGAAGAACATGTTCAAGGATCCTGATTAAAACTGCATGAAGAAGATCTTCCCAGAGTTGCGGCCTTCCTTGCTGGCAGGGGTAGGCGCTTACAAATGGCGGCCCGTGTGGGGAACCTTCAGATCAGAACTTCTTGCAGTCAGGCAGTCGACTGGAAAGTCCCAGGTAAGTTGGGACCAAGCTAAAGCCCTTGGTAAAGAGGCGATAAGGTCTCCAGTAAGGAGCAATAAAGTCCCAGGTAAGTTGGGACCAAGTTAAAGACCTTGGAAATAAGCAGCAATACAATCTCAGGCATTGAGGGAGAGGTTGTAAAGAACCGAAAATAAAATTTTCAAAATGGGGACTTACCAGTCTCATTCAATTTGTCTGGCTCTTCAGGAGCTACTTTTGTCAAAGAAACTTAAAATGAAGAAAAGCACACTAGAAAGATTCCTGAGCGAGTGCAATGCCATTGCACCTTGGTTCACAGTTTTGGGAGACCTCACTGTAGTGTTCTGGGACACATTAGGCAGGGATCTTGATTTTGCTTGGGAACAAGGGATGCTAAAGTCTGGAGTCCGACTGGTTTGGAAGTTAGTGTGTAGCTGTATTGAAGACCAGAGGTACTGTAAAGAGGCGATGGAAAAAGGGAAAGCTGCACTAGAAATGTTCCAAGAAAAAAGATCAGAAGAGGTTAAGAGCACAGGCGAGTCAGGTATGGACGAAACAGATTCTAAGGAAGAATTGCAAGCCCTCATAGAAAAGGTTCAGAAACAATCCCTTAAGGGAAAGAGGGGGAAGGGAGAGGAGAAATGGCGATGTGGGGAGGGGAGGGACCCTCCTGGAACAATGCCTTCAGTGCCTTCTCCTGATCAGAGTGAGGAAGGGTGGGGCTGAGGTACAGGGCTTTCCTTTTGCCCTGAGGTCTGGAAAGCCATACAAAATGACTTAAGCCTGGCCTATCCAGTTTTCCAGGATGCCCAAGGCAATAGATATGAGGAGCCTTTAGACTTTAAGGTCATCAAGGCTTTGGCTGAGTCCATGAGAACATATGGAATTTCAGCTTCTTTTACTGTATCTCAAGTTGAAGCCCTAAATAGGGATAGCATGACTCCTAGTGATTGGGGTGCGCTGGCTCGAGCATGTCTAAGCCCCGGGCAGTATCTGGATTGGAAAGCCTTTTTAATTGAGTATGCTAATGAGCAGGCTGCAGCTAATCTGGCAGCCGGAAACACAGCATGGGACAGGGACATGTTGCTTGTACAGGGACACTTTGCCCACCAACAGACAGGATATCCAATACAAGTTTTTGAACAAGTAAATCAGATTGCCATATAAGCATTGAAGTCATTACCCAATAAGGGAGAGATGAATGGTAACCTCACAAAATACTGTAAGGCCCCATGGAACCATTTTCAGATTTTGTGGCCTATTTGGTAGAGGCTGCAGGGAGAGATTTTGGCATTACAGCAGCCATAATTGCAGCTATCTCTTTTGCAGTTGTGGGTTCAGTCACAGCTTCCATGGCTATGAGCACATCGGTGCAGACAGCCTCTAAGCTAAATGAGTTGTCCAAGTATGTGGCTACCGCCTTGGATGCTCAATCCACAATTGAGCTCAACTAAAAGGTGGTTTAATGATTGTAAATCAAAGAATTGATCTGGTGCAAGAGCAAATAGATACCTTGTGGCAACTGGCCCAAGTGGGATGTGAAATGAAATACCCAGATTTGTGTGTTATCAGCATTCAGTATGAGAACTTTACATGTGCTGCTAATTTGTCACAACAGTTGTCTAGCTATCTTTTAGGAAATTAGTCTGCTGACTTTGATGACTTAATGGTACAGCTACAAATGGCCATTAGCAGTGAATTCAACATGTGTGGGCAGGAATGGGAGCCATGGCTGTCCTCTTGTTGCTTATCTCCTTCGTGGGCCTGTGGTGCCTTTGCAAGATGAGGTTTGCTCAGAAGAGGTATGCAGCTATGGTTGTCCAGGCATTTACAGTCATTGAGGCAGGACAGTCTCCCCCAGCATGGCTCGCAGTCATGAACAAGTATTGATCCTTCATGCTCAGGTTGTATGGCTTAGCACTGCACTCCGAGTTAGCTCTGGAAGTGAGCAACTCCAAGAAGGGCAAATCTGGCTGCATGTGGGTTGGTGACCGAGGCCCCACCTCCAGGAAAAAGGTGCGGGATGGGTGTGGCACTGACTTGGCTGACTACCAGGATTCAGGGTCATTACAATGTCTACTGCTTTACTGGAGACCAGATCACTATCCTTGCATGTTGCATTTATTAAAACAAAAAGTGGGAACTGTAGAGAGCCGCAAAGTGCCGCGCCTTAAAGATGGAGCTGGCTTCCGCCTTCCACCTCCCTGGTGTAAACAAGCCCTTAATTGGTTAAGTCTGTTCAGCCTGTCTGCTTCCATGTTAGAGTAGCCTATCTTCAGGGTCCACATAGCTCACTGGGCTTGGTTATCGCAAGGGGATTTAAGCCTGTGCAGGGGTCTCCCAGGGTCTCGCGAGTCAGAAGTGCATGTTCAAGGATCCTGATTAAAACTGCATGAAGAAGATCTTCCTGGAGTCGCGTCTTTCTTCCTGGGCAGGGTTGGGCGTGTACAATTAGCAAATATGGGCCTTCTGGTTGAAAAAGAAGAAAACAAAATGAAAATGCATTATTTCTCCCAGTATTTATCAAAATGCATTATTTTCATTGGCCTTTCAGAAATGAAATTACAAAGCGAAGTAAGACTAGCAAATACTTTTCCACAATAGAGGATGAGGAAGTACTATTACCAAATCATTTGTAGGATGGTTCAGTGATAGAGCATTTACATAGTGAGTAAAGGACCTGAGTTTGTACACTAATTTGCAGAACAAAGATAAATAAATAAATAAATAGTAAAAAATAGTACTATTGAAATTGCTAGTTATTGATATCCCATAGACACTCAAACATTACAGGCTGCTGCCAGTGCTCTCGGTTTACCTCTAGCACTTGATGATAGAGACCTGTATCTGAATATATAACATATTCAAGTAATAAAAACATGGAGAAATCAACCTAGAAACTTCATTTTTGATGCCTAGCTTTCATAGTACTAGGAGATTCTATGCACATTACTAGAGGAAAAACAAGTAATGATAAGTCTGAAATCATCATTCTGCAGCTGTAAACCCTGTAAGATACAATAAGGACTGAATGCAAAACAAGTCCACCAGTGCAATATTGGCACAGATATCATGAGAGTACCCAGCTACTTTCTGAATGGATTTAAGTCCCACTCCACAAAATGAAAGCCATTATCTGATCAAGAATCTTTAGTTAGGTTATAAGCCCTAGGTATGAGCTGATACTATTAATTTTTAAATGAGCACAGCACTGTATCACAGTGACTCTTTTTCCCATTTAAAAAAAATTTATTTTATTTTACATTCCAACCACAGTTCTCCCTCCCACACCCCCTTCTACTCCCTCAACCCCTGCCTCCCCTCAACCTACCCTCAGTTCATTCCTCCTCATTGATAAGGGCTCCCATGAGGAGTCAACATAGTCTGGCACAATAGGTTGAGGCAGGGCCAGGACCCTCTTCCATACTTTAAGGCTGAGCATAGCATCCCACCATGGGGAGTGGGCTCCAACAAGCCAGCTCATGTATCAGGATTATATCATGGCCCTACTGCCACTGAGCATGGTGTCTCACCCTAAGGAATGGGCTCTAATAAGCTAGCTCATGTACCTGGTTTGTATTCTGTTGCTACTGCCAAGGTCCCCTTAGCTAGTCCAAGGTTTATAACTGTCTCCCACATATGAAAAGCCTAGTTTTGTGACTCTTAATGACTTATCATGACACTCTTAAATTAACACATTTCTCAACCTTCATTCTATTTGGAGTAGATGAGGATAAATACAGGGACTGACAACCTGCTTTGGTTAGAAAACGAAGCTTGATTACTCAGCCCTGAATAAAATATATATACTATATCCAAAGGATTGTGGAATCATTGTAAAGAGCACACAAAAATCATGTGAGAACCAGAGGTGATAAAATACTACTATGAAACCTATCTTCTGTACACAGAAGTGATGCCATACATGTTGTTTTAACAGTGTTCACAGAATCTGTTCAAGTTCTAGTCAGACAAAGTCCCAGAATTCAGGAAGAAGTTTGACATGAAAAGACCCACCATGAGGAGCTATTGGCAACTGATAGTGGCTGAAAAAAGAAAGTTTTCTCTAAGAATGTAGCCTCCACACCTCCACAGGAAGACTCCACATCCAAAGCTTTATCAGCAGAGCAAATTGGACTCAATAGATTTAAAAAGTAAAGGGCTCAAGTTTGGTACGTAGGAAACAGAAGGTACAGCTGGAAGGAGGTGAAGGAGCAGTCGCACAATCAGAACAAACACTATGAGATTCTCAAAAAGCTAATATCAGTCCTTTGAGAATATATTATAGGTTATTTTAATCTATATTATAATTATTAATTTTAGCATGTTTTATTTGCAACATTTTAATAATAAATTTTTAATGATTAATGTATAAGACACCAAATATAAGTCAATTAAAAAGAGAATTGAGAAAGAAAGGAGAGGAGATGAAGTTGAGGTAGGTCCAAATATGGGAAGAGTCAGAGGAGAACTGGGGATAAACACTGCATGAAAATCTCATAGTATTAATAAAAATAATAAATAAGGAAAATAATTCTGAAATAAATGAAGCGATAAAGACCAGCTGTTCAACTTTGCCAAAGTATATAATACAGTGACAAAAATACAAAAGATGCTCAATACATTTATTTTATATATAAATAATAGCAAAAAATATATTGGGGAGACATGTCATTAAGAATACTGCAGAATTGTAGTCTAATTCTAGAAAGAATTGTAACATAGGACTTTTAATTCATGCAGAATAGATGTTCAAAATTTAAAAAATTGAAACTGTTCATGGAGTAAAAAATGTTAAAATGAAGTTGTATAATAAAAATTTACCAATGTTTTAATAACAAATAAGAAATATAATCTATCTTTGCAAATACTAATAAAATAAATATCATAGCTATTAAGCTTAAAATATTTGATACATAAAATGAATAATGATCATATAGAGTATGTGTCCTTTGTCCTTAATTACTTGAAAGAAAACCACAATATTAATAAAAAAATCTTACATTTAATTTAAACTGTCTATTGTCAAATAGTCAGCCATTAAAGCATACAAACCAATATACTTACTGTAATTGCTTAAATACATTTACTTTTTTAGGACTTTTTAAATTTAACTCTACTGATACAAGCATGCTATGCCACGCATGTGCAGGTCAGTTAAAATATTGTCAGAGTTAGCTCCCTCTTTTTACACATAGAACCCAGAGATCAAACTCAAGTAATTAGACATAGTAGCAGTTGCCTTAACCCACTGAACAGTTTGCTAGCACAAATACATTTTAAATGTTATTAACATACATATGAAATAATGTATATGCTTCAAAATTAGTAGTCACCAATTAATTGTGAACTATACATAGAATTATACATAAAACTTACTCTACATAAAACTTATTCTACATATTTCTTTCATGTAATAATTCACATAGCTAAAAGGTTCTTGAATCAGAGCATTGTTAATTATCCGCTATAGTCATTAAAGACATATACCTTTATTCCTAGTTCTTAAGTCACTCATATAATAACAATTTCACACTTAAGAATTCATAACATATTAAAATTTTTATGTGAGTAGGGAAGACAAAGTCCTTCTCTTTAAACTAGGTGTTTAATATCTGCGAATAAGTGTTAAGCTGAGGTATCCATGCAGTCAGAGTTAGAAATATATGCTAAGTAAAGTCAATATAAAGTATTTGGGATTCTGTTTCAAAGTTTTTATATTATGATTTTAATTCCTTTCCAAATATAAACACTACTTAAGCTAATTGGCCCAGGACTTTAGAAAATATCTGTGAAGAAAAACTAGTCTTATAAAGTTTTTCTTTCTTAATTATTATTCTATTGTATGCATATGGGTATTGCTTGCATGTATGTGCACCACATGCATGCCTAGCTCTCATGGGGGCCTAAAGGATGTGGATAACCTGGAACTTCAATTACAGATAGATTTAGCCACCGTGTGGATATTAGTAATTGAACCAAGTTCCACTGGAAGAGTAGCCAGTGCTCTTAACCACTGAGCCATCCCACCAGCCCCGATCTTATTATTTTTAATTTAATGTCAGAGCAACACACACACACACACACACACACACACACACACACACAATTCTAATTGCTTGACTACAAATGAGAATGCAGTGGCAAAATAAATACTTGCTAGAAAAATTAATTGCTATAAAAAGTGTGGGGAAAAAAAAAAAACCCTTGGGCATGCTGAACCTTGAGTGATATAATAGCAACCCAGTTATTGTTAAGCCATGTTTACACTAAGACTAGCACAGGAAAAGGCTGAGATCTGAGCAAATAATGTAATGTAGGTTTGACAATAACACAGCTTACACCCAAGCTTCTGGTCAACATTGTTAATTGATTATACAACTTTTAAACCACTTAACCATTAAGTAGATGTGTGGATTCTGCCTTTTCCCACAGAGCACACCAGGCAACCACTTTTTATTGATTGGTATTGACATAAACAGTGCTTTCCAGGATAAGAAGTAAAAACAGTAAATAAAAACTACCTATAAGATATCAGGTTTGTTTTCATTTTCTATTATTCTTTCCAAAGCCACTTTAAATTTTTTAATTTTATTGTGACTTACAACATATTAATGAGACAGTCAAGAATAACAAATTTAAATGCAATAAAATAGATACTTAAAAAATAAAGAAGTAACAATTTGTTTTGCTTGTTTTGTTTTGATGTTGAATATTTTGAGAAGGAGGTTGATCATTTGGTATTGGATAACTCTCACTCTCAGTATTCCTTATATGGACTATTATTTTCATTTGTAAAGCTAAGACTTTAGATTTTAATATTTTTTATCTCTTAGCAAGAGAATTAACCTAACTTTCAATGCAGATATGTCTTTCTTCAAAGCCAGAGATGTTCAATCACACATCTCCTTACTCCATCTGTTAAGACTTTCTGACTTTACAGATTTACTTGGTCTTCATAGTTTCAACTCTAAATACTTTGACAAATTATAATATTTTGTAACATTTCTTTTAGCATTCTGTGTCTTGACTAACATGCAGAAAAGAATAGAATGCTGTTCAAAGAAGAGTTCTCAAATGATGCAGTGTGATTAGTAGTGATAAGACTTGAATCAATCATATGAATTTAAATACAAACTATTTTTAATCATTTTGGTAATACATATATTACTATTAGTCTTATTAGATACTATACATTTTGAAAATCTATATTTATTAAGAAATATATATATAAACAAAATACACTAACTTTTTATATAAGGCATACGTACAACTTAAATTTCAAATAGACAAGCAGTTAAAACTAGGAAACTATCTTATAATATACTCATTTATTATTCGACATTAAAATGATTTACTTTATATAAACAAAGTTCCAATTAGCTTGATTGAGTCTTAAATAATTGAGAATATAAGAACTAATAAGTAATTGTCACACAATTTTTGTTTATTAAAATGAACAAGCCAGAAACACAATGTATGGCTCATCCTCATCTTTCTGGGTTCAAACTACCATTTGCCTGTAATCTGGATTGTGAGGGGTTCATTGGTCTGGCTATCCTACTATCACCAAGTCATATTTTCTTCCACGTAGTTCAGTTGCATTTCTAGCCAGGGAAAAATACAGTTGCTGGGAGACCCCTGCTGCTGCTGCTCCTATGGCCTACAGGGCTCCTGCTGTCTGGGCATAAAGGCTGAATTTAAACACTGTGAGACATTTTCATGCCATCCAGGAGAACCATTTTCATGAGCATGATGAATTCATAAGGCAGGGTGTACTTTTGCACTCTATTCTATTTTTTCATTTATTTGGATCTCTATTGCTATAGTGCCTCAAGTAAACATGATTTATTTTCCTCAGTGTTATTTATAGAACACAATGTGTTTTTAGATATTTATTCAGTGCTGCTGATTTTCTGTTCCTATGTACTTATATTTTTATCTAATTTATATATGTCACTATTTAAATTTTCTTTTAGTACCATCAAGTTTCTTTTTCAGAAGATATATGATTGAAATTTCTAGCTTTTCGAAAGACATACCAGTATAGAAACTGAGACATGAAACAAATTATTAAAATCTAAAATATTAGTTTCACTATAAAGAAATGAAAATAATAGTTCCTTTTCTTAACATAATTGTGATAACTAAAGAAAACAATGTACATTCCCAGCTCAGCAGAAGAAGGCATCAAATAAATCTTGGCATCCTTTTCATAACAGGATCTCAATACTTTTTTCAAATTCATGGGGGGATGATCATTGTGGTTTATTACAAGTTCAGTACTCACAACCCTTTTTATTGTCTTTTATTTTAAAAATATAATAAGATAAAACTGAAATGAATACATTAGAATTGGACAAAACAAACAAACAGAATGAAAATAGCCCAAGAGTAGGCACAAGAAACAAAGTTTCACTCATTCATACGCTCAAGAACCCCATAAAGATGCTAAACTGGTAGCTATAATATACATACAAAGGACCCTGGTTCAGATATGTGCAATACCTATACTTATTGCCTCAGTCTGTGTGAGTTCATATAAGCTTTGAACATGTTGTTTAGAGGGCCTTGCTCTCTATCTGCCCTATCTCTTAGTCTTTCTGCCTTCTCTTCCCAGGGTTCACTGAGCCCTGAAGGGAAAGATTTGCAGGAGGCATCCCATTTATGGCTGAGTGCTCCAAGGTCACTCACTCTCTGCATAATGCCTAGCTGTGGGTCTTTGTATTTGTTCCCATCTGGGGCAGGAGGAAGCTTCTCTGGTGATGGCTGAGCAAGGCACAGTTCTATAATTATAGCAGAATGTCATTAGGAGTCATTTTCTTGCTATGAATTTTTTTTCTTTTAGTAGCATTTGGTTTTACTCTAGAGCTAACTAGTTTCAGGTTCTTGGTGATATAAGAAGTATTGGGTTTAAGTTCCATCTCGTGGAGTGGACCTTAAGTCAAATCAAATATTAGTGGTTACTCCCACAAGTTTTATTCCACTATTGCCTTATCATATATCACAGGCTGGATATATGATCCTCTGTGGATATATTTGATCCTCTGTGGATCAAAGGGTGTGTGACTTGATTGGTGGTTTGGTGGTTATCTTTCATTTTGGTATCATGAAGAATGCCTTCTTGTATAAAAGGCATTGGAATGTAGAGGTGAAGGCTCTATATGGATACCAACTTGATTTTTCCCTATTAAATGAGCTATATTGTTGTCTTCAGCAACATATCTTGCTGTAACAACATGGCTCAACTTTTTTTCACCAAAGGAATTTTTTTTTTTTTTTGCAATCCTTGGTATACAGGCAAATAAGGCGGGTATATAAGTCACCTTATGTTGATGATAAATCATAAGTAATTATTTGATATGCATATAATCATACTGTAGTGATATATTTTTTATGATTTATTAAAGCTTACCTGAGGATTCAGAAAACAAAGTCAGTCACAAGCCATAGAAGCCAGACATACACCTTTAAAACTAGCAGCCAGAAGCTAGGAAGTGGTGGTACACACCTTTAATCCTAGGATTTGGGATTAGGAGACAGACAGATCTCCATGAGTCCAAGGCCACCCAGATCTACATAAGAAAGATCAGTCTAAAAGAGAATTATAGCTCACACCTTTAATCCCAACATTAGGGAAGTATATAAAACAGAAGCAAGGTCTCAGTAGAGGCATTCATTCTCCAGCCACCCTGAGAGATTACAGCCTGAGCTTTGGTGAGAGAATGTGGAGACAGGATCTGAATCTGAAATTCAGATTGAAGTTTGAACCCAATCTGGGTCATCTACTTTTTTGTTACATCATACCATTTTGTCCTTAATAATATAAAATAAATGTGTATAGTAATAAAAAAGTGGTAGTCATTAATTTTACACAAAGAGTTTGACTTTAGCTGAGTATTTGAAACTGTATGGCACTGACCATTCTAAACAGTTTTTTACAGATGTTTTTTATTTCATAGTTATCAATGCTGTGAGTATAGTATCATATTGATATAGTTATGTTTAAGACCATTTTAGCAATTATTGAAAATCTTGTCTACCTCCATGCCAAAATTTACTTAAGGCTATTTTTAATTAAACTCAATAATGTAGTATAGGGGAACGTTTTTTCTTCTACCAGTCAGCTCTGTCCCAGCAGCCAGCTTCCAAAATAACCACACAGAGACTTATTATTAATTAAAAATTCTCTGCCAATAGGTTAGGTTTAATATTGCATATTAAAATAATTCATAGTTCTTATCTACATTCTACCACATGTAGGTACCTTTTTTTATCATAGCATATCTATCTCCTGCTTGTTCTGCATCTGTCTCACCATCTGCCTTCTTCTTCCCTGTGTTCTCTATTTTTCAGCAACTCTCACCTAACTTCTACCTGCCTACCTTTTGGCAATTTAACCTTTTATTAAACAAACCAGAACTCTTCTTGGCAAAAAAAAAAATCTTCACAGTGGACAAAATGAAGAGAATGGTTTAGCAGAATGTAGATCACATGCAGGTGCAAAAGGAAAAGGTGCATACAGAAATAGACTTGACAAAGTATATCCCCGGCATATGAACCTTATGTAGGTTGGCTCTATTTCCTAGCTTTTCAATGATGCTACCCTATTATGACCCTAGCAAACATTAATCTTTTCATAAATTACCAATTTTATGTTTACATGAAGTGGAATTTTCACTATTGATAACTATAAATCAAAGTACTGAACAAATGAAAAATATTGAAGATAGCCCACACCATGTGGGAATCAACTTTTAGACCAATTTTCTTTTGTTTTATATGATATTTTTATTTAAATTTGAAACAAGCTTGTTTTACATGCCAATCCCAGCTCCCTCACCCTCCTCTCCTCCACTTCCCCCACTTCCAACCCTTACCCATTTCCTTTCTGCTTCTTAGGGAGGGTGAGGCCTTCCATGTAGGATCTTCAAAGATGTTCCCAGGTATTTCATAATAAATGGCACTTTCCCCACATTTAAGTACAAATACTTAAGACAAAGTCAAGACTTTATTTTGAAAGATTACTAAGTTTGAAGATTCTTACTACAACCCCACAAGAATCATTCCTTCTACCCCAGCAGCGTCAGTGCTAAAGCTACAATTCAAAGCCAATTTCCAAGTCTAGCTGTACCTACAACTTCAGGTAATCATTTTGCTATTCATACATACTTATAAAAGTTTAATTTTTAAACTTACTGATCCTTTTATTATCTTATCAGATGCATAAATTAAATATTAGTCATCTGTTAAAATCTTCTTTCTACCTTTCAATGAAAAAAAATTTTATCATCTGGTAGACATTTTCCATTTCCCATAAATAAAAGACAGAAGAAAATCCCATTGTTCAAGTGGTCAGTGGTGTCATCTAGAGACCTCATCAGTCATCAGTCACTGAACTGCCCTTGAGCCACACAGTTTTATGATATTTCTAAGGAGTCTGTTTGCTCCTGAAAATGTTCTTCCATTTAACAAATGCTCTCTTGAAGACACATTTCTTTTTGCCTCTTCTATTCTTAGACAAAGAAAAAGGAGAATGAAAAGATATATATATATATATATATATATATATATATATATATATATATTTACTGCCTTTCTTTGTTTTCCACAAGCACATTCAATAAACCGTTCTGTCAAATGTACGAGCAAATGGCTCAATTCAATAAAAAAATTGCAATGATTATCGCATGCAATTTTGCTCTCACTACTTTGTCACAATTTGCCATTCAAGTGGACAGTGCTGCATTTCCAGCTCTAGAGGGGAAGGGCTCCATCTCCCACAGCAAGGTCGTTGTCTATTCAAAGACACCAGACCTATTTACGAGACTGTCTTGTGTCAGGTATCCAGTTTTTGTATCACAAACTGAGTCATGTTTTCTTGTTAAGTGAAGTAACTAAATGAATCAAACAAAGTGAACTCTCAAATGATGATTATTTACCAAGATAGTGTCAGGATCAGAGATGATAGTTGCCAGTTACATAACAAATGCAGTTATTTCAGGTCCGGGGGTGGGGGAGAGGTTACATTTAAGTAGTTTCTTTGATCCTGATTGCTGCCACACCTCAAGGATATGATATTCCAGGAAGGGGCTCACCTGAAATAGCAATCCAGTTACCTTGTTGTGATCATAAAATTGAAAGGAAGGACAAGTGACAAGATAAGGTACTAATCCCCAACATAGGCTGAGTCTCTGTTTATTTAAACTGTTTTTCTGAAAGCTATGTATATCCAAAACCATTAAATACATCCTTTACCAGATTTATCAGTTTCTGCAAACAGGTACATCTGTTGTAAATTGTAATATATGTGCAGTTGGTAGGTGTTAGTATAAATAATTATTAAGACAATTAATGTTCTTTTATTTGAGTTGATGTTGAAATCTATGCATTTTATACTCACAACTCATCATGACTAGTCATATCCAAGTGCCTCTTACTGGACAGTAACTGTCTAGTCTCCTCTCCCCCCCCCCCCAGATCTCTGGATACTCTTGGAATTGCAGGAATGTGGGGAACACACCTGCCTGGAGAATCAAGAGTGGTTTATGACTGTTTTCTCTGTTCGGATAAGACTTGGGCAAAGCATGTAAGGAAGTGAAATGATTTATTACAGGCTTTAAAAGCATAAATAAAACTTGAAGGTAAAAGTAGAATGCACACAAGGAGGGCCATATATTATACTGTGTCTAGAGGGGACTTTAAGAGGACTCAGGCACAAAGGAGCTAATATGAAGGCCACCAGTGATGCCACCAGCAAGGCAAAGTGAGTGCCAGTGTTCCTCAACTCACAATAATATTGCACCCTGACAAACCCACTGAATATTGAATAGATGATAATTGAACATGCATTTATATCACCTAACCTTCTGGACATCATAGCTCAGCAACACAGTACACACTGGAGTATCATTTTTTATCCTCATCAAAGTAGAAATGACAGAGTTGTAGCTTGCTTCTATTGCTGCTTCTCTGCCCTATATTGCACAAGATAATCATACTACATATGTGTTATTCCAGACCAGGAATATAATCAAAATTCAAAATATGATTTCTTCTGAATAAATGTCACTTTTCACACCATGGTCAATTAGTAAATCTATTATGTTAATCCACTGCATGATAGGAAAATAAAAAAAAACATTGGATATATTTTTTTAAATCATAAGGGCTTTTAAGTTCACATGTGGTGATGTATTATTTATAATTTATTAAAGCTTGCCTGAACATCAGAGAAGAAAATCCAGTAACTCTTACCCCTAGATAAGACTGAAAGGGCTGAGCCATGAGCTCTTTACCAAGCCTCAGACTGTTGCCCCTCCTCAGCATGACTGGAGAGAATCCTAAGACTCTTTGTGGTTGGAGAATGAATACCAGCTTTGACACCCTGTTCCTGTCTTAAACACCTCTCATAATTCTGGGGATTAAAGGTGTGAGCTCTAATTCTCTTTTGGACTGACTTCACTCTAATGTATGCCTGGGAAGCCTTGAACTAACAGAGATCCATCCACTTTTATCTCTTGAGTCCTGGGATTAATGGTGTGTGTCACTACCTTCTGACCTCTATGGCTTGGGACCAACTTTGTTTTCTGAATCACCGGACATGTTTTAATAAATCATAAACAATGTATTACCATATTCATATGAATTTTAGTATCAAAGAGACTATGACATTTCATCATCAAATTAATAGACATTGGAAATGGCCTCACCGAATCAGGTGGTGATAAAACCAAAACTAATGAGATTGATTGGTAGTTAAGAATACTTGATACACAAAAATGAGGACCACTGGGGTGGTGGTGGTAGGACCTGGAGACTCTAGACTGTTATCTGGAGAACCAGCATTGGAGCTAACTAGGCCCTCTGAATGTGGGTGATGGTTATATGGCTTGATCTGTTTGGGGGGGGCAGTCACTAGCAGTGGGACCAGGATTTATCCTGGGTGCATATACTGGCCTTTTGGAACCCATTCCCTATGATAGGAAACCTTCCTCAGCCTTGATACAGCAAGGAGGGGCTTGGTCTTGCCTTAACTTGGTATGCCAGACTTTGTTGATCTCTCAGTGAAGGCCTTACCTCCTCTGAGGAGTCAATGGGGAGTAGAATGGGTAGATGGGAGTGAGAGACAGTGAGAGAGAAGGAACTGAGGTTGGTATGTAGAATGAAAACAAATTAACTAAAATAAATAAATAACTAAAACACACACATCAAAAAAAAAAAAAAACAAAACCAAAGCATAAAACAAACAAGCAAAACAAAATTAAATCATTCCAAAAACCAAGACATGAGGACCAGGGGTTTCATCCCAGCACCCATGTAATAAGTAGTTCAATGAATATCTATAACATTTAGCACTGAGGAGGCATGGGCAGAAGGCATTGAGTACTTTTTCCTTTGAGGCTAGGCTCCTTCAAAATAGTTCCAGGTTCATAACAATTAAGGTGAAAAATCAAAATGGTGGATATCCCACCCGTCCCTCTGGACTCTATGCATATACATGTGTACATGAACATTGTACACATACACACATGAACTTACACACATAACAGAAGAGAGAAGCAGAATTGGGCATGTTATAGAGACTTATTTCTGTGGTGCACATTACTGAATTTAGAAATGCAAAACAAATAACTGAAGGCAGATTTTCTAGAAAATTCTAGAACCACAGCTATGAAAAGTATCATGACTACCTGACTAGCTCATGTGATTGCAAATAATAGAGAAGAATTAAGCTTTGAAACTATACAAATTGATATGATCCACAAATGAGAGAATACATGCAGGAAGAAAAAATTGCAACCTTTTATATACAAAACTTTCAAGATAATCAAAAGTTAGGAAATGAAAAGAACACAAAATGCAGAATGTTATTTATCTCAACACCTCATGAAGTATAAACGTGGTGGCCCCTAAGTGATGTGGTAGAGGAAATTGCTGCTCAGTCCACTGTACTGTCACTGTACTACAAAAGCACCCAATGAAGCATACAAAGAAAGACTGAAGAGTGTAAGTGTATAGTTCCCATAGTGTTACATTTTCAAAATCAGGCTTTGTAATTAAGAAATCAAAGTCATTTCTCATTTTCTCAAGAAGTTTAACTAGATGAATGAAGAATTCTGGGAATATTCAACTCTGGAGATCTCATTCTGCATGCATTTCACTGGAAACCTTACAAAAGGACCATACTAAGACTGGGAGGGAGAGATAAGTAGCATGAGTTTAGCTGGAGAGATGTACATCTCTCTTTAAATAAGAAAAGAGTTACTTAAAACCAGAGTATATAAACAAAGAGATAACAAGCAGGTAGAAAACTTCTGATGATCAAATCATAAAGACTAATAGCATTAAATATGTACCTTTATTCTTTAAACTCACATATAATAAGAATATTCCTGGGGACTGGAGAGATGGATCAGTGGTTAAGAGCACTGGCTGCTCTTTCCAGCACTCACAAGGCACCTCACAACTGACTATGACTCCACTTTAAGGATATCAAACAACATCATACAGAACCATATGGCCCTACAGATATCTACAGAACATTTCACCCAAACACAGATAAATACCTCCTTCTCTGCACCTTCCAGAACTTTTCCAAAATTGAACACATGCTCAGTCACAAAGAAAATCTCGAAAGATAAAAGAAAATTGAAATAAACCCTGCAACCTGTAAGACCACCACACAATTAAGCAGTAATAAAAGGGAAACTTCATAGTGCTAAGGGCTTATAGTTTTTTTAAAAAAATTGGAAATACTTATGCTAACAACTTGACAGCACACCTGCAAGCTCTAGAACAAAAAGAAGTAAGCACATTCCAGTGGAGTAGATGGAAGGAAATAGTCAAACTTGGGGCTGAAGTCAATAAAATAGAAACAAAGAGAACAAGACAAAAAATAATCAATGAAACAAAATACTGTTTGAGGAAATCAACAAGATTGACAGGGCCCAAGTCAAACTAAGTAAAAATCAGAGAGAGACTATCAAAATTAACAAAAATCAAAAAGAAAAAGGCATAACAACAGATACCTAGGAAATCCAAAAAATTATTAGGTTATACTTCACTTTATTCAACAAAATTGGAAAGTCTAAAACAAATGGATAATTTTCTTAATATATATCATTTACCAAAGTTAAGTCAAGATCATATAAACAATTTAAATACACCTATAATCCCTAAGGAAATATAAGCCATCATTAAAAGTTTTCCAACAACAACAACAACAAAGCCCAGGGTCAGAAGATTTATCAATGAATTCGACCAGACTTTTAAAGAAGAGCTAATGCAAATACTCTTCAAATTATCCCACAAAACAGAAACAGAAGGATCATTGTCAAATTCGTTTTAGAGGCCACTGTCACCCAGATACAAAAACCAAACTAATATTAACAAAAGACACACACACACACACACACACACACACACACACACACACACAGGGGGAGGGGAGAGAGAGAGAGAGAGAGAGAGAGAGAGAGAGAGAGAGAGAGAGAGAGAGAGAGAGAGAGAGAATTACAGACCATCTTCCTCATGAACACTGATGAAAAAAAAACTAGATTAGCTTCACTAATGAATGAAATGCAAAGAGAAGCCAGAGAAACAATACTTCATTTCAGCTAAAATAGTTTTATCAAAAAAAAAAAAACACTAAAAAGATAACAGCTAGCATTGGTGATGATGGGGCACTGTTACTCATTGCTGTTTGGAATGCAAATTGGTAGAATAATTATGGAAAAGTAAATGGAGATTCTTTTAAAATATTAAAAATAGACCAACTATGTGATCCACTAGGTACATATCCTTAGCAATTGAAGTCAGGATTCTATTGAATGTTATCTCTCCTTGTGTCTATTTATGTGATGAATTACAAAATTTCTTTTTATACTGGTCACTTTTTAATATATAGGCATTACTGAAATTTTTGAGATTATAATATAATTATAGAATTTCTCTTCCAGTTTCTTTATTGCAAATAGTTCAACATACACCACTCTCTTTCATATTCATGGCCTATTGTTAAAAAATATTTCTGTTGTAATCTTTTCTACAATATATTTTGATAATAATCATTTTCTTCCCCAAATCCTCCCATGTCCTTCTTGCTTCCCTACTCATAAAAATTTACATTTGATCTCTCAATATCTTTTTCTTTCACAAAAAACTCGTGCAAAACAAACAAATAAGAAAAACAACTATATAATATTTTAAAAACATGAAAGTACAAGCATAAAACAGACCAAGAGATCAATGAAACAAATGTATATATCTCAAAAAGTATTTACTGGGTTACACTCAATTTATCTTTGCTACTAAGTACCTGTAAATATGTGCAACAGAGAAAGCAAATTTTCCCCAATAAATGCTTAGAAAAGTGTATATATTCATAAAGTCAAGCATATGCATATGCTAAAGAATTGTCTAAAATATATACATAACTCGCATCAACAAGAAAAGAACAACTGAAGAATAGGTTAACAGAGAATCACAGTCACATAAATGGTTAACAAACACATAAATAAATTCTCGACATTAATACTCATCAGAAACATCACAGCATGAGACCATATGATATCTGTTTGAATTTTGTTTGAATGTAATTAAAAGTCATTGGGAAGAACATGGAGAAAGGGCAATTTATATATACTTTGGTAAGAATGTAAATTAGTATAATTTTTATAAAAGACAGTGTAGAGACTCTTCCAAAATATGGTACAAAAGGATTAGTCAAAGTTCACAATAGAATCACACACACACACACACACACACACACACACACACACACACACACACACACATTATTCAGTCTTTAAAAGGACAGAAGTCTGTTCACTTATATAACATAGGTGAAGGTGATGGGATGTTTCAGACATAGAAAAGTAAATAATTATCTCAGATTCAGATGATAAAATAAAAATATTAAACTCATAGAATAGACACAAAAAGCTGATTACTCATGTCTGGGAATGGGAAGTTGAGAAGGGGAAGGCACTTTTCACAGGGTATAGAGTAATTTCCAGCAACAGGGAATATGTTATTACTCTTTAGTGTGGCAAAGTAACTCTAGTTAAAGATAATATATGGTATACTTGAAATTTTCTGCAGCTTGGATCATAAAGATTTTATTTTGTCCAGAGTCATAAGTACCTAATGATGGGCACCTAAATTATTTAGACTCAGGAATTTCACAATATACACATATATCAATCCATCAAAGTACTAGACTTAGCAATCCCAACATGTAGGAGACTGAAACAGTAGATTTAAATTGAATTCAAGTTCATTCTGAGCTATGTAGCATTTTTAGACTAACCTAGGCAACATAGTGAAACTTAGCTTCAAAGTGAACAAACTAAATGGCACTATATTTCACACTGTAAGAACAAACATTTTAAATTCATCAAATACACGTATTGTTTAAAAAATTATAATAGCTTGCATGGGTCTGTCCTTGCTTTTAAATTCAATTTTCCTACAAATTCTTCTGAGTTTTCCTCTGTGACATCTGTTTAAGTACACTACTCTTTCCTTTGATTCATTCTTATCTTTTTAGAATAACTTCAACACTATTCCCCCAAATACAATAAATCTCTATTTTACTCCAATGCATCCTGTATACCAAGAACCAAAAAAGACAGTGTACTGTTTTTATAATCATCTATAATGATCATTCATTGCTTTATTATGAGATTAAAATAATTAACAATCCCAATTTTACTAATATGTTGAAGTGGTTCTAATGTTAATTAAATACAGTATTTGAAAATAACCAGAAATCAATTACCTAAAACACATGATAGTCACTGTGATAAATAACCAGCAACATGCCATGTGTCAACTACTCAAATCATCTTTCCCATTTTCTGTTACAGGAGGCTAGCTTTAGCTAATTAATGTCCAAAATTACTGTCAAAAATAAGAAAACATATATATGACAAGACCCTGTTGTAAAAGGCATGTGCGGTGCATTTGTGTAGTATTCATCACATGTGTAGATTTATTAATTGAAAGTGCTATGTAGTTGATTTTTGCCACTTGTCTCCATAAATATTCTTAAATATGATCAAAGTTGATTATGTATGTAACCTACCTGATGTATCACATTGCTCGGTTTATTCCAAAATAACAGTAATAAATATTACTTTTTTTTTCTTTCCTTTAGAAAGAAAAAATGGTGTATTCACTTTCAAGATAGTTTAGGATTTAAAGCATCAATAGATTATAAACAACTCACTGCTGTGAAAATGTTTGGGCACCTAATTAGAATATAATAAATTTCCAAAATTTACTGAAAAGATTGTTTGCCATTTGGTTATGCATAGCCTAGATACATCAGTTTTTACCAGTTAGACTGTTAATAAACACTTGCTGTCATGAAAATATTCTATTTGCTTCACCTTTATTATAGATACTTTAGTAAGAGTCATAAGAAATAGCACAAAGCTATCCCTCTCATCAATTTATATAGGACTATGGGATGGAACACTTTGTGCCAGACAGTTTTTGCTGTAATTATTTTAATTACTCAGGTCCTGTTCATAGAACATGTAGGAAATCAATGACCAAAAAAGGAAAATACAAAGGAAAACATCCTTTATTGGTGCTTTAGAGACAGAGAAATTTTAAAGACTTTCAAATCAGCCAGCTGTTCAAATAAATAATGCATGCTGCAGCTGGCTCTTCCATGGCCTGAGTGTCCAATGGCAGCAGATGTCCTGATTCTATAAATGTACTCATAAAGGCAGGTCCTAAATTGACTTTGAAACAAACTGTGACGCAAGCTCACAAGTGAGTATTTGCTGATGGAAATCATAGATTGAATAAGTTTCTTTCTAAATGTTTCTCTAGGCATCAAAATAAAATGTGTTTGAAAGGAAAGATTAAAAAATACCCCATACTTTCAAAATGTAAAGTGATAATTTCCTTGATTTTATTTGTTTTGGATAAATTCTTTAGTCACTGTATTTGAAAGGGAAAGTTGTGATTTCATTTTAGAAATGTGTTTGTGACCAAGGGAAATGGCACTTCAGGAAATGAGAATAGATCTGTTACCAGTGATATTTATTCAGTATTGACTTGGTGAGGACCCGGCTTGAATTGAGAACAGCTGATAACAAATCAGAAGAGAAAAATTCACACTGAATGTTTAATTAAATTATTAAAATGTGACACAAACAGTGTTTTCAAGAATGTTCACCTAATGAGAAACATACATTATTTTAACTCAAGCAAAAAAAAAAGGGGGGGGATTCGTGTGACAAAAATAAGCACCCATACAAGAGATCTAGAATCTCTTACAAAGGGTGGAATGACAATCAGGTTTGAAGTGTTGACAGGCACTCATTGAGTAAGCAATTTTATGGTGGGGGTGGAATTCTAGACATAAGTACTGACATGTGACATAAGATAAGAAATATTGGATTACATATTAACCAGACTTGAAACGCCCAGAACGCATAGTAGCTTAAGGAAGCAGAATGCAAAAGAATAAAGCAGGAAAAGTCATAAATGATGGTTTATACACTCCAAGTAATTCATCTTTTCTATAATAAACACAATGCAGATTTTTCAGTTGTGTAGGGACAGGTTTTGGATATGTTACATTAAGAAAATGGAGCCCACTCCATTGCACTGGACTTCTTTATTGAATTGTAAATTCTGATTTTTTTTTACCTATGTGTTTCCTAAACTCACATTTAACAGTATCATGAACAAACTAACTATTCTTTCAGATCACTTGTTTTCTTTCTCTATTGTTCCTACAACTGTGTTTTCCACAGAGAAGTTCAATAAATGTTAGCAGAATATTGTTGAAATTCTTGCCTTAATCAATAAGCAAATTTACCCATTTATGTAAGATCAGCTATCATACCATGGCTAAGTCAAGAGCAAAATTCAATTAAATTATCAGATGGATTCTTCCTGAACCATAAACATTTGCATTGCTGTTCTAAACTCAGCATTGTCGTAACAAGTTCATGTCTTCTTGTGTCCTGTGCTCCATATTTATGTCTGTGATTATTTAACATAATAAATCACCAATGCAAGTCTTGTTTTAAAAGTTATATCAGCTTGCATCGGTCCATCCTTGCCTTCAAATTCAATTTCTCTACAAATTCTTCTGAGTTTTCCTCTGTGACACCTCTTTAAATACACTACTGTTCCTTTGATTCATTCTTATCTTTTTAAGAATAACTACAACACTATTCTCTCAAGTTCCATTATCTCCATTTTACTCTAATGCATTTTACTGTATACCAAGAAAAAAAAAACAGTGTTGCATGACACTACAACAGTAAAACAGTTTCAGTATCATAAAACACGTGTTTTAAGGGTTTACATAAATAATATAATTGGCAATAGATATTAATATTTGGAAGTGCTCATGCAACAAGGTTTACATGATATTTTTAATTTTAAACAATTTTTTCATTTTTAAATAACTTAAAATTCATTATAAATATCATTGTAATAATGTTACAGACAAATGAACATGAGATTCCTAACAGCAAAAATTTTCAAAACTATAAAACTACCTAGAAATTATAAATGAAGAGTACATATTGAAAAGAAACAATAATAATTCACTAAATAAAATTATAATTTTAATAGTGCTAGAAAACCAAAAACACAACAAAAACAAATGTTTGAGTTTGTAATACTATGTAATCTTCTTCAAATAGTATTATAAGAATTCCATCCAACTAGATATTAATGTCTTTTCTAAGGACATTTTGTTTGAAGAACCAGAAAAAAATGAAATAAAAAAGTTTTTAAAAAGCTAAGAAAATGTTTAAAAATTAATAATGTGAAGAAACTCACTCTCATGTCTATTGTTTTATTATTATGTTGCAAAAATAAATGCAAGTGTAGTTGCTTAAGACATCCCACAGTCCTCTAAGATAGAGCTCCAACACTGCCTATTTAAGACTATGCTCAGGCTACTCAAGGCTAACAACAAAAAGCCAGAGGATACTTCCTCATTTGGGGTTTGGTGAGCCAATTTGTCTGTGATTGCAGGATGGAAAATGTGCTACCAGGTGTACCCTTTTCAGTTTCTAGAGATTATCTCCTGCTTTGTCTATGGCTCCTGATTCTTAATAATGAAGAGTAGTAGCCTGTTCTTCAAAGGCTCTGCTGCTTCCAAATATCATTTTTGTCAATGACCACAAAAAGCTCTTTGTTTTTAATGAATTCAGATTATTCCATTTGGTAGTCTCTTTAATTTAAAGTCTGTTGTTCCACTAAAGGTAAGTGGTGTCCCTTACTTTTCATGCATTCCCTCCAACTCAAAGGGTAGAAGATGTAATAAGGTATTATCAAGAGTGGCCATGCAGTGGTTTAGCATGCCTTTAATTCCAGCATCCTGGAGGCAGAGGCAGGTGTGTCTTGGTGAGTTCCAGGACAGCCAGATCTGCATAGTGAGTTCCAGGACATCCAGAGCTATACACAGAGAAACCCTGTTTCAAAGATCAGACAAAAACAAAAAAGGCCCACTGTAAAATGAAAATAGAAGGATACTGACATCAA
Source organism: Cricetiscus sungorus (assembly GCA_030556225.1). Lineage (NCBI taxonomy): Eukaryota > Metazoa > Chordata > Mammalia > Rodentia > Cricetidae > Cricetiscus > Cricetiscus sungorus. Next base: position 14,095,526 of record JANBXA010000253.1, read on the forward strand.
ACTAGATGGTAATTAAGCTCAGGATGTCTCAGATTAGAAAAGAATTTCATGTATGAAAACAGGAAATTTGAAGTCAGAGGAGAAATGAGTAGCTGTGGTTACTGTGATTGAAATGATATACAGTCTTACATGATGTGCTGACTTTTGTTTCAACTTGACGCAGGGAGAGTTATCTGAAAGAAGGGAGCCTCAGTTGAGAAAATGCCTCCATAAGACCAGGCTGTAAGTCATTTTTTAATTGGTGACTGATGGGGGAGAGACTAACTCATTGTGGTTGGTGCCATCCCTGGGCTGATGGTTCAGGGTTCTATAAGAAAGCAGGCTGAGCAAGCCATGGGCAGAAAGGTAGTAAGCAGTATCCCTCTATGACTTCTGTATCATCCCCTGCCAGACCAGTTGTAGCAGAAGAGCCCAGTAGTTGGGGATGCCAGTACCCTGAGATGACCACCCAAACAGCAGCAGCAGCAATGGAGTGGAGTCAGCTGGAGCCTACAGGGAAAACTGTATGCTGCAGAGGACAGAGCCATAGAAGTGATGCAGAGTCCCCGAAGATTGTGTGTGGATCGCAGACACTGGCCACTAACTTAATTATGCAGTTGGAATTTGGTTTTACTTTGATTTGATTATGACTGTGCTCTATTCTCCTCTTTTGAAGGAAAACCCTCTTCAGTTTATTTGTGACTGTACTATAGGCTAAAGCTGAGAGACTTTGGTTTTTAAATGACTGGATTATAAAAGATTTTGGCTATTTTGTTTTCAAAAGAAGCTTTTTATTTCATCATCATCATTATAAACATATTTTTTCTTTATTTTTTTAAATTTAAATTTGAAACATGCTTGTTTTACATGTCAATCCTAGTTCCCACACCTTCCCTTCCTCCCATGTTCCCCTCCACCAACCTTCATCCCATTCCTTTTCTGCTTCTCAAAGAGGGTGAGGCCTTCCAAGGGGAGTCTTCAAAGTCTGTCATATCATTTGGAACAGGGCCTAGGCCCTCCTCCATGTGTCTAGGCTGAGAAAGTATCCCTCTATGTGGAATGGGCTCCCAAAGTCCATTCCTATGCCAGGGATAAATTCTGATCCACTGCCAGAGGCCCCATAGACTACCTAGTCCTCCTAGGTAATGTCCACATTCAGGTGTTCTGGGTTGGTCCTATGCTGGTTCACCTGCTATCAGACTGGAGTCCATGAGATCCCCTAGTTCAGGTCATCAGTTTCTAAGGGTTTCTTCAGACCCCTTTGACTGCTTTGCTTATCACTCCTCCGTTTTGGCAACTAAATTCCAAGAGTTTGGCTCAGTGTCTAACTGTGGATGTCTTCTTTTGCTTCCATCAGCTACTGAATGAGGGCTCTATGATGGCTTATATTGTAGCCATTAATCTCATTATTGAGGAAGGGCATTTAAGGTAGTCTCTCCATTATTGGTTAGTTTCTTAGTTGGGGGTCATCCTTGTAGATCTCTGGACATTTACCTAATGCTATAATGGCTCCCTCTATTATGTATTAAATGGCAGCCCACAGAATGGGAAAAGATCTTCACCAACCCCACATCTGACAGAGGGCTGACCTCTAAAATATACAAAGAACTCAAGAGCTAGTTACCAAAACACCAGATAATCCAATTAAAAAGTGGGGTACAGAACTAAATAGAGAATTCTAAATAGAGGAATCCAAAATGGCTGAAAGACATTTAAGAAAGTGCTCAACACCCTTAGCCATCAGGAAAATGCAAATCAAAACAACTCTGAGATACCATCTTACTCCTGTCAGAATGACAAAGTGAAAAACACCAATGGCATTTTTATGCTGGAGAGGATGTGGAGAAAGGGGTACATACCTCCACTGCTGGTGGGAGTGCAAATCATACAGTATCTATGGAAATCAGTATGGCAATTCCTCAGGAAAATGGGAATCAGTCTATCTCAAGATCCAGTAATTTCACTTTTAGTCATATACCCAAAAGATGTACATTCATTGAAAAAGGACGTCCGTTCAACTATAGTCTATCTCAAGATCCAGTAATTTTACTTTTAGTCATATACCCAAAAGATGTACATTCATTGAAAAAGGGCGTCCGTTCAACTATGTTCTTAGCCGCATTATTTGTAATAGCCAGAACATGAAAGCAACCTAGATGGCCCTCAGTTGAAGAATGGATGGAGAAAATGTGATACATTTACACACTGGAGTACTACTCAGCGGGGGTGGGAGGTGGGGAGCGATAGAATCTTGAAATTTGCAGGCAAATGGATGGAACTAGAAGAAACCATCCTGAGTGAGGTAACCCAGTCACAGAAAGGTATACATGGTATGTACTCACTCATATATGGATTTTAGACATAAAGAATCACCAGCCTATAATTTACATGGCCAGAGAAACCAGGATACAAGGAGGAACCTAAGAGATTATCACTTTTGTTGTCTTGATTCTTTATAAGTCTAACATTTAGCTTTAGTTATTTTAAACATTTATTTTTTTCATTGCATTATTTCTTTTTTAAATTTTTTTTTAGAAAGTGCTTACTTTTCTTTTTATGTTGTCTTCAGTTATTTTATTTCAATGTATTTCTGGACTACCAGGAGTGGCACCCAGTTATATCATAGAGAAAAAGGAAGTGCTTATTTTTCTAACTGTGTTTCAGGTACTATCTCCATTTTTGTTTCCCTCAAAAATAACATGGCATCATTCATTTTATTACTAATAGTTTTTTGTAGCAATATAGTTGTGCTTACACAACATTAATAAAGTATTAGTAATTATATTCCTGGATAAGGGTTTTTGAGAACTAACTTTAATATTGTGGTTTTAGATTAAAGAACAATCACTACTTTTGAGAGCCAAGAAAATTTGCTAGGCTTTTAAAATAAGTGTGGGTCATTATTGCAGCTATCCGTCTAAAAGACAAATAATCAATTCACAAGCTACAATCTGTAAATTATAGTATGAAATAATTTGGTTATTAGGAAACTACTTGCTGACAGAGTTCCTCATCATGGTCAACCAATATGTAGGTCTTTGAAATCACAAATGACTGAATCCTTATAAGGGTAGCTATAAGCATGCAAAATAGATTCCTTTGCAAATTTAATTCTAGTTAAAGAGAGCACTTATCCAACCCATAATCAGGTTTATGCTGCACAGTTCCTCATGTAATCCTTTCCTTCTCCTAATCCATGCTCTAGGAATTAAAATGAGAGACTTTTGCACTTTAATGAATGCACAAATACAGTATCAATATTTACCCAACAATAAATGTGCATATTTCTCAGTGCAGAAGACAAAGGCAAAGCTCATTACCATGATAATTACTCAGCATGGTTTCAATCAGCTCCCCCTACCCTGTGCTTTTGCACACTCAGTAAATACAATAGACAGGCTGATGCCAGGACTCTGTGCATATACTTTTGCTTTTAATACTCAATGAAGAAATAATATTTGTGGTGGAGTTTGGCGCAGGGAGCTTGCTAAGCCTAGAAGGTTCTCAGCATGAGAACAAAAGCACAATTTCTTAGCAGAGATATGAACAAAGCCAGTTTAACAGATTTGTCCCCTGGCTAGTTATAGCAGAAGAGCTTCTGAATATCACTTAGTGATAAGAGAGTATAGTCTACCCACATAAAACGCTAGATGAGCTCATGCATAAATTACTGTGCTTGCAATGATTAATCTGATTTCATTAAATAAAACACAACTAGATCTTCTTTATCATTTTCTCTAATGCTATAGCTTATAAATACACAGATTTCAGTTTGTTTTATTGATGAATTAATTATTTATTTATGTATTTATTGTTGGCCTGATGGTTTTATAAATTTGTAAACACCCATTATTTCTTCTGTTCCTTCAACATTTACTTTAATATATATATATTAAGTATATATATATATATATATATATATATATATACATATATACAAATATTTGAGATCCAGGGATCATCCCTAACATTCTAGAACTTAAAAAGAAAAAAAAAAAGAAAAGAAAAGAAAGAAAGAAAGAAAGAAAGAAGAAGATGCAAACATTTTAGTGTTTTGTTTTTAATTTAGTGCAAAAGCATTGGGAAGTGCCTTAGAGTAAGGAATTCTCTATTTTCTCTGTTCTCACAGGTTAAAAATAATAATAATAATAATAATAATAATAATAATAGTAAATATATCTTAAGATTAAAACTAAACAATATAGCAGCCACATCCATTGAGTCTTATACTTGTTTGATTTTGAGTCTTAATATCAAGGCAAAAGGAATCTGTATGGACTTAAACATAATAAAAATAAAATAAAACCAGAGACATATTCAGTTAAGTAGCATCTGCAGATTTGGAAATAACTGGAATAGTCTAGTCAATTCTCTTCACCCCTGGATTGTAATAGAAAAAGCTGCCCAATTTGTCCTCTCCCAGCAGAAACACGGAACCTGACTGAGCTATTTATAGCAGGCACTTAGTAATTATGTATTCAACTAGTGAACATAGTAATAAGATAGTTATTGCAGTGTTTGTTTAGTGACCTGTTACTGCTTGTAGTGCTTGTGTGGTGGTTCTCAGCATGCCACACTCCCAGAGGGTATTCATGATAATCATACAGGAAACAGGCATGTTATTCCTTATTTTCTTTGGTTGTACTTCAGTCAGACCCTTTAAAGTACAGAATACCTGCAGACAGCTGGGGATTCCAGGTCTACGATGTGATCTTTCAAGATAATGCATATATGGAATGTATTAGAAAGCTTGCCCTTTTGGGGTACACACAGTTACATAAATTCTTTTCCCCTATCATCACACATTTAAATTCTATCATAAAAACTAAGGTTGGCACCCCTTCATAAAATATGGAGGGCAGTAACTTCTTTTGCTGGAGTTCAAGATTTTGTTATTTCAATTTTTGAAAAAAAAAACCAGTATATTTGTCATCCAGAAGAAAGAAAATATACATGCAAATATTCATGTGGCCAAACAGTTTCTACTGTAAACATGCAGTTAAAATTATAAACATCTCTTTGCAGTGAACAGCTGTGAATGCAGAGACTCTGGGTTGTTAGGGGTGCTGAGAATAAGTGATCATTTTGTGATCAGCCCTAAAAATACATTTACACTGCCTCTACTAAAGTTTAGAGGCCATCTCAGATGATAGAGTTGACAAGATGAAAAGAGTTGACAAGTGATAAATATGTTTGCTATCCATCCTGAGGACCTACGTTTGAGCCCCAGAACTCACAAGTTAAAAGGATAGAATTTGACTTAGAAATTCTCTGTCCTCTGCTCTCTCACACTGGTAAATTCATGTCTGTACACACACACACACACACACACACACACACGGACACGGACATGGACACACACACAGACACATGCACGTACACACAAATAAAAATGTGAACAAAAATTTAAGAAAAGAAATAAAATGTTATTCTCTTGGGAAGAAAGAACAATTAGAATTCACAGCAACTGTAGTTGTCTACACTGAGCATTCATCTCATATACCAAAATATGTGTATACATATACATGTATGTATACACAGTATAATGTATACATAATGGCATATAATTTGGAATTATATATATATTAATTTTAGTGTCACTGTACTGTAGATTTAATACCCTTGTTGGTAATATATTTAGGAGTTATGAATTTGCAAAAATACATTACAGAGATATGAGTTTCCCATACTACTTATATTTATTTTCTTTAGAACATCCAATTTGTAGTTGTGGCTAGCCAATTTGTGGCTAATGCTAAATGCTTCCCTTATATCAAAAACTAAAAAAAAAAAAATAAGAAAACAATTCCAATCTGCTGCATGGTGACACTCAGTGTTTATCACAGCATTTAGAATAAAGAAACAAGGGGATTTCTGCAAATCTGAGGACAGCTTACTCTACTTAGCAAGTCCTAGACCATTCAAGGTGATATAGTAAGACTTTTATCTCAAAAAGCAAACAAACTCCTGCAGGTCAGTCTGGCTGTTGCCTCTTCCCTGACCGGTTTTTAAAGTTTGTGTTGATGTGTGTGTGTGTGTGTGTGTGTGTGTGTGTGTGTGTGTGTGTGTGTGTGTGTGTGTTTACCCCCTTTTGTGTTAAAGAGATAGTTCTGTGGTTGTCAAGCTAGTGTGAGAACCTGAGTTTGGATGCCTAGTACTTAGATATCAGGTGACCTTGGCTTCATGTCTGCATCACTGCATCAGAAGTCAGAGACAGAAAATCCCCAGAGCAAGTTGGGGGAAAAAATGGGTGGTCAGCTTTCTCTTTCCTTCCTTTTGTTTTATTGATTATGGAGCCTCACCCCATGATATAGTGTTATCCACATTTAGAGTGTATGTTCCCATTTCAGTTAATTTTCTCTAGAAATACCCTCTCCAAATCTAGTCAAGTTTAAAATAAAAATTAACCACCACAGGGGCCATGGGATATGAGCTCAACTGCACAGGAAAGAACCACTACTACCTATAAAAACTAGGATAGAGTGAGGATCTTAGGGGTCTTGTCTATTGTGCTAATTGAATTTACCTAAAGGAAGAAATTGTTTTCTACTTTTCTACTCTCTTCCAGATAGGCAACTTTTTTTTTTTTTTAACAACATGAGCAAAGACACCTTAAAATTATGACCATAAGCTGCCAACCCCCCATAAAAACTAGAAAACAAAAATCTTAACCACCTTGATGAGTACATTTAAAAATGACAGCCTAGGTTATTCAGCTGGTACTAGCTTTGTAGCTCAGGCTGGCCTCACAGTCTGCATCATCATCACTCTGAACCCAATGAGCACAGGCGGAATGCAAGTATAAACCACTACACTCTGCTCTCTAGGTTCTTGAGAAAGTTACCCTTGACTTTTAGGAAAGAAGCTTTTGAAAGCATTTATATTTTCAAACAAAAAAGAAAGAGTTAACAAATATAACTTGTTAAATTCCCTAAGGAAACAAATATGAGAACTTCCATGACAAGAAGTTTTCCCCTTTAGGAAGGAAAGATGAATATTAGCCCTTTGTATTATGCGTAGTAGGAATAAAAACATACAAGTTTAATTAAAATATGACCCCATCCATGTCTAGCATTATACTAACATGCCTTTTAATACTTAGTTGTTTTGTATTAGAACTGCAATATTCTCTTGTTGACAAACTAACATTTATTACATCACTAACAGGCTTTGGAAAAACAGACTTGCAGCTGAAGCCTATAAAGGGCATAAGAGGTCTTACGTTACCCAATGGTGACACTGGTAGAATGACAAGCCATTAATAAACAACAGTTGTTAATGTTGAGGTCAAACTACACAAAAGGCTGGATGCAATCTTCTTTCTGAATTGCAGAAAAAAATGACATGATAAATCTGAGTTTTTATGAGGATGGCCAAACATTGGAAAATTTTATGTGACAAGATAAAAATACACCTATACACAGAGGCTCAGATAAACCCCTAAAACATATATAAATTTCTACTATTCAGAGTAGTAGTTTTTATACTGTGAGGTGCTGAGGAAATTGGGGATATGTATATTTGCAGTAGTGTAGGTAAGCTGACTTTTTTGTCTTTGCTATCAGTTGGAAATGCTAGCACAAACTAAAAGACAGAAAAAAATCAAAACAAACAAAAACAAAAACAAAACAAAAAACTCAGAGAGCCCATCACACGCGAGGTTTGAAAGGGACAATAAATGTCATGTCCTCATAAATCAGAATAAAACTTTGGGAAAGAATGTTACTTCTGTAAGTTACTGACATTTGTGAAGTAAAATTCCTAGAAATACCTTTCATAAGGCTGATTAATAAGAACTTTAGAAGCTATGTAAGGGTTGGAATACTGCAGATCTAGAGCCTAATTACAGTTTATTTTGGGCTATCGTTAGCTCCCTGATTTCAGTAGCTCAATCAAGCCGAGTGGCTCACCCTCTATTCTTGCTGCCTGCCAATCCAGATGTAGAACTCTCCCATACCTCTCCAGCACACAGTCTACCTGCATGCCACCATGACCATAGTGGAATAAACCTCTGAACTGTAAACTAACCCCAATGAAATGTTTTCCTTTGTAAGAATTGCTGTGGTTTTGGTATCTCTTCACAGCCTTTATATACTGGACTATGATATCTGCTCTGCCACAAATTGAGAATATTGGTTACCACAATTTGTCACAATGTATTAAAAGGTTTAAAGAAGATTACAGAACAAATTAATTTAATTTATAATTGAATTGAATATAAAAGCAGACTTTTCCTAATCCCAGGTAGTATTTTGTATTTTAAAAATTATTACCAGAAATTCTGGAAAATTCTTTTATAGCTATAACAAAGTAGTGGGGAACTTGGGGATTTCTCTGCTGGAGTTCTTACTCTTTTTTTTATTTTTGTTTTAAAGAATTTAAAAAGAAACTCAAATGGAAGCTCAGGTAACTGCCTATAAAATAGAAAAAGATAAACTGTTTGAATTAAGCCTTTTCAGAGGTTAGCCCTATGATAGACATATAACTACATGCTAGGGAGAAGAGATTTAAAGAAAGAGTTAATCCTGAAGTATTATGGAAGACAAAAAATGTTAGGATGAAAAGGGAAAATTATCATTTTTGTTGTTGTTGTTTTCTGAGTAAATCAGAAAGGTGGGCAGAATTACCAAGTTGTTTTCAACAGCTTTATAAGGAATTATGTTTGGAGTGGGTATTCCTGGAACAAAATCACATTTTCTTACTAAAGGCATAATTATTCCTCCTATTTCTTTAGTGTGGCAGAAGATGGTGCTGACATCCTGAGAGGTTATCTTTTAGCTAGGTGATTTACCAGCCCAAATCAAAAGCTGCACACACACACACACACACACACACACACACACACACACACACACACACACACACACACACACACACACCACACACACACCACACACACACACACACACACACACACACGAAGAGTTATATTATTTAATTTTTCAAATATTAATTTACTCTAGGTGCTCCAGAAAACTGAAAAATCAAATGTACATAATAGACTATTAGCAAAATGTTGGGAAAGATTTCTGTTTGTATTGATATCCTCAAGGTGGTTTGCATGAATATTTGATATCAGTATTATACATAAAAATAAAAGTATTGGTTATTAGTACTATTAAGAGGAAAAAGAAACAGAGCACAAAAACCATGGTATAAATATGTTACATTAAAAAACATTGCAAATATTCAGGAGTGGTTCCTGGGTGCAGTGAAGAGAGTCAGTCCCAAATTTGACTAGGTCAGTGGTTCACTGTTAAGGAAAGGAAAGATTACTTTCAACCAGATCCTAGCTAGTCTCAGTAATCAGGACATATTATAATGATGTAACATTAATTGTATGTAACAAATGAGTATATTGATTGATTGTCAGAAATCACTTCTATCTCTCTAGGGAAAAATAGAGTTGTAAGTACTACATTGGATACAAGTATTTACTAGTATAGTTTCAAGGCTAATTAATTGATATGTAAGTAAAAGTGTTTACAGTCTATTGATTGCCAAGTCATTACTTTACTATGAAATTATGGTTTCGATGGGAAATAGGCAGTATATCTAATAGAAATGGAACTCCTTCATAATTTTATCAAGAAACATACTCTCTACAGTTTTACATTCAGCTACAGTAATACTGCCTCACTGATGTTAAACACATGAACAGAAATGCCAACAATAAAATTCAACCATTATTCATAGCTACTGACATAGTGCAGCTTTTTGTTCACTATTGACCAAGAATAAAATTATTCAGCATCTGTCTGTCTAACTTTAGTTTAATGAATTGAAACATGATTGATTGCACACAGAATGAAAAAAATAGAAAATATAAACAATGAGATGCATATGTATTTTGATGACTGTTTTAGCCAGTGTTTAGCCAGGAATGCTGTAAAGAAACACCATGACCAGGCTACTCTTTAAAAGGAAAACATTTAATTGAGGCTTGCTTAATGCTTTCAGGGGTTCAGTCTATTTCACTCATGGTGAGAAGCATGGTGGCATTTATACAAATATGGTAGCTGAGAGTTCTGCAAGTGAATCTGCAGGCAGCAGGAAGAGAATCTGGGCTTGACCTGGGATTCTGAAACCTAAAAGTACATTCTTCAGTAACACATTTTCTGCAAGTAGAACACACCTCTTATTCCTTTCAAATGGTGACACTCCCTTGTGACCAAGTATTCAAATGTATGAGTCTATTGGGTGTGCTCTTGAAACCACCAGAATGCCTAAATCTATGTCCATTTAAACATGAATAACTTAATAGAGATACATCGCATATATCAAAGATGATGCATTTTAAGCATTAACTGCTCTGAAAATCAGTTTTAAATGAAAATGGCAACCAAGGTGCATAGCCAGGACCTACCAATCCTTTTTCTTTCTCTTTAATACTAATGTTAATGATAAAAAATATTTACATTCATCTACAATAATACTTCTGGCTGAATGTAAATAAATAATCATTAAGATCATCTTCACTCTTGGGTCATTCCATACCCCTCCACCTTTCTTTCTATTTCCTTTTCATATTACTTTCTTGTTTTTCAACATACACCATTTTAAATTTTCTCATTGCCAGGAATGCTGACAAAAAATGGGAGGATTTTAAGTGGGGATAGGGAGCATGAAAGTTTATTAAACATCATAATGGCAGTAGGGGGAGCAGTATACAGTTCATACCTGTGGTGGCAACCTATGTGGCTGCTTGCTCACATCTCACAGGACAGGAAGCAGAGATGGTGTAGGAAGAAGGGCTGGGTTTCAAGGAACCAATCCAATGAGGCTCTATTTTCTAAAGAACCCACATGTCTCCAAACAGGGCAATCAGATTGTGGCACATGTGTAAACAGAATTTTCTGTTGGTTTCCCCAGCATGGTCTTAAACCCCTTGTTCATCACTCCTCTCTCTCTACAACTGGATTCCAGGAAATCAGCTCAATGCTTTGCTATGGGTCTCTACTTCTGTTTTTATCAGCTACTGAGTAAATGTTCTATGATGGCATATAAGGTAGCTATCAATCTCACTATAAAGGAAGGACACTTAAAATGGCCCCTCCCCTTTTGCTTATTTCTTAGGTGGGGTCATCCTAGTATATCTCTGGACATTTCCCTACAGCCAGATGCCAGATTTCTCTCTAAACCTATAACGGCTCCCTCTGTTATGGTATCTCTTTTCTTGATCTCTTATATTCTTCCCGTGACTCAATCATCCTGCTCCCTCATGTCCTTTCCCCTTCTCTTATCCCCTTCTCTTTTTCTTAACTCCCTCTTCCTTACCCACATTCCCCCAATTTGATCAGGAGATCTTGTCCCTTTCCATTCCCAGGAGACCATGTATGTTTCTTTTAGGGCCTTCCTTCTTTCCTAGCTTCTCTGGAGGTGTGGATTGTAGGCTCATAATCATTTGCTCTATGCCTAAAATCCACATATGAGTGAGTACATACCATGTTTGTCTTTTTGTGACCGTGTTACCTCAGTCATAATGGTTTCTTCTAGTTCCATCCATTTGCCTTTGAATTTCAAGATTCCATTTTTTTTCCCCACTGAGTAATACTCCATTATGTAAATGTACCCTATTTTCTTTATCCATTTTTCAGTTGAGGGGAATCTGGGGTGCTTTCAGTTTGTGGCTATTACAAATAATGCTGCAATGAACATACATGAACAGATGGCCTTGTGCATGAATGTGCATGCTTTGGGTATATGCCTAAGAGTGGAATTTCTGGGTCTTGAGGTATACTGATTCCCATTTTCCTGAGGAACAACCATACTGATTTCCAAAGTGGTTGCATAAGTTTGCACTATCACCAGCAGTGGAGGAGTGTGCTAGCATAAACTGTTTTGGTGTTTTTCATTTTAGCCATTCTGACAGGTACAAGATTGTATCTCAGAATTGTTTTGATTTGCAGTTCCCTGATGGTTAATGATGTTGAGCACTTTCTTTAGTGTCTTTCAGCCTTTTGGATTCCTCAAATGCGAATTCTCTATTTAGTTCTGTGCTCCACTTTTTAATTGGATTATTTGGTGTTTTGATGACTAGCTTGTTGGGTTTATTGCATATTTTGGAAATCAGCCCTCTGGCAGATGTGGGGTTGCTAAAGATCTTTTTCCATTCTGTAGGCTGCCATTTTGTCTTGTTGACTGTGGTCTTTGCCTTACAGAAGCTTCTCAGTTGGAGGAGTTTATTAATTATCAATGTTAGTCTCTGTGCTACTGGTATTATATTCAGGAAGCGGTCTCCTGTACCAATTTGTTCAAGGGTATTTCCCATTTTCTCTTTTAAGACCTTCAGTGTGGCTGGGTTTATGTTGAGGTCTTTGATCCATTTAGGCTGAAGTTTTGTGCATGGAGATAGATATAGATCTATCTGCAATCTTTTACATGTCCTCATCCAGTTATGCCAGCACAATTTCTTGAAGATGCTTTCTTTTTTCCATTGTATAATTTTAGCTTCTTTGTGAAAAGTCAGGTGCTCGCTCGTAGGTATGTGGGTAAATATCAGGGTTTTCAATTCTATTTCATTGGTCTACCTGTCTTTTTTTTGTTCCAAAACCAAGCTGTTTTCAGTACTATAGCCCTATAATTGTTATTGAAGTAATGGCGATGCTTTTGAAGTTCCTGTAGTGAGATATTCACTTTGTCCGCTTCTGTGGCACTGACCACGCCCACTGTGGATGGAGCCAGAGGTGGAAGTGACATGTGGAACTATGTCTGAGGAGGAGCCCACGAACTCTCTCTTGCTGGCGGGACTCAGAGAGGAGAGCATCCGGTGGAACCTGCGAGTTCATCTGTCTAGGTTGTAAGTTATTTCTCCCTGAATAAAATCTGTTCTGCCTATTTGTTTATCGTGATCCTTATTAAACCATGATAAGTTCCTTTAGTGTACCAGGTTGTTTTGGCTATCCTGGGTTTTTGTTTTTCCACATAAAGTTGAGTATTGTTCTTTCAAGGTCTATGAAGAATTATGCTGGGATTTTGATGGGAATTGCATTGTATGTGTAGATTGCTTATGGCAAGATTGCCATTTTTCAATGTTGCTCCTATCTAAGAGCATGGAGATCTTTCCATTTTCTGGTATCATTTTTAATTTCTGTATAGACATATTAGCAGTTACTCTACTCTCTCTGTTCAATGTGAAATGACTAAACCTGGAGAATTATAGATTTTGAGGGTCTCAATAATAGATACTCCAGGGAATTAAAGAATCTTACCAAAATCAATGATGCACTGACCTTTTAAACTCTATAGCATTTTACTTTTAATATAGTATGTTTCTGGACCACACTGATTTAAAATATGGTTTACTCTTTGAAAAATGCCTCTCTCCTGGCCAGAAATTTTTTGTGTGTTCCAACGACTATTTGCACCAATATCACATAGGTAAACATGCAATGGTTCTCAACATAGGATTAGTAATACCAACCTTCAGGACCTCTTTAAACCAAACTTCTAGTCTCTATCTTGGAGTTTCTGAGTTACATGATCTGGATGAGGTGGAGCTTCACTAAGCTGCCAGCATTGATAATTTAGTTACTCTCACCAGAGAGTATCTGGTTATTAATGCTTACTCCAGGGTTTCCATGCAAAAATCAACACTTGAGATCTCCATCTCAAACTCCAGGTAAGGGTGTGAGGCTCACAATTTAAGAATCACCATACCAATTTAGCTATTTTACCACTTAGGATATTACTGGTGAAAAGTACCAGATATTTTGTAGAACCCATACATGCCTCTGTGTGTGTATACACATTTCATTTTTACATGCATACAGGACTAACCCTAGAGCTGACATAATACAAACAACACACAGGTTTGGATTATAAATTCCAACCTTCTTAATTACTAGCATTATCTGAATTCTGTGAGCCTCAGTTTGCCCATCTATATTATGGGAATAACACCCAATTTGTGAATATTAACACACTTGTACTGAATAATATCAGTGCCTGACATACAATAAGCATTAGATGGATACTACATATTACTTATTGTAAGAAATGTGCAAAGGTATTTTCTTCACATATGATTTGATCATTTTTTTTAATCTAAATACATTACACTCCAATGTAACAGAATAAAACTTTTTACTTAAATCCATGGCCTATTCTGGGTCAGATAATGTTCTCATAACCTTATGTCTACTTATTTATTGAGAGTAAAACCTTATAGTAGGAAAATGATTTTTTAGTAAAACTTGAAGTTCAAGTGTAGTTTTTAATGGAGGTGGGGCTTGCATTCCTCAAAGCATATTTGGATGCAGGTTTTGAAAACCATAGTTATGACTAAATGCTTTCAGTATACCTGTATATTCAATGCTATTACCTAACATGTGATTGATGACTTTCCACTTAGGGAATGCATTCATTACCTCATCTCACAGACTTTGAAAGTTCAGAGAGAGGCTGTTATCCCTCATTGTGGATACAAAACCATACAAATCTGAACTTATCATGAATTACCTACAGCCACAAAACCAATGAAACAAGTTCTAACTCTTGAACATAGATATAAATACCTAGAAATTAATCAAAAGCATCAAAATATGACATGTGTAAAACAAGCAAAATTAATAGGAACTTTTATTCTCCAAACCCTGTAGCTGAGATCAGTACACTTGGTGTATTTTATGAAAAATATTTTGTTTTGGGAATATGCATTAAATCCATTCTAATTTTTTCCAGTGGAGATGTTGCAATCCTTTTGATTTGTAGCACAAACACGTGAAACATTCCTGTGCTGTTAAGTTATAAATAAAAGCACAGCAGTCCAAATGACTAACTTAGACAAATACAGATTTCCACACTTTCAAATTACATCAGAGCAATATAATCCACTTTGCTCTATTATTTTACTATGTCCAGAGACCAGTGTAAAGTTCTTTTAATATAGCAGAATACTATGTTTTAACAGATTTTGAAAACTGCTTTTTGCTTTCATTCTTATTGATAGTTCCAGGCTGTACAAAGGCTAAAATATCTCAGAAAATTTATGATTATAAAGTATGTGGCAGCAGAACTAATACAGGTATTCAGGTTTAGATAGATACCTAAGTTTAAATGATCAGTGATCTCTCTCTCTCTCTCTCTCTCTCTCTCTCTCTCTCTCTCTCTCTCTCTCTCTCTCTCTCTCTCTCTCTCCTCCCCCCTTCTCTCTTGTGTGATATCAACCAGAGATGACTACTGAGACACATATTTAATACTGGGTGTTCGGGATCCCAGTGTAGCACCAAGATTTCCTTGGCTTAAGCTTTATCCCTGGGTGACACACTTCAGTTGACAAGAATAGTTTGCTGGAAGTGGATGCACAGAAGCAATCAGGCGAGGGGAGCATATTCAGAGACTTTCCCAGAACTCAGATCTACGAACTCAAGTGGATTAGTTCTTTGTGTTTGTTTTGGCAGTTGGTACTGCTCACATGCTGAGTTTTATGCCATGAATTGTTATTTCCATCATAGCAACAGTTTTGTTAAGGTCTGGAGACTCATTACACACACACACACACACACACACATTTCTCCTTCTTCGTCTTTATCCCTCCACCTTCTTTTTAGCCTTTCCTTTCTCTCTTTCTTCCCCCTTTCTGTTTCTTGAGTCCCTCCCTATGTATGACAAAAGGACATCAGAATTTCTCTCTGTATAGGAGTGATGAGATAAGGCTATATGCCCTGTCCTAAATTCCTTCATATTGTGTGTTTTTATGGTATGTATTTTGCCCTGTGAAATTCTTTACTTATAAGCAACCATTGTTCCCATCTTGATGGTATATGACTCTACACCTGGTCATGGATAATTTCATTTGTCTGGAACTATCTGTCAAATACTGCATATTCAGCACAAACTGATAAATGCTTTATTCTTGAAGGTAGAAAGTGTGCAATCCTACAAACTTACTGTGGTTAAATAGGATCATAGGGTATAAATTAGCCATATAAAGTCATATCAGAAAAAAATAGACCAAAAAACTTAATATACATACCTGGTTGAGGAATATGTATAACAACCTCACTGAAACCTCAAACAGAAAAGAAATATAACACTGAAATGAATGTAGTCCTCACTGATGCGTGCTTCTGGGACCAGCAAGCAGAAATCTTTCCAGAGGCTTCAGTTCATATAGGTCCTTACTGCTGATAACTCAAGTTACTATCTACTTTTCCTCCTTCTTGCACATCTGGCACTGCATGCTTTCTCTCGGAATGCTTGTAAGTGCACCTGGTCTGCTTCTTACTTTCTCTGGACCTACAGCATGCATTGATGGGCACTGACCAATAACCATAGCAGCAGCTCTACCTTCTTCTGCATCTGGGTTTCGTTCCTCATCACAAAATTTGAGCTCTGCTTTGGCCTTGTAACCCTTTAACACCATCCTATACCATATCTTACACACACAAACACACACACACACACACATGAGAGAAGAGAGAGAGAGAGAGAGAGAGAGAGAGAGAGAGTAACAGAGAAATAGAGACATAGAGATATAACTATGGGTTTTGTAATGTTAAAAATTAATATTAGTAATAATTAATATTAGTAATAAAGATAGGAATAAAAGAACATCATTTTCTTGGCCAGATTTATTTTGGAAAATAGGGATATCTTCTGAAAAATAAAATGCTGCCATGGAAACTGCTGACTTTATGAAAGTACTGGCATTTAATACATTTTGATGTTATGAAAAGACTCCAGCCATTCCTCTATGCTGCTAACATGGCACACTCATGACAAGGAGTTTTTCTATTTCATTGAAAAGTTGATACCTTTCTTTTCTCACTATAAGTTACCATTCTCTATAGAGAAGTACCTTGCTCAGCCTAGACACTGGTTGGGGGCTTGGACACTGGTTGGGGGCTTGATACTGCTTTAATAAGGTGATGGAACAGACTTAATAAACTTTCTAAGAGGACTTACCCTATGTGAGGAACAGATGGAGGTGGGGGGTAAGAGGAGGGGAGAAGGAGAGGGGAAGAGGGAGAACTGGAATTGGAATGTAAAAAATACATAAATTTAATTTAAAAAGGATAGCAAGATGGCTCAGTAGGTAGAGGTGCTTGAAAAAAAAACAGATAATGAACTTTATCTCTAAGTGGTAATTATACTACATCTAAGATTTGTTTCAACATATAATTTTTAAGTTGTAAACAAAATAAGTTCAATGCCTTAAGCATGTTTCAGGAAAGTTCAAAATTCTAGTTATTGTGCTACGTTTCTGTTTCTCTATAACAAAATAAAAAACTGATTCCTCCCAAGTATTACTCTTTCTGTGGGTCAGACATGGTAAAATAGGAAATAGCATAGGATAGACATGATTACTCTGAAACCTACAGGAAAAGTGTGGTAATCATGTTTTTTACACTCCATTGTCTGGTGGAGACATTGTACTGTGGCTCATTGCTTTGGCCTATATTTCTTATTGTTCTCTTTCTTTCTTTCTTCCTTTCTTTCTTTCTTCTTTCTTTCTTTCTTTCTTTCTTTCTTTCTTTCTTTCTTTCTTTCTTTCC
This sequence comes from Cricetiscus sungorus, assembly GCA_030556225.1. Lineage (NCBI taxonomy): Eukaryota > Metazoa > Chordata > Mammalia > Rodentia > Cricetidae > Cricetiscus > Cricetiscus sungorus. The sequence continues at coordinate 14,113,003 of JANBXA010000253.1, forward strand.
TATTCTCTCATACAATATATCCTAACTGCAATTTCCCCTCCTGTCACATCTCCCAGTCCCTCCTTCCATCTCTCCTCTCCTCCACATCCATTCTCCTCCATTCCTTTCAGAAAACAGCAGGTTTGCTAGGAATATCAACAGAACATGGTATAACAAGTTGCAGTAAGTATAGAACAAACCCTCATAACAAGGCTGGGTGAGGCAACTCAGTAGGAAGAAAAGGGTCCCAAGAGCAGGCTAAAGTGTCAGACAGCCCAATTCGAACTATTAGGAGTCCCACAAAAATACGAAACTAACAACCATAATGTATTTGCAAAGGACCTACCTAGTGCAGATACATTCAGGTTCCATGATTGTCACTGCAGTCTCAGTGAGCCAGTATGAGCCCTGCTTAGTTTCTTCTGTGGCTGTATTCTCCTAGTATCCTCCACCACTCTGGCTCCTATAATTCTTCCTCCCCTTCTTCTATGAAGTTCTCTAAGTTCCAAGGGAATGGACTCAATGGAGATCTCCAATTGGATCTCTATCTCTGCCTAATATTTTGCTGTGGGTCTCTACCTCTGCTCTAATCAATTGCAGTAGGAAGCCTCTCTGATGATGACTGGATGAGGCATCATCTATGAGTTTAGCAAAATATAATTAGAAATCATTTCATTGATTTTTTTATTCTATGCTAGATCTGTTTGCTATACTAGATCTCTGGGTTATTCAGCCTCTGTTTGATGGCCATCCAGACTATGTGGAACATGGATGACCTCAAAGTAGACCAATCATTGGTTGGCCACTACAAGTTCTGAAACTACACTGCTTTTGCATATCTTGCTGGCAGGATAAAATGTAGGTTGAAAGTTTTGTGGCTAGGTTGGTTTTCCATTCATACCAGGCTCTAAAGTCAATGAGGATGACCCTAGTGAAGACTTCTAGTAATAGAGAATATGGATCCTGAACTGGCCATCTTCTGTAACCAGGCAAATTCCTTGGTGTTCTTAATTAAGTACAAGGGGTTTTTTTATCATCCAATTAGACAACATTATTAGTAATATTTATCTCTTTAAAAATATATTACTTCACAGCTTTAAAGCATATTTCTGGAAAATTGCAAATTTTGAGACTAACAAAGTTGAACAAATTTTCCAAAAAAATTACTTGCTCCAGAAATCTTATATAAACCCTGACAACTACTAAGCATCAGCAAGTTAATACAATTTCTAGTCCAGAAACAGTCAACATTGACCTTAACTTTGGATAGGCTTAGTGAAGAACTTTTACAATAAATTACCTCCTTTCCAAAATAAAGGCACAAAGTAAGTGACCCCAATATGTATATATTTCACATATTATTTATTGGGTCACTACCATCAGTAGTATCAGTAACATATTAAGTATTAATACCATGAATAATAATTTTCTTATAACCTCATATACTCACATGTATAACTAATTAGCTGTACACTCTCTTCCAAGTTCAAAGAGTGGTAAGCACTATATCAACAATGAATATCTAGGGTCTTTCTGTATAATCCAGGATGTCTAGTCTCAGCATCCAGTCCTCTTGTCTTAACCTCCTTAGTAATGGCCATAAAAGATGACTAATTACTTATCTCTCCAGAGAGAGCAAGAGAGCAAGAGGCAAGAGAGAGTTGCGCTTGGCACGCTTGCTTTAAAAGGGGAGCTTGCGCATGTGTAACCGGGTCCTGCCCAGCCAGGTAAAAGCTAGGTAAAGCCTGATGTGGCCTACATGGCCATAGGTGTCCCGCCCATCAAAGGCGGGGTCCACAGAACCCCTTGCTTCTATCTCTTGCTTCTCTCTCTTTCCTCTCTTGCTTCTTGCCCCTTCTGTCTCTTTTTCTCCCTGCTTTCAGTTGGCCACAAGCTACCCCCTTCTTTTCCTCTCCCCCCCCTCTCAATAAACTCCATGTGGGGCTGAATCTCATGTTTGTGTTTCTTAGGCAGTAGCTGCATCAAAAGAACAACACATATTACTATTGAGATATTTGGTAAACAATTGTGGTAAATTATTACTTCATTGTAAATTAAGTTAGGAATGCACACAGCAAAATATACTTTGACTTTGAGAAAACAGCAGGAGTAGAACTCATTTTCCTTTCCCTGTCTCCTCTGAGCAGATCATAAAACATTGATATCCAGAAGAAAGAAACATCCTTACCTCAAAGACTGAAAAAGGAATCCTCACAGCCCTGCTTTGCTTCCCTGACTCCCATTTGTTCCCTCTAGACTATATCCTCTGTGTCATACTTCTAACCCTTTGGGTTATCAGTTCTCTGTGTCACACAAAACTTTGCATCAAATACATTCATGTAATTTTGTCCTATTCATCTTTACTTTTGTTATGTTTGCAAGAGCCATTAATCTGGTATTAGGTAAGAAAAGTATTTTTCCATGTAATTGGTAACTCACTTAAAATCTTTTATTCCATTTTGCAACACACTTGGAAGGGCACTAAATAAAGAAAGAATCATTAGTATAAAGTATTAGTCATACTTTACAGAAAAGCACTATCTGTTGAGTCTCTGCAGCACAGTATTTTGCAGGAGGGTGGGGGAATGACTCCAAAGGGGAAGCACCTTCAGGCACAACAGAGAAATGAGATTTAAAGTGGTTGGACATTCCCCCATATTTTCCCATTGACTCATACACAAATGTACCAGGAAAAAGCACACCCTGAATACAGATAAAATCAGTTGGATGACCAAAAATTCCAAATGAATCAAACTAGAACAGACAAAGAGTGGAAAAGGATACAAGAGAGAAAAGTTAAGAGTGAATTAGTTACGAATGGATTGCCAGATATGGTATTTCAACTCTGTCAGTAAAATCAGTTCTCTGATAAGCTTGCTGTAGGGTACATTAAAAATCATGCTTAGCCTACCCTACATTCCCTGTTTTTAGTTTTTTTTTATTCTATTGTTGACAAACATTAAGTGATTACAAAAAGCTGCACCTAACTGAGCCCAGCAATTAAACACTACCTAACACACATTCCACATTATCTATCTCTCACTCTTGCTCTCTCTCTCTTCCTTCTCTCTCTCTCTTTCTCTCTCTCTCTCTCTCTCTCTCTCTCTCTCTCTCTCTCTCTCGTTCTTTCTCTCTCTCTCATGAACCACCCCAGTTTACACTTAATGTTATGCACTACAGTTGAATCACACATGGTACTAAAATTTATGTTTTAATTAATATATTTAATTATGTTTCTAATAGTTATATATGATTAAACCATATGCCACAATTTTTACTATAACCAATAAAAACATATACTACAATTTTTACTATAGTTCAACATTTTATGAGTCACTTATTACTACAATTTTTAGAGTGCATATTCTTTGTATCTCTCCAAACATTCTGGTGTTTTATTGCACTTGATTTTTTTTTTTTTTTTGCAGGAAGAGAATTTTAGGGAACTCTCTCACTATTCCTCTAACCGTCCTCCTTAGGTAGTAATTTCATTCAGCCAGTATGTACTAAGATTTTTATAAATAGGCATAAAATTGTATAAGCACATATCAAAATATGACCTTATTGGTCCTATTTTAATAATATTAAGTAGAATATTAGAAAATCAATGGAAATGTATAATAAATGTATAATGTATACTAAAGCATAAGTATAATAAAGCACTTAAGGCCATATTATTGTAACATACTAAGGTTCAGTATTAAATATTCAATTACAATTATAAAAAACAAGAAAAAAGTTATGATACAACGTTTTGTATAATAAATAACAATTTATTAATTGACAAAATTTGGGGCTGGAGAAATGACTCACTGATTAAGAATGCATGCTTCTCTTGGAGAGGATTTGAGGTCAGTTCCTAACACACACACACACACACACACACACACATACACACACAGAGAGACAGAGGGACAGATAGAGACAGAGACAGAGAAATGCAAAAGGAAGTCAGAGAGAGGGGGAGCGAGAGGTGTAAAGAGAGAACCCTATCTTAAAATAAGTGAATAATTCTTTAAAATTAAAACATCAAGGTCACTGAGGTAAAGGGCCCTGTCATCAACTTTGACCACCTGACTTAGATCCCTGGGATCTACATTGTAGGAGAGAACTGACTCCCACAAATTGTCTACTGACCTCAAATCACATTCCTTGTCTTGCATACACCTACACATATATACCACACAATGTAAGTGGCTTAAAAATGTAACAAAAAATTCCAAGACAATAATTGTTTCAGATCAATCTTATACAAAAAAGATGAGAAATTTCAGTTATGTGCAGGAAGAAAAGTTTATAGGGTCAATTAAAAGGTTTATTATAGAAATCTTAAAATATGTAAGGGATAAAACAGAATACAAATGTCAAAGTTATTTTATATACCAAATATAAATAAACATAAAACCATCTTGGGAGGGGAAAAGGTGACTAAAATCAGATTGGTCTTGGCCTTGTTTGGGATGCATTTTCTTAATTGCTAATTTATGTAGGAAGACCTAGTTCATTGTGGGCTATGCTGTCCCCAGGAGTGCACAACTAGACTTTTTTTTTAAGCTAGATAAGCAAACCAAAGAGTAAAAGACTGCAAATAGCATTCACCCATGGTTTCTGTTTCAGCTCCTGCCCTGCTAAAGTGCCTGCCCTGAGAACCATCAACTATGACAGTAACTAAAATTCTAAGACATTCTTTATTGAAAATAGAAACAAAAGACACATTGAGAAACTACCTTAAAGTTGTGATAGGAAACAGTTTTCCAAAAGTTGATTAGTTATGATGGAATAAATGCAGTGGGGAAAGATGTAAGATCCAAAAATGGCACCACTAAACAATAGAACAATAGAAATAAAATGAAATAATGAATTTTATAAATTAGCAAATAATTTAAAATATATAATGCTATAAAGTAGAGATACTACAATATGGTAACCTCTAATTACTATTACAAGGGTGCTGTCTGAATTCACTATGCCAGCAAGATCAAAATAAAACATGCTGCATGAGTTAAGAGACACTTTATTTTCTCAATTTTAGAAGCTAGGTGTCAAGGCAAAGTTGTCAGTAAGGTTGGTTTCTACTCCTTCCTTCCTCTCAGCTTTGTTTTTATCCCCAAGCCTCCACACACTCTTTCCCCAAGTAAGTCCTCTTTTCTTTTTAAAAAGACAGTAGTAATTTTTACTGAAATGACATTATTTTACCCCCAAATGCCACCTTAGAGACCCGATCTCCAAATACTCTTATATTCAAATGCCTTGGGAATAAGGATTCCAAAACACATTTTTTTTAGCAGAAACAATTTAGTCCATGATGATTGTGAAATACAATAAACAGCAACAGATAAGAAAGACATTTTTCAAAGGGAGCCAGAGCTCTGAGCTGAAGGCCACTCATACTGAAGTTGAGAACTGAAGGACAGCTATAAGGCCAGCTGGGTACACTAACTGGCTTTATTTAAAGCAAAAGCCAATTTCTCCTGAAAGCACTCATTGAAGAAATGTAACTTTGGGAGTGAAACAATGGCAATGGTGAAACTATTTCCTCCTTGAACAGTTGATAAATATTGCTTTACTCCGTATGACTCTACCCACCAAAAGCCATTGACTAAACATTGATCTACATACTCGTGTTTAAACACAATATATGGAAGCAAAGTAATGAAGACCCATTAGTGCAGTACTATTTAAAAAGAAACACACATGTCTTCTAGATGCTATGAAGACTGAGAGGAGCCAAGGCAACTAGGAATTACAAACATGAATTCAAAAGACAGCTGTATGAAGCAGAGTTTTTTTGAAAAAACAAACAAACAAGCAAACAATTGGGATTGCCATCAGGTGAAAGTCTAGTAAATTGGGATAAGATACAAGAAGAGAGACTGAGCAGGAAGATCATTTAAGGGGCATTCAGGATTAATAGAAAAGCAATTGGAAACATACCAGTAAATACACAGTTGTATAGCTCTCTAAGTCAATAGAAAGGGAGTGTGGTTTCCTCAGAAATATATCACTGGCCAAATTGATGGTCTCAAGGGTTCCTATTATAAATTCACAAAATCCAGCAAGGTGCAGGATGGCAAAGAAGAACACAATTGATACATACCAAGCAGAAACCAAACAAGACCAACTCTCAACTTCTTCTTTGTAATGTCATAACAGTTTGTTGACAAAGAGCTGTGTCAAGAGTTAGGGTGGATAAATATTTCCTGAAAACCAAATTTAGAAATAATTGCTATTTAATGTACATTGGATAACCATTCCTCTACTCTTAAAACCACTTATTTTCTGTTGTCCATATGTCATCTCAAAAATTGTTACCATACTTCATTAGCCAACTTGTAATCTTGTTCTACCAGCTTTCTATATTTTGCTTATTGCAGCCACACATCCCTCAATTAATGTCCCACGTATTTCCATATGCAAACTAAATCATATTAGATAAGATGGCTCAATGTGTATTTAACAGGTGTAGAAAATATCCAATTCTACTAATCATATTGAACTGCAAACTACAAACTATATCACTACAAACACTCTTAGGGCTGGATGTGGTAGCACATGCCTTTAATCCTAGCACTTCAGGGATAGAGACAAGTGGTTCTTTATGTTTTCTTCATCAACCTGGCTCCACATAGCTAATTACAAGTGAAACAGACATATACCATGGGATCCTGACTCAAAAACCCCAACAACCAACCAAAGAAATAGGCCATCCAAACTTACATAGATGATAATGTTGATCCTATACCACAGTGGGCTCATGTACAGTCGAGCTGATGAGCAAGAAATGTGCAATGAATTGGTAGGTGACTGTAAAGATCATTTAGTTCCAGGAGAAGAAAATCTTTATATAATAAGAAAGCATTGTCATTTCTAACATATTAATATTTTTGGTTAGGAAGAGAAACATGTCTGTCCCTGTAAAAATGTCTAAAGACCTTCAGAAGGCCCGTGGTTTAAAGTCTCATTTTATTTTGTTTTAAGTATTCTGTTATTCAGACTTAAAAAATATAAACTCTTTGTGCCTGAGTCAAAATCAATTGTTGCCATCTCAGATAAATCCTCTTTTTCTACTTAAAAAAAAAATTCAGGAAGAGGATCAGTTCTGCTTAAGGAAAATTTCACTACTAAGAAACAATATTTATTATAATTTAACTCTCTGAGAAAAAATTTTGTGCAAGTGTATGAGTATAAATATAAAGGCAGAACACGTTCACAGCAGAAATCAAAAAGAGCAAAGCAAATAAAAATCTCAATTAAATTCAAAATATTAAATATTGTTAATGACATTTCTTGGATGGACTGACTAAGCCAAATAGTTCCCCTCACCACCCATTTTTCCTTCAAATAATAGGCCAATATGGTCAGCCTACCTTGAGAAGCCATATTCATCTTTGATTACCTAAAAATAGCCATGGCCTCATGTATGCACTTCGGTCCAAGTATTTTTTTTGTCTGAGAATGACCTTGTACTTTATTCTGTGTAATGTGCTTAGCAGGCAGTTCCTTATATAGTTTTTCATAGTGTAATGTCTATTGACAAACATCTGTTTTTGCACAATCTTCTTTATTGTCCTACTACATCTGATTGCTTTATTTCAGTAGCAGAAGAAAAAATCTAATTTTAAATGACATCTATCGGAATTGGTCCCAAACTAATTAGTTTTTTTCCCTCCTTAAAAGATGTAAAAACAGATGTTTTTGTTACTTTGCCCTGATATGGCATATCTTTTTATTATGGAGTCAATTTATTTAATCCCTTTAATTTTCTTTCGCATTTAACTGAAGTTACTCACCGATTGCAATCTTACAGAAATGGTCTTAAAACATTTCCTCTTGTAACTTTTATGTTTAACTACTATTAACTTTCAGAATAGATACACTATGATGTGCAAAAAGATGGAGAAATTATTCCCACTTAATTGACCATGCATCTGCCAAGGAAGGACTTAAGAAAGACTAGGTAGTGTAATCCATGCACAAATACTATCTCTGGAAGGAATTAACCTTGTAACAACAGAAAACTGATTAAAGGATATCCTCATCATTTGATGAAGGAGAAAGTCTCAATTCTCTAGACCCAAGGTGAGTATGACAGCTTTGCCTATTTAGAGCAGTTGGTCATTACAGGAGAGTCCCCCTAATTGAAGGAGCCAAAGACACATTTATAAAAGGTAGGAGACGTGAAGAAGGATGACTGTTTTGGAACCAGAAAAAATAAAGAAATTCTCCAGTGTACTAAGTGATAATTATAATCATTTTAAAACTTATATAGTATTTTATATTTATCAGATATTTTCTTATACTATAACTTGTTATAAGTTACAGCTTAATCAGGGGCAAAACAGAGCTATATTTTTTCTGACTCTTATTAAATATATGTGGGTAAAAGCATATTTTTAAAAGTCATGGCAAATAATGTGAATATGGATATATTTAAATTGCAGAAAGTTTTGCTCTGCTCCCATCACTTACTAAAATCACAAATCCTCCTCTGGCCTCCCTGGTTTTCCAACTTAGTCTACTGGAAATGTTCCCTGACACTTTGACTCTCTTGGAATCTGGATACAGATACTGAAAACTTAAAGGTTTTTAATGAGGATTAAATAAAGCTGGACATTTACTAAAACATTCAGTAAATTCTACCTATCATTACAGTGATTAAGTTACCAGTAGATGACGAAGGCAGCTACATCATCCCTATCTAGGTTATCTCCTCTTTATGGGGTACTAGATGAGCTGAGGAGCAAGCAAAATATGTCATGGAATTCTCGTGAGAAATATCCAATCAGCCACGTAAGGATGCTGATGGCAGTTAGACCCAAGGCCTCACATCCCCAGCAAATGCTGAGAGCATCCTGGTGATCCTATGAGCAAAGAATACATAGGACACACTGAGTTAGCAGATGCTTAGACTACTCTGCTGGGGTTTTTGTTTGAAGACAGTGCTATTAAAAATCATAACATGAATTTAACTCCAGTGTAAAAAATTGTACAAGTGTAAGCATGTAAGTTAATTACCTTTAATGTTGAAGACACAATTAACTCATGTAGTAACATCTGGAAGGCCTATTTGCTTTTTCAAATTAGGATAATTAGAACTGACAGAGTGCCTTCATTCTAATTTCACTTTGTTATTGCCCTTAGATTACTTCCAAGTTTGCTTTTTTGTTGCAGCAGGTTTTTATTTCCCTTTTCACTCAACATCACAAATTTGTTTCATCTTAAATTACCACAGTTGCAATCATCACTGCAACACTATTAATAACACAGATTTATATTATGCAGAAACTGCATTATTGCTATCACATAATGTTCATCAAACATGATGAAAAATGAGTTTATTTTGATGGATTCAATCTACCACCCTCATCTCTTAAACCAGGGCCTGCTATATAATAGATGTATGTTATTGATGTGGAAGATGTCACTCTATGCAATTTTAAATTGTTACATATTAATTAACATAGCTATTTTGACCTTATTTAAAATTCTTACTAATATGGTGGTTATCTTGATTGTCAACTTGATGGGCGTCAGAATCACTATTGAGATAACCTATGGATATGATTGTGGAGGAGTTTCTAGACGGCCTAGATTAAGTGGTGTCAGAAGTCACGCCCTAAATTTGGGTACCACTATTACAGTGCGTGGAATCCTAGAATGAATGAAAAGGAGAAAGCAGAGAAGAAATCAGCATTTTTCTTGTTCCTGATTGTGAGCACATGGCGACTAGCTGCCTCAAGCTTCTCCTACCATGAGTTTCCCATGAAGACGAACTGTACCCTAAAACTGTAAGCCAAGACAAACCATTCCTTAAGTTGCTTTACAGGTATTTTGTCATTATGAGGATAAAAATAACCAGTATAGAACACTGATCTTCTGAGTTAAGATTGTTGCTGTGCTAAACCTGACAATGGCTATAAAACAAGAAGAGTCAATAGGAATTTTGAGCTTTTTACTAGAAAACCACTAGGATGCTATAAACAAGGCTTATAGCATGCTTCATTGTGGGTTGAAATTATGATTTTGTGAACATAGGGTCACTGTTAAAAGGTTGCTCAGGTTGGCAAAAATATTTCACTCTTCTGAATAGTACTGGAACTATTAAAGACTATGGAGAATTGGAAATTAGACTGCAAGCATTTTGTGTTATGACACGGCTACATGGATAATGACTGAAAGGTTAAGGCAACTCTAGGCCATGAGTGCATGGGAACATTGGAAGGAGGCTTAAAAGTACTATGTTTTGTTGTCAGGTTAATAAGGGATTGAATTAAAATAGTAATCTTGATTGTCACATTGACAGAATTTAAACTCACCATAGAAACAGATTTCTGAATATGTCAGTGAAGGGGTTCCTATATTGGGGTAACTCTAGTAATTTTCCCCCCAAAGATGTGCAGAACCATTTGATGGGCTGTAGTCTTAGATTAGATTAAAAAGAGACACAGCTGGGAACTCAGTGTGTCTCTTCTTTCTGGTCGAGAGTGCAGTGTTACCAGGATCATCCCACTCCTGATATCATGACTTCCCGTTGTGCTTGATTGTGAACCAGAGTAAATCTTCCCTTCCTTAAATTGTCTTTTTCTGATTCTTGGTTAACTGTGAGGAGAAAAATAACTAAGCCATCTTCACTTAAGTCCATGAAACTCTGTTACACTTATGGAAACATACATTTGTCTTCCTTGCCTCATATCCTCATATTGTGTATCCTAGGAAATATTTTATTTTGGGGAAGAGTATTGTAAATATATAACACCTCTCAGTGTTCGTCAATGAAATGTCACTGGGTTTATAAACCACAATTTAGGGCAAACCCCATGTCCAGTAGTAGTTGGCCAACACAAAATAATCTTCATGGTTTTTGTTTGTTTGTTTGTGGGCTTTTGTTTCATTTGGCATCTTGTTTTGTTTTAACATTGTCTTGTTAATTTTTTTGTTTTGATTTTTTTTAAAGAAAGAACATAAAGTTGAATTGGTAGGAATGTGGAGAGGATCTGGGAAAACTTGGTAAGAGGAAAAATATATTCAAATATTACATAAAATTTTATAAAAATTGCATAAAAATTCTTAAAACTCTAATTTTGTGTTTTATAAATATAAGAATTCATCATTCTATACTGTATACTAATATTTTGACTGACCATTTTAAGACAATATAACACAAAGAACTCTTGAGCACTCACTGCAGCCTTTAAAAAATTCACTTTAGCACACTGGGCCTACCCAGTGCCCATAAACTTATAATTACTTTCTTTAGTTCAATGGGTTCTTCTAAATATCACATTATTTCCCAATAGAAATCTAGATGGTGTGTTTAAATTAAAATTACTCTAATGCATTATAGGACTTTATTTTCCTTGTTTAGAACTAAGAGGCTAGAGTACAGTTCATCAAAATATGACTGTGAAAAGTAAGTGTTACTCTCAAATAATCCTTAGGGACAAAATGATCACTTTGAGTTGACTATTTTATGAATTAATTAGTATAGATAAAGATAGCTTTAAAAGTAGAGAAGTTTGCTTTAAATAGGCAATCTAAAGTTTAAGATGATTCAACTCATAATTTGTTGTTATTATTAAAGATATGGTTTTTGTTCTGTTTTGATTTATTAGAGTTTTTTGGTTGTTGTTTTTTGTTTGCTTGCTTACTATGTTTTTTTTTTCTTTTGTGAGGGGGATGAGGGGAAAATATGGAGGGGTGGGTAGGTGAACAGAATTGGAGTGCTTGATATGAAACCTCCAAATATTCAATAACGTTTAAACAATAAAAAACATGGTTCTTTTCAATATTTATAGTTTCCTTTAATATTTATATTTAATATCTATATTTTATATTTATATTTTCTGTCAGCTAGGTACTTATGAGGAAAATAATTGATATTGTACCTTGTTGCTAGGCTACAGTGCTCTGAGGCTAGTCCTATTAGATGTACTTTTCTTATAATATTGTCATGTTAGAATGTGTTTATCAGGATTTAACCTCACATAAGTGAAGGATCATCAGTATGTAAAATATTTGCTTATTCTCTTTTAACCTGGCTGTCATGATTCCCCATGATTCTATATTAGAGTAGAGAAAAAGTATTGTCATACCTTTAAATTAAATTTTAAAATTATACTAACATTAAAAATCTTTCTCCAACATATTAAAATTTTTATTGCAAAATATGATTTAATATTTGAGGAAATGAAATAGAAATAAGAAAATCTACTTAAAATTTTATTTTTAGGATTGGGAAAATACCCGAGTTGATAGGTCTTGCCTTGTCAGTATGAGAATGAAAGCTGAATCCTCAAAACCCACATAAAAATACCAGGTGAGGTGGCATGTGCTTAAGACCCCAGATGGGGAAGGTGGAGGCAAATAGATTCTTGTAACTTGTTGATCAACCATTCTTGTATAATTGGTAAGCATGTAGCCAATGACAAACCGTGTCTCAAAGGCCATGGATGACATTTCTGAGGATGACAACATAGATTATCCTTCCCTGTGCTTTCCCTAATCTATACACATACATGTATTTACACACACACACACACACACACACACACATTTTTATTTTATTTGATTTTTTTTGACTGAGGATGAGGACTTTGTTCTTTACCAAATACATGGATCCAAGCTATTTCCTGCAAACATGTGTGATCTACTTCAGAAGATCATGAAACTTCCATGCTGAGGTATGTGCCTCCATGTTGACTGATTTGCAGGCCAGCACCACCCTAAGCTATTCAGCACTCTAGGCACAACAGGTGGCCAATATATACCTGTGAAATAGCCTCCAGGGTGTTAACTAATGAGTGAGGGAAGACCTGATTTGAGTTCTGCCTTCCTCCTTGATGTACCTCCTTATGTTGTCAAGCAAGGATTCACACAGAGATAAAACTGAGCCCTTGTCCACAGGCCACACCACATGCTTGGCATTTACAAAAAAGAAGGGTTTACACTAGTAATTGCACACATATATTTTGTGCTTAGTCTCAGTTGTCAACTTGATTGGACTTAGGGTATGCCTCTGGTTTTGTTGTCTTTATTTCAATGCTTTCAATGAAGTAGGAAGACCCAGCTTTTCAGGTAGCACCATTTATTGGTATGGGAGTGCAGGTAGAAAAAGGAGAATAGATGGGTAACATATCACAGGCATTCATCACTTTCTGCTTCCTGACTATGGGATACAGGGTGACCAGCTACCTAAAGGTCCTGTTGCCAGAAGTACCGTGCCATGATGGACTATGCCCTGGAACTCTGAGCAAAGATAGATTTCTCTCCCTTCAGTTGCTTTCCTCAGGATGTTTATCACAGCAAGAAATCAAGTATCTAAGTCAATAAAGTTCTTTGGAACAATACATACATTTTTAGGTTGATGGGCAATGTTTTCTTTAACATAGAGTGTAAACCGCTTAATTTGTATAAGAAATACTCTACATTTTCCATCATTGCCATCTTTATCTAGACTGGTGATTGCATTCTCATTAGAGTCATGTGAGTATGTCAGAAATACCTGGTGATTTTAATGATTAAAAAAAAACTAACATAGCAAATGTGAAAAAAAGAAACTGCTCATCAAGCTACATTACATATATCTAAGATGTACTTGACACATACTAGTATTAAACTTTTACAAAGTTATTAAATCCCATTTCTTTAAGTAAAATTTTGGGGTCCTCATTTCCCTTTTTGAAAAAACATCTGTTCTTCATGTTTGTTCTTTGATTAACTCATGCCATTGATGTCAGCAAAGGATTTTAAAATATATCTTATAGGTTGACTCTTAAAAGTTTAGGCTACTGTATACTATTAAAAAATCATTAAAATTACAACAACTGAGAAGCTTCTAAACTGAGACAACTGTTTCCATGCTATCTTCTACCTGGACACATTTATTACAAAAATGTAAGAGTATAGGATTTACTAAATTGTGCACAAAATATTACTGGCAACACATCTGAAGCTAGGATTAAGTCTGACTTAGATCAACTAGCAACTGCAGAATATGACAAATATCCTAATTCTAAAACGTTAATGAAGCGATTAGTAAAGGGTGAGAGGAAGCTTAAAATGTTTTGGGGGAAATAAGAAATTGAAATAAGAACATGGGTCTCTGTAGAATGCCTGAGCAGTCTAAGGGACCTCTGACAGTGGAACCAGGATATATCCCTGGTGCAAAAAAAGGACTTAGAGGGCACATCCCCCATGGAAGGATACTCCCTTAACCTAGAGACAAGAGAGAAGGCCTAGTCCCTACTCCAAATGACTTGACAGATTTAGATGACCCCTCCTGGAAGGCATCACCCTACATGTGGAGTGTAGGGGGGATTATGGGAGGGGAGAGTGGTCAGGGGGCATGAAAGGGTGGGAGAGTTGGAAAAGGGGAGGGAGAGAGGGAGGAAGGGGTGAGGGAGGGAGAGGAACTGGGATTGATATGTAAAATAAAAATAAAACAATTCAAAAAAAAAAGAAAAAATGAATAATAAGAGCCTGACTTAAGATTTTTTTTAAGGTTTGCATTAACTAAAACAAGAATTTGAAGAGGTTTCAGAGATGGTTCAGTAGTTAGTAATACTATTTGCTTGAGGAAAGGATGTGGTTTCAATTCCCAGAACTCACATGGTGGCTCACAACCACCTATAACTTCAATTGCAGGATATCTGATGCCTTCCTCTGGTTCTCATAGGCACCAGCCATGTGAATGTTGCACATACATGTTTACATAAAATAAAAATAAATCAATATTTAAAAATAAGATTAAAAATAATTTGCTTTTTCTAAAATACTGAAAATGCTATTAATAAAACAAAAAATACAATATGTGTTAAAATTACGTATTTCTTACTATATTGTAAGCTTTGTTGCTCTGTGAAATATAAGCTTGCTAGGTTGATTTGCATCATTGTGCATACTCATACAAACACATGTAAAATCCATACATGTTTATTCTATTTTTTCTAATTAAGAAATAAATTGCACTTATTAATTCAGGAGCAGTGACACACACCAGTGATCTCAGCACTACAGAGATTAATGTGGGAGGATTGTTTGAAGTCCAAGAATGCAAGGCCTGCTTGGGTAAAATAAATGAGAGAGCCTCATGTCACAAAGTAAAACAACAAACAAACACAACAACAGCAAATGCCTACAAATGTCAGTAACTGAATTCTAGCTTTTTAATGATGAATAATTAAATAAGCAGAGAATTCAAATAGAATATGCAATTTCTTCCTGATATTTTTCTTCAACAAACATAAAATCAAAGGATAAAAGAGTAAAGTCTTTCTTAGCTAGTTTAATAAAAGAAATGCTTCTAAAAGTGAATTCCAAGCTCAATGTCTAGCAAACAAGGATGTACTGGATTCAATGTAATTAATATTTCAGAAAGTTAGGGTGAATTGTGTGATTCTTTTTATAAGTATTACATATAATGCCTATGCTAAATTTCTAGGAAAATATATGCAGAATAGGACTTTTTACACATGATGAGACATTAAACAAATAAAACATTGTGGAGGATAAATTACCCCTGTCGGTCATTCATTAAGAAATGTTAAAAAAGTATACAAAGGAAGCTTTTTTTTTTTTTGTTTTTTTTGAGACAGGGCTTCCCTGTATAGCTTTGGATCCTGTCCTAGAACTAGCTCTTGTAGACCAGGCTGGTCTGGAATTCGCAGAGATCTGCCTGCCTCTGCCTCCCAAGGGCTAGGATTAAAGGCAGGAACTACCAATCCCCTACTGGAAGCTAAATTTTTATTGCATGCAGCATCCAAGTTTTCAGGATTTATGGAATTATATATTCTATATACACACAAAACAATGGGCAAAGGCAAAGATACTTCATTCTTTTTAAAATTTTTGTTTTCATTATTTAATTTAATTTTTTTCATTGCATTTGGGTGTTTTGCCTACATGTCGGTCTGTGCACCAAGCTGTGTGCTGATGCCAGTAGAAGCTAAATGAGGGTATTGGGTTCTCTGGACCTGAAGTTATAGACAGTTATGATAATCTATGTGGATACTGGAAATAAAATTTGGATCCTCTACAATGGCAACCTGTGCCGTTATCTGTTGATATCCTTATTTTTCTTCAGTGAGAAAACTTTATTCTTAAGTCTAGTGATGGTTATATAACTTGGATGGTTATATAACTCATTTAATGTGACAAAGAAAATCAAGTAATCAGAAAGCAATTTCTGCTGGAAGCACTTAAACAGATAATTTTTTTTAAAATGTGGAATGAGAAGGATGCATCTAAGAATGAATAAAGCGCTGACTAGTTGAATCATTTCAATTTTCATGTACACATCAATGTAGCAAAGAGACAGAGTGCTTTGTTTAGGTCTGTTAAACCTGCAACCAAAGAAGTGTCCATGGTCCATGTCCATGCAGAAACTTCTTAATATGACAAGAACGTGTGTGTGTGTGTGTGTGTGTGTGTGTGTGTGTGTGTGTGTGTGCGCGCGCACGCATGTGCACACATGCATAGAGAGAGAGAGAGAGAGAGAGAGAGAGAGAGAGAGAGAGAGAGAGAGAGAGAGACAGAAAGAGAGAGAGAGATAACTCCAGGGACTGGAAGAATACTTAGAATCATCTAATAGTCCTTATTTGAGAAAATATGATTTAAAATTGTAAAAGCAGATTTTTTTAGGAGTGCATATGACATCTCTCTGAATAAGAAATTTCATCTATGGAAATGTAAAATAACTCCTAAAGGAAACTAAAGATTAGAAAACATTTTACTCCTACAGTAAAAGACTTGGGATGGTGGTAGTGTGTTGAATATTTACAGATTTAAAGAAATTCCCAAAATAATTCCTTTCCTGAAGGAACTAAAAGCAAAGAATACTCAGTGGTTCCCAAAACAGAAACAATACTGCACCATTTACCTTTGCATTCTCAACATTTATTGTATAGTTATAATAAAGTAAAATAAGTAATGAACCAAATAACCCAATTGAAAACAATGAAAGAATTTAATTTTCCAAGAATATTTAGTGACCAATAAATGCAGACAAAGATGCTCATTGACATTAGATATAAAGAAATACAAATCAAGATGATAATGACATAGTACATCACTTCATGCTATGTAGAATAACTAAGACAGATAATAAAAAATATTGATTGGGATGGGAGCTTTAAAGCTTTCATTTATATATTATGATGAGACTAAATGATATAACAACTTCAGAAAACAGATTAATATCTCACTAAAAGAGTAACCAGGGAATAGTTATGTGATCCAGGTCTCTCATTCCTAGTCATATATCACACATGGAAGCAGATTCTATATCATCCACAGAAAGACCTACTTTTATAGATATTTGATCCTACTATTTAAATACGATTTTCCTTACCAAAATTCTTGTTGAAATTTAGTCACTACTGTTACTATGGATTGAAACCATTAAGAAATGACTAGACAAATTAATGGTGTTCACTGGTCTCTTGAGAAAATGTACTTTCATGGGCCTTGTAGGTTACTTAAAGATTGGATCACTAGCAAGCCCCACACTTTCCACACTTTCTCTTAGGCAAGTTGTGCTTGGCAGTTTTCTAACATAAAGATCCTAATTACAAGTCTAGCCCCAACTAAGAGTCAAAGCAATAGAGTCAAGATGTAGGAAGTGACAGAAGTGAGAGGTCTGGACCCTTTCTCCAGTAAGATAGGACCATGTGGAAACACTTAGATTGATAGAACTTAGTTAATATTTAAGACAAGCTAGCCAATAAGAAGCTCTAGCCATTGGCCAAAAGCTTTATAACTAATGGAGTCTCTGTGTGTTATTTTTGGAGTGACTCAGCTCAGGACCAGGCTGGATGGAAAGTGCTTGTAACAAAATGGTGTCTGCAATGTGGGTACTAAGAACTTCCACTTAAAACTTAAAAAAAAAAAAAAAACTTTAAAAAAAAGGATTTTAGAAACAAAAGAACAGAGACAAGCAAGGTTTCTTGGTAGCAGCATTTTTCTCGGGTGGGCTCTGTTTTGCTAGAAACAAGCAGAGACTTGCACGACTCCTTTAAGGGATCCCCCTGAGTCAGCATAAGTGGGAAAACTGCAAGGTTCTTTTAAGAGGCCATGCTACCAAGTGCTGACCACATCTCCAAGCTGGCAGCATCAGCATGCTGCTTGATGGCAGCATAGACCAAGGAGGTGAGCACAGCTCTCAGTGCTTGTGGTAAACTCACCCCTGCCATCTTGGATAGATGATGGCTAAAACAGCTGTTTCTTTCATTTTAGTAATGTTGTTGGTTAGCAGATAAAAGACTCATGGCCAGAAAAAGATAAAGATTTACAGTAAAGACAGGGTAAGATAAAGAAAAACCTCTAAAGGTTTACAGTGTGTTTTAAAATATACATAGGCTTGGGAGAGAAAAAGAAACAGGATAAAGTGGTTTTATAAGAAAAACAGAGAGAGAAAGAGAGAGAGGAAGTTAGAAAGAAAGGAAGGAAGAAAGAAAAAAAAGAAAGAGAGTAGCTAGGTGTGGCAGCACAAGCCTTTAATTCCAGCACTTAGGTGCCAG
Source organism: Cricetiscus sungorus (assembly GCA_030556225.1). Taxonomy (NCBI): domain Eukaryota; kingdom Metazoa; phylum Chordata; class Mammalia; order Rodentia; family Cricetidae; genus Cricetiscus; species Cricetiscus sungorus. The sequence goes on from JANBXA010000253.1 coordinate 14,131,497, forward strand.
AGGCAAGTAGATTTCTGTAATTTCAAGCCCAGCCTAGTGTACAGAGTGAATTCCCAGGCTGCCAAAGTTACATGGAGAAACTCTGTCTCAAAAAAAAAAAAAAAAAAAAAAACAGAAGTAAAAGAAGTAGAGTAATAAAATACACATGAAGATAAAGTAAACAGAGAGTCTGGATACTGTATGCTATTGTGTTGTCTTTGAATTGCTCAGTTGCTAAGGAAGGAAAACAACTGCTAAAACACTCTTGATTTTCAATACTTCTGAATTAATCCAACTTATATATTTTAAAAATGATTTGACTTCAAAATTTAAGTCTAAGGACAGGTTTCTGGGGAAAAGAATTTCAATTTTTTTCCCACAGAAAATAAACAGCTATGGATTTCTTCTAGGCTAACAAGGTTTGGTCAATCAAGACCCCCTGAAACAGCATCCCAGGTGATTCAACATTCGAAACAGCTGGGACAAGGCAGCCTTGCAGACAACTACAGCCAGGATTTCTAGTCTTTTTTAGGATCCTCGCGACAGCTCCCCTGACCAGCAGGAAGCAGTTTGGAAAAGAAAGATGCCAAAATACCCAAATATTGTCTATAAATGTTTGTTTTCATTTAAATGGGGTTGATTATAAATGGTTAATAATTACAACCAATCTCTTTTTAAAGGTAAAAAAGGGGATTATGGTATAGAAACAAATAATTTGTTCGGAATGTATTTTCATTTATTGATACAAATTTAAGGTCAATTTTGTGATATGTAGATTTCACCTCTTGTTTAGGTATTGTGTTTATATGGCTCATTTAAAAGTGTAATGTATAATTAAGTGCTGATTATAGATAGTTACCTATGATAGTCAAAGCTTATAATTAGGTTGGTTAGGTTTTCTAGATATATAGAGATATATTTAAAAGGATAGGCATTCTTCAAATCTTTCAAAGACCTACAGAATATGGCATTTAAAATGGTTTAGGGTTTTTCTTGACAGTGAGGCCTAACTGCTCCTGGAAACACCTCCTGCGTCAGAAAGGAAGATGGACATTAAAGAAACTCCTGGTGTTTACTTCCAATAGGGCAAGATTAGCCATTTGGGCAAGATATTGCTCTTATCTAGACTGTTTAACTATATTCTTTATAAAGTAGACATGCAGGACCCACAGAAAAGTGACTGCTGAAATAAGATGGACATTGCTACAGTGTTTTTGCCTCATGGAAGAGTCTGCCAGACATTCTGCAGGACAGAGAGAAAAGTAACTGACAAACTGCCAATAGATGTGGACAGTTTAAAGTTTCCTGCTTTGCTGAGGTGTCTTTCCAACACACTATGGCCTATAGGCTGAAGATGGAACATTACAGAAGAACTTCAGGTGACTGACCAGGTGTGAGATGTCTGTCATTTCTAAAGTTTATATATTATCATTCTGTGGTCTTTAAAGAAGTTGAAGACATATAGTTATTATTATAGTTTTCCTTAGTTAGGGATTAAAGATAAGTTACATATAAGACTTTATACTCACCGAGATAGGATAGATGATGGATATTTTCTTTAAATCTTACTAAATATTAATGGACTAAATTTTTTTACTATATTTCTTATTTGATAACTGTTTTGTTATATATTTTGCTATGTTAAAGTTATAACCTTTCTGTTTTAGGCAGAAAAGAGGAAATGATGGATGTCATTTTGTAAATATGTTTCTCTTATTGGTTAATGAATAAAGCCCTGTTGGCTAATAGGGAAGCAACATAGGCAGGACTAGGAGATTAAGGAGGATTCTGGGAGATGTAGTAGGGAAGAATAAAATGTAAGACTTGAGAGATGTCAGGACACTCTCTCCCGTAAGATAAAACCACATGGAAACAGATAGATAGAAAATCATTAATATTTAAGAGACAGGTAGCCAATAAGAAGCTCTAGCCATTGTCCAACAGCTTTATAAGAAAAAGAAAGGAAGAAAGAAAGAAAGAAAGAAAGAGGAAGGAAGGAAGGAAGGAAGGAAGGAAGAAAGAATCTAAGCAACAGTGGAGAGGCTACCTTAAATGCTCTCCCCTATAATGAGATTGATGACTACTTTAAATGTCATCATAGAGCCTTCATTTAGTAGCTGATGAAAGCAGAAGCAGAGATTCAAAGCCAAGTACTGAGCCAAACTCCTGGAATCCAATTAGAGAGGGAAGAGTGATGAGCAAAGGGGTCAAGACCATGTTAAGGAAACCCCCTCAAAAATAGCTCACAAGAGCAAGTGGGAGCTTCCAGTCTGACAGCTTGAGAAACAGTCCCTTGAATGTGGGTTTCAGTTGGGAGGCCTGGTCAGTGGAGCCAGTATTTATCCCTCGTGCAGGAATGGCCTTTGGGAGCCGATTCCCTGTGGAGGGATATGTCAGATTTTGGTGATCCCTCATGGAAGGCCTCACCCTCCATCGGGGTAAGGGGTGGGGTGGGGTGGGGGATTGGTAGGGATCATGGGAAGATGGGAAGGAGAGGGACATGGAATTTGTATGTAAAAAAAAAAATACTGTTTTTTGGCTGGGCATTGGTGGTGCACACCTTTAAACCCAACACTAGGGAGACAGAGGCAGGTGGCTCTCTGTGAGTGTCAAACAAACCTGGTCTATGAGAGCTAGTTCCATGACAGCCTCCAAAGCTACAGAGAATCCCTGTCTCGAAAAACCAAAACCAAAATATAATACTGTTTATAACTTAAATAATAATTTATTTAAAAGATAGGTGTCTGAGCATTTACCACCCAATGAGTATTTCTCTTAGTTCTTAAAACTTATCTTACACAGACTTTATCTTTCTTTTCTTTGAAAGTAAACAGTGATACTGCTGTATCATGAGAACATATAAGAAATGAAACATGGAGGGAAATTTTAGACAAACATAACACAAGGGAGTTTTATGAGTCTATTTGACTTCGAGACTTTCAAAACATGGTACTGTGTTTACCTGTTGTGATTTTTTGGGGGCCAATATTTATCCAGACAGGCTTTGAGTGTATGTTTTTAACTATATACAGTAACTGGTAAATGAATTTGCTAAATGACTATGTCTTATAATAGCATTTATTTTTCACTTGACCTCTGTACCTATAGAACCCTTTTAGTCATTTTCAATAGTATTCAATGTCTTCACCCAATAATACCTGCCTCATCCTCTGGTTATAAGCAAATTGGGTCTTGTACAGGATTAGGGTAGCTATCCCTTAGCAAAAATAGCTGAAGCAAATATTGAGCATAAGAAGAAAGGCTTTGAACATTTACTTTGATAATAGAAAGGCAGAAAAATATAAGCAATATAACCAACTTATATTGTTGCAATTAAAAGAAGTTTAATGTCTATTCCAGGAATCGTTATATAATTTAGTAAGTAAATAGCATTCTCAATTAAAAGAAAATTGAAATATATACTTTATCTTAACAGTCATTTTAGAAAATAGATGAGAATAATAGTAACACTGAAAAAGAAACAATTTATGTCTGTACTGTAGATTAGTATCACCTTAAAAGTATAATATGAAACCTCAATGTCAGATCCAGAAAAAAAAAACTTAAGAAAGACAAAATATCATTTGAGGAACAACAGAATTAAGGCTAGAAATAAAGGAGGGAAATAAAGAAACTTGAGATTTGCAGTTTCATAAGCCAATGGTCACTGCTTACTACTTAGATATTAAGTTGGGGAAATCCTGAAGCCATTATCCTCTGTCTTGATGTTCCTCAATTAGTCTATTGCTATGTATATTATAAACATCAATAAATTATGCTTATACATGAAAATATTTTATCTAAACCTTAAGAGTAAGTGCAGAAAACAAATGAATTCAGAGTCTAAGTTAGTCAAAGTTACTTATCTTACTTTTAACATGTCTGACTTTTATAGCTATGACTGTTTTACAAGATGGAGTCAGTGTAGATTATAAATGGGAGTCTAATTTTTGTAGTTCTTCTCTTGAGAGTCAGAAAGCCATTATTTTAATCAAATATTTATATAAAACTTGTCAAGCAGCTAGGGGTCTAAAAGAATGATAGTCTATGGTGATGAAGTTAAATTAACTTTGTGCCACTAGAAAATGTACAACCTGCCAAAGTCAACACTGATGGATGAGACTGCAAGATGACCAGGAAAAGTGTCTGTTGTAAAGTAACAATATTAAAACTTCAATGCTGTGATCTCAGAAAAGCTGTATTTTCTAAAAGATTCTTAAAGCTATAATGAAGTTGTGACTTCATAGGCTTGGGATAGCTTGAAATGTCCACCCAATTCATTTATTGCTAGGAATGATCACAGATATCTAAAGTATTATTGAAAGTTCTGTGTCTATCTCCTCTTAATATGTGACATCCTGAGAATAAAGAGCAAATATAGGAACACCAAAGCAAAGGACAATAGAAAGATTATGAACCCTTGGTTCCTTTATTGAGTTTGAATACAATTACTGCAGACAAAGCTGAAATGTAGCAACTTCTCTGGTTACCAGAGTCCGTTCTTAGCCTGGACTCTTCTGTCACAGCAGTGCTTTGATTCAACACAAATTAAGACAAGAGATGTTTTCTTTTATCACTAACCCAAGTTTTTCTTTTGGTAAATATTTACTTTTCCCCAATATGAAATGCATAGTAAAGAAAACTTCAATTGTTAACTGTTAATGTGCTGAAATTGTTCGTAGTATTTTTGTTGGACACAAGATAAATGTCATACCAAATAGGAATAGTTCTATAGATTGTTTGGGTATGAGAAATAGTATGGAGCATGGGCATGACAGACAGAACCTAACTTTAGTAAAATGTTACTATATGTCAAGCACTACACAAGGTATTTTATTATATTTCTTATTAATAATTCTTCTATAAGCTATCTTTTATTATAATTTTAGTGACAACAGTAAATCATTTCAAAATTTTAAGATACTTGTCTAAGGTCATACATGCTACCCAGAAATGCCTAACAAATTTCTTGTGAGATAAAATCTAGTCTGACATGGAAATAAAAGCAGTGTGCTCGTTAATGAGAAGTCTTCTGTGGAGTGTTTAAAAAGTAAGTAATAAAATGTTGGTTTCTATCATATAAAAAAAGGACCCAGAAGCTTAGAGAAACAATAAAATTAATGATTTTTTAAAAACAGAAATGAAGACAAGCATCTAATTAGAAGTGAACATTTAATAATTTATTTTAATAAGTAACAATATGTAAAAAGTAATCAATGTGGTTGAGAAGACTATATATATATTTATGTTAAAATTAATCTAATTAAGATATGTTCCCTATTTGCTTTAATGTTCATCTTCAGTGTCCAATGGTTTTGACTAGAAAAGGTTATTCTGATTGTAGTGCTACATCTGTGTCAAATTACAGGACAAGTCATTTTCCACCATCAGTACGATGGGAAAATGCAACTGAAGCAGATATGAGTTGCTGCCATAGAAGATTTCAAATTTCACAAAGCAATAGTCATGCTTATCATTATTATTTCAATCAAAAAGTCTTGAATTTAGAAGGGACATTAACAACATGCAACACAGGAATTTTACCCTGCAACATGTAACAGATGCTAAAACAGCTTTAGTCTTGAGTATTGATTGAAATCTTGTGGTGAAGCAACTTGGAATGCTGAAATGTCCTCTTATGTTAAAGTCCACATGTTTCTTTTAACCATCAAACTTAATTATATGCAGTAACTCCTATTTACCATCCATACACACACACACACACACACACACACACACACATACACACACACACACACACATATATATATATAATATTGTATATATATGTTATATGTATATATATAATATTGTATATACAATAACAAAAAATATTTAATGGTATTACAGAAATTTGTATGTAGGTATATGCAAATGTATATACATACATACATACAAATTTATACATATATACAAATGGCTGTAATACCATTAACTATATATGTAGACATATATACATATATATATTTGTGTATATAAATATACAAATTGCTTTAATACCATTTAATATTTTTGGTTGTTATTCTTTACTTTCATTTGATACTAATAGACTATTTTATATAATGTAAGTAAAATAACTAATATTCCGTATTTTAGAAAGATGTTAAAGTCTAAGAAAATAGATAAATTAGTGCCCTGCCTAATTATAGTATGTATGATTCTGAAACATTTCAATTATACTTCAAATTTGATAAAGTCTTACACACTTTTATTCTACTCAGCTAAAGCTTGAAAGTTTGCAAGTTTGCAAGTTTCAACTTGCAAAGTTTCTTGTTCCAACTCATACATTGAGAGGTCAAACTCCCAGATGAGGTAAAGTTCAAATCAAATACTAAATACTTACCAAACTAATGAACGTTAAAAGAGAACAGACTACTCCAGATTTAGGAAAGGGTAGAACATGGAAAACAAGTAACTCTTAATGTTTTCACAGTAATTTTATGTTTAGGTGGCAATTGTCACAAATTTTAATGGCTCCTATTTATTGTCTACTTGACTGTATCTGGAATAAACTGAAACAGAAGCCACTGGGCACGTCTATCTGGGACTTTCTTGACAGATTATTTAAGCAGGAAGACTCCCTACAAATATGAATGGAATCTTCTGCTGACAGCCCAAATAAAAGAACATATAGGAAGGAAAATTATTGTCTGCCTATTACCATCAATCTTGTTAGCAATTCCATTATTCTATTGCTTGGGAATTCTTTTACCATTATCTGAATCAACTTCTTTGTGTTTCCAGTCTTTACTGATTCTTCAGGAATCCACCAGATGGTGACTGCTGATACATCCAGTTCCCTAGACTGAGCAACTCCTAAAATCTCAGCCTCTCTAGTGTAAGGTAATCAGTTTTGGACTATGTGGACATATCCCATGAGATAGTCGAATAAATCTCCCATACATATTTTTTTCTGATAAAGTGTGCATTTACCTGCTACCATGTCATCCGTGTCATGAAGGGCTGTATAGTCACAACAAAGTCTTCCTCCCTGAAGTTGCTTCTTGTCAAATGCTGGATCAGACCAACAAGAAGAGTAACCAGTAAGTACAATAATTTCTAGTACAAAGGTCATTTTGCACAGTTCTGTGTGTCCCCATCACTTCCAATCTTAAAACTACTAAACAAAGTTTATCTTCTTTATAGTTAATCTTCTTAAAACAGCTAGTCTTATATTTTCTTCCCAGAAAGAGAGGGCTAAACTATTACCTTTTTAGTTAATTTTATAGACAAAGTTAGGTTTGAGCTAAGACTATCACAGTCATGCTCACATATCCTGCTTCTTTCTCTTTACTTTCATAGCTACTGAAAAAGAAATGACCTGCACCACATTGTGGCTGCATGCCACCAGCATCTAGTAAAATAACCAGTACCTAAGTGATTGTAATTTATTTTTCTCCAAAATAAATAGTTTACCAACCCCAGGCTAGTCAAAGCCCAAAGCAATCAGGGCTATAGATTTTATAACCTTTATGATGGATGTATAACCAACTGTTCCTCTTCTGCCACCTAGGAATTAGAGCTCACCTTAATGCAAGGATATATTATAAGGTACTCATCAATAAGTTGGTATAGGACCTCCCTCTAAACCCTCTCTAAACCCTCTAAACATCAAGTATGGGTTCCTTATTCTACTTCATCCTGAATTCTCCTTAAAGTCACACAATACTCCCCTTCTGTGCCATTAATATTCCAAACCTATACCCCAAAGATCAATCTTCCTTGGTTTCACTTTTGAACCACTGCATCTGAGACCCTTGCATAAAGTAGAGAAATATTGCTGACTTTATTTTAATAAATTTTCAAATAAATTGAGGGATGAATTTTAAAAAATGTAGAAATTGTAAAAGTAGGTAATTGTTAAGTAACAGCATGTTATTTCTATAATACTTTCAATAGAAATTTCCCAAATAAATGTAATTTCTATCATTCCTGAAACACAAATAATAAAAACCCAGAGACAGATATTGGGGTTTAAACTGAAGATCAGAAAAAACAAAGCAATCAAACCAGTGGCTCTTACCACTACCAAGCTTAAATAGTGATCCTGTCTCCATGAAATCTCAGAGACAATGCTCTCCATGAATCCTCAGAGGTAATCCTTTCCCTGTCTGGAAATTAAATCTCACATGAGACCCCTTATTTCTTCTTTTTATACTTCCTTAGTGCTGGGATTAAAGGTGTGAGCTCTGTTATTCTTTTTTTGGCTGATTCACTCTCACAGAGCTGATAGCCCTCACAGAGATCTATCTACCTCTGACTCCTGAGTCCTGGGATTAAGAGACCTATCACCACCATCTGGCCTTTATGGCATGCAGCTGGCTTTGCATTTTAAACCCCTCAGGAAACTTTTATTAAATCGTAAATAATACATTACCACAATTGCCCTTTCTTGTATAATACAAAAATAAGGCTATAACTAATATAAGAAAAACTATGTACAATAAGTAAAAAAAATCTATATACAATATATACTGGCAATAAGTACATCAACAATGTCTATTCCATTTTGGATTTGAGAAATCCAAATTAAGAGAAAATATTCTATTATTCATCCTATCTTGGTAATTCCAAAGTCTTGTACCTAATTTACACTTCTATTCTAATTTGCATTATCAAATTATCTTTTAATGTCTTTCAAACTTTTATACTTTACATTTCATTTTTAGAGAGTTTCTTTATTGAGTCTTTTAAACAAGGAAAACTCTAAATATCACTATCTAGTCTTCCAATCCCTCAGAGACCCAAGAAAGAGATAATATTAACTGAGTAGGCAGGAAGCAAGGGACTTCCAGAAAATGTGAGAAATGACAAAAAGAGCTAACTGCCTGAACAGTCACTGGAGTTTCCTCTGCATCAATCTGGGGCATCCATCTTCTGCCTACAGGACTCACATGCCTGACAGACTTTTCTGGGAAGCAAGATTTTTGAAGGGCTGTCCATCTTGTCTTGGCAAGGTTTTGCAATCATTCTCTTTTGTGTCCTGTTTGTCCAATTAGGATAGCATACTGTCAACAGTCAAGGAAAACGTACTGTTTTGCCCAGTGACTACTTTTGCCACAAAGAAAGTAAATTCCGTCATCTCCTCTGAAATAGATTAGTGCTGTCAGAAGCAGACATGTCTCATCATAAAAAAATGAACCTATGCTATTAAAAGATCTTAAAGGCCATATTCCGTAGATCTCTAAAATGTTTGAAGATGACCTGTCTTTTTAAATATATGTCTGTTTGACATTGAAAATATACCTAACATGAATAAGTTTGACTATATTGGTGACTAATTATTAACCTGCATTTCCTTATCCTAAACAGTTGGTAATAGTAACTTTCAAGGACTAGAAATTTGCATTACATTGTTAAATGAGCTGTATAGGCATAATACCTTGAGGAAGATTATAAATAGATATACCATATGTTTTAACAAACAATCTCAAATTTGTATCAATATACAATATTTATATACAATATACAAAATTCCAATCCAATGTAAAATATGTAAAACTAGTAGTTGCTTTTAGAATCAGTTTCAATAATTTACCTTTTTGTCATAAAATACCCCCTTTCTTCTTTTCAGAGTAGATTCAATAATTTATCCTTTTTATCCTATCATCTCTACATCCTCCCACATTTTTGACCATTACCAATAACAATTATAATCAATCCTCCTAAACACTGAAAAAATTCATAATCTGTTGAATGACTAAAATCCACCCACTCTACTTCTTGTGAAAATGGGTATTGTGTTATTAAAGCTAAATCATACTGTTTGGGGGCAACAACATCTTTAGGGAACTCTGAAAAAAAGGGGGTTAATTGTCAAGCTGTATTATTTGTTATCTCATCTATGCATAATGGGAAAGTGCAGAGCTTGTTTCATGTCCTGGCTAGAGTGGTGTGTGTGGCTGGATCATCTCAGATAGCTACCATGAAACTGTTCTAAGCAGTGTCTGTGAGGCTGGATTATCTCAGCAAGTCACCTCAAAATTATTTTGAGCAGTTTGTAGTCCAAAGCTGATCTTTAGTTGGTATTGTACAGCTTAGTGGTGTTATCACAGTTTTGGTGGAATTGTCATTGTGGGGTTCCATATTCTTTTTGGAGACTTCAGAGATTACATTAGGTCAGATTAATCCTTTTCATGGTAATTTTTCCTATCCACTAGTTCTCTTTTCTTCTTTGGATCATTTGTCCAAAGGTCTTTAAATTCTTCAAGATAGTTATTTTTATTTTCCTCTAAAGACAAAATCAAAATCTTACCCCAGACCTAACTTTAGGGATGATCCTAATCTTTATCAATTTTGATTTATGGTTTCTGCTGAAATTTTTGTTTTGTCATATAAAACTCTTCTGTCATCCAGCGCACTCTTTTCTTTTCTTTCTTCCTTCCTTTCTGTAGGCTTTAGGTTCTTTAAATGCTCTGGGAAGGAGTTTCCTCCACATTGACAGGAAATGATGGAATGGAATTTGACATGGGAGCCTTCAAGAGGCCCCTCAAGGCAGTTAGTTCCCAATGACAGAGAATTACCTTGAAAGTCCCTTTTAGACCTGCATTCATTAGTCCAGTGCCTGATTTTGCTGTATCTTCTGCACAATACAGAAGTGACAGGCATTCTGTTTGAATTATGCTTAGGAAAAAATATTGTTTCTAGGAAGGTCTTGTTTAAAATACCTTTTTAAAGATGACCTTGTCTGCCACAATTGAAACATTTTATATTCCGATGGTTTTTCACAGCTTTGAAATCACCTCTCCTATCCAGGTATCATTATGGTCAGAAGCTTCAATATTAATTGTTTCTCAGATCCATTCCTCTAAAGGTGCTGACCTGGTCTTTAAAAGCATAATTATTATTTTGCATTGGGCATTAGCATTTTTAAAAGCCATAGTTTCAATCAATAACTGTGTGGCTTCTGAATATGGTATCATTCTATTACTGCTGATACCAATCTTTGTAAGAAATACATGAAGGTTTCCTTTTGGCCTTGTATAATTTTTGTGAATGATTCAATTTTCTTTTCTACTTCTCCAATTCTATCCCAAGCATTCAAAGCTGCTACATTAAAGTCAAGTCCAAGTCAAAGACTTTGCCTCCTAGAGTAGCATAATTTCCTTTTCTAATAATTGATATTGGGAGATAGCCATACCTTTGGCTTTAGCCTGTTCAATAGTTTTAGCTTCTTCCTTGAAGGAAGTACTCCATTGTAATTGTTATTGAGGCTATAGATGGGCAGCTTTAATCAAGTCTATCCAGTCTATAGTGATAACTCTATTAGTAACTGACTACATGTTTAATTAACATCTGCTTTACAAATGGTGAATGCATGCCATATTAGACTACCCACTTGCTTGAATTTCCCTAAATCTGACATTGTTGCATGGTTCTAATTAGCTCTTACAGAACCTCTATTATTTGATATTTTGTACAACATATTCCTACTGGACTTATTAAAGCTGATTTTCTTAAGACGTTAGACTGTTCCACTTTAAGCTTATATTCAATGCTAAACTTGGTTCTCCATTAATTTCCTTAGTCTGGGTTTGAATAGCTCTATGATCTGCTTTATTAAGTTTTTCTAAGGCCTATATCTTGGCACTCATATCAATGAACTGTTTTAGGGATAAACCAAGAATTATTAAGATGATAATTAACAAGTATGTCAACCCAGTTAAGTTGATCATCCCTTCATTTAATTGTTCCATTTTTAAATCATAATTGTATAATCATACAGAGACCTAACTCCACTGTAATTGTATTTCCAATTTTTAATTTGGACAAACACTTTATTTTTCAACTAACTCCTTCCTTTAAGAATTCTCAGTCTTACCAAATCTGCAGACACTTTCAGTGACCTCTGTACGTCTGAATGGGGAGAACTAGCCCGTGGCTGTGAACTGAGAGTATCAACCCAGGAAAAGAGGCTATAGGGAAAGCCCGCAGCCTACAGTGGAGGCAGGAAGGAAGGGGGAGGGGATGTACACAAGATTGTTAGGAAGAAACACATGTGGTGAATGCTGCTTTAAGACAAAAACTAGTCACTCTAGGGAAGGTAAGTCCCATGTATTTGGAGCACAGGTGCATCTGGAGTCTGGGTGTCAACTGAAGAGTGTTTAGAGTGGCTACAATAGACAAATCCCAAATCACCCAAAGATTTGGAGAAAAAATTTAAAAATTATAAAATAAAATAAACCTAGCCAGCAAAGAAGGGACTTCAGTAGGAGACTCACATGTAGCTCTGGCCTGGGCAAGTGGCCTCACAGGCAAAACATTTTTTTCATGAATTCACACCTTAATGTTGGGTGCCAGTTTTAACATGAATAATAAAAACCCAGAGACAGTTATTGGAGTTCAAGCTGAAGATCAATAAATAAATAAATAAATAAATAAATAAATAAATAAATAAATAAAAGCAGCCAAGCCATAGCTCTTACCTCTACCAAGCTGAATTGGCAATCCTGTATACAGGAATCCTCACAGACAATGCTCTCCCTGTCTGGAAACTAAATCTCACATGAGACCCTTAAATTTTCTCTTTTGTACATCCCTACTGCTGGGATTAAAGGCATGAGCTCTGTTATTCTTTTTGGCAAATTCACTCTTGTGTAGCACTGGGTTGTCTTGAACTCATGGAGATCCATCTACTTCTAACTCCTGAGTTCTGAGATTATAGGTGTGTACTACCACCACGTGGTCTCGATGGCTTGTGGCTGGCTTTGCATTCTGATTTCTTAGGCAAGCTTTATTAAATCATAAATAATATATCACCACACCACACATTCTCTTCTTACAAAAGAACTGTGAATTTGTATCTGTGTAAATGTGGCACCTTTTTGTTTTTCATTTTTTCTTTTCAGTGACTGGTTTTACTATTGCTTTTCTTTTCCATAATTTTTTTATTGATTCTTTGGAAATATCATATCATGCATCCTGATCACACCTACCTCCCAGTCCTTTCATGTTTGGCCCTGCACCACTTTGACCTTCCCCCAAAAGTACAATTTCAAATTAAACAAAAAAAAATGCTCAATCTGCATTATCCATGTACTCCCTGGATTATGGTCAAACTCTCATTGGCCTGCCTCATGAGACTGGAGTTGTTCCCTTCCATACCTCCACCAGCAGCCATCAACTATTGATGAGAGTCAACTTCAGCATCCTTATCACACTTGCCTAGAGTTCTCTTGATGGCTTCCTGCCTAGGCTGCCAGTTCTTTAAGTGGTGGTATTGGGGAGTCGGGATAGGGATAATCAATGAAGCTTTCCATGCCCCTCCTTTTCAACTGTGCATCTGCAGTCATATCACTGCAAAAGTAGCTTCTCTGTTCCCCATAGTCAGCAAAAGCATGGATCACAGCCTTCTACATGGTCTCTGGTGACAGCACAGACCACAAACACAGCCCCTAGCAGCAGTAGGAACATGGATCCAGACAAAGCCCTTGGAGGCAGCCCAGACCACAGACATCAGCATAGCCTTAGGTGGCAGCACAGAGAATGGACATCCGCATGGTGTACTACATTAGTGGTAACATGAGCCAAAGGCATCAACACAGATCACAACCACAGTAGGATAATGGACATGGCTCTTGGTGAGAGCACAAACACAGACATGTCATGGCCTCAGGTGACAATGCAGGCCACTCACATCAGTCTTGTTTGTCCTCACTGCTGTCCCATCTCCAGTTCTGCCTGTCTCCATGGTATGGACAGTGTTAATTTTTCTCTCTTTACCCATCTCTCTATCACTATGTGTTCATTGCAGTGATTGCTGACACCCATATTTCAAGGCAGGAGGCCTCAAGTGTAACATAGTTTAAAATCATTTTTAGGAGGTTATATGTAGTATTCCAGAACAATAGTAATAAAGTTATACTCAGTAAATAGTTCATTAAAATAGAAAAGAATATATTAATTGTTTATGAAGAAAATGTAAACTTCATTTATTTTTCTTTCCTCTCCCTTATCACAGGGAGTATACCAGAGTGAAGTTGACATTCTTCGCTGCAGAGAAGACTGTTATGGTGAGTCAGTTGGAAGCTGAGTTGTGGTTTATTTAGTGGGGATTTTAACATGGGTTGGGCCCTAAGACCTGTAAACATTGGCTTTACTGGATAAAACTGTGTTAGGATTTTTTCCAGTGCAAGAGCACCAGTTGTCCTGAGGGATGGTTCAATTAGTGTTTTGCCCCTATGCCCAGGTCAGGTGACCAATTTGCACACCAGGACCACTGTGGACCTCTACCAGAGTTTCCTCTAGCTTTGCTCTGCCCAGGCATAATTCACTCAAGCATGAAGGATTAAAAGAAAGAGAGGGTTCAGGAAGAGAATACGCCCTACCTGAGAACATGAGTGGCTTCTCATGGGAGAGTTGTGCTTCTATGACTTAGCTTATGTCTTATAGGATGTTGGAAACTTTTGAAATATCATTGTTTAATGGCTCCTAATCACTTCCTCTTTTCAGTAAGTGACATTATAGGGTGATTCTTAAGTACCTTGTATAAAATTGCAACCTGATAAGAAAAAAAATGACCCACAAAGGTTGCACAAAGGGTTTAAAGACATCGTTTTAGTATAATGGGATGTCTTGTGAAATTACTAGAAATTCCATGTTTACAACAGGGGGAGGAGGAAGCTATACACGTAGACCTTAAGCATGATTTATTGTTACTTTAAGATTCCTTTCTGAAATATCTCACATTAAAAGAATAATGTCTCTACGTGCTGATGTTGAAAGAAACAGTTAATTGTGGTAGAATTTTTGAGCTAGAATAGTAGATCTTCAGCTGGCCAGAGGCTTCACCTAGTCTGGGGTGAAGGGCTCCATCCCCTTACCATGTCCTCCTCATTTTCCATATTTTTGTCTTGCCTCAACTCACCTCATTTTACATTGGAACAAAATAGTTACAGATAAAATGTATTCAGACTTTACCCAGGGTTCTAAATATGAGATAAAGATTGTGCTGGTTTGAATAAAATAGCCCCCATAGGCACATAGAGAGTGGTACTATTAAGAGGTGTGCCCTCTTAGAGAAAGTTTGTCACTGGGAGTGATTTTGAGGTCTTATATGCTCAAGCCTGGCCAATGTGTCACTGTATCATCCTGCTATCTGTGGATCCAAATTTAGAACCAACTACCTCTCCAGCGTCATGTCTGCCTACATGCCACTGTGCTTTCTGACATGAAAATAATAGACTAAACCTCTGATTTGGTCCCCCCAAAAATGTTTTACTTTATACATGATGTCTGTTCACAGCAATAAAATCCTAACCAAGACAAAGACTGTCAATTTAACAGAATTTTTGAAAATAAAATTCAGAATGTATTTCTGTCACTGACATTTCTTATTGGTGACTTAGAGTTTACTACAAAATATTTTGATAGTATTTTCCTGCCTCCTCATTTGACTAGAGAGAGAAAACCAAAAAGGACCCTTTTTCTGAATGTAATTCAAGCATTAAATTAGTTGGCTTATCCCTAGACCTCTTTAAATAAACAACACAAACATCAATCCTAAAACTACTATAACATCTGTTCACTGTTGTTATATATGATACGATTGTAAACATGCCTTTTCCTTCACAAAACGTTAATTTCCTCTCTTTGGTTTATGTTACTTTATTGCATTTATTTTCCTCAGTGTTTGTTGTAGAACAATGCTTCGGGCATTTCAGTTAATCAATTTAATAATTTTCAACTGCCACAGACTACACTGCAAAAACAAAAAAAACAAAAAAAAACAAAAACTAAGACAAAACAACCAAGGGGGTGGGAAACCCTGGCAAAATTGAAAAACAGTGTTAATTGCGTATTCCATTAAAAATCATATTTACATCATATTTACCTCTTCATCAGAAAGGATCTTCTGGGCAAAAATGCCAGAGTTGTGTCTCTGGAACAGAGAAGGGAACAGGGTAATGTGGCTTCTGACAATTTTTCACCATGGGTTTGCCGACAGGACTGAAGGCAGCCTTTGTTTTAGAAACATGCTGATGTAGTTCAAAATATCTGCCTTCGAGCCACCCTGAAACCTTCTGCTGACATAAAGGAATTCATATTATATGTATATTATGAGGAAAAATAAAAGATCCAAAGGTTGCAATTGTGTTGCCGGACAGTTTAATTTGGAGGAAGCCTGCTGTAAGGAAAGGTAGGAGGGAAGGGAGGATACGGCAGGAGGAGGGCTAGTGGGGCTCCAGGCCAGGGCCTCTCTAATAGGTGCCTCCTCCCACTGGACAGGAGGAATGCAGGCAGAAAACACTTCTTCTTCAAGAGTGTAGCCCTCCTCCAGATCTTAACAAACATTTACGTCTAAATCCTGTAAAGTCAAGGAAACATCAATGTGGAGAAACACGTAAGAAAAACTAAAATACAGATAGGGGCATACATACATATATTTCTTATCATTTATTTTTGCAGTCAGAATTTCAAAAGCATGTCAATACATGTTGCCAACAAGGTTACTAAACTACTCAGTTATCAAATTAAGCTCCTTATGTAAGATGGAGTTAGAAAAACAGGCTCAAGTAAAACTCAAGACTAGAGTAACTTGAAGGATATTTTTAATCAGCACATTGCCGAGGAGTATCTGCATCCTGATAATTGAGATTACTTGAAAAAAACATTTACTTTAAAAATATTTGAACTGCATTTGCTGACACTGAACAAACATGTAAGAGCCAAGATTCTAATTTGATTCTCATACTTTATAACCATTCCATATAACTACAATTTAACACAGTAGGGACCAATAAATACATTGATACATAAGTAATTTGTGTAGTTAGTTAAATATTGTGCCATATTTTATTTATAGAATTTAGGTGATATTATAAAAGACATAGAACAAATCTCTACCCACTCTAATTTCTCTTAAAATTTAATTATATACTAACTTTAAACAAGTAATTGCCTGAAAAAAATCAATTTCCCATTTTGTTTTGTTTTATGGAAGAATATAAATGAACATAATTCTAAATTTAGTCATTTAGCAACTATAAATTAATTTAAAAAGATTTTGGAATGTTTAGAAAAACAGGTGTAAAAGTAGTCATCTCTTAAATTATTTAAAGCTACTATGTCTACAAATCATTTTGTTAAGGAGATGTCAAATATAACTGTACTCCCCCAGGCTATGTTAAATACTTCAATTATGAATTAACACATGTAGACTTCCAATTGAAAACTGCTTTGAATGTTTTCATCTGTTCAAAATGTTTTAAAACAGAGAGCAGAAAAGAGTGAAGTCATAGATTCATTTATGAAGTAATTCTAGCTTATTTGTCAGAAACACAAGATATGGCTAGGGTATGCTTTGGGTCTGAAATACCTCCTGCATGGTCCCCTGTGGATGGTGATGTTTTAGTAGGTGGTGGTATAGGAGTCAGGACCTTGCTGGAACTCAACCATTAGAAGAAAGACTGAGGATCAGAGCTCAGCAGAACAGTGAGTTCCCATCATTGCTTCCTGTCCACCAAGTCTTGCAACCCCCCCCTCCCAAATCCATCTCCTCCCCCAGGGAGCTGCACTGCTCTCCCTAGTGTGAAATCCAAAGTTTTAATTACTGTACCTAAGAGATCCATAAAATAAAATTGCCTCTAACCTGCAGGCCCCTTGACCAAGGACAGATACTTTCTGAAATGCTGGAAGATATTGTTTATGTCAGATAAGAAGCCACATGTTTTTGCTTCCCTAAAGAAGTTTGTTTAACCCAGCTATACCAGCTGCGCTTGATCACATGGTGATGGGAGGAGCACAGGCAGGAAATACATCAGGATGTACGCTTTGCAATGTCTAAATGTAGGCAGAAAGTACACAGGCAGGAAGTATGACCAGATTAGACCTGGTGGAAAAGATCGCGGGCCGGGGCAGGGTTTGTCTTTATAAACCTCTGCAAAATGTTACTTGTCGCTATTTTCTGAGAACTCCCAGAATGGTCCTGGCTATAGTCCATCATCTTGGCAGTATTTAACTAACTCTTGCTTCAACTTTGGCTCAAAATTGTTTTAGTGGTCTTATTCTCTCACAGTGAAATTAATTAATACCTGCCCACAATGATATTCTGAAGTCCCCTCAAACCATGGGTTACAATAATCTTTCCACACACTAGTTTCTCAGTCAACTATCTGTCACAGTGATATGAGGGTAACTAACAGGCAAAGCGATTCAGAACTGTTTAAAATGATGTAAGCTTAAGCAGAATGAGCTGGGGAAAGGCGCATACTACATCTCACTTCAGTCTCCCCCTTTATAACACTTTATGGTGAGAAAGATTCCTAGATCACTGTCCTTGATTAAAGAAGCACACCTGTTCTAGATTCTTTCCTCACTGAGGCCCCTGGATATGCCACTTCTCCTAACTTGTACAATTAAGTGATTAGATCTGATCATTGGCCTGACCTATTTCTAACAAAGTTGGGTCTCTAGTGACTTAACAGAAAAATGTCTAGGGGAGGTGGGTTGTAGAAATAAAGTGCAATTTATTCTCCTTCTGCAGTCTTGTTCATAAATACAGCAAACATGTAGTTCAGGCTCATGTGTGGGCTCATGTACTCACTATGAAGGTCCATGTACCCTGTAGCCAAAGTAGGCAAATTGATTCTGACAGGACTCTTGAAATAGTGTTGCAAATAGTCAAGGAGGAATTAAAATAATTTCAACCTCCATTTGTCAAACCCTCTCTCAACCAACATTAAACAAGGATCAATATGATCAAAATTCTAAATAAACAAAATACCAAGCTATTGGCCTTATACTTTTATATACTATGTGTTTCATAGCTCCTTAAGAAGTCTTTAGGAGGGCATTGGAGGGATGGTAAATGAGTGGTTAAGAGCCTTACCACTCTTGAAGAGGATCTGGGTTAGGTTCTGAGCACTGACAAGACGGTTTATAACCATCTGCAACCTCAGTTTCAGAGAATCTAATGATTTCATCTGACCTCCACAGCAACCAGCATACACATGGTACAATACATACATGAATCAAAGCTCTCACACAAGTAAAAATAAATAAATTCCAAAATAGTTTTTAAAAAGAAAACACAAAATATTCTTTGAAAATTATTTTGATTGTTTATACTTGCATGTGTGCTTGGTTATGCCTATAATAAAATGTGCAAGCAAATACTAACCAGCTGTAATCTATATGTATATACTTTTTAATAATTATGCATATATAGTTTTAAATGCATAAGTAAATGCTAATTATAATTTATTGTTACATGTTAGATACTTTATGAAAAATTAGCCAATCATTTAAAATCCCTCTTCACCTTCCATAGAAGCCAAAAATAAAGTAGAATAATCCCAAAATTTCTCTTCTTAAAATACCTATTTTTTCATGAGATAGGTAAAGATTCTATCAAGACATGCACACTCCCGTGTAGAGAATACTATATTTGAGAATATCTTTATTATCTCAAAGGAAATGAGGGCTATTGTAGATAATAATGATAGTATATCATAGAGGACTTTGTTTTGTACTGTGTAGGCAAGAATGCATGACTAAAGAAAACATATTTAATTAGTGAGGAGCATCCTTGGGGACTTAAGGAGTCAGGCTTGTGAAAAACAATGTTGTAAACATAATACTCTAATTGAACTGCATTCAAGTTTAATGAAATTGAATTGATAGCTAAAATTAAATCATGTGATATGTAGTTTTGGATGTTTTTAATCTTCCTCCATCAGTTGCTTTGAAAACAATAAAATACAATAAAACATTCTTTAGAATGGTGGGGGTTAAGGAGAGAGAAAACTAGATTTATGTCATAAATGTTTAAGATATAATTATAAAATTAAAATGCTTAATGCCTGAATTATAAGCAGAGAGGCCTGCTAATGGATATTTGTTCCAAAAAGGCAAGTTTACTTTTGTGAAGTTCTGTCCTCTATCAAGCATTATAGCTAATTTATTCACATTTAGTTATTTGTGTTTTCACTATAATCCAATGAGAAACATTTTCTGATAACAAATTTAATCCTCTAGGAAAGGTTTCACCAGCCTTTATTTTACCTGTATGTTTACCAAGCCCTCAAATCAAAATGGCCTAAGAAAGATTCAGGATTTGAAAGGATAAGGGGTTACAGTATTAGTAAAGAAAAAATAGCAGAAACCAAGTATTTCTTTTTCTATATCTTGCTTTCTTAAACTTTCCTTTTTGTCAGGCTCCTTCCCCTCTGTTTCTCTTCCCTTTCCTTCCTGGGTAGAATACCTTTGAACAAAATATGAAACACTCTTTTAACCTGGGAATTGTCATCTTTATTTTCTTCCTTGGGGGAATGGGGAGGGTGATTAAAAGTTTCATAATTTAATAAGACATATTTTGATAAAGTCCACTACCTATTCTTTCTGCTTGGAGTTGTTATATCCAATGGGAGATGAAATTGCTGTTCTTGAAGGAAAAATTATTCATTGAATTACATGAAACTAACCAATTTTCAACAAAGGACAATACAATAAAATCTGATGGTACCAAGATTAGTATTTGCATTACATCCATCAACCAAAGGATTTACATTCATCACATAGAAACCCCTCATATACAACAACCTAGTTGAAAACATCTTAAAACTTACTGTGTCTTGGAGGTCAACACCTTTAATTTCAGAACTCAGGAAGCAGAGGCAGGATCTCTGTTAGTTCCAAGCCAGCCTGATCTACAGAGTGAATTCTTAGACAGGATACAAAGCTACACACAGAAACCTTGTTTGGAAAAACTAAAAAAAAAAAAAAACAAAACAAAACAAAACCAAAAGACTTAGAACACTCAAATAAGGCAGGCAAATGTCCATCAAGCAATTGAAAGAATCTTTAACCCATTTTTTTCAAAAGGCAATGAAAATTAAAATCACAATTTATTACCTTTACTAAAACGATTAAAATAACCATTAAAAAAATCAAATACTAAGTATTGTTACCTGTGGGTGAGAGTTCCAAAACTGCAGTTGAGAATAACTGAATGTCTTATTGTCATTGGTAAAGCTGAGCATATGTATATTCTGATGTCACAACCATGCTACCTGCATATGTGATGGCTATTCTTGGTTGTCAACTTGACCTTATCTGGAATGAACTATAATCCAGAAGCAGAAGATACACCTATGATCCGGATCATGAGGCCGGAAGACACAGGCCTTGAAGTAGGAAGACACACCTTTAACATGGGCCACACCTGTTGGAATCCTATAAAAGAGAAATGGAAGAAGAAAGGATTCATTCATTCTGTGCCTGTTTGCCCTGGCCATGCCAGCACATTCATTCCTTCACTGGCATTATAGCCTAGTTCTTCAGGAGTTTAGAATATGCAGAAGACTAGCTGAGACACCCAGCCTCCTGGGACTGAGCAACTACTAGAATCTTGGACTTTTTGTTCACAGCTTGCTATTACTGAACTAGATGGATTGCAGCCTGTAAATCTTTCAAATACATTCTCTCTTTCTCTTTGTCTCTGTCTCTGTCTCTGTCTCTCTGTCTCTGTCTCTCTCTCTCTCTCTCTGTGTGTGTGTGTGTGTGTGTGCACGCGCGTGTGTAAAGAGAGATGTATTCTGTAAGTTTTGTGACTCTAGAGAGACCTGACTAATACAGCATACTCAACACAAATGTGCAGATCTGTTCAGAGAAAGAAGACCTATAAAACATATAAGCAATGATCTAATTGAAAGTAAACAGTGCCATGTTCATACCATGAAGTAAAATCTGATTAAAGTCTCATTAAAATCACACAGAGCAGAAACCAGGTGTGAAAGTGCATGTATTATTTATGGAAGACATGAAAGCACACCACATACATCTTAAAGGTTGAAAGAAAGATTACCTTCCACACAAGGGATTTCTTGAGCACTATTACAGTTAGCTTTAAATGAGAATTAACTGAACAAGGTGCTCATTATGTATAATCTCACCTCTCTACCTATATATCATTATCTATCTATATATTTATATATTATTTATATGATATAGTTTGATAAAAAGTTTTGAAAATTAATAGGGCATAGTAGTATATGGCTGTAATCCAGGATTCAGGAGGCTGAGACGGAGAAAAGACACTTGTATAAGGATCAAATTGTCTTTTTAAGTGAGTTAGAGACCAGTCAGGACTACATAGAGAGAATTTATCAAAAAAAACCTTTTAAAATGTAAAAACATTAAAAGAAAAGTATGACGGTATATTATATCTTAGACACCATTTTATATTTTATGTATATAGAGTAAATGATAGGAGTAAGGTTCTTTGTCAAATAGATACCAACCTAATGGAAACAATGTAACATAATGAAAGAATAGCTATATGGGTCTTTAATCCTCATCTCAATCCCGACCCCCTCAGTCATAGCTGATGGATGAACTTGAGAGTTCTTGCCTTCATTACTTACAGCTGAAATGATCCCAATATAGCTGATAAACAAATGAATGAAGAATAGATTGTGTGTGTGTGTGTGTGTGTGTGTGTGTGTGAGAGAGAGAGAGAGAGAGAGAGAGAGAGAGAGAGAGAGAGAGAGAGAGAGAGAGAGAGAGGGAGAAAGGTGGGGAGAGAGAGCTGTTGAAAGAGACAGAAAGGAAGGAAAGAGCTATTGAGAAAGAGAGAAGGAGAGGGCTGAAGGGATAGATGATAGATAGATAGATAGATAGATAGATAGATAGATAGATAGATAGATAGATAGAGTGAGCAACAGACAGAGGAAGGAGGAGGTGTTGAGGAGGAAAGAAGGAAGAGGCATCACAAAATATCCATCAGGAGAAAGTATGACATATTCTAGCCATCTGATTGGGAAAAGATTTGCGAAGGAAACCTGGATTTCTAATTGTGGGTATAATAAGCACTGAGTCAAAAGCTAACTCTTAGCTGCCTTTACCATTATTCTGCATGCATTCCTTTGTTTGAGATGACATGAAAAACTTGATGCTACCTACTAATACAGAAACATTTTAGCCTTATAGGTAGATTGTGATCCTCACTGAGTAAAAATTCAGGTCATCTCTATCATCTCTACTGTAAAGAGAAGTCATCTTGTACCCAACAATGGACAACTGTTTCTAAGTGGTAATGTTGAGTGAGTCAGTTTATAGCTGTCAGATGCTCAAAGACTGACACTTTGGATAGGAGGGAGAAAGGATGATGTTAGCTAAGGCTCCCTGCCACTCTTATGAGCAAGCAGAACTTTCACCAATTGTGGCTTGAGACGGGCTTGGTTTAATTTAATTGTCAGAAGGAAAAAACTCTCAAAATATTAAAACTATTATTTTCTTCCTGGCAGTGGTGGTACATGTCTTCAATCCAGCACTTGGGAGGCAGAGGCAGGCAGATCCCTGAGTTCAAGGTCAGCCTTTTCTATAAAGGAGGCTCTAGGAGACCCAGGGCTACACAGAGAAACCCTATCTTGAAAAACAAATAAAGATTGTTTTCCTATTTCCTTTCCTTCTCTTTAATTAAAACAGTGAACATTATCTTTAGGAGTAAGTAAATTTTTTTGTGTGAAACTCCTTATATAAAGAATTTTATGAATTATTTCCTATGATGTATATTAACAAAGAAGGAAAGTTCATGTTCTTGGTGTTGTGGTTGCTTTGCTTTTCAGACCGTACCTCAGTGTGTCACCCTCATTGGTTTCAAACTTGGAATCCTCCTGCTTCACTTTCCTGAACTCCTGAAAGTGTTCTATTCTTTCATTTCTTCTATGAAAAGTTTATCTAGGTATCCTAATAACTAATAGACTATTATTAAATGCCCCCCTTTTGAGGAAAAGTATAATAACTTCATTTTGTTTCTTTTTTTAAAAATCAGTTTTAAATTTTGCCCTCACCATAGAAACGTGTATTTATAT
Source organism: Cricetiscus sungorus (assembly GCA_030556225.1). NCBI lineage: Eukaryota > Metazoa > Chordata > Mammalia > Rodentia > Cricetidae > Cricetiscus > Cricetiscus sungorus. The sequence goes on from JANBXA010000253.1 coordinate 14,155,289, forward strand.
ATCTAAAAGGTAGAAATGGGGATAATAAAACAGATAAAAATTAAAGCAATATTTTATTGCCTTAGATTTCTTTTTCTATATTTTTAAGTCAAATCCAACAGGCAAACAAGCTTCAAATTAAATATGTAAAAATAATGCAACACAGCAGTGACTTCTAATTCTCTCAAGGACTAGAAATTGCTGGGGAGCTTTTTATATTTTAATGGGAAGAATAAATCTAACTTGAGCAGGAGTCACTTAATTTACAAAACAGTATTCAATAAAATATTCCTTCAAGTTTCACATTCATCATAAAGGCATAACTACCTTATTAAGCATATTTACATGTCACTTCAAAAACCATCTCATTTTCTAAACTGCCTTTTGGTCAGGTTTCACTGGAGGGACAGGACACATCCCACTTGGTCCCTTAAGGAAATCTTCATTTTTTTGTTTGATGTATCTACAACCCGTTGTGTATTACCAAGTGGATTTATTTAGCTGCTCTGCTTTTCATTTTTAAATTGTCGTTTGACATACTTTCCTGGTTGAATTATTTTGAAGCACTATGGGACCCTATAAAGTTCTTCAATGTGCAACTAGTGGCTGGTTAAATGAGCATATGAGAAACCTTCATCCAAAAGCACAGATTTCTATTTCTTCTCAGTTACATTTCTAGAAATTACATGTTTGTGGAAAAGACCTGTTTTAAGCTTTTAAGTATCCTTTTCCATTGTGCTTTTACAAGATGAAGGTATTCAGTAATTTTAAATAGAATTAATTTTGTTCTATCAGATTCTTCAATTTTTTCTTAGCATTAAACCTTCAACACTTGGGTAATTAATTGGTTTTCTTTACAAGATGGCTGTTGTTAAAGGGATTGCTTTCAGAGAAAATTATATGCAGGGAAAGTGACAAGAGACTATTTACAAATACCCAGACGACCATCAGATCAAGTAAGTTTCTAAATTGGTTTTATTAATGTCATCAACATTTTAGCGTTGATGTCAGTAGCTAATAGCATTCACTACATGTGCTCTTAGATGCTCAAGGAACCTTGTGACCCTCCTGCTGGCAGGTTTGTTACTGGAACTACTGTGATCTCAGCATCATGCCATTGATTGGGAAGTAAACAGGTGAATCACATCCAAGAAATTACATAAAACTTGTTTATCATTTGTAATTAATGGATTCATCAACTATAATCCAGAAGTATTTTCCTGACATTTTATATTGTTTCCTCCATTATATAAAGTGGGCTCATGAAATAAAGAAGCTAAAACAAATTACTCACTATGAAAAAAAAACTGACACAAACACTCACTTACTTAGGCATGACATTTTCATATCTGGTAACAGATCATAAACATAATTTGTTTTCTGCTTTAAACTGAATACTGCCACCATGTCTTAAAGAAGTCCAAATAGGATTTTCAAGGTGGTGATATATACAATCACACATATTTTCAATTACTCTATATTCAACCATTGTAATACACAGGCTTATTGGCTATGGAATCCAATGAATATTGTCATTTAAACAATCTATTTCTCAAAAACATTTTTTCAACAATATTGTGTTAGGTATTGCCTCAGCATCATCATGTAATCATAATATATGATAAATAATGGCATGTCTTTGCAGAATGGAAAAGAAACATGATATTTAATAAGGAAACAATTTACTTTTAAGTTTTGACCATATTCACTTAGAATAATTACATTAGGTTTGAAGGTATTTTCTAGTATTATAATAAGTATTCCACAGACCTAAATGGATTCTACACATTTCATTCCAGGTACTTAATTCTGGGAATTAACATGAGGCTTATTCAAAAGCTCTATCCATCAATGTTTGTTGCAACATGATAGCATTATATGTACCAAGTCAACTGAATTTTTAATCATCATAGTTTCAAAATATTCTTTATTCATCTCTTCAACATGCTAAGTCTTTTACCATAGTCTTGTCTGTGAAAATACTTTCTACTTAGTCCGCTGGTTGGAACCATCCTTTTGTACTCCCTCAGATGTGGATTCTATTTTAGAAAACGGAGTTTATTTTACTTAACATTAATTTCCCTAGGTACTCACAAACACTAAACAAAATATTGGTTCCAAAGTTGCTGAATACTCAAATGTATTAAAAATGAATAATTTGCCTATGAAATGTGACCCATTTACCAGTACCTACACAAAAGACATCTAGAACTCTGCAAGCATAAGCCATTTTATGAAGGAGCAAGAGGCAAAGGAGATGGGTAGCTGCTGTAGAGCACAAAAGCCCCAAATCTTACTGATTTCTGTTCTCAGAATTCCTTTTGGTCATGCCACAATGAGAGGTTGCTGGTGAGCCTTCCCCCAAGCAGTATTCAAACCTGCGTCTTCTCTCAATATCTCATCTTCCTCCTCTTGTGAATAAAGAAATGTATCGTTTCCTTAATTTTAACATAAGTAAAAGTCACAGGGGCATCATTTTTCTGAGTTATTTGCCCCTGTTTTCAAGCATTTATAAACTATCTCTTATACATCGGTGGTAATTCTATGTAAAACACATGAAGTATAACACATTTCTGAAATAAGGCAAGGCCAAGTGAAAGTGAACACCTTTCTACTTTCCTACTGAAGTATTAACTAGTGCATCTGAGAAACATTGAAATCCACAAAATGTACCTTTAATTGACTTAATTCATTGTTGTTTAGTAAAAGGAGGAAACATTATTATTAAATGCTTGCAAGTGACTTTCTGTTCTGTAGAAAGAGCAATTCCAAAGTGTAATGGCATTCTGCTGTTTAGTACTGTCATCCACCATGTACCAAAGCTCACCATCTTTTGTCAACAATCCTTCATGCATGTCTTTGTAGCTTTTATCTTGTACGTCTCCTTAGCACTGGTTTTACCAATTTCTACTCATTCAATAGTTAGTTAAATAACTACTTAGTTATATTTCTTTACCTGATAGATTATCTTAGATTATCAGTTTTAAGTGCTTGAAAAGCATCACCACATCAAAAACTTAAAGTATTCTTTTAAAGATGTTTTAAACTTCTAAATTAAATTGCAACATCAGCTTTTGTGATACTACCTTGGCCACCTTTTGCACCAACAGTAATTAACAACTGGTACAAAAGATTCTAGATCAGTAATGTCACAGATCCAATGCTACAGTATCAAGACTTGCATCACCTCTGTGTAACAAATCATTTCTAGACATTTTAATATTATATTACAATGTAAAAGTCCCATGATCCAAAAATCCTCATATTCACAATAAAAACATACTACTGAAAAATTTATAAGCAATATGACACAATTATTATAGTCTATGCTCATTGTGAGTTGTTTTGCACATACCAACAACTGAAGTAATTTTAGCCAGTGGGCTCTGATGTAATAGTACTGGGTAAGGAAATATATCCCTCCATCTTTAAGAACACCACAGAAGATTCAACCAAAAAATAAAAATTGTAAAAGTGAGTCAGTCATAAGTGTATGGGACTTGACCAATTATAATCTTGGTTACTTAATGTGTAATATTTATAAGCAAAATCTAATTTTATAGGAATATATGCATAAATGTTTATTAGACAAAATTATACTACTGCATTCATATATATTATAGAACTAATTTTATAGAAAACATTTTAATTGATAGTCAATTGATATGAGACTATCTATTTGACTTTTTACTAAGCACGAAGATTTGGCTGTAGCAAAGTTACTATAAAAAAGTGCCTTAAAAAACAAACTGAAAAGCATACAAAATAAATGGAGTCCATTTTTTTTTTATCTCAATAACTGTGCTATAGAGTAAAGCAAGAAGTGGACTCCTGTCATTTAATTTTATTATGCAGTTTAATCATATAAATTGTCTTTATATTTTGTGTATGTTTTTTCTGGTATTATTCATATATATACAAAATATTGTTTCTTTGTGTGTAACATATCCATAGACCAATTATAGTTCACACTTTACTTTCTTCTTGAATAAAGAGATAACTTATACAGGACTAGGCATAAATCATTTTAAGTAATGGTGTCAGGATGGTTGTGAGGTTAGTCTTCAGATAATTTATCTTTTCCTAGTTTATCTTTCTTCTTCCTTTCTTTTTATCCTTTATCCATTACATATTTTGCTTCTTCCTTCCATGTTTTTCTTGATGTGTACCAGTAATTAAGCTTATTGATGAACCATATGTGTCTTGGTTAGTCTTTTGATTGGAGGCTGATGAGGACCAGGCCAGCATGTGATTTTATTAAAGGTGTTGATACATGTTACCTGACATATTCCTTTTTAAAACTACATTTAAGCTGCTCTATCACATGACAGTATCTTAGCAATACAGTTTATACTTACCAGATACAATGGATCAAAAGCAGATGGAGAATAGTTAATGAACTCAAGGCATGCAATAGTTATCATTAACTCAAATGATTATCTATACAGCTCATCTCTCTAAAAGATTCTCAGCTGATTCAAATGGTTATCATCTCTTATAAAACCCTGTATCCACATTGATAATATTATGAGGAAAACTTGTTTCAACTCTTATCTTACTGGGCTTTGCTGATTGGATTTTAGAGAGGCTGAGCTTATTGCACTTCAACAGATGAGGTCAATATTAAAATGCAACCTGCACCTGGGTTTCACATTCACTCACTAACACTCCCTGAGAATTGACACTTGTACAGACAAAACCACAGACAAATAAAATAAAATGAGGCATAATAAAAAATGTATTGCATATCTCTGAAAGGTATAGATTTAATGAGAAATGGTATATGTTGAATCTTGTAAGTTTTGTGTAAGTTATTGTGCTTGCCATTGTGAAAATTCCCATGTGTATTGAAATCAACAGAACTGTTGCAAATATGCAGAAGTCCATCAACTCAAATTGTATTACTCTTCTAGGGCATCAAATTGATCTCTGTAATGCATTAATTAAATTTCAATAAGTAAATCTAAATCCATTCAATTTTAAGTCCAGATTTTAGTTTTCCCTAATAGTTTATATCCTCTGAGTGCTTCTCATGGGTTACTTGTAAATTATTAACAAAGGAAAAGGCCTTTTGATATACATATTTTGAGATTCATCTGAAAAAAAGAGGAAGAAAGGTGAGATGTAGCAATAATGACCATCCATTCAATCATGCCTCCAACCGTCCAACCATCCAACCATCCAAACATCCAACCATCCATACATCCATACATCCATACATCTATACATATATCCAAGTACTGGCGTATTAACTGAAGAATAAGTCTGACTTGTGTTATACCAATAATCACAGTGGCAAATACTAGAAAGCACAATAAAATAAAACAAATTTTGTTCTTAATCACTGTGTGTGAAAAAAAATCAAATTCTACCTACCACAGTGGCATTAATGAGTGCTATACAACTCGCAAAAATAAAAGGAAACAATACAGATTGAGAGAATGAGAAGGCAAGATAATTTTGAATAAACATATACAAAAGTACAAGCATAGATGTGGTAGCATTCTATTAGTGTAAAGTATAACTTTTATATGTTTATAAAAGATATTGTGGAGAGTAACTAAGTTTACAGCAGTACTTGTCTGGGATTTATTATGAAGAGAGTGATTTAATATATGTACATGTGTGTATTTATATTTATATATTAGTTAAAATATGGAACAAATATATTTATTTGATAAAATAGACTTTTAATAGAAATATAACATATTTTCCTGAGAAACATAATTAAAATAAAGTTAATATTAGTACCAAGTAATCAAAAGAATCAGTACAATGTAATACCTACAACATATATTAATTATTTACATTGGAAATTTAGAAAATGGGCATGTGGTTTTTAGCATCATTACCTTATACAAACTAATTGTTCAATAAATACTAATTAAAGATGTTAATGGTTAAATGGCTAGCATGGTAAATGCATAGAAGACATAGAAAGTAGATAACAGTAGCAGCAGAATACAGATAATTTATATTAAAAACTAAAGTTAGGCACATATGGTATATAAGGATTGAAGTTACCTGAGGAAATGACTTGTGTGGGTCTAAACTATTTTTGAACAGACATTGGTGTTAGTCACAATGATATATTTAAGCATGTACCATAATGAACAAAAAATAAAGAGTATTTAAAATTAAAATAGTCAATTTTAAGGAACAACTGATCCTAGTGTGCTTGAATGGCTTGTTTTATGTCAACTTGATACAAGATAGAGTAATTTAAGAACAGGAACCCTCCATTGAAACTAAAATTTCCCCAACATATTGGTCAGGGGGAATGCCTATGGTAAATTTTTTGATTGATCAGTGATGTGGATGGCTCACTTCACTATGGGCACCTCAGGTAGGTTGTCCTGGGAGCTATGAGAAAGTAGACTTAGAATATCATGGAGGGCAATCAGGCAAACAATCTATGGCTTCTGTATCAGTTCCTGTATCCTACTTCCTCCCTTGACTTCTTTTGATGATGGGAGAATGGACTGTGATATATTTATAAGTGTAAATGACATAAACCATTGCCTTTTTGTCATGATGCTTTATCACAACAATTGAAATCTTATCTAAAACAGGTGCCCAGACCCAAGTGATGCATTAATAAAACAATTTCTGCTCCGAAGGCTTAGGAACCATCTCAGAAAAGGGAGAAGAAATGTTGTAGGAGCCAGAGGACCAGGATGTTTACTTGAAATTTGTGTCACCTAGCTATGGCAGGGAAGCTATGAAACAAATATGAAATCTCAACAACATGGTTGACTAAACAAAACCTGAACAATTCCAATACCAGTTAACATCCTAATGGATATGAGAGAAATTTTCATGGAACCTGATCCCCAGAAGAAGAGCAAACAGCAAATAACTTCTGAAAGATATAGAATTAGACTTCATCAAGGATTAGCCCTATTGATTCATTTGTCAATACCAATGATCAGCCCTACAAAACTATTATTAATATGAACATTGGATGAACTCAGTAGGTTGTATTTATATGCTTATTTGTTTATACGTGTATATATAACAGCAATTGTTAGAGAGGAGGCCATGAATTTGGGAGCAGGGGACATGAAAGAGGAGGGAGATGAGGGAGAGGGGATGTGATGTGTGCGTGTGTGTGTATCTATAATCTATAATATGTATATATGTATATATATATATGTGTGTGTATATTTACATTTTAATTTATATAATTACAATTTAATTATATACAACTAATTAAAATATAAAACAATGATATATATCATGAGTGTGTTTAACTAAGTTGTCAGTTTTGTGGTGGGTTGGGAACTTACATCGTTAGCCTTTCTATCCACAAATGATATAACTTACGTTTTGAAGTTTTCTCTTAGATTTGTCATAATCAAGCATATATATTATTAACAACCATAACATCTTAAACAAGTTAGTTCTTTGTGGAAATTTGCTGTATAAGATTAACGGAAATCCTCAAATCCTGGATGTTTTGTCTGCATATCTGCTTAGTGTACTCAGATGCCAGAAGAGGGTTGGAGTCACTAGATATACAAACAGTTGTGAGCTACTACCATGTATGTACTGGAAGTTGAACCTGGATCCTCTGGAAGAGAAGCCAGTGCCTTTAAACCCCAGCCATTCCTCCAGCCCTTATTTTTGATTTAAATTTTGTAATCATGTGTATTTCTATTTATGGGACATTGTTTTTCATTTTTTGTGGGTTAGTGAAATGTTGAAAATAGTCAGATGAGGGTGTAGGAATCATCTGAACCTGAAATTACAGATGATTGTGACCATTCAACATGGCTTCTGGGAATCCAACTGGGTCTTTTCCAAGAGCCTAGTTGCTGAGCTTTTAACTGCTGAACCATCTCTCTAGCCCGCAATCTTCAGGAAATATGAATATGTATATGTGTTCAGGGCTGACCATTTCGCATTGGGTAACCAATTGTTGTGCTTTTCCCCAAGGAAGACTATACCTCCTACTCACAGCATTCCTCAGTTGCCTATAATTTTTGTATAGGATTGAGGTCTTTTAAGCTCTCATTTGAACCTCATTTTAGAATCTCTCAATTCAACAACCAGTCAAACAAGAGTAAGGACTGACACAGCACTGAGCCAGGGCAGAGGGGCAGGTTCCAAGGGAAAATCTTGTCTGAGGCACAGTGGGAAGTGAATACATCCTCTTCTCCTGGTGATTTCTCCTAATATATGGTCACAATCTTGCATACGTCACCTGGTACTGACCCTGGTGAGACATAAGAAGAGGAACCAGAGTCTGAGGACCAAAGATTTGCCGTTGAATCATGTCCTTTTAAGAGAATCCTCACTTTCAAGACATGGCATGTGCTATGCTTTGGAAAAATCCTTATGTTGAAAGTTGCTGCACAGGGTACCACTATTGGGTGCATGTGCAACTGTTACAAGTTGGCCATCATGGGAAGAAAGTAAATACTCAGGGGTAAGCCTTGAGTCAATTTGGGGACTCCAGAAAAATTTCATTTTTCTTTTCACATCCTGGCATCTGTGTAGAACAGAGTCCTCTTCTACCATTCAATCCCACCATCAAATGCTAAGCTATCACTAGCCCAGAACAACAGGCTGAAAAAAAATCTGCATGGAAATTTTTGAAACTGTGAACCAAAACATACCTTTCCCAATTTACGTATGTAAATTGGCCTCAAAGAAATAATTATAATATATGTGTAGAAACTTCAGAGACCAACTACAAACTTTAACTGATTTTATTTACTTGCAAAATTTAAGTTACTATTTCATTGAATACAGGTTAATGTAGCACAGACAATAAAAACTCAGAGGCTGATACTGGGATTCAAGCTTAAGATCAGAGAAGCAAAGCAGCAACCACCAGAGAGCTCTTACTTCTGCCAAGGCTGGGGAGATTCTCTCCTCAGTGTGGCTGGAGACTCAATACTAGAATGGGAGACCCTGTTTCTATCTTATATACCACTGTAGTGCTGGAATTAAAGGTATAAATTCTGTTTCTCTTTTACACTGATTCACAGGGTGGCCTTGAATTCACAGAGATCCATCTGTCTCTGTTTCCTGAGTCCTGGTATTAAAGATGTGTTCCACCACTGCCCAGACTCTATGGCTGGCTAGTGGGGCTGGTTTTGCATTCTGGTCTTCAGTAGCATTATTAGTTCATAAACAATATATAAGCACAGAATAAAGCAGCTAGTTTCCTGACTTCAAAACAGAGTTTAGAAAGGTGGATAAACAATGAAACACATGTAACTGAGAACAGCTACTAGATATATGACAACTGTGTATTGATTATTTTCAAATAATGTAAATCATCCCAGTTACTTAATTTTATAAACAGAGTAATTTTTAAAATACTAATATAATTTACTTCAGTTATATAAAATTAATCATAATTTTAATCACTATATATATTGTTATTTTAGAATTGCTTGATTATAACAATCCTACTCCATACTGCTTATTTTCATGTCCATGAAAAATAATGAAGTTTAGCTAATACAAGACAGTGTGGGTGACCAATATATGTATAAATCAGATACCGACACTTGATTCAGAACCACAGAGTAATAAGTTGCATCTGATATCATCTCCACATAAAATCACAAAATCCTCCACCTTCCTATTCAAGGCATTTCATTGAAAAGAAGATAAAGACTGTCAACCACATTATTAAAACAGTTAACAAAGATACTTTCAGATGATGATGAGGGTCAGTAAAGAATAGGATATTTGGCAGTGATAGTCACCAAGCAGACACACAAGGAAGATAAAAGTTTCAAGAAATACAGACAAAGAAGAAAGGGAAAGGATAGATGAAAGTTTGGGGGAATGGCAGATACAAAACACTAATAGTAGGTAGAGTGATGGACTCAAAGCTTGAAATAGTAAGCTTCTGACAAGCCAGCAGAAGAAAGTAAGAGATGTAGAATTTCCACAACTGGGAAGCTATAAAAACACTCTGGAAAACTAAGATTCAGATAAATGCCATATAGAAAAATTGAATATTTATACAGACAATGGACTTGTAGAGAAATCACAGTAGAATATTAAATTAGCTCTTGTAAAAATTCAGGAATAGTTAGCATTAGGTGGCTATTTTGAAAAGCATAAAAAAATTGGCTTTGAAAATAATTGTTTTGTGTATAATATCCCTGGATGCTTTTGTGTTATTTTCAAAATTAAGATAAATCACCCCAAAGATTGAAGAAGTTAATCATTTCAAAGATCACCTTCATAGTTTGCAAAGAACACAAAGCATCAAAGTTCCATGTTAAATTTTATTATCCTGTGATGTTACCCCTTCATAAATACATCATTTATAATTTTGGCTTTTTGGTTATTTTACCTTGGAAATTTAAGGAAATAGAAATAAATGAACATTTCATAAAGATATCTGGAGACATTCCTATTTGACATATGGTATAAAGCCCACACTGATTAGAGTGGAAATAAAGAAATTAGACTCTTACAGGCTATCTGTATATTAAATTACTAATTCCAGGGTGCTACTGAAGAAATTATTTTGTAAGAGTATTTAGTTGAATTTTATTCTCATCTCTAGGAAGGAATCCAGCAGAAGCAAATAGGTATAGAGACTTTCATTGCCCGTTAATATAAGACAATTTTTAAATATAGCCTGGGGCAGAAAAAGGCAGATGCTGTCATAAGGCAGATGTTGTAATAAGAGTAGAGTTATTAGTTATTTGTTTCTTATAAATAAGGTCAAAGTTATGTTAATAGAAGCAATATGACTTTCTCACAAAAACCAGATGGGGACCTTGGAAATTTGTGAATCATCACAAAGGCTGCTGTGGAGTGTGTGTGTGTGTGTGTGCGTGCGTGCGTGCGTGCGTGCGTGCGTGCGTGTGTGTGTGTGTGTGTGTGTGTGTGTGTGTTTTGTGGTGATACTTCTAAGATAAAGTGAAGCATTCTGCCACAATCCATGATATATTTTCTCACTCTAAATGGGAGGGTCATCAATTAAATTCCCTCAACAGAGCCAGCAGGTAAGGAAGTCCTAACATCCTTCTTTTCTCTTCAGAGTGGAAGAAAGCTCACAGCTTGCAGAAGACGCCTCCAACTGCAAAGCTAAAAAAGTGGGAATGATTAGAAGCAAGGTTTTGGGAGATCTTGAATGTGTATAAGTGGCCATTAGTGATTCAAGCAGAAGGGGAAAGAAGTGACAGAGAGGACTGACGGAAAGGAACAGAGAGGGGAAAGGCTGTCCATATGTGACAGCTGTATGCTGTGCATCTGAGACCCGCTTCCAGTCATGGATCCTGTTGGAAGCAGCCAAGTAGCTGCAGCACCTCAACCTCCTCCATTTTAACAAGAAGCATAGTAGTTTTATTTTTGTTGCTGTGATAAATATCATTACCAAAATCAGCTTGCAGAGGAGAAGACAGTGTTTATTTACTCTTTTGGCTTATAATACATTGCCATTTAAGGGAGCCAGAGCACAAGTTTAAGGAAGGAACCTGGAAGGAGGAACCAAAGCAGAAAACAGGAAGGGATTCTGGTTACTGGCTCTCTCATGGCTTTCTCAGTTTATCTTCTTATCCAACACTAGCCATCATTCCAGGAGTGGCACAACCACAATACACTGGATCTACCTACATCGATCATTAAGAAAGGCATGTCCACGGGCCAATATGTTGAAGGCAATTCCTCCATTGAGGCTCTTTCTTCTCAGGAAACTCTAGTTGTGTCAAGTTTACAAAAACTACCTGGCACAGGTATCTTTGGGCCAACTATCTGAAACAGAGAGCCATGGCTTAATAATGACTACAGGAAGAGATGCTTATAGTAAAATTGAGGTTAGAGAAGTCTGGCTGTATCATAGTCACAAATAGGCTTTGATGGCATTCTAAGTGTGCTTAACTGGAAACAGAGTGGGATCTACCCACAACTGTATCAAGAGCTAAAGATCGCCACTTAAAAAAAGGTCTGCCCAGCACCAAAATGGACAATTGGCTCCCATGGCTGCCAGGGTACGGGTCATAATCTATTTGCCTTACTGGGTTTCTCTGTAGCTTTGGAGCCTGTCCTAGAACCAGGCTGGCCTTGAATTCACAGAGATCCGCCTGTCTCTGCCTCCTGAGCATTGGGGTTAAAGGCTGTGTACCACCACCTGGCCTGTGTCTCAGGGGACATGGCCCTTGATAAGGTCAACACCACAGTCCCTGTACAACAGCAGAGCACTGGCTACACCACAACTCCTTTGCCACTCTTGAAGTCACTATTCTCTTTAGAATTCTCCATTTTCATAGAACTCTTTTAAGGATTAAAGTTATTTTGAGGGGAAGGAAAGGGCAGCAATGGACATGCTAAAGTAGAAGAGGGAAAGCCCATGGGGACTTAACCGTACACAGGCAACTAAGGAATGCAGAAGGTGGGAAAAATAGTCTTTTCCAGGGAAGTGCATACCAGCTGGCTACTTAATGGTCAGCCCTGAAACATTCATACAAGTGTCATTATATAGATGGAGAAGTTTGTGTTTAGTAATATATATATATATATATATATATATATATATGTGTGTATTGTGTTTGTGCATGTGTGTGCATACTCATACACAACACGTATATGAGGTAGCAAAAATTAATGAAAAAAGAGGCCATGAATTTGAAATAGAGTAAGGAAGGGTGTTCTAAAGGGTTTGAGAGGAGAAAAGGAAAGCATGAAATAGGAAAGCATGGAAAGGAAAGCTTGGAATAATTATGTTATAATATAAAAATGTCTAGAGGCTATAGATAGTTCAAGGTTGAGCATTGAAAAGAATTCCATATGGCTATTTCTTTTGCAATAATAATATCATCAATTCCAGATTCCTAAAATGTACACTAGAGAGTGGCAGCAAAATTCCATTTCTAGCTATGGCTCTGGGGATATCACAATAGTTTTGCCATCAGGATAATGACGTACATGGAGATAAATGACAAACACTCAAACAGCAGAGATACCTCAGACTTAGAAACAAGAATGTGAATACTGATCCTGAAGTGGGAGGAAAGAAGAGATGCTCATTTGTGACACTCCTCAGGTCCTCGGGAGGGAGCAGGAATTTAAATCAGTGTTTATATGTTGTGCATATGCATTATTAATATCCTAGGAAGAATTATCCCCAAGCCAGGTGCTCCAATGCGGAAGCTCATACTTTGCAGACTTCATAACATCCAGTTAATAGCAAAAGACTACAAGAAAAGAGTATGATCTGGGCAAGTCATGAAAGAGATATAAAAAAAGAGGCTCACTGATTTAAAAAGCTGAGCAATCAGTTTTATAAAATTCCACTCAGATTGACAGGGATGTAAGTGCATATCAGAAGAGACATGAAGTTTTATAATAATACAATTATTATAAATTATTGTACAATATATTAAAAAGTATAAATATGTACATCAAATATATAAGATTTATGTATATATACAATTGGATTTAAACACATACAATTTGGAATGCTATTTTAATATATCAATAAATATAAAAATATGATTTTAAAAACTCAGTATTAAGGTTTCCTTGAACATATAGTCAATTGGGAGATGCCATATACTTATGAATTATATTGCCAGTGTTGCTGACTCTATGGACATGCCATTTGGCTTGAAGAAAATAGTCTGTGGAAGTTACATGGTTTTCATCAAAAGGTTAAAATGTGTATAATTGAGTTAAATTTCTAGATTTTCTGTTGTCATAGAAACCATCCAAGAATAAGGAAATGGATGAAACTAGAAGAAACCATCCTGAGTGAGGTAACCCAGTAACAGAAAGACAAACATACTCATAAGTGGATAATAGACATGAAGCATGAAGGATAATCAGCCTATAATCCACACTGCCAGAGAAGCTAAGAAACAAGGAGGACCGTAAGAGACATATACATGGTACCCTGGAGAAGGGTAAAGGGACAAGAGCTCCTGAACAAATTAGGAGCATAAGGGGAGGTGGAGGGAGGTAGAAAAAAGAGGAGGGGAGAAGAGGAGAGAGGGAGCAGGAAGATTGAGAAATCTTCAGGGAAAGAATAGAGGAGAGCAAGAAAAGAGATACCATAATAGAGGGAACCATTATAAGTTTAAAGAGAAATCGTTCACTAGGGAAATATCAAGAAATCCACAAGAATGACTCTAACTAACAATCTAGGCAATAGTAAGGAGGCTACCTTAAATGTACTTCCCTGATAATGAGATTGATGACTAATTTATGTGTCATTCTAGAGCCTTCATCCATCCAGTAGCTGATGGAAGTAGACACCCACAGCTAAACACTGAGCCAAACTGGAATCCAATTGTAGAGAGGTAGGTGTGATGAGCAAAAGGGTCAAGACCATGTTGGAGAAACCCACAGAAACAGCTGACCTCAACAAGGAGGAGCTCATGAACTCCAGCCAGACAGCTGGGGAACCAGCATAGGACAGAACCAGGCCTCCTAATAGAGTGGCAGTTCGGAGGCCTGGGCAGTCTATGGGGCCTCTTGCAATGGAACCAGTATTTATACCTAGTGCATGAATAGACTTTGGGAGCCTATTTCTCCATGGAGGGACACTCTCTCATCCTAAATACATGGGGGAAGGCCTAGGCCCAGCCCCAAATGATATGACAGACTTTGATAATCTCTCATGGAAGGCCTCCCTCTATCTGGGGAGTGGTTAGGGAGTAGAATGGGGGAAGTAGGGGATTGGTAGGAGGCAGGGGAGGATGAGAGGGAGAGAAAACTGGGACTGATATGTAAAATAACATTGTTTCTAATTTAACTAAAAAAGTGGGAAAGAAAAGGAAACCATCTGATAACATAAACAGAAATGTTGACTGAAATACTTCAAAACACAGATTAACACAGGAAATAAAGTGGAGTCACACTGAGTTCAAATTAGTATTGTATTTCACTATTGTAAAATAAACATTCCATGTGTCACTAAAATGGTTATTTTCATTATTGTAATATACAATAATATCTGCCCTGTATATGCCTTGCCAGCTTTTTACAAACAGAACAAGGCTGGCCTGAAAAGTAGTAGAAGACAAATGGATAGTGATGGAAATAAAAGTTTCACAGTTCATCCTCACTCATTTATCCTATATACTAATGTATGTTCATGAATCAGGAGACAGATGATGCATTATTAGGACAAAGACAAAGCATCCTGGAGATGGAGATTTATTCCTTCAGAAGAAATCTCTCTTCCTTGTCTTTCCTGTCTCCTTGCTCTAAACACATTCACCTAGCAAACTTCTTCACTCCTTTATCCCATGTTTTCTTTGTCTACATTCTTCCTTTATTTCCTACCTGTGACCTAATTTCTCCATGGTCCTTCTTCAAAGTGCCTTGTTGATCAAATTGTCAGACAAAAAGAACAAGTCAAGAGAAGATGAACATTATCTCTAATTTGTGAGACTCCTTTATGGAAATAACAAGACATGGGAAAAAAAATCACTTTTTAAATAAATGGTCTGAAATTCTATGTGAAACCATTAAACAACAATAAAAAACCTAACCTGCTTCTGCCTCTATTAGCTACTAGGATGGCATATAAGATAATTATCAATCTCATTATTGGGGAAGGGCATTTAATGTAGCCTCTCCACTATTGCTTAGATTGTTAGTTGGGGTCATTCTTGTGGATTTCTGGACATTTCCCTAGTGACTGATCTCTCTTTAAATCTATAATGTCTCTCTCTATTATGAGATGAACTCTTGGAATCCAGGTGCAGACAGTGAGGACTGATGAGCAAAGGGATCAATACCAGCTGGAGAAAACCATAGAAATGCTGACTTGGGCAAGGAGGAGCTCATGGACTCCAGTCTGACAGCTGGAAAACAAGCATAGGATTGACCCAGATTCCCTGATTGTGGTGTTAGTTGGGAGGACTGGGCAGTCTATGGGACCTTTGATAGTGTATCAGTATTTATCCCTAGTTTACAAATGGACTTTGGGAGCCCTTTCCACATAGAGGGAAATTTTCTCAGCAGGGCCTGGGCCTTGCTTCAAATGATATGACTTTGAAGAATCCCTATGCAAGACCTTACCCTCCCTGTGGAGCAGAAAGGGGATGGGATGGGGGTTGGTGGGGAGAAAAGGGTAGGACATAAGGATGCAGGAACTGGGATCGATATGTAAAACAAGTTTGTTTCTAATTTAAATAAAAAAATTAAAAATTATATATATATATATATATATATGCCTTTAAATATACAATCTGGGAAATAAATCTCATGTTTCAGGACATAACTTTTCCACAAAAACATTAATTAAAGATTTGGTGCAGTTAATTCACAGCCCTGTAGCATGATTTCCTAGGAAGTTACCAATTGTGACATATCAGAAATCTCAACAAAAATCTCTTTTAAATGTTATTTCAGGTGAATATTCTGAATCCTTCAAAAACTTTTGTGAGTATGAATTTCTCTCTCTCTTTCTCTCTCTCTCTTTCTCTCTCTCTCTCTCGTGTGTGTGAGTGTGTGTGTGTGTGTGTGTGTGTGTGTGTGTGTGTGTGTGTGTGCGCACATGCAAAAAAATAGATCTGTGCATGAACATGTAGCAAGCACAAGTCAATACTGGATGTCTTCCTCAATTGTTCTTTTCCTTATATTTTGATTTGAGGTCCTTCACTGAACCTATATCTTAGTACTTTGACAACACTGATTTGTCCTCAAGTTCTAGGGACTTTCCTAGGGGGATTATAAATATTCCCTATCTTGTAATTTTTAAATGGTAACTGGGGTTCAAATCCAAGTCCTTATTCTTGCAAGCAAAGCACTTTATAAATTCATCCATCTCTCAGCCATATTTTTATATTAAATTTCCTGATATTCCTTCCTATAATTAATGGACTACTTCTGCATTTTGCTTGTAATATATCATTTTCATATATTTCTAGAGAGTGTTTTCTAAGTTCATCTTTGGCTAACTTTACAGAGTGTCCCAAGAGCAGTGCAGTTGTATTTGGCATTTGGAATCCATGATCTGTCTCCTTACACTGATACATCCCTGCTGGGGATTAAAATGTCATCTTTGTATATATATTTAAAAAAAAACCTTTTTTCTTAAACATTTACTCTTATTTTCTTTTGTTGACATGCATTAACTGAACAAAACGATAGTATTCAGGACATTGTGGTAAGGCAGTGGATCAGAGACTGTATCCAAAGATTGGCCTAGTGAGAAAAGAATCAGAATAAAAATGCTTGCTGTAATCCAAAGGCAGAACAAGATAGAGAGCTCTAGAAATTCAAGAAAGGATTGCAAGGAAAACTTAAATAGTATGGAGAAACATAAAGAGGACACACCAAAAAGCAATGAGCTACTTTGGAATCTGGGGAGGATAAGCACATGCCTCATCCAAAAAAGGAAGCCAAGATACCCCAGAGAAAAGAGAAAGGGGATTCTACCTTTCCGACAATGCCACAGCCCTCAAATTCCTCAAATCCAGGTATTGCTAAAATAGTGACTTCTCTGGAGAAATTGTTCAATAATGAGGAAGTAACCCCTGGGTCAAAGTCTGATGGCCAGTATCATATTTAGAACTTATTGTTTAGATTGAAGCTGCACTAGTCCTGAGAATAGGCATTCTCATAAAACATATAATCCAATCTATATATACCCAAGCCAAGATATATCTCTGGAAGGTAATCCTAGACAGCAGGTAGATTTGGTGTTTACAAGCTGGGAAATGCTGGTGGCAGGATGTTCAGCTTAGAGAGTCACTATGAAGGTGAAGGTAGTTCCAGCCTTTATACCTGGGACCAGACCTCTTAAACCAAGAGCATCTGACGCTTGATAATTCATGGTCTTAGGTCAAGAAGTAGATCAATTTCTGGAGCCATGTAGCTGATGTGGACTTCACTGTTACAGAGTCCAAGATTTCTGGAGTTGCAGGGAGGCACTCCACATCCACAGCTGCATCTCCCCAGCGGGGTGAAGAATGCAAATTAGCTGGAATTACTTTGGTGCTTCAGTTCCTTTCCCCACACCCAACACACTTGAGAAAACCCATCACTACCCTACATTGTGGATGTTAACTTTATTCCATACAACAGGTACAAACCAAGAAATCTAAAGAAGTTGGGAGAACTTGTTTAAGCTGACAAACTACAAAGCTAAGCATGGCCAGCAGAGGATCCTGGAACACAAGGAAGGGAGGCTACTAAATGGAAGACGTTAAATACTTGCCCAATATAGGCTCAAAGCAGCGTACATTATAGGATAGTTTTAGGAAAGACAATCTCTATTTCTGTGGCTAGGCTTTAGTCATTTTTCACTCTGTGTCTGGGCATTAGCCTTCAAAGGCACTTCTTTAGATTTTCTTTCTCCACTGCACTGAGAAAGGAATCTTAGAGATGACTAGAGATTGGTCCCCCACCCCTTTACACAAAATGTTCAGTCTGGAAAAATATTTTCCATTCAGTAGAGTTGTTCTGCAAAGAACAGTGCTCTGTGTTATTTCAAAATGGCTGCATCTCTCTGTTACTGGAAGTTGGGAGAGGATTTCTTCTAGAACTTGATGGAACTTCAAGTGGTAAAACTCAGAAGTAAGGACGTTCTTCAAGCTAACATGTGGGCAAAGTCTGATTCTCCAAGGTAAAGTGGGGATCCTCTTCAGTCTCATTCTACAAGGTTTTATCTCACTAGCAAGTCTGTGCTCAGCATCAGAAAACCAGTGGACAGCCTTAGGGAGATTTTTGAGTCTACAGCTGTGGCTTTTGTGACCAGTAAGCCATGATCCAATGTTATTTGCATTTCCAGTTTGAGGAGCAGCAGTTTTGCCTGTGAGTTTAATTCTCTGATAAATTTATACAGGGGTATTGATTTTCAATTTGTTTAGGGTCCTTGCTGTAAGAATAGGGAAGATAAACTCTAAGGTTTACATATGACAGGTAAGTGTTTTTAATGGACTACTTGAAAAGAATTACCAATCCTGGTTCATCTATAAAAATGTATAAGTATTCTTTAATTATAGGAAAGATGACTGATGTGGGAGTAATATCTGCACTCACCAATCTTGTTAACCACTCTTGCGTTATTCTGCAAACTTACAGATTAGGTTGTGCAGATCTGCTGGAAAGTAGGATTGGTTTTGTTGACCCTCATAGCATGAACCCCACTCCCTAATCCAAGCTGTTGTTTTAGAAGGACTATTTATAGTGTGAAATTGGTAAACTGAACCAAGATTAGAGCCGCCTTTGTGCTTTGAGTTCCTCCACAGTGAACTGCAATGTAACTTAGTACATCAACAAACTGCAACCTACCTCTGAGCATATTCTTCCAACAATTACCCGAACTTCAGTGCATCGTAGCAGCCAAGTTTCAGTAATCTCCTACCATCAACCCATCAGACCATGTCTCTGCAAGGCAAAGCCTCATCATCACTTTCCCAAATGAGGCAGATGCTGAGCCCCAAGCAGTCAAGCTGTTCCTCTGTATCACTGCCTTTCGGTGCATACACTGCCTGGTGAAATTTGTGGTTGGAATGCTTTGAACCTTTCTTAGTTCACATCACTATCAGATTCACAAATCACTCTTTGTTAGAATAAACTCTGCTAAATTTAAAGACTCCTTAAACAAAGCACACACATTCTCAGACAGAAGAATGCCCCAATTGCCAGAAAGAGCTAAGATACTATTATCATCTGATTGGAAAATCTGCCTTGTACTTTTTTTCTGTGGAAGGGAATATACACTCAATATTTACAGAATGATCACCTTCTTCTCTGGAAATTTGTAAGCTAACAGAAGTTATTAGAAACTTTGAAGGAAAGACTGAAAGTAATTTTATATAATGTGGCAGAAACATTGGTGGGAACCTATGTGAAACAAGACCATAGTTATACCACAGTTAAACCATCTTCAAGTAAGAAGTAGAAGTAGTTTTTTGAAAAGCAAATGTTTTATCATAAGCCCAACCTTGGAAATGATATTGCTGAAAGTTCCTTTGTGATTTAATTACTGCAAATCATGACAGTCCAACTTGGGTCTTTTGGATGACCACTGTCATTTTTAACTTACACAGCACAAAGAATTCAGCAATATCTAGAGTCAAGCAGATTCCATGTACTTTCCATATTGTGACCAGCAGGACCAAGTTAGAACAGTTTCACAAAAGCACATGAGCCACAACTTTACCAAGTTTTTAAGCAAAAAGACATGAAAGAATCCTATTAAACAGAATGAGCTACTGTTCAGTAGATTCCCCTAGGTGAAAGGAAAACACCTTAGTGAAGAGAATGACATAAAGTAAAAATATAAGCTAAAACTTTAAGGGAGGTGAGGACTAATGAAATGTGAACTGTAATAGGTTTTAGTGTGCCTACTACACTGAACTTCATTTGCTGATGAAATGTAGAAAAGGCAATTCTCCGGGTAATGTGCATAAGGGTTATTAGCAATAATAATGGCTTGCTCACTGATAAATTTGCAGATTAAGCAACCACTGCCAGGGAAGTTAGTAATATTTCAAAAGTATTGCTCAAAGGAGAATAGGGTAGGCCTTTTATTTTTATATCAAGAAAACTACCAAAGTCTCTAGCAGAAGGGTGGTTTCTATTATTTTTCCAATTTAATTCTACCTGGCACTGAAAGTTTTATAGCATTTCACTTATTCAGTCAAGCAGTGCTCTAGAATAACGCTCAGGTTATCAACACTGCACCATGATAGATCTCAGTAAGAAAAAGAAACAATCCACTTCATATCCAGACTAGTTTTCAGACAAAAATAATACATTTATGCCCATAAGTTTATCAGCTATCATTCAATTTGTTGCCATTTTGCAATTAAAACATAGGATTAAATATAGCTAGATTTTCAAAATGACTGTTAGGGTTGCAATATTTAAATTTTCATTTACTGATCAGTTTTCTTTTAAAAGGGGGGCCTTGACAGTTCTGTAAAGAAATACTAAGGTGCCAAGGTGATCTAATGACCACCTTAAGGAATTTTGTGATAGGAAGAATCATGCCCCCAGACACCCCATCTGCTTATGTTTACTTCTTAATATATTTCACCATAGAAGAAGTATGAGAGACAAAATTAAGTGTAAAGATTGTCAGAGAGGAAAACTATCCTTCATCATGTGAGTATCATAAGTATGATTATGGAAAAAGAAAAACTGCAGTGTGATGTAACAACAGAATGATTAACTTTCATCCTTGGATAGGGGAGGAGTGTCACATTAATCAAGGAAGGTGGGAAGCCCTATAGGAGAAAGTCCTATATCGAGTTTTTCCTGAAACCCTCTGGGAGGAAATCCAGGTCTACACATAACTCCATCTGAGATCAGACAGACCAAAACAGTACTCCATGAATGCATACCAGTGTGCAGTTGCACCCAACTGGCCTACACAACCTGAAGAAACACATCTACTATTCTTGAGAAGAAATGCAAACAGTCCACTCTGGATCCATGTTTTTCCAAGCCTGAAAACCAGCATACTGCTTTGGGAATTATTTTTAAGATTTACAATTTTAATTTTAAGTATGAACATGATCCTGGCAAAACATTAGCTCCTGAGGAGCTTTATGGGAGAGATGGCTACATGAGAGGCACATGGGCCTGTTCAGCAAAAGTCACTTCAACAGATCTTTCTTCTGTTCTGATGACAGCTTTGCTTTGTCAATAACAAAACCCTCAACTTTAGTTTAGCCCAAATTAAGTGGTTCATCATCTTTTTGTAATATGAATAAGTGTAATTTTAGTGAAAATATAGTTTAAAATTGTCTTTGTAACTCCACCCAAAAAGATAAATATCTCTTCACACTGATATTCTCGATCTTTTCTTTCTTTTTCTTTTCCCTTTTTCTTTTTCTTTTTCTCTTGGCTAATTTTTTTATGACCTGGTTTTCTTTAATTTTAATAAATTTCAATTACATGATTTAAAAATTCCCCGTGAAACTTTATTGTGCACTTGTTTATTTCAGGATTGCTCCATGGCACAGACATCATTCAAGGTGGTTTCCTTAGGCCCTCAGCATCCTGGTGCTTCTATTTTTAAATGATTTTACCAGTGAATAAGATTTTTACTTCCTAGCAGAAATCTGACCCAATTACATAAATTCTACAGTTAAATAGGGTGTCTAATTATAAATGAGTTGAATTTTCAAAATGCACTTGTAAACTGAGTCTGCTTGGTACTCATTTCCTCACTGTAACTAGGTCAGTCTGCCTTCTAATCCAACTCTTCAAATTTTGGTTAGCTATTAATATAATTTAAATGTTTTATCTCACCAATGTGGGTCATGAGGTTTCATAGAATGCTAAGCACCTGTCTATCCCACTGTGCCCTCTGTGTTTCCTCCCTCTACTTGTCTGCCAATAAGTCTAGACTGCGTCCAATGGAATGAAATGGGCTAAATGAAGGCAGCGTGTAACCCTACAGTGTTATTACATGTGTGTTACGGTGACAAAAGTCAACAGCAAGACTCATTCCTCAGGAGCCATCCACCTGTTTGTTTTTGAAGTTCCCTTGCGTGCAGTTGGGACTTTCCTGGCTAGGAAACTACAGGGATCCATCTGTTACTGCTTTCCCAACATCAAGTCACGTTGCTTTTTACATGGTTACTAGGGATTGAACTCAGGTTCTCAGGATTGCATGGCAACAGTTTACCAACTGTGCGATCTCCTCAGAACCAGCACAGAGAGTGTTTGGACAAATGACTGTGGTGAGGCACCTGGTAAAGCTTATAAAAGATGTTATTGTGAAGGGATCCACGAAAGAGATGCTGACCAACATATTTGCATACTACCCACTCTTTGGCAAAAATACTATGTGAGGAACTAGTTAAAGGCTCAGATTTTGGGGGCTGAATTCAAGCTGCACCACTTTCTGGCTCACACTTCCACTGGAAAAATAATTTTCCTAAACTTTACAAATCTATTATACAGATATTACTGTCTACAAATAAGACTGTCATCAACATTAAGTAGATAATCTAAAGACTAGCCTAGTCCAAGTGTACTCAGGCACTACCACAACCTCGTCAGCTGGGCTGGAGGCCTATGTCTTAGTAATTATTTTTGAGATTAATTTGAAAATATTGTTCTTGCTCTTGAAGAGTGAGAGTAGTGGGTAAAAAGCACCACTGTAATCATGACATTCTAGTCCTGTAAAATCGTTACAGACTTCAATGTGTGTCAAAGCTACCTTGTAAAAATTGTACTAGAGTTTACTCCAAGTAACATACTAGAGCCACCTATAGCCCTCCTAAATACAGAGATGAATATTTTTAAGATTTATTTTAAAGAATTCATTAATTTGTTTCAAACTGAGTCACAGTTTTTCCTCTTCCCTCCTCTCCTCCTAGACCCTCCTCAAACCTCCCCTCTCCTATCCAATCCTCCTTATTTCTCTTTAGAAAAGGGCAATCATTCCATGTATATCAGCCAACCATGGAATATCAAGTTGCAGTAACACTAGGCACCTTCTCTCCTATTGAGGCTGGACAAGGCAACCAAGCTTAATACTGTACCTATTCAATCATGGGGGGATAAATATTCAGATGACCAGAATGTTGTGAGTTTATTAGTAGTAGTACAACTGGTGTTGTTCACTTAATGCCATTTTAACACTCTTTGTCTAAGAAAATCACTATAGTTTGCAAATCTTATTTCTGTGGTTTTTTGTTTAGTTAAAAGTTGTAAAAGTGCTAAAAAAAAAATGGTTAGTTGCACAGCATGTGTGTGTGTGTGTGTGTTTTGGAGACTACATATGTTGAATTGTTTTACTTCAAGTTCTCTCAATGATGGAGAGGAACTTTTATTAACTAAAAGCATCAGGATGCAACTTAAAGAATATAGCTATTATTGTTTAAAACTGATATTTTTACCTATTTACATATTTTAGTTGAAAAATTACTATTTATTCCACCACTTTCTACTATCATAAGGACCTAAATGTTTCAAGTTGCATTCCTAATCTACATAAGCATATTTCTTTACAGTAATTTATGCATAAAAGCTAAAGATTTTCACAATGTATTATGTGTCTTGGGAAATGATTATGCTCTCTGATAAAGTACTTTTATAGTCAAACTAATTAGAATTAGTAATACAGGACAGAGAAATGAAATGACCTATGGGTAGCTACATAATTTTTTGGATCAATGACTTATTTGTTTTCCTAACGCAGAGAGCTATGAACTTAACATTATAACATTTGCTGTCACTAGCTCTTTATGAAGGGTAAGAGGTAGTATGGGTTTCAACTTTTCATTTGTGAGGGATATACTATAATATGAAAAGCAAACACTGTTCTAGGAGTTTATAATATACCTAGTTCACCATGGACTATAGCCCAGACTCATCTTCTGGCTGTGAAACAAGACTGACCTAAAGTTGTAGGAGGAGAATTGGAATAAATCATTGGTATACTGTGCAGCTACAATCCAAGCAACCAAATGAAGCCTGAAATACTCTGTGCATAGTGCTGGGAGTAGAACAAATCAGGAACTATGTAAGACTTAAAAGGTGGGATTTGGTAAGTCTTTTAAGATTAGGTTATAACTATAATGGCCAATTTCATGGTAAAGGTATGAGGACATAGCCATCATGTTCCTATCTCCTGCCATGAGTGAATTGTGTGGTGCTATTGTGTGGTACATTAAGTATGCTGGCCACAGAGTCACACAAGGAGCTGTGATATGCTTTCACCCACTACCAATTTCATTATAATCTCTGGACATTGAGATGCATAGTTAGAATTGAGAAATATCAGTGGAAGGATCAAGTGCAAGGGATTGTTCTTCAGATGGAAAAAAAATAAAATTTAGGTTTCTATAACAAATTCCCTGCATTCAAACTTTCTGGGGACTGTGCATTGAAACTACCATGGACAAAGAACTGTATAGTTCCCAGCAACCATGAAGAGAAGGAATTTGTGAAGCACCAAGCCAGTACAGAGAAGCTTCTCCGCAATCTACACTAGAAAAGAGAACAAATTTATACATACATGATGTCCACAAGACCAAATATCTCCAAGCAGCTTGTCTCAAACAGTTACGCATTAATATCTTGCATCATAAGTAGCTATTAAAAGCAGCAATAATGATGTCTCTGATTCATTTTACCCAGATTAAATAGGCAGCTTGTTTCCTTTTGTTAACATTTTTCTAAAGGTCCAAACATATAAGCTGCTTTTATACCAAATACTCAGTTTTAACTGCATGGGCAAAAGAAATAAATTCCTCCAAAATCTTCAAAGCAATCCTCATTGTTACTACATGTTCTTGTTGTGAAAAGCAATATATTTTTGTGGTTTTCCAGATGTGTTTTATCTTAACTGTGCAAATGACAACCAAATCAGGACACCTTCTTCCTGTAACTGTATCAGGAAAGGTACTTCCATGCTTTCCCCCGAGGAGGTTAGAGTCCTCTTGGAAGGTGTCCATCATTAAAACATCGCTGGAAGGAGTTTACCTGTTCGTATTTTAATTAATGTTTTATTCACATGATTTATGTTATTGCCATGGCATTCAACCCCAAAGCTACTTCCTACCAATTATCTTCCTCATTTATTAAGATAAATTGGTATGTATACCAAAACACAGCTCTGCTTTTTAAAATTCATTGCATTCTATAAAGCTGCAATGAAATAAGTCCATCTGTATCATGGTTACTAGGGGACAAGATAAACACACTACATATGCTAACTTTTAAGTCTGGATCAGCAGAATAATATAAATTATTAGGGAACTCTGCTATACTTGTTAGCATACATATATCAGCACAAAAATGAACTTCACTGGAAGAACCAAAATCACTCTTAAATTTTAGCATATTTATTCAGATCCCTCCCCCATACATACTTCCTCTGTGCCAGGGGGAGACTGGGGAACCTAAGATTCAAGAAAGAAAATTCTCAGTGTTTTTAAGCCTTGGAAAGACCAGGGTTTATTTATAAATGAGCTTGTTTTCTGCTTACATGTAAGCTGAGGAGACAATATTGCAAATTCAGGAAAGGGAATAGAACAAACACACACACTGAGCAGTGTAGGGAATACTCCGAAGGAAATACAGAGACCATATGAATACACTTCCAAATAAAAGCATCCACGAAACCATCAACAGGTTGAATGGAACATGAAGGTTCAGTTCTTATACAGTCCTCAAGGATAGAGATTAATTCTTAAAGGTTGTTGAAATTCAGTCTAGTTTTTCTCTGCTCTGAGAGCAGTTTCAATAAGAAAGAAATGTTTCTTCCTTCTTTCAACACCCACATTTCAATTCTTTACCTGCAATTTATACAGGTCTGTTTCATGTGGTTAATATATAATTCCTTTATGCTGTGAAGTTCCTCCCCCTCATGTTGATTCTGTAGTATTGTGTTAGTGCAGCGCCTGCAAATTCACTTCATTATGCTCAGGGCATTTCTGTAACGAGTCTCTCTGTCTCACTAGCCAGCTTCCCAATAATGATATGGAGACTTACTATTAATTATGAAGCTATAGCTTAGGCTTGCTTCTAACTAGCTCTTATAACTTAAATTAGAATGTTTACATTTATCTATGTCCTAACATGTGGTATTACTTCTCTTCCATCTTGAACCTCCTGTTTCCTCTATGTGTCTGGCTGGCGACTCTGCCTTTTTTTTTTTTTCTTCCCAGAGTCTTCTTTGTTTTCAGAAGTTCTTTGTAACGTTTTCCTGCCCAACTACTGGCCATTCAGCTCTTTATTAAGCAAACAAGAAGGCACTCGGGCCACAATAAATCTTTACATTTTAAGCAAATATTCCACAACATGATTCCACACAGAAGTGACTGACTGGGAGTTCCTATGTTCCTCCAGAAAATCCCCATCTCAATCCCTACCACTCCCCAGGGAGGGCGAGGCCTTCCATGAGGATCATCAAAGTCTGTCACATCATTTGGGCAAGCCAAAGCCATCCTCCCTGTACCTGGGCCACGGGGAGTGACCTCCCAAAGTCCATTTGTGCACTAGAGATAAATACTGGTTCCACTGTCAGAGGTCCCATAGACTGGCCAGGCCTCCTAACTAGAACCTACATTCAGAGGGCTTAGTTCTGTCCAATGCTAGTTCCCAAGTTTTATGTGCTCTCACTTGGTCAGGCCAGCTGTTTATGTGGGTTTTTCCAGCATGACCTTGACCACCTTGCTCATCCCTCCTCCCTCTCTACACCTGGATCCCAGGAGTTTGGCTCAGTGCTTAGTTGTGGATGTTTGCTTCTGTTTTCCAGCTCTGTGATTAAGACTGTAAAATGATATTTAAGGTAGTCATCAATCTCATTATCAGGGAAGGGCAATAAAGGTAGCCTTTTCACTATTGCTTAGATTCTTAGTTGTGGTTATCCTTGTGCATTTCTGAACATTTCCCTAGTGCCAGATTTCTCTTTAGACCTATAATGACTTCCTCTATTAGGGTATCTCTTTTCTTGCTCTTCTCTATTCTTCCCCCAATTCAGTTTTCTTAACCACTCATGTTCTCCTTCCCCTTCCTCATCTCCCTTCCTCTTTTCCCTACCTCCCTCTCTGCTCCCCCCATGCTCCCAATTTGATCAGGACCACTTGTCCTTTTCCTTTCTCTGAGGGACCAAGTACGTCTCTCTTAAGGTCCTCCTTATTCCCTAGCTTCTCTGGAGGTGTAGATAGTTCACACAAAGGTTGGTAGTCCTTTGCTCTATATCTAATACCCATATATGAGTCTTTCTGTGACTGGGTTACCTCCTTCCAGTTCCATCCATTTGCCTGTGATTTCAGATTTTGGTTTTATTTTTTGTTTGTTTGTTTGTTTGTTAGTTTTGGTTCCCTTCTGAGTAATATTCCATTGTGTAAATGTAACACGTTTTCTCTATCCATTCTTCAGTTTAGGGGCATCTAGGTGGCTTCCACATTTTGACTATTACAAACAACACTGCAATGAGCATAGTTGAACAGATGTCCTTATATGAGTATGCATCCTTTGAGTATATGACCAGGAGTGGAATTGCTGGATCTTGAGTTAAACTGATTGCATTTTCCTGAGAAACCACCACACTGTGATGACTTTTTAAAGATTTATTTACTTATTTTATGTGCATTGGTGTTTCCCCACATCTGTGGGTTTTCGCACATCTGTGTGAGGTTGTCAGATTCCCTGGAACTGGAGTTTCAGACAGTTTTGAGCTGACATATGGGTGATGTGAATTGAACCAGGATCCTCTGGAAGAGCAGACAAAGTTGCTCTTAATTACTGAACTATTTCTCCAGCTCCAGTAATAATTATTATAAATTACCATTATAAGTTACATACTTTTCTTCACATAGAAATTTTTACTGTTTGGTATATATTTTCATATTTGTCAACTCAATAATCAGAATGCTTTCTACAGCACATAAGTAGATATATATGAAAATACTATAAAGCATGTGACTAGTTGATTCTAAAAAACTCCAAACACATTCATGTACTTAAAATTGATAGGTAGTACTAAACTGAAAAAAATTTTAGCAATGGTATTTTATTTAATTAGCATATTGTGATTATGAGAGCAATAATAGTAATATTGAGATGGAATCTCAGATATTCAACTCTGAGCTTAGAGAATGATAACTATGATGAAATCAATCTTGATCCTAACAGCTGATGTACAGAGTATACACAAGACTGGACCAATCCATATTCAGTCATGGCTGGGATAGGAGATGAAGGGATCCTGTTCTTCCCAGGAAACTATTGCCTGTTGATGTTTGTAGAGGGAGGGGGAGTCATTTTCTATGGTGTCATTTCCACTACCCCAGTTATAATGGATATCTCTATACTCATGTACTGGTTAAACTCACAGGTCACAAAACAAAAACTAACAATAATTTAAAGTGGGAAAGGGCTTCTAAGTAAGATGATTGAATTGCAGGGTCTAGAGGAGAAATGAGAGAGATATTGGGGGTGAAAATGTGATCAAATGATCAAAATATGTGTGTGTGTGTGTGTGTGTGTGTGTGTGTGTGTGTGTGTGTGTTGTGAAACTATCAAAAGATCCATGAAATTAAAAAAGAAACAATACTGGTTTTGATCCACCATTAAAAAGAAAGGCTCCTGGCTAGGAATATAGCTCAGTTGTATCTCCTTGCATAGCATGAATAAGGCCCTGTGTTCCTATACTCAATACACATGAAGTTACAAATGGTAAACTGAACAAAAATAGAGAAGGGTATATGTGCCAAAGACAAGACGTCACCTCAACAAATTGTTCATATATAATATTTCAGTTATTACATATATTACATGGTAGTAAATGTTGAATTTCACATTTTGGGCATCAGAAAAACTTTTAAGTTAGAAGTAAGAATTTTCTACTATGCATATACATCATTGGACACAAGTCATGTGCCTCCTCTGTCTAATAGATGACCCTTGAAAATTAATTTGTGACTTATTTGAAGTGCTAATGATGGAGAAAGTTTTCTTATAAACTGACTTGCATAAACCATCTATAAAAGGTACCAATCGTTAAATGAATACTCATGGGTTATGGTAATAGTAACTCATTTGTGAATTTTAGGAACTAAATATTTCATAAAGTGTAATTTGCTTCCTAACTACTTTTCTTGAATCAATCACTTCATTGTTTCGTTTAAGTGCTGTGTCAAAACTGTAAGTTAGAATTTCTACTAAATGATTAAATATCTAATTCATCTCATGTGCCTTTCCCATTTGTTTGGGAAATAGGCTTCTGGGGAAATTGTATATTAATGGACATTTGTAATAATTCACAATGTTGACTTATTGCAGTAATAAATGGGCATTTTCCCTAACTCACTGAAGGACAGGACTTTCATCAGAATCTGAAAGGAAGGACATCTTTATGAGTTGTGAACTTTCATGAGACAGTCAAGAGTGAAGATTGCATACACAATTTTACATTCATTATATTGGTCATCATGAATTTTGCTATCCTTATGCTATAGTGCTTTACCTGTTAGCAACTTATTTATTATAGGATTCAAGCAAAATGCCTGCAATCATAAAAATTAAATGGGTTCAGATTGTTCTTCAAATGTGGTCCCAGTTAAAGCATGTGGATTGAAGGTCAGGCTGGGGAGTTATTTCATATTTTCTTTTTCAGTGGCATGCTGTAAAATCAAACATTGAAATGATGTACTTACTGGAAGATTCAGCTATAACAAGCTATTGAGCTAAATCACTCACGCTATGCTAAGTATCTGTTAAGCCTATTTGATTGTGCAGCCCAGTATAATGTGCCCATGACTGCCCCTCACACAAGGATACTTTTAAGTACAGTATTCTCAATTTCTGAATATTCCTACCAAAATGTCTACAAAGGACAACATACCAAAATGTGCTTTCACATTTAGTATCTTCAATAAAGCACTAATTTTTTTTTCAGAAGAAAATTCTATTTCTGTTGACTGAGCTTGATGAGAAGGGTAGAAATTTCTACATTCCCAATTATATCAACCTGAAGGCAATAGTGAATTTGAAAAGCTATAAGTGACAGGTCATGATTCCAAGAAGGAAGGGTAGGGCTAAGCCAAGCATTCAATGCTACTTTCACCTCAAAACATCCTAAATTGCAAACAAGTGCTAGTAGGTTAAGACAAGGAACAAGTTTCTCATCAGGTAGGACAGCCTGAAACTGCTGCTCGCAAGTTCAAGGGGCACCCTGGCAATACCCTTATTGGGAACCACAAACAATGATATCAATTCTATTTTTCTAAAAGTCATTACACATCAGTGATGATTATGTTTGTACTTATGTATTTGCATGTACTCACATACAGTGGCTGCCCAAATGTATTTCAGGGTAAACACAAAGTGGGTTTTAATAAGACTTAATTCACTGTAGAAGCTTCCATTACTGATTGACTTGAATTAATTTAGTCTGTCCATTCACTCTGCATGAAGAAGGCAAACGTGAATTCTCTTTTGAGAATAATATAATAATAAAATAATATTTAGAGACTCAAAGTACTTCCAAAATTTTCCATACTCAGTAGACAAGATCCCATTAAATAATCATTAGGCATGGTGAATAACAAGACCAACTATCTCAAAGCCAGCAAAAGACAATATAAACAAATGCTTGGCAGAAAGAGATGTCAGACAAGAACATTAAAATAAATATAGTATATTCATGTTAAATAACATGATGGATAATTTTATTAAAGACTTGGAAATTAAAATCTCAATTATTCTGTAAATAAAAAAATTGTAATAACACACAACAGGACTAGTGAGATGGCACAGTGGTTAAAAGTATTTGCTGCTCTTCCAGAGGGCCCACGTCTAGTTTCCAGGACTTACATACAGTTGTTCACAGTGCTCTAACTCTAGATGCAGAGGATATGATGCCCTGTTCAGGCCTCTCTACTGCAGGCACATGAGCACATTTCATGTAGACATATGTAAGTCAAGTTATAATAATAACATTTTTGAAAGTTTAACTAGTATACTATGAGTCTGAAAATATCACTAATATTGGCAATTATTAAAATCTGTCCATATGTGACTATGCCATTCTCTCCCTGGACACTTTTTAATTAAACATTTTCATGAGTTAAGATTCTTGGAAGTATTTCCAGCAATATATGGCTCACCACTAGACTGCCATTCTTAAGCCACCCAAGAAAGCATAGTTTCTTAAATATACATATTAGATCATTGAAAAATCTTTTATTTCCAGATGCATTAGATTTGAGCACTGTTCTTGATTATGTTGTAGCCAAAATGCTAACCCCAAAGAGCTACAAAATAGTAAATGGACTGGATGGAGAGTGTCCTTCTGTATGTTGTGTATATGTTTCCTTTATTGGTTGATGAATAAAGCTGTTTCAGTCAAAAGCCAGGCAGGAAGTATAGGTAGGCTATTCTATACTTCCTATAGAATAGGAAGTATTCTATACTTCCTATAGTATAGGAAGAATGGGCTATCAGATTAATGCTGAGAACAGGAGCCCAAAGAGTGAGTCATGAGGGAAAAGCCTTCTAGCTGCTGAAGAAGAAAGGGTCCCAGGCATTACCTGTATGCCAAGACCAAGTGGGAATACATAGATTAATAGTTAAGAGAGAGCTAGTCAAATAAGAAGCCTGAGCCATTGGCCAAACCGTTTATAGTTAATATTAGCTTCTGTATGTTCATTTGGAAATAAAGAGCCAGGACTGGGTGGGATAGAAACTTCCATCAACATGGACCAAAAAATATTACTTTATCCATACTATCATGTCATGCATATTGCTGAGAATTGATGTACCATTGAATGATAGCTAAAAGAAAGTCAATTTTACTTTTCCTAATTTTGTCGTAAACTTCAAATAATTGTGTGTGTGTGTGTGTGTGTGTGTTATATATATATATATATATATATATATATATGTCAGAAAAATATCTTTTGAAAGCAAATAAATATATTTATTCATTCTTCATCTGATAAATATGAAAACATACACAAACAAAATATATAAAATAAGTAATTCATTACTCAAAGTATTGTCAGTTCAATAAGTAAGTCAACTATCTATTGATATGCTATCATAGTTTCATTACTGATGTATGAACTACAAAAATAATTGACCTGCTACATGTACAAAGAAAGTAATCTTCAATATCTATGATGCTCTTTCAGACTACTAGGTATTTGTAATTTCTTTGTATTAAGTTCTATTGTCTTGTGCTTACAACTCTTATTTTCTCAGTAAAAAAAAGCATATCTTCATCATAAAAGATTTCTTTAACATGTATATACTTTCAAAAGTCATCATCAGATTTGGAGATAAAGAATAAAAATAAAATAAATGTTATAAGTTAGTGTTATAATACTTGCCTAAGAAAACAAGACCTTGATTTTGAGTACCAGCATTAGAAAAAAATTACAAAGAACCAACAAAACTGTTCCTTATTTTCCTTCTTTAAAAAAAAAAAAACTAGCACAGAGTTGAGCATGGTGGCACAAGCCTTTACCTCAGGCACTTTAGAGGGAGAGACAATTGGATCTCTGCAATCAAGCACACAGATCTTTGTCTACAAAGAGAGTTCTAGCAAAGTCAGGGATATGCAGAAAAGCATTTTGTCAAAACAAATAAACAATCCTAACATAGAATAAATCTTAGTATTTAATCAAGCTCTGAACCTCACCAGCTATTTTGTATAGTATGCAAAATCTGTGTCCAAGTTGTCTCCTTTTCAAAAGCATGAAAGCACATCATCTACTTTACAAGAAAAAGATAAAAATAATTAAACAAACTAAAATATAGAATGGTCTTAAAGCAAGTCTAGAACTTTCTAAGGATTGTATGATTGATATGACTGTTTCTGTGGTGAAAATATAATTATTGCTATCCTCTTAATAGCAATATAGGTTTATGTCATATTTTTGGGATATACTATAAATCTGCATTTGGTGGTAAAATGTTCATCTAGTTTAAAACCTTTCTTTCACCCCTAGAACAATTACTATTTCTTTCATAGTAAGTGCTCTGCATAGCGCTGTCATTACCAAATATATTGTAATTGTCAATTTGTCTATTTAGTATTTACTTCTCTTATTTCTCTCTGAGACACTTAGTTTGCCTAAGCCAATGATTTTGTCCTCAATGATCTCTTCAATTTGTTTGATGAACAGCTCTGTCAGCAAGCTCCAAGACCACCCCAGGTTCAGCAACTCACAAGAAGAGCTCAGCATATAGCTTCATTGAAGCTATGATTTATTGTAGTGAAAAGAAACAAAGCAACCATCAGAAAGGTTCAGGGTGTACCAAATGAAAATTAGTAACAACCAGGTGCACAATCCAGAGAGTCTCCTCTCTGGGGAAGACCGTAGGCATGATTTTCCATAGAAGTGTCATCTACCAGGGAAACTCATTATAGCTTCAGTGTCCTAGAATTTCACTGGAGTGGGGGTTGGTCAAGTGAGCAGTTTTGCCTAAATAGTAACAAATTCTGTGCTCACATATAAAAGCCGGTACCCGGCATTAACCATATTGTCTAATCATAGTGAGCCGTAAGGATTTTATATCACTGTAAGTTTCCAGACATACCAAACAGGACTTTCTTTTTGCACAAGAACCTATCACAAAAAGTATCAAAAATAATTTGTATAAATCAGACAAAATGGGATAAGCTATCCAATGAAACAATGTTAGTAAAATGGGCCACACTCAAATATACAA
The DNA here is from genome assembly GCA_030556225.1 of Cricetiscus sungorus. Classification (NCBI taxonomy): domain Eukaryota; kingdom Metazoa; phylum Chordata; class Mammalia; order Rodentia; family Cricetidae; genus Cricetiscus; species Cricetiscus sungorus. Next base: position 14,189,354 of record JANBXA010000253.1, read on the forward strand.
TTCATAATGCAGCTATAATATCAGGTAAATAGTTAAAGAATCACTTAACTAACAGTGACAAGAGAACCAACATTACAATATACACTATACTATGTATCTAGTATGCAAAAATGTAAAAAATGCATGCACACAAAGCAACAGACCAGATGGTTAATATAATAGAATATGACAATGTTGATCAAAACGTGTAAATCATAGCATAGACTGTGACTGCAGTAATGCCTGACAACACTTAATGATGTGTTACTATTGGGAGGCCTGGGGACTGAGCATGAATGGGGGATCCCATCCTGGCAGACCAGTCCATCCTGAGTTGGCCAGCATTCTAGTGCCACCTCTACCTACAGGAGGAGGTAAGTATGAACCTATTTCCAGCCTGCCTTGTAGTAACCTGTTCATAGCCCCCTGAGGCCTAGGGATTGTGCACAGTGTAGCCTGTCCCAGCAGAAAAACCTATCCAGAGTCTGCCAATGTCCTAGTCCCACCTCGACCCACTGGAAGTGGAGAGTCATCAAAGTAATGGACCTGCTTGCAACCACCAGAAGAGAACCTTTGTCTCATACCCATCAGAAGAGGGAGATACCCAACCAGTATACACTGTAAGAATGAATGGGTAGATGACAGTATAAGATAACAGTCAATAACAAAAAAACCAATATGATGCCAACAGACTCTAGAGACTCCACACCAGCAAGACCTGAATATCCCAACACAGATGAAGTAGAAAAGAACAACCCTAAAAGCAAAACAAATTTATGATGATGATAGAGGCCCTCAAAGCAGTAATGAGAAAACCATTCAAAAAATGGAAGAAAAAACAAATAAAAAATTTCAAGAGGGAAAAGACAAACCAAAAATTGCAAGAAACAATTTAAACAGTGCAAGGTTTGAAAAAAATAAAAAAACCAACCAAACAAAAAAAAGCAGTCTGAGGGAATGCTGGAAATAAAAAAGCTAGATAAACGATCAGAAACTATAGATGCAAACATAACCAAAACAATAGAAGGAATAGAGAACTTCAGGCATTGAAGATATGTTTAGGAGAAATAGACTCATTGACCAAAGAAAATCTAAGGTCTAAAAAATCCCTAACATAAAATATGAAGGAAATATGGGACACTATGAAAAGACCAAACCTAAGAATAACAGGTATAGAAGAAGGTGAAGAAACCCAGCTCAGAGGTAAAGAAAACATATTCAACAAAATCATAGAAGAAAACTTTCCCAACCTGAAGAAAGGCATGCCAATGAAAGCACAAGAAGCTTACAGAATACCAAATATAGTGGACCAAAAAAAAGTGACCTCACCACATAATATAAAAACACTGAACATACAGATTACAAAAAGAATTGTAAGAACAGCAAAGGAAAAAGGCCAAGTAGCATATAAAGGCAAACCTATCAAAATTAGACCTGACTTCTCTGTGGAAACTCTGAAGACCAGAAGGTCAGGGATAGATATTCCACAAACACTAAGAGACCACTGATGCCAGCCTAGATGACTATACCCAGGAAAGATTTCAATCCCTATAGATGGAGAAACCAAGACAGTTCATGACAAAACCAGATTTAAACAATACATATTAACCAATCCAGCCCTAAAGAAAGTTCTGGAAGGAAACTCCATCCTAAAGAACTACACAAACAAAAACATCGGCAATAAATAATCCCACTTTATCAACAGCCACAAAAAAAAATGTGTGTGTTGGTGGGAGGATCCACACACAATACTACTAACAACAACGAATCCAAAACAAACAATAAATAACATTCAGTGTTCCTTATACCCCTCAATATTAATGGTTTTAACTCACCTATAAAAAGACACAGGCTAATAGAATGGGTACAAAGATAGAATTTATACTTCTGCTATATACAAGAAACACACCTTAACTTCAAAGGCAGACATTACCCAAGTTAAGGGTTGGGAAAAGATTTTCCAATCAAATGAACCTAAGAAACAAGCTGGTGTAGCTATCCTAATACCTGACAAATTAGACTTTAAAATAAAATCAATCAAAAGAGATGAAGAAGTTTATTTCATAGTCATCAGAAGAGAAATCCGTCAAGATGAAGTCTCAATTCTGAACATCTATGCCCCAAATACAAAGGCAACCATTTTTGTAAAAGAAATGCTACTAACACTCAAAGCTCACTGATGGGAGATGTTATTCTGTAAATATGTTTTTCATACTGGTTAATTAATAAAGCATTGTGGCCAATAGGAAAGCAAGATAGGCGGGGCTAGGAGACTAGGAGGAGGAAAAAGGAAGTAGTAAGGAGGAGTCAACATGTAGAGCATGGAGGAAGCAAGATGCCGGCTTGCTGCTCGGATAAGATGACCACATGAAAATACTTAGATAAGTAGAAATGGGTTAATAATTAAGACAGAGCTAGCCCATAAACAATATTAAGAACTGGCCAACAGGATTGTATCAAATACAGAGTCTCTAAGTGTTATTTGCGGTCAGCACGCCAGACCAGATGCAGGCGGGCTGGCAGAAAACAAGCTACAGATTGGGGGTGCTTGGCTGCGGGCCGGGCAGCCAGAGGGGAGGAACAAAGAGTGGGTCAGGCAGCAGGTGGGAAAACCTGCTCATAACATAATGGTGTCAGAAGTGGTACTGAGAACTTTCACTTAAAACTTAAATAGTTTTTAGAAACAAAAGAACAGAGACAAGGAAGGCTTCTTACTAGCAGCATCTTTTCTGGGTTGGATTCTGTTTTGCTAGAGACAAACAGATTTGTTCCTTTAAGGGAGGTTTCCAAAATTAACATAAGCGGCAAAAAACCACCTTGCTTTTAAAGAGCTCTGTTAACAATTCAATGTTGTGTATGAGAGCTGCAATGAAGGTTTACACTGTGTTTTAAGAAATATGCTGGCTTGGGAGAGAAAAAGAAACAGGATACAATGGTTTAAAAAAAAAGTAGAATGGATAGATGTGGTGACACATGCTGTTCATCTCAGTAATCTCAGCACTCGGGAGGCAGAGGCAAACAGATCTCTGTGATTTCAAAGTAAACCTGGTATGCAGTGAATTTCAGGACAGATAAAAGTTACACAGCAAAACCCTGTCTCAAAATATGTAAAAATAAAAGTAAAAAAAAATAGAGTAATAAAAAGCCATGTAAAGATCATAACAGCTCACATAAAACCTCCCACAGTCATAGTGGGAGACTTCAACACACCACTCTCACCACTAGACAGGACCACCATACAGAAACCAAAGAAACAAAGGAACTAACAGAAGTTATGACTCAATTGGTTTAATAGACATTTATAGAACATACCATCCAAACACAAAAGAATATACCTTTTTCTCAGCTCCATGTAGAACCTTCTCTAAAATTGACCACATGCTTGGCAATATAGCAAACCTCAACAAATTAAAAAGAAATGGAATAACCCCTTTATCTTATCAGACCACCATGCTTTAAAGTTAGAATTCAACTACAACACAAACTGCAGAAACCCCACAAGCCCATGGAAATTGAACAATGCACACTTGCACCATTCCTGGGTCAAAGAAGAAATAAAGAAAAAAAATTACAGAGTTCCTCAAATTTACTGAGAATGAAGACACACCCTGCCCAAACTTATGGGACACCTTGAAAGCAGTGCTATGAGGGAAGTTCATTGCACTGAGTGTCCACATGAAGAAACAAGAGAACAGTCACACTAGAGAATTAACAGCACAACTGAAAGCTCTAGAACAAAAGGAAGCAAACTCACCATGGAGTAGTAGTAGGTACCAGGAAATAATTAATTTGAGGACTGAAATCAATAAAGAAGAAACTAGGAAAACAATATAAAATAAACAATGTAGCAAATAGTAATTTGAGAAAATCAACAAGATAGACAAACCCTTATCCAAACTAACCAAAAGACACAGAGAGAACATGAAAATTAACATAATCAGAAAAAAAGAAGAGAAGGAAGAACGGAAAGAAAAAATAAGAGAGAAAGATGAGAGAGAGAGACTCAGGCTTGAGGGCCTGAGGGATGTCCCAGTGGTTATGAATAATTTTTGCTCTTCCAGGAGACCAGGGTTTGGTTACCAGCAACCTACATGACAGCTAACAACTATCTGTAATTTTAGTAAACTTCTGCCCTCTTCCTGTTTCTGTGGGTACTAGATATATGTGGTACATAGACACACAAGGCAGAAAAAGACATATACATAAAACAAGAAATAAATAAATATTTACAAAAGAATCTACTGCATAAAGCTTCATGAGAGTAATGTGAGAAAACATTATGTTTATAGTTAGTTTTGTTGGAAAAACAGAAATATGTGAGAAAAATGAAAATTATGAGAAGTATGATTTAATTTCAGTGTTTATTAACAACAACTTGTCTATTTGGCACTATATATTTTAATATATAATACATGATTTTAATGTATCCATATTAATTTATGGTATTACTGACGGAAAAACACAAGTGCTCATTCTATGCTGAAATGGAATCCATGAAAACAGCTGCTTGCTTTTTCAATTAAATTAGATCCTCAAGTAGCTTCATAACTAAAAGGTTTTAGCTGAAAGATATTAGGGAACAAAATACTCTATCCAAAATTCTGACAGAGATCAGAAAATGAATTCTCCTAGAACTCTTGAAATAAAATTTCCAGCATTATGTTATCACAAGCTAAGTGTATCACTTTAGAGAATCATCACTCCCATTGGAGCCTAGCAGATGAATTATTTAGACGTACAAAGTTATGAATCACCTTCCCTTTTCAATAGCTGTAGCTAAGTGAGTCTGGTACCCTCCCCACTTGTTTCCTATCCTCTGACTTTATCTCCTCTCTTTCCTACCCTCTCTCTATTTCACCATGACAGAGAAAAAACACTCATGAAAAGCACATACTTTGTTTTTCTGTAGCTATGTTTGTCATAGCCCAATGCAGTCTTTCTGACAATAGGTGCAGTTACAATGGTGACTTCGTGCTTCTGTTGTATAAATATTATTTAGTTCGCATTATCTATGATGAGAAAGTTTCTTATTGAAATAAATGTCAAACAAAAAGTGCTAGTATCTTTGAAAATCAAGTAGAAGCTCTCTATGTAAGGAAAGGAAATTGTGGAAAATGTGGTCAAGAGAAATGGATGGATTTATTTTCAAAGTAAATGCCTCCACTACTTTCAGTGACCTTTGGATGCAGTAAACCAGCCTCTGTAAAGGCCACTTGGGAGGCTTTGCTTTGTTGCTTTGTGTTGTAACATTTATGTCCACTTTAAGAACAAACAATGTTCCAAAATAAGTTCTTAATTTTGAGTATTTTTTAGTTTCAGAACCAGTGGCTACACAGCATGACATGAATTTCAGTTTCATTTTCTTTTATATCTGGGTATATATAAATTTTAAATAGGCAAATACTTCTTTAAAAGCTGAAATTTTAGAACTAAGGGTTATTTTCTTTTAAAGTGTTTTCTTTATTTAAAGGAAATATAACTCTGTGACTGGTGGCATCATTTCAGATTGACTTTATAGCAGTTATACATCTGGTAAAGAAACCAAAGTCGTATACTTAAAAAAATCAAAACTGAGAAAACATGAACATTCTTCTTTTTCCTAAACAGAACATTTCTGTGTATATTCCTGTTTCTATATTCCCATATCTAGTTTCAAACATTTCTGTGCAAAGTAGAAATAGTATTTTTTCATGAGAAAAGAGAAATAAATGGAGAAAAAGGTAGTTTACAGCTAACTCCATTAATAATCTAAGTTTAAAGCACAGGGGTGGCATGGGTAGGGGAGGGATGTCCCCTCCTTCATCAAAGCCTGAGGCAGGTAGGAGAGCAGGCCCTGAGGGTATAAGAGTGGGAGAGCTGTTCCTGTCCCTATCAGCTGCAGCACTCAGGAGAGCAGCCCCTACAATTCACCTAAGCAATGCAGTAGAGCTGGACCAGAAGATGCAAGTGCGGGAGAACCATCCCTGTGGATCCTAAAACTAGAGACCTGGCTTTTCCTTTGCTCATCACTGCAAGGAGTGAACTAGCCACCACAATGCTGGAAAGCTCATCCCCGTGTTGACAGGGGAGAACTGGCAGTGTGACCAACCCTGACCCAGAACAACCCACCCCAACATCCACCCCACCTGTGATCTGCTGGAGCAAGGGGGATAGGATTGATCCTGTGGACCCAGGGCTACCAGATCTCCATGACACAGGCCAGCAAGGAGATGGCCAAGAAGAGTCCCTGTGAGAGCCCAGTGTTGATGGTGTAGCAGAGACCAGGGGCCTGGTACCGGACCAATGACTCTTTGGGATGAATGCCTCCCTGCATGTTAAAAATGAATGGATAAAGGGATTTGCTGTATAACTTACATGTCACCCTGCAGCTTCCATAATGAGATTTTCTCTTTTCCTTCTTTTTCTTGGGGATGGGGATGGGTAGGTTTGGGAGGCATAATGTGGAAGACACAAAGAACAAATAAAAAGGAAGTAAAAAAGAGAGAGGGCTTCTGCATCAGTGGTTAGACACTTGGCTTCTAAGGATTAACTGTGGCTAACAAGGTCCACTGGGATGAGAAAGTGCCTTATGCTGAAAATGTATTCAGTCATTCACTAAGTAAACAAGCACCCACTGCATGCTACTGAGGCTAAAATAGAGAAAATATGGTCCTTTATCAAGTGTTCGGTGACCTGTGTAGCAGGAGTCAATACAAAACATGATGGAGTACAATATAGTAAATTATAACATCATAAACCCTACTTACTAAGGCAGCAGGGCAAGATAAGGGAGGTGGTCAGAACAGACAAGTATAGGTGCAGACAGGCAAGATAGGAAATGCCTCTAACTCTCAAGTACAACTTCCCTATGTATTTGAAATACTTTGAGAACAAAATAATGAAATGTGACTGAAAAAAAAAAGAGGAAGGGCTTCCCCCCATACCTGTCATTCCCAAAGGGAAAAATTTTCTTCTTTTATAAATCCTCCTCTCATACATTACATCCCAACTGGTTTCTCCTTCTTCTGCTCCTCTCAGTTCCCCCTAAATTTCCACTCTCCCCCAAATCCACTCCTCTATTTCTCTTCAGAAAAGAGAAAGCCTCCAAGAGATATCAACTGAACAAAAGCATAACATGATACAATAAGACTAGGCAAAACATTCGAATTAAGACTGGGCAATGAACACAGTAGGAGGAAAAGGACCGCAAGAGCAGACAAGAGACTCAAGCCAGCCCCTGATCACACTTATAGGAGTTCCACAAGAACATCAGGCTAAACCAACCACAACAAATATGCAGAGGACCTATATCAGACCCATGCAGTCTCTCTGACTGTCATTTCAATTTCTGTGAGCTCCTATGAGTCATGTCTAGCTGACTCTGTAGGGTCATAATCTCCTGGTGTCCGTGACACCTATGGCTCCCACAATCCTTCCCCCTCCTCTTCCACTGGTTTCTCCAAGCTCCTCCTACTGTTTGGCTGTGGGTCTCCATATCCACTTTCATCAGTTATTAAAGAAGCCTTCTGATGATGATATGGACAGGCATGGATCTATGAGAATATCAGAATATCATTGGAAATCAATTCATTGACTTTCTTTCCTCCAGTCATGTTTGGGCTATCCTATGGCTATCCAGCTTCTGGATTCTAGCCCTGTAGGCATTGTCAGGCATGGGCTTCCACTTGTGTTGCCAGGCATTATTGGTTTACCACTATCTCAAGTTCTGAACCACCATTACCCCAGTTCACCTGTAGGTGGGACAAACTGTAGGTCAAAGGTTTTATGGCTAGTTGATGTCTGAGTCCTGCCACTGGAAGTCTTGCTTGATTGTAAAAGATGACGGTTTCAGACTCCTCATCCTCATCCCCCCATAACTAGCAGTCTCCACTAGGATCACCTTCAGAGGTTATGGGAATTTTCCACTGCTCTGTGTTTCCACATGTCCCCCATGAATGCCCATCAATCCCAGTTGTCTCTCCCAGTACTCTCTCTCTCCACTATCACCCACTTAATCTCTCCTGTTCCCATCCCTAATAGCCTCCAATCCACATGAAAAAATATATTCTGCTTTCCTTTTCCAGGGAGATTCATAAGTCTTTCCATTGAGCTCTCCTTGTAATTTAGCCTCTCTAGGTCTGTGGATTTTAGCATGACTATCCTTTAATTAACAGCTAACATCTACATATAAGTGAGTACATACCATGTTTGTCTTTCTGGGTCTGGGTAACCTCACTCAGGATGATTTTTTTTCTAAATTTTCCCATTTAACTGAAAAGTCCATAATTGTCATTGTAACAGCTGAGTCAGGGAAAAATACAGGAGAGTAAGAAAAGAGGTACCATAATAGAGGAAGTCATTATAGGTCTAAATAGAAATCTGGCACTAGGGAAATGTCCAGAGATCTACAAGGATGACTACAACTAACAATCTAAGAAATAGTGAAGAGGATACTTTAAATGCCCTTTCTGATAATGAGATTAATGACTACCTTATGTGCCATCCTGGAGCCTTCACCCAGTAGCTGATGGAAGCAGAAACAGACACCCACAGCTAAACACTGAGCTGAATTCCTGGAATCCAGTTGCAGAGAGGGAGTAGTGATGAGCAAAGGTGTAAAGACCAGGCTAGACAAACCCACAGAATCAGCTGACCTGTACAAGGGGGAGCTCATGGACACCAGTCTGACAGCTGGGAAACCAGCATAAGACTAACCCAGATTCCCTGAATGTGAGTGTTAGTTAGGAGGACTGGGCAGTCTATGGAACCTCTGGTAGTGGATCAGTATTTATCCCTAGTATACATATGGACTTTGGAAGCCCATTCCATACAGAGGGATACTCTCTTTGCCTAGACACACAGGGGTAGGGCCTAGGCCCTGGTCCAAATGATGTGACAGAGTTTGAAGATCCCAGATGGAAGGCCTCACCCTCCCTGTGGAGGAGAAAAGGGATGGGATGGGGGCTTGTGAGGGGAACAGGGGAGGACAGGAGGGAGAGGAGGGAGAGGGAACTGGGATTGACATGTAAAACAAAATTGCTCTTAACATAAATAAAAATATAGGACAGAAAAAAAAAGACCCTTATATTAGATATTTGTCTCAATTTCTCCACCTTTAGCCTACTCTCCCATTCTCTCTCCATGAAAAACAAAAAGAAAGAAATGTTCTGTAGGTATCTGTTCTGTAGATATCTGTTATGTTCCTTTGGATCATAACATCAGTTATTTCTAATATTACTCTGTTTAGTTTGTGTCTGGATACCCTGACCATTGTTGAGATGGAATATTTCCCACTATCAATGTGTGAGGGTCAATGTGTGATTTAAGCTTTACTAGTTTCTTTTATAGATGTGTTTGAGGAATAGGTATTAAGAATTGAAAGATCATCCTGATCCTGTTGGATTTTCCCTTTGATAAGTATAAAGTATGCTTCCCCATTTCTTTCTATTAATTTTGGTTGAAGTATGTTGTTGGATATTAGAATGGCCACACCAGCTTATTTCTTGGATCCATTTGCTTGTAAAACCTTTTTTCCATCTCTTTACTCTGAGGTAATGTCTATCTTTGATGTTTAGGTGTGTCTTTTTATATGCAGCAGGATAAATCCTGTTTTCTCATCCTGTTCTTTTGTGTCTTTTCACTGGAAATTTGAGTCTATTGATACAGAAAGATATTCATGACCAATGATTGTTAATTGCTGTTATTTTGTTGTTGTTGTTGGTGGTGGTGGTGGTGTTTGGTATGTGTGTGTGTGTGTGTGTGTGTGTGTGTGTTTCCCTTCTTTTGGTTTGCTTGTCTGAGAGTATTTTCTTTGTTTTCATGGGTATAGTTAACCTCCTTGGTTTGGAGTTTTTCTTCTAGTACTTTCTGTAGGGAAGGATTTGTAGATAAATATTTCTTGAATTTGACTTTATCTTGGAACATCTTGTTTTCTCCATCTATGATGATTGAAAGTTTGGCTAGATTTAGTAGTCTAGAATGGCATCTGTAGTCTTTTACATCTACAGGATATCTATCCAGGCCCTTCTTAGTTTAAGGTTCTCCAGTAAGAAATCATATGTACTTTTATCAGTCTACCTTGCTCTTTTCCTCTTGTAGCTTTAAAGATCCTTTCTTTATTCTGTAAGTTTGGTCCTTTGATTATTATTTGGAAACTTTATTTTCTGGTCCAGTATATTGGTGTTCTGTATGTATGCTTCTTGTACCTTTGTAGGCATGTCCTTCTTTAGGTTAGGAAATTTTTCTCCTATGATCTTGTTGAAAATACTTTATGGGCCTTTGAACTGGGATTCTTCTTTATCTATTCATATTATTTTTAGGTTTGGACCTTAATATTGTCCCAGATTTCCTGGATGTTCATATGAGGACATTTTTAAATTTTACATTTTCTCTTACTGAATGTATTTATTTCTTCTATAGTATCTTCAATGCTTGAGATTGTCTCTTCCATCTCTTAAATTCTGTCCATGATGATTGTATCTGTAGTTCCTTATAATTTTCTTAGATTTCTGATTTCCAAAATTCTGCTTCCATTCTCTTTATTGTTTCTATTTCCATTTTGAAGTTTTAAATGGCTTCATTCATTTCCTTTAATTGTATGATTTTTCCCTTGACATTCTTTAAAGGATTTATTCATTTTTCTCCACTTTTTGTTAAACTTTTCTTAGATTTCTTTAAGGGATTTATTCATTTATTTTTTAAGAATCTTCATAAAATTGGTTTTAAGATTTTTTTCTTATACTCTAGCTGTGTTGGAATATTCAGGGCTTGCTGTAGTAGGATAGTTGGACTCTGGTAGTTACATACTGCCCTAGCTACTGTTATGTTGTTGTGCTGTTATTTAGATACCATGGTTGGGTTGGTTTGTAGTACACTTTCTTTTGGGCCACCAGCTGACTCCTAAATCATGACACAGATACTTATTAATAGTTATGAATGCTCAGTTTTATCTTATGCTTGTCCTGATAACTCTTATAACTTAATTTTATCTGTTTCTCTTCATATACATTTTAGCTTGGGACTTTTCACCTTTCTTCATTCTGTATGTCCTACTATGTATCTGTCTGTATCTTAGCTGCCTGGCTATGGCCCTCTCTTTCTCCAGTGTTTTTTCTTTCCCCTCTTCCCCTTGAGCCTAGATTCCTCCTACTACTTATTTTCTCAGTCATCCCTGCCTGTCCCTCTACTACCTAGCTACTGGCTACGTAGGAGATCAATCAGGTGCCTTAGGCAGACAATGTAAAACAGCAACACATCTTTACATAATTAAACAAATGCAGCACATTTGCCTAGTTAAACATAGACAAATGCAACACACCATTACACAAAGTAATAATCTGCAACATAAACAAATGTAACACATCTTTACATTGTTAAAGTAATATTTCACAACAGTGATTATTAGTCTAGGTGTTGATTTCTGAATTTGTCTTTGTTGAATGGGTGTTTTGTTCCTTGGTTTCTGTTTTCTCTCTGTTTTCTTGCCTGTGTGACCTGTGGTTGAGCAGGGGTCCTCCTCCTGAGTTGCAGGCTTGAGTTCTACAAGGTAATTCAGCCTTTGGTCCACAAGGAATCTCTGACTAAGTTGGCCTACCTGTTCTTCTGGCTGATGTGGCCTGCACTTGAGCAGGAGATATATGACCAAATTGTGAACAGAAATATGGCAAAAGGGGTGGTGGTGGTAGGTAAGGAGTGGTAGTAGATTGGGACTTTGGGAACCAAAGTGAGGGTATGGGAGATTTCTGCAAGCAGGTGGCCTATCTGTTCTAGCTGATGTGGCCTGCACCCGAGTCTAAAGCAGGCATTTTAATGCTATACTACAGAATTGGGTAATAAGAAAAAGCCATTAATATTGTGTGATCATAACATACTGGAGTTTTGTAATAATTAGAAGTAAAAATCTAGAACTGTCCTTAAACTAAGACTATGTCAACTTTATCTTTGTTTTATTCCTATGGTTAATAGATATAAATAGATGTAAGGATTTAAAAAAATAAAATCGTAACATCAGTAGAACATTGAAAAAATATTGACTGCCTTGATGAAAAAAATTGAAGAAAAAGGTGTGTGTGAGAGAGAGAGGAGAGAGAGAGAGAGAGAGAGAGAGAGAGAGAGAGAGAGAGAGAGAGAGAGAGAGAGAGAGAGAGAGAGAGAGAGAGAGAGAGAGAGACTATCTATGTATGTATACTGGCATGGACCAATACAATGGAACTTAGTGAGTAGTTTTACTTTCCTTTTGCAATGCTAGGTAATCCCTAGGGGTCCCTCAAACAAGCCTTGGGAAACAGGGTGTATATGTCAGTGAATCATTAAGAAGTTTTCTTTTAAGCAAGGATCTGACTGTGCACCTTCCACCTCAGTCTCCTGTGCAGTGGGATTGCAAGCAGGGGCTATTATGTGGTTGAATGGAGAACAATTTTGAAAATGGAAAATGACATTAACTCTACAACTGATCTGGAAGCAAACTCGAAGAAAATGAAATGGCCAATCACATTCATTTTACTGAATGGTAAAACTTACATGCCATAAAATGTTAAAATTTAAAATTCTAAACTTTATTTGACTCTTTATTTTAGTTTTTTAATTGTCTTCATAAAAATGAGCAATATGTTACTTTTTTATTTTTTAAACATTTATATATTTTATGCTGGACATAATTATACATGCCTCTTTTTTTTTTAAATGAAAACAAACATTTATAAACAATATTTGGGAATTTGGGTGTTGTTCTTTCCAAACTGCTTCCTGCTGGTAGGGGGCGCTGTCATGGGGGAATCCTAAGAAGACACAGAAATCCTGGCTGTAGTAGTCTGTAAGGCTGCATTGTCCCATTGACGTATGTTACTTTTTCATAGTAGATAATATGTACTGAAAGTAGGTTAGATGTAATAGGAAAGAGTTTATACTTATTGGTGTAATTATCAATCTTTGGCAGTAAGTTCAGTTATTAATGACGAACCCGATTGTCTTGATACTGTGTATTTACAAAAGGTTCCAGCAAATACTTCACAATTTCACAAAGTCAAATACAATAGTTCCAGTGAAGAATTTCATATACTTGGATTTATAAATATATAGTTAACTGTTTAAATTCAAAGATAATTTATCCTGATTTCTAAAGAGTACACTATTGATAGTAGCTACTAACAAAGAATTGGAGATTTTTTTTTACATTCTTAAAATTTATTTAAAATCTAATTAACTCAAGTCAGGTATAACAGCATGTCTTTAATCCCAGAAACTATAGGCAGACTCAAGAAAATCTCTGTGAGTTTGAGGTCAAACTGGTCTACATAATGAATTCCAGCATAGCCAGTACTACTTAGAGATCCTGTCTCAAAAGAAAAACAAAATTGAATTAACTACCTTTCTTACTTCCCTTTGTGCCCTCTAACCCCTCCCATGTTTCTGCTCACCCTCTCTCAAATTTATAGTCTTTTTCTTTGATTTTATATGTTTACATGAACATAACCTGCTGAGTCCTTAGTCTTGTTTGTGTGTCTGTGATTTTAGGGTTGACCACTTTGTATTTGCTAATGAGTTAAAGGAAATCATCCTCAGGGAAAACTAGTTCTCCTGTCCACAGTCATTAGTTGCCTGTAGTTCTTTATCCAAAGGATGATTTCTGGGAAACTCCCCACTTCTTCCTTAGCACATCTAAAGGGATTGTCATTGTTCAGGTCTTTTTTAGGCAGCTCAGTTGTTGAGATATCATGGTATAACCTCCTAGTCATGTCTAGGATACACAGTCTCCCAGCAGACTCCTGTCCTCTGGCTCTTCCAATCTTCTTTCCTTCTCTTCTGTAATGATCCCTGAGCCTTGGTACTGGAGATTTGAAAGTATAGAATCCCTTTATTTTTGATAACACTGTAAAAGGAATGCTCTGAACTTGCCACAGCTGATTTAAAATCTCTTCTGGTTCCACTAGCATTCACAGGAGATACTGATTTATCTGGTGCACATATACAATCTCAGAACAAGATATAACATTATATCTTGATGGTAATATTCACATCAACCCAGCAGTGTTTTGATTAGTACACAAGAAACCAACTCATTTGTTGCAGCAAATATCAGTATATGCACAACTATTTGAAATGTGAGTATAGATGCGGAGAAATCCCTGCTTCCTTCAAAACTAATCATCTAATTACAGAGACACTGATATAAATTGAGTGAAATAGAACAATCACTGTTTCATCCCCAGTATATCACTGCTGGAGTGTAACACATCCTGGAGAGCAGAGGAAATGTGTATTATAGAACTAAGCACAATAATGTCAAGGACTCCTTAGCCTAAGCTGCAAGGGAGTGGTAAGGCCTTACCTTAGTCAGGCTAGCATGAATACCAAACCTTTCTCTGGTCCAAGCATAGATGTTTAGGAACACTTCAGCTAAAATCATTGTATGTAGACACTATCAGCCACAGCTGTTTGTTTGTTGTTTTTTGAGACAGGGTTTCTCTGTGTAACCCTGTCTGTCCTAGAACCTACTCTGTAGACCAGACTGGCCTCCATCTCACAGAAATCTGCCTCTGCCCCACTGCCCCTCTGCCCCTCTGCCCCACTTCCCCTCTGCCCCTCTGCCCCTCTGCCCCTATGCCCTTCCGCCCCTCTGCCCCGTGCCATGATTAAAATGTGTGCCATCATTGCCTGGCTCGACCACAGCTTCTTCTTCCTGCATAACTGCAAGCTCAGATGTCTCCTCTACAGAGAACTTCTGAGATAAGCTAACTTGGAGGGGAGACAGCAACTTCAGGGTTGGGGTGGGAGACACAGAATACCATGAAGTCAAACCATGCAATAAATCTCACCCAAGAGGAATATTGGGTGATGGAGGGAGATGCAGCAGTTGCCTCTGAGTGAAGATGGAAGGGAAAGCATGGGAGAAAAGGCACTTGCTTTTTTATAAGGGGATATAGCACATGCACTAGGGAGAATACAATGGGATCATGTAGCCTCTTGGCAGATGGTGCTTAAGTGTATTGTTGTCAGTAGGTTACTGAAGGTGATCTTAAGGGTAGGGTTTTCCCACACCACCTCCTCCTTCCTGTTCAATATAATAAACAACCTGAGTTCCCCCTGCTGTTCTTGGTGTATCTCCATCAGAGTGCATGATGTATCTAATCACAGCTTTATGATATGTACATCTCATTTCTTCATTCCCTCCCACCCTGGTTAGGTCAATCCTAAAAGTCCTGCTGGCCATGGCAATTTATGCGTTTCATAATTATTTCTTATTCCCTTTTACATTTGTTCTGATCAAGTCTACTGCATTTATATATAATCTAATCCTACTGAAAGACGTAGAGTGCATTGGGGGACAGGAGAGATGGCTTAATGGTTAAGAACACTTGCTATTGCAGAGGAGCTGAATTCCATTCCCAGCACCAACATGGAAGCTACTAATTATCAGTAATTCTAGTTCCAGATGTTCCAATGCTTTTTCTGACCTCTATAGACCAAAACATACATTCAGACACACACACACACACACACACACACACACACACACACACACACACACAGTACTTTTGAAGTTTTCATTATTTCATGTCTCTTGTAATACTTGCTTAGTGTGTCTTACAATCAAATGTTGGTGTGATAATGATGTGGAAGCCAACGTTTTCCATCAACTTCAAGAGTATAAATACTGACTGGCTTACATTATTCAATCCCTGTCACACAATCCTGACCCCTATATGTAATCAATTATAAAGTACATGGAAGCCGAAACAAGGTCTGTTATTTTTTGGATAATATAGTAAATATCTTGATATCACATATATCACCAGATTATTTGCTAATAGATCGTTTTTCTTTATTTTTTTAAAAACCTTTTCCCATTCTAAGCAAGGTCATGGCAGTTAGAAATTCCTTGTCTCGGGTAATTTATTTATCTATCTTGGCAGATAAAGAATAAGTTTAAGAAATATATTTTAAGTAAGAATCTTTCTGGTTATTGGTGGTTTTTTAAAGCTTAAGCTCAAGAAAATATTAATTTATGGGTATCTTAATCATAAAAATGATTATATTTATTTGAAACAAAGCAGTGAAATTTAGGGAATGCAGAATCAAGGGCATAACAAAACTATAATACAACTACTAAATAACCAGACACATTTCTTCATGGATCAATTTAGGGAGAGGCTATAGCCCAGCAGAGAAATGTTCAGATAACTTCAATGCAAAAAAATTTTAGTGAAAATCTAATACTATTAAATATTAGGAAACTCATGTAATTTAATCTATTCATTTCCACATGGACTAATACGATATAATCTTAAAACTCATCACAGTATAAACAGTTGCTACATCAAGACTCACATTTTTTAAATATAGTATTTTTTATTAATTCTTTGACAATAACTAAGAGATATCTAATGTTATTTTTTATCCCCAGCTCCTATTAATTCCTTCTAGATCCATTTGTCTCCCCTCTCTGCTTCAACTCCTAAAACAAACAAACAAACAAAAACCTACTGAGTTCTATTTGTGTGTCTATATACTCATGGATGTAAGTCCATCCTCATCTGTTTTAGGGTAAATGAGTCAGGTTTTAAATATACTAAGTTAATATTTTCTGTATGCATATGCACATGCGTGCACTTGCACACACACACACACACACACACACACACACACACACACACACACACATGGAGGAGAGGAGAAGGTGGAGGATACAAGAAAACTGTGAAAAAGTAAATAAATAAAAAACAGAATCAAATACCCCGTCCTGAAAAAAAATTCTTCCTTGGCAACATAAGGTTGATTTCTTGATTATCAAATGCTATTGTAAAACCACTACTCCCCAACTTGTAATCTCCATCCCCACCCCTCACTCCAACAATAAATCTCCAATATCACAAAGCAGCTCTTGGTATTTAATTCAAGCATCAAATTCTCTCTCTCGTTGTATCGCTATCTCTCTGTGTGTCTCTGTCCCTCCCATCTCTTTCCCCAAGAGAGTTATATATGAGGTAAAGTTGATGAAATATTAATATCTTCATTTAGATTTGCAACACAAGAAGAAGCAACAATATATTTAATGAGCTCCTTTATGTGCCATATATCATTCTAGACAAGGTACATGATTAATTTCAATTAACAGGCAGGTGGCAGATTATTTTGCTATTGGAAGAATTTTTAATACTGGAAATATAATAAAAATTAAACCTAAATATGTCAAATATCAGCTATTTAAAAGACTATACCTTTCTTCTTATTTTTAAATTAGCTCAAGTTATGTTGTGGCACCTAAACTAATACACATTTAATTATCTTATTTTGTTCAATGTAAAGTCTTATGTGTCTGATTGTTTAATATTGAATACATTGGAACTGTGACCAATATTGGAATTTGAGGATCACTTATTTTGAAAGTATATGACATTATTGACTATGTGGAGGTTAAAACTTATGAAGGCTTCAGTATACTAGAAAAGGTGCATTTGAATAGAAATCATCTGCCATGTTGATGTTACATTAATAAAGAAATAACTATCTCATAGTCTTGTTAGAGACTTTAAAAACATCCACGTCATTGTGCTATAAACTTTTGTTCTCTAACATGTATAATGTGAAAGTTAGCTGAATGTCTACAGTAGCCCAAGGAAGATGACAAAAAGAAACTGGATTCCATCATGAATAATCACTGTGAACACTATCCTTTTGTGATTCCTATCACTGGAGTTATACAAAAAGAACAGCAAAGTAAGAAGAAAACATGCAGTCAGGAAAGCAGAGTACATCAGGTCATGAATAACTCTTCAGATCAATTTGTGCCAAAAAAGAAACAAAAGATGACGTAAAACAGTAAAAAAGAAATGCCAACCATATGTTCATTTTGGAGCTGCACAGAGTCTTCATAACATTAAGGGGTCTACCAAGGATCCTTCTATAGCAAATGAAGTCATCATAATTCCCTACCCCAGACCCAAGCAGGCCATCTGACTCCTTCACTTTTTCCAGAATTAACATTTTGAGGTTGAGGGATATTCTTAACTCAGGATACTTCTAAGACATAAGATTAAATAACTCATCAACACAGGACATTCCTGAAACCCTTCCTATGTGCCACCAATGCTCCTTAATTTTTCTTTGCTTCATAGAAAGTCTTAGTCTAGCCTAGGCTACATGAGAGACTATCTCAAAAGCACAGTATCTTCTCGGTTTAAACTCTAAATTCCCTGTTTGATCATGCTTCTTATTTTGTTTGCTTTTCATTTCTCAAGAATGCAGGCAAACACTGCAAAAAAAGAGAATGTTTATTATGCAACAGAATTTGTTGAATTTAATTTCTTCTTTATGCTGAAAATATTCAGACTGATATAAATTCTATTAATTTTAGATGCATATTAGAATTTGGTGTTCATTTTATTTGCTATTATTATTTTACCACTACCAAAACATATATATTATATTGAATATTTTCCATGTTCCAGGCACCCAGTATAGGATGCTATTACTTGTTCTTTTATAGATAAGAAAAGTACATCATAGAGTTGAAAAGCTTTGTTGTACAATACAACCCAAATGAAAAACGACAAAAGTGATTCAGATTCCTTTTATATAGCTTGCTAGGAGCTCAATTATCTGAGTGCTGGGCCACAATTCATTTATCACAATTGATGTATTCTTCTCAAAGATGCCACTTCCTTTGGTTTGTCTAGTCATCACTTCTTAGCAAGAAAACAATGTGAAACAAGAACAGTGAGAGTGCAGAGACTGAGCTGAAGATAAAGAAAAAGGACTGCTGTAACTCTAAGAAGAGATTTTGAAAGTATATTCTGTCGTAAGCCAGTAATTTCTCAGAAATAGAATTATCTAGGTCAGCCTTCCAAAATTCTAAATGAATTTTCAGAGCCATATTCTTATGTCCACAAGGCAATTCAAAAAATAAAAGATATTATTAGATACTGCCAATTAAACAGCAGTTGAAATTTATTCATTTATATAAATAATTCAACAAAGAATGTCGTTTTTACAAAGTTGTGAACCAGATGAATACAACTATGAATCCTTGATTAAGACTCACAGAATGACTGTTTTTAAGGAGTCAATTTTGGAAGTGCTTTCTGTAGAAGAATGACTTGGGCTAAAATAGCAGTGCATAGAATAGTGTAAATACTCACAATGAGGCACTAGTTGAGGGAAAGTAGGGCACCTACTCTAACTCAATGTAGTGAAAATACAGGCTAGAAGTCAAAATATTGTACACGCATCTTTGTTATTGATGTACATGCTAACCCATATGTTAGATCATAAAAGAGAAATTGTTTAGGAAGCAAAATAAACTTTCATGGTTACCATTTACATTATTGATTAATTAGTTGACTGATTGTAGCACTGAGGGTAGAATAGGGAACTTCATGCAAGCACATACTTTACTAATGAACTACGTCCTCGCACTTTCCCTTTGGGAATTGCAATTATTTAACATTTTTGTTGTATAGTTTGTTTTGATTTTTAATTTGACAACCCCATAATGTCATATATTGAGTATCACCTGTTTTTTGATAAACAAGCCAGAATTAGACAACTGAAATAAAGTATCTTCAACAAATGGTGCTGGACTAACTGGATATCAACATGAAGAAGAAAGCAAATAAATCCATATCTATAGCCATGCACAAAACTCAAGTCCAAGTGGGTCAAAGACCTCAACATAAAACTAAATACACTGAATTTGATAGATGAGTAAGTGGGAAATAATCTTGAATGTATTGGCACCGGAGATGACTTCCTGAACAGAGCACTGATATTGCAGTTAGTAAGATCAACACTTAATAGATATGACTTCATGAAACTGAAAAGCTTTTGCAAGGCAAAAGGCCCCATCAATAGGACAAAAAGGTATTTATAGAATGAGAAAAGATTTTCACCAATTTCACAACTGACAGATAATTCTTAAAAAAAAAAAAAAAAACTCAAGGAACCACATATCAAAAAACCAAATAACCAAATTTAAAAATGTGTGCAGTTCTAAACATAGAATTCTCAATAGAGAAATCTCAAATTACCTAGGAGCAATCATAGAAAATTTCAACATCCTTAGCCATCATGGAAATGTAAATCAAACCTAATCTGAGATTTATTCTTATACCTGTCAGAATGGGTAACACCCAAAACACAAATGATGAGGTTGTGGAGCAAGGAAAACACTCCTCCATTGCTGGTGGGAGTGAAACTTGTGTAGCCACTTTGGAAATCAATATGGTGGTTTCTGAGAAAACTGAATTGATTTATCTCAAGACCCAGCTATCCCACTCCTGAATCTAGAGCAAAAGTATGCTCCATCTTGCCACAAAGACACTTGCTTGACTATGTTCATAACAGCTTCCTTAATAATAGCCAGAACTGGAAACAACCCAAATGCCCCTCAGCTGGAGAATAGTTAAGGAAAATGAGGTATAATTACACAATGGAGTATTACTCAGCTAATAAAAAAAATAAGATCATGAGATGTATAGACAAATGGATGAAACTGGAATAAAAGAACCATACTGAGTAAGGTAGACCAGACTCAGAAGGAAAAATATGGTATGTATTCACTCATAAGTTAATAATATCTGTAAAGGATAAGCATGCTACTGTCCATAGGCCCAGAGGGCGTAAGAAACAAAGAATGCTCAAGGCCCAGAGGAGGGTAAATAGGATAGATGTCATAAGTGGACTTGTGTCAGTTAGAGACAGGAATAGGAGGGATGAGGTGTCAGGGGGAGACAGAGGAAGAGAGCACTTCAAGAGAATATTGGAATTGGAGGCATTTTGGGGATAAGGTAGTGCAATGGAAACTCCCAGAAATCTACAAAGGTGACCATAGGTAAGACTACTAGTTAGGGTGATATGGAGCTCAAGATGTACTATGGTAAAGGTGGTGCAGAAATTGGATAAGGGCAAACCAAATGACTGGTCCAGTTTAGGCCTATGGCATGAGAGGGAACCCACCCCTGAAACTGCCTGGAGGGCCAGGAATCAGAGCCTAGATATCCTAGACACCTAGGATAGAAGCAAATATAACTGGCAAAAAGTCAATGAAGTGATTCCTAAAGATATTCTGCTATGCTTGTACACAGGAGCCTAGCACAATTGCTATTGAAGCTGGCGGCTTCATCCAGTAATTGATTTGAAACAGACACAGGGACTCACAGGCAAATATTAGACAGAGCTTGGGAAATCCTGCAGAAGATGGAGAGGAATAATTGTAGGATCCGGATGGGACAAGAACACTATAATAAACCCCACAGAATCAACTCACCCAGGCCCATATGCTCCCACAGAGAATAAACCTGAACTGACAGTCACAGAGTATGCATAGGTCTGACCTAGGCCCTCTGCATAAATGTTATAATTGTGTAGCTTGGTTTTCTTGTGGGGCTACTAAAAGTGAGAGCAGGAGGCAGTCTCTGACTCGTTTGTCTGATTTGTGGGTCCCTTTCCTCCAACTGGGTTACCTCATCCAGGCTTAATATGAGGGGAGGTGCCTAGTCTGGTTACAGCTGTGTTTGGTTGATATCCCTGGGAATCCTGACTTTTTCTGAAGAAGGAGCATGCATGGTATGTAGAGGAACTGGGGGAAGTGGAGGGAGAGGAAACTTTGTTCAGGATGTGATGTATGAGAGAAAAAAGAAAAGGAAAGAAGAAAGGAAGGAAGGAAAGAAGGACCGAAGGAAGAAAGAAAGGAAGAAAGGAAGGAAGGAAGAAAGGAAGGAAGGAGTCTTGGACCCAATTTTCTTCTACCTGTTCACGAGTCCTTCTATCCAGTGCCTTACCTGGCACCCACACAGAATGGAGTCTGACAAAATTACTGAAATCAAGCTTTACAGAGAACACTAGAAGTACTACTTCAGTCTGAAAAGAAGTTTAACCATGCTCTGGAGGGCACAAAGCATATTCAGTGCCAGAACAACAATAGAAAGTCCAGAAAGTATACAAAGACACATTTCTAAATGGAAATTGCATCGAGGGAGAATGCAAATAAAAAAAAAACTTTGTAAATTCCTAGAACTGAATAAAAATGAAAACAGAACATCCAATAAGTTCTAGGACACAGTGAAGTTGTTTCTAACAATAAAGTATATAGCACTGAGTATATACACTAACAACATAAAAGCATTAGAGATTATATGGTAATAACACAATGCTGTACTT
The DNA here is from genome assembly GCA_030556225.1 of Cricetiscus sungorus. Classification (NCBI taxonomy): domain Eukaryota; kingdom Metazoa; phylum Chordata; class Mammalia; order Rodentia; family Cricetidae; genus Cricetiscus; species Cricetiscus sungorus. Next base: position 14,211,467 of record JANBXA010000253.1, read on the forward strand.
GAAGACCTGAGACAAGCAAGAACAAATACCACTCAAAATGAACAGATAGAAAGAAAATCAAAGTCATGGTTGAAATTAACAAAATGGGAATGGGAATCAAGAATAATAAAAAGAACTAATGAAACAAGGAGTTGCTTCTCTGAAGAGATTAAGAAAATTGACAAAATTTTAGCCTAAGTAACTAAATAAAGACAGAAATTCAATTAGCAATGAAACGTAAAAGATCACAACAAACACTGAGGAAGTTTAAAGTTCAAAACATGTCATAAGGACATGTTTTGAAAATTTATAGTCCACTAAACTGGAAAAAAATTTAAAAGGAATTAGTGAATTTCCTGATAACCAAATTAAATCAAAATGAAATAATTTATATGGACACAATCTCACAGGAGCCAAAAAATTCACAGTTGTGAGCAGACCCTGTTTATTGCAGAGGACTGAGCAGTTGAGTGTAGACCCTTTCATGCATTGTACAGTACACCTGATACTATAAGCATACTATAATAATAATGTCTACATGGAAAGGAGAGAAGACCCTGGGTCAGCAGCAAAAGTCTTTAAAATGTTTGTCGTTAAATGTCGAGGAGAAAAAAAAAAGGCTCTTCCCCCAAAGTATCATGTGTGAACCTAGAATACCCAGACCTCCTTCTCTCCTCGATTGTACCAATAACCCCGAGATTACCTCTTAGACTATTTTTAACCATTAGCTGCAGCAGCTGCTCTGCCACGTGGGTATAAATATGATGTTCATTGCACACACCTTTGAATCTCCACAGATTGGTCACCTTCCCAACTACTTATATGACGAGTTAACAAGTTCATGACCTGCACAAAGTAAGACACAGCTATTTAATTCCTTGCCAGACATCGCTCCTCTTAGTGCAGCTCTGGAAAGATCCTTGATGCCTCCTCAACCAATCAACGGATGGTTTATTTTTTCTGGGTTTTTGTTTTGTTTTGTTTCCTTTCTAATGCTCTAGGTTTAGTTGAATTCCTGATAAAGAAACACAATTGAGATTTTTTTTTCAGTGATAAAACCTGCATATTTTTATTTCAGCAATGTAGCCGAAAACTTTATGTAAATTCCTTTTTTCCTTTGTTGGCTTAATGAATATCATTTATTCAGTATGAAACTTTTAATACTGTATTTTCCACCTGTTAAGAATAAATGTGCATTAAATCTTGCTTTAAAAAACAACAAAAAACAAAAATGAAGCCAGAAATGACGAGATAAAGGGGACCAAATGATCAGCCAGGAATTTCCATGTTCTTTGATAAATCCAATTTAAAACAGTGCAGTTACAAAATGAGTTTCTCCACATAGTAATGCATAAGGATCTCTCACAAGCTTGTCTGCCGCAAAGCAGCTATATTCTTCATTAGATCTTTCATATCTTGCCATGGAGAATTAGATTGGACTTCCGCCTTTAAATGATATGATACTATAGCAATTTCCTGTCTAAGTGAGATATGGGAGAGACAGCCTGCACATCACTGGTCATCTGTATTTAAGCTCATAGCTCTAATGTGTGGGGGTTTTGTTTTGTTTTGTTTTGTTTTGTTTTGTTTTGTTTTGTTTGTTGTTAGTTTGGTTTGTTTTGCCTTTCTAGAAATTTAGAATCTTTATCTTCCCAGACTGCAGTCCAGGCTGGCAGAGGTCTTGCTATAGTAGGATAATAATTCTTCCTAGTTCCTTTGTTTCCTTGAAGAGCAGTGGAACCATCACAGCTTCCCTTACAGATATGCTTGGTTATGCTGTATTCTTACCAACATCACCTGCTTCTTAGGGCCTTTCCTCTTTGGAGATAAGATATTATAATACACTCTCAAATGAGACTTTACACTTTCTTATAAGAGCATGGTTCTAGATACACATTCAATAACTTACCTGAGTTACAATTCCCAGGTCATCTGTAGTTATTACAGACATCCTTATATCACCACTTCATCAGGATTATGTTTTATGGATAGGTGAGTTTCTATCCATAAAAGAGTGTTATATTCTTGTATCTGGGCATATTTTCTCATAACATTTTAAACTCTAAATATCAATAATATTTTAAAGATTTTCAATGTACACTTAAAGCTGTCTCATGGTTATTATTAATATGTGTTACAGCTATAAGGTGGGACCATTCATAAACACCCTTTTCAAACAGTGATGATATTTTAAATAAAGTACTGGTTTCATGAATACATATGAGCACACTATTCTGGGGCATCTATTCCTCAGGCAACTTAAAATGACTTGTTTTAATTGAAGATTTGCTTGTGATCATTTAGTATATTTCAAAGATGTTACATGACTTAGCAAACCTCTTAACCCTGCAGCTGTTTCTGGCCAGAAAGAAAAGTCTGAATAAATGCTTATTCTGAATTCTTTATTTTTAGCTCACAAATACACAGCCTTCATTTTATTTTGGACTTTTATCTAATGTTCTGAAAAAAAAATAGAAAAATGTATGTATGTGTATTTAGAAAATGGAACTATTTTCTATTTTACATATATTTTACTAAAAGACATTAAACTATCTGGGTTAGAGTTGGTTTGGGGTAGGGGGTTGGTTTCTAGAGATGAACTTAATGGGCAAATATTCTTGATCTAACCCATTTCTATTTGTTTACCCCACATTAAAAGACTCTCAACTTTGTGAAAACTAACACTTGGGAACACACTTGTTGTTTTATCCTGCAGTAAGAAATAGTGGCTCTTTCTATTTAGATTCTCCCTAGCAGAAGAAGATACAGTCGGGTGTACCAGGAGGTAGAACTGGCAGGACTTTCAGCACAACTGAGGACATAGACAGTTTCTTGATGTCAGAGTTAAGAAAGATGTGCTAAAGAATCATCAGCCTATAATCCACACTACCAGAGGAACTAGGATACAAGGTGTATTATAAGAGATTCATATATGGTCCCTCACAAAAGGGGGGAGGAACAAGTCCCCCAGAGCACATGGGAAGTGAAGGGGGGCAGTGAATAGAGAGAATGTTACCACAGGTTCCTCCCACCAGCTGCAGCGGGTCCTGCCGCTATGGTCCTGCCGCCAAATAACACTCAGAGACTCCGTATTTGATACAATCCTGTTGGCCAGTTACCATTATTGTTTATGGGCTAGCTCTGTCTTAATTATTAACCCATTTCTACTTATCTAAGTATTTCCACGTGGTCGTCTTATCGGGGAGCCGCGGCGGGCATCTTCCTTCCTCCCCAGGCTACATCTCGACTCTAACTACTTCCTCATCCTCCTCCTGGTCTCCTAGCCCCGCCTATCTTGTTTCCTATTGGCCACAGAGCTTTATTAACCAGTATGAGAAACATATATATACAGAATAACATCTCCCATCAAGAGAGAACTAGGAGAAAGAGAAGGGGAGGAGAAGAAAGCATGTGCAACTAGGAAGATTGAGTCAGGGTAGGGATAGAAGACAGAAAAGTGAGAGAGAGAGAGAGAGAGAGAGAGAGAGAGAGAGAGAGAGAGAGAGAGAGAGAACATAAAAGAGGGAGCCATTATTAGTTTGAAAACAAAACTGAACTTAAGAAAGGTGTAGGGACCTACAAGACTGACTCCAACTAACAATTTGAGCAACTGTGGAAAGGCTACCATAAATGCACTTCCCTGATAGTGAGATCATCAACAAAATTATTCATCATCAAGGAGTCCTCATCTAGTATCTGTTGGAAACAGAAGCAAACACCCATAACTAAACACTGAGGCAAACTGGAATCCAGATGCAGAGAGAGGGGACAAGACCAGGTTGCAGAAACACACAAAGACAGCTGACCTGACAAGGAGGAACTAATGGGCCCTCAGACTAATAGCGGGGAATCCAGCATGGGACTGACTCAAACCCCCTGAATATGGGTCTCAGCTAGAAGGACTGAGTAGTTTAAGGGACCTCAGACAGTAAAACCAGGATGTACTCCTGATGCACAAAAGGACCTTGCAGACACATCCCCAATGGAGGGATATCCCCTTAACCTAGAAACAGGAGAGAAGTCCTAGTCTCTACTTCAAATGACTTGACAGATTTACATTACCCCACCTGGATGGCATAGCCCTACATATGGAATGGGGGTGGGAGGATGGGACGGGAGGGTGGTCAGGGTGCATGTGAGGGGGAAAAGAGGGTAACTAGGAAGGAGGGAGGGACGGCGAGAGGGAGGAAGGGAGGACTGGAGGGAGGGAGGGGAAACTGGGATTGACATGTAAATTTTAAAATTATATTATTAATTAAAAAGCAAAGATGTGCTAATAAGGAATTGAAAATTAAGCCATTGTTCAAAAATCACTTTTCTGTCACTGTGGCAGATCTTTGAAGCCTTAAATGAACCATGGCAAACTTTATATGAATTGAGTGTACAGAAATATGACAGGTACAATTGTCAGACAATTTTGAAGAAGGTGTCTGGTTAAGAAAAGTGTACAAGGCTACACTACATCACTTCTCTTACACACCTGACAAACAGCTGATGGAAGCAGAAGCAAACACCTGTAGCTAAACATTGAGTCAAAGTCCTGGAATCCAGTTGCAGACAGGGAGGAGTGATAAGCAAAGGGGTCAAGACCAGGCTAGAGAAACCCACAGAAACTGCTGACCTGAACAAGGGAAGCTCATAGACACCAGTGTGATAACTGGGAAACCAGACTCCCTGAATGTAGGCCTTTGGTAGTGGATCAGTATTTATCCCTAGTATACAAATGGACTTTGGGAGCCCATTCCTCATAGAGGGATACTCTCTCAGCCTAGACACACGGGGGAGGGCCTGGACCCTGCTCCAATGATATGACAGACTTTGAAGACTTCCCATGAAGGGCATCACCCTCCCTGGGGAGCAGAGAGGGGCTGGGGTGATATTGGTGGCAGGGAACAGGGGAGGAAGGGAGAGTGCTGGAACTAGAACTGATAGGTAAAACAAGCTATTTTTTAAATTTAAATTTAAAAAATCAAAAGCAAACAAAAAATGAACAAACAAAAAATTACCAAACAACTACCATACTAGACAATTTCCATGTTCAAGTTTTAGGATCCTTTGGTTGAAAAAATAATTGTTGTGAGCACTTTCCCGCCAGCCTGGTCCCACAGCCAAGTTACTTCCAATAGCACACGGAGGATCTGTATTAATATATTGCTGTTGGCCAGTGTCTAGACCATTTTATAGATTAGCTCTGTCTTAAATATTAATCCATAATTACTAATATATGTATTTCTACATGGTCTTAACTTACAGAGGATGCCAGGATCACATCCTTTCCTCCTGAGATCACATCATGACTCCTCTATCCTACTTTTCACAGAATTGTCCTTGTCTCCTAGTCCCACCTATCTTGCTTTCCTATTGGCCAAAAGTGCTTTAATAATTAACCAATAAGAGAAACATATTTACAGAATGACATTTCCCACTATCATGTCTATTTTACAAAGGAACTTTCAAAACTTTTGAGATAAACATTTCGATTCATAGCTTGTGCATGATCTATCCTGATCTCTAAATAAGAGTTTTAAATACCTACTTAGTATTAATTCAGAACAAACAAACTCCTCTAATAACAAGTTATGTCTTCTCAGTAAAGAGAAATCCCAGTGTTTCTGATAGGACATCCATCAAAACTCTGCTTCCTTTACTGGATTACTGGATTGCTTTGCATCTCTGGATATGTTTCTATGTCCAATCACACACACACACACACACACACACACACACACACACACACACACACACACACACAGTTTCTTGTCAAGCTTGATTTATATATCTAGGGTCATGGAAGAAACCAAAATCAGGGTTAGAATTTAGCACACTACATTAATTTGAAAGGTTCTAGGTCAGAAAAAAGAAAAAGTTAGTTGCCAATTAATATTTATAGATGGTTGCCTCATGTTAGAAAAAAAGTTAAGTGCATTAATGAGTTAAATATCGCAGTAACTGTTTAAAGAATTGCAAACCCATTATTTTAAAAATAAATGGAGACTGAAACTTGAGGAATTTAGAACACTACCATGCCTTGAAAATTTTTAAGGCAGAAGAAAGAAAAGTTAGCTGCTAAATAATCATTTATTACCACATATTAGAAAAAGTCTAAGCACAGTACTGGGAATTCACATTTTGTTTTTATCCTGCTGCTGCACAAAAGTCTACATTCCTTAATGGGCTTATTATTTCCCTTTATTGTTTCTTGAAATTAGCAATGCATATCAAAAGGTGCACTCAAGTTGACTGATTTATAGTACCGAGAACATTATTCTTTCATAATAATGATAAAATGTTAAAGACAGCATTGTAACAGAATCCAATTTAACTCTGGAATAACATTTTAAGTCATGCTTTAGATACATAATAATAAAATGTATAAAATACATAAATGTTTACAATGCTTATGGTGTTAATTTAAGGGTAGTCCAGGCTCCATCCTATACTTGAGAATATATCTGTATCTGGATCAACAAGTTATACGTTTAAATCTCAAAATGTCAGCCTGATATTCTAATGTATTATATCAAATATATCTAGATACATAATGGCAAGTGGAAGAGGATTACTTCATAGTGCATTTTGCTGTCAGATTTAGGAACTGGTATAAATGAATCTCCAACTACCTTTTACTTAGTGGCCAAAGTTTTTCCTCCAATATTTGCAACAATGGCCATATCATTAAATATTACACAGAAGAAAACCCTGGCAAAACTATGTGCTACTTTTCACATATGCCTTTCATAGTAGTGTCAATTATCATTTATGTTTTTGAACTCTGTCACATGATTAGTTGGTTAGAAGGTTTCATTTTTTACATTATATTTACATTATATGTCGAAATTGATATGGGAAGATAAAACGAAAAAAATTTCATGATTAGATGGAGTATCAAAATCTATAGAAACTCTTGAAAGCTATCAGGAAAGTGGAATGATTGTTTTATGCTGCATATATCAAAATGTATTGATTTAAGAATGCAGTTCACCCAATCAATTATCTTAAATATAGTAAGATTCTTCATACTCCATTGGACTAATACACATATGAACCCACAGGGACTGTAGCAACATGCTTAGGCCCTACACAGGCTCAAGTTAGATGGTATTGCAGTGTTGAAAGAAAAAGGTAGACATGATCTCCCATACCAAACTCAGCAGCTCTCTCCAATTGACAACTCTCACAAAGGTCCCAAGGAAAAAAAATCCATTTTCTCCAATGGATTCTCACTAGGATTCAAACCACACTTAAGGGAGACTCAATGCCTAGATGGCCAACACAAAATAAACTCAATGGCATTTTTGTCTGACATTTTTCCCTCACTGGTCTTTTGCTTGTCCATTATAGTTTCCGTGTGTGTGTGTGTGTGTGTGTGTGTGTGTGTGTGTGTGTGTGTGTTTCTTGTGCTTTTTAGCTTTTTAAAAATGTTGTAGTTTGCTTTTTTATTTGCCTGTTTTCTAAAGAAAGAGAGGAAGAAGTTGTAGAGTTCAATAAGTGAGAATATGGAAGAGATCTGAAAGGAGGTGGTATATTCTGCCATGATCAGAATATATTGTATGAAATTTCAATTAAACATAATAAAAAAGAATCATTTTGCTACCTTGTGCTTTTCAGTTTTTAAAATAATTATAAGTACAGTCCAATTATATTTAAAATACTAGTTTTGGAGATTGTTGAATACATTTTAATTTATACATACTTCTTTTGAATGCTTTCGAATGGATTGCCAATTTTTCCATTAGTATTGATTAACTAAATTATTTTATTTTCATCCACTAATATTCTTACAATTTCATTTCGTTAGAAAAGGAGCTCCCATGCATGCAAAGAACTGCACAGTTATAGATGGTGAAATTACATTGAGTTCATTACCCAGAAAATCTTTTCTACAGAAAAATGTATACCATGTGGATAATAAGGTTAAAGCAAATTATATAATACTAATTGGATTTGCAAGCATTTAATGTTCAAGCAAAGCACATAGCAGCTTATAATAGAATACTTAGTAGCTATAATCCTGAAATTTAGAAAGTTATAAATTAAGAATACTTGAAATAAAGCAACTTAAAATTCCTGGAGTATCACATCTCCCCCATAAACAAAAGAAAACGTACAGAAAATATTGTGAAAAATGACAGTTTTAGGAAAGGCTGCTATACAAAGAAAGAAAATATTACTGGTCAAAAGGCCTATGGCACTGCAGATAATTACTGTGTGTTCTCACTCATAATTCAGAAGTATGATTTTATAATTATAAAACTAATGGTTTATGTAAACTTAATCACTATTTAAACATAATTAATATTAGATTACTAATTTATTATACCAAATGATCTATGATAAAGTGTTAAGGGCTAATTGTAAAGAATATTAAAAACATTATAAACCCATCAATTTTAGACCAAATGCTCAGCTTTAAGCTTCCAGCCTGGATCTTCCGTTTGAACTAGAGTTTTGACTCTTAAAATTAATTTTAAAGGAAGAACTGCCTGTGAGCTTGCAGCATTTCAAGCATGATTTCAATTCAAGATGAATGCAGGAAAGATTAGAGATGTCATATCTGACTATATTTCCATAAAAACATTTTTTACTAAAATGACAATATTTGGTTATTCTAAAAACTTGGTTGTAAACAAAATTCTTAAACTGTGAAAAGATAAGGTAATGGTGAGATCAACAAGGAAACTTGGCTAAAATACAAAATACTATTTCAACTACATTTGCATTTATGCTGATTTTAAAACCAAAGGCATTTGGAAAAAAAAATGTATCTTTCTGATTAAACAAGAACAGGAGGTGCACAAAAATATGTCAAACTCTATTGCTTACATATTTGCAGAGGAATAATGGCCTTGCATGCATGTTCTAAAGAGAAAGACTAGACAGTAAGAGTGCTGGATGAAGTTTGGTTTTTCTTTGTTTGTTTTTGCTTGAACAGGTAAAAGAATTGTGCATCTCCTGTATTCGTCAGGTTTTGAGGGTGTTTCTCCAATTGAGCAAATAAATGGAGATAGAGATGAAAACTTTTAGAAAATTACAGGACTTCGAAATCAGGTATTGTTTTTATTGTGCTTTCTGCACAATCAGGCATTGTTTTCACCCCATTATTCTATGAATTGAGCATATTCATGCTTCCTAGTATGGTAATTTTTTTATAAGTTAATAAGAGGCCATTGGCAAGATTTTGTGTTTAAGAGGCCATAAAAACATTTAGATAGTATTAGTGCTCTCCTACATACACATCACTCCTCTGGAATTTAGTATTTGTCTTTCATAACCCGCTGTTTATTTTTCACATGAGTGAAAATTGCTGCCAAGGAAAACAAAACTGGCACTGCTTCTTATTCACAGTTCAAGTAGGAACCTCACTTGCTTTTGAAGCTTCATAGGATTGTCCACAATTCTAGCAGGAACTTCACCAGCATAAGCAAGTTAGTAGGATTTCTCAGAACTCAGATGTTCATGTTATCCAGAACCTCAGATGCACTGATGTTTGGATGTCTTGGTTACTTTTTTACTGCTGTGAAGAAGGAAACTTACAGAAGATAAAGTTTATTGGGGAGTTGCTTACAGCTTCAGAGGGTTCATTACCTAGGCAGAAAGTGCCGTAGCAGCTAGAATAGCTGAGACTTTACACCTGATCCACAAGCATAAGGCAGAAAGAGGAGTGAGAGAGAAAGAGAGAGAGGGACAAAGACAGACAGAGACAGACCAGTAGGAACTACATGGGTTTTGGAAATTTGAAAGCCCACCCCAACACCTCCTCCATTAAGGCCACACTTTCTAATCTTTCCCAAGCAGTTCCACTAACGAGATACCAGGCATTCAAATATTTGTGTCTATGGCACGATTCCTATTAAAACCACCACCCTGGATGAACTAAAAATGACCTCAGAGAATTTACCTATTATAGAAACATAACTAGAAATATTAGTTCTGTGTTATCTCCAGAGCTTGACTTCATTTTGAACTCCAGTCTCAGGATCTACTACTTTCTTTTTTCTTAAAGCTATTTCATAGTAATAGTGAGCAGGCACTCTGGTTTGTGTCATCTATTTCATAATTATATCAGGTTGTGTGTTTAAGATCCCAGGAGACTCACTCTTAGAAACCCAGCACCCAGATGCAGAAACAGGCCAGTCATATATTGGAGGTAAGCCTTTCAAAGATAATTTGTTTTGTGACTAATCCTGAGCAAGTTGGGAAAAGATAATTCTGGATTCTGAGTCATTTCCACATGTGTCTAGAAGCAATAGTAAGAACCAAGGAGTCAGATAAGTTTGCATTTTTCAGTAATCATTTTTATAGTTAAATCCAAAATTTTCAGTTTTTATTGCCTCAAACAAATTACATGGTTGATTAAATTAGTTTAAAGACCACTCTGTATCTAAGTATTCTTAGTACAGGGAGGTATGAGATGTGAACAAAAACAATGACACTGATACAGCTAATATTTTCTTCATTTTATCAAAAGTTTTGCTGATCCCATTAAAGAATCAAAGTCATTATTGTGATTTAATTATGTGACAAAGAAGTTAGATTCCTTACTGTGCTTATTGATGGAAACCTCTGTTCCTTCCCTGTCCCCATACAAAATTATTGACATTCATAGATTAGCAGGACCTGTTATATAAAAACATTTTACACTAATTTAATTACCCACTAAACACAAGAATCAAAACTTCAAACTCATACAAAAAGAAAACATCCTCCCCACCTTGAGTTCACTTATGCTAAGTGTTAAGAAGTGATGCAATTTCCTTATTTTTCTTCAACTTCCTTACTAGGATGCACTGTTCAGTAAGAGGTCCGATTCCATGGGAGGAGAGAGAAGGAGATGTCATTCTCAAGTGTGGCCAGTGTCCCCTCAGTGATAGAAAGACAGCCTGTGCTTCAAGGGTCAGAGCATATAAGTATCATTTTCTCCAATATTCACCCCTGTGAACTCTCGAGTTGCTATGCCACAAAGCTTTTTCTCTGCCAGATGTCTTCCTCTCATGTCTCTTATTCCCCAACTTCAAAGGTCCCCATCATTCCTCTAAAGCCAAACCCATGGAAATCATCAAACAACTGTATTTATGCACATTTTCTCCAGTATACATATTATTAAGCTCACTCACAATGCAGCATTACAGCTTTCTGTGTCTAAGCAGAGAACTCTCAGTTTCTTCTCTCCTCATACACTGCAAACATTCATCTTCAGAATGCCAAAGTATACTATCAGGGATGATGAATGAACATCTGAAACATTTCCAACTTCATTGGAAAGGAAGCATCACTGGAGCTTGGAGCCTGAACAAAGGTCTTAAACTCCAGCTTTTCACTGGAGACTCCTACAGCCAAGTTCCCAGTCCTGCTGCTAACCCACTAGAGTGCAGCTCTTGTACTACTGGATCCCTCTGCGTCCTTGTCTTGCACACTCCAGATATCTGAATCCTTCAAAGGATCTCATAGCAAGAAAAAGTCACCCTCAGAACTTGAACCTGCTGTTCTGTGCAACCTATCCTTGAACTAGACCATCTAGACCACCTATTGTAGGAGGTTGTGGGGTAAGATTGATGTATTCACACTTTCCCACCAGGGTTTAATCCTGTGTCAACATACTTCACACTTCATGTTCTCCCCAAGATATGATTTAGGTTTGTTTATTTTAAATTATTTGTTTTCATTTTTTCATTGTTGTTGTTGCTGTTTTAATTTATCTCTTATACAGTACATTCACCAGGATTTTATTTATTACTATTCTCTCATACATTATATACCAACCACTGCCTCCCTCCACTCCTGCCAGACCCTATCCCCCACCTCTGACCTCTCCTAGATCCACTTCTCCTCTGTTTCCCTTCAGTAAAAAGTAGGTCTCACAGGATTGCAATCAAACATAGCCTAGTAGGTTACAGCAAGACTAATCAGAAACGCTTCTATCTAGGCTGGATGAAGCAACCCAATAAGGAGGAAAGGGTCTCAAGAGCAAGAAAAAGAGTCACAGACACTCTCTCACCCCCATGGTTAGTAGTCTTACAAGACCACCCAGCTAAACCAAACATGACATGTATGCACAGACACATGCAGGCTCCCTGTATTGCTTCAGTCTCTGTGAGCCCCTACGAGCCCTGCTTAGTTGATTCTATGGGCCGTGTTCTCCTCATGCCCTAAACCCTTCTGGCTCCTACAATCCTTCCTCTACTTCATCAACAGCATTACCTAAGCTACACCTAATGTTTGGCTGTGGATCTCTACATATGTTCCCATTCCTTGTTGGATGAAGCCTCTCTGATGATGACTGGGCTAAGCACCAATCTTTTAGCACAGCAGAAATCACTAGGCATCATTACATTGACTGTTTGTCTTGCCACTCATGTTTTGTTCTATCATTGGCTATGCAGCCTCCAGTTCCTGACCATCCAGGCAATGTCAGGCATTGACCTCAAGTTAGACCAGTCCTTGGCTGGCACTCCCACAAGTTCTCCACCACCATTGCCCCAGCATATCTTGCTGGCAGGGCAATTGTAGGTCAAAGGTTTTATGGTTCAGCTTTTATCCCAGTACCACCACTGGAAGCTTTACCTCAGTTTGTTCTAACTGTGCTAGGTTTTTCACATCTTTCACGTTGTCCCCCAAGTGCTGCCAAATTTCAGCCATCACTCCACTGGGAGAGAATTCCCTTTACCTGTATAGTAAGAGTAGGCATTTTATTACTATAGCCAATCCAGAACATTCTGTCACGGTGTCTTCTCTCTCAGTGTATTCCCTCTATCATCCACTCTTTGTTTTATCATCTGTCTGTCTACCCATCTATCTTTTTTTCCACTCCCAACCATTTATTGTTAGTTACTTATAACAATGATGTGCTGAGGAATTGAACATTAACTTTAAGAACTAAGTTATTAAAAGTCACTTGAGAAATTTGTGTATATTTGGGACATTTTTATACCTGCTTAAGTGGCAAAAGTGGAGCTAGTGTGAACTCTAGTACCACAAACATGAATATCAAAGTCATGTTTTCTTTTGTGTTTACTTCAATACACCTTTCTGATAGTTTTTATTTACAGTCCATAGTACACAATAAGTAGACCCATTTTAACCTTTAGAGGTCTATCACTCACTGAACCTAAGGCCAGGTTTCTTATGTTCCATTACAGGATAACTGAGATCAAGAAATTGTCAAGGAGTCTACAGTACACACATATCTCCCAGTCACATCTTAGCCTGTCTATGTTTTAATAGCTCACCCTTTATTGTTACAAATCCAAACACACCAAATGCTGCCAGTCTGCCTATGGTAGCACCATCCATGCTTCACTTTTTAACAACACTGATCTAAGTGGTCTGTCCAGTTACCCAGAAATAACTGCTTCTTTACATTATAAATGATTCCCGGTATCCTTTAAGTGGAAGTGATGAGAGTGATTTTTATGGGGCTATTCTTTATTTACCTTTATATCTCAAACTGAAAGCAGTGACATGCACGGTAATTTATTTACTTACAATTTGTGTTCTATTTTTTCCCTGACTAATATATGAAGAAATGCACTTTAGGGAACTGGTGAGTTTAATTGCACATATAAAAGGAAATGAAGACTCTTATCAGGAGAATTAAAGCTGATCATCCAAAGTGTAAGAACAGGATTAAATCTGACAAATATAGAAAAGAAAATATGACATACTGAGTTACACAGGGTTAGGGATCATCTTGTATAAAATCAGTTTAATTAGAAGATGTTATTGAATTAAATTATGTAACACATACTTTATGATAAAATTTAATGCTGTCCTTAGTTCTCTAACTGTGGAGAAAACACTGCACAAAAACAATTATGTTAAATGTACCCACACAATTGCATTGGGATTAGCCTATCAAGAGGGTTGCTATACATGTGGAGCAGTTGTGAAGTAGCTTAAGTAAAGGTATTGGACAGAGGTTACAAGACCATCTCCATGAGCTGCTTACAAAATTGATTTATTTCTTCTGCAGGTATCCTGAAAAAGGCTACTTCCCTTCCAGTAACTTTCTTTTACAAGCTATGATTTTTTACTGTGTCTTTTGCTTTTCAAATCCCAAACACATCTGTATCTACTTCCTCTTTTTTTATTCTCTCACACATGTGTAATAAGTAGGGGAAGATATAACCTTCCTCTTTGGGTTTGGAGACCCACTACACTTTGGTAGTATGCTTGCTACCACACAGTAAATGGTAGATTTTATCCAAGAAGGTGTATGGTGGGGAGATCAGATTTCAAGGGCATCCAAGGCTATATGTGAAGTAAGACACCAGCCTTGGATATGATGAAATCATTCTAGAAGGGAAAACTGAGATCTGCAAATGTAAATTCCTTCATGGTTAGCAAACAAAAGAGCAAAGGGGATACTTTTGGTCATATGTACTTTCTATTTGCAACTAAGGAAATTTGAGAACAGGAGAAACACTCTTTCCTAGGGTAGAGCATAACAATTGATTATACATTACGTGTGGGTGTTACTGCATGACTGCATGTTTTTCCCCAGCCGGCCTCCCGGTCCTGCTGCCATGGTCCCGCTGCCACGTGAACTCCAAATAACATTCTGAGACTCTGTATTTGATATAATCCTGTTGGCCAGTTACCATTACTGTTTATGGGCTAGCTCTGTCTTAATTATTAACCCATTCCTACTTATCTAAGTATTTCCACGTGGTTATCTTATCCGGGAGCCGCAGCCGGCATCTTCTTTCTTTCAGGTCTACATCTCGACTCCTCCCTCCTATTGTATTTCAGCTTACACTGTTATATATTCTTATCCGTGGTAATCTATGTACTGGAAGAATTGTATATTATATTTTGTCATATTGTGTGAAATCTTTCCATTTATATTTTATGCACATTATTCTCGCTATATTCTATGTACGTATACTTTGTTTACATTCAAGACATTTTGTATATTGATACAATTTAGGATATTTATCTTGCTGCCCTCTTGTCTAGACATTTCTACTCTACCTCTACTTTAGGAATTTACATGTGCATAATTATATTGTTTAGGTGTGTATACTTGCTTTACTCAAGAAAGTTTTAATCAGGTTTTTAGCTAAGTTCCTGAGTATTACAGATCATCCTCACCCGTGTTTCCTTTGCCTATGAGATTAGTCAGAAATAGATGCTTAATCTCCAATCACTTCATAGACCTGCAGAACACGGCATTTAAATGTTTTAATATTAGTACTCCGTTGACATGAGACACTGTTGCTCCTGACAGCACCATGCACTTTCCCGAAAGTATGTTGGACACTGTCGTTGCTCCTCCTGGAGTTCACCCTCACTTCAGCCATGGCCTCTTGGGCAAGGAACTGCCCCTACCTTGACAACTGATCTGGACATGCGGTCCTATGTGCTTGCAGGAGACAAACAGAAGACTGCTGAACCTTGCCAAGTCAGGGTAAGACAGCCTTTCTTCCTCCCTGCTTTTGTTGTGATCTGTCAGGTACTCTTGGCCTTAGCCAAAACTGGCTGTACCAACATTGCTCTGAAACCTTGGGTGACTGTCCAGGTAGCTCGCTGTTTCTGTCTTCGAGGCATCTTTTGGAAGTTGCCCATCCGCACTTCCTGTCTACCCTAGTATTGCTATTTTCCTTCTCAGGTCTTGATGAGGTTGTAGATTAAACCATCACAATTATAATTCTCTCTTCCTAGTTAGATAGATTAGGTACTAGGCTTAAGCTTTCTAGCTTAGGATAACTCTATTGTAAACTCCGTTATGTCTTCACCCTACGACTAGATATGTAGGTCATTTTGTTCTCAATTTTCCTTTTCTTAGAGCACACTTGTTATTCACTGGTTTGTATATAGTTTGGTATCAAACCCAAATCTTTTCTTTAGACTAAAAGGGGAATTGCAGCGAGATATTCACCTTGTCTGCACCTGTGCCTTAGGCCATGCCCATTGGGCCGGAGACAGGGCCAGATGGGAGCTGGGAGAAAAGTCTGGGAAAGGGTCGGGCAGCCCCTTTTGGTGGTGGACGCTGGAAGGCTTAGGATCCGCTGGAACCCGCTGGGTACATCTGCCTATGTTGTGAGTTATTTCTCCCTTATTAAACTTCTGTTCGGCCTAATTGTTTATCCTGATACTTATTAAATCGCAATATGTGGGCAACTCTGAAAACATGCATATAAGTAACACAGGCACTAAAATGGAATATATATGTATATGTATATATATGTACATATATATATATACATATATATATATATATATATATGGTTTTTCAAAACAGGGTTCTCTGTGTAGCTATGGGGCCTATCCTGACACTCACTCTGTAGCCCAGACTGGCCTTGAACTCATAAATTCCACCTGCCTCGTCCTCCCAAGTGCTAAGATTAAAGGCATGTGCCACTACTGCCCAGCTGTATTGATATAATTATGAAAATATATATTTGTAATTATCACACACATATACAATAACAGTTAAACGTCTTATTTGGCCAAATTTTCAAATAAAGCCAGCTTCTTTGCTTGGACCTTTCCCCCAGAATTAGTGGACCTGTTGTAAGGTGAGTAGTAGTTGGGTCCAGTAGCTGTGCCAATTAAAATAGAGTCAAAAGAGGAGATAAGTCCTTGTGAGGGTGCACTATAATGTTACTCCAAATAACCACAGGAATATTAAAACTTTTTGCTAAATTAGTAGGAAATGCAAGGAAGTTTTAAAGTGGTTCTTTTAGGATGTCAGTTCTTTTAGGAAGCAGTTGGCTAGGGAAGTGGATAAATATAAGAAAAACTTGTTAGTAAACCAGTTGGGGAAAGAACAGAAATTTTAGCTTGGCTTCTCCTAATAGTGGAATCAATAGGGACCTGTTGAGATGCATGTGTTAAAGTCTGTCTCTGAATTTTGTTTGTTTTTCTTCATTCAATAAAAGAAAAGATGGGGGAAAAATATGAGGAGCTTCACTTTGAAATGACTGGACAGTTGATTAATGACCTATAGAACTGATGAGGAGCTAATTAATCAAACAACATGGAGGAATCACTGAACTTTAGAGCTCCATTTGGTATCCAAGCCTATCCAATATAACCTTTTCTTGATCATATTTTGATAGATTGTAATTAGTTGGAGAGAATCATGTCTGGCAATGCTGAAACAGTTGACATAGGTTAAAGCAAAATATGCTAAGTAACTGCTGCAGCATTGTGATAATAAGGATTGCTATTAAATGTCTGAAATAATGAATGTAGAAGATTGAAATGTGTCCTTTTGAAAGGGCGGTGAGGGGGTGTGTAAATAGGTAATGTGTGTGTGTATACTTAATAATCACTGATTACCACAGCAGAATCAATGCCAACAGATGGTAGTCTCCTATGTGGTTCTCATAGCCTTCCCTTAACACATATAAACACTATCATATCTCAACAACTTTTAGCTAATGAATCCCAATGTTCTCTTTGTCTTCGTGTGTGTGCGTATGTATATGTGTGTGTAGAAACAACCTGAATTCATTCATTGATTTTTGAATCTTATTCATTTTGACAAAACACAAATATACTTGGTATATAAGCAAATAAGGTATATGCATGTAATGTTCAACATAAAAAAGTCTCTCTACCGTTCTTCTTTTGGATAGTATAATAATAAAAGTGTGCCAACATATGAAAATGGAACTTTATAATGTCTAATCTTACTTTTAAAAAGTTTCAGTGAATTAAGGAATTTGTCAGCTTCTGATAGAAGAAACTAGACTATGTAAAGAATAAATGCTTACAGCAATACTTTTAACAGTAACAGAAACTAGCAAATATGTATTTTGCTAAATATATATTAAAACAATAATAGAATATGAAAATTAAACTGTAATGAGATACAACCAAATGTACACTAGGATAGTGCAGATTAAAAGGCAGAAATATCTACATGTGGTGAAGATGCAGATAAAGATCTCTCACATGATGCTCCAGAGAGTGTGAAGTGATACTTGGTGGTATACATGTACTTTGTGAAGTGATTCAGCATTGTGTTGGAAAGATGCACATGGAGCTGCCATGTGACCCCAAAATTCTCCATTTATATAAGAAAAAGAAAGCATGACAAAAGCCATTCATGATTATCCATAACAGCTTTGTTTGTAAAAGTTAAAAGTAGAAATGGCCAACCAGATCTGGACAGGTCTGAGGAGCAGAAGCTCTGCAGAGAGAAGAAAGGAATTCTTTGGATACTCATATTGCCATGGATGGATTTCAGAACAGTTATGTGGTACAGGAAGAAAGCTGGACAAAAGTACATGTTGTGATATTAAATTCACAAATTCACAATCACATACACACACACATATTCACACACATGTACACACACATACACACACACACACACACACACACACACACACACACACACACACACTTACCTAACATGGCAGACAGCAGGACTGTGGTTGGAATGGTTATGGGACAGAAATGATAGAGAGGTATAAGGAAATACCAGAACTGACCAATATGCACATCATCATAATTATGGTAAGTATATCTTGGTATGGTAATGAGTGAAGATTAATGTCAAAACTCACCAATATACATGCCCTGAATATGTGTCCTTCCTGGTGTGTAAATTATGCATGATAAAGTTACAAAATGAAAGAGAAAGATAGATAGAAAATAGACGATAAACTTCATATTTAGTAGTAGTGGCTGATAATTTCCCATACACTGGAGAGACAATTATATTTCATCTATTCACCTTCTCCTAAAGTTCTCTGTGAATGTAAACACCATAGTATTTTAAGTGTTCTGATTGTTTTCAATTCTGTCCCTTCATTACCAGAGACAGTCAACTATGTCAATCACTCAGAGCTGGCTAACTTTACTGTTAACAGCAAGTAAAAGTAGCCCCACAACTTATGAACAGCAAGAGAGGAAACACCTTTGCCCTGGAAGCAAGAAAACTACTAAAACAAAAAAGAAGCAACCACTGGTGTCCTGAAGAATCAAAATTTGAAAGCACCTTACCAGTGTTTACAAACAGGACATGTTTTAAGCAACTTATATATTGATGTATTATCTACTATGAACAATCTGAATGGGGCTGTCATAATTAATCAATTAGCCCATACTCTTTCTATCTCCTTACTATGAATTTCATTATTTCTTAGTTCAAGTTCCAGCAAAATATCAAACTAGTTTTACTGCTCTTTAGAGTTAAAGAAAAAGTCTGCCCTTACTACCATCCTTATTACATAAGCAATTTTCCATTATAAGTTCTGCCTCTCACTGAAGACATTCATATGTGGTAGTCAGGTACAGACAAACCTACTGGACATGCTGTGCCAGGATGTTTTAATATTCTAAGGGTAGGGGCAGACTTTGGAAATCAGAAAGTCCACGATCAGTTTCTATGAAGGCTGGGCTCTGACTTGGTAGGGTAAGAGTAGGAGATCACAGGAAGAACTAGGAATCAAAGTAGAAACTTCATTATCCTGTATGTGTCAAAGTCAGTTCAACCAGGGCCCTCAAGCAAAGAAAGAGGAAAATAGTGCTTAAAGTACAGCGAAACTCAAAAATTACTCAGAAAAAAAATACCCCTTTGGGGACTCTTTCTCAGAAAAAGAAGGATATTAATTTCAAGGCAGCAGTGAATTTGGGCCAAACAGAAGGAAGTAACTAATTCACAGCAAAATATCCCCCCTCAGAAATATGTAAATGCTCCCAAAAAACCTAAAATCTGTAGAGAGCCAGAAAACACTTTATAGCCTGGAAAAATAGTGATATTCATTCTCCTAAAGAGAAAAGGGATTTGCCAACCTCACTCTATTCTCTAATAACTGGACTCTATGAGAAGTTCACTTCTCATCCCAGTATTGCTATTAGATTTAGGAACAGCTCTGCTCACACTACAGGCTTTCTAGGCCTCTTGCTTTAAATAAAATGAAAGAGAACCAATCTGTGAAAATTAATACAAATTTTAAGCTGGTTTCCATGAAATAGCCTCTAATGTATTTTAAGCTTATGTAAACAAAATCAAGTCAGTAACATTTTCAAAGTTACATCATACAACTCTGTATCTTAAGTATTAAAATATGTATTTTCAATGTTGATTTGGGTGCAGTTTGAAAATTGTAGCTTGATATAATCAAATAACCTTGGGTCTCTGCCTTGTTGCATTGGTTGGCATCTCAGAAGTCCTATTGAAAAAGCCTTGTATGGTTGTCACTGAGCGATGATGAAGCAATATGTTTTTGAAGATGGGATGAAGCAGTCAAACTGAGTACTCTGTGATCACCTGCTGTATATTTTTAACATCTGGCATTTCAGAATCAGCATGTGAAAAACACTATGACTATTGGTAAGCATAACCCAAACCTCATGTAATACCAAATGTAAGTGGATTGTACTGATGTCATTTTAATTATCTGTTTTTTATTCTGCACACAAAAAAAGATTGATTTTACAATGGGCCTTCTTAATTTACAGTTAGCTGACTGAGTGCATGCAAATTGAAATAAAACTGCAGCCCTGGGACATTCTAAAACATGACACAAGAGGTTGCCAAGGTAACCCACCAGGAGGCTGTCTTGGAATCTTCGGGAATAAAATGGAAAGAAAACATTATAATGAACAATGGGGTGTGGGGATCTTCTGGGCAGGGTTAGATAATCAAAGGTTTTTTTTTTTTTTTAATCCACAGCTCCATGAAATGGCTTCCAAACAAAGAGAAACAAAGTAACCTCCCCTTCCAAATCAGGCAGGATTTATGATCCATGACAATGGAATTTTAAGATAATGTTCACATATTATCAAACTGAAATAATTCACTTAATCCTCTATACTATTTAGTAGTATAGGTACTGAGAGAAATATAACAGATACACAAATCATATTCTAATAATATACTAAATTTGTAATATTTTACTATTCCAACAGAGAGGTTTATTTAAAAAATAGTTCCAAGATATCACGCCACACACAAAAATATTAATAAGAGTGCACGTGACACTAAAGAATCATTTTAGTTTAGCAGTATTAAACTTACATTTATCCCTAACAACCTTCTTTCAGAATTACAAGGATTTTCCTTGATTTAGAGGCATTATTGTCTCATGCTTCTTATAGATACTATTTCAATTAAACACACTTAGGGCTTTGGTTGTTTTTTCTGAAGAGCTATTTTTTTTCTACTAAAAGGTTATCCTATAAATAGACTCTCCTTGGCCTGTCTTTAGGCTTTTTTTTCTCCTATGTCCCTGAAGATTTAACAAGAAGCCCTGGAGCTGGTGAAAGACCAAGGATTGGTATGGGACCAGTACACTTTGATGATGTGTAAATGGATGGGAAACTTCACAGCCCGTGTAGCTCTCTCCACTGAACTGCATTTTTAAGCTTTATTTTAAAATTCTGTTAGGAGAGTAAGAATTAAAACATAACATCATTTTACTTCAGATATTTACATATATATTTTTAATTTATATAAAATGTATTATGTGTGTCTTCTGTAACATTGCTCAAAGGTAGATAACTCAAACATTGGATTGTATTATTGAGTGATAACCTAGTTATTCAATTTTAAGAATGAAAGCCAAATATTTTATATTGTACACTAATGCAAAATAACCAATGTGGCTGGAGAGATCATGCAGTGGATAAAGTGAATGTTGAACTTGCAAGATCTGAGTTTGGATCACTAGTAAACACATACAAGTCAGATATGTAACTGTGCATCTGTAACCCCTATGCTGGGGGACGGAGGCAGGTGCACCCTGAGCTCCCTGGGCAGCCAGCATAGCTTTGTAGTGATCTGTATGTTCACCCTTTATCAGAAAAGTATGGTGGACAGTGATAGAACCAACACCCAGGTCAGCCTCTGTCTTCCACACTCATGTTCACATGTGTGCATGTACAACTGCCCACACATATATGCATATATTCATAGGTCTACCTTATATGTAAAAAAAAATAAGAATTTCAGGTAATTCTGAAACCAAGTGTTAGAACTGAGACATTACCAGCTGACGAGCATTTCGTGCACCACAAAACATTTTATAATATAAAATGATTGTAGAGGAATTACCTAAAGCTGAACATAGATCCCATTAAATGCTTGATAGGTTTATGTAAGAAAATGCAATATCTACGTCATGCTTTCCCTTAGAAGATGATGTAATTTACCTATATTTTACTCTCAAAATGTGATTTCTCTAACATTTTGGCGAGCAGCTCCCAAGGTCATATACTAATGTTAACTTCCCTTCATGTGCCATTTTCTCTAGATAGGAGTACCTTAAGGTCTTTGCAGCATGACAAATGAAAGACAAAGGAACCTGACAGTGACTGAAATTAGAACCTTGTTGTTTTCTTCTTATTTGAGGGAAATAGCAAACCACAGCTATGTTCATCCCAGTTGACTCAGGTTTCTGCTGCTTAGAAATGAACTCTGAGCACCCATGAGTTGGGATGGTTATTGACTAACTCGAATTCTGAAATATCTGACATAAACCAAGCTTGTTTGTAATGTTAGAAAACTAGTATTGATTTATTTCCAATGATGTTTTCTTCTTTCTAAAGTCTCTTTGCAACTCTTTTCCAAGGACTCCTAAGTCAAGATTCCATGGAAGAGTGGGAATGATTGAGGTGCAATAAAACCTTCATGGCCTCATCTGCAGTCTTCTCTACATAGCATCTTGTACAAAATATTATAATGACACAGATGATCTTATAGTCATGAGCATGTGTGCTGTTCAGCCATGTATAGTCATGGTGTCACCAACTTCCCTGTATGTGTACAGCTAATATGTGTAATAAAGAAATTATAACTCCATCTTAGTGTTCATTACCAGTTATCCAATATAGAAAGGATATTTTTCTTAATCCAGATTTTGCTAAATTCTGATATTCTGTCTCCCCTTAATTCTTATTATCACCCTTAAATTCAAAAGAGTGAGTGGCACCTGCATAGCCCAATCCCAAATTTAATACTTCTAGAACTACCTTCTGGTTGGCAATTTACCTGCATTTGGGATGATATTGAATCACATATTGAGCCAAATAGACATATAGATACTTGTATTTATTCAACCAGATCTGTGACTTTTCTTTTGAGTCACTTAAATAATATACAAATTCATCTCGCTTTTATGTTTATTCTCTTGCCCTTATCAAGGTGAATCTTTACTTCCTCCTTTTCTCAACATCAAAGGAAGCAAAGGTGTCAGCATATGTTACTATTAAGCTTTCACATGCTCACATTATATGCTGATTATGTAACATATAAACTCACTGGGAAAGTAATGCATTAT
Source organism: Cricetiscus sungorus (assembly GCA_030556225.1). NCBI lineage: Eukaryota > Metazoa > Chordata > Mammalia > Rodentia > Cricetidae > Cricetiscus > Cricetiscus sungorus. The sequence goes on from JANBXA010000253.1 coordinate 14,234,683, forward strand.
CTCTTGCTAAGAATCTAGCAGGTCTAACCCTTGCTGGGAAACAAGCAAATAGTCACATAATTTAAGTACGTGTCATTTAAGGGGTAAGAGTTGTCTTGGAATATTTACCTAGAAAGATAATGTTTACTTGTCTATTTAGAACAGTTGTTCCCTTCTTTAGAAATTCAGGAGTCATTTCTTTCCCCAAAGTCAGATGAACAAGAGATAGAAAATAATAGAAGAAAAATAGCCATTGTCTAGATGTGATTGCTAAACATTTTGTTAGTTTTTTAATTAATTATCAAATTCTTATTAACTAAGCTGGTTAAAGTAATTTGCAATGTGTAGCTGAGAAGGAAACAAAATATTAAAGAAAAGGCAAATGACAAGAAAGGAAGGAGATAAGGTACAATGTAGAGACTAAATGCGAATCTTTCCCACCAACATTCTCAAAAATGCTTTACAACCTAACAAATAATAGAACCAATGGGTCCGTTGGTCCCTAGATCCCCAAATATCTCTCAATTTTATTGATTTGAAGAAATCATGGGAGAAAAGTAGCCCTGAGAAAAGCAGACCATGCAACTTTATCTTCCTTGCTCTGTTTCCATGGTCCTCTGAAGACCAATAACACAAAATGCTTTAACCTCTCCATCAGTTTGGCTTCTAGAACCAATCAAAAAATAAGTATATATATAAATTAATGCCATTAATGGAATTCCTGTTTGTGTTTATAACTTTCAGTGCCATTTAACAATTATCCTAGCCATTTGCTAAAGACAGGAAAATATCTTTGGCAGCTTTGCCAGAGTAGATATGAATTAAATCCCATATTATGAAATAAAAATACTTTAAATACTTTAATTGAATTATTTCTTCCTAGCAGTTACATAATTATATATTTTAGAGATAGGAATAATTTTCAGTGGTAGATCATTTTTCTAACATGAGCAAGACCCTGAGTTCAATACCTTTGACCACATACACAGGCATATACACAAAATATGTTTATTTATATCTATCTACTTATATCTCTATATTTATATTTGTATATATAACAATATCTAGTCTATCATCTGTTTATGTAAGCATACATTTAATGATGTAAACATAAAGAGGTAAAATTAACAATCTTCAGTTCTTGATTAAAATCAAGAAAATTATTTCTAAAAGCATGGCTAAGGAAAGCTATGTAGCTGTGAGTCTTTAAAATAACAATAAGTCACTAGCTCTAGCTACAGATATTATGTCCCAAATAGAACATCGAAACTAAAATTTCCATCTCACATGTTCTACACTGTTAATAGGAATCATTATTGATATTTAGTAAGCACCATGTGCCATTAACTATGATGAACATTCAAATTGTATCTCATTCATTCATTAAATAATATATAAAGTCAGTTTTGGAAGAGAAGAGTTAACAAATGTTTTTGCACTAGTTTTAAAAATGGTTCATGTTTCAACCCTCCATGATTTAACAGAAATATTGTGCATTTATAAGAAAATCAGATAATAGATAAATGAGACTCCAGTCAAGAACTATATGGTTATCAATTTTCATTAACGTTCAGATAGAGTAATGAAAATGTATTGCTATATAAGGTACAAATTCTTTGAAGATATGGCCATCCTAAGGTAATCATGTGCTATAATAGACTAAGCCCAAAAAGCCTGTCTAGAAATTGTTCCTACTATATTTTTGTTCCAACTGTATCCTGAGCAATTCGGAGAGTGAGTATATGGTTAAATAATAATAATAACAACAAAAACCTGCTAATTTTATTCAACAGACAGAAAAATGTAAAGCACAAGAAAGTTTTCTGGTTTATTCAAGTATATCATAGATCATGATGCCGAAAGCTGAGAACTGTGCTTAACAGAGAACCACTTTCCTCTCCTTTGGTCCTCATGGAGAAAAAAGCTTGCTTTGAAACTTGCATTGAAGGGCATGCGAGCACTGCCTCACTCAAGGTAGCACTGTAAGCTTTGTATATTTAATTCATGAAAAGGAGTAACAGAAAGAAGTGTATACTTTATAGGAAGTTATCCTTATTCTCAGAATACCCCCCTTCACAAACTGTTAAAACTCTGTCACAAAGTGAACATGATCAGGAGCTATTCAATCAACCTGCTCCAAGATAGATTTTGATCAGTAGCTGTGGAAATCACACCATGATTAATAGTTGAAGACTTCATTAAAAAGTGTTACTAAAGAAACATAATAAATTCACACTTATTCTTAGATTTCACCTCTAAAACCAATGGCTTCTTGAAAATTCAATTATGTACCTGAGATAAGACAATAGCTGTGAGGATCTTTTCTTTCATTCTGGAAGATTAATGAGTTTCACTCACTCAGTTAAGAGTTTAAAGATTCCTGAAGCAAATACATAACCATAGTCTCCATGTCAGCATTTTCAAAGTCCAGCCTAATTACATACTCATCTTAAGATTCTGCATTTTAAACTATTATATTGGTAGGTAACAGATGAATGTCACTGATTTCCCACATATCTGAGCTAATTCTATAATTCCCAGTTTCAAATTTGTCTCATGATAAACATGCTTGAATTTATTCTTAATCACATATGATTAACTGAACTAAGTTACTCCTTTAAAATTGCTTTTGAAACCATATGATATTTTTTATGTGGAGTATAGGCTCCACATAAAAAGTAAAGAAACTCTGCACCAATTATTCACCTTAGGCACAGAAGTTCCATTTGCGCAGCATAAATTATACTAAACACAAAGCAGCCTCTTTATCAAGTTTATCACTTTCCAAAACTACAGAGGCTTGAAGTTGTCTTGGAATATGTTTACTTATCCAGGACTTTCTCAGTGGTTTTGTAATGCCCTTAAAAATAGTGAAACAGTACATTACTAAAATCTCAGATTTTTAAAAGTTTTAACTTATTTTTTTGCATATGAGTGTTTTTCTTGCATTATGCTTGTGTGCCATGTACATACCTGGTGTCCACAAGAGGCCAGAATCAGATGTCCTGGAACTGGAGTGACAAATGATTATGTGCCATTATGTGAATACTAATAATAGAACTTGAGCCAATCCCAGTTTCCTCTGCCTTCTGTCTTCTCATTCCCTCCACTATCCCCTCCATCCCACGCCCCATACACTCCTCAGGGAGGGTGAGGCCTCCCATGGGGGATCATCAAAGTCTGTTACATCATTTAGGGCAACACCTAGTCCTTCCACCCATTTATCTAGGCTGAGAGAGTATCCTTCCATAGAGAATGGGCTCCCAAAACCCATTTGTGCACTAGAGATAAATACTCATTCCACTGTCAGATGCCACATAGACTGCCTAGTTCCACCAACTGACACCCATGTTGCAGGGGCCTGGTTAGGTCTTGTACAGGTTACCCAGCTGCCAGACTGGGGTATGTGAGTTCCAAATTTGCTTAAGTACTACAACATCTTTCCATTCCCAAATCTTTCAAATGTCTCTATTAAACTAAATTATGATAATATTAATCTTAAGGAGAGTCACACCAAAATCAAACAATAGAAAGTCATTCAGCCAGTATGTGCTGAGCAACCCATTCGGACAAACTGGTTCCTTCATGAAATAAGATGACAGAAACACACAGACTCTGCTTTTGAGGACTATCTGTATTCTACTGCAGAAGAAGTATGATCAAACTAGAATAAGCTGCAAGAACATACATTAATGGCCAGGCCTAAAAAAGCATAGACACCAGATTATATAATAAGCCATTGTAAGTGTAACACGATAAATAAAAGACACAGAGACTAATATTGGGGTTTAAACTTGAAGCTGAAAAACAGAAAAACAAAATAGCAGGCCACTAGTTTGTACCACTACCTCAGGTTTAATAGGCTGGTCCTGCTTCCTCTCCTTCACATGGCTGGATAATCCTCAATGTGGCTGATGAATTCAATGTGGCTGATGAATAAAGCCTGATACAGGCCCTGTTCCTGTTTTAATATCTCACATGAGTTTGGGATTAAAGGTGTGAGCTCAAATTCTCTTTTAGACTGATTCACTCTAATGTCTCCCTGGGTGGCCTTGGATTCATAGAGATCCATCTACCTCTTAATCCTGAGTCCTAGGATTAAAGGTATGTACCAACTCGTCCTAGCTTCTGGCTGCTGGGATTAAAGGTGTGTGCCTGACTTCTATTGCTTGTGGCTGACTTTGCTTTCTGAATCCTCAGGTAAATTTAATAAATCATAAATAATATATCACAATTCCCCCTTTTTGTCTAGAACAAAAAGAAGAAGGCTACAGCTAATACAAGAAGAACCACATATAGTATGTACAATAAGAACATACAATATATACAGACAGTAAGTTTATCAACAATGTCTAGTTCATTGGCATTTGACAAATTCAGAGAAAATTTTCCATTACCTATCGTTATAGCATGTATGTTTCCGCCAGCCCGCCAGCCGCTGGCCTGGCGTGTCAACCCCAAATATGTTACAGCAGGTCTCCCCGCTGGCCTCCAGGTCCTGCCACCACGTGGGCCCACAGCCGCGCCAGCCCCAAATAACACTCTGAGACTCTGTATTTGATACAATCCTGTCGGCCAGTTACCATTATTGTTTATGGGCTAGTGCTGTCTTAATTATTAACCCATTTCTACTTATCTAAGTATTTCCACATGGTCGTCTTATCTATGAGCCGCGGCTGGCATCCTGCTTCTTCCCTGGGCTACATGTCGACCCCGCCTTCTACTTCCTCTTTCCTCCTTCTAGTCTCCTAGCACCGCCTATCTAGTTTTCTATTGGCCACAGTGCTTTATTAACCAGTATGAGAAACATATATACAGAATAACATCTCCCATCATCTCCTCTTTTCTGTCTAAAATAACAGAAGAGGTTTAACCTTAACATAGCAAAATATAACATACAACAGTTATCAAATAAGAATCACAGTTAACAATATTTAGTCCATTAACATTTTGTAAGACTTAAAGAAAATATCATCTATCCTATCTTTGTGAGTCTAAAGTCCTATATGTAACTTATCTTTAATCCTAACTGCGGAAAACTATAATCATAACTACCTGTCTTCAACTCCATCAAAGACCACAGAAGGATAATATATAAACTCTAGAAATGACAGAGACAACTCACTGCCTGGTCAGTCACCCGAAGTTGTTCTGTAATGTTCCATCTTCAGCCCATAGGCCATAGTGTGTGTTCAGACTCCTCAACAAGGCAGGAAACTTTTCTCTGTGTCCTGTAGACTGTCTGGCTGTCTGGCAGCCTCTTCCATGAAGCAGGAACCCTGTAGCAATGTCTGTCTTGCATCAGCAGTCATCTTTTTGTGGGTCCTGCATGTCCAGTTTCTACAACATAAAGTCAACTAGTCCAGAAGAGCAGTACCTTGCCCAAATGGCTAGTCTTGCCATATTAGAAGCAAACTTCATAGCGAGTTTCTTCAATGCTCATCTTCCTTTTTGATGCAGGTGGTGTTACCAGGAGCAGTTGTGCCTCATTGTCAAGAAAAACCCTAAACCATTTTAAATGCCATATTCTGTAGGTCTTTGAAAGGTTTGAAGAATGCCTATTCATCTCAAATACATCTCTATATATCTAGAAAACCTAACTAACTCCAAGCTTGACTATCATAGGTAACTCTCTAATCTGTACTAAGTTATACATTACATTTCTAAATAAGCTATATAAACAGAATACCTAAACAAGAGGAGAAATATACATATTACAAAATTGACCTTAAATTGTATCAGTAAAAGAAAATCCATCCCAAAGCAAAGTATTCATATCTATACCATAATTCCCTTTTTACCTTTAAAAAGATTGCTTGTGGTTATAGCCATTTATAACCAAGTCCATTTAAATGAAAACAAACATTTATAAACAATATTTGGGAATTTGGGTGTCGTTCTTTCCAAACTACTTCCTGCTAATAGAGGGCGCTGTCATAGGGGTCCAAAGAAGATGCAGAAATCTTGGCTGTAGTCTGCAAGGCTTTGTCTCAATTGCTTTGAATGTTGTATCACCTGGGGCGCTGTTTCAGGGGGTCTGGCTTGATCAAACCACATAAGTCTGGAAAGAATCCATAGCTTTTCATTTTCTGTGGAAACAAAAATAGAAATCCTTTTCCCCAGTAGATTGTTCTTAGGCTTAAATTTTGGAGTCAAAGCATTTTTAAACTATATAAATTGAATTAATCCAGCAGCATTTCTTTTATTAGTAGTTGTTATTTTCTCAGCAATCAAATAATTTAAAGACAACAGAATCGCATATAGTGTCCAAAATTTCTCTGTGTTTTCCATCTTTACGTGGCTTTTTTATTACTCTATTTATTCTACTTCTATTTTTACATATTTTGAGACAGGGTTTCTCTGTGTAACTTTTATCTGTCCTGGAATTCAGTGCATACCAGGTTTACTTTGAAATCAGAGATTTGTTTGCCTCTGTTTCCCAAGTGCTGGGATTAATGGCGTTTGCCACCATAACCATTCATTTTAATTTCTTTTTGCTTTTTAAACCATTGTATCCTGTTTCCTTTTCTCTCCCAAGCCAGTGTATTTTTTAAAACACAGTGTAAACCTTCATTGCAGCTCTCATACACATCAATGAATTGTTAGCAGAGCTCTTTAAAAGCAAGGCTCTTATGGTAATTTTGGAAACCTCCCTTAAAGGAGCCACACAACTCTCTGTCTACAGCAAAACAAATCCAACCGAGAAAATGCTGCTACTAAGAAGTCTTGCTAGTCTCTGTTCCTTTGTTTCTAAAATCCCTTTTGAAGCTTTTATTAGTTTTAAGTGAAAGTTCTTATAGCCACGTTGGGCGCCATCTATAGCGTGTATGTTTTCCGGCCAGCCTGCCTGCCGCTGGTCTGGTGCGCCCGCCCCAGATAACAGGTAGGAGACTCTATATTTGATACAATCCTGTCGGCCAGTTACCATTATTGTTTATGGGCTAGTGCTGTCTTAATTATTAACCCATTTCTACTTATCTAAGTATTTCCACGTGGTTGTCTTATCTGGGAGCCGGGGCTGGCATCCTGCTTCTTCCCTGGGCTACATGTCGACCCCGTCTTCTACTTCCTCTTTCCTCCTCCTAGTCTCCTAGCCCCGCCTATCTAGTTTTCTATTGGCCACAGTGCTTTATTAACCAGTATGAGAAACATATATACAGAATAACATCTCCCATCATATCCTATCTTGGTGAGTCCAAAGTCTTGTACCTATTTTACTTTCTATTCTAATTTGCATTATCAAGTATCTTTTAATGTCTCTCAAGCCATTTATAATTTATCCACCTTTTTGAATTTCTTTTCTGAGCCTGGTAAACAATGAAAACTATAACTATAGTATCTAGTCTTTAACTTCCTCAGAGACCAAGAAAGAAACAGTATTAACTGTGTAAATAGGAAATGCAAGCAAGTAAATTTCCCAAAATATAAAAAAAATTAGAAAAATATCTGGCTGCCTGAACAGTCATCCAAAGGTTCCTCTGCAATGTTGTAGAATCCATCTTCAGCCTATAATCGTTGAATCTGACAGACTTTTCTGTGAAGGAGGATTTTCTAAAAGGCTGTCCCAAATTGTCTTTGCAAGGTTTTGCAATAGTCACTCTCTTTTGTGTCCTGTTTGTCTATTTTGGATAGCATACTGTCAGCAGTCAAGGCAAGGGCACTTTATTTCCCAGTGGCTTACCTTTACTACAAGTAAATAAACTCTGTGAGTTTTTTTGACGCCCTTCATCTTCTCATAAATAGATTGATGTTGCCAGGAGCAGACATGTCCCATTGTTATCAAAAATACTTACGTTATTTTGTTATTAAAATATTTTAAATGTCATATTATGTAGATCTCTGAAGTGTTTGGAGATGACCTGTCTATCAAAAATATATCTTTGTTTGACTCTGAAAACATACCTAATGTAATGACAAGTTCAATTGTAATAAGTGACTAATTAATTACTCAGCAACATTTACGTGTATCTTATATAGTTGGTAACAATAACTTTCAAGAATAAAAAATTTATATTACATTGATAAATGGGCTGTATGGGTACAATACCTTGAGAAAGATTAGAAACATATGTATAATATGTCTTAATAAATTAATGCCAAATTTTATCAACATACAATATTTGTATACAATATACAATATTTATATACAATATACAGAAGTCTAATCCAATGTAAAACATTTATAACTAGTAGTTAATTTTTGAAAATAGATTCAATAATATACCTTTTTAATCTCATCATATATATGTTTTTAGAAATATCATATGTTATCATATTTTTATCTTCCCTTTTTTCTTTTTATGAGCAGACAATAACCTACCCTTTTATTCTATCATATCTATATCCCATTTTGTCAAAACAAAAACCTTGCATCTAATCCCCTTTCATAAACATTCTTCCTGCCCATAACCAAGAATATTTTCTAGCTCATATTCCTAAACAATGACAAATATTCATAACCCAATGAGTGATCAAATACCACCCACTCCACCTCTTGGGAAGGTGGGTGTCATGTTCTTAAAGTTATTTCCTGCTGTCTGGGGCAATGGCATCTTTAGAAAATCCTGAAAAGAAAAAATTTTGGTTAACTGTTGAGCTTTATCATTGTTTATCCAGTCTCTGCATAATGAGAGATTGCAGGGCTTGTCTCAAGTCCTGGCTAGAGTGGTCTATGAAGCTGTAGCCTCCCGAGCAGAGTGTGTGAGACTGGATTATTTCCACTGGCCACCTTGGAATTGTTCTGAACATGTAAGTAGTAAAATTTTACATAGACTAGTTAGAGATGACCTTGCAGGGAAGATAGCATTTAGTATGAGTTAGAACTGATACTGGAAAATAACCAAGAAAATTGAACATCTACTTCATAGGTCTAGACGATGACAAAATTGAATGTGACTAGGACACGAAACCAATGGGAAAGTCTTAGGATAAAACTGGTACACACTCTCATGTATGATCTATAGACCTTGATGAAGAATTCAGCCTTTATTACAAGTAAATAGTATTATACTTGATAGTAAAAGGAAAATAGAAAATAACAAATTTAAGGATAAAATTTTAGATCAGAATGAACAAGTCCCTGTCCAGAACATAGCACTACTGGTATCAAACGTTTATAGGTCAGTGACAGACTTTGTAGAAGTGTTACTTCACGACATTGTCATTGTTATGTGGTATAGTGGTTGAGGTAATAATTAGATTCTTCACAATAACATGAAAGCTCTATTAGCAAGTAATTTAAAGGCATATTTTCTATTCTATTAAGAAAATAATGACAACATGACTCTTGGAAGTCGCTTAATTTTTGTCACCCCAAATTTGTGATTCTAAAAGTTAGCAGGTATTTTCATGGGTACCACAGGCTTTATAATACATACTGGAAAAAAATGTGAAAGAAAAGGTCATATTCTTTACTCAACAAGGATAAGTTGTGGGAAATGTAGTTGTAGAAAGGGAATGTGCAGTCATGAACCATTCAACAACAAGTAGGTTTAACAGACAAAATGAAAGGTGACATGAGCTCACAGAAGAGATGTATTAATGTGGACAGCAATATCCTGGTAAAAATTGCAAAGACCATGGACTCTTCTCTTTGTACTCAGAGCAATCAGGTCTTATTTACTATACAATTTTTCTTCCCTTTCCTCAGATATGTCTGCTTGGTCATATAGAGTAAAGTCTTCAATTCAGGCACCACACAATATGAACTTCCTCTTTAAAATGTTTGATATGTGTCAGCAAATATATATATATATATATATATACATATATATATATTGTGTGTGTGCAGCAAATATATATATATATATACATATATAATCCATTATATATTGTTAAAGGGAATCAACATGGGGAAGGGACATAAATGTTAATTAAAGTATAAACATCATGGAAGAAGATACAGATAAGTGACTGAATATGGTTTATATATAACTATGTATTAACTAGGGTACAGATATGAAGACACCATTCCTAAAGTAGCAAGAAAAAGAAACAGTAGGCTAGATACAGGAATGGGGAAGGAATGAATAACCAGGACCTGCCTACCTATGTTGTATATATTTCAGGGGCCATAGCAACTGCAATGAAAATCTTTCTATTTCTTTTCAGTTTCTGTCTTCATACTGGTTTATTTAATCCCTGATGAAGGTCAGTTTATTCTATCTAGATGAGGAGGGGTGACCATTGTAGCTTATCATAGTATCATCCCAACCAAAGAAAGTTTTCAGTTCAACCTCCATTTAAAAATGTTCAGTGATGCAGTTTCAGGCTGTGTGTAGTTTGTTCCCCTATCATTTGGATCAGCCTGTAAGCTGAAACAACTAATACAAGAAAGGGGATATAGATTATTCAGTTTTATGTATTATTCCTAAACTAATATTTGAGATCTGACATGTCAAATTATCATGCAAAGCATTTAAATAGAGTGATGCATGTAAGTATAAATGAATGTTTTAGAAGCATCATGTGGTAGCTTGGAAGATAACAGGAGAGTCTTAGTCATCTGCAATAGGATGGTTGGAAACATCATTTCTCTGGTACATTTTAAGTTTCATTTGGTACATTTTTTCAGATACTCTCTTTGCTTCTCCATGCATACTTTAACCAGAAGGACCTTTCTAAAAAATTACCATTTCTTTATCTCCTTCAATGACACTCTTTAGCTGAACAGAAATACATCTAACCCTTCAACTTAGCATAAGTGTCCTTATATTATGAGCTTCTACCCAAAGCTCTAACTTTCGTCACCATGGGTCTCTTTTACACTTAGCCATTTTTACTATTTAGAAACAGACTCTTTTATAACCCTAGGCCTTTACACAGATAAATTCTCTTGGCTGTAGTATTCAGATCCCACTTGAAATGATATAAAGAGAAAGTTATAAGATTGCTGAGTTCTCAGCTCTCATAGGCATTGATGTATTTGAGACAACCCCAACTGAGTTTTAACTCATTTGCTTTGTCACAGATTTCAATTTCTATACCCTAAAAGCCATATGCAAATTCCAAGATACTATAAACAAGTGATTATTGCAAAAATTTCTTCATAGATATTAATTGTATTTGTTTCATTTCTTGACTAAAATGAAAGTAACCACGTCCTTATTTTGAGAATGAAAAATTAAGTAAACTAAATTTCTTTAATATTCAATAATGATTAATATATATTTGATCAAGATACAATTGAATTACGATAGGTATTGCAATTCATAACAATATGTTTAGTTTTTAATATTTTTATCCTATCATATTAAAAACATCTATAATATATAGAAGTCTTATTTCTTTTGTAATACATGCCAAAGGGATTTTCTCATAACTGAATTATCATAGCAGAAATTTTATTCACTTTTATAGTAGAGGGTTTTTATATTATCTTTAAGTAAGTTTTTCATGAAAAGATAATAAAAGTGACTTCATTAGGTACAATTTAACACCTTAGGTTACTTAATATCCATCAAATATCAAACTGGTTAATAGTATGATTCGATTTCTGTTACAGAACTTTGGTATTTCATATGCCTAAGCTACAACTGTGCTTAATCAGTAGATTGTAAAAATAGAAGTATTATAATTATACAGTGAAAAAGACTCTAAAATGGAAATTAAGAAAAAATAATATTTCTTAGTCATCTGAAAGTCACTTACTTCTATTATTTTTTCTATTTTAGCCTGCCATAACCATTGCCTCCTTTTTAAAAATCTAACATAGAAACCATGTTATTTAAAAAAAATAATCTTCTTAATGCATATTATAGTTTTTACTTTTTACAGTACAAATGGGTTGTATCACTACAAGCTTTCTTTTTCTTTAGCATAAGAAGGAAACAAATAGCAATAAATAAACATCATTGAATATCTATCTCTTATGTACCTACACTCTTAAGTATAGGCTTTACCATTTTGGCTAGTCATCTTCCTGCTGAATGTTCTACTTGTCTTAGAGATTGTAAGGCTTTCTTTTAAAAATTTACTTATTTAACTTCATATGCATGTGTTTATGCCTGAATGTATGTATGGCATCATGTGCATATAGTGTCTGTGGAGATCAGAAGTAGTTTGGATTCCCTAATATTCAATTTATTGATGATTGTGAGGCACCATGTGGGTGCTGAGAACCAAACCCAGATCCTCTGAAAAGGCAACAAATGCTCTTAACCTCTGAGCTATTTCTTCAACCCCCATGATGAGGTCTTAATAAGTAGTGGTACCATTTTATTTTTAGCATTTCTAGCCATGTCAGATATCATTGTCCAACTGTGTCCTTCCTTGTCATGTTCCTTGGCCTTTCATCCCACCCACATGGTAAATTTTCAAATAGTTCCCATCCAAATTTGTTTACTGGAATCTATTAGGAAAAAATAAGCAAATGAGTGAGGAATATTAGTGCTTTCCAATTTAAATTGACTCTGATAGTAATTAACAAATCTATTGTATATTTTCAGTATAATTTATAGCAGGTGCTAAAGTAACTCTTGAACTGAATAAAAGAATCTCTCAAGAAGTAACCTTCAGATTTTTTTATAAGGCATTCTGCATGTTTTCCAAAGGAATCTCCAAGTAAATGCACAACGTACTTTCCTGCAACTCAGTTTGTTTCAATAAAGGAACTAGTTGAGTGGGTAACACAGAAGGCAGATGACACTGCTCTAGAGGAAAAGCCTTGTTTTTTTGTTTTTGTTTTGGTTTTATTTGTTGTTGTTGTTGTTGTTGTTATTTGTTTTGTTTTTAAGCTTGGCTCTAGGAAGCAGACTTCACTATCAGAAGCCTGATTTCTCTTTTAAAAAGAAATGGGTTATAGTAAAATAAAACAAAACACTTTCCTGTTATACTTAGCTCCTTGTAGATAATTTTAATTCTCAAATGTTGGAGAATGGAGTTGACCATGGAAAGTGGGTGTGCTCAGTGGAGTGGTTTTAATTCTATCAACCAGAAGATAATGTGATGATAAACAGGAATAAGTTCTGTGCTGACTCACATACTCTGTATGAAATGACTGGTTTTTGGGGTTTTGATTTTAATATGGAAGCATGTTCTGCCTGCAAGTACATAGGTGCTTTGGAGATCAGAAGAAGGCATTGTATTCCCTGGAACTTGAAGTATAGATGGTCGTGAACTACCATTTGGTTAATGTTCTTACTGATGAGCCATCCCTCCAGCCCCAGAAATAATAACTGTTTTTAAACACTGTTTTTATGGAAACATCAGTGTTTTATATTGGTTTAAGTAGGGTATGCTCTTTCGTGCAACCAAAAAGCAAATCTCCTTTGGCTTACACAGATTCTTATTGACCCATTGATGCTCATTGCTGCTCCAGAAACCATATTTGAATTAAAGATGAAGAGAAGTCTTAGCAGATCTTCTGCTGATCCTTTATTCTATCATCCATCTGAACAAATAGAGAAGGTATGACGAGGATAAAAATTATTCTCCTACATGTCAGAAAATTTAAAAACTTATTTTAAACTAACGTAGCAAGAGCCGAATTTGATTACTGATTTTTCCTTATTATTATAATGAAATTTAGAAATTCACTCCTTTGTTATATTTATCAAATTAAATGAGTACATGTTTATACTAATTTACTTAGTTGGCCCACTTTGATGATCCTTTCCCTCATAACTGCATTTCCATTCTTCTTGTTACCTGTTTTTTGTTTGTTTGGTTGTTTACTTATTTGTTTAGGTTCCTTTTTAAAATGCCTGCCCCCCCACACACATTATTATAAGATTCTCCAACTTTAGTTCCACCTGTCCTACAAATACACCTCCACAGAATTATCATATCAACTGACACAAATGTAATTTGGCTATCCAGCAACTCATGTCACCGAATCTAGATTTTAACTGATTTCCTCCTTTAATTCACTTGCCTTCAGAATTACACAATATCAACTGGGTTGGATAATCTGATACTGTCTTAAATATCCTTCTCTGTCCAAACTTCACCCCATAGTCACTGATGCTAGAGCATTTACGCCCTGAAATAAAGCTTGAGATATGCCTATCTCAATTTCCAATCTACCCTTATCCCACTGTAACTATAACCCTTAATATATTCACAAATCCCATTATTTTTCTCCAAAATTCTTTCTTAAAACTTTTTACTTATACTTTGTTTTTTTCATGCCATGCATTCTCATCCAACCCCCCTCAATCTTTCATATCAACTCTGTGCCCCTGCAAACTCCCCCAAAACAAAACAAAATAAAATTTAAGAGAAAAAAAGAATGGGGGAGGAAGAAAGTGAAAATGTCATCATGGAAGCTTCATCATGACACAGTGAGTCACACAGTAAACTCCTTTATCCATACATCTTTTTATATATAATTTATTTATTCTTTTAAATTTTATTTTACATTCTGACCACAGTTCTCCCTCCTACTCCTCCTCTAAATCTCCCTCACCTCCCCCTGAGCCCATCCCAGTCCACTCTTCCTCATGGGTAAGGGTTCTCATGAGAAGTCAACAAAGTCTGGCACCATAGGTTGGGGCAAGGTCAAGCACCTCTCCTGTGTATTAAGGCTGAGAAAGCATGGCATCCCACCATAGAGAATGGGCTCCAATTAGCCAGCTCACCTACCAGGTTTGTATCATGGTCATACTGCCACAGTCACCTCAGATAGTCAAAGCTATACAACTGTCTCCCACATCCAGAAGACCTACACAGCTTTGGTCTCCATAGCTTTTGGGCAAGGGTTCATAACTTTCTATGAGCTTGGTTCAGCTGTCTCTATAGATTTCTCCATCATGATCTTGACCTCCTTTGCTCATATGTTCCCTCCTCTCTCTCTTCGTCTGGATTACCAGAGTTCTGCCTGGTACTTGGTTGTGGATCTCTGCATCTGATTCCATCAATTACTGGGCCTATATGTAGTCAATCATAGATCATGGAGGAGCTAACAAGGCCCTACTCTTCCTTGCTATAATGTTGGCCACTGATGAATTCTAGAGGAGGTACTGTCATTATCTTCCATTGTATACCCATTAAAGTGACAACTAAGCTCCAATAAATAAAGTCAAGCCCATGGTCACACAAATGGTCTTCAGTAGCTCTAAAAAAAAAAGATCTAAAAGAAAACCAGCAAAAATGTCATAAATGTGAAGAGGTTACTTGAAGGAGCATGGGTTAGTTGGAGTTGGAGGTAGATCAAGGAGGATAGTTACAGTAATCAGAGTAAAGGTAATATACATATTAAAAATGCCAAAGAACAAAATTAATAGAAGTAATGAAAGGATGACGTATTAGCCTAAGATCTAATTTAAGGTCCATTTATTTTAATTAGCTATTTACTTGTAAGTAATTTCATATATCCTTGGTGGAGATATATCAAGTAAAGTATCTTTGATTGAGTTTAGTTTGATATTGAAGTTGCAGTATAGTTTGCTTCACTATAATAACTTTTTTTCTAAATATATTTATAATACTAGAAAGAAAATGATCCTGAGGTGTTCAATTATATCTCCACACATGGGGGCCTTAAAATTATTTCACAAAAGAAATCAATGTACTCTGCTACTTCTGTTACTCCACTTGTAAATATAGTTAGTTAATAGTCTATTTGTTTTTCTGTTGCTATGATACAATACTGACTAAAAGCAACTAGGGAGGAAAGAAAGGATTTATTTTACTTACATTACATATTATCCAGAATTGAAGGGAGTCAGAGCAAAAACTTAAGCAGTAACCAATAGGAACAGAAGCAGAGACTACAGAGGAGCGCTATTCCTCCGCTTTTACTCAGTCAGCTTGCTTATACAAGACCACCTGCCTATGGTTGGCACACTATTCAGAGTATCCAAGTTCCTTATTGCTAAGAACATCTCTGAAAAACAAATGTAATACCTCCATTCAATAAACAGCCATCAAATGCACAATTGAATAACTACAGAAACTGTTTATGCTAATAAAATAGATGAAATATTTTTCATAGTCTGGAGCTGCTAATGCACGTGGGTATGTGTGTGAGTGTGCTTCATGTGTGGAAGTATATTGTAAATGTTATAGGTACACAGTGGGACAAGTACCTAAAGATGGGACACTGTCCTATTCTGTTTTTATTCTTATCATTTTCCAAAATAAGCAAGAAAGGAAAACAGCTCAGTCAATCCTGGTGTAACCTCATGTTATTTCCTTCATGTTAACAAGTCTATTGATACTGCTATTTGAGAGGTAGGGTAAAGTTGAAAGAAGGGTACCTAGAAAGAAGGCAGAAAGTGATGTAATTTTATTTTAATTAAAATGTATTAAAAAGTAAAAATTTCAATAAAATATTAAAATAATAATATGGTAGTAACACGAAATTTTGATGATCTACAAAAACAGAACATTTTGTGTATAAAATGAAGAAATGTGGACCAGGTCTTGTGGCATACATTTTAATACCAGCACTCAAGAGAAAAAACAACTGTTCTCTGAGTTCAAGGCTGAGAAGGTCTACTCAGTGAGTTCCAAGCCAGCCAGGTATATAGTGAGACCCCGTGTCACAAAAGATTTTTAACTAGAAAATGAAGAAAGGGCACAAAAGGCAATGGAATCATGGGATGCAATGACATAACTTAGTCTGAAATTCCTAGATGAAATGTAAATAAGGCCCTGAAAAGTCTGGCTAACTTTGTATGGAGTATTCAAGAGATCAGAATACTTATAAGCAGTTATTATTTGTCTAATTTTAACTTCTCTTTTTCTCTCAAATAACCATTAGTTTTAACTGTCACAATAAGAAGTACCTTTCCCATATTTTAGTCTCTTTTCCTAAAATTTGGTCATCTTTCTGTGATTAAATTCAAGGCAAATCATTAAATATTCCTTTTTTTTTACTAGATCTTATGCCAGATAGTAATATACAACCCCAAAATTTTGAGTAACACAAATGCCTGTTTTTCAGTGATAAACAAGTTCCTATATTTCCAGATTAACAAGAGTGGGAGAATGCAGAGTAGAGGAAGAACATTCTCATATTCTCAGTGTAATCTACAATGTATACCAATAAATAATGTCTGTATATGAAGCCCCTTAAATTGTTTTGCAACCATTGGTGTCTTGACCTATAGTTTAAGAAATACAGGAATTGATATATGAAATACACAGATAATGTAAAAATAATTTTCATTTGGCAAAATTGACTTACCCTCTGCCCCCATCAATCATGTTACACAATCTGTCAAGAGGAAGAAAATTATCTGGCTTAAATTCCAACTCCAGGCACTCTACTGGCAGTGTTTAGGGCTAATAATTTATTCCCAAAGTGAACAGGAGTAAAGATAATGAAGATTGTAGTCTCATTAGTTAGCCTCTAAATGGTAATATTAAACTATATTACAATGTTGGTTTTGAAAGGAAATAGCTCTCTGGATATATTTTACTAGTGTTTTGGAGAAGAATATTATTCTGTAATGTCAGAGATTCAGAATATCTCATTTTTATTTTTAGCATGCTACTTGCATTATCTGCTTTTGCTTTCCCAGTGTGCATCCTTTTAACATATCTTTATCTTAAGTTGTCCTACATCTTTTCCTTAACTCCTGTCTTGACAAAACAGAACATGAAAAATGGGTATATGCAAATTTAGATGGCCAATTGTAGTGGTTCACACATTCAATTTAGAACTCTGTTAGTTTTTAGCTCTATAGAGATAGAAATATCTTCCAACATTAAAGGGAGAGTCACGAAAATCTAAGAGTATAACTTACTGCAGAGGAAGACAGTAAACAAATTTAAATAGAGTAAATAAAATATTTTCCTTCATTTACCACATTCTATTTGGTAGCATTGTTTTAGCAACTTAAGTGTGGTATAGAACCCCACTGTACATTTAATGAGGGAGACGAGATAAGTGATATATAAACATTTGGTATTCTATAGATAAAATTACCTATAACATATTTAGATATTATTACACTGAGCAACTACGTGAAACACACAAACACACTATTGAAAACAATTTAGACAAATAAAATGAAATTCTTTAAAAAATGTATAAATAAGAACATCAACACTCTGGCTCCTAATGGTTTGTAAATGATTAATATGCCCTCTGCCTTGGCATGGCACTGCAATAACAGAAATACATTGTTGGTTGAGTTTTTTTTTTCATGAAAAGATTATTGTATTACCAAAATAACTTGAGCAAACTTTATGTTCTTCTTGCCATCATAGTCACACCTACCATTATATCCATTAATGATGACTTTTTTTCAAAAACATGTAAATAAAAGCTTGAATCAACAAATTTTATTTAGAATCCATTAAGCTTAGAGGGTTCATCTAGCATGCTATTGACAAGGGCAGCAGGAGCATGAGGGCATGGTGAGCATCACCAAGCAAGCTCAGCTAGATATAATGAAGAAAATTATGGATACTATCTCAAGTCATGACCAACTTAGCATTGCCTAGATTCCCTGTGCTAGTTTAGGACAGAAATATGACCCTCAAAAAAGAAGCTTTGTAGTTTTTTTATTTGATTGAAGCCTGAAGCCTTAGTATAGAAACTCAATTACTAATTTTATATTTTGACAAATTTGCCATTATTGTGTAGCATTAAAGGGAAATTGATAAATGTCATTTGGAAGCTCTGTATTTGCCTTGTAACTTTTCTTCACATGTAAATATAATATACAATGTAAACCTCACTTCTTAAAAAAAATGAACCCTTAAAATCTTATGAACTGTAAGCACTATAGCTCTGAAAGAATGGTATCTAGTCAGCCACTAGGCAAGAAATACCATAAAGTCATTCCATACAACAAACTTCATGCAAGAAATGTACTAGGAGTGAAAAGATCAGGAGGGCAGCTGCCTCTGATAGGGTAAGAAACGGCAGCAAACTGAGCAGGATACAGAGTTTGTATAGAGTTTTTTGAGAAAGGGGTGGAACTTTCTCGGGCAGAGATTGGTGGAATTTAATGTCCAAAGATTGGGCTTTTCACTTTGTAGAGTGGGGGTGGGGTCAAGCAGTTAGGGAAGTGAGAATATTCTGTAGGTAGAACCTGGCAGTTAGAGGTCCTTGGAGGAGGATACTGGACACACCTGTGCCTGGAGAGGCTTTCATGAACAAAACACAGACATGGCAGTAAAGAATTTGAAGCAAGATGCTGTTATAGTCAGTAATATTTAGTAATGGCAAAAAAATGCAACATGATATTGTGATTTGAATATGATATAACCCTCTATATGCTCATACATTTCAATTGTGGCTAGCTAGTGGCACTGATTGGGAAGGTTATGGAACCATTAGGGGGTGGAGTCTTGCTGGAAAATGTATGCCACTAGCGACCTAAAGGATCAACACTTTATAGTTTGGTAGTCTGGCCCAGTTCCTGTTCTCTTTCTGCTATCTGAGTTCAGATGCAGTGTGGTCAGCCAACTCCCTGCTACTGCCTCCATGCCTCCCCCACAAATACCCTGCCTTCCCTATCTCTTACCATGTCTCCTGACCATGATGGGTTCTACTCCTCTAGAACAGTTGAAAACAAAGCAAGCAAAAGAGCTTTTTCTCATTTAAGTAGTTTTTTAGTGTACTTTATCAGAAGAGTAAAAAAAACTAATATACTAATATTCACTGATTAATATCTATATGGAATTCTAAGGCCCTTGAATTGCCTTTCTCTCATATGTCCTAGCATATGTGTGCCATCCTGTAGCACAGTAGTTTGGCTTTTTATTTCAAGAAGAATTCAAAGTCTCGTATGTATGTATATATGTTTGTATGTATGTATGTATGTATGTATGTATGTATGTATGTAGAGATACATATAGATATATAGATGTATAGAAATATAGATATATAGATACATATACACATAAACATTTTCACAGAGGCTAAAGATTACCACTGCTTTCTAAGTGTTAAGTCACGAAAGAACACAAGTATACCAAGTTATCAGTATTAGAATAGTCATAATTTGAGTTGCCTCTGTTGTCTGTATGCATGAGAAATGAAGTCAAAGATATTTCAATGTCCCTCCCCCACCACATATGCAAAATACAGACTTATTTGCATGCAAACACCAAGAAGGAAATATTCTGAAGACTGTCCTTCATGTCTGAAGCCCCTGTGATGAGCAAGCAGTTCATATCCTTGGGCTTGACCTGAAACATGCCTTTTGACAAATAGAATGCCTTTAAAGGGAAATTCATGATATACCCTCCAAGCCCTTAATTTCTCCTTTAAGGAAAAAAATCACAAATCCAGAAAAGACTGATTTTTGTACCTGACATGTTCGTAGAAAGCACGAAAGTATGAAGTGGTTGATCATTGCTCAGCCAGTTTGTAAATGTGTACTGCTTCTGTGTCTTCAGGGCATTGTTAGGAAGCATGTACAATTTGATGACAGATGTATTGTCATTCTGCTCCTACAAGGGACTGGATGGAGAGAGAAACCATCAATTCACAATGATCCTCTTCCAGTGCTAGTGCACATCTCTGGAGGATTGCTCTTCGTATCTGTTGAGGGGCCAGTTTCAGATGCATAGATCTTAATGCAATAAACTTATACTTTAAGAATTGAATTAGAAATAGAAACAATAGGCATGATCATTTAAAAAATGAAATATTGAGTACAGCCTTCTTTTTAAAAGTACATTATAAAATGTACCAGAATGATCAAGAGTAAATGTCACCAAGTATTAGAATTGATGAGGTCAATCTGTTGTCATACAAAGTGAAACCACATGTATTTCAAGAGCAAAATGTAGATTATAGTACATAAGGAACAAGGAAGATAAAGGCAAACACCCATCTCCCAGTGACCTTTGGATCTACTGTAGTACAACACACACACACACACACACACACACACACACACACACACACACACACACACACACACACACACACACACACAACAGACACACACACACACACACACACACACACACACAAACACTCTCTGGAACACAGCATGCCTATGCACACAGTGTAATAAACTTAGAAGAGCTTATCAATGTCTGCTGTACAACTTGTAGAATATAATATTTTGTCATTAACTTATAGGTCTTAGTCTCTCCTTATTCTCAACTAAATATGCATTAGACACAAATTTACATAGCCATATATTTTATGAGTCTGATACAAAGATTATTTGAAAACTTGTAAAATTGTAGTCATTGGATTATTAGAATTTAGAGACCAATTATTTGAATACACAATGAAAAATATTTATATTGGCTTCTATTTTCATTCCTCCTCTTATTTTCAATTAAAAGGCATAAAAATATAATATATTCTCAAGGAACCAGATTTGGGTAAATTTTAAGGTAACACAGTTTATTCTAAATTATATATCCTTTTTCTGTTTGGATACAACTCTAAACTGCTAAAGGCTTATATGCTCAGATGAAAATAAGTGTGAATAAGAATCCTACCGTGAAAAATGCTGGAAATTGAGCTCAGTCTCATTTTACACTAGAGCTTAGCCTGAGTGTACAAATACTTTAATAGCTACTTTAAGGAATAAATAAGAGAAACACAAATATCAAATATGCACCATCAGCTAAACATGACATCAATCAATCTGCTATACAAAGATGATTTTTAAAACATACGACATTTTATAATATTGCCTCCTGCACACAATGTTCTGATGTTTTTTTCAATTTAAGAAGTAACTAGGTGTGGTGGTTGGAATGATAATGTCTTCCCCAGGCTATATTTGAATGCTTGGTCCCCAGCTCATAGAACTGTTTTGGGATGCGTTAGGATGTGTGATCTTGGAGAGCATGGGTTAGTGGGTGATAAGCTTTGAGGGTTAAAAAGTCCACAACTGGACCAGTTCTATTAACTCTGCCTACAACTTACGGATCAACATTTAATCTCTCAGTTATGGCTCTAGAACTATGTCTGCCACACTTGTCACTATAATGGTCATGGACTCACCCTCTGAAACTAAAAGCAAGCCCCCAATTAAATATTTCTTAATAAGTTTCATTGGTCATGGTGACTCTTCACTGCAACAGAACAGTAACCAAGACACTAGGAAGAAAATGTAATGTGGATAAACATGAGAGTGAAGAAAACAACAATATTTGTTTGATATTAAAACAAATCATTATGTGCTTTCCATGTACAATACTTTTCTAGGATCATTTGTGTTTGTACAAAACATTTGATACTGAATACAGAAAATCACCAATGTTCCTATAGCAAAATGAAATTTATTCAAGGATATTAAACATAATCAACAAAGATGTCCAATAAATATACAAAATTATTTTCAGTCAAAATTTGATATGTATACAGCTGTTCCATCCAATAGGTCTAGTTTATTATAAAGTCTTTTCAGAATTGAATAACATAATGGAATTATATATTCCAACATGTCCCACAATCTTCAATGTGATTATCTCTATATAAGTAGATAGAAAAAGAAATTGTGACAGAAGTAATATAAAATGCTTCCTTTATATCATTTTTTTTTGTTTATAACATGCTTAGAGTAAGCCACATCAGTTTTCAGCAACCTAGTCTTCAACAAATAAGATTTCTTATTCATGAAGTTTCATAAGATTTATATTTAAATCTCATATCCATTCTTAGAAGTATTCTTCTCCATGGAGACCCATTTCAATAAAAGTTAAAGTCCTTTGAAAGAGCTCAAGTACCTACACAACATGCTACTACTCAACCACCACCCTGTCCCTGCCATAGCAGCCTTCTGCCTTCATTCCCTACCCCCAGTCTGTTACACTCCTGAAAACTTTGTTGCTTCTAAATTAAATCTTGAACAATAGCAGACTAAAGACTTTAACTGCTTCTTCCAAGGTTTTTAAACCCTCTGACATTCCATGCTGGCATCCACTATGTTAATTCTTGTGATCTGAGTCTTCACTCCAATCTCACCCATTGTTTCATTCATACTTAAATTGCAGTCTTGACATTCACCCTTCTAATCCTTCCTCCTCTTCCCTATTCATTCCTCTCCAAGTGGGCTGCTCACTTCCTGGCACTTGTTGATTGTGTCAAGTATTAATTCTTATCTACTCCCAGTGGAATATAAGCACTACTTAGTTTAGGTCTTCATCATTTACTTGTTGCTAAAGAGTCCAAACAAAACAAGACCCTTCTTGCCGTGGATCTCTATTTTGTAACCAAAATCTTAAAATTAAATAGAGTAAGCAATGGTAAACATCTGATGCCATCCCCAAAGGATCGCAAAGACCCTCTACCCCAACTCATTCCATTATGACAGTAGTCATTCCCTGTGAACACACCAGCTGAGCAGGACAGTAAAACAGGCACCATAAGGTCATCAGGTCCTCTGGAAAACCAGAAAGGAAACAGAAACCAAGGAATAAAACACCCACCCAGCAAAGACAAACCCAGAAATCAGTAACCAGAACTAAAATCATTTCAAATTCATATGCCAAGACACCAGTATAAGAACGCAATTAATAAGAGCCAGGGTAATATATCTCTACTGTATTCTAGCTATCATAGCACAGCATGCCATGGTTATTTCAACATAGCTGAAATACACACACACACACACAAAAACTATATGAAGTTAAAAAGTGGCCACTAAGTTCTATAAATTGTATTCAATATCCCTAGTATAGGGAAATGCAAATCAAAACTGCTTTCAAATATCATCTCACTACAACCAGAATATCTAGCATCAAAAGATATCTGATAAAGACTGAAGATCATGTGGGAGAGGATTCCTTTACTCACTACTCACTACCTATGTGAGTACATTATGGAGACACCTCCAAAATTTAACACTGCAGTGTGACCTCCTGGGCTGTTCCCAGAGGACTACATCATACACTACCACAGAGATACATGTGCATCTATGCTTATTGATGTTATATTCATGGCAGCAAGAAAATGGACACAGGTGTCCATCAACAGATGAATGGATAAGAATATGGCACATGCCTATAATAAGATTTTAGTCAGCTATAAAGGAAAATAAAATTATGAATTTTCCAGGACAATTAATTAATACAGAAAATATAATATTAACTAAGGTTACCCAAACCCAGAGAGAGAAAGTCTGCATGTTCTCTCTCAACTGAACATATTAGCTTATAATGTGTGTGTATATCCATGAGTGAAAATGTTGGAAAGGCCTAAAAAAATAGAAAGGAGGCCAAGAAAAGGCAAATACAGATGGTAAGGGAAGACAGGAGTAGGCAAACAGACACAAGCGATAAGAGAAAGGAAAAGGGGCTGGGGGAGAAGTTACAATAGGGAAGTAGCAGAAACGGATGTTGGGTAGAAGAGAGGAATGAGACTTTGCTAATGCACACTTTCCTCAAAAATGGCATAGTGAAATATAAAACCTTATATGCTAAAATTAATTAAATCTGTGAAAATAAAAAGCTTACAGAAGAGTAAGTCTATGGTATGAAGAGAGAGCAATGGGGGAAAGCGAAGATACTGTTCTCAAAAGCAGAAGTCAACACGATTCGGAACAAAGACAAGAAGAGTCAGATTAAGAAGAACGGCGAAACCACAGAGGTGTAAAGAACAGGAGTCATAAAGCAAAAGTGGGATCTTGAAACAAGGAGCACAGGAAAATAAGCAAAAAAGATGCACCACAGAGCAGAAACTTCAGTGCACTGTGGAATCACACCAAAGCCCTTGGCTGATTATCCAGTAGCAGTATATTCTAGACCACTGGCATTTTAACAAGCTAAAAGCAGTAGAATTGTCTATGCTTGAGTTTATTGTAGGGACAAAGTGAGCCACCTCTTTGATGATTTTGACATAGTAATTTTGTGACACAAAATACACGGCTTACACTGTACACAAATTATTTGATTGGCAACCATAGAAGGGCAGACAGGAACTAACCAGTGACAAAATTAACCATAAAATTATTCTCTGTGTTTTAAAAAAAACATGGAAGCTATAGTTTCTCTATATATCAATTAAAACAAAATGTCTAAGATTACAGGGAACCGGAGAAATGGCTCAGCAGTTAAGAATAATACTTACTTCAACTGCATAGCATCAGAGTTTGGGTCCCAACTCCCACAGGGGGCAGCTAGCAACTAGCAGTAGCTCTAGGTGCAGCGTATCTGACACCCTCTTTTAGATTCTAGAAACACCATACTTGCATGTGCACACATCTTCACTGATGTAAACACGTAATTAAAATATGCATACTATTTTCATTCTTTTATTGACTATACTTTCACTTAGACCCAATGCTTTAAAAACATAATAACCTCAGCACTAAAAGGCTAAAAGGGTTTTTTGTTTTGTTTTGTTTATTTGTTTTTGGTGGAGTTTTGTTATTCTCTTTGTGTGCTTGCTTGCCTGAGTTTTTGAGATTTGACTATGCTGTTGAGGCTGTCTTTGGAATCACAGTCGTCCTACCTAGCCTCCTGAGAGCTGGGATTCTACGTGTGTGCTATCAAGCTTGGTTTTATATTCCTACAATTTTTATTACTGCCTCTGTTATTTCTGTAGTAAAATAAATTTTCTAAATACAAACCATTATTCTTATCCATTTCCTTTTCTATTCTGACTCACTCTGGAATATAGGTTTCATGATGTTAGGCAAAGTGGCTTCTTTGTTTTCATATCTGAGGCAAAACAAACCACAAAGTAAGCAGATGATCAATCACACAGACAATTTGAGTTGAAATTATTTTGAAATCTTCCGAGAAAAGACAGTCCCATCACAATACTTTTCAAAATTGGGTTTTGGGGGAAATACAAGCCTGTATTTCAAGCTTTAATTAAAGCTTTATTTAATAAAAATATTTGATGCCACGGAATATCCAGCTACATTCTGCCTTCACCCTTCTCTGTCATGGAGAACAGTTAGTGTTAAATGAAATATTCTCACTAACCAATCAATGGTTCACACTGGAGTTTTTTACTTTTATGCCAGTCACTCTCCACAATCATTATTTTTACATTTCCAGGCATATATTTCATGGAAAACAAAATATACAAACAAACAAACCAAAAAAAAAAAAAAAACCCAAGTGATTGTGGTGAGAAAGTAAAGCAAATTTTCTCCAAGCATTTTAACAATGAGTGTTAATGTCAGGCCTGTAATGCTATTCAAAAGAGGGCAAAGCCTGCTCACAGGGGATCTGCTCCCAGTGACTCAATCCATCATGCTGCCACTGTTTGACAGTCACACACAAGGAAGAACACCTACAAACTGCAGATGGACATTTTCACTGACAATGCATAGCAATTTGCGGAATGCCGCGTTGGGCTCAGTCTACTCCTACCATTCCATCTGTTAGAATCAATGTAAGATTATTTTTCATACTGCTCCTAGCTTGTTCGGTGTCTGGTGTTTGGGTAACAGAGTGGAATAAGGCACTAATGAATTGAATCATATAATTCTCTGGCCCCTTCCTGTCTGAGTCACTGCTTGGCTGCCAGACCAGTGTGTGGCTCGGATGATGGATAACAAAATTCACAACCTTTCACCTCCAAGTCACCAGTTTGAAATCAAGCATGTTGAGCAATGAGAGACATTTGTTTCCATTGGCAGCTCATCACAAGCTTGCATGAAATGAATGACTGGTCTCTATTTACTTACTGGACCTGAAATGATAGCTACTTGCACTAAGAAATAAATTGTGCTAAGAGTTAAGCCTCAGTTGTTATATTAATATCCCACATTCAGGATGTAAAGTTAATACTCAAAACTAGATTATATTAAACATCAGGCAGGAGTTTTACTCACTGAGATTAATTTATTTTCATTGTTTTCAATAATAAATATCATTGTAGATTTTTATTAATTAGGACAAAAATCAGTAGCAAAAATGAATGTGATATTAAGGTCTTGAATTTTCATGGTATAAAGCATTCAGAACATTAAAACTTTTTACTATATTTTAATCAAACAATATTTTAAAGGTAAATTCACAGAATATTTTTCATGTGTTGTATGTGTGTATGGGTGTTTTGTCTACATATAAGTCTATACACTGTGTATGTACAGAGCTTGCAGAGACCAGAAGAGCTTATCATATCCTCTGAGATTGGATTTACAAATCATTGTAAGCTGCCTTATGGGTACTGGGATTTGAACCTGGGACCTCTGAAAGTCCAACCAGTACTCTTAACTGCTGGAACTGCTGAGCCATCTTGAGGGTATTTTAAGGAAGATAGTCTGAGATAGGAAAATTATATCTTCATGTGTTCAAATAATTTAAAATAATTACACTAATTGGATGAGTGATGTAACATAACTAGGTAATTGAGGACCCACATTCCTAAAAGTCATTAAAATATATGAGGTAGAAAAAGATATAATTTTATATATTGTTTACATATATATGTAACTATATATAAAGCCTTCTTTCTTTAAAGTATAAAGAGACTCTATATTACACTTCTAATAAAGGTTAGAGAATCCACCATCAGAGCTACTAAAATATTGAAATAGTCCTTTCTTTCAGGATCTAGTGTTGCACACTCCTGTGTACTGGTCTCTTTCCTCCCTGCCATGACAGAGTACCTAACAAATGAACATAAGTGGGAGATGTTCAGCCTGGGACACCATGGTGGGAAATGTGGCAGCAGAAGGAAGTTAGTCTGTAGATGCAATAATGTTCAGGGGATGGTCAGGGGAACATTTCACATTCAAACCATAATATCATCTCCTGCCCCATCTCCTGGCACTACTTACCTTAGAAATCCATAACTAACTTGCTTTATTTGTAATAAAATAAAAATGGAAAGGGCATGCATCATCTTCTCTGTTGTTCCAGTGAGCACAGGAACTGAAATCACCCTTGTACAGACTCCCCCAGCCCAAAACTCCTGTCCCCAGTACCAACTTCTTGTATTATGAGCAATATTTTTTCTTTTAATATTGGGTACTTGAGATTAAGGAAATATTCAACCATTGTTGGGGTATAATCTAACCACCCTGGCAAATACCCCTTTCACAAAAATGACATCAATACCAAAAGTTGTGCCTGGAGACTCAACAGTGGCAAAGGCTATAAGATGTTGAAACATACAACAATAAAGAATAGATCTACAGGTGTCAGAGAACTAGAAGAAGACCCACAGAGAAGGAAGGAAAATGGGATGTTCCCATTTGCCATTGGCTTTCAAGCTATTCAGACGAGAGTAGGGGAACTGATTTCTCTGGTAGATTTTTTTGAACACTGAAAATACTGTGAGATGCCAGCAACCCACACATCTGTCCTGAGGCATACTGGTTTGCTTACTGATTCTCTTCAGTGTGTATTTTCTTTGGGGAAATGAGGAAAGATGTTTCAAGGCTAGGACAGGAGAACGCAAAGGCTCAATAGGAGAAAAACAGCACTTCTTTTTCCACAGCCATATTTTTGTATCCATAAAATTCAGACTCTCACTATGAATAATTTTATATATTTTTAAGTACTGAAAACACTAAAATTGATCCAATAAACAACTGTAAGTACGACTATTGGATCCACAGAAGGAATGTGTGAACTCAAGAGGGAAGGAACCAATGAGGAGAAATAAAAGCTTATGCCTACATTCCAAGGAATTTAGAAAACCAATATCTGTTCTACTTCCCCCTTCCCAGAGAGGTCCATGAACCACCAAGAACCCTCATGCTTACTTAATCTCTCTGGGTCTGTAAATGACTGCTTGATTATTACTTACTTAACAGCTGATATCTATTTATAAGTGGGTAGGAATGGGAACATGATGGATCAGGTGGGGGTGGACACTGGGGTGGGGTAAGGAGTCTTGAAAGAGCTCATCAGAAAGAAAGTCATCTCAGGGTCAGGTAGAAGGGAAACTCCCAGAATCAACAAGGATGGCCCCAAGTAAACCTCCTGGAAAAAGGGGTTAAGTAGTCTGAGCTGACCACCTCCTGTGTCCAGGCATGGCAACCAGTGGATGAATAAGGATAGATAGATAGATAGATAGATAGATAGATAGATAGATAGATAGATGATAGATAGACAGACAGACAGACAGACAGATAGATAGATAGATAGATAGATAGATAGATAGATAGATATAGAAGCCAATAGTCCAGATACTGATGTTTCACTTTAGTAATGATACTATCTTCTATCCCAGGATCTACAGAATGTAACAAAACTCCAGATTAATTACTTCATATAAAAAGTTCCCATTTGTGTGTAAGAGAAGAATCAATGTAGATTATCATATGACAGGATAAATGCATAAAAATAAAAGAATAAAATTATCTAGAAACCTTTCCTTGTGATAATTTACAGGATTATATTTTTGTAGGAAGTATACATTTAACTCTTCTCTTTCACTGAAGTTTGTGGATTGATGAGTCAAGTAAAGAAATAATCAAGGGATAAAATAGTTAATGATAGACCCTTCATCTTCTCTCTCTCTCTCTCTCTCTCTCTCTCTCTCTCTCTCTCTCTCTACACACACACACACACACACACACACACACACACACACACACACACACTTTTTCCTGTAAAAAGTAAGAGGTGTGGGCAATCCTTGGGCAGTACTCAGGTTTCTTCTGTGGTCAGTGGTTGGTTCAGTTGTTTCAGGTTCAGGGTTTCCCCTGTATCCACATCAGCTGAGAAACAAGGGGACAGAAGCTTGGCTTACCAGGTACTTTGTCCAAAGTCACAGCCTTCTGGGGCTTATCATTCTTCCTGAGCTTGTTTTGTGACTAGTGGTTTTCTATTGTCCCTCACTAACTTGATTGCTATCTTGGAAGCAATTCCATGGTTTGTGGAGAAATACATCTATATCTATTGAGCTTTCATGATGCTGTGAAAGATTGGTCTCATTTCTTGTTAATTTTTGTTTTTTGTTCAGGTTGCTCTTTCACTCCCCAAGCGATTCACCAGGTATGATTTTCATTAGTTTTAACTGTCATGCTGCTGCCGCTTCATCTTTTCTGACAATAGCCAAAACAAGTGATAGTCAGAGTCATTATTTCTTTAATATCAGTAAGTAGATATAAGGGCCATCCTCACCACCCCACACACACACACACACACACACACACTAAACAGCAGGTGTCAGAATTACAAAATCTGAAAGACCAAAGTAAGCATAAGTTGTAATGGTAGACAATTTTGTTTTCTCTATTTAAATCCAGTTTACAGAAGCTAAATATATTTATTATATAGGGTTTCTAGAAAATAATTTAATACTGGAATCAAATAAATGAGAAAAATAAATTTTCCTTGTGAAGAATTGCAGTTGTTAAGTATTAAAATCAAGAATAATACGGAGACAAGATTGTAATAGCCCTTAGCTGAAGAATTGTTTCAGCAATTAAAACCATCTACAGCGCTAAGATAGAACTCAGGTTAAACTCCTTTTACCAAAGTCTGGCAGCTCACAGCCAACAGCAACAGGAAATATAGCTTCACCATCTTGCCTTCAAAAGAAAAATATTAGCTGGTGGTGGTGCATGCTTTTAATCCTAGAGACTCTGGAGACAGAGACAGGTGAATCTCTGTGAGTTCAAGACCAACCTGGTCTACAGAGTGAGTTCCGGGACAGCCATGACTACACAGAGAAACTCTGCCTTAGAAAACAACAAAATGTTAACAATAAATTAGTGTGAACATTATTATCATCAATCAATGGAGAAATTAAAAATTGTGACAATGATGTTCTATCCTAAAGCAACTCAAATGTTTAAAATTAAAGAACAATAATTCCAAGAATGATGAACAGGTGGGATATTAAAACTCCTGCAGTTAGTTGTAACACAAGGTGATATAAACAAGGTAAAAAAAAATGTGGCAGCTTCAGTGTCATACAAACTGTTATGACCTAAAGTCCCTCTAATAGTTAGACAGCAAAAATGCAAACATATATCCATTTTTGAAGAACATTGATGCTGATGGGCATGTGTTATTAGTTGCCTATTATTAAAAACAACATCTATCTACTAAAGTATGGAACACATCTTTTTTTCTAGTCTATGCAATATAATATATAGCCAAACTCCCATAGCCTTTCAAACATATTTTCTAAAAGTAACCAGTGTTGTGAACATTTTATTTTTTATGAAAATGAAAAGTAGATTTGGTGATAGAGTATCACTGCACAAAGTGGATTGATAGGGGTGGGTCTTGGAATTTATAAGGTGAACTACTTTTTAACCCAGTTTCTGCTTCCTGTTACACCAAGACATGAGGAACTAAGGAGTTCTAGTCAGCAACTCCCAATGCCAAAGAGCAATATGCCACCATATCTTCCCCTCTGTGGTGAAATATATCCCTTCATATGGCAAACCAAAATAAGCCCTGCTTCCCTTAAGTTGTTTTGCCAGGGGTCTGGTCACATTTATAGGGGAAGTGAATAACACTGATAAAACAGGAAGAACTGACTACAATACTGTTCTGCTCTGACCCCACCATCTCTTGTTCCTAATATACACGTAAGAATTCTATATAGCCATCAGTTGCTTTATTATTAATTACCCAATACTGGGTGAAAAAATAGCATTAAAATCTTTAAAAATGTATAAGATATTAAAAATGTTATATCCTATAGAAATGGTAGTATGCATGATAATATTCAAAAACAATTTTAAATGTCTATTTATTTTCCATCTGAATTTTAAAAAATGTAATAGTCCACCAAGAAATAAGAACGATGTGTCTTGATAATATTTATACCCTCCTGCATGGTCTCCCAGATCTAATCCCTTGCCTCTCCACACTATTTTGTGTCCTGTTTTATATTTTTCTTCACATTCATTGACACCCATCAGTAGTGCCCGAATTTTCTTGGATGTGTGATCTTAGCTGGATTAGTAGATATACCAGAGGATATATCTTTAAAAACACCGACTCTTGTTCTCAGAGAAACTATCAGTTTTGTCAATAGCTCCTTGGCTAGAGGTAGAATTTCCTGCCTACCTCCCTCCTTCATGTTGAAATTATCTGACTTGAGCTTGCACATATTCTAGTGTATGCTATCACCTCATATATGTGTTGTGAGGTCATATATGTGGTTGCCTGTTGTGTTCAGAAGATAGTTTTGTTCATATAGGCATTATCTGTCTGGCTTTTACAAGCTCCCCCCCCCTTCTTCTACAGTGATCTCTAAGATTTGAAAAAGATGGGTATTTATTATGCAACATCCAATTTAGGACAGAATTCTAATTAGTGTCTGCACCTTAACCGTGTATGGATCTCTGTGTTAATGAACATCTACTGAAAAATAAAAGCTTCACAGTGAAGAGTTCATAAATGACTTAACCTATGGATGTGACAATGAGTCATTAGTGGTTGGGTTAATACTATTTCTGTCTACCAGAATAATCACAATAGTTTTTCCTCTACAGTCTATGACATATATAGCCACAAGTTCTTTGCCCTAAAATTTATGCTAGTTATGGGTTTTATATTATGGAGAGTGTCTTAAATCCAGTCATAACATAGTTGATTATTCCTATGATGTTCATGACATTATTGCACCCAGTAAGTATGTCTTGCTGGACCAGCCATTTATTATTGTAGCTCACAGTCTTCACAGCTGGGTAAGGATGATTACTATTCTTCTCCTGGAGCATGTACAACACCTTATAGCACTATGGAAACTAATCAGTAAGTCAGTATTACCATGATACGTTCATGTTATATCAATCAAATATTAGAAGTCTTTATCAGTAAGATCTTACCATTAAGCTCTGGAAGGAATCCAATATCATTGGCAATAGCCAATAATATTTGGGGGTCCATGAGACTACATTTGTTGTAATCACAAATAGCAATAGGGAAACTGAGATTATTAAACACAGTGTTGCCTTTTCAAAGGAAAAGGTGTGTGACTAGCCCCCAAAGGCTGGAAATTGGAAGTGACTAATCCCCTAGGCAATCCTTGAGCTATTTATCTGTAACACCAGACCATACCAAGCTCTCACAAGCAGGACCTGGGGTGGCTAATAGTGGAGGTCACCTTCGTACTATCTGTAGGAGGACTGAGACCACACCTAATCCTCCTCCTAAGCCCTTGAAATAACATGTGTAGCCTATCTCTAGGACCCATCTTTTTGGAAGAAATGACAGGTACTTTGAGAAGAGTTTAAATGTAAGTATGCCTCATTGTGTACACAGTACTGTGTTATACCAGAAAATCCTTTCCCAAAATGTTCTGTATCTAAATATGCCTAAAATAACTTGCCTGGCATCAGACTCTAGAAGTTTAAACCAAAACCAGCTACTGAGTTGTGTTGAATTACATTTATTTCTTGCCTCATGCCAGTCGATATTCTACTAGAACTGGCATTTTTGGAGTCCTACACACATACACACTCAGGCCAACAACTCCAAAAGTTAACCCATTCTTGGAATTAGGTTTCTTATTTGTTAGTCTTAGTCTGTGATGTCTAGTAGTGGACATGTGACCTCATTAAAGAGTAATTCCACTTAATTATTTTTAAAATCACTTATTATTTATAATTACATTTCTATTTCTATTTCCTCGAACCAAATCTTCCCATATATCTTCCTCTTCTCTGCTTCAAACCCATGTTCTCTATTTTCATTAATTTTATTTCTGACCATTTGACACTGGATAACCACTTAGTGTTCTCTTTGTGTGTGTGTGTGTGTGTGTGTGTGTGCAGTGTTAGCTTTTCCAGAAATATTAGGGTGGTTTCCATATGACTTTTTAAGTGTTATTTATCCTTCCCTATACTTCCTCCTCTTCCATGCTTTCCCATCTGTCACCACAATTCAACTGTACCTGCTCTGTTATTCTCCTTTAAGGCTTTACATCACTGAACTCTCTCTCTTCTCCATTTAACATCATGCCACATGGTCCATTAGTAGTTCTCTGACCTCCATGATTATTCTAAACAGAACACACATAACTGAAAATTCAAAGCTACCATCCAAAAATGAGAGAAAAAAACATGAGGTCTGAATTACCTCACTCAGAATATTTTTTTCCATCTCTATACATTTACACATAAACGTTGTCACTTCATTTTTCTTAATAGATGAATAATATTTCATTGTTTAAATATACCTAATTTTCATATCAACTCATCAACTGATGGACATCCAGGCTGCTTCTGTTTTCTGGATGTTTGTGAATAGAGAAAAATGAACATGGATGAGAAGTATCTCTGTAGTAGGATATAGAGTCCTTTGGGTATATGCCCAAGAGTGATATATCTTGATCATGGAATTGATATATTTCTATCTTTTTGAAGACCCTCCACCCTGATTTCCATAGTGGCTCTCTGAATTGTATTCCCATCAGTGAATAAATGTTCCCTTTTCCCTACATACAGGAAACAGTTTAGTCATTCTGACTGAGATATGATAATATCTCAAAAAAGTTTTAATTTGCATTTCTCTGATAACTAAGGATGGTAAACATCGAATATAACAAATGGCAAGAATATCAATTGTATAATTTTATGCAATATAATTGCATAAAATATACAATGTTCAGATTTGTTGTGTATGCCTAATGGAATCATTGCTGTAATTTATTTAATTAGTACATCTTCCACCTCACAGAGGCAGCCATTCATTCTGGTGAAGATACTGAAAACAGATTAAGACTGCAGTCATTGTCCTGATCATCCAATTATCCTAGCACTTTCTTCTGACAACAGAAAGTTCACGCTCTTTAACAAAGTCTCTCCAATTCCCCTGTCTACCCACCTTTGGGAACGGCTTTCACTCCTTTGTTATGAGGACTGAGTAAAAAATAACAGCAATTTTAGTGTCTGTGTTACAATCTGTTCCACTAATCAGGTGAAGGCCTAGAGATTTAAATAAAAGACAAGACAGGGGGTTATTCATGCAACAGAAATGCTAGAATGCCCAAATGCTGAATGCTGTTTATTGAGGGGAAGGTGCAGTCTTATATACTGACTCACAGCACAGTGGAAAACAATCAAAGGTCAACTGTGAAAGTTCTTGGGCAGTTACTCCCCAGCAGATGTGTGTTAGCAAATCAGGCAGCGTACAACTCTGAGGCAAGATGTTATAGCCAACAGCTTCGGGCTTGCTCAAGGTGCCGTGTGTGCCCATGCAGGGCCCTACAAGCAATGATAGTGCTAACCTGGATCTTACACTACAGAAGAAGTGAGCTGATGGCAAAGTCATCTTTCTTCTGCTTTAATTTTCTCTAAAAGTATATGTTATATAAATAAATGACAATGTAGGGGTTAACTATTATATAAAAACATATTCTTGTGCAATAATAATCCCTACAAAGATGATTATGTAATGCATAAGCACATAATGTTTTAAAAAATCATCCTTAAAGTATGCATTTATATGTCACCACAACTGCATCTATTTGTAAAACACAACTTCCTAACAGGTGTGTGGGTGTCCTTTCCCCTTTCAGTTCTGTCTTCTAGAGAACAATGTGGCCATAGCTTCCTATACTCCAGTGTCCATTGCACACTGTATGGGAGTTATAACAGAACTAAGCATGCCTTATCTTTTGGACAGATCATTAAGGGTAGATTGTATACCTACCGCCTTTTAATAAATTAAATGATTCCTTTTTGCCAAGAAACATTGTCTCCACCAGAAGTTTATGCCAAAGTTCTTACTCAATAATCCCCAATGGCTGCCGGAATGCCCTCTCTCCAACATGTGTACTATGTTTTTGAAATCAGTTTTGTTAGAGAGTGACCTTGAAGTTCATCCAGAATCCCCCAGCTGAATCTTAACTAGGTCTTCAGGATCAATCAGATTCTAACTCTCCTAGCTGTACTTTCCTTTCCGTGAATGCCTCCAGAACAGATGCTGAGGCACAAATCAGGGTACATCAGGTATCTCTCACCATACACCACTCATTTTCAACGTGTGGAAATAGGTTGCTAAATCTATTTGTTCCTATGGTTTTTGTTTGTTTGTTTGTCTTTTGTTTTGTTTTGTTTTGTTTGCCTGCTCTTACATTATCCTTATTAGCCCTAAGGTTGCACACTGCAGCACAAGAACTGAAGTTCTTATGGTTTGAATAAATGCAGTGCTTGTCCATTCTGTGATAAACTATACACCCTCCCCTAAAAATAATGCCAGAAGAGGGGCCTGAATCTAATGGCACATCAAATGAAAGGACTGCTAAGAATAGTGCAAGGCAGAGAATCAGGAAACTGGAGAAAGGATGCCCCCAGCTGTACATCCATGACATTACTGATAAAACATTGTTTCTCCCAATATCTAGATTTGAAGCACATATTTTAAAACAGTGTTAAAAAAAAAAGTAAGTGAGTACTCTGATACCCACATTCCCATACCTTGTTTGGCAGAAAGTCTAACGCTGGGAAAGGAAGACTTGGTGGAGGGGAGCATACAGCACAAATAGGTCATTTCAAAGGGATAGAAGCAGTGAAAAGAAAGGGGACTCAGTTCCAAGAACAACCTATCCGTAACATGTTTTCCATAGAATATGCACGCTTCTGTAAAAGAAGAACATACTGGAGTAGTAGAACAAAATCTGAATAATCAGAATTGTTAATCTAAAGAGGGGGAATGGAAGATCCAGAAAGACAAATAGCATTTAGCAAGACAGAAGATTCAGCAACATCTGTGTCAGCAATCATACTAGGTATAGACAGACTGAAGATACAAACTAACAAAACAACCAGCAACTCTCTAAGTAAATAAATCAGAAAAATATGTGACAATTTGCATTATGCTCAATTAAATAATTTTCAATATATAGAAATATATATTTCAATATATAGAAATAAGTCCTTGCACTTATAACAAGATAACATTATTTAATGGTAAGAAAACACTATTCACCCATTTTAGTACCAAGTGTGAAATATACATATATGATACACATACACACACACATATATATGTATATATACATAATTTTAAAATATTTATTAAATTTTTCACACAATTGTGAGAAAGACGGTTCAACCATGGCTCTCTACACATGGAAAACAAAGAAACTATTATTTGCACCATCTGAGAAACTGTAAACCTCAATACAAGCAGATCCAACATTATAGTCCCAGTCTGGGGTTGAAGGACATGGGCTGTCTGGAGTGTCACTAGTATGGGTTTGGATTGAAAAACTGAAGAAACTGTGTCTTAGTATTAGTACAGTGCTGAATGTTTTAAGCAAGAATAGAGCATGCAAGTGCTGCTTGCTGACTCTACTTTTCACTTTTTTTCCGTGCAGAGACCCCAGGCCTTACTAAGCATTCTTCACTTTCAACTGCTATATCACGTGCAAAAACCATAACAGACACCCCAGATTATGATTTTCTACTTTCCTGGTCATATTTCATTGTATTCAAATTGATAAGACTCTATCCTGAAGCCAAGCATGTTGAAAGAGTCCTTTAATTCCAGTTCTTGGGAGCTGAGACCGGGATCTCAAGTTTGAGGTTAGCCTGGGCTCCATAGGAAGACCATGTCTCAAAAATTGTTCAATCGGCGCAAGCATGTAAAGACTGTGGAGACTCACTCTCATATATACTTTTTCTAGAAATGTGAATTGGAATCAATCCAGGGAGAATATATTATAATGTAATACACTAATATAATATACTAAATATGAAAGTCACTAAATATTATCATATTTAGTCATATACTAAATATGAAAGGTGGGCAGAAGGCCTGGCATTTATCTCTCCTCGTGGGTGCAAGTCCAAGTGCATTGAGCAAAGGGTAACCAGACTACAATCCAGAACTCTAGAGAAGCTGGGAAACAAGGTGGACCCTAAAAGAGACACATACATGGTCCCCCGGAGAAGGAGAAATGGACAAGATCTCCTGGGAAAATTAGGAGCCTTGTGGGACTAGGGAGGGAGGGAGGAGAAAGGGGATGGGGGGGGGGGAGTCAGGGGAAAGGAAAACATGAGGGATTAGGAAGGTTGACTTGGGGAAGGAATAGGGAAAGAGAGCAAGAAAAGAGGGAGTTATAGGTTTCAAGAGAAATCTGGCTCTAGGGAAATGTCCAGGGATCCACAGGATGACCCCAACTAAGAAAGTAAGGAATAGTGAAGAGGCTACTTTAAATGTCCTTCCCCTGTAATGAGATTGATGACTACCTTAAATACCATCCTAGAGCCTTCACCCAGTAGCTGATGGAAACAGAAGCAGAGATCCACAAGCTAAGCACTGAGCCGAACTCGTGGAATCCAAGTGTAGAGAGGGAGGAGTGATGAGCAAAGGGGTCAAGACTAGGCTGGGGAAACACACACAATCAGCTGACCTAAACAAGTGAGAGCACATGGAACTCAGTCATAAAACTGTGGAACCAGCATTGGCCTGAACCAAGCCCTCTGAATATAGGTGCTACTTAGGAGGCCTGGGCAGTCTATGGAACCTCTGACAGTGGAACCTTTATTTATCCCTAGTGCAGGAATAGGCTTTGGGAGCCCATTCCCTATGGAGTGATACTCTCTCAGCCTGGATACACAGGGGAGGGCCTAAGTCGATGATCCCCCATGGGAGGTCTCATCCTCCCTGGGGAGTGGATGGGGGGTGGGATGGGGAGATGATGGGATGCATGGGAGGACAGGAGGGAGAAAGAACTGAGATTTGTATGCAAAACAACAAAAAACAAGGCATTAAATAGATATAGTAATAAAGTGTTATGTTTGTATTGGTCCTATATAGACCTTAATCAAAATATTACTGGTTCTTCTACTCTTTGTAGATAAATAAAAACTTTTATTCTCTAAAAGGATAGTAATCATATATCCATTGTTAAGGAGCAGCTACATAATTTTAATATAAGGTATTATATGTAATTAATATTTATTTTACATGCTATAATAAATTTGTATTATTAGAAGAATAAATACAGTTGTGATGAATTCTGTTATGAAACTAAACAAAAATAGTATTTACTAATTCTGTTCAATATTTATTTATTGCTCTGAGTAGTTTCTGTTATTTTTTCACGAGAGTTGACCTTCCTTACATGGGAAGGTGAAAATGAGTTTAGTAAAGCTGTTTGGTTTGCAAGGTGATGAGTGACTGTCAATATATAAGATACGTTCTCTTTCCTTTCTTTTTTTTTTTTTTTACATGACTGCAATGATAGGAAAAATTGATTGTCAGAACATCAAGGATGAGATCTGAAGCCCATACTCCATCGTCCGATGCAGATCAGTTCATCAAATAGGGATTAGATTGCATAAAGATTAATTACACTACCCCAAGAGTTAGTTGTAGATGATTAGTTTTAATTGATAACCAATGGTTTACAAACCAAAAGTTATCATCTGTGAAATTGGATAAAGAGTGAGAGAAACAGACAAGAGTCATGCTAAGGATAGCAAAGATAGATCTTTGTCATCTCACAAACTGAATTACTGAGGAGGGAGAACTCCATAGCACACTGGAAATGGCCAGTTGTCTTATTTTAAGATTGCTGCCTTGTCATTGAAACTCAGTATCTCTCTTACACATTCTATTTTCTCTGTTGTGATAATTATAGTGGTAAGGAAGGAAATGAAGACTAAAGATATAGAAAGAATAATTGAAAGAATGGCAAAATCAAAGGAAGAGTGGGATTTTTTTTTGTTTTGTTTTCCTGTGGTATCCTCTCTATTCTATAAGAGAACAGCGATGGACTGGCTTCTTTTTCGTTGCTTTTTAGATTTAAACTCCTCCAAGCAACTATACTGTCCTACTTTGAAAAGGGATGAGGAAATTTAATTAGTAAAGGGACATAGTTAATTCCATCTTGATTTTGTAATCCAAATATATGTTATAAACTACCACTTTAGAAAGTTTTTCTCATGTTGTTCAGCTTGACTCTAAAAAATGATTTTAGAAACTCTTGTTTCTTTGGAATTTAAAGTATTTTGCATCATTTCCTCATATCTGTCTTGATATCTTGAAATCTGTCATAAAAATAGCAAATAGTCTTATGTTTGCCAGTAGTTGCAGAATTTGAAAAAAAAAAAGCTGGAAATAGTTTTAAATTTTTGAGATAGTTTTTGTAGAAATTTAAGGAAAACAGTAACACTATGGTAATGTCAAAGGCTCTATATCCAGGCAGGCAAGCATTATTATTAAAGCTGTCCTTTTTCCCAACAAATGCTTTTCACCCTGTACCAGTCAGTGTTCTCTAGAATCTCAGAACTTAAATGGATGAAATAAATGGTTATATAATATATATATATATATATATTGGTATAATATATATAAAAATAGAATATATATATATATATATTTTTTAAAAGGTAAGCAAATGTATTTGGTATAAACCAATAAAAAATAAATAAAAGGAAAGACTAAAATGATTAAAAAACTTTGAAACTAGCATTTTATTATTTAAGAATAACAACTAACAGTTCAATATAAGATTCCAATCCTTTAGAAAAATGACAATAATAATTGACAAGTGAGATTGCACAAAATTGAAAGCAAAGGACACAAAGCCCAGAGTAAAGAGAGCGTACAGGGCAGATAAAAATCATTGCCAGCTTTTTTTTTTCCAAAATAGAATGAATGTCCACACTTTAGTAAAAGAACTGAAGAAAACTAAACATTTAAAAAGACAGCAAGGACCCACAACAGATGACAACACCTACACAGCTCACTGATCATGGATAAATGGAACTTATGTCCAAAGAGCTTTCACTCCTATGTTCTCGCACCTTAGGTAGGTACTCTGCATGATACCAACAGAGAAACATAGACACCTATCCAGTCAAAAATTATATCCTGTCTGCAAGATATGCTAGTGCATTGATGGCATACATTTATGGTAGTAACCAATTAACAGTTGGTTTGACTGAAAGCTCACTACACAATATGGAAACTATTCTTGATACTGCTTTGGTGCTCAAGATCCAGAGACTAGATGGCACAGGGATACAGGGTAAAAGCAAATAATATTGGTCTTTTTAAAAAATAAGCAATAAAATGATTCCTAATGATATTCTGCTATATCAGTGCCCTGCTCAAGCATCATCATGGAAGCTTCCTCCTGCAGCAGATAAGAACAAATACACAGACCCACACACAGACATTATGCAGAGGATGAGAGATCTTGGAACACTCAGCCATAAATGAATTTCTCTATCAAATCTCTCTTCTCAGGTCTCAGGGGAACCCCATGGAAGGGGAGGCAGAAAGAGTGTTACAGCCACAGGGGACGGAGGACACAAATAATACAAAGCTCTAAATCAACATGAGAAAAGCTCATAGGAAATCACACAGACTGAGGCAACATGCACAGGGCTTGCAAGAGTCTGTACAAGGTCCTCTGCATAACTATAATGACTTCCAAATTAGTGTTTTTGTGCAGTTCTTGAGTATGTGAATGAGAGGGTGTCTGACCCTGTTGCCTTCTCTTGGGCTCTTTTCCTTCTGTTTAGTATGCCCTATCTAGCTTCAAGGTGTTAGTTTTTGTTTTGACTTATAATATTAAAAAATAAAAAATAGCAAATTAATCAATTTAATAAATTAGGAAAGGAACTGAGTGCACAATCCTCAAAATGAGTGCAAATAACCAACAAATTCATGAGATTAAACATTCTTGGCTATCAGAGAAATGTTATGAAAGCTATATTGAGCTTTCATCTCACCCTAGTAAAAGAATGGCTATCATCAAGAAAGCAGACAATAAACGTTAGTGAAGATAAGAGGGGGGGGGAACCTTTGTATACATACTACTGATGGGAATGTAAACTAATACAGTCAATAGAGAAATCTGTATGTTGGTTCTCAACAAAAAGTTAAAAAGAGAACTTTTGATCAGCACGGAAGTTTTGACCTGCTCTGTTTCCGACCTGGGCCGGTTCACCCCTCCTTAGGCAACCTGGTGGTCCCCCGCTCCCGGGAGGTCACCATATTGATGCCGAACTTAGTGCGGACACCCGATGGGCATAGAGCACTACAGCCCAGAACTCCTGGACTCAAGCGATCCTCCTGTCTCAGCCTCCCGAGTAGCTGGGACTATAGGCGTGCGCCAAAGGCTCCCTCATCAAGATTTCTCTTTCATTGCTCCTCCTCTCCATTCCTCCCCCAACTCACCAATCTCCAACCCTCATGTTCTTATCCTCTATCCTCTCCCTTCAACTCGTCTTTCTGATCTACCCATATTTTATCTATTTACCTTACCTAGGAACCTCCATGTGTGTCCCACTTAGGGTCCTCATTTTTACCTAACTTCTCCAGGGTTCTAGATTGTAGCCTGGTTATCCTTTGCTTTATTTCTAATATCCACTCATGGGTGAATACATACTAATTTGCCTTTCTGGCTCTGGGCTACAGCACTCAGGATGATTTTTTTCTAGTATCCATTTACCTGCAAATTTCACAATGTCATTATGTTTTTACCACTGAGTAATACTCCATTGTGCAAATGTATCACATGTTTTTATCCATTTTTAGTTTGAGGGGCATCAAGATTGTCCCCAGGTTCTGACTATTACAAATAATGCTGCTAAGAACGTAATTGACCAAACATCTTTGTAGAATGTCTGTGCATCCCTTTGGGTATATACATAAGAGTGGTATTGCTGGGTCTTGAGGTACATTGATTTCAAAACTTCTCAAAAACAACCATATTGATTTCCAAAGCAGCTGTATTAGTGTACTACCAACAGTGGAGACATGTGCCCTTTGGAAAACATCTTCTCCAGCATAAGCTATCATTCTGACAGGTGTAAGATGGTATCTCAGCTGTTTTGATTTGCATTTCCCTGATGGCTAAAGATGTTGAGCAATTCCTTAAATGTCTTTTGGCCATTTGAGTTTCTTCTGTTGATAATTCTCTTTATTAAATATAATTTTTAATACTGACTTCCATTTATTGTTTCCATTTCTTAGGGCTTCTATTGCTATCAAGAGACACCATGACCATGGCAGCTCTTATAAAGGAAAACATTTAATTAGGGTGGCTCACAGATTCAGAGGTTTAGTACAATATCATCATGCTGGGACATGCCAGCATGTAGGCCGACATGGTGCTGGAGAAAAGGGGTAAGAGCCCTTCCTCTTGCAGGACACAGGAAGTGGCCTATCTCACTGGGCATGGCTTGAGCATATACGATACTCAAAGCCCTCCTCCACAGTGACATGCTTCTCCAAGATCATATCTACTCCTACAAGACCACATCTCCCATTAGTGCCACTCCCTTTGGGGATCATTTTCTTTCCAACCACCAAGCCCATCACTGTAAAAATAAGCCTTTTAGTTAAAGACCAAGCATAAGCAAAGAATG
This sequence comes from Cricetiscus sungorus, assembly GCA_030556225.1. NCBI lineage: Eukaryota > Metazoa > Chordata > Mammalia > Rodentia > Cricetidae > Cricetiscus > Cricetiscus sungorus. The sequence continues at coordinate 14,277,750 of JANBXA010000253.1, forward strand.
AATAGATGGATATTGAGGTAATAAGCCTTTACATTAACATAGAACACAAGTATAGTTTATTACATATTTATTTATGCATTGTTGTTTATTTAAAAGCTATAAATTTTAAGCCAGGTAGTTTCTAAAGCAGAGTGAAGTCATTGCAAGACCATCTGAGCAAGAGAAGTGACTCATATGTAAGTGTGAATTTGCATAAAAAGCACAAATCAGAAGTTTGAGTGATGGGTTATTCATCAAGTTTTAAAGAAAAAATGAGTAATAAAAATGGAGTGTGTTTTATGCATTTTCACATAGAAATGCTACATCTACTTTGTAAGATAAATGTTACTTCATTCAAAATAGTAATGATGATAACATTAGTAACCTTAGATGAATTGCCCTTATAATCTTGATAAAGCTAAGTATAATATTTATTCTGATGAAGCTAAATCAAAGCCTATCTGGGAATCCCAGATTTATCTTTCTATCCAACAGGAAAAAAGCATGAAATATAGTATTATTAACTAGATCTATAAAACATATACTCTCAGCATCATAAACATTTACCCATTGTAATTTTTCTTATGTTAATTTGCATTGATTAAAGAAACCACAGAAAATTGGTTCAGCACAATTATTTAGTCATGGAAACTGAGCTAAAAAATAGAAAGAGAGAGAAAAACAAGATCTGTCTATTTGATATCGTCATACTCAAGTTATATTTTAAGCAATTAGAATTTTCCCAAAAAGCAATCTAGTGACATCTATGTGCCTCCTTCACTTTGAGGAGCTTGCATAAATAATCATGATGCTGAAAAAGCAATGAATATGTGGCATGTAAATTCTGCACATTTCATCTGGTGTCTTCATCAGAGATATAATAAATGAGAAATTAAAAATGAAATATAAGCAGCTGAGTAAAAAATGTATACATAATCTTTACTAAATTCATATATAACTTTGCAATGCATTTCCAAGGGATCCTTTACCATTATTTAATACTTAACAAAATAAGGCTTTGTTACCCTTTCATAAAAATTGTACTGTAGACACTAATGAATAGCTTGAGATACCTTCCATGTAAGACTACATTATCTAAAACCCAGAGGGTATTTAAAGATGAACAAATATAATACATCCTAAGTTGTGAGAAAATAAATAACTGGAATATTTTATAATCTATAAAGAATAATTTTTCTACTGTCATTTACCTCAGGTTGATATTCAATTAGCACAATACCAAACCAAATTTGGAAAATACTTCTGAGGGTAAAGCACTTCCACTAAATAGAACATTGCTATAGTTAAGTCTGTCAGTTGATATGGAGTATTTTTCATATCTATTACCAAATCCATTAACCATACTTTATCTACTTGAAAACTGATTTCTAGCATTCTAAGCCTCAGAACTGTCAAGGAATTACAGCAAAGAACATGAGGCATTGTGTCCTGCATTGTCTTCTGCTATCACATTTTAGTTGCCATTGTTGATTCCTTATGACTATTAAAATCAGAATATGAACAAATACTTCACGGAACTCCATCTTGCAATTTTTCCAATGACTAGAAACACAAAGGCAATTCTTCTACTTGGATATTTCTATACCGTGCTTATAACATCAAATCTGACATTTCGGGCAGGCTCGATTAAATGATAAAGAAGTTGGGACTAGGGTGAAGTCAGTGAAGTTCTGACTGCACACACATGATGACCTGAGTTTGGATCTCCAAAACCTAAGCAAAAGCCAGGCATGGCAGCACCCGTGAAGTTCAGGTGCTGAAGTGATCAGAGACAAGTGGGCCCCTAAAGCTCATAGGTCAACCAGCTTTGCCAAATCAATTGAGCTTTGGATTCAATAAGAAACTTTGACTCCATAAATAAAGGTGTAAAGTGATCAATGAGGTCCACCTCTGGCCTTCACATAAACATAACCTCATGGGCACACACACACACACACACACACACACACACACACACACACACACACTTTGTCACACCATTATAATAAATACACATATTATACACAAAAAGAAAACGACAGAAAGAAAATTAGAAAGAAACAAAGAAAACCAAAAAAGAAATGAAAGAACATAGGGAGACGAGGGTGTAAGTTAGATTTCAAAGTTAATGTAACTAAAGTTATAGTCTACAGTACGGTTCCTTGTCTGAAATCACAGAGCCTGTACTTGCAAAAGCTCTAACTGCTGTAATTATGAAGTTACACTCCCAGTTTTACTATATTCCTGTTGTTTTAAATGTTTAACTTTTACATTCCTAGGGTGATTGTCATATTGAATTTGCTTTAAAAGTTTTAAAGTAATGAAACAATCAGCATGCCACCTTATATTTTGGAAAATATCCTAGCAGTCTTGTGCTATATGACATGTTTGCAATTCTATTTTTGTGTGTGATTTGTTCCCTGTATCACTGCAAGGATCTTTAAGTATAGTTTCAGTAAGTGGGTTTATTAGCAATATTAAATTAGATAAAGCATCACTTTTCAAAATTTAAGATTTGTATTACCTTATATTTACAAACAAGAAAAGTACTTTTTAAGTAGTTTAAAATAAAGATTACTCTGTGTTTCTGATTATAAGACATTTTTATTTCAAGTGTTTTATGACATAAGGCAAAAAGAAATGTCAAATTTTAAAGGCACATATTAGCTCGTCACCTAAAAACAAAATTGAAACTACTCTCTCTGTTATTGAACACTGAACCTTGAATATGCTAATAAGTGGTCACCACTGAAAGAGATCTCCAGTCCTTGACATTTGAGACAGGGTCAGGCTAGCCTGGAGAGTCTACTACTCCCACCATAGGACTTGCTGCAACAATAGGCACACACCATTATATCCCACCCAAAACTGAAAACATTCATCTTTATAGTTAGTACACAAATAATACCTTTTTAATAAAAGTTTCTAGGGCCTGGGGGAGGAAAGCAATAGCCAGATGATATTATCGGTGTCCATCTTACCACAGTTCTCAAGTAACCACGTTCGAGCCATTTTTTTGTGTTTCACAATCCTGTAGCTTTAAAACACCCTGTAGAGATGTATGTTACTAAATATAGAAAACAAAGGTGCTAAATGGTATAATAGACACAGACTCACCATTCACATGATTCATCCTCTTTATACTAATTAGCTGAGTCTGTGCTGGCACTAACTACCTGCTTCCTGGAAGAATGCACCTTTGTGTACTCTTTCTGTTACAGAATCTCATTATACTAGTATACAAAAATAGACTTTAATTAATTGATTAAATTTCATTAAAATAACTATTCATAAGATAAATATGCTATTCAACTTTGAATAATTTCAGGTATATAAATCTTCCTAATCCATTACATAGAAGTGTATTTAGTTCGGGGAACCAAGCATTTTCTTGACTGATGAAACATATTTATTCCATACAAACAAAGCATTGTTTTTTTGTCTGTATATTTTCCTCATACTCCTACTTAGTCAGGAGTCCTCTCTTTTCTTAGAACAACTATATAAAGTATCCTGAAAGAATAACCCCAGCCCCAGCTCCTCAGAATCCCATTTCACACCTGCAGCTAACAGAGGACTGAGAAGGTCAATTGCTGGTACTTAGTTCAAACTTGCCAACACAGGCTAGCATGTAATAAAGCTGGATTGACTTAACTGCATTCACAAACATAACTACTTATTTAGCAGCTATGGCTGTAGACCATAGAGTACATTGTATTTCCGGGACTGGGGGTAGATTGCTACTTGTCCCTTACTGTACTGTGAATAAAGAGAAGAGTTTCAGAGAAGGAAATTTGGCTGAAAGACAGTGACATTCTACTGCAAGTTTACATGGAGTTGCCCCACTCCTGACTGGAGGGCCGCGAGCTAAGTCAGCTTTCCTGCTAAATGACCTCTTTGGGGACTCATAGTGTTATTTATGTATTAACATTTATCATTTTGGGGGATCACATATGTTCTTAATGGAGTTAGACTGTGCTCTTTACAAGTCAAGGGTAAAGAAACCTTGTCATTTTTCTATCAGTCTTGTATTATGATCAATATGCTTGGGACAAACTGAAAACAACTCTTGGCTATTCCCTGATCGCTGTGTACTCCCTCTCAGAAGCCTTTTCAACTGCTTATTTTAGGTATCTGGGATTCTTTGGCCTACACTTACTTTGTTCCTAAGTAGACATTTTATCTACACTTGGCAAATAAGATTTTCTTTTCTGAGAAGTCGGATTTAGGCTTTAGAGAAAGCAGTTAAGACCTTTTCTAAAAAATGTAAATAAAAAGCAATCTATATTCAGAGATTTATTGACAGTCCTTGGACATTATTCTCTAAATGATTTCTTATCTGGTTCTGTGCATTAAAACTACTTATAGTTTGGATGAAAACTGGATCATCTGTCATCTGCAACATAAAAGTATTACCACAGCTTAGCAGCTAAGCCTTATTCCTGTGTCAAGAATTCAAGCACAGCTTATCTGGCTCTTTGCTTAGGGTTTTATGATATTTCCAAGATCAAGTCAGCAAGGTTGTTCCATACTGTGCTCTTGAGCTGGAAAAACACCTCTGAAAACTTTGTAGATTGTTAGCGGGATCCATTTTCTTTGACTGAGGAGAACTCAGCTCCATACGTGTGCTGCCCGGAGAGTGTACTGAGGATGGAGAAGTTCCTACTGTGTGCTGACTGTAAGCTGCACTGAGGATGGATCACCTCCTACTGTGTACTGACTGTGGGCTGCCTCTGAGAATGGAGAAGTCCCTACTATGTTCTGACTGTAGGCTGCTCTGAAGATGGAGAAGTTCCTACTATGTGCTGACTGTATGCTGCTTTGAGGATGGAGAAGTTCCTACTGTGTGCTGACTGTAGGCTGCACTGAGGAAGGAGCACCTCCTACTGTATGCTGACTGTAGTCTGCTCTGAGGATGGAGAAGTTCCTACTGTGTACTGAGTGTAGGCTGCTTTGAGGATGGAGAAGTTCCTACTGTGTGCTGACTGTAGTGAGGATGGAGCAGCTCCCACTGCATGCTGATTGGAAATCTGCTTTGAGGATGAATCAGCTACCAGTAATTACCTAGCATGTAGTCCCTCTGCATCCATAATCACTTTGCTCAAATGACATTTTAACATAACATAACATATGAAAATAACAACTGTAGCATAAAAAACATTCTATTATTTTAAGTGTAGATTTGATCATAATATTCCACACACTACATCTTCACATGGCATCCCCCTGCACTGCACCAGCAGTAGCAAGGCCTAGTCATCTTGTAATTAGTCAGAAGACCCATTCAACTCAGCTTTGATTGCTCTTCCAATCACTCGCTGGTAAAAAACACTGGGCTGAAGGATGTATTGATTCTCCATCTCTGAAGCATCACTACTACTCTGTTTGATGTTCCTTTCCAGAGAAGCATGTGCCAGTCTCCTCCCTTTAATCAGATCTCTACTGAAGTACCAGTGTCTTTCAGCAAGGTTCACAAAAAGTAACAATCTATCCATCATTCTTTTACTTCTTGCCCTGACTTTCATTGTCCCGGTGAGCTTACTAATGTCTGACATTTTTAGGGCAGTGCTATTTTGCTCTGTTTTTGTCAGGTTGCCCTCATTCTCAAATGTATAAACCAGTTCCTCTTTCTGCTTGTTTTCCTAGATGCAAGATCAGTGTTTATCACATAAAAGATACCATTATTGAATGGATGGAACAGCTTCAATTGACTCATACATACTGATTAGCATGGACATGAATATAATTTAAATGCTTATAGTAGCCAATTTAATTTTCATTGATGGTTAACTAGTACAAAAGTATTTCTTTAAATTATAATTACATTTTTGACGAAGCTGAACTTTCTGCCTCCTACTGCTTTCTCCTACAAGCAAAGGTGATTGAGGACCAGGATATTAAACTGAGAATTACATAGTATTCTATGAAATTTAGTATGTCACTTTTGCTAGAAAGACCTTCTATTGTGTATGTTTCTAGGTGTTATCTATATTTGACTTTGAAGGTGAACAAAACCTTTTTCAGAATCTTACACAGGGGTTAAGTGGTGCATATTCTATACCACAAAATAGAAAGTCAATGTTAATTCCTGGTTCAAATAAGTGTGGCCTTGAATTAAGTATGTTTAAAAAAAATTACAGAGTTTGTTTTGTTTGGGGAAAAGGGCTGGATCTGGGGTGTTGTGGATATACCTAGTCAAATTTCATTGAAGGAAACTTCATTCCCTTTCCCAGAAGGTATCAATTACAAATACCTTCTTGGGTAGGGGTGGAACTTTGTGTCTACTTCTCTGTGAAATTTTGTCTGGTTTGAACTTGTACATGCTGTGTCATAGTCTCTGTGAGTCTTATGTGCATCAGCCATGTTGTATCTGAATAATGTCGTTTCCTTAGAGTCTCCTCTTCCACATAGAATCCTGAGCCTTGAGGGGAGGGGCTTGATAAGTCATCCCATTTTAGGGCTGAGTCTTTCATCTCTCATTGTCTAGTTGCGTATCTCTTTGTTAATTATCATCTACTGCAAGAAGAAGCTTCCTAATGAACTGAAAACTAGAAATGCATTGCCACACATAATTACATGGCCAGAAAAATTTTACACAGGAAGATTTATATCATTCCTATTCAATAGTTGCTCCAAAAAAAGTTATCACGGATTCCTGACCAAAAAAGAAAACACACACACACACACACGAGAGAGAGAGAGAGAGAGAGAGAGAGAGAGAGAGAGAGAGAGAGAGAGAGAGAGAGAGAGAGAGAGAGAAAGAACCCTACCCTCCAGGGCATGTTTACAAAAAATGTACTGAGTAGTTATTCCAGACAAACTCTAGTGACAGGAATAGAAATGATGAAATAAGTAGAACCTCCTGACACATTGTTTTTCCAAGGCTTGTTTTCTGCCTGAGTGCTCTAGTTATTACATACTTATGCCTGATCTCTTATGAAACTCTCACCTTGTTGGAATGTCAAAGTTAGAAGTGTTCTCTGTAATTTTCCATTAGTCACTGGGTAGTACATTCACACAGCAGATTACTCCTTCTGTTTGACTTGCCTGGCTCGTGGCAAAGTCTGTTAAATGTTCTTTGTGCATTGTTTACTTTTGTGTTTGTGACTCAATGTGCTTTCTGCTAAGTAGTGCAGGACTTCTACAAAATACGTCAGTGGAAATAAATTGGCTGATATCATAGGTATAATTTTATTAATCAAAAAGTTGAAGAAAATCAATGTAAGTACAATCAAACTGTACTTTCATGAAGGCAATTAACTCTTACAATAATAAAATAAGGAACTAATTATCTGTTGTGTACATGACATTAGGTAGGGGAGAAGATTAGTCAGTAAAAGATGTGGGGGAAGCACAGTGAAAAGATGATGAGCATATTCCAAGCAGAAAATAGAATAGAGATGAAGTAGTGCCAAGAACACACCAGGAAGGGCAGAGCATTAACTAGGTCTGTTCATTGCTGGCATTTGTTGCAGTACGATTCCTAGCCTCAGCATCAGGGCCCTGACAAATAACAACTCTTCTAGTGAACACTCTGGCCTAAACCCAGGGTAAGATTTTGGGGGGGGGAGGTGAAAGCTGTGACCAATATGATCAGCTGCACAGAAAGGCAAACTTCTGTGGAGTTAGTCCAGCAAGTCTGCAGAACAGTAATGTCATTCCTTTATTCCTGTATTTCACAGCATCTTCCAACTCCTTTTTCAGATTAAGGTTTACATAGCATGTTGCTTTATCATTTGATACTAGATTTAAAACTACTGAAAACTCTTGTCTGTTGGTTCTATGGTGTCAGTGTGTATCTATTTTCTGTTTCTAAATTCTATATTATACATATCCCTATTTTCTCTGTGTCTTCGTCCCACAAGAACTAAAAAGCACTTCAGAAAAGCAGTTAATTATAAAAGAGGATTTACACACTAAATTTCCTGACATTAACTACATATATTGGATTATACAGATTTTAATAATTCTCATCAGATCAGGCCAGGTGAACAGGAAAAATTGCAACTTTTCAAATATAATGCAAGTCAAATCCTTCTCATTATTCATCTCTTTACCTTTAAAAAAGTAATTTCTTCCAGACATATAGTATGCAATGTTAATGTTTATTTCAAACACTGTACATTAAGTGTGGTTTCACAAGTCTGTAATCCTAGCACTCCAGAGTCTAAGCTAGGTGGACAGTAGAGACTAGCCTGTATTACATAACCAGTCTAAGCCAGCCAGCGCTACATAGTAAGTTTCAGGGCAACCTCGAATACGTATTAAATCCTGTCTCAAACAATAGGAGAAAATAATCTGTCTTGAGTTTCATGGGGCAGAGCTATGGATGTGGTGTGTCTGTAATAAAGATGTATACACATTAGAAAATAATTTAATGTCCAAATAATTCAATGTTTATACAATATATGGATATTATATATCAAAGAAGCAAGTATAGGAAAGTAAGAAGAGCAACACAGATTAAACACCAAGGAAAGTGGAATGGACAGTATCAGTCAGACAAAGGTAGTCTCTGTGTACTACTAAAACCAAGAAATATAGAATATCAACATCAAACAGGCCCCTGAAACAATGAACATGTAACCTCACTGTCTCAGGGAAATGGTGTCTAAAGAACTGAAACTCAGAAATAATAATAATAATAAATAAATAAATAGATAGATAGATAAATAGATAACTCAGAAAAAGAAGTGTGGAGAAGTGGGGATTGTAATACTTTAAAAACAATTTATACAAAAGTAAATTGTAGATATCAAGCAGTCTGTCTAATCAGTTTGGACAGTATAACTCTTTCCCAAAACAAAATATGGAATCTTTGCACAGTTCCACAAGAACTCTGTTGAATATCAATTCAACTTCTGACCAAGGTGATTGCTTTGTGATTTGTTTAACAATGTGTTTGTTTTGACTTTAAAAAAGACAAATGCATGTAAAATGAATAGGCAGATATGTATCCTTTCAAGTTTAGATTCTTTTACTTGTATTGGTGCACTCTTATTACTAACTAGTGTATTTTAATTACTTTTTATTTAAATTATAAACCATCTCATTTTACATATGAATCCCAGTTTCCTCTCCCTCCTATTCTCCTGCCACCCCACTAAATCCTCATCCCACCCCCATCCATTCCTCAGAGAGGGTGAGACCTCCCATAGCAGATCACCAAAGTCTGTCACATCATTTGGGTCAGGACCTAGGCCCTCCTCTGTGTATCCAGGCTGAGAAGGTATCCCTCCATAGGGAGTGGGCTCCCAAAAACTATTCTTGCATTAGGAATAAATACTGGTTCCACTGCCAGAGGCCCCATAGACTGCCCAGGCCTCCTAACTAACACCCACATTCAGGGGGTCTGGTTCTGTCCTATGCTGATTTCCCAATTGTCAGACTGGGGTCTGTGAGCTCCCACTTACTCATGTCAAATGTTTCTGTGGGTTTCTCCAGCCTAGTCTTGACCCCTTTGCTCATCACTCCTCCCTCTCTACAGCTGGATTCCAGGAGTTTGGCTCAGTACTTAACTGTGGATCTTTGCTTCTGTTTCCATCAGCTATTGGGTGAAAGCAATAGGATGGTATTTAAGGTAGTCAAAAATCTCATTATAGGAGAAGGACATTTAAGGTAGCCTCTCCACTATTGCTTACTTTCTTAGTTGGGGTCACCCTTGTGGATTTCTGGACATTTTCCTAGTGCCAAATTTCTGTTTAAACCCTTAATGGCTCCCTCTATTAAGGTATCTCTTTCCTTCCTCTCTTTCTTTGTTCTTCCCCCAGCTATATCTTCCTAATTCCTCATGTCCTTATCTCCTGTTCTTTCTCCTCCCTCCCTCCCCACTCCCCTGTGCTCCCAATTTGCTAAGGAGATCAGTAGTCCGCCTATATATAGACAATATGTAGCCTGAGAAAGAAATCAGAGAAACATCACCATTCACAAGTTACAAACAACATAAAATATCTTGGGGTAACTCTAACCAAACAAGTGAAAGACCTGTATGACAAGAACTTTAAGTCTTTAAAGAAAGAATTAAAGAAGATGTCTGAAAATGGAAAGGTCTCTCATGGTCTTGAATAGGTAGGATCAGCATAGCAAAGAAAAAAAAATGCAGTTCTATGAATGCAATTTTGAATGCAATCCCATTCAAAATCCCAGCACAATCCTTCACAGACCTTAAAATAGCAATGCACAACTTTACATGGAAAAAACAAAAAACCCAGGATAGCCAAAACAACCCTGGACATTAAAGGAGCTTCTGAAGGCATCATCATCACTGACTTCAAGCTCTACTATAGAGCTATAGTAATGAAAATAGCTTGGTACCGGCACAAAAACAGACTGGTAAAACAATGGAATTGAATTTAAGACCCTGATATTAAGCCATATATCTTTGAATACCTGATTTTTTTGATAAAGAAGCTAAAATTATACAATGGAAAAATGAAAGCATCTTCAGCAAATGGTGCTGGCATAACTGGATGCTGGCACATAGAAGACTGCAAATAGATCCATGTCTACAGAACCTTATATATCACCATGCACAAAGCTTATGTCCAAATGAATCAAAGACCTCAACATAAATTTAGCCATATTGAACCACTTAGAAGAGAAAGTGGGAGGTACACTTGAACAAATTGACATAGGTGATCACTTCCTGACCATAACACCAGTACCACAGACACTGAGATTGACAATTAATGAATGGGCCCTTCTGAAACTGAGAAACTTCTGTAAGGCAAAAGACACAGTCAACAGGATAAAACTGCAGCACAAGAATGGGAAAATATGTCAATCAACCTCACATCTGAGAGAGGGCTGATCTCCAAAATATACAAAGAATTCAGGAAGCTAGTCCCCAAAACACCAAATAATCTAACTAAAAAGTGGGGCAATAGAGGAATCTCAAATGGCTGAAAGGCACTTAAAAAAGTGCTCAACATCCTTAGCCATCAGGGAAATGCAAATCAAAACAACTCTGACATATCATCTTACACATGTCAGAATGGCTAAAATCAAAAACAATGACAGTTTATGCTAAAGAGGATGTGGAGAAAGGGGAACACTCCTCCATTGCTGGTGGGAATGCAAATTTGCACAGCCACTTTGGAAACCAGTATGGTAGTTTCTCAGGAAAATGGGAATCAGTTTACATCAAGGTCCTGCCATACCATTCTTGGATATATACCCAAAGGATGCACATTCATACCACAAGGACATCTGTTCAAGTATGTTCATAGTATCATTATTTGTAATAGCCCGAACCTCAAAGTAACCTAGATGCTTCTCTAGGATGGATATAGAAAATGTGGTACATTTACAAAATGGAATACTACTCCTCAGAAACAAAACAAAACAAAACAATGAAATCTTGAAATTCGCAGGCAAATGGATGGAGCTTAAAAAAAAAAAAAAAAAACCATCTTGAGTGAGGTAACCCAGACACAGAAAGAAAAACATAGTCTTTATTCACGCATAGTGGATATTAGACACAGAACAAAGACTAACTAGCCTACAATCCACAACTCCTGAGAAGATAGGAACTAAGGACCCTAAGAGAGACCTACATGGACCCCCAGAGAAGGATCAAGGGACAAGATCTCCTTACTAGTGTTTTTATGTGAATACAAAACTTCTCTGTTGAGTAGGTTTATTGCTTCTTGGGCTATGTGTTGTTTTTTTTGTTTTGTTTTGTTTTTTTGTTTTTTGTTTTGTTTTGTTTTCATATTAAGCTATGATCTACTAAGTATAAAGCTGCTATAAAAATTATTGCATGCGATTTTGGCAGGTTTATTCCTTTAGTTTTGGTTGAGTCATAAGGTTTGTGCCTGATTATAGGGTATGATGTAATGTTTCCAATCATGTATATATTACATGTTGATTATATCACAGTGATTCCTAAATGTAACATCCTAAATAGTTATCATTTCCTTATAAGAACATCCAAACGCTTCTTATCTACTTGGAAATTTACAGTGTTCTATTGTGTGATAGACAACAGAAGCCAATCTCCCAATCTACCTGCAACATTGTGCAATGGAAGGCTTCTTCTGTTCATCTGTCTCACCATGCTTCCCAGGCTTTGGCAACTACTCTACTATATTCTTTGAGATCAACTTTTAGAATTTTCCTGTAGAGATGTCAGATATTGCCTGTATGTCTATCCATGGCTGTGTTAATGGGCTTCAGGTTTAGTCATGGTATTATAAATGACTAGATTTTCATTTGCTCCTGTTTTGTTCTTGATCCTAAGTTTGCACAGTATTTATTGATGTCTTCAATCTGCAGATTTATCCACAGTTGTGGCCAATATCTTTTAAATGAATGTTTTAAAGTTATGCTGTGTGATTATAATAATTTATGTACTTATTTGTAAAGTTATTAATAGTTCCTTTTTATTTATTTATTTTTTTGTCTCTGTAGTTCCAGATATTCAATACCAGGACACAGAGCCTTCCCAACAAGTGCTCTCTCAATGAGCTCTTCATTTTTAGTTAATATTTACAGGACAAACACTTTAAAGGGCATATTTTACTCACTCACTCATTCAAGAATACTGGTTGAGCCTCTGCCATTCTAGAGCATTGAAGTGCAATATGCAAAGATAATTGTCCTTACTCTGCCATATCCACCTAAGCTAAAATAAAATCCCTGGATTTATCTAAAAATGATATGAAACAATATGTTGTCAATATTACCACAAAATGAATGGGCAAATTAGACAATTGGTAATAAGATTAAAGCTATAAAATGTTCACTTATTCATCATATACATACTCTGGCTGTAAGTGCCCAATTTAAGTTGCCCAGCATTTATTTCTAAGGCAAGTCATTTTCACATTCCAACCATTTCCTAGTTAATTGGTATTAATATACTTTAGAATAGGAGTGCCCTGTTTTGTCCTAAAATGTCAGAAGGATATATATGGGTATTAAAGAATCTTTTGAACTAAACTTAGCCCATCAGTGATGGGAGATATCATTCTGTAAACATATTTCTCTTACTGGTTAATGAATAAAGTGCTGTTGGCCAATAGGAAAGCAAGATAAGTGGGGCTGGAAGAGTTGGAAGACTCTGGGAGACAGAGGAGAGTCACAGTGTGATCTCAGGAGGAGAGAACCAGAGTCTGGCATTCTTGGTAAGATAATACCACATAGAAATATATATGTAAAGTAATTATCGATTATTATTCAAGACAGAGCTAGTCAATAAGAAACTCTATCCATTGGCCAACAGCTTTATACCTAATAGATTCTCTGTGTATTATTTTGGTCTAATGAGGCTCTAGGACCAGGCTGGCAGGAAAGTGCTCGTAACACATCAGTTACCAAATTCAGCCAAGTACCTTCAGCCTCCATGCCTCCTCATCTCATTTCCCTCAAAAGCAGGGACAGTTTCTCTTGGCTCATCTCTCCAAGACTATTCAAGCTGAAGGACTATTTTTCTTCTCATTAGCTAGTTTATTCCTAGAATGTGTTCCCAATTTTCAGTTGTGTACTGTTGAATAAAGAGATACTGTCTCATAGTGTTAACAGTGAAGACATGCTGATTGACAAACAACAAAGAAGTCTTTGCTATTCACCTCTTTCCTGCCTATCAAGGAGAGAAGCCCAAGGTGAAAACCTAAAGATAATTTTAATTACATTTGATAATATTCAACTCAGGTTCATGAGGCTTGTAAGGTCTCTCAGCTTGTCAGATGACCTAGCCCTTGTGACCAGCCTTTATGACTTCAGTTCAATGCCCAGGATCCACTTAGTGGAAGAAGAGTACTGACTCCTGTGAGTCATCTTCTGACCTCCACATGCTCCCTCTGTTAAGAGTGCTAGAGTATATATGCACAGACACACTTCAGGACATGCAAAATAAATAAATGCAATTCAAAAAATTATTCTGATACTAATTCCCCATAACATTCTTAATTCCCCTAACATTTAAGAAATGCTATATATGAAAATAAACATTTATGAAATACCTTCAATGTTATCAGATGCTGTTCTTTTGGAGAACATCAGAAAGAAGAAAGGATAATTGTGCTCTGCTAGTGGGCAATCAGAAAAGAACAGCTTTGTAAAAGAATGACTGTGTACCAAGCTTTCCTAGATTCTCTCACACATGCTTTGTAGGCAGAGAAAATGAAACCACAGGAGAAATGGAGAGATGAGAGAGAAGGGATTCTAAAGCCTGGAAGCAGAAGCCAGGAGAACTGCTTTGAGTTTCCTGAGTATGCACTCCTGCAGATTCAGAGTAGAGATAGAGTGCAGTTTCTATTTCACTCTACTTACTGTGAGATTAGTGTGGGGGTGGGGAGAAGGACATAGTAGATGTTGGATGGCCTAGGAAGATACTAAGAACAGGAGCAGAATGCATGGGATGGAATGGTACTTCCAAGTGCTTCCATTTTCCTTTAAAGAAAAACTATGTGATTATGCATGTGTAAATGTGTGTTATGTGTTGATAATGAATGTGGAGGCCTGAGGAAGACGGTGTCCTGCTCTGACACGTTCTGCCTTTGAGACACAATCTCTCACAGAACCTCTAGCTGGAGTCCCAGCCATTAAGGCCCAGCAGTCCTTTCCTACCCCTTCCATAGTGCTGGAGTTAGGTGGTGCACAGACATGTGCACTTTTTGATGTGGGTGAAAACCCAGCTTCTCATATTTGTCCAGCACGTGAACTTTGTCACTGAGCCATCTCTCGAACCCTTTAATATTTTACAACCCCTTTCTTTTCTCTCGGTAGAATGTCATCCGTATTTGTGCATATTTTCTACTTTTTTCTATAGATCCTGTAAGATACTTATCAAAATGAGTTTAAGGTGTATTAGCTACTTCCAAGTGTGAGGCAATTCTGTGATTGTTTTATCTGTTCTTTCTTGACTACTGCTCACCTTTCCTTACTCCTCCACAAGCCTCATTCTTTTTATTGAATCTTGGAGTTCTTGTTGTTATTGTTGGATTTTAAAGCACATTAAGAGATGTGTCTCTAAAAATATCCTCTATTTTTTTTTTTTAATCAGGCTTCTTGTTTGGAATATTAAGTCAATCAAATCTTTAGATTTGCTGAGTCTTAGATTTGTTTATGCTCCAGTTTGGTTCAGTTCACCGTGTATTTCAGATATGCTTGCATTCTCAGCAAGGCCAATGCTGTGAGAATTTCTTTGTACCCGCTGACACATTCTTACTTCAAACCTCAGGTTAAAACATGCCCACCATGCAGCCTCGCCTGCCTATATTTCTGAGCCTTACCACCCTGCCCGAGCCTTCAGACAGGTAGCATCAGTGAAGGGCTGGGACCCTGAAGAAATTGTGCCCCATCATCCTGGCCTGGCTCTGCCTTTGACAAAACAGCTAATCACTTCCTCTCTGGAAGCCTGCTGGAAAGGAGGTGGCTGCCTATGACTGGTGCTCTGAGGACTTGCAATCCCTCATTCCAGCCCACACACAGCCTGTAAACATTCCATTCTCTCTCTTGGCCCCTGTTTATGGAGCGTTCCTCCTCCCACTGTTCTGAAGATTAAAGCAGCTACAAACCCTATAACTCTTTGGAGTTCTCAGAGCTTTC
The DNA here is from genome assembly GCA_030556225.1 of Cricetiscus sungorus. NCBI lineage: Eukaryota > Metazoa > Chordata > Mammalia > Rodentia > Cricetidae > Cricetiscus > Cricetiscus sungorus. Next base: position 14,293,281 of record JANBXA010000253.1, read on the forward strand.
TGGATTTGAGCTTATTTAGTAGTGTCCCGGTCTCTTGGATCCAAGTCTGTTTTTGAAAATCAAGTTTGAAAACGCGTGGGGTTGTTTTTTGTTGTTGTTGTTGTTTTGTTTTAATCATGAGTAAAGCAACAGTATCTTGTTACTTAGAAACTCGGACTTCGTGTGTTTTTCCTTTTTTCTTTCTTTTTTCTTATCTTTTTCTTTTTCTAAAACATTTTTTTTTTTTCTGGATTTCTGGACCCAATGTTTCTCTTCATCTGCAGGGCTGATCATCACAGATAAAGAATGGAAATGCTTTTCTTTCTTTCTTTCTTTCTTTCTTTCTTTCTTTCTTTCTTTCTTTCTTTCTTTCTTTCCCACCTACACTTGCTCTGTCATCATCTGGTGTATCCTTGCTGTACAAAACTACTTTACCTCCTGTGGATGTCACATTCTCTTCCACCACTCCACTCAAGCAATGACCCTGGTCTTCAGTGGGATTCTTCTTCAAACATTCTCTAACTCAGTTTTTGAGATAGAGTATCTCACTGAATATGGACCTCATTGGTTTGTTAAGGCCAGTCTCTGCTTTCCCAGAATTGAGATTACAGATACAAAACTCCACGCCCAACTTTTTAATATGTGTTCTGGGGGAATAGAACAAGATTCTTCGCAGCAGTGGGACTATCACTTTACAGACTGAGTGATCTCTCCAGTCTCTATTTCTTCTGCTTATAATAAATGTGAGTTTATAATAGAATGTAATCCAAAACCTCTCCATAGAAATTAAGAGATGAACTAAAACACTTCACACACTGCAGGGCACAATGAATTCATTTCATTTAGTAAATATTACCCAATTTGTAAAATTTTCTCAGTTGATTATGATAGACTGTTGAAGTTGAAAATCAATTTAAAGTTTTGAACACAACTGAGTGCTGATTCAGAAAATCTTAATTTGATTTTTGTTCTTTTCTGTTTCTTTATTTTGGATTCTGGCCAGGACCTAATTAAGCTGTGTGATACATTGAGCTTCATTTCTTTCTCTGAATCCATCTTTTCTACTATGAGACTTCTTCTCCATCTGTGTCCTACCTCCATATTTGCTTAGTTCAAGAAACTTAAACATGGCTTTCTTCTCTCCCCTTTGCCTTCTTCCAGGCAAAAGGTATGGCTTAATCCAGACCAATCTTATTTTTTTTTTCAGTTTTTAAACTCAAATAATATGCAGTTGAAATTGCACAAAATATTTTAATATCATATGAACTATACATAATTTTGATGTACTGCATATTGTAAAAGAAAGAGATCCAACATAAACTAATAAAATTTGGTGAGTAAAGTTTCCATCTCTGTATCACTGCTTAGTATGTGGAAGCTTTGAGTACATTTGCTGTTTTTGATGGAAAATAAACAGGGATCATGAACTATAATGACCTTGTAAGACTACATAAATGTATGAAGTTCTCAAAAAGTATACAATAAATGTGTATATGTATTTATAAGCATATGCATACATACATGTAAAAGTACATTTAGATCTACATTCTGATTTGGGAGAAAACTTGGTTTCCACTACTTTTTCTTGGTTTCCACTAAAAAAAAAATGAAAACAGAGAAAATAAATTTAAAATTAGTCATTAGTATTAAAATTTGAATACATAGAGAGAAATTAGGCTATGTAGGTATGAAGTAATATGGATGTAACTGGGGCTAAATAGAAGAGCCTAATGCAACATATGAACCAAATGTTTAAATAGACGAATTGTTTCGAGAAGTTAACACAGGATATTGGTTTGGAAAGAAAGGGGAAACTACAAAGTTGTAGCCACAGAACCAAGAATTTGCTATGAGTGAATGTAGGGCAAATGGCCACAGGGAATAATAATTTTGTTATGTATCTGGGAAACTATCCCAGAAATCCAGCCAGAAACACTCCACTCCTTTAAGTTCCAGTTTCTATTACAGATGGTTAAGTAGAATAAGTATGACTCAGAAGGACAAAAAGTACATAATATTTATACACAGAATGCAGCTTTGAAATGATATACGTATGTATATATAAACAAGTAAACTCATTTTACTAATGTTACCCAATCAGCTTGAAAATTAAAGGTATAGCTTGTGACTATCTTGTATATTAACAACAAATCATGTACTTCAGAACAATTAAGAGTAAAATGTTGATGAATTATTTGTGTTCTTAAAAGTTTTAGCAGCTAATTTCTAAGAAGGTAACAGCTGCAATTTGGCCACCAGCTCTTAATATGTGGGTCATTCCCATTCAAGGAGAACCACAAAAGGAAAAATCTATTTTGAGATTTAACTTACGGAGAAATGCCTTAATTTCAACACCCATGAAGAATATAACCAGATTGCAAACTTCTGTTCAGCTATCTTACACTATTCAAACATTTCCTCTGGTACATGCACTGACACAGAGTTCAGAATTCAGGAAAACTGGCATGTGACCAAAAACTTTTCAAAAAATTTTCCTTAAAAATTTGTTTTAATGATTAAAAGAAAAAAAATTGGAGAAAATGTGTCTAGCATTAATCTTTAAAATATCTCACTATTTATGAACAAAACTTTCTCATAGTATATCTAATAGCTGCTATAGTTACAACCTTTTAAAACAAGCATCATTGCTTTTCCAGTCTAACAATAATAAGCGTATGCATAAAGAATGGTATTTACCCAATGTTTTCTAGGCTATGTACACACTCTACAGCTTAGTTCATGCTTAGGGAAGCTATCTCATAAGGCAGCACCGCTAAATTCACAGAACTGTCTCCTAGGGATTTACTGCTACTTGATTTCTAATAACGTGGGTAAAGACTGTGCCAAATGATAATATTAACAGAAAAGATACTGTGTAAACACACCCTTAAAAATTCTTTTGAGGAAGGACTTACTTGTGCTCGAAAATAATACAGGTCAAATAGGTGCTAATTCAACATGCATACAATATTTATTTATTTATTTAATTTGAAACAGGTCCTCAGATGAGCTTTACCCTTTCCCTAAGTCCCATTCATTTGTAATAACCTCTATGCTTAAAGCTTACCTTTAAAAAACCTTTTTATACTTTGAATTGGATCTTATTAAAAACTCTTCCCTGTAGCAAAGTCAAGGATCCTGTTAAAGGTGAGTAGAGGTAGATGTTATTCTGTAAATATGTTTCTCATACTGGTTAATTAATAAAGCACTGTGGCCAATAGGAAAGTAAGATAGGCGGGGCTAAGAGACTAGAAGGAGGAAAGAGGAAGTAGTTAGGAGGGGTCAGCATGTAGAGCATGGAGGAAGCAAGATGCCAGCCTGCCGCTCGAATAAGATGACCACGTGGAAATACTTAGATAGGTAGAAATGGGTTAATCATTAAGACAGAGCTAGCCCATAAACAATAATAGTAACTGGCCAACAGGATTGTATCAAATACAGAGTCTCTGAGTGTCATTAGGGCTGGAGGGGAGGAACAAAGAGTGGGGCCAGATCGGCAGCAGCGGTGGGAAAAACATACTTGTAACATGGAGGTTTCTGTAACGCCAACCGCCCCCCCCCCAGGCTGCTAGTGGCAGAAGCTTGAAGATGTGTTTCCTCCCTCTGCAGACAGTATTCCTTAATCTTTATTAGAATGTCTCCAGTAATTTTATGATGTTTTAAGCAGTCTGTACTGGATGGTAGTTCTCCACTCTCTGTCTAGAAAACATTCTCTGATTAATAATGAATCCACGTTTTCTTTGGATTACATCCTGTGAACTACGAGAGAAGGGTTTGTCCTCAGTGATCATCAAGGCTGCTATGATCTAACTACCTAATTGAATATTGTCATAGCCATTTTTAATATGTTGGGTAGGTGTGGTGGCCTATAATCTCAGCACTCTAGAAACATCAGCGGGGAAAGAAGACTGGTCTTCATTATTTAGGTCTAGGCCAGCCTGAATAAATAGGGAGTTTGTTTCAGGGCAGCCAGAGTGACATAATGAACCCTGTCTAAAAAGAATCCATACAGTGTTTACCAAGTTCACCACTGGTGCCATTTAATCAGGTCCCATTGTTGGGAATTTAGTTTATGCGACTGGTCACACATTGTACACAATTTTATTTTAGAACCCTCTCTAAATTTTAAGATGGATTCCCCAAGGTTGACTTTCTAGACCTAAGGAGGTGAAGCTTTTAAATAACCGTAAAACATTCTGCTTGTATGGATGGAAAGAACACTGCTCTCACCAAATATGAGTAACCATGCTCTAAAAACAAAGACTCGGCCTATTCCACATACCATGTCCTACTGTGTTAATAATTTCATTAAGTTTTTATAGTTACAGAAGAAGATGGTCATAAATCAAGCCACTTTTAAAAGACAAGAAAAGCAGTTTAGGAAGGCAGGCAACTGGAGAGCTCCTTACCCGGCCGGGTTGTTGACTTTTTCCAGCAAATAAGCAATAACTTGAGCACAATTAATGGATGCTTAAGGCTTTTCCTCCTTTCTAGCCATAAATCTGTTAATTTTCTAGGAATCTCACCAAAACCCCATTTAGAGGAAAATTGCTAAACCCTTTGAGCAACCCAGCTGCTCCTCGTTTCAATTAATCAAATTATAATTCCATCCAGACATCTTTGTATTTCTCAAATATCAAAAAGAAAAAATTAGCAACCTTTGAAGAAAACTCTCGAGAACCATGAAATGGTATGTATCCACAGTAGCCTCAACTCACTCTGAGTTAAGATTGGGCAGTGGGTAGTTGAGTAGGGAGTGGGAGTCTTCCGGGTATTCCTGTAGTTTCTCACATGATCGTGGACATTGGGAGAGACACCCTATTGCATTCACAGAATAATAATGTGACCTTAAAGTACACAATCAAAACGAGATCAAAGAAAGACTGGGGGCGGGAGGGGGACATTCTCAATGGTCGGGATTTCTGAATAAAAATTCAACAATGCGATGCGTGCACCTCGCTGCCAGAGATGTGCACCAACCAGCTCGTCCAAACCTCAGGGAGGAAGTCTTGTGGCTGCCACTCTAGAATTGGGGACAAGGCCTCTGAAAACTGGGACGGCGCCCAATTTCTGTCCTTCACAAAAGGAATCAGTTTGAACGGAAGAAAAAAAGGAAACCGATCATTCGTAAGCCACGCGCACGTAGCACTGCTTCTAAACTTCCCAGTCTGGAAAACCAGTAAGTGACAAAACGAGCAGAGCCCACTTTGGTGAGGACTTCTCTTCCGGGCGCCAGGCTTGAGGAAGGGCGCATGCGTAGTGCCGGGTCCCCCGGGACCCCGCCCCCGCCTTCCAGGGTCGAAGTGCGCAGGCGCACGCTCTGGCTTCCGCGGCGCCGCGCTCAGCTGGTGCGGTTGTTGTCCTGCCCCTCCCCCGCCTTGCTTGCCGCTCTCAGCCCGGCGCTCCGCCCCGCACCGGGACTGGGGACACCGTGACCCCGTCCTGCGGCCCGCCCGCGCCGGAGCATCCCGAGACCGCGCTGCGCTCCGCTCCGCGTGCGGGTGAGCCACCCGGACCCTGGGGCCCCGAGCGGTGGGGGAGGCCGCGGCGCGCCGGGTGCGGGGCTGTCACCGCGGGCCCTGGCCTCCCGCCTGGCTCGGCTGGGGCGGCGCCAGGGCCCTTGATCCGAGCGGCCCAGTGGCTCCGGGCTTGTCCCGCTCGAGTTGCAAGGTGCCTCGGATGTTGTGGTTTGCTTGTGTCGCCTTTTGAAAGGCGCTAATTCCCTTCCCTCCCCTCCCCAGACCTTCAGGACTGACCCCGCGTCTGATGACACATCTCAGTTGGTCGCAGTGCTGTATTCATCTCCCCTCACCCCCCCCTCACCCGAGAACCGTATTGAGTTCACAAGACCGCGACATAAACATTGAGTCCAGGGGGGAGGCGAAGGGGGACCTTGTACTCCTTTTCAAACCTCAAGTAAGTTTCCAAAATAACAGTTGCACTTGTCAGTTCTCTCAAGAAAAGCTGGACAGGAAGCCTAGGATTCAAGTTAACTGCTTAAGCTGCTGTGTGTCCAAACCTGTTTTCAGCAGGATATGTCAAGGTTGCTGTGGCTCTAGACTAGAGCCACCCGGCTATCTTCTGCTTCTTGCCCTAAGAGCTCCCTTCGGTGGGACACAGTTTTCACCCCTGTTGTCTAACAAGAGCTAAAAAGGTGTGGTGTACCCCATGCCTTCTGATGATGTCAGCTGATCCCAAAGCACCCAGTGTTCTGCATAGCTTCCAAGGTCACAGTGTGTGGGAGCAGTGATGATTAAAATTCATGCCTGTGCACCTGTGGCTGGCAAGTGTTGGTTTGGCTTTTGTTTGCTGTCATTGAGCCATGATAAGATACTGCTTGATGGGAAATCACAGTCATTAATATACTTGAGCTTAGGTACACAGTGTGTACATAGAACTTTTGAAAGTATTTTTATTAGTCTTGTATACTACTCAAGATTTTGTTTTTTAATATTGCTGTCTATCCTGTGAGTGAGTTCAGCAAATAGTGTACAAACTTTGAAAAGCAAAATTTCCTTCATATGGGATGACTTGAATTATTTGGTGTTGGTTTTATTTGTTAAAGAAAATATTTAAAAGTAATATCTAATGATTGTATGTTGATACTTAAAAACTGATAAATGAGGTATGATTAACCATAGAAAGAAAGAAATTGCACCATTTAAAAATTTGTTTTCCATTTCTATTAATATTTTCTCAGAAAACAGGCATGTTATATTATGTGACTTTTCATGTTCCTTTCCCTCAGGAAATCACAGGGTTTTATTGTATTGCACAAGCTATCTGAGCGCTTATTTCTATGTGACTGCTATACTAATTATTCTTACTTGGATTGTAAGCTTATGTTATTTAAATTGTCACCCTGAAACTGTGACATTAACATACGAAAGTGTTCCATTGTGTGGAAAATTATGTTTAATATTTTTTAATATTTGCTTCCTAATTTAACTGCCAGACTGTCACAGAAAAATATACATGGCTTTATAAACTTGTGATTCAGAGGTTTTCTTCTTGTTGTAAATATTTACTGCTGTGGTTTGGAGTAAAATTTTAAGTTTGGAACTTAAAAAGCAGTATGAATTTTGAATGAGTAAAATACCACTTTGAAATTAACTGGTGATAAGCATATTGGTTGTAACGAGCCAACAATTTCACCTTTAGTGATAACTGGTTTCTGGTTAAAATGTGTTTTTGTTTTTGTGTTTGTTTTTTTTTTCCTATAAAAAACTTAGAGCACGTATGTCTTCTGAGAAACACTAAGAAGGTCTAAAGCCTGTCTTATACTGTAAACTTTTGCCAAGTGTTACCATTTTGACCTAATTTTCATCACCAGGAATTTATCTCATAGTGTTTTGTTAGAAAAGCACTTCTGGATCCTGGAAAATGGTTCCCTCATGTCACATTATTTTGATAGAATATAATTTTAATCCTACAAGTAATTTACACTTAATTACCCTGTAAATATCCCATGAGATTACTTTGTACCTGAATTTACTGTCAGATATTTCTTTTTCATTAGACATGGGAAAGTCTCTTTCTCATTTACCTTTGCATTCAAATAAAGAAGATGGTTATGATGGGGTCACATCGACAGACAACATGAGGAATGGTCTGGTTAACAGCGAAGTGCATAACGAAGATGGAAGAAATGGAGATGTCTCTCAGTTTCCGTATGTGGAATTTACTGGAAGAGATAGTGTCACTTGTCCCACTTGCCAAGGAACAGGAAGAATTCCTAGGGGTATGTTATACTCAATAGATAGTCCTCCCAAACATTTGCTCAAACAATGTGAAACTTATAGTTATAAGCAATCCTATTCTCAACAATTCAAAGTTAAAACCTACCAATTTTGGTTAGTCAGAAAGACACAAAAGCAAACAATAACATTTCTAAAGCAGTTGGTATACATGACTTCAATACACCTAGTATTTTTCATGTTTGTCTGCTATAATAGTCAATATGCACTGTTCCTTTTGAGGATTTTAGTTCCTTTTGACACCATTAGAAGCCTTATCACAGTCATTTTGCCATGTTGAATGTTAGTAGTTACATGATTCAGTAACTCATTATGGAAATAGTAAGTAGCTTATGTCCCAATTAGATATTTCTTAAAGAAAATGCATAATTTATGAAGAACAGCCAAGAAAGGGAAAAAAAAGTGAACTTGTGATTTGTCATGGGGAAAATAGAAGGAAATAGTCCTCTTTCTCCTATTTGTAGGGTACTTGAGTTGCCCTTATAGAAAGGAAAAACAGTAGTGTGTTGTGGTTTCTTCTCTCCATGGTAAAAGTCTATAGGTGACCCTGGAGAGACCCAAAGAAGAGCAGAGTGACTGCATGAGGAAGTCGAGAGCCTCAGAAAAGTGCCTTGCATTAAGTGGGGTTTATTGCATAGGACACTGAATGGTGCTTTTATCCTTCAGGAGACAGTAGCTGCTTAAGAATAAAGGAAGTATTGTAGTTGAAGAAATTCATACACCATGTGGTAGGAATACTATTTCTGTCTCTCTAGCAATGTTTTTGAGGCATGGCCAAGTAGGCTTTGGGCAGCCTGGGTGTGGATTATGAGAAGAAGATAACCAAGAATCACCCCAAAGATGTTTTTATTGTATCTAATAATTTAAAGAATGATGTGGTTATTTACTAAAATAGGCATAAGAACAATTTGAATATGCATGCCAGAAGTAAGATAAGGAGCTCAGTTTCAGACATGTTTGGGGAGGTGAGTTTGACATCAGAGTGAGTTTTAATAGGAAGTTAGTTATGAGGGTCTGAAATTGAAGAGCAAATCTTAGGTGGTGTCATCAAAATATTAGGATACTTCAAGTAGAACTTGAGAGGAACACTCTTCTTAGCAAAAGGAAGCAACTTTGGCATGAACTTTGGGGCAATGCAACATTTGATGATGGGGCAATGCAACATTTGATGACAGTAGCAAAAGAAAGAGGGGGAAGGAAATCTGTCTTTGGTGTCCTAGAAGATAAGTAAAGAAAATGTGCTGAGAAGGAAAGAGAGATGTTAATAATGTATAGTTGTTATTACAGTTAATACTGATGACAGATAAAGTTGTGTGGGGACTGAGGGCTGCCCATTGGTGGTAAGATGTGGAAGCCTCTGGGCATTCTTTAAAAGAATAGTTTGCATAGTTGTACCAGCATATGTAGACAGTGTCACAGTAAAATAAAATATTCTTGAATTAATAAACATGAAAAAAGTGTGGGGCAGTAATGTAGCCTCTTATACAAAGAAATAGATTTTGTGAGTTTTGTTCTAGGAGGAAGAAAAGGTGGTAGCTGGGAGGTTATGTCAGGAGAGTGATCTCTTTTAAGACAGAGTGAGTGATTGCAAGATGTATACATTGCTGATAAAAGTGATTCATAGAAAACATACTGGTAACACAGGAGAGGGAATAGTTAATGGAGCAGTGTCCCTGAGTAGGATCAGAAAGAGGATACCTAGTGTAGAGAGTGACCCTGTAGAAGGTACAGGGACCTTCTTAAGAAGGGACATAGCAACAGGTAGGAGGGTAGATATTGTTAAATCAAACTCTTGAGGCAGATAGGTCTGTGAAATAAAGGGCTTATTTAGCTGTGAGAGATATTAGCCAAAGGTAAAAGCTGGTCCTATGACAAATTTTCTAAGTCACCAGAAGCATGGTCAAATAGCACTTGTAAATGTGTTCACTGGAACTAAGAGACCAAGATAATATATTTTGAAATTCTGGGAGAAAAACTACAAATTATTTTCATGAGTCTGGAAAGGATGCCAGCCAGGATAACAAAGAAGCCCACAGAGAGCAGGAGAGTGTAGAAAGAGTTTGTTCTGCATGATTGGTTGGTTCCAAAAGCAGAATGAAGTGTGGTCGGATGACTTCCTCCTTGACATGCAGAAAAGGAGTATAGAATAGTTCTTCTTTTTCTTTGTTTGATGTTATGAGTTAAATGAACTTACCTCTTTTTTTTTCCCCTCTGTTTTCTGTCCTGTAACTTAATTTAGGACATTTGAAAAGTCTTAGCAAGGTACATTCTCTCACTGTACCACATCATGGACCAAGAATGATGATAAAGGAGGTGATATTGAGAGTTTGAAGAGAATTGAGTTTTGACATTGTGGTTTTGGAGAGTGTGAAGTAAGGAAATGTGGTGTAATTGTCTCCTTGGGGATCACTTGAAATCAGTGATTGCAAATGAGAACAGTGAGCTCTTAAAAGTTAGAGGTTTAGAAGAGCTGTTTGGGTTCAGCCATAGAGTGATTGAGGATGCAGGGAAAGGGCAGCAGCAATGTATTTCTTCTACCTTCCATCAAGTCGCTCTGAGTGGAAAACAGTGGACTTGGAAGAAGCTGGGGTAAATTTAGATCTCCTGAAACCCAGAATTTGTCAGTTTTGTTTTGCTTTGAATTTTTTTTTTAATCCAGTAGATCAAAGTATATCAGAGCACTCATTATTTTTTCTACTTTTGATTAATTAGACAGTATGAAAAAACTTAGTATCTTCTCTATAACTCAACTTTTGAAGATATAAATAGCAGTGCACTAAAGAAGTAAGGAGAGAAGTATCCTGGTCTTTGGAAGCCAAATTTTCCTAGAACACCACTTTATTTTTAATTATTGGTATTAATGAATTTTTAATTACATCTTTCACCTTTAGGACAAGAAAACCAACTGGTGGCACTGATCCCATATAGTGATCAGCGGTTACGGCCAAGAAGAACGTAAGTGCTTTAATATATGAGTAATTACTCTAGTTAAGACATTTAAGAAGAAAACTATATCTAGTTTTAAGTTGTACCATCTTACACCTTCTGTCTTTCACCAAAAAAAATTATTTCTTGAGGTAAGAATTTGAAAACTTCATGGCAACTTTATCTTCAGAAATCTGTTTATTAAGAGTTTTAAAATAATGGAAGTAACGTACCTAGGCCATTTTCATCAGGCATAGGAGGTTCTGTGTTCACACTAACTACAGAATGATAGTGACTGCCCAAAGTATAATGATCACAGACACCTGAGCATGCTTAGCAGATATGTGGGAGTCTCTAATGAATCTAAGAATCCTAATGTCAAAAGCAAATGTTCTACTCCTAAATAAAGCAAATGCTCTATCCTACACTCAGCAGTACTGGCAAGTATTTTTGAGAATAACTTGTTTGAGTTCATGAGGAACATGAACTCAAAATAATGCTGAAAATTGAAACAGAGAGATAGAGAGAGAGAAGGAGGAGAGGGAGGGGAGAGAGTCAGAAAGTTAAATATATGTAAAATTTAAACTATAGAAGGTATGACAGTAGTTTAAGTCAGACATTGAAAAGTTCAGAAATGAGACAACTGATTGATAGGAAGATGTGAAAAGAGAACCAACAGACCCATTAAAATATCTAGAAAAAATACTTTTTCTATAAAAATTAAAAGTATACAGTACAAATGTGATACCCTGAAAAATGTGAGAGAAATTGAATAAGCATGTAAACATACAGACTTTCTTAGTGTTCTATTGTTGTGAAGAGACACCATGGTCATGGTAACTCCTATGAAAGAAAACATTTAATTGGGGCTGTTTACAGTTTACAGCTTAATTCATTGTCATCATAGCAAGGAACATGGCAGGAAAACAGGCAGGAAAAGTAGCAGGGAGTTCCCCATCCAAATGCATAGATAGCAGGAAGAGAGATATGCTGGGCTTGGCTTGAGCTTTTGAAACCTCAAAGCCTACCCCTAGAGATATATTTCCTCCAACAAGGTCACACTTACTCCAGGACCACACCTCCTAATCCTTCTTAGGAGTGCCACATTCCCTGATGATTCAGCATTCAAATATATGAGTATATGGGGGCCTTCTTACTTAAACCACCATACATACTGTCTTAGTTAGGGTCTCTTGTGTAAGAGTTGTTGTGCATTTAATTGGGATGACTTACATTCTCAAAGTTTAGTCCATTATCATAATGGTACAACATGGTAGCCTGAAGGCAAACGTGATGCTACAGAGAGAGCTGATTCCTACATCTTGACTTGCAGGCAACAGGAAGTAGTATTAAACACTGGGTGTAGCTTGAGCATATATGAGACCTCAAAGCCTACCTCTACAGTGACACACTTACTCTAACAAGGCCACACCTACTGCAACAAAGCCACACCTCATAATACTGCCACTCCCTATGAGTTTATGGGAGCCAATTACATTCAAACCACCATGCATACATAATACAAATCTGAGAAAAATGACAGAAAGGAAAGCAAGGCGTATTTAATTGCAATCCCACAGAAGCAAATAAGAGGTATGATATTAATTACCAATTGTTTACTTTGGCTAGAATAAAAGAAGGCATCATTCTGTATATCAGAAAGAGATCCTTGCCCTGAAAATCATGGACTTTAGAGGTTTAAAGAAGACAAGCTCTTTGAACTTTGGAGCAAGAGGCTCAGTTAATGAGAAAGGGATAGACGATCACATTGGCTCACTACTTCTTGGCCACAAAGCTTCAAATAAGCTATTGATTAAATATTTAGCAATCATGGAATTAAAATCAACCAAGCCTTGTGTAAACCTAAAGTAGCCTTTTATTTTAAAATTCATAGAGAGGTGAACAAACTTGGGCCAGATTTATAATCTCAGAGGAGAGTCTTTTCAACAGCTATGATTTATAATCCACTAATAATGAAAAACCACATTTGACGTAGTATAGATAAGCTTCCACGGGTTGAAAACACAACCTTAATTGAAATCAAACTACAAGTGATAAACCAAGAAATAATGTCTGCAAATCTTATCATGCAGAGTACTGATCCCCTTCTGTACAGAACATCAAAATTTGAAAAGAAAACACCCAGGTACACAGAGGGGAATAAAAATAGAGGCTGTGGAAAGTACCCCACAAAAAAGAAATATAAATGACCTTTAGATAAAGGGAAATATATTCATCTTGTTCCTTAACGAAATGCAGATGCAATCTACACAGAGATATCATTTCTGTCAGATTGGCAAAAGCACAGAATTTTGTCAGCATGCTTTGTTGGCACTACTGTGAAAACAAGCACTCTCGTGTCTTACTAGGTTGGATAAGAAGTTTGTATTTCTTAGCAAAACTACATAAGCCTTGAGTCTTTGGTGCAGAAATTCTACTTTTCAAATATATATACTGACGATAGTTATCAAATACAATGGAAGCAACCAGGCATGATGGCACTCACCTGTAATTCCAGTATCAGGAAGTAGAAGAAGAAAGATCAGTAGTTCAAGGCCATCCTCAGCTATATACCAAGTTCAAGGTCTCTCTGGGCTGTGTGTCTCTCTCTGAGTTATGTAAGACCCTGTCTCAAATAACATGAAGCAAGTGTGTGTGTGTGTGTGTGTGTGTGTGTACATGAGTAATTATTATCCTTGGTGGATAAAGATGTGGGACCATCTCCCAGAGTCTGCATGCCTACAAAATAAATAAATAAAAAGAACTTCCCTTCCTAGCAGCTATCTACTGACTGTAACTTTACAGCTCGTATGGGAGCTCATTTGCTCATTCCCCACTGACATAGTGACTCAGCTTGGAAAGGCCACTACAATCAAAGCTGATGTCCTAAACTGGATTATTTTCTTGACCCAAATGGTAGTAGGAGAGAACCCATTCATGCAAGCTGTTCTTTGACTTCCTCTAAATGACAAAGAAGACTTTGTTGTGGAAATGCATTCTGTCAATAGTTACGGGAATGCTGAACTCTTTATTTTATTTAATGAATTTTATTTAAATTAAAAAAAAATAAAACAACCTAACAAGGTATAGGAAATCCAATAAAGTTAAGATGTTTGAGGACAGTGATTTTTAAATTCCTTTTGTGCCTGTGATTTTTTTCCCCCCTATGGGTATATTGTAGACATCATAAATACGAGTTTGTTTATTGGTTACTTGGAGATCATTGTTACTGAGATTGAAAAACCTTCCCCAGTGAATGTGAGTGGGAATTGGCTAGTTGGCTGGTTTGCTCCACTCAGCAGCATGAACTCTGTTGTAGCAGTTCAGGGAAATTTTGTTCATTTGCTTTCTTTCTTTTTAATAGGCAGTTTTCTTTTTCTTCCTTCCTTTCTTTTTCTTTTTCTTTTCTTTTTTTTTTTAATTTTATATTAGGAAGCCAAAGTACCTAGAAAAATGATGAGGAAGTTTTTAACAGCTGTTTTAAGGTATATGCAGCTAACTTGATTGAGGCATAGGAAGCTTGGGGGAGGAGAGAGTGGTTAAAACACTAGGTCACAAGGAAAGTGACTCAGAATGAAATTGGCACTTAGTAGTGCCCAGGAAATATGAAACCATAGTTTTGAGTGTAACCTTGAAGAAAAAATAGAAGACATTTTGGTTATTTATCTTTTTTCTTATGTACATGCCTACTATTTCCACTGAGGAAACAAAAGAGAATAACATCTCACTGCTCAGTTGATGAGTGTAAACAGTACTTTTAGAACTGAGGACAAGAGTACTTTGGGAGGGAGGGAGGGAGTGAGATAATGAGAATAGGCAGCCAGTTCAAACCCTACTTCCGTGAATCCAGATAGAGGCCTGGATTCTGGATTTGTTAAGGGCCTTAAACTTAGTTCTAATGCAAAATCTAGATTGAAAGTCATTTTAATGAAGTAAATACTTCATTAAATACTTCATTTTTTTCAAAAATGACAGTTCATCTTCTCAAGAGATTATTTTAACTCTTGGTAGTACCAACCTTAGCTAGTAGTTTTAGAGTTAATTTGGTAAAATTAAACATGCCTTCTTACTGCTATGATATGTAGCAGAAGAATTCAAATGGAAATAATTTCCTTACATGTTGCTCTATGTAATTTTAGATGGCACATATGTAAGCACTCTTTTTCTTTTCAGAAAGCTGTATGTGATGGCATCTGTGTCTGTCTGCCTGCTCCTGTCCGGATTGGCTGTGTTTTTCCTTTTCCCTCGATCTATTGATGTGAAGTATATTGGTGTAAAATCAGCCTATGTCAGTTATGATTTTCAAAAGCGAACCATATATTTAAATATCACGGTAAGTGCACACTTTTTCCAAAGGTCTTGACTCTACCCTTTGTGTTGTACAACCGCCTGTTTACTCTGCTCTGAGAATGCTTGCTGCTGACCTGTTACTGCAATATTTTCCATGAATTTGCTTTTTTTTTTAAATTAATTTTATGTTTTTCATATCCCAATAGCAGCCTCTCTACACTCCTCTAGTTAATATCCACTTATGATTTAGTATATACCATGTTTATGTTTCTGGGTCTGGGTGACCTCACTCAGGATGTTTGCTTTGTTTTTTGTTTGTTTGTTTTTGTTTTTGTTTTTCTAGTTCCATCCTTCAAATTTTCTGATGTCATTGTTTTAAGCAGTTTAGTAATAATTCATCATGTAAATGTACCGTATTTTCTTTATCCATTCTTCGATTGATGAGCATCTAGGTTGTTTTCAGTTTCTGGCTATTAGAAATAAGCCACTTTGCACATAGTTGAGCGAGTGTCCTTGTGGTATGATTGTATATCCTTTGGAAATAGGCCCAAAGTTGTATCCCTGGGTTTTTAGGTAGATTGATTCCCAGTTTCCTGAGAAACCACCATATTGATTTCCCAAGTGGCTGTTCAATTTGCATTCCCACCAGCATTAGAGGTGTGTTCCCCTTACTCCAAATCCTCTCTCGCATAAACTGCCATTTATATTTTTAATCTTAACCAGTCTGACAGGTGTAAGATGAAATCTCAGAGTCATTTTTATTTGCATTTCCCTGATAGCTAAGAATGATAAACATTTCCTTAAGTACTTCTCTGCCATTTGATATTCTTCTGTTGAGAAGTCTCTATTTAGATCAATATACCATTTTTTAATTGGATTATTTGTTTTTTGATGTCTAGTTTCTTGAGTTCTTTATATATTTCAGAGAACAGCCCTCCATCAGATGTGGTGTTGGTAAAGATATTTCCCCATTCTGTAGGCTCCCATTGTGTCCTATCGACAGTGTCGATAGAAGCTTTTCAGTTACATGAGGTTTCACTTTTTTAATTATCGATCTTCGTGTCTGTGCTACTAGTGTTCTATTCAAGAAGTTGTCTCCTGTGCCAGTGTATTCAAGGCTGTTCCCTACTTTTTCTTCTGTCAGGTCCAGTGTAGTTGGATTTATGTTGAGGTCTTTGATCTACTTGGACTTGAGTTTTGAGCAGAGGGATATATATGAATCTATTTGCATTCTTCTACATTCCAATATCCAGTTATGCCAGCAGCATTTGTTGAAGATGTTTTCTTCTATTGTGCAGTATTGGCTTCTTTTTTAAAATGTCAAGTGGTCATAAGTATATAGATTTATGTCTGGGTCTTTGAGTCCATACTTTGATCCACCCATCTGTTTTTATGCTGGTACTATTTTTATTACTATAGCTCTGTAGTAGAGCTTGAGATAAGGGATGGTGATATCTCTAGTAGTTCTTTTATTGTACAGAATAATTTTAGCCATCCTGGGTTTTTTGTTTTTTCATATAAAGTTGAATATTGTTCTTTCAAAGACTGTTAAAAAAAAAAAAACTTGTGTTGGGATTTTAATGGGGACTGCATTGAATCTTTGGATTGGTTTTTGTAAGCTGACCATTTTTTTTACTGTGTTAATCTTATCAATTGATGAGCATGAGAGATCTTTCTATCCTTTCTGTCTTCTGATATTTTCTCCAATTTCTTTCTTCAAAGACTTGAAGTTCTTGTCATAGAGATCTTTTACTTTCTTGGTTAGAGGTACCCCAAGGTATTTTGTATTGTGAAGGGTGTTGTTTCCTTGATCTCTTTCTTAGTCCTTTTATCATTTATATAGAAGAGGGTTACTGATTTTTTTTTTTTTAGTTAATTTTTGTTCAGCCACATCATTGATGGAATTAGTCACCTCTAGGAGTTCTGTGGTAGAATTTTGGGGGTCACATATTATGGTATCATGCCATCTGCAAAAAATAACAATACTTTGACTTCTTCTTTTATAATTTTTATCCACTTGATCCCCTTTTGTTGTTTATTTCTCTAGCTAGAACTTTGAGTTCTATATTGAGTACATATAGAGAGAGTGGACAGCCTTGTCATGTTCTGGATTTTAGTGAAATAGTTTTAAGTTTCTCTTCATTTAATTTTATGTTGGCTGTCACCTTCCTTTCATTATATATTTGTATATTCCTTGTATCCCTGGTCTCTCCAAGACTTTTATCAGTAAGGGGTGTTGGATTTTTATCAAAGGCTTTTTCAGCATCTAATGAGTTAATCATATGTTCTTTTTCCTTTTAGTTTGTTTATATGGTAGATTACATTTACAGATCTTCATTTGTTAAACCATCCCCTGTGTCTCTGGGATCATGATCATGATGGATGATCTTTCTGATGTGTTCCTGGATCCAGTTTGCCAATATTTTGTTGATTATTTTGGCATCACTGTTCATGAGAGAAATTGGTTCTAATTCTCTTTCTTTGTTGTATCTTTGTGTAGTTTGTGTATCAGGGTAACTGTGGCCTCATAAAAAGAATTTGATAATGTTCCTTCTGTATCTGTTTTGTGGAATAATTTGAGAAGTACTGCTATTAACTCTTCTTTCAAATTCTGGTATAATTCTGTGCTGAAACCATCTGGCCCTGGTATTTTTGGTTTTTTGTTTTGTTTTGTTTTGTTTTTGGTTGGGAAACTTTTAATGACTACGTCTATTTTCTTAAGGGTTATATTGTTTAAATACAGGTTTTTGAAATATAACTTAATGATTTTCTGGATTTCTTCAGTGTCTATTGTTATGCCCCCCCTTTCCTTTCTGATTTTGTTAATTTGGGTATTCTTTCTCTGCCTTTTAATTATTTTGGAAAATAGGATTATCTATCTTGTTGCTCTTCTCAAAAGAACCAACTCTTTGTTTCATTGATTCATTGTACTGTTGTCTTTGTTTCTATCTTATTGATTTTAGCTTTCTGCTTTATTGTTTCCTGCTATCTATTAGTCTTGATTGTGTTCACTTCTGTTACAGCAGGTTTCCCCGCCGCAGGTTTCCCCGCCGGCCTCCCGGTCCTGATGCCTTGTGGGCCCACAGCCGCGCCAGCCCCAAATAACACTCAGAGACTCTGTATTTGATACAATCCTGTTGGCCAGTTACCATTATTGTTTATGGGCTAGCTCTGCCTTAATTATTAACCCATTTCTACTTATCTAAGTATTTCCACGTGGTCATCTTATGGGGAGCCGCGCGTGGCGTCCTGCTCCTTCCCGGGCTACATCTTGACTCCTACTACTTCCTTCCTCCTCCTGGTCTCCTAGCCCCGCCTATCTTGTTATCTCATTGGCCACAGTGCTTTATTAACAAGTATGAGAAACATATATACAGAATAACATCTCCCATCATCTCCTCTTTTCTGTCTAAAGTAAAAGAAGGGGGTTAACCTTAACATAGCAAAATGTACCATACAACAGTTATCAAATAAGAATCACAGTAAACAATATTTAGTCTGTTAACATTTTGTAAGACTTAAAGAAAATATCATCTATCCTATCTTTGTGAGTCTAAAGACCTATATGTAACTTATTTTTAATCCTAAGAAAAACTATAATCATAACTATCTGTCTTCAACTCCTTCAAAGACCATAGAAGGATAATATATAAACTCTAGAAATGACAGAGACAATGCATTGCCTGGTCAGTCACCCGAAGTTCTTCTGTAATGTTCCATCTTCAGCCCATAGGCCATAATGTGTGTCCAGACTCCTCAATAAGGCAGGAAACTTTTCTCTGTCCTGTAGACTATCTGGCTGTCTGGCAGCCTCTTCCATGAAACAGGAATCCTGTAGCAATGTCCATCTTGCATCAGCAGTTACCTTTTTGTGGGTCCTGCATGTCCAGTTTCTACAACATAAAGTCAAACAGTTCAGAAGAGCAGTACCTTGCCCAAATGGCTAGTCTTGCCATATTAGAAGCAAACTCCATAATGTGTTTCTTCGATGTCCATTTTCCTTTCTTCTGTAGGTGGTGTTACCAGGAGCAGTTGTGCCTCACTGTCAAGAAAACCCTAAACTATTTTAAATGCCATATTCTGTAGGTCTTTGAAAAGTTTGAAGAATGCCTATCTATCTCAAATACATCTCTATATATCTAGAAATCCTAACTCAATTAACTCTAAGTTTAAACTATCATAGGTAACTATCTAATCTGTACTAAATTATACATTACATTTCTAAATGAGCTATATAAACACAATACCTAAACAAGAGGAGAAATATACATATTACAAAATTGACCTTAAATTGTATCAATAAAAGAAAATCCATTTCAAAGCAAAGTATTCATATCTATACCATAATTCCCTTTTTACCTTTAAAAAGATTGGTTGTGATCATTAACCATTTATAACCAAGCCCATATAAATGAAAACAAACATTTATAAACAATATTTGGGAATTTGGGCGTCGTTCTTTCCAAACTACTTCCTGCTGGTAGAGGGGCGCTGTCATTGGGGGTCCAAAGAAGACGCAGAAATCTTGGCAGTAGTCTGCAAGGCTTTGTCTCAACTGCTTTGAATGTTGGATCACCTGGGGCATTGTTTCAGGGGGTCTGGCTTGATCAAACCACATAAGTCTGAAAGAAATCCATAGCTTTTCATTTTCTGTGGAAACAAAAATAGAAATCCTTTTCCCCAGTAACTTGTCCTTAGGCTTAAATTTTTGAGTCAAAGTATTTTTAAAATATATAAATTGAATTAATTTAGTAGCATTTGTTTTATTAGTAGTTGTTATTTTCTCAGCAATCCAATAATTTAAAGACAACAGAATCGCGTATAGTATCCAAAATTTCTCTGTGGTTTCCATTTTTACGTGGCTTTTTTATTACTCTATTTAGTCTACTTCTATTTTTACATATTTTGAGACAGGGTTTCTCTGTGTAACTTTTATCTGTCCTGGAATTCACTCCATACCAGGTTTACTTTGAAATCACAGAGATCTGCTTGCCTCTGTCTGCCGAGTACTAGGATTAATTCTACTTCCTTTTTTCTTTTTTAAACCATTGTATCCTGTTTCTTTTTCTCTCCCAAGCCAGCGTATTTTTAAAAACACAGTGTAAACCTTTATTGCAGCTCTCCTACACACCAATGAATTGTTAGCAGAGCTCTTTAAAAGTAAGGCGGTTTTTGCTGCTTATGCTAATTTTGGAAACCTCCCTTAAAGGAGCCGCGCAAATCTCTGTCTACAGCAAAACAAATCCAACCAAGAAAATGCTGCTATTAAGTCTTGCTAGTCTCTGTTCCTTTGTTTCTAAAACTATTTTTTAAGCTTTTGTTAAGTTTTAAGCGAAAGTTCTCAATCCCGCTTCTGACACCATTAAGTTACAGCAGGTTTCCCCGCCGCAGGTTTCCCCGCCGGCCTCCCGGTCCTGATGCCGTGTGGGCCCACAGCCGCGCCAGCCCCAAATAACACTCAGAGACTCTGTATTTGATACAATCCTGTTGGCCAGTTACCATTATTGTTTATGGGCTAGCTCTGCCTTAATTATTAACCCATTTCTACTTATCTAAGTATTTCCACGTGGTCATCTTATGGGGAGCCGCGCGGTAGGCGTCCTGCTCCTTCCCGGGCTACATCTTGACTCCTACTACTTCCTCTCTCCTCCTCCTGGTCTCCTAGCCCCGCCTATCTTGTTATCTCATTGGCCACAGTGCTTTATTAACAAGTATGAGAAACATATATACAGAATAACATCTCCCATCACACTTCTTTTTCTTTTGGAGCTTTGAGGTTTTCTGTGAAGTCACTAGTATGAAATTCCCTAAATTCTTTATGGAGGCACTTAGTGCTATGAACTTTCCTCTTAGTACTGCTTTCTTTGTGTCTCGTAAGTTTGGTTATGTTGTGCATTCCATTTTATTGAATTCTAGGAAGTCTTCAATTTCTTTTTTCTTTGATGTGGTGTTAATTCAGTTGAGAGTGATTCAGTTTCCATGAATTTGTAGGCTTTCTAAATTTGTTGAACTCCAACTTTAATCCATGGTAATCTGATAAGATATAAGGTGTTGTTCCAACATTTTTGTATCAGTTAAGATTTTCTTTGTGATGGAGTATGTGGTTAGCTTTGGAGAATATTCCATGAGGTGCTAAGAAGGAGGTATATTATTTGGTGTTGGGTGAAATGTTCTGTAGATATCAGGTCCATTTGAATTGTAGTATCTGTTAGTTCTGGTATCTCTCTGTTTAGTTTCTGTCTGGATGACCTGTCCTTTGATGAGAGTGGGCTGTTGAAGTCTCTCACAATTAATGTGTGGGTTTCAATATGTGATTTTTAGCTTGAGTGGTGTTTCTTTTATAAATGTGGGTACCTTTATATTTAATGCATAGATGTTCAGAATTGAGACTTCATCTTGATGAATATGAAATTCAGTAATAAATATGAAATTCTCTTCTTGATCTCTTTTTGATTAGTTTTAGTTTGAAATTTATTTTGTTAGATATTAGGATTGCTATGCCAGCTTGCTTCTTTGGTCCACTTTGTTGAGAAATCTTTTTTCAACCTTTACTCTGAGGTAATGTCTGCCTTTGATATTAGGTGTGCCTCTTGTATGCAGAAGAAGGATGGATCCTGTTTTCATAGCCATTCTGTTAACTTGTCTTTTTATTAACAAATTGACTCCATTGATTCTGAGAGATAGTGATGACCAGTAATTATTAATTTCTGTTATTTTTTGTTGTTGGTCATGGTGGTGTGTGGGTATGTATATGTTGGTGGGGCATTATCTATTGCCCATGTTTTTATGGATGTAGTTAACTTCTTGAGTTGGATTTTTCCTTCTAATGTGTTCCGTAGAGCTGCATTTTTGGCTAGATATTAATAAAAATTTGACTTTGCAATGAAGTATCTTGTGCTCCACTATGGTGATTGAAAGTTTTGCTGGTATAGTAATCTGGGCTGGCATTCATAGTTTCTTAGAGTCTGCAAGTAATCTGTCCAGGTTCTTCAGGCTTTTAGAGTTTCCATTGAAAAGTCATGTGTAAATAAGACAATTCTGATTGGTCTACTCTTTTCCTGTGCAGCTTTTGATATTCTTTATTCTGTATGTTTAATGTTTTGATCATTATGTAGTGTGGGAACTTTTTTCCTGGTCCAGTTTGCTTCCTGTCCTGTAGGCTTCTTGTACTTCCATAAGTATGTCCTTCCTTAGATTGGGAAATATTTTTTTTTTTATGATTCTTCTCCTTCTCTTCCTTGTTATTCTTAGATTTGGTCTTTTCATAGTGTACTAGATTACCTGGATATTTTGTGTTAGAATGCTTTAGATTTTACATCTTCTTCTTTGACCAATGAATCTATTTCTTCTATCTTCAGTGCCTAAGACCCTTCCATCTCTTGTATTCTGTTTGTGATGCTTGTTTCTGAGGTTTCTGATCCATTACCTAGGTTTTCCATTTCCAGAATTCCCTCAGTATGTGTGTGTGTGTGTATGTGTGTGTGTGTGTGTGTGTGTGTGTGTGTGTGTGTGTGTGTGTGTGTGTTTATTGCTTCTATTTCCATTTTCAGGTCTTGAACAGTTTTATTTGTGTATGTCAGCCATTTGTTTGTTATTTTCTTGTCATTCTTGAAGAGATTTATTGATTTTCTCCAGTTTTTGTTTATCTTTTCTTCCATTTCTTTAAGGGATTTTTTTTATTTTTAAATTTTCTCTGTAAGGACCTCAATCATTTTCTTAAAGTTATTTTTAAGGTTGTTTTCTTGTGCTTCAGCTGCACTGTAATGTTGAGGTCTTGCTTCATAGGATAGCTGGGTTCTGGTGGTGACATACTGCCCTTTCCTTTAATGATTATGTTCTTACACTGGCATTTTGGTGTCTGGATTTGGGGTGATTATAGGTTTGGGTGCTGATTGCTGTATTTGTCTTGGTTGGACAGGTGTTTCGTTCCTTGGTTCCTTGGTTTCTGTTTCCTCTCTGTTCTTCTGGCCTAAGGGGATTAAAGGTTCTGGTGATTGACAAGTCTTCAGGTCCAGTAGAGTATCTCTGTTGGGGTTTGGGGGCCTTGGGTCCCTTGATCTGGTAATGTTCTTGGGTCTCTACATCTGAACTGGCCCCCAGTAAAGCCTGAGTCTTCCTTTGGGGTAGTTAGGACCAGCCTGGTGTAGTTGCTGAGGCTCTTCTTTCCGATGTTGTAGACTGTGTCTGGACCTATAGAGTCTGCTGGAGTTATGCTCTGGCATAACTGGGTCCATTCTGGCTAGTGTGATCTGTGCCTCAATGGTGGAAGTCAGCAGGGATTGGGGGTGGGGGCCCAGCAGCTACAGGGCCAGGAACAAGCTAAGATGGGTCACTCACCCATTCTGGCTGGTATGTTATTTGCTTTGTTGATCCTACTACCGTTTTTGGTTCTGCCAATAATGTTAAGTAATAATCTCATAGCACTGAATATATTAAGGATTATTTAACATTTGAAGATGTCTTTTGTAGGAAGATCAAATAAACATTTTCTGACAAAGAAAAAAAATATAGTAAATTTACTTTTCAACATTTGACTCCAGGTAGTTCTCAACAGGGTGTTAACAGTGCAGTTGATGCAATTCAATGTTATGAAAATATATATATATATATATATATATATATATATATATATATATATATATATATTTGCTTTCTAGCCATTTTATGTAGCAAAAATTATGCTACCTTTAATAAACCTTTATTTAATTCTGTTTAAAGATGAAGTTAATGACCTGATTGTCTTAAGTTAGAACACGTGAAAATGGCCTGCGAATTTACCACAAATGTTATTTTGGAAAAGGATTATACAGTCACCCAAGTTTAAAAACTTCACAGAAGATCTTGTATTTACATTTACACATTAGTATTTGGCTAAGAAGAGCATGGTTAACCACTGCATTGAAAATGACCTGTGCCATCACAGTTATTTATGGCTATCAGTCCAGAGTATGCTGTGGTCTGTTTAAAAGAATTCTCATGACTGTTTAATTTCCTTTTAAATACCGACACATTTAAATGAGAGTATCTTACTCTATTTTAAATAATTATACAGGGATTCTCACAGCTGTAGATATGTCCTCATAACCAAATAAAAAAATATTAAATTTTAGATCTGAAATAGAATTTCTGTTGAGTTGAACAGTAGGCTTTACTTTCTGCCCCTTCAAATGAGGGGTGTGAATTCATACTAGTGAGTGTTAGTATTGACTGTCAACTTGACAGAATCTAGAAACATCTAGGAGACAATCTTCTGGGTATCACTATGAGGGACTGTTTGTATTAGGTTAAGGAGAAAATACCTTCCTTAAGTATGGACAGTTCCATTTTATGGGTTGAGGTCTTAGACTGAACCAATAGGAGAATTCAATCTAAATAGCAGCACTAATTACTCTATGGTTACTAAGAATGTGCAGTGTGACCAGCTTCCTCAAGCATCTGCCATCATCCCTCCATGTATCCCCTCAAATAGAAGCTGAAACAAGCTCTTTCTTTCTTGTTGCTTTTGGTTAGGTATTTGGTCACAACAATGCATAAAATAACTAATACTTCCATTTATAGTAACTAAATATTCTTAGTTACTATACTTGAACAAAACAAGAACAAGCACAATATATTCTCTCTTCCAAGTTAGAGGATTTCTCTTCAACATCAGGCAGGCAAATCTGCAGAAGATGCTGAGTGCCCTCTAAATTTATTCCCTTCTGACACTTGGCCAACTGTTGGTAGACTTCAGACCTCAGGGATAGAGATTCAGTCCCAACAGCCTACTCTCTGCTTCACATTCCAGTTTCAGGCTCAGACCTCTAAAACTTCTGGTAGACTCAGTTGGGAGTCTCATGACCTGCCTCTTAGGTTTGGTTAGTTTGTCTGACAAACTTACAGAACTCAAGAGCAAAATATACTTGCACTTATTGGTTCATTAAAAGAGGATATTTTAAGGGGCTACAGGTCCATAGATTGTGAAAAGATAAAGTAAAAGGCAGAGCAGTGACTTCTGTCCACGTGGAATTGGGGTGTGCCATGCTCCAAACACATGCTTTGTCTGTATAGAGATGGCCTGTGCCCTTTTTCAGCTCTTATGAAGCATTAGCTGCATCAGCATGACAGAAGGATAGACAGTTGCAGTTGGACAAAAGAACATAATGTAATGTAAATGAACTGGAGGTTCTGAGCCAGCAACAGTGACTGAAAAGCCATATGTATCAAGCAATGTGTATGCTGATATATACCAGTCACTAGCACTGCGCCAATGATACACTTAAATCTTTATTACCAGACACTTGAAAACTTCTGTAAAATACACAATGCTTTTGACTCTACTGTGAAGACTTAATTCTCAGCAATATATACATTCACTTGCTAACAAAGTATATACATCAGCCCATGTGTAATCTCACATGTTTATATGTGAAAGATATACATGTATGCTGGAGACACACAGGAAGGTTCAGGTTCCACAAAGGATGTGTGGAGTTTGGGAGGGGGGGTAGGAGTCAGACAGGGTAGTTGCATTTAATTGAAAAAAGAAAGACTAAACTTTTTATTGTACATAGAATTAAATGTGGCAAAAAGGCCATGTAAACTGGGTGTGGCTTGAAATCAGAGACAATAGGCCCTAGTCATGTTAATGAAAGGGCCACATATCCACAAATTCCTCTTGCTAGAGATAAGACCGCTTTAACCAACAAACAAGGACTTGATTTTTCTCAATCCCTGAGGGAATGGAAACCCTTCTCCAAATGCCTGACCTTGTGAAAGGACTGACACTATACTACAGTTTCTTAGTCTTACTATATGAGCCTGTTCTCCCAAAATAAAGGTTCTGCTGTCTTTCCCTTTTCCTGTTTTACCAAAACTTTCTGATTTCTCTATACTTACTAAGTGAAAGGCCCCAGGCTCTGGATCTCAATTATAGGTATTTCATCCTTGGGGTCCAGTGTGTTCAGTAAATCTCTAACTTTCCTGTTCTTGGTGTAATTAGGAGGTACATTGGAATTTCTGGTTCCACAGTGGCAGGGATTTTTCTTTTTCCTCAAAGAATTATTTTGTTTAGAGAAACTACCATTGTACACATTTGTAGCCTTTACCAAAGCCTGCACAAAATTTCCCAAAGAGAAAGGCATCAATAGAGGGAATCATTAAAAATGAAAGTGAAAAGTGTGCTGGAGGAGAGAGGTCTGCACAGTCAATAGGCTGGAACTTGGTCAAACTGCGTGATCGCCATATGGATCACACGTGTGCTCATGAACATTTTGGCTAAGATCACACTACATTTTTCTGCTTGAAAAGCTTTTTCATTGACTATTTTCCAAAGTAATTTGACATAATACTTGTGAATTTAAAACATTCAAACTAAAACTGACCATCGTAGCATATGCCTGTGATGCTACGTACCACTGGAGGGTTAGGGCAGAAGATTGAAAGTAGGCCAGTTAGAGCTGCAAACTTGAATCTAATCCCTTTCCTCTGCATTTTGATCTGGTATAAATCTACAAGCATGTAAGTTTAAAATTTCATTTTCGTGAAAACAGGTTGATAATGCCACTCATTTGGTAGTGTTCTTGCCTATCATGCACAAAGGTCTGATTTAGTCTGTGGCCACACAAAACCAGACTTGATGGTGCTTGTGTGTGATAGTAGTACTGTAGACATGGAGATAGGAGGAGAAATTTAAGGCCATCCTTAGCTACCTAGTGAGTTCAAAGTCTGCAGCACTACTTGAGATCCTATCTGAAAACAGTTGTTTTCCCTTTCAAAACTGTGAGGGTCTTTGTTTGTTTGTTTTTAAGTACTATGTAGCTGGTAGAGGCATGTATATATGTGTATGTATGTGTGTATATATATGTATAATTATGTACACACATACATTATATCTAGTACATAAAACATTTAAATGAAATGGTATAATTTATGTTTAGTACAGCTTTGGCTAAAACTGTAAAATATATGTTCTAACATTTACTTTTCCATGTTTTTATGTAATATATTTTCTTGGTCTTGTTTTCAAAGTTTTGAATTTAGTTTTCTTTTTACACATAGACTTTAGTAAATGTTCTTTCACATTTTTGTTAATATTTTTCTTTTCCTAATAAATGAGGCATAGTCATGCCTAAAGTCATTTGATTTATAGTTTTAAGTTAACATTTAAGGTTCTAATTAAAGATAATGTATTTTATTCCTCCCCCCTTTTTTATTACAGAACACACTAAATATAACAAACAATAACTATTATTCGGTTGAAGTTGAAAATATCACTGCTCAAGTTCAGTTTTCAAAAACAGTTATTGGAAAGGCACGCTTAAACAACATAACTAACATTGGCCCACTTGATATGAAGCAGGTAAGCCTCAGTTGGGGGACAGTCTGAGTGAGTTAAATGGTCCTTCACCCTGTATGTTGTAAAGTTCATCAAAGAAAAGATTTCTAACTTGAAAAGTTTTGATTATGTTTAGTGTTTGGATCCTATCTTCTGTTGATGTTTTATTGTTTTTGCTTTCAGATTGATTATACGGTACCCACAGTTATTGCTGAAGAAATGAGTTACATGTAGTAAGTGTTGATTTTTAGTAACTTTACCCTTTGTTTTCTTACTTTTTATAACTTTATGAACTAAAATGATCACATTCTACATTGTTTGCTCTGTTCTCTGATCATGCTTTTCTTCTTTGCACTCTACAGTGTAGATAGCATGTATTCATGTGTACCTATACCCACAAAAGTCTTTATTTTCAGGATTATATGAGTATATTACTTATTTTTAGTTACCATTTAGTTACAGTGTATTCATGGTGCTTCAATATAATAATACTGAGATTTCTAATAGATAATATTTCTCTTAGGACTTGTAGTTCTGATGACTTTTTAATGTTGCCTGTCTGTGTGTGTTGTGTGTGTGCTGCATGTGTGAGGATAAGTACATCCATGCATGCATTTTTTGGAGGCCAGGGTTGAAGTTGAGTATTTTCCATTATAAGTTTACCTTTTCCTTAAGACAGCATCTGTGACTAAGAACCTAAAGTTCATTCATTTGGTGATGCTGGCTGGCTAGCAAGCCCGTAATTACCTGTCCCTGACCTCTAGTACTGGGCTTACAAATGCATCCTGCCATACCTGGCTTTTAGCCTTAGTGCTTGATATTGGAACTCAAGTCCTCATGGTTACACAGCAGGCTTTTACACACTAAGCCTTCTCTTCAACACATCTTATGTATTCTTAATAGTGTCTTGCCAGGCACAGTTAAATGGGCCCATATTTCCAGCTATTAAAGAGGATGGAATAGGGAAGATTATTGAGGTCAACCTATACAAAATAGTATATCTTTGAGATTTCAAAGAGAAAAAAAAAATAAAACAAAAATCAGTATTCACTGTCTATTTGGTTTAACAGAATTTTTGGTTAATAATGTAATAACATTGTTCTTCCTATTTTAATTTCTTTTACAGTGACTTCTGTACACTGGTCTCCATCAAAGTACACAACATAGTACTCATGATGCAGTAAGTATGGTCATGTCTGCAAAAACTAGTTCTTGCTAAGATTTGAGTTTATAAAGTCTTGTAGGATATGCATCCCCAAGAAAGCCATCTCAGAGGACCTTTAGTCTTACAAGAGTACTGTGTAAAATGTAAATGTTTTCTCACTTAGCTAGCTAGAGTATGGTTGCTCAGAGACACAGTTAAATGCTGCCAGGCATTGTGAGAATTCAGGAAAATGGCAGGGTTAGCACAGAGAGATTGGGCCAACAGCTGTTCCTTTCTGCTTGGTAAGTAAACTTACAGCAACAAGGAGGAATAATGCTTTGGGTTTTTAAATGGTGTGTTACTTATGTATATACAATATTATTGGTTGTATTTTATATTTTGGTCAGTGGTTGACATTTTTTTCCATTTTCCTATGAGGGAACAATGTGATTCTTTTAAATCTATTTTTAAGTCAAAATAACTAATTTAATTATATTTATAAAATGTGTTTTATTAATATGTTCTACATATTTATAAAGAAATACAAATATGTGTTATATGTTTATACATTATTACTTAAGCAGATAATTGAGTAGGGTTTGCTTAGTAACATTTTTCTATCTGTTGAAATAAATTCTCTAAGAATCCCATGTCTATAATATTATCATTATTAATACCAAATTCAAATGATCAATAACTGATAATTATAATTCATAACAAGTAATTGTAGGACATTAGTTAACTTAGGAGTTATAAATTCATATTCCCTTGATTTTAATCTCAAATAATCCCTTTGAAATAGTTTTTACATATAACTTGAATATTTTTTCTATTTATTTCATTTTTAGAGTAACTGTAACAACAACATACTTTGGACACTCTGAGCAAATATCTCAGGAGAGGTACCAGTACGTTGACTGTGGAAGGAACACGACTTACCAGTTGGCCCAGTCTGAGTATCTAAATGTACTTCAACCACAACAGTAAAGTCTAAAGGAGATGTCATAGAACAGATGACACACCTGAGACATGTTCAGAACTGTCAGTGAGGAGGTACTGCCCGGGACACCTTGATTTGAACATGTCTAAAATTTACATCAGGACACTGAGGGTTCCAGGACTCTCATTCCATGTAGATGATTTGCTCATACCAAGAGCCTTTCCTCGATTCTAAGTTAACTGATTGGCTTTCTTCTTGTATTAGTTCCCAAGGTGAAAAACTGAGACTTCCTCTAATACAATAAATAATTATATAAAAGTCATAGACTTAATCTATAGTTCTATTGATAATATAGTTCAGTCATGAACGTAATTTGAAAAGTAACTTCTGAAAATTTTTATATTAAATTACTGAAAATCCATTACTCATGGAGGACTTTTAAAAACTAACCTGTTTTATAAATTCTCACTCTTATATGACAGTAGTCTTTCAACTATATGATATTGTAGCTATTAGCTAAATGTTTTTAGCTATTAATTTGTTGAAATTCTACTGATTGGCATGTTTTCGTCTTATTTTTAGCTAATGGTTCATAATATTTACCATAATTCTGTCCTACACTTTGTAAGAACCTCTCAGTATGTGCTTCATGTATAGTTTTGTGAACTTCCTGTGTGACCATCAAACATACTCCTTTTGTGTACAATATTGTAAATAAACTGCATGGCTTTTATACAGCTTTGATAAATGTCAAAATGAAGTGGTACTGATTAAGAAGTAAAACAAGTTGTTCAAAAGACTAAAGTAGGAAAAATGAAATTCAGAAATGTATAAAATATCAATAGGTTCCAACTATTTGTTGGATGCGGCATAAAATAGATTTACAATAAAACACTTTGATGCTTTACTTTTATGTTCCTTTTTATATTAAGAATGATACAGATTTTTTTCATAATGATTAGGTATCATCAATGTAATGAATGATTTATGGAAGGAAATTATTTTTTACTAGAAATTATTCTAGAAATCCTTTCTTTTAACACTGGTGGCTACATCAAAATAAACCTGTAGTTTGCTTTCAAATTTTTAATTGTATATCATACTGATTTGATGTTTCTACAGGCCCATAAGTATTCCCTTTTTACTTTAATTTAATCTTACATTGTTTTCAAGTATGATGGATGTATTCATCTTTTGGCTTATATTTCCTGTGTCATTTTCTAAAGGTGTTTTTCCTTACTCATTCAGAATATTCTATAGCCCCTTTAAAATACATAACACTATTTGTAGGAGCTAAGTATGATACCAGGCTAATTTTTTTAAAATATATTTCCAGTGTCATTTTCTAAAGGTGTTTTTCCTTATTCATTCAGAAAATTCGATAGCCCCCTTTAAAATACATAACATTATTTGTAGGAGCTAAGTATGATACCAGGCTAAATTGTTTTTAACTCATAACAGAAATGGGTTTTCCTTTTCCCATACCCAAGTGCCTACCTTAGTTATAGTGAATAGCCTATTTATCTGTCTGGTTCTCAAGTATAAAACATAAATTTTCATGGTTTAATCATGCCCCTTAAGCACACCTACATCTTTCCTTAACTTTCATACCATATTCCCCATGTAAGTGAACATTGCAAGCAACCATTTTTTTGTATCTTGCCTTCATCGTGTGCCCTTCCTGTCATGCCCAGGTCATCCAATCTCTAGTCACACTGGTCTGTGGGAAGGTTTCTTTTTTTGTGCTTGCTGGTCACTCCACCCCACCACATCCCACCCCATATTCATATTCCTTCATTGAAACTATCCAGTTGTACTTACACTTTCTAAATAAACTCACTTCATTATCTGTGTTCTCTCATTTGGACACAACCAGTGTCAGTGAGTCAGCTGGTTTTCCTTTTGTCTAGAAATGTTTAATCCTGTCACTTCAGAATCACTGGTATCTTTAGTTAGGCCTCCACGTCTGTGTCTCTTCTTGACCAGTAACTGTGTAGTTTCATGTTTACTAAGTTGAGTATCTTGGTGACTTTCTATGTGTAAAAAAAAATGTAAAGAAATCATTTTGTGATTTCTCTTGATCACTGTTCCTATTCTTCATGCCTCATTACATGTTGTACAAAATCATCATTCATTTCTCCAGAATCAACCTTTACATATGGCTCACATAATCACCTTCTATGTTCTTTCTGTGTGCATTTTGGTCAGGGTATCACTGTGTCAGTGAGGAAGTTTGTTTTCACCTTCTAGAATGATGTGGAAAGCCTGAAGAGGCAAAACAATGGTGCAGCCACTGGAAGCTGCTTTGCTCCCAGTGACTCAGCTTCAGAATCTTTTAACTCTTTAAAATGTGATCACAGCTATACATGTAGGCTTAATTTCCAACTTTGGTGATGTTTGAAACATTAGGGAAAAAAATAACAAACAAACAAACAAACAAAGAAATCACTTGAAATTTAAACCCAAGTAAAAGATAAAAGACAGAGAGATGCAGAATGCCTGTGATGATTCAAGGGCAGTCAAGTAACTACTGGGTAAGCCAGGTGGTAACAAGCTGCAAGTTAAAACTGAAACAAAATAAATAACAGAATCTTATTGTGGAGCCTAACAGTAGCTATGAAAGCATTTACAAGTACAATGAGGCTTTTAGCTATTCTTAGGTCAATGCTGAGTCTGGCTTTTGGCTTGGAGAAAGGGTAGGTATTGATATATTTTTATAAGTACCTTCACAATTTAGCCAGGTACATGATGAAGACATTATAGTGTTGCTCCATACTCTCAGAAGTGAATTCTGTTCTGCCCTCATCCAGCCTCTGGGTGGATGTTGTGTGTGTAACACACTGGCTCCTGTGTCTGCTTTTCTTAGGTGATTTCTCACCAGTATACTGAAAGGGTTTGCTTTAAAACTGAATACCTTCATTGCGGCCAGAATTAGGCTCTTTGTCTCTCCTATTTGTGCCCTTTCATTTAAAATAGCCATCAGAAAGCCATGTTAAATCGGCTCAATGCAATTAAAAATTAGAAGTGGCCAGCAAAATGGGTCAGTAGATAAGGATGATTGCCACCAAGCCTGATAATCAGTTTCTGAATCTCACAGCAGAAGGAGAAAACTGGCTCCTGTACATTGTTTTTTAATGTTAATACACACAGTACCACATGAGTATGTGCACGTGCACACACACACACACACACACACACACACACACACACACACACACACACACACACAGAGAAATGCATGTATAAAATAGAATCAAAGTTCTTGAAGTTGATAGTGATGGGCTAAAATTTTGGTAACTTTAAATTGCTATCTGAAATATTTCTAAAAGTTAATTGAACAATTAGAATACTATGGAGCAAACTCTGCCTGGAACTTAATTTTTGTGTTAATGTTTAATACTCTTCAATAATTCTAATAAAAATAAAACTGACATTTTCAGTGTGAATTATTTATAAATAAGATTATTATATTTGAAATTTGAAATGCAGTATTAAAATATTAGACATAAGATAAATTCCTTGAAATTGCTTAAAAGACCATCTTGACTGAGGCATCATTTAATATGTCATCATAACTTTATTTTGTGCTCCATTTTCTTTTGATTCCTGTTTACTTGGGTTTAATGAAGTAGTTATTTTCTGTGAAAAAAAGTTACAAGACTGAAATATGACTCACTTCAGAACTTGTAACTTGCACTTAGGAAATAGCATTCTAGCATAAAAGGGGATAGGAGGTGACATCAAAACACAGGATAAGTAACATCTTAGGAGCCTTGAGACTTGGCCCTAATGAATCCTCTTTGGTTCTTAGCCTTATTGGGATGTAATGTTGGATTATATTGATAGGTGTGTTGCTGAGTCTTTGCCATTGTTTATTCTTTAAGGGAAAGGGCTTAAGTCAACAGGTATTTACACAGTTTCTTATTTTAGAAGATCATTCATATACTTTAAAATATGAAGAGCTTTAGGCTTTCAAATACATTTTCTGTCTTCTTTGACCTACCATGTGAGCTAAACTTAAATTTGTTGATGTGTAATCAAATGGTAAACTGGGTGAGAGTTTGAGATCACTGAAGTGCAGCAGGTGCTTGGATCAGAGTACATCTTAGAGGGGTCAGCTCAATGCCTCATTTTTTTTTTTTTTTTGTGAAATTAGGTTTTAAATGAGATACTTTTTAAAGAAAAAAATACTACATATCAGAGATAGTTGGATAAGAATCATTACTCAAATTTTTATTTTCAATTAAAACATATATTTGTGATATACTTGGATCAAAAATTTAAATTCTATATCCGAGATCTGTTTACACAGCAACATTCAGTCACAGTTTTTAATTGGAACTACATTGTGTGTCTTTAGCTTGCTTAGATAACAGGCTTCACGGAGGAGTTTTGAAGCTTCTCTTTGAGATTTACCAACAATGATGTGGTTACTATAGGAACAAAAAAATGGAATTTCCATGTTTTAAAATGCAATTCCTTTTGTAGTTCTTTGTGCACATTTAACACAGAGTCCAAGTTGAAGAAAATAGTGTGTGATTGGTGTTCGACCCTTAAAGGCCTGCATAGATAACGTAGCAAAATTATGAGAAGCTTTTCATAGTTGAGTCTCACTATTCTAGAAGGAAATTGTTGCCTTCTGCTTAATTACATTAATTGAAATGTGTTTAAGAGAAATGTTTTCAGGATATTTTGTATGCTGTAAAACACAAAAGAATAGTATTGTGCCAATGGCCAAAGGTAATATTACTACCATGTAGATGATGAAAGTTCAAATTGACCAATTCACCCAGAATTTTAGAAACTAGAAGTCTGGGGGATACTGCATCAGCTGTATTGGGTGATTCTTAAGTACAGTACATGCTATTACTTTTGTAATTGTCCGGAAGGAGGAGGAGGAATGATGCCTGGCAGGACCAGATGCAGAATTTCATTGCATAGAGGCTGGCTTCAGACATAAAGCATCAGCCGGTCATGCCTGTGTGGTTTATCTTGTAATTTCCTTTCGAACTAAACTAAGAAGGTTTGGGGAAATGATTTAGGATATCCCCTGAATACACACATGACAGTATTACTAAACTCTAACAGTCAATTCAAACTGTGGAATAGAGAATGTAAAATATCTTGTGTATACTTGCTCTTTAGTTGCCTCCATCGTGGTACATCTATTAACTTTACTATTTGTATAGTTCTTAATTATAGTTTTGATCGTTGTTCATGTAGGGAAAAGTGGTTATGATAGGAACAAAAGAATAGACATGCCCCCCAATGCTATTTTTTAAATTCACTTGTAACTGTTACTCTTATACTTGTATATGACAAAATAAAATTTGTAAAAACATTTTAGCATGAAAAATAAAATTTGTATCAACAAATTCTTTGACTTATGCTTTTGAAATTTTGGAAGTATAGATTCTTTATTCCCGAGAGCTCTGTAGAGCCTTTGACTTCTCTCTCTTTGATCCACACTAGCTTCCATTTTGTCCTCAAGGTCTACCCATTCTACCAATGCAATATCTCTCAACTTGTATGTGTGTCATTTCTATTGCACTATTTCCTATTTTTGTACAGGAAGAAATAAATAAAAAGCCTCTGTCCTTCCTCTGGTGTTGAAACCCTTAATTATCTGATCACAGCCTAACTTTACACCCTATGTCTACTGGCAAAGTTGAGAGCTGTGCCATGCCTTGGGAACATGCTTCAGCCCTTTGCTCATTCCATACATTTCTTAATAAAAAAAAAAATTCTATATCCATTTATTCTAGCCTGTAGCCTATCTTCTTTATTACTCAGATCATCTCAACTCCTTGTTCCCTTTCTTTCAAATGGATTTGTAGTTGGTAACACTTTTGCAGTTATGTGCTTTTAAATCGGTTGCTTAATTGTGAAGGAATAAATTACATTTGAAACCTAAAATTTTTACTGAATATCATAGTGTTTAAACTTTTTGCTTAGGTTGACATTTATTCAAACACCGTTTCTCAACACAGAGTTTTAACTTTAAGCACAGGTTTAAAACGCTCTACAAAATAGAATGAGCTGAGGTCAGATGAGCCCTGCTCTGAAGTATATTGGAAGAAAAATGAAGAAAAAATAGTGTTTGTTTTTTCAAGTCTAATTTTTTTTAACCTTGACCGTTTGTGAATTGGAAAGACGTGACAAATTAATAAATTGATGAGGCTTTTTATTCTGGTAAATTTCAGTTCTTTGGTCAAAGTTTTTGTATTTTTTAAGATGTAAATTTTAGTTTTCAATACAGAATATTTTACAGGACTCCAATTTGGGACGTCATGTCTGCCTTGATTTAGTGAGGGACAAAAGACCCAACAACTGCAGACAGTTTTAATGACCACAAAAGTGTTTTAATATAACATGATTGAGCACATTTAAGCTTAAATGTATGTTTCACAAAGAGCTTTCAAAATGACAGTGAAGTATGATCTTTACTTTCTGACAGGTTGTTTTCTGCTTTTAGCCTAATGTTTAGTCTTGAAAGAAAAAAATTTTAGAAATTTGTACAGTGCATTATATTTTATGATTAAATCATAAGTCAAATTTTGCTTCTTTTTAATCCAGTGCTATAAACACTTAGCCATCACAATTGGCAAAATTTGTCTTTATTTCATAAACCCCAGATCCAGGAATGGGACACATTATTTGCATCATTTTTTTTTTAATGTCACCCTGAACAAATCAAGTGCAAAATGAATCCTGAACCTAACTGTAAAAGAATTTTTTCCCGATGAAACGAAATTAACTTTTGTCTTATAATTTTGGGGGGGGGGCTCTTTAGAGTAAACATAAATGAGCCATCAGTGAGACATCAACAATCTAAAATTGATTTTTAAAAAAAGGTCACATATGGTCCCTTTCACTAAAAATGTTTGTAGAATACAAACTGTCAAATGTCTGAAATTCAGGCTTGAGAGATAGTTCAATGTTAAAGACTGTTTTCTGTGCATCCATGAAGACTGGAATCAGATCCCAGCACGAGCCTGTAACTCCATCTCTGAGGGATGAGGATGGTTACTGGTGCTTGCTAGATTTCAGCCAAGCCAAGACAACACAAGCCAAAAGTTCAGGAAAAAACAGCTTTCAAAGGAATAGGTAGAGAGTGACAGAGTAGTTCTCTCGGTGTCTTCCCATGGTCTCTACATGTGCATGCAAGCATGCCCTCCTGACACACATGTACATATACTCAGGAACACACAAACCTTTAAAAATCTGAGCTTGTTTACTTGTGTTCTACGTGGATAGTTTGTTTGTGTATGTGTGGGGGGTGTTGTTTATTTTTTGGATTTTTTGACATAAGGAATTTTCTAAAATGAAAATATTTAAATATTATTTGTCACAATTAACTTAAAAACATAACCTCAAACTGTTATGGCAGGTTCTTCCTGCTGGCTTCAGCGGGTCCTGCTGCCATGGTCCCGCTGCCACGTGAGCCCCAAATAACACTCAGAGACTCTGTATTTGATACAATCCTGTTGGCCAATGACTATCATTGTTAATGGGCTAGCTCTGCCTTAATTATTAACCCATTTCTACTTATCTAAGTATTTTCACGTGGTCGTCTTATCAGGGAGCCGTGGCAGGTGTCTTCTTTCTTTCAGGTCTCCATCTTGACTCCTCCTTCCCACTTCCTCTTTCCTCCTTGTCTCCTGGCCCCGCCTATCTTGCTATCTCATTGGCCACAGTGTTTTATTAACCAGTATGAGAAACATATATACAGAATAACATCTCCCATCATCAAACCAATATCTTTCAAAATATTAAAACAGTGACTTTTGGATGAGTTCATACCTAGATTAAAAATAAAGCTGATCATACAATTATATACCCATTATTCTAGCTCTCAGAAGAACCAAATCCAAAGGATCACTGAATCTCAGATGTTTGAGATCTGCCTGGGCAATATAGTGAGACACCACACCTCCAAAATTCCAGAAAATATATGCTTTTAGAACACGTAAACTATGGATTTGCCTGTTATTTTTGTGCTTCTCACTTTTTTGTAATATTTAGTGCTACATAGAATGCTGTTGACTTATTTGTCTTTCTTTGTGTGCTTACACTACTATACAATAATTGTCTTAGGGTTACAATTGATGCTATGATACATCATGACCAGGGCAACTCTCATAAAAGAAGCATTTAATTGGGGTTTGCTTACAATTTCGGAAGGTTAATACATGACCAGCATGCCAGGGAGCAGTGGGGCATACAGGCAGGGATGGTGCTGGAAAGTAGATGAGAGCTATATCCTGATCTGCAGGCAGGAGGAAGAGAGACACTGGGCCTGGTGCAGGCTTTTAAACCCTCAAAGCCTTCACCCCCAATTTTTAAAAATTTCAAATGTGCCATCTGTAATGTGATCCAAAGTCAGGAGGCCCCAGCATTACAAGCAAGTCACACAGATGACTGTAGTAAGAGTACTATGAGTTAGTTATATCCATCCTAATGGATGCAGACACTTGGATGAAATATTATATATGTGTTTGAATCCTGTTTATTGATACTATTTGAGTTTTGGAGGAAAAATTGATGGCTATCAGAAAACTGGGAAATGTGTCTTGTACCACTTATATTAGGAAAAGTTTCTGCAGCGTACCTGCAAAACCACACTTGAACATCCCTTTTTTTGGGGGAGTGGTTCCAGACAAAATTTTTTCTGCATTGCTTTGAAGGCTGTCCTGGAACTAAAGGTGTGCACCACAACACCTTTGTGACTTCATAATATTTGCATTTGAAATTTTAATTTTAACTTTGTAATAATAAAAATGACCCATTGCTTTGATGAAGTCTGGTAGGGTTTTGACTTAAGTCTGTTCCCACCACTATGAGATCTACTAAAAATGAATGTATTTTGTAAGCAATCCTAGAACCTCCCTTAAAATAGTGAGGTAATAGTTATTAGAGTTTTGAACCAATGAATTAACTGCAAGACAAAGTGTCAGGTTACAGTAATACATAAATAAACATTTACACTCTGTTAAAGCAAAATGAAAACATAGTCAGCTAAAAAGAAATTGTCTTAACAAGCAGTATTTTAACACTAGCTTTGGGCCTGGGATTGGCTTGGTGTTTCTGAAATCAAATCCTAGCACCACAAATGGTGTGGGAAACTCCCAAAATCTCCCCTGGTCATGATTGTGAATATAGACAAAACTTACCTCAATTTTGATAAAGGCTTATTTTAGATAAATATAAAAACCTTAGCTAATAATAAGTAGCCAACTAGGATGGTTATGTAACTGGGGACTTTCCAGCAAGATAAATATTTGGCACATTTATTGTTTATGCAGAGTTGGAAATTAAACTTGAGGCTTCGTGCTTGCTTCACAGGCATTCCACTGAGCTAGATCCTCAGTTCTAAATAATTTATTTTCCTACTAGAAAACTCTGACCTTTTGTCACTGGCCCTCTATTCTGTTGCATATTACCCAATTCATGAATTCTTTTTTATTCAAACTCGAATGTTACTACAATTTCTGTCTAAAAAAGTATCTTAAGAAAAGAGTCTAGAGCAATTTGGTATGCAAAAAGAAAGTGGCCCGAAACCTTTTTATGTAGGAGGTACTTTGCCTTCCTCTGTTCATCCTTATTCACATTCGTCTTGTGACGAACAAGCCCAAGTTTAAATGTTTTAAAAAGAATATGAGGTAAAGAAGATGCTAAGGAATCAAACCGAAGC
This sequence comes from Cricetiscus sungorus, assembly GCA_030556225.1. NCBI lineage: Eukaryota > Metazoa > Chordata > Mammalia > Rodentia > Cricetidae > Cricetiscus > Cricetiscus sungorus. The sequence continues at coordinate 14,332,326 of JANBXA010000253.1, forward strand.
TATACAAGCAGCTGAACCTATATGAATAGCAGGCAGTATGCCAGCCTTCTGATGGCCATCTGCATTTTGCAGTGGCTGAGCATCTCTGAGCATCCTCGTTGGTCTGTCTTCATAAGTTGAACAGATACTTTTTGTGTAACTATGGATGGCAATGTTGAGCAGTACTATACATTTAAGAAGTGATGAAGAAAATAACCTGTCTTATTCACCCTACTAAATTCAATATAAGGTACCCAGTGTATTTCCCATCTTTTGTTAGGATAGATAATATGATCATAGAGTTGTTTTATTTTTCCCTTCTGTCATCTTTGGGTCTTAGACCTGCCTTTATCATTTCACAACATTCTAAAAGCAAATATCTTAAAACATACATCTCCGTAAATATCAGTAGTAACACAACAGATTTCCCTGACAACCATGTTGTATGTTGATGCACTCAGGGAACAGGAACTCTGACAAGGAGCCCAGAAAGACAGCCTCTCTACAAGTGAACCACATAAAACAGCCTATGCATCACCAAGATTTATAAATGCTATTCTAGTACTCAACTTTTTTGTTTTTGTTTTTACTTTCTAATTGAAGAAGTGCTCAGAGGCATTTCTCTCTACAATAAGCATTTTTATTTAGTTTATCTAGAACTACAGACAAAAATACTGGCAACAGGCTGCCACTCTGAATAGCTTTATAAACTGCCTATTTAAAGTTTTAGACCATTCACTCTAATAGGATTCCAGTTGAGCAGCAGAAGCATTTAACCAGGCCAGTTGGCTGTATCCAGAATTAATTGGAACGCAGACTCATGCAAATAACAGCTGTATTCTACTGTAATTATTTTGCAAGGCTAACTTACTTTGTAGCTTAAAGGTTGGAACATGAAGACAGCATTGCACCATGCATATTAGCTCTTACTGTGAGCAATATTTTTCATTTCAGGTACTAGGTAATATAATCATATGATTATTTGGATTACAATTTTAGCCCCAACTAAAGACTGAATTTGCAAACTGATACAGATTCCAATCCATTTATTTCAAGTCTTACGTGGTGCTGGGTGGGGGGGGGCAGTTTGGGACTGAGGACTCTCATGGGTTCTTCCAGCCTTCTATCACTGACCTGCATCTCCATGAAGCAAGGAAGGGCCAAGCAGCCCAGGCCGGCTTCAGATTCACTATGTGGGTTGGCTCCTGCTTGCTCAGACACCTTTTCTATTCAACTTAGGCTCACTTGCCTAAGAACGGTGGTACCCACATTAGGCTGGACCTTCCTGCTTCATTTAACAGTGCAGATTATGCCCCCAAAGACATAAGCACAGGACAATTTGATGGAGACAATTTGTCAGTTTAGGTCCTTTCCATGGAGTGACTAACTCCTGTCAAGTTGGAGTAGACTAGTGAGCACACTGGAAGAAACACTCCTGAGTGTGTTTCCAGAAAGGTTTGTCTGAGAATGGAAGACTAACCTAAATGTGGGTGGCCACATTCCACATGCTGGATCCCAGACTGAAAAATAAAACAAGGACAAAGAAACTGCACACCAGCATTCATTTCTCTGTGTGCTGACTGTGGACACAACATGACCTCTTACCCCTGCTGCCATGACTTCCCCATCAGAATGTATTCACAGCAAACTGTGACCTAAAGCAAGTCTCTCCTTCTTTAAGCTGCATGTGGCAGGTTTTTTATCACAGCAACAGGAAAAATAACCCAGTACAGTCATCTCTGGATGAACAGTGAGTTACACCGAGCCCACTTCTAAAATACAGAAAGCAAGAATGATGACACACATAGAGAAATTGACATTTTCTCTATGAAACAGTGCATATAGTGGTGGACATCTGTAACCCAGTATGTAGGAACTTGTACCTAAACCCAACAGTGCACATTCTTTTCCAACACATACTTTGTCAGAACTTTTCACTAGTATGTTATTGCAACATCGATTACTAATATAAATGTGCATAACTTATACTAGGTACTATTGCATGGCAACTTCTGTTCACCTAAACTCAGCACATCTAGAAATCAAAATATTACAAATCAGGAAATTTTAATAATGTGGGTAGCTTAATGATGAAATTAAATTGGAGATCATTTACTCTAGAATACCATTACATTTTAAACAGCCAGGTATAGCTGTTATAGGCACAGTATGGAGTGTACCCAAGAACCAATGCTTCCTCAGTTGATACCATTTTGGAAGTTCTAGAAACTTCAGTAATCAGTGCCTAACTGGAGGAAGTTGGTTTGGGGTCTTGGAGTTTTGTTTGTTTGCTATTGTCCCAGGTCTCTTTTCTGCTCGCCATGCAGTAGGCAGCTCTCTTTTATCACAGATCTCGGTCACTGTGATATTCTGTCCAAGCTCATGGGGTCAAGTGACCACAGATTGAAACCACAGAAGCCATGCCCCAAGTAAAGAAATTCATTCCTCCATTGAGTTTCTTTTCTTGTGTATCGGTCATAGAGACTCAAGGATAACTAACCCAATATCCTTTAAAACTCCAAAGGTCACTGTAAGATATATAAGCAGTTAAACTAAACAAAGTATTATTTTCATTATAAAAACCTTTTAACATTTAATGAAAACTTCAATCTCATCCTACTTCAAAGCTGTTCCTGATTAATCCCAGTTCAGGCCTCATTTCCTCAATCAGAAATGAAGCAGAGGGGAGGAGGGACATCCACCCCTCACATTCTTGATCTACCTACCTCGCTCTCTGTTTTTCTTGGACTTGGAGATGTGAGAATCAAAACAGAATAATGAGGGGAAAAGGAACAAATGTTTCCATTTCTTTGTTTTGATTTGTTTCTTATGTAGGAGATTGTGTATTTAATTCCCTGTGAGTTTGTAGAGATAGGCCATTTATTCCATTTTGGCTGGGATGGATCCACCAACTCCTCTGAGGAGTCAGTTGGAGTCCTTGGGAACACCCATGGAGACCCATGAACTATACTATTTCCTGTAATTCCATTCCAGAGCCTGTATCTTATAGTCCCATTATCCCAGTGGGAATCTCACCTAGGGAATCATAGTACAGCAATTGCCAGAAACCATGTGGCTTGGGGAGAAATTTGTAGATACCAAAATTCTTGAGTATGTATTCCCATTTAGAACAAGGGATATCGTAAGTAAGGGGATTATGTGTAAATCTAATTTTACTTTATTGTCCTTCATAGTTTATATTTTATATAGTTATATATAATTTCAAAGTAAATGTTCAAATAATACAAATCAGAAATGTTCCAGAGAAAGACATTTGAATGTTTTTAGAAAAGGTGTTGAGATAAGTATATACCTCAGTCTAGCATATTAGAGGCTTTAGATTCAATCTTTAACAGTGCAACACCCATACATATATAAAATGACATTCATATCTATATAGATAAATAGATATAGATATATGGTCATTTAGTTCCATCCAATGCAAGAAACAGTCACTAAAGCTTAGTGTTATAATTATAATCAAAACAACCAAATTGGCTATATTGGCAAAATATTTTTCATAGAAATATTTAATAAATCACTTAAAATTAGTTTTCACAATCTATAATAGTCAAATCAATGTAGTATATAAACTATTTCAGTCATAAGATCTATTTTCTAGTTGAGGGTGCTTTATTGTTTGTCCTCTACTTTAGTGAATGTTTTTCAGAGAGTAAGAACCATGAGGTGCATTGGTTCAATCCCTGAAGACTATGGAATGGCAATTTGATTTTGCATGAAATATGCTTGTTGAAATTAACATGTCATTTATGAATTATACACAAACAAGATTCTGCAGGTGCATTATGCTGACACTGTAAAGGCAATTACAGTTTTTGGATTGTTGTGACCTCAAAGCACAAAGCTGGTAAAGACTAATTAATCAGCTGCCCTTTGTGGAATGCCTTCTTGATGCCCAGTCATCTATCTGTCAGGACTGTCATATGATTCTAATGGTGCAGCTCCTCACAAATGCAGTGAGCGCCTTGCTATAGTGAAGATTCCAGCCTTCAGCATTTAAGTATGTATCAAGAATGAGGTTGCAGGGCTTAAGAAGTGTTCTTTAAGCCTTCCATCTCACCCTTAAACAAGCGGTAACAATCGTTTCCAGTCTTCACTCAGATTGCCAGTGCATCTCCAACAGACCTTATGTTCCACACAGAAACAAAGGTCACAGGATATGAGAAGGTTGGATGAGTCAGGAAGGGTCTGGTTGTCCTCATCGCTTACTTGTTTCATTAACTAAAATTAAAACTAATGAACATATTTTGTCTTCTAGCTACATTCAGTAGTCCTCTCTAGTCACATATAATTGGAGCCCTATATAATTGGAGAAAGGGGTTTAACTCTACATTTGTTTTCCAATGAGAAAATGACAAAGGAAAAAACATAAAAATGTCAAGCAGACTATATTTGAGAATAATGGTAGGGGCTGAGTGCTTGATGTTCACTCATAAAGAAGAAAGGTGGGGGCTAGCAAATTTCTGTGGGTGGTGTTCTCACTTTGTTCTGGGGAGATTAGATAATGGGAAAGTCTAGGTGTGACCCTGGGACTAAGTGGAATTAAGGTGGAAAACAAGATTTGAGAAGAAACAATTTAAAGAAGCAATGAGGTCTTCACTTTATGTAGAGCATTTATGTTCTCAGGAGACACTGAATAGATGAATGTGTGTGTGTGTGTGTGTGTGTGTGTGTGTGTGTGTGTGTGTGTGTGTGTGTGTGAGTGTGTGTGTGTGTGTGTGTGTGTGTGGGTGGGTGGGTGTGTTCTTTCACAGTGGTAAGTATCAAACCCAAGGCCTTCCATTTACCAGTCAAGCACTCTACCACTAAACTATACTCCCAACCCCATGGTATAATATTCAATAAACCACAGCAAATACATCAATAATTTTCACTTAAAGCACCAAGTACTTTCAATTCCTAAACATTTTGCCTCATCTCTGTAACTTGGAGAGGGGAAGAAATGCCATTGCAACTAGAAGTTTCCTAAGAGCCAAGCAAGCACTATTTCTGCCATGCTACCTGAAGCAGAAGAAGCCTGCCATCTCACCAGAGACAATCCTAGGAAAAAATGAGTTAATTTTAACAACTTCAATTGTGACTCTCTGGTGCAGGATGTTAAAAACCAACACTTCCTGCAAGAGTTGTTCTGGACTCCAGGGGAAATTTGGTCTGCCTAAATAATAGTAAAGCATAATGGTAATAGCAAGTGCAGCTCTCAGGGGCACCAAGCTTTAATGACTCAATATTTTTGGAACCTTTCAAGCACCTCTGCAGTTATGTAAGCATAAGCATAAATGAATAAGTAGAGATGTCATATTCCATTGTTATTTCTGCATTAAATCTTCCCTGAAAATTTCTTTTACGAATTTTTAAGGTGGGTACTATATGAAAAGATATGGGAGAAATAAAATATGAAATAATATATAGTAGTTGTTCCAGGAGAAATAATTATACTATCATACTATTGAAAGAGAATGAGGTCATTAATTGGTCCTCTAAAAAGTAATTCTTATGCTATAAAATAGAAAGAAATGAGATTCTGGAATGAAAATTTTTGATATAAATATGTGTAAGACCTTGAAAAACCACTTGCCTTATTTTTCTTTTGAAGTAGGCAGAAGGGGTTTTTCACAGTTCTTTGCATTATCTTCATTGTTTAATTGATAACTTGATATAAATTTTATATATTGTCCTTGTATACTTCCACCATGCTTCTCTACCCATCTTCTATCACCAACACTGTCCATATAATACCACAGTATTCTTAATCAATCAGTTTGAGATATATATTACAGCCCTATACTCATTAGCGTGTTTTCTAACATGTACTATTGATTTATCATGACATCTTAAATTTCAATTGAGATAGGTAGAATAAAAATTCAGAGACCCAATCTATGTTTCCAGAAAGCTCTATGGAACACCCATATTTTCACCTTACAAAGATTCACTGTGGCCAGAAAAGTCATCCTTTAACATGACAACTCTAAGGTGAGTCAGGTAAGGCAGGAAGTATCCTCACCTGAACTTTTGCCTTTTTCTCCAACTAATACCATTTACCTCCAGACCATTAAAAAAATGCTTCCAGGAGTAAAATCAAAAGTATAAAACAGTTGGATTAACTATTTATGAGGAGAAGAATTCTATTTAGAACAAATCCATACAAAGTTTGGAGAAGCTTTGACTTCCTGCAGGAAGGTAGATGCTGTACAGTGCTGTCGTGCAAGCTTCACAGCCATTAACAACTTCATTAGAATAGTTAAGATTATACATAAGAAATACTTATCATTGCCTGCTGACAGTCCATCCTATAAGGGCTGGGATTCTAGTCACTGCTGCCTTTTAACTTCTCCTCAGCTGTATGCAATCCTGCAAAAACTGCACATGATCTTCTGGTCTCAAGAGGTGCTAGAGTTACAAAAAGTTTAGGGTTAACTGAAATGGGAAACTCTATCTAAATAGCTGTGCAAGAGTCATTCCCTGTGCTTGGGTGAGTTTTTTGTTTTGTTTTGTTTTGTTTTGTTTTGTGGGTGGAGTGTTGTTTTGGGTTCGTCAATGCTCTTATAGGCAACTCCTCATCCATGCTCTGTATACAAGCCTAGTAAACTCATTTGTTCACCAAGATGAAATTCTACTCTAGCCTGCTTATTAGTGCCCTATCAGCTGTGAGTAAGTGCTTGCTTGTGTTTCTTTGTGAAAATATCACACAACACGAGGTTGATGTGTGGACTTCAGTACAAACACTTTTCCAAAGGCATGTGACTACCACACCTATGTTCTGCCTCCTGGACCATGCCATCCATGCTTTAGACTACAGAATACCTGTTTCACAATCCTCAAACCCATTTCTCTCCAACACTCATGAGGGGCTCTTTCTTAGAGTCTGTTGCTGGCTTGTATGCCAAGGTGGTCCACATACATAAATCTTAGCAGTGGGCAAGAAACTGCTGTTAGCTCAGATGGCTACTGATCTTTCCACTGACAGGGTCCTGCTGGCATGAGACTAAAGCCAATCAAGAATGCTGTTGTGATGGGAAATGGGGGAAGATGTGTAGATGGTGAGTGTGGAAAGTAAAGTCTGGGTCCAGCTTTTGTCAGTACTACCTACATTTAGTTACAGAAGAAAGAGCCTTTCAATTCTGAAATAGAGCCTGATTCCCAGATTCATGCTACTCCATGATTTGGAAACACAAGCCAAGAATGGGTTTGGAAGTGGCATCTCCAAGAGAGTAGAGAATTCCATGTGTGGACAAGGTCAATGAAGACATACCATGAAGAAATAAGAAAACGTTTTTCCTCATCCCAGTGTGTTCCCTTGCCCCACAGTGTTTTAGATAGACAATCAAATTATCTTTGGAATTGTACTGTTATTGAGTTTTTGTTATTGTGAAATCATATTCGCTCATAAGAAGGTACAAGACAAACTATTCCTCAAGTGCTAAGATTATATGTATACACCATAATACCCAGCTTAGTCGTTATTTCACCTTCACTACGTCCTCCTTCTTCTCCTCCTCTTCCTCCTCCTCCTCCTTCTCCTCATCCTTCTTCCTTTACATTTGTTTCTGTAGTGAGGATTGAGTCTCCCAAAAACTCCTTTACCACTGAGCAGTATCTTATCCACTTTCCTTTTTTATTTTTACACAAGGTCTCACTATGTTGCCGTGTTGGCTTTGACCCCACTCTAAAACTCATGTATGCCTTGAACTTGTGATCTTCTTCTTGCAACACCTCCAGAAACCAACTCTACTAACTGTGATTACAATCTGCAACACCAAGCCCACTACATTCTTTTCTGATCTGAAGGGCTGAACCTGATTATATAGCAGGTATTCATAACATTTCTTGGATCAAGGATTTATAGCAGAGAGAGGTAATGATTAGGTATATTAATACTATCCCATACTATACTATTAAAGATGAAAGGGAGATGGAGGCATATTATGCAACCTTTGAAGTTTTTCTAAGAGCTTACTTTAAAATGAATGTATCAAAGTGCTTCTCTCTTTCCAGTGTGACTCAAGCACTAATCTGTACATAAAATGAAAATAATAAGGCAAAGGACACAGTTGACAAGACTAAACAGCAGCCCACAGACTGGGAAAATTTTTTTACTAATCCTACATCTGATAAAGGGCTGATCTCAAAAATATACAAAGAACTCAAGAAACTAGTCAACAAAACATCAATTAGCCTTACTAAAAAATGGGGTACAGAATTGACTAAAGAATTCTCAATAGAGGAAATCAAAGAGGCTGAAAGACACTTAAGAAAATGTTCAACATCCTTAGTTGTCAGGGAAATGCAAATGAAAACAACTTTGAGATACCATCTTACTCCTGCAAGAATGGGTAAAATTACAAACACCAATGACAACTTATGCTGGAGAGGATGTGGAGAAAGAGGAACACTCCTTCACTGCTGGTGGGAGTGAAAACTCGTACAGCCATTTTGGAGATAAATATGGCGGTTCCTCAGGAAAATGGGAATTAACTTACCACAGGACCCAGAAATTCCCCTCTTGGGTATATATACAAATGACTCACATCCATGCAACAAAGATATGTGCTCAACTATGTTCATAGCAGCATTATTTGTAATAGCAAGAACCTGGAAGCAACCTAGATGACCCTCAACTGAAGAATGGATAAAGAAGATGTGGCACATCTACACACTGGAATACTACTCTGCAGAAAAAAAATAACAGAATCTTGAAATTCCCAGGCAAGTGGATGGAACTTGAAGAAACCACCCTGAATGAGGTAACCCAGTCACCAAAAGAGGGACACGGTATGTACTCGCTCATATATGAATTTTAGACCTAGAGAAAAGGATCACCAGCCTATAATACACATCACCAGATGAACTGGGATACAAGGTGTATTCTAAGAGATTCATATATGGTCCCTCACAAAAGGGGGAAGGGACAAGTCCCCCAGAGCACATAGGAATTTGGGGAGGCAGTAAATGGAGAGAGAACTAGAAGAAAGAGAATGGGAGGAGAGGAAAACACGTGTGACTAGATAGGTTGAGTCAGGGTGAGGGGGGGCATAAAAGAGGGAGCCATTATTGGTTTGAAGAGAAAACTGAACCTAAAGAAAGGTCTAGAGAACTACAAGACCGACTCCAACTAATAATTTGAGCAACCATGGAAAGGGTACCATAAATGCCCTTCCCTGATAGTGAGATCATCAACTAAATTATCCACCATCATGGAGTCCTCATCTAATACCTGTTGGAAACAGAAGAAAACACCCATAACCAAACACTGAGTCGAACTAGAATGCAGATGCAGAGAGAGGGGACAAGACCAGGTTTCAGAAACTCACAAAGACAGATGACCTGAACAAGGAGAAGCTTGTGCCCCCCAGACTGATGGCTAGGAACCCAGCAAGGGACTGACTCAGACCCCCTGAATATGGGTCTCAGCTAGAAGGACTGAGCAGTCTGGGGGCCCTCAGACAGTAGAAACAGGATCTATTTCTGGTGCACAAAAGAACCTTCAGGACACATCCCCCATGGAGGCATACCCCCTTAACCTAGAGACAGGAGAGAAGTCCTAGTCCCTACTTCAAATGACTTGACAGACTTACATGACCCAACCTGGATAGCATTGCCCTACATGTGGAATGGGGGTGAGGGGAGGGGAAGGTGGCCAGGGTGCATGTCACATGGGAAAAAGGGTAAGAGAGAGAGAGAGAGAGAGAGAGAGAGAGAGAGAGAGAGAGAGAGAGAGAGAGAGGGAGGGAAGAAGGGATGGAGGGAGGGAGGATTGGAAGGAGGAAGGGAGAAGAAACTGGGATCCACAAGTAAAATTTTTAAATTATTATTTTTTAAAAAAGGGAAAATGCTGCTGGATTAATTATATATATATATATATATATATATATATATATATATATATATTTAAAATGCATTGACTTCAAAATTTAAGCCTAAGGACAAGTTACCTGGGAAAAAGATTTCTAATTTTGTTTCCACACAAAATGCAAAGATGTGGATCCCTTCCAGACTAATGTGGTTTGATCGAGCAAACCCCCTCAAAGTAACGTCAATGGGACAATGCAGCCTTGCAGACCACTACAGCCAGGATTTCTGCATCTTCTTAGGATTCCCCCATGACAGCACCCCTTACCAGCAGGAAGCAGCTTGGAAAGAACGATGCCCAAATTCCCAAATATTGTTTATAAATGTTTGTTTTCATTTTTTTTGAAAAGGCATGTATGCCTTTTATGTCTAGCATAAAATAAATAAATGTTTATAAAATTCTAATAAACTTGCCTAGGTGAGTGTTTACTATGTAGACACTTGTAAAATAGTAAATTAAAAAAAAAAAACATCATGGAACTACATTTTAGACAATAGAAGTTTAGAAAGCACCCTCCATTTTGCATACATAAGAACATTGAAAAGCAGAGCTCCAACTCTTCCCAGTTATTCCACACCAATGCCTATTCTTAATGCTTTGGTTTTTCTTAATCAGTTTTATGGCAAAAGCAAGAGTTGACTTGCATGTCACAAAAATATACTGCTTCAAAAACTACATGTAATAATATAATATAATATAATGCAACATGTACTATAATATAATTAACATAATATATATGTATATACTGACTGTTTAGCTGTTCTCTCATGAGAAGTATTATTTAAATGATTTGTTAATTTATAAATGAGTTTTATCTTATGTAATTAATAGTAGGGTTTCTTTCTATATTCTGACAGGAATCTGTTTTGAGTATGTATGCACTGTAAGTATTTCCTGTATTTGACTTACCTTTTCTTCTTTAAATAATTTAATGAATAGGAATTCTTAATAAATTTAACACTTCAATGGTTCCTGCATGCATATATTTTATAATTTTTAATGTAAGATTAGTCTTTCTTTTAGCTTTCATGGTTATAGCTTTGCCTGTTTTTTAAATAATTTAGTACAGAATATGAAGGACCTGGGTTTGTATTTTTCAAAATTATGATTAATCCAAGTGACTTGACATCATTACTGCAAAAGCTATAATGCTTCCACTGAACTGTGACCCTATGTCACAGGTCCACCATGTGTTTCCTGATCCTTTACATTTGTTCACTTGACTGGTCTCCCATACAGACTTTATGTAATAAATATAAGGCTATGAAACTAGAATCATATTAACCTGGTAATAATATAAAACCCAATCACTGAAGTATAACATAGATTAAATCTTCATCTCTAACATTTCCAGAGGTTGAGGGTTTAAGTGTACTTATGGGATGGCATTATAGAACCTGCCATTTGTCAAGTGCCAATGAGCATTTGCTGTCTATTCTCAGGCTTTCAAATTCATGACCTGAAGGTTGTTGCTCATGTCCATGTTGCAGGCAAGATGAAAACTAAAGAAGGATGGGAAGTACCTCCATGAGGAAAGCAAAGGTGTGCTGAGAAACCTTCAGATTTGGATTTCAATAGATAGGTATTCTTCAAAACCTTTCAGAGAATTACAGAATACAGCATTTAAAATGGTCTTAAGGTTTTGCATGACAGTGATACAAAATTGCTGCTAGCAAGACCAATTACGCCAGAGAGGAAGACGGGCATTGAAGAAACCCGTTATGGAGTTTGCCTTCATTGTGGCAAAACTGGCCTATTGGGCAAAGAACTGCCCTTGCCTCAACTGCTGACAGAAAGCATGCTGTCCAACCTGAACAAGCAGGTTACAAAGTAAAGTGACTGCTGAATTTGCTGAGAAACAGGATGGTTCTTCAGGGTTCCTGCTTTATAGAAGAAAGCACCTGATAAACTTTGTCAAAACAAGACAGAACAGGTCTTCAAATTTTCTACTTTATTAAAAAAAAGTCTGCCAGACACTATGGCCTGTGGGCTAAAGATGAATGACCCAACATTACAGAGAAACAGTGGGTGACTGTCCAGGCAGCAAGATGTCTCCGTCAATTCTAGAGTTTATATATTATCCTTCCGAGGTCTTTAATGGAGTTGAAGAGAGATAGTTATGGTTATGGTTTTCTTAGTTACAATGAAAGATAAGTTACATATAAAACTTGAGACTTACAAAGATAGGATAGATGATAGAATATTTTCTTTAAATTTTTCCAAATGTTAGTGGACTACATATTGTTAACTATAGTTCTTGCTTGATAACTGTTTTGATATGTATAATTTTACTATGCTAAAGTTAAAACCTTACTTTTTATTTAGATAGAAAAAGAGGAGCTGATGGGGGATGTCCTTCTGTATACTGTGAGTATATGTTTCTCTTATTGATTGATGAATAAAGCTGTTTCAACAAATGGATAGGCAAGATTAGCCAGCTAGGAAATACAAATAGGGCTACAGAAAGGTAATAGAGTCAAGGAGACAGCATGTAGATACCAGGAAGGTAGGATGCCTAAGCATTCTCTGGGTAGCTAAGACCATGTGGAGATACATAGATTAATAGAAATGGGTTAATAATTAAGAGAGAGCTAGCCAGTAAGAAGGCCAAGTCATTGGCCAGTTTATAATTAATATAAGCCTCTGTGTGTTTATTTGGGACTCAACATCTATGGGACTAGACAGGACAGAAACTTCTGTCTTCACCATAACAAATATTACTAACAATGATGTAACATAACTCACCAGGTTATGCTATACAGGTACAAACTTAAATTGTCCAAATAACAGATTACACATAATTAGCTATCACCATATGTGGTGTGATGTGGTATCTTAAAAAAGAATTTTAAGATATTATGTAAAACAGAAGTTTTTAAATACAACTGAAATTTTAAGTAACTTAATTGTTACCATTATTTTCCAATCTCCATTATTATCCCGGGATATGATTTTTTAATTAGAAAGTGTGTTCCGGGTAATATACAATTAACAAGAGATATGCTGCATATACAAAATCAATTTTTCTTTAACACCAAAATTTGCGTGTAAAGCTGCTGTGCAGTAAGACTTTAACAGAAAATTGAGGTTAAGCTATTTGTCAGAGAACATCTATTTCCAATTTCAAAGGTTATTAAAATCATTTAAAAAGTCCTCTTTTGCCATATCCTCTCATTCCACTTCACAGAACTCTTATTGAGCCCCACAGGGCTTGGAAGCTCACGCCAAGTCAGTCTCCATGCAGGAACATTTTAGTCTGTTGGCTTATTGCATAGTCATTAAGAAGAGTGATATTTTTTCTAAAGTAATTTTCATATTTCTGATTAAACCTTCCACTAACTTATTTAAAAAGTTGGGGGGAACATTACAGATGTCTGATAAAGTAAATTAATTATAAGTTGAAACCTCATTTCAACCACTATTGTATATTTTATTTCAATTCAGTTAATTCATTAATAAAGAAATTCATTAGAATTTTCACTCTATAGGTTTTTTTTTTAATGTGGGCCTCTCAAACTCACAAACTTTCTTCCTGATCTTCTTAACTGCTGAGAGTGCAGAAGGAAACTATCATTTTAAGCAAGAGGTAAACACACACACACACACACACACACACACACACACACACACACCTATACTTTGTTTCTGTTGCTATCATAGGCACTTTCTTGAGTGCCTTTACATAGACCTTCACCATTTTTTGCCACCGCTTTTGCCTTTGTTCTGTAGGAAAAGGACAAAAACTAGAAGAAAATAGGAGGATATTATTAATATATTCATTCAATCCTTTATATTTTCAGTGCTTAGTCATGTCTGTTGCCTGTTCCCATGCAACTTTCTTCATGTGCTTTTCCTCTTCCAGGTCTTCAAGTGAAAGCTATGAAGAACTTGCTCTTACTTTGGAATTGGTGCTGTGCTTTACTTCTTGATGCCTTCTCTCTAAACCTTGTATACTGATGCATGTGCAGTCATTGTCCTCAGGTCTGCTTCACATCCAAAATTTAATACTCATGTGCTCCTCACCGGGGACCCATGTCATAGTTTCTCCAGAGGGACGATTTGTTTTTCTTGTCTTGTCTGTTCTAATAGCTAAAACATATGGTTTTAAACCAAAGATGAAAAGCTGAAGTTCTTCACTTAGAGAGAACACTTTTTGCCCTATTTTCTTACCTCTCTCTCTCTCTCTCTCTCTCTCTCTCTCTCTCTCTCTCTCTCTCTCTCTCTCTCTCTCTCTGTCTCTCTCTCTCCCTTTCTCTCTCTCTTTCTCTCTCTCTCTTTCTCCTGCTTATCTCTCTCTCCCTCTGCCTCTCTCTCTCTCTCACCCCCACACACAAACACACACCACATCATCATCATCATCATTATTATTAGTCACTACTACTGCTACTATTACTTTAGTTTTATTTTATGTGTCTGTCTTTGTCTGGTGTCCTCTGTGTTTGTGTATGTGGTGGGCAGACAGCAGGGGGGATTAATGAGATGGTTTTCTGGAGTTGGTTCTCTCCCTTTACTTTGTGGACTTAAAAGAAACAGCTCAGTTCTTCAGGCTTGATACAAGTGCTTTTAACTGATGAACCACTACCAGGACCCCTTTAAGCTACATTTTAACATTCTTCTATTTACAGCACCTTTAGTAATAGGAGTTACTTTATTTATAACATAGAATGTATTTTGTCATTTACAAAGAAATTGGCTTTTCAAATTCACATAAAGACTTGAAAATTCATTGTTCTTTAACAAATTATGAAAGCCATTTCTTACTCTAATTTAAACATATCTTGATTCCTAATAAAAAATAAAGTAGGCATTTCTCATGTGATGAATTTTCATATTTCTTTATTAGCAGGATAAATAATATTGAACTTTGTAGTCAAGAGCCTATTAACTTTTGTGCTTCTTAGTCATAATAAAAATATGGAGATATTACTTCAGAAAGTAATTGAGTTGATTAAAATTATTTAAGACCTTTTAAAATACAAAGTGTTTAATATGTTGTCTCTCTGAGTAAACAGCAATTCAGTTAAACCATAAATTGCTAAGTTTCAAAAAAAATCATTGGATTCACGAGTCTTTATCAGTAAGTCAAACATCAACACTGCTGTTTCAACACAATTTTAGCTATCTATTAGATGGACTTAGTATTTATTGCAGGAAAAAGAGTAAGATTAGTCATTTTTGAGTATGTGTATTCATGTGTATTCATGTGTGTGGGAGTGTATATGTAGGCACATGTCTGCCACAGCATAAGTGTAAAGGTCAGAGAGTAGCCTCAGTCTTAGACTACTTTGAGTGAAACAAGGTGTCTTTTGTTCACTGTTGTGTCTGC
This sequence comes from Cricetiscus sungorus, assembly GCA_030556225.1. NCBI lineage: Eukaryota > Metazoa > Chordata > Mammalia > Rodentia > Cricetidae > Cricetiscus > Cricetiscus sungorus. Next base: position 14,347,502 of record JANBXA010000253.1, read on the forward strand.
TAGGACATCAGAACTACAAGCTTCTGGTGACTTTCCTTTCTGTGTTTTCCTTCTCCTGATAGGGACATGCTAGAGTGACAGACACCACATCTACCTTGTTGCATGAAATCATGGAATTAAAAGTTAGATTGTCAGGTTTGCATGGTTACATACTGAGTCATATCCCCAGCCCTGGTTAATTTATGAAGAATAGAATTATATATTTTTATAGTTCTGGTAGCTAAGAGGTGAAGGCAGATTTAAAGGAGTTCACAAATACCCAGATAAAGGATTAACAGGTATTCATTTAAAGAGCACTCACACATGATGGTACATAAACACTGAGGTCACCCTGCTCCTGAAGATGCAGTCCCTGTACTTCAGGATGGTCTGGCCATAACCCAGGAAAGCAAGCCAGTCCCTCCTCTTCCTTATAAGGGGTCATGTCTGTGCACTCGAAGCCATGCCTTAATGTGTGGCCACCACTCCAGGTCTACTGGTGGAACAAGATGCCATTACATTCCCCCCTTTTTTTTCTAAATAAGAGGATTTCAAACCTGATGCAAAATTATATAAAATGATAACAAATATCAAGTATTGTCCAGGAGGAAGAAAGGTAAAAACATACATAAATTTAGACCTACAACTAGCAAGAGCAACCTTAAGCAAGGAATACATACTAAATATCCAGTCCAAGGGTAATGACATAAAACAGAGATTACTCCAATAGCTGTCCTATTCTGGGAAGTCTAAGTCTTGTACTTAATATGTTCTAGCTAAACAAGGGAGATGTTAGCCGTGACTATCTAGTCTTCAACTTCATCAAACACCTGAGTAAGAAAATAGCATTACTAGGATAAGAAGGAACTGCAAGTGGGTGATTTCCTAATGGTGCAATAAGTGACAGAAACTGCAGGCTACCTAGACAGTCACCCAAACTCTCACAACAACATCAGGACAACCATATCAGAAGCAGGAAAATTGAAAATCTTCCTACCCAACCTGGCAAGGTTCAGCAGTTGTATTTGTTCATCTCTGTTTGCCCAGTTAGGACAATGTGTCCATTGTCAGCCGTTGAGACAATGGCAGTTCTTTGCCAAAAAGGCCAGCTTTGCCAAAGAGGACATGAACTGCATCAGTGCCCATCATATTCTTGGGAATAGCATCAGTGCTGCCAGGAGAACTTGTGTTTTATTGTCATGAAAACCCCTAATAACAATTTTAAAAGCCATATTCTATAGGTCTTTGAAGGGTTTTAAAGGATAACTATCTGTTTGAAATATATCTCTGTATATCTAGAAAACCTAAGGTAAGTTTTCACTATTACAGGCACTATCTATAATCTGTATTTAATTATACATTACATTTTCAAATAAGCTGGGTAAATGCAATATCTAAACAAGAGTAAATATATGCATATAACTAAGAGATTCAAGATGAAGGGAATGGGTTAGGTGTCTGTGGAGGGAGTTCTTTAAACTTCCAAGAAGTCACCTTGAATGTTTTGTCTTCTCATCAGGAGGGACAAAGTAAATAGGCAGTTCTCTACATCAAGCCAGCATTTAACAGATGAGACTCCACTCAAGAAGGCAGATTACTCATGACTTAACATCTCACTCCTCCCAAATCCCTAAATTTTAATACTTTCATGTTGAGTATTAAGATTCAACATTAATTTTAGAAAGGAAAGAAATGTTCAAATCACTGCCCACAGAATCTGAAAGATAAGCAATACACAATCTACATGAGGTGATTATCAGCCCCTTGGGTAGACTAAATAGGGAATAGACTATCTGAGAAAGCTTGAGGGCATGTCATGGAAAGCATTAGACTTGCTACTAGGTTTCAAATTCAGGTTAATAATTTTAAACAAACAAGGGGTTCATTCACATCTTGGTTAGTATAAACTCAACAAAAGGATGGACAGGACACATACCAAGGAATATATCAAATTTTATAGCCCTGAATCCAACATCTGGGACTTTTAATGTAAGCCCTGGGTTCCAAATGGTTTAGTAGCACCATTACTTCAGTGTCATTGTTATGGGAAGGTTTATTGCTTGTAGTAGAGGGACACTTCCAAAGTAATGCCAGGCAAAGAGAAACATGGACATTTTAAAAAGACTTGTATGTATGTTCATATCTATGCCATGGACAACAAAGGCATCAGAGTCCACTGGAGCTAGAGTTAACACGCAATCCAAGTTTGATGCTAGAAAATAAACCCAGACCCTGTGACAGAACCACTGAACCAACTTTATAGCTCCAAAACCACAAAGATTTTATCTAGGGACCCTACACACATTAATTCAGGAAATTTGATCAGAAACATCAAGAATTTTAACAGTGTCTCCAGTTTGAATGTATGGTAGATAGAAAACACAACAGTTGCTGGGCTGGTTAATTTTAAGTTCTCGAGCATTGCTCACAAATTTCTAGTTTAACTTCGGATAAATATAGTGATTAGGAGTCATCCCTTCAATTCTTACAATAGTAAAAATTACTGACCCCTCCATTACATCTTCAGTAATCACTTTTTTTCTGGAAATTATAGCTTCTGGGCAAACTGCCCACCATCAGAAAGATGAACAGATAAAGCGATTCACAGGCAACAGTCTTTGGAACAGAAGTTACTGGCATATAATCTGGAGAAAAAACTTCCAGGATAAGTTTGATGAGGCTAGAGGCAGACCCTTACCTAGTGGAGGAGTGAGGAGATTGTGGCTACAGTCCTGGGGGGAATTCCTACACTTCCCTTAGGCTTTCTCTCTATATTTGTGCAATGCTGTTAGTGCATTGATCATACTATTCAATAATTTATAAGTATTAGCATATGTGACCCAGACTTTCCCAAACATATTTTGTAACCTCTTTTGGTTCCCTTGAGATGAAAACAAAATAAGATTCAAGCACAGGAAAGGTATTGGAGATGTTCAGATGTTCTGATAAATATGTGGGGCTTTAATTTGAGAAATGAAGAGATAGTGTGTTTAAAAGAAAACTGATTAAGTATAATTTATCCAGCAAGTTGCCAGGGGAAACCATCAGGAGGAAAAAAAACTTAAGAACTAAAAAAGGAGAGCAGATACAACATACTTTTAAACAATGAAGGTGATACATGCCATTGTAAAAAGAAAAAAATGAAAATATTTCCTGTATAATTTGAAACAAGACAAGAGTGTCTACTAATCTCTTATTTGCTATTGTGCCCAAATTCTCAGCCAGAATAGTAATATATAAGTAATATACAAAAAGAATGAAAATAGAAAAATAAAAAAGCATACTTACCCCTATTCAAAGATATCATGATTCTATACTTGAAAAATTCTATAGACTCTCCATAAAACTCTTAGACTTAATAAACAATTCTATTAAAGCTGTAGGACTCCAAATCAACACACAAAAATGAACACTTAACATTTATGTTGAAATCAGACTTACTAGGAAAGATATGATCACCAAGCTTTTGTTCAAGCCTTCTCATGCATGCCTTTGCTCTGCCACCATGGACTCTAAACTTCTGCACTCATAAGCACAAATAAACTACTTTTTCTACAACTTGCCTTGATTGGGGTATTTTAATTGTAGGAAAGTCTAACATCCTTGTCATCAGCGAAATTAAAATTAAAACCACTTAGTGGTTTTATATTGTCCAGCCAGAATTTCTAAGATGGAGAAAATAGAAATCACAAATACTAATGAAGAAATATGGAAAGATGAACCCTCATCTACCCCTGTTTAGAGTGTAGCCACTATAAAAATCATTATAGAGGTGCCTAAATAAACTTAAAAGTAGAATTATAATATGGCTTAGCTATTACACACCTAGGAATATATCCAAAACATCCTATGTCGTACCACTGAAGATGCACTAAAATGGACAATGAAAATTTGACTCATATCCACAATGGGATTTTACTTAGCTCTTAAGAAAAAAATATGGAACTTTTGGAAAAGAAGATGGATGGAACAGAAAAGAATTATATGAAATGAGATAAAACTCTCAAAAAAGACACAATTGCCTTTTCTCTCTGATATGTAGAACATTACTTTAATGTTTAAATGTATGTAAGTAAGGGGTTGGATATAGATTATGAAGCTACATAGGAGACCATAACAAGAGAAGAAGAGGAGTTGAGGCTGTAGAGAGACAAGGACACAAAATGTCACATATGACATGAAATTGGATTACTGGTGGTAGGAGTCAAACTAGAAAGAGTAGGGAGAAGGAGGAGGTGGAAGAGAGAAACAACAGATTATTTGAAAGATACAATGAGATCTAATAAGATAAAATTAATTTAAAAAATAGTTGAAATCTGGAACAACCACAATTCCTTTTGAAAGCTGAGTGTTATGGATGTGTGGATGAAAATTCACCAGACTAGGCTCAATATCAGTCAATATAATTTTATTTAGGGAGAAGTCACTTACACAAGAAACAGATGAGCACTGCATGTCCCACTCCAAGGATCCACATAGGCTGCTCTCTCAGACCTGACCAGAACCAATAGAGAGAGCACAGGTCCTGACCCTACACGTAATCCTACTCTGGATCACATCCATAACTGTGACCATGCCCAAATGGTAAAGTGCTACAGGTGTGGGGTGGGATGAATATCTTATTACAGACTATGTAAATCTGTGTTGTATCTATGCTATGGACTATTACTCTGTAGCATGTATGTTTTCCGCCAGCCCGCCTGGACCCATTTTTTGTTCCTCCCCGCTGGCCGCCTGTTCCCTCCGCCACACTCGTCCCAATAACATGCTGAGACTCTGTATTTGATACAAGCTGTTGGCCACTTATTGTCACTGCTTATCGACTAGCTCTGTCTTAATGATTAACCCATTTCTACTTATCTAAGTATTTCCACGTGGTCATTTTATTCGAGCTCGGCAGGCCGGCATCTTGCTTTCTCCACACTCTACATGCTGACTCATCCTTACTACTTCCTCTTTCCTCCTTGTCTCCTAGCCCCGCCTATCTTGCTTTCCCATTGGCCACAGTGCTTTATTAATTAACCAGAATGAGAAACATATTTACCGAATAACATCTCCCATCATCTTCTCTTTTCTGTCTAAAACAAAAAAGGGGTTTAACGTTAATACAGTAAAATACATACAACAGTTATCAATTAAGAATCACAGTTAACAATATTTAGTCCATTAACATTTTGTAAGACTTAAAGAAAATATCTATCCTATCTTTGTGAGTCTAAAGTCCTATATGTAACTTATCTTTAATCCTAACTAAGGAAAACTATAACCATAACTATCTGTCTTCAACTCCTTCAAAGACCACAGAAGGATAATATATAAACTCTAGAAATTACAGAGACAACTCACTACCTGGCCAGTCACCCGAACTTCTTTTGCAATGTTCCGTCTTCAGTCCATAGGCCATAGTGTGTCTCCAGACTCCTCAACAAAGCAGGAAACTTTAAACTATCTGCCTGTATTGGCAGTTTGTCAATCATTTTTCTCTGTGTCCTGTAGACTGTCTGGCTGTCTGGCAGCCTCTTCTATGAAGCAGGAATCGTGTAGAAATGTCCATCTTGCATCAGCAGTCACCTTTTTGTGGGTCCTGCATGTCTAGTTTCTACAGCATAAAGTCAAACAGTCCAGAAAAGCAGTACCTTGTCCAAATGGCTAGTCTTGCCATATTAGAAGCAAACTCCATAATGTGTTTCTTCGATGTCCATCTTTCTGATGCAGGTGGTGTTACCAGGAGCAGTTGTGCCTCACTGTCAAGAAAAACCCTAAACCATTTTAAATGCCATATTCTGTAGGTCTTTGAAAGGTTTGAAGAATGCCTATTCATCTCAAATACATCTCTGTATATCTAGAAAACCTAACTCACCCAAGTTTTGACTACTTTAGGTAACTATCTATAATCTGCATTAAATTATACTATACATTTTTCAATGAGCTATATAAACACAATACCTAAACAAGAGGAGAAAAATACATATCACAAAATTGACCTTAAATTTGTATCAATAAATGAAAATCCATTCCAAAACAAAGCATTCATATCTATCCCAGAATTCCCTTTTTGCCTTTAAAAAGGTTGTTTGTGGTCATTAGCAAATTTATAACCAAGCCCATTTAAATGAAAACAAACATTTATAAACAATATTGGGAATTTGGGTGTCGTTCTTTCCAAACTACTTCCTGCTGGTAGGGGGCACTGTCATGGGGGATCCTAAGAAGATGCAGAAATCTTGGCTGTAGTCTGCAAGGCTTTGTCTCAATTGCTTTGAATGTTGGATCACCTTGGGTGCTGCTTCAGGGGGTCTTGCTTGATGAAACCACATTAGTCTGGAAGAAATCCACAGCTTTTCATTTTCTGTGAAACAAAAATAGAAATCCTTTTCCCCAGTAACTTGTCCTTAGACTTAAATTTTGGAGTCAAAGCATTTTTACAATATATAAATTGAATTAATCCAGCAGCATTTCTTTTATCAGTAGTTGTTATTTTCTCAGCAGTCAAACAATTTAAAGATAACAGAACAGCATACAATATCCAAAGATTCTCTGTGCTTTCCATCTTTATGTGGCTTTTTTATTACTCTATTTCTTCTACTTCTATTTTTACATATTTTGAGACAGTGTTTCTCTGTGTAACTTTTATCTATGCTGGAATTCCCTCTGCATACCAGGTTTCCTTTGAAATCACAGAGATCTGTTTGTCTCTGCCTCCCAAGTGCTGGGATTAAAGGCGTGTGCCACCACACCCAGCCACAGTCTGTCTTTTAAAAACCATTTTATTTCTTTTCTCTTTCAGCTGCCTGGTCAACACTCAGAGACTGTGTATTTGATACAATGCTGTTGGCCAGTTACTAATTCCTTATTGGCTAGCTCTGTCTTAATGATTAACCCATTTCTACTTATCTAAGTATTTCCACATGGTCATCTTATCTGAGTTCAGCAGGCCAGCATCTTGCTTTCTCCACGCTCTATATGCTGACTCATCCTTACTACTTCCTCTTTCCTCCTCCTTGTCTCCTAGCTCCACCTATCTTGCTTTCCCATTGGCCATAGTGCTTTATTAATTAACCAGTATGAGAAGCATATTTACAGAATAACATCTCCCATAATCTCCTCTTTGGCTTCTTGATATAAAGCAGAAACTATGAATTTAATCTTAACAACATGCTTGAATTTAAAGAAGGAAAGCCAAATCCAACTCCAAAGCCAGCATTGGTTTACATGAATCGGAACTACTGAAATACTAGATAGTAAAGAGAAACAGATTTCAGTATAGAAACAGTTTACTAAACTTAAATATTTTTACCATAAATCAGATTCCTCTTCATTAAGTGATTCTTTCTGGAGAGCTGTCTTCTCTTCTGTAGGTACCTACATGTTCATTGTCTCTCAGTACTTAAAAAGATAAAATCTTTCAAGACAAGATAATGCATGGAGAAACATCAATAGTATTTTGTTCAATTAAAGAAGACAATGAACACAAGTTTGCATTTTTAGAAGTGCCAGCTATATGACAGTTTACAAAAGATAAAACAATGGAGACAATGATGATAACAGGAGATGGAGTTGGAATATAGTAAAGTGAATTCAAAGATATTTAAGTAACAAAACTATTTTGTATCACCTCACAATGATGTGCATGCCATTTTGCATTTGCCAGATACCTGTGGAATACAAAGAAGACCTTGCTGTATACCAAAGATGTTGTTCTCAACAATAGCTAATAACTGTGCAAAATATGCCATACCAATAGAGGAGAGCTAGCCCTCCAAGCTCCCAGCTTCTATGTACCTGTATGAATTTACCAGTGAATCTCCTGCCCTAAGTTGTGAAATCATCTCATCATAAAGATAGGAGAGTCTCGATTTTCTTCTGAATAAAGTCAAATAGCTAAAACAACAATCAGGTAAAGTCAGGATAACCTATATAAAAGAGACAGTGCTGTGAAACACTCTTCCTTGAAAACTAGCTTTTTCTTCCATGCTTAGTTACATCAAGAGTAAAATGTTCTTCTTGATTTACAGACTCAGAAAATCCCCTGGGGTCAGCTTCCCATTCTAGGCTTAACATTTATTTAATTAAAGATTTGTTTTATGTCTCTTTGTATAAGTGATTCTGGGTTATAGTCAAGTTTTCAGAATGAAAAGAATTTGGCTTTTATTGTGTTTCCTAAACACATGTCATCTTTTCCAGCAAAAATGGTCTGTAGGGGTATAATACTAGCAGTTCCTGCTCATTCTAAGTTTTGAGAAAATAACACTATCTTTAAATTTCTGGCTTAAATTACGTACTGCATTTCAAAGGATAAAATAAAACAATCAATCACACTGCAATTTATTTCTAGGCTAACATTGTCACTTCTGAGGCCATCTCAAAGTTTTCTTAGCCTAACAGCTTTGCAGAATGTGACATACAATAGGACCATTGGATACCTTGCATTGTACTTGTTGCTGTAAATGGTGCCTTAGTATAAGATACAGCTCAATCACATCTTCCACAATTAGTTGAAAATTCTAAGAATTTCCTTGACCTTTGCCTAGCTGTTATAGATATGTGGGTGTCCAGAGTTTTCCATTCAAACTCTGAAGAATGTGATCTGAACACAAGAAGCTACAAATGTTATAGAACTTGCTATTCTGCATTTGCCTAAATTAAGATGCTTTTACAGGACAAAGATATTTCCCATCTATAGAACAAAGGTGAAATACACAAGATAACTTTAAACTCTTCTATATATAATAACAGGGGAATTTGCATTAGCAAACTTCACAGGCTTGTCCTATTTGTTATTTTTTGTCCTTTTACAAATTACTGCCTAAAAACTGTGTGACAGGACAAGACAGTACAAAGGTTCCCCCTTAGATTCTTCATTCATTATGTTTTCTTTTGTTTTGTTTTTGAGACAGGGTTTCTCTGTGTAACCCTGGCTATGCCAGAACTAGCTCAGTCGAGCAGGATGGCCCAGAACTCACAGAGTTTGAATTGAAAACTCTGGTCACCCACACATCTGTAACAGCTAGACAGAGGCCTACTTTTGCCTCCTGAGTGCTGGAATTGAAGGCATGAATCACCACCACCTACCCTCATTTTGTATTATTGCTGAGAATTTGGTCTCCTTAATGGAGAATCCCATGGAAAATTAACCAACTCTATTCTGGGAACCAAAGGTCAGGGTGTCCTAGCTAACTTAGTTCCTGTTAAATTGCTTGATTCTGTGTAGCTCCTCCCCCTTCACCTGCCAAGTACAATGTTGTTTCTGCCTTTAATAACCCATGCTCTGCCAGCATTGTGCTTGTGATACACAGTCTTTGGCATGGGGAGAAACTAAGTAGAGGGATTTTAAAGCTTTAATCCGGCTTGCTGGGGTCTATATTCTGTTGCTCTAAGGTAGGAGGGGAAGTGAGGAAGAGCTTGTGGGACTTGGATACCAGTGCCCTGAGTGTGCATGGGCAACTGTTTTAAAAAAGGAATGGAAGAAAGCAGTGAGTGAAGGATGAGAAATGAAAGAAGGTAAATAAAGAAAGAGGTGGGGAGAGAACAGGTGATTGCAATGGAAAGGGAAGGACTGCGAAAGAGGACATAAAAGAGATGGGAAAAGGAAAAGTAGAGAAAACAAAAGAAAAAAAGGAAGAAGACAAAGATCAGATGATTGGTATCTCTGATGGCTATTCTTGGTTGTCAAGTTGGCTACATCTGAAATTAAATAAAACCCAAAATTGGAGGGACACACCTGTGAGGGATCTTTGCTTAATTTGAAGTGGGAAGAGCAACTTCTAAAGTGTGAGCTGGGAAGAGACACCTTTAATCCAAATCTTTTAAGATGGAAAGACTCACCTCTAATCCAGGCCACGTCTTCAATAGGAAACCTATTTGAGGTCATGAAAGAAAGAATCTTGGCTCTTGGCCAGCTGGTTCTCACTGCCATAGAAAGTCCATTGCTTCACTGGCATTACAACTTACTTTCACTGGGTTCCAGTGTATACTAAAGACCAGCTAAGACATCTAGCCTTGTGGACTAAGCAATTAATTACTGGTTTCTTGGACTGTCCATACATTGGCAACCATTGTTGGATTAGCTAGCCTGTATGTCATTTTGATATGTTTCTTTACTCTAGAAAATCCTGACTAGTGATGTTGATCCCAAGAATGACAACCCATCTGTCAGCATTAGCTGAACCATTGATTCTTATCCTGATGGGGCTAAAAATGGGACTTTTCATCATCAATGGCTTGGTTAACCCCATAAAACAGAGAATAAACTCAGTTAAGCTACTGGCCCCTAGGACCAACTATGCCCTCCTAGAACAGGTTGAATAAACAATTTGACTCATGCCTATAAAAATCAATGAGGAAATGGCAAGGCAAGGCAAGGCAAGGCAAGGCAAGGCAAAGTTTCCCCCATCTTGTATTATTTCAATTTCAGGTTTAACTAAAATTTGACTTCTTGATGAATAATCCCATAGAAAAATACCCAATTCTATTCTAAGAACCCAAAGTTGGGATGTCTTAGCTAACTTATCTTAGCCTCTGTTAAACTGCTTGTTTCAAACTGCTTGCTTCTATGAAGCCCCCTCTGGCTGTTAAGCAAGGTATTAGGATATGGTTTCTATCTTTAAAATCTTCATGTTTCAGACACTTTGGACTCCATTATGGTCCCCAAACACTTGGGTGTAGTTCCAGCCAGTTGGAGTGTAGAATTTCAATTAACTAGCAGCTGTATCTTAATGATCATCTCTGGTGGGCTCTCAGTTAAAAACTGGAAATCCCTTTACCATGTCTTGTCATTCTTCTATGAATGTCATGAATTTCTTTTAGAAGAAGTTATACAAACAGGAATTTATTGCTACCTTAGGTAACCATATATTCCCTACATGTCTACTGCATGTATATTTGTTAGTATGCTATTTCCTCTGTTCTTATTAATCTTTTTAAAAAAGAACAGGGTTAAATTTCAACTAAGATTCTACAGAATAATTCCCATACCATTTATGGTATCACAGTTTTTTCTTTTCTTTGAAGACAGCAATTTTTCCCTTTTAACTGAGTGTGAAAACTTAATAAGTCAACAATATTTCCACAGTGGCAGCTGTTATCAGGTTTTTACCCTCCTGCCCTTATTTGGGGGATTACAAAAGTCAAGAAGCAACCTCATGGGCAGCCTCTGAATCTTGCTCCCTGGGCTCATATAATATATTAACCTGATTCTTACTTGTCAGCATCTACAGTTTCTTGCTTGAAAAATATTTCTTAATGCTCTCTTCTGTCAACATGGACTTAAATCACAGGGAATAAATGCCTCCAGCTTCCCCAAACATCCCTCAATGATGAATGGGAACTTGTGGATAAATTCTAAGGCTCTTCCCAGATTTAAGTAATTTTAAGGTGAACATGCAGCACTGTGAGAGAAGGCTTCAGTTAATTTCTTAGCTAAATTCCCAGAACCATTTTATTATAACCTGTCCATGTTCAAATTCTTATTGATGGCTACTTAGAATAGAAAAATGCAAAATTTAGATTATTGGTAGCCAAAGTAAGAATCAGGTATGGTAGTCTATACTTGTACTGCAGCAGCTATACAGGAGGATGAGGCAGGAGCATCACTTGAGCCTTGGAAGTATAGACTTTATATTTACACAGAAAAAATAATAATCATGGGTACCTAAAATAAATTCTTATGATAAGATAATAGAATTGAATAATTTACCAGCATAATGTTAACAAGGTCCCCTTGAGTTGTCATATAAGACTTGTCAATCCCTTGGGATTCTGCATTATTAAGATCTATATTATCTTAACTTGGTATAGCACATAGGTGAGAAGTAATGCTGGAACTTGAAGGAAATATGGTATCACACTAAAAATAATATTTAGCTAGTTCATTAGAATTAATTGCATTAAGTTCTACAAAATAAAATAGAAACAACTGCCTTTGGTTGTTCAATTCACCAATCAGTGCACAGAAAAAAGCCATGAGTTATTTATAAAGATTTTATTTCCTGTAAATTCACTGTGAGCCTCCCGAAACATCTTGGAATGGAAAACCACTAACAGACACTTGGGGATGTCCCAACTAAGCCTAAAAGTCACAAGCATGCCCATGAACAAGTCACAATAATTTGAAAGAAAAGATCATGCTGGCGAATTTGTCTGGAATATTGTTCTTTATTACAGATTGTCTATCACAAAAAATGTTTTCTTTCCAAATATAAGCTCAACTTTTGACCCATAAAAATCTGTAAATAGCTGAGTGGTGGTGGTGAATGTCTTTAATCCCAGCACTAAGGAGGCAGACAGGCAGGTCTCTGTAAGTTTGGAGCCAGCCTGGTCTATGTAGAGAGAGTTCCAAGACAGGCTCCAAAGATACACAAAGAGCAACACAGACTGTGGATGGCTGCTAATCTCCTGCTCTTACTAAGGTCCTGTACCATCTTTGTGTTATGATAGGAGTTTGAGCATCAACTTTCTAGCAGCTTCTAGGGCTTACCAGATGTTTACTTAAGTTTTATTGAAACCTATGTAAAGTAATTCTACCATAGCTATATTCCTACCATAGCTATTTTGAGAAATGTTTTTCTATTGTCTTCTAATGCGCAGGCCACTTCTTGAAACATCCTGGTTTTCTTTTTGCTTATGCTTTGATTTATGAATATAATTCTCACTCTTAGGAAATTATATATTTGCAATTCTGTGTGATGTACTCAATAATGTATGTACAGTAAATGTGGTAGTTTAGAAAGGTAAAGCCCCCATAGACTCGAGTGTTTGAATACTTGGTCCATAAGGAATGGCACTCTTAGGAGGTATGGTCATGTTTGAGAAAGTGTGTCACTGTGGGGGCAGGCTTTGAGGTCTCATGTATGCTCAAATAATACCCAGTGTGGCAGTTTTTCCTTGTTCTGCCTGTGGATCAAGACGAGGGTCTTTCAGCTCCTCTGGCCCCATGTCTGCCTGCATACTGCCATGCTTCCAGTCATCATGATAATGGACTAAACCTCCAAAAACTGTAAGACAGTCTCAATTAAATGTTTTCCTTTATGAGTTGCTGTGGTAGTATGCTTTTAGAATAATAACCCTAAATAAGACAGTAAGTAAAACAATCTCCATAGCTGCCATTACAGTCTTATTGACTAAAAGTTGACACTATTAAAGAAGAGATGAAGGTAAGGTAAATAGGGTCGGAGGTCTTCCATGGAAATTGAAACAGGAAACAAGGAAGTTCAGCTATTGTGAAGGGGAGAAAAGGATGACAAAAAAAGACTATGTTCTGCTTTCAAAATAAGAGATAGATAGATGATAGATAGATAGATAGATAGATAGATAGATAGATAGATAGATAGATAAGATATAGAGATGGAGGGATAGATAGATGAGGGAGAGGGAAGGAAACCAAGACAGAACAGAGAGAGGAAAAAGTCAGGAAACGAAAAAGTCAGGAAACAATGGGAAAGTTGCAAGGCTGAGTTCTAGGTGGGGTAAAAGGTAGATCTAAAAACACTTAGTGGTGGCAGTGGCTCTAGAAGCATTCAGGAAGACACACAGCTAAGTGAAGTTTAATGTTAATAACATGTAGCATAACAAACTAACAAAATTTCTGACCTTTGCAAATCTCATGATATTGATTTATCTTAAAAAGAAGAGATACGCCCCCTCTCTTTTTTTCTATAAGCCAGAAGATATTTCACATTGACTCTTCTTGAATACTATAACACATTCACTGTTTTAATACAATTATCATGTTCCCTTCCATTAGAAGTGAACAAAAAATAATGAACAGATGGTCAGCCCAGGTAATTTACGCCTATAATCCAGCACTTGAGACACAGAGGCAGGAGGATTGCCATGGATTTTGCAGGAAAACTTGCAATGCCAAATGAAACAAAAGCTGCCAGAATCTGAATTATAAATTCTACCCACATCAGAAATCATAGTTATAGATCTGTGAGCTAAAATTTTCTCTGGAGAAGCTATGCTTGACTTGAAGATTGTACACACTGACTAATTAGAAATTCCTGCTTGTGGAGGTTGTGATGTTGCTGGGTGAGAGCCCAGATTATTGTGGACTATCTTTCAGCAAGCTTGTTCCAGTTTTTGAAATAGGGGCTCACTTTCTATCTCAGATTGTTCAAAAACTTACTATATCGCACAAGCTGTCCTGGAAACTGAGGTGATGTTTCTGGCTCAGCCTTCTGAGTAAGTGTTGAGATTGTGATTGCAAACAACCAAACCTGGTTGGTTTATTTATAGTGATAAGTACTTGTAAGTCACCTTTTTGTCTGATCTCATGTTCCCTATGCATATCAGTTGAAACCTTTGCAATGCATCCTTGAACTACTAGTGTACACTGTTCAAGGATTTCATCAGAAAACCTTTGAGCCTATAGCAGTTTTCCTTGATTTGCTGGAACTGCTGTCCCCACTGGTGTTTCTTTGTGAATGCATTTATGCATGAATGTCTTTTGTTTTGAGACTACAAAAGTCTATGCAACCACTTCTATCATGGAGCATGTCATTTTGGTTACCTGAATTCCATGTCTTGTTTGATCACATTTGGTTCAAAACACTTTGTCACTCCTTATTCTTTTCTGTGTGACAGTTGTGTTTAATGTTGACACATTCACTATTTCTAAGAAGTTTCTAAAATCTTTTTCAGGCTTTAAACCCTAATGGCACAGATGGGGCTGATGAACACAGAGCTTTGTATGGGAAGTAGAAATTTACCCTGTAAAAGTCGGGAACATCTGGGAAGACTCAGTTGGAAACAGAATGCCACCGTCAGCTTATAACACAAGCCAGTGCAAATGGAAAGAGGCGAATCTCAAAAAGGAAACCAATTTTGAGAATAAAAGCATACTAAAAACCTACAATTTATTCCTAATGGTGCTTCATTTTTCATTTTCTTCATGGCTGTATTCCCACCAGGGGCAAATACTGACAGATTACTCCATAGTCCCTTAATTTTAGCTGCCCCCTTTATGATGACTTTAGGGCTAGAATGCACAAACAGAACAATAATTCATACTTAAATAGAGGAGAGATGCTGAAAAAACTTGTGTTGAACAAAGTCTCTTCCCATGCCTCCTTAATAATTAATAGAATGCATCTCACACACTGAATCCAGTAACATAATTTTCAAAGCACATACATTTTCCCATGGTTTTCCATGCCTCTCTTTCTGAAAAGGCAGCAGTACTATTTCATGAGGTCTTGTGAATTTTATTCTCTGGTCACATTATTTGCCATCAGAATGAACTGCATTTGGTATTAGAAATAGTCCTGGCTGCTATGTCCTATGAATTTTGGATATAACTCATGCCTTGGTAGACTTGAAGCAAGCCCTCCTACATTGTTACATTAGCCATTAGGGTCTTGAATTTAAGGTTTCTTCCTGGATGAATCTATAATTTCTAAGACAAGTTTCACTCATCAACTCTGACATGTCTTGTTATTTTTTAGCTTCTTGGATTGCTTTGGGTCAGATTTCACTTGATTTTCCCTTATCTAAAGGCAAAACTGTCAACTATTTAGTTTAAACATCTTAATACAGATTCACAATTCCAGAACAGAGCAATCTTTATATCACTTAAAGAACTGCTGAGGCAAAGTATCCACATAACATTTTAGACAGTAAATGGAGGCAGCATGTAGTCAGCATAATTGCCTTGTTGAAATCAATCTAAAGTTGGTCCAAGCTCAGCTACTATGACTGAAACTCAAGTATTTGTACCATTACTTTGAAGTTTAGTTTCCATGCAGTCTGTCTGCATAGGAACATGGGGAACTTGAGGCTTTAACTTAACACCCCCTTAAATGTGTTATACATTTGACTAAGTGAATCATGTCTTATATTTGCTAAAAGAAATGTAGACAGTATCTTTCACATAATTAATAAATGGTGATTAGCCTATCATTAGAACTCAGTATATAAAAATTAGACACTAGTCACACAAATATTACTGTGGGTATCCCCAAAATGGTCCTTACCCATTTGCTCATATTATTGTCCCTTCCTCTCTTCAACTGGACTCTGGGAGCTTGGTCCAGTGCTTAGATATATATTTCTGCATCTGCTTGCATCAGTTGCTGGATGAAGGTTCTATGATGATAATTCATGTAGTCATGAATCTGAGTAAGGAGATGGCCAGTGCAGGTCCCTATCCACTAAAGCTTAAGGTCTTAGCTGGAGTCAGCCTTGTGGATTCTTGGGACTTTTCTTAGTACCAGGTTTCTCATTAGCCCCATAATTACTCCCTTAATCAAGATACAAGCTATCTCTTTCCTTGCTGTCTCCTCTTTCAACCTGAGCAAATGGAAACTCACCAACCCTGGACTGACAGCAGGCAGGGGAGGGGGATATGGACCTACTTAGGACTAAACTAGGCCCTCTGAGTGTGGGTGTGGGAGTATTATTCTTTCAAGGTCTGTGAAGAATTGTGCTGGGATTTTGATGGGAATTGAATTGAATCTGTAGATTGTTTTTGGTAAGATTGCCATCTTTACTATGTTGATCCTCCCTTCCAAGAGCATGGGAGATCTTTCCATTTCCTGGTATCATCTTTAATTTCCCACAATTGAAGAATGGATAAAGAAAATGTGTTACATTTACACAATGTAGTACTACTCAGCTGTGGGTGTCTGCTTCTGCTTCCATCAGCTACTGGATGAAGGCTCTAGGATGGTATATAAGGTAGTCATCAATCTCATTACAGGGGAATGACATTTAAGGTAGCCTCTCCACTATTGCTTAGATTCCTAGTTGTGGTCATCCTTGTGGATTTCTGTACAGTTCCCTAGTGCCAGATTTCTCTTTACACCTGTAATGGCTCTCTCTATTTATGTGTCTCTTCTTGCTGTCTTCTATTTATCTCCATATTCAATCTTCCTGATCCCTCATGTTCTCCTCCCCCACCCCCACTACTCCCGTGCTCTTTTTCCTCCCTCCCTCCTCCCTCTCCCCATGTCCCCAATTTTTTCAGGGGTTCTTCTTGTCCCTTTCTCCTTCACCAGGGGACCATGTATGTCTCTATTAGTGTCCTCATTGTTTCCTAGCTTCTCTGGAGGTGTGCATCCTAAATTGGTAAAGCTTTGTTCCATGTCTAATATCTGTATATGAGTGAGTACATACCATGTTTTTCTTTCTGTGATTGGGTTACCTCACTTAGGATGGTTTCTCCTAGTTCTATCCATTTGCTTGTGAATTTCAAGATTCCACTGTTTTTTTTTTCCCACTGAGTAGTACTCCATTATGTAAATGTACCACATTTTCTGTATCCATTCTTTGATTGAGGGTCATGTAGGTTGCTTCCAGGTTCTGGCTATTACAAATAATGATGCTATGAGCCTAGTTGAACAGATGTTCTTGTTGTATGAATGTGTACACATTGGGTATATGCCTAAGAGTGGAATTCTTTTATCTTGAAGTAGACTGGTTCCTATTCTCTGGAGAGACCTCCATACTGATTTCCAAAGTGGTTGTAGAAGTTTGCATTCCCACCAGCAATGGAGGAGCGTTTCCCTTTCTCCACATCCTCTCCAGCATAAACTGTCGTTGGTGTTTTGTAGGCCTTTGGTTTGGATTAAGCTTCTGTCTAGCAGACAGAGCAGGAAGGAGTTCCCTGCTGAAGACCTCTCCACCAAGTGTTTGAGTTTCTAAAACATCGGGAGAGGGAAGGAGCATGTAAGCATGTGTTTTCATGTGGTGATTTGCAAATTTTCAGATTTCATCTCTCCTCAGTCTGAATAGTCAAGATCAAAAATACAATGGTCAACAAGTG
Source organism: Cricetiscus sungorus (assembly GCA_030556225.1). Classification (NCBI taxonomy): domain Eukaryota; kingdom Metazoa; phylum Chordata; class Mammalia; order Rodentia; family Cricetidae; genus Cricetiscus; species Cricetiscus sungorus. The sequence goes on from JANBXA010000253.1 coordinate 14,365,242, forward strand.
CTAGTGAGGCTGAGGAAAAAGAGGTTCCTTCTCTCACTATTGAGGTATGCAAATAGATTCTGCCACTCTAGAATCAGGGTGGAGAAACAAATAAACAAACAAAAACTAAAAGTAAATCTACCAAGTGATCTAGTAAATCTACCACTCCTTGGCATATAAAGAAACAACTCAAAATCCTATGCCACAGATATTTGCTCAGCATGTTCATTGATGCCTTATTCACAATATTCAGGCAATGGAAACAACTTAAATCTCCTTCGCCTGATGAACGAACAATGAAAATGTGTATGTATACACAATGGGATGCCATTCAGCTGTAAGGAAAATGAAGTCATGAGATTTTCAGGTAAATGGATGGACCTAAAAAGATTATATTGAATGAGGTAACCTAGACCCAGAAAGACAAATAATATGCTATTTCTCATTTGTTGTTCCTAGCTCCAAGTCCTGAGATATGAGTATACAACATGGGGTAACTTCTATTATTTTCTTAATTCTAGTAGAAGTTATCTCATAATTTTTCAGCTTTACTTTTGTCCTATTAATATTGTAGCAGTATCATATAAATAAATAATAAAAGATATAAGGAAGAAGGAATGTGTCTTTATTATCATCATCCATATTTTATTTGAGTAAAATGAAAAAATTTATTTCAAAACTTTCCCCTTCATCTGTCTGCATTATTTCCTTCCTGAAAGCTTTTGATGACATTCTGCAGTCACTAAACATTTTTCTTTTTCTGTAATCAGCTTCCTCATCTCCACTCAACAATGGCCCTTCTGTTTCCAGATGTGGTACCTCTAAAGAGAATTGTTCTGCCTCCCATTTAGAGTGGAAAGAGTTTATTTATCTTTAACAGTTTTGAGGCAATTTCAAATAAAACAGTGAGGATGGTTATGGCAATAGAAAAGTGAAGTAAAATGTTTTCTGTTTCTCATTTATTTGGGAATTGGTCACAATTGGGGGGAATTTAACCTGGCCCTTTTTAAGGTAAATTATTCTTTGTGTCTTTCATATATTGAAAAATAGATCACAACTTCTCTCAATGAAGTACATGTTAACTCTTAAAACACATGGTTAAATAAAGGAACAATGAGGCTGACACTTCTCTTCCTGACCTTGTCCTTGGGGATGCTGACAACTACTGTTGCCATCCTACCAGGAAGCACAGCGGAGGCTTCAGTCTTCAGAGACTAGAAATGGGTAGAGTGGACAGTATGTTCACATGGCTAACCACCAGCACAGATGGGCCAAACAGCACAACACATACAGCTTGAAAAATAACAAGTGACCTGAAAAAAATAGATGTAAAGAAATTGTCCAATCAATGTGCAGAGAGAAAGAGATTTCAGTGCCCTCAATCTTAAGTGGAATGTCTTCATCAAGCCCCTCCACTCTGGGCTTAGGAACCTATATAGAAGAGGAGAATGAAAGCATGTAATAGTAAGAGTACTGAGACATGCACTCACAGACAGAGTCTGTGACAGTGACCTGTAAAAGTGCAAACCTGACAAAATCCCAGTACTGTGATGTGTAGTGAATATTAATACCCACGACTGACCAAGAAGCTATTTGCAATGGATACTAGTTGGGAGTGTCACTGGATATATACACACCCCACACCAGGGCAGCTCCCAGGCCCAGGAGTAGATGGTCAACACAAAATAACCTTCATGGTTTTTTGTTTGGTTTTTGTTTTGTTTTATGTGTGGTTTTTTTTTGTTGTTGTTGTTGTTGTTCATTGCTGCTTTGTTCCTAAAGTCAGAAATTAGAAACAATCTACTGAAGAATGAATTAAAAATGTGATACATTTGCACAATGGAGTATTGCTCAGATCTTTAAAAAAAATGACATCATGAAATTTGCAGGTAAATGGATAGAACTAGAAAACAAATCATCCCAAGTAAGGTAACCCAGGCCCAGAAAGATAAAATGGTATTTAATCAATTATATTTGGATATTAGCCATTAAATAAATGATAACCGAGCTATAATACATAGACCCAGAGGGGTTAGTCATAGAGAAATGGAATTGATGAAACCAGAACACTCCCTTGGACAGGGAAACAGAATAGATTTTATGTGTAGACTGAGCTGGAGTCTAGGAGGGAGATAAAGGGATCATGAGTAAAGGGAGAGGGGAGATAGGGTTGAGGGAGGGAATGTCAGCTAGATTTGATGAGCATTTCAGGGGAAGTGTGAAAGCTACTGCAGTTAAATCTTCCTGGAAAGTATGAAGGCAATCCTAATGATCTTCAAATAAGGAAAGAGGCAGGCACCCCTACTGGCCATCTCTTGTCACCAAGCAAAGCTTCCAGAGCAGAGGCTGGGTTTCATTCAGTTGAGTTGCTAGCCAACAGGGTCTCATGGAAATCTCCAAACAACCCAGACTGTTACCGAGAAAATAGGCTGTTCTCCATAAACTGACAGCAAAGCCCCATTGCTGAAAACTGCACCCACACAACTCACTGAACTGAACATGTAGAGGTCAAGCTGGTGCCTACATACAATCTTCATCCCCATGTGCTAGTGTCTATGACATGCAGTCTACCAAAAGAGAAAAGAAAGCACTAACCAAACATAAAATCGTGACTGAAAAACATGCTAGGACAATAGTGGCACAAATCTTGTGGGAGTAACCAATCCACAACTGATTTGACTTAAGGCCCACTCTATGACATAGAACCCATACCTAACACTGCTTGGTTGACCAAGAAATAGAGACTAGGTAGCCCGGGACCTAGGGTAAAACTAAATACTATTGATCTGAAAAAAAAATATTAAAAAGACTCTTAATGACACTCTGCTATAGTCATCTATCAGTGCCTTATTCAGTCATCATCAGAGACGCATCCTCCCGTAGCATATGGAAAGAAATAAAGACCTAGAGCCAGACATATTGTAGTGGCGACACAGAGAGAGACAGAGAGGGATAGAGACAGAGAAAGAGACAGAGACAGAGACAGAGAGAGAGCTTAAAGCTTAGAATACACAGTTCTAAATAATGTCTTATTCAATCCCCACACCTCCCCTCCCCCAGTCCAAGAAGCCTGTGGAAGATGAGGCAGAGGGAGTGGGGGAAGGCAGATGGTATGGAGAACACCAGAAGAACAAGGAGGCCCTCTAAAAGCAATTGAGCAAAGCTCATATAAACTCACAGAGACAGAAATAGCAAGCCCAGGGTCTATACAGATTCTGATGGAAAAGAGAGTGGTGAAGAACTAGATGGAATAGACAGAAAGTAATCTGTATTCAGAACATGTTTTTATGAGAAAGGGATTTTGTTTTATAAATGGGGGAAAGATTGAATTACAATGACCTGTTCTTACTATGAACTGATGATCACATGTCATCAAATTGGTTGATCTCCAGATATGTTGTTTTATTCCTGCATACAACACATAGTCTAATTAAACTTAATAGTGCATTTTAATTGTCCTCTTAGTGAAAAAATACCGATTAATATTGCCAAGTTTGTGGCTAAGTCCTTTAAATGCCTTAGAATTTGCAGCAAAAGATGCTCTTCTACCTTAAATAAAAAATACTGGTTTTATTTATGCTTATAAGTTTATGTAGAGTTTTCTGCTTGAATTCTTCATCTACTTACTTAACTCTGCTGTAAATAAGAACTTCACACACTAAAACTAATGTACAAATCATGTTATTTTGTTTCTAAAGTCTATATATTTTTCCTACCAATTATCTCTTCTAGTGATATCAGACATATAGCTTGATGATGTTAACCATGATTAAAAAAAAATCCAGCCTATAACTGACTGATATTTGTTCAGTTCGACTTCATGTGAAAACCTAAATACCACAGTTTCTAAGTTTAAGATTTCAAAATAGTGTCTTAATGCTTTAGGATAATTTTACCTATCATGAACTAAAATTTTACACAAATTACATTAATTTTTTATTTCAAAATGTTTCTTTTTAAGAAAATCAGTATAGTTTATTTGTTTTGGTTTGATTTTTGTTTGCCTTTCATTTTATTCAGAATGTTTCTAATTTTATAGTTTTCTAAAGATACTTTGTGACTGTGTTGACAAATGTGAACTCGGTCAAAATTACAGTGACATTAGAAGAGGGACTCTCAGTTGAGAATATGCTTCTACTATACTGGTTTATGGGAAAGCCTCTGGTTAATTTTCTTTCTTGATTGATTGATGTGTGTGGGAATATCCCACATGGTGTAATGATGCCCTTGTTTGGATAGTCTTAGGTGGGATAAGAAAGAAAATCGAGCCATCCAGAAGGAGTAAGCAACACTCCTCAATGGCTTTTACTTCTGTTCCTATCCTCCTTGAGTTCTTTCCCAACTTCCTTCAGAGGGATGGGCTGTGAAGTGAAACTGCAGGCTGATATTCTTTCCTCCCCAGATTCCTGTCAGTTAAGGTGTTTATCACAGCAACAAAACGCCAATTAAGAAAGTCGTTATAACTAAAGTTACTGAGGGAGGGGCAAAGAAAGAGTGCAAAACTAATTTAAGACCATGGTAGGGCTAGAGATATAACTCAGTGTTACATCTCCTTCCAGGAACATGAAAGGCTCTGAGTTTAATGTCCTCTCCTTCTCTCCCTATATTAACATAATATATATATATATATATATATATATAAAGAAATGTTTAGAGAGGAGATTTCTCAGTGGTTAAGTACACTTTTATATATATATATGCATATATATATATACATATATATATATATGGAACCTGAATTTGATTCCCAGAATCCACATTGCAGCTTTCAACATCTGTAATTCCAATTCCAAGGGGTTCTATGGCTTTTTCTGACCTACTCATACATCAGGCACCATCACAGTGCACACACATACACATAGGCAAAACACCCATATCCATAAAAGAAAATAAATAAATCCGTAGGCAAAGTAGTAAGAAAAAGTCTCCTCCATTTCCTATTGTTTCACAGTCCTATTCTCTTGAGCTAACCAATTTTAAAAGTTAGTTATCTGTCCTTTTATAAATTTACTATGACTTTAAAAAGCTATACATGGTTACATATATGTACCTGTGTGCTTCTGGTTTTGCAACAAATTCTCATGTAGCCCAGTAGCCCATGCTGGCATCCAGTTTGCTACATAGCTAGGATAATAGTGAATTCCAACCCTCTTGTCTGGCTTCCCAAGTGAGAGGACTGCAGGACGGTAGATATGTGCCTTCCCAACTGGCTGGCAAACAAGTTCAAAATTAAGTGTATTTTTACTGTGTCTGGAAACTTTCCTTCTATCTGTGAAAATTAGGCATCAACTTGTCTGGCTCTGGGGGGGGGGTGGTATAACCCAGCAGACATGAAGGGCATTTCTTGGATGAACTGAGAAGGGAAGACCCTTCTCCAGCACATGCAGCATCTGACTGCTGCTGCCTTGAGAGAGGTCTTCTGGGAGGAAATTGGTGCCAGTTTTGCCTGCTGGCCTTCCTCCTTGCTGATGAGTGTATCTACTCTGCTGCAACCACTGCTTTTACCCTTCACAGCAGGGCCCCAGCTTCTATTACTCCCCATACAGACTGAAGATGTGGTTATAACTCTCTATACACACATATAGATATATTTATTCACACACTCACTAAATCATTATTCTTATAATGACAATTCTATTGCCAATAATATTTATTGTCTTCATTTTAGTGTAAAATAAAACTATAAATAACAAAATTATTAAGCTAATAGTTTAAAATTACTAAATAAAAACTGACAAGTATTCAAATGGAAACAGTTAACTATATATCCAGCAATAGAAATTCTATGCATTTAATACTACAATAACAAAGAAAAACTGTCCTGATCAGAGAAAGAGGTCTGTGCTAATTTAGATGAAGATGTGGTGTTAATCTGAGTTCCTTCAGATTAACAAAACTGAAAGAATGAATGAATATTGCAAGCATTATTACATTGGTTTACAAAATATGATGTAGGTAGCCTGACATGACTGTCTGTAGAGTAGAGAGGCTGAGAAACATGATAATTCTCCATTCACAAAGCCGGCTGCCCCCAGAAGGTCAGTCTGACACTGAAGGTTGGGAGGGATTGTGGTACTGGAGATTGAAGCTGGGGCCTCACACATGCCTAATTTTTTTTTTGTTTTTTCTCTAAGGAGTCAAAGTTTCCACTGATCGATCCTTCTTCATAGCATTGAACCAAAAGCGGATGTGGTCATTCTTCCTGAATTGGCCCATAATACAAATACATTACAAATCTTGAATTTGGTTTTCAATTTTTAGTTAAGTACTGGTAAATATTAGACAAAAGATTTATAATATTATGACAATTTAACCAAACCATAGCTGAATAATGACATTAAATAAATCTTATAAATAGTTCAGCACAGAAATTGTAATATGGCAGGTTAAGTGTGCTTCCTTTACACGTACACACAATAAAGAATTTATTGCTTTCTTTTTTAAAAGTAATGAATGGCAATCATTTTAATTAATCGCAATGTGGCCTTTAAGATGAACTTGGGGCCTAATTAGCTAGAGGTGTACTTGTATATTTTCGGCATGAATGTTCTGTGGGATACTACAAACTGGTTATTCATTTTTGCTTCGAGCATGCCTGTCATGTTAGAAGTCCCTGAGGAAGGAAATAGCATTTTCCTAGCAAGTCCTCTCACTGGTGCTTAGTAATAGAGACTGACAGAGCTGTGTCTACATTCACAGGTTAGCAAAAGATTTTCACAACAAAGTGGAAATTCTGTGCTTATTCACCTGGAAAGCAGTGAGGATGTAGAAAATGATTAGAGACAACTGTATATTGGCTCATTTGAGTAGGACAGATGGGGATAGCTCTTTCCTCTGTCCTCTTATTTCAGACCAAAAATTGATAAAGGATTGATTGGCAATCCTTTCCCTTCAGACCTATGTTTGACAGTTTTTCTATATTTAGTGTCTACATTTAACTGTGATCCATCTTCCTTCTTCCCTGACCCCATGCTTTTCTTGATACAAACTTACACCTTTAGAAAACGCCGCTCTTGGAAAAACGCTTTCCCACATGAAATTACAAATACATTGGTTTCTAATATTCTGAAATTTTTAAATTATATTTAACCATATGGAATTTATTTCCATATGTGGAATAAATGGGATTCTTATTTATTATAAGAAAAGGATAGCCAATTGTTACAGCATTATATATTGGACAAACTACTTCTTAAAAACCACTGGAAATTTAAAGGAATTCTAATAAAAAGTTTCATAGTATTTTAAAATAGAAAGAAAGAAAACGCCACTCTTAGCACCCAGCTAAGGAATAACCTCAAAATGACAAATTTAGGCTTTATCTCTAGGTAGTACCAATTGCCATCTCTGACATTTATTTGGTCATTTACAGCGAGAGACTGAAAGTAAAACTGTTTCAAAATATTTGCTTAGGAGTCAAATTTTTCTCAGCAAGCTCTGTGGCTGCCTAGAAGTTTCTTCTAACTTTAACCACTCAGATCCTCTGAGCAGACTGCTTTCTGCCACAGATGGTATGATCCGACTGTAAGTTCATCTATATTATTTGTTTCATCTGTAATGGTACTATTTGGTGATGTGTGGATGTTTCAATGTAGGGAGATGGATCTCAGTTGAAATCCAAAGAAAGCATTATCCTGTCTCAAGAAGGGATCTACATTACTTCCTCTTGAATCCCACAGACACCTGAAAATTCCATTCATCAAAGGATTAGCGGAGGGGGTGACAGGGCACAGAGCATTCAGTTAGTGGTGCAGAGCATGAGTCACCACCTCTATCAACTGAGTCAACACAGAGATGGCCACATAAATTACTTGGCAGTTCTTGCTCCCTGACGATCCTACCATGGTCCATGGACTATGAGTTAACCCAAGAATCTGCTTTTTGTAGACGTCAGAGCTGTTATCCAAAGGAGGACCTCAGCTTGAACAATATGGAGCTAAGACAGTGTGGGAATAGGAGTTTGTGCTGAGCTCCCAAAAGAAACAGACTGTTACAACAGCTTTTGACCCTAGTAAGCAAGAACCATCACTGATGCCTGGGTCAAGATAATTCAATTTGATATTGGAACTCTTGACATATTTTATAGTAATCATCACTTAAGTTGAAGATCAATGGCTGAAGCTTTGGCTTGATGATCCAGGCCTTTCCTAGCAGGTATCAAGCCCTGCTTTGATCTCTAGCACTCACTTAAAAATAAGAAATTAATATAATTATTGCTGTGTTATAAATGTCCATAACTTTGCTAATTCTTAAACTCATAGTGTCTCAAATCAAGGACTCCCAAGACAATGGCAAACACAGTTAGCCATGTCAATTGCACTTACTTTTGATGAAACTGACATGATGAAAGCTAAGTAAAATGATGCATATCTTTAATATCAGCAGACAGGAGGCTGACCAGGAGGATCATCTCTAGTTCAAGACCAGCTTGTGGGCTACACTGCAAAAACCCGATCTCAAACCAGATGAGCAAACCAGAGTGTAGGAAGAAACACATTCAGGGAAGAACTATCCTTTATAGAGGTTCTGTTTGTCATGATGGTGTGCATATGGCTGGGATTATATTCTTCTTTTCCAGTGGTACCAGAAAATATACTCTCAACTACCTGTAACACTGCCTCTTTTAATTGATCAACATTTCCAAGTTGGCAGAATAAAGAGGGAAATATATTATCTCTAACTGAACACTACTCAAGACTACACAAAGCTCTCATGAATTGGGTACATCACCCCATCTTTACATGGATGAACTATCCCTTGCTTAGCACAATGGGAATTGTGAACTGCCAAGCCAAGTGCCTACAATTATCAGGTAATCACTATCTATAATGAAGATGTCTAGGCTTGTAAGTAATTTTCTTATTGAAAAACATCATGTTTCATTAAATGCTCTTATCACAGTGGTTGCCTTGTACCCAAAATGCATAATATGAGAACTGAGGCTCTGGCACCATCTGCAGGTCAAGTCTGATAATTTCACCTAGCTGTAGAAAGTACACAAGGTTGCAAAGGGGATTTAAATGAAGAATGACAGACAAGGCTGCAATTGCACACACACACACACACACACACACACACACACACACACACACACACACACACACACACAGGAACACCACCTAGTTTGCACTTCTGTTTTTACCCTCTTGAAATATCTTACACAACACTAAAATAATTTGTGGAATCTATCAGACCATGTACTTAAGTCTACCTCAGTCTTGCAGCAGGACTCTTCCTAACCATCAGAGAGGTGCAACAAACTGTCACCCATAATGCTTAAAAGGGCCTTGGGGACTGGAGGAACTTAAGGAGTGGTCTTTTAGCATAACACTGATGCATTCATCTTTATATCAATATGGCTATAAAACATAATTTTGTTTGTTTTTGCTTTTGGGGGGATTAAAGCCACAACATTCCAAATGCTAAGTAGGTACACCCCCTTTGAGCCCCGTGCAGGTTAATTTTTAATATTTTTAAATGGAGAAAGCATGTGACAACAGATGTGCTTAAGGCCCACTAAAGCCACACAGGTCTCACAGTTCAATAACTAAATGCTGAGAAACTACACAGGAAACCTCATGGTTCCATCAACTGAACACCCAGCTACATAGAACAGCTCAGGGCACACTCAGTTCTTCAGTTTTTCTCCGTAAAGGTAAGCTCTTGTTAGCTTTTTTTTTTTTTTTTTGTCATCTACTTACTTATAATTGTTGTGGGATAATCTTTTTGAACATTTTGAAGATGTATCCCTGCCTAAGGTGCCTTCTGATTGGTTTAGGCAGGATTTCCGGGAAGAGAGAGAACTCTGGGAAGAAGTGAGATGGAGAGATGCCAGCAAGAAGCAGAATGGGTAGGGTTTACAGAAGGGAGAAAGGTAAAAGCCACATGGTAAAATGCCTGCCTAGTGCAGACACAACTTCTCAGAGCTGGGAAGGTTAGGAATGGTCTTTGCTGCCGCCTGTGGACACGAAAAGGGTAGAGCCAGCTGCCAGTGCCACATGCTAAGCTAAATGTATTAGGTGCTAAAGAAAGAAGAAATGTGTGTAAACAGTTATAAAAATAGTTTTAAAACAGTAAAGTCTTTAAAGAAAGGATAAAATAGTGTAAGAAAAATAAGCTGTGTAAGAATGGGAAATACATAGGGTGTCTGGATCTTGTATGGTGCTTTGTTGACTTTAAATTTTTTAAATGTTAATAAACAACAACAACAAAAACAACAGTTGCTAAGAGACATTGAATTGTAGAAAAAAAAACCTTACTGGGCTGGAGAGATAGCTCAGCAGTTACAAGAAAGAAAGAAAGGAAGAAAGAAAGAAAGAAAGAAAGAAAGAAAGAAAGAAAGAAAGAAAGCCTACTAAATTAAACCATCCTATATAATTTAAGGATTTCATAACTTTATAATGAGAATCAGAAAATGTGTTGCATTGGGAGAGAAATTATGCCTTTGTTTCCACAGGGGGAAAAAAGCTATAGATTCCTTCAAAATTGTTAAAGATCAGATTTGATCAGGGAGACCTCCTGAAAATCTTGGCTACAGACATAAAGGAAAATACCAAGAAAAACTACAAGACAGGTTATGTATAAGCTGATGCCTCAAGATGGAAACAGCTGACATGATGAGATAGGATAAATGCTGGTGACTACAGTGTCCTTATGCCTTATTATTACATGCTATTTTTTCATATGGCATGGCGGAAGATTTATGTTAGTTTTGTTATGCAGTCCAAATGAACTTACAAAGTTTGCAGATGACTTTCACCTCCCCTAACATAGAACAAAAACATTGTTAACTGACTTGTGCACACCTTACATTCCATACATGTGTTAATGTACATTTATAAGTTACCTTTAAAAGTTTGTGTGTTTTCAGAAAAAAAAGAACCAAACACCAATGAATACAAGTACCTTTGTGATATAGTCTCACAGAATGCCTCTGTTACAGTTTCTTCAAAAATCTACTGACAAAACAGCTTCAAAGCTGCATTTTTTTCCATCACACCAAGACTGTACAACAGCTAGCTCTCCCAGAACTTGATCATTATCCAAATTTTCTCAGGGTTCCCAAAGATTCCATCAGTAGAGAATGTGACATCCACATTCCCAAGAGGTGAGTTTGGTGGTTTGTTTGGTGGTTTGTTTTTGTTTTTGTTTTTTTTTTTTTGGTCATTTGATTGATTATGGAGGTTTATCATCATTTATAAGGGGGTGGTTGCAAGTTGTACTTGGTCATGATGAAGAAGGAAACTAAGCAAAGATTAGATTCAAGGATCTCTCCCTAAAATGACTATAAATAAATAAATAAATAAATAAATAAATAAATAAATAAATAAAATAAATAAATAAATAAATAAATGGGGGATATAGGAATGACGGGTAACTGCTTCTGGGAGAACCAGCCTTTAGTAGCTCAAGGATTGAGGGGGAAGCAGAAAACTAATCACTCAACTTGACTTTTTATCTGAGAGAGTAAAACTTAACTCTCTGGGGCCAGCAATGGAGGCTAAAATTAACTTTCTGAGGTCAGCAAGAAAACACACACACACACACACACACACACACACACACACACACACACACACACACACCTAGGCTCTCTTTATCATCGTCTCTCTCTGTTCTTTATTTCTTGCCTTATCTTTATCCAGATGTATCCCTTTTATCTCTTTGATGTCTTCCTTCTAACTAACTTTATTTCCCTTACAGCTTCTATACCACAGCAAAATCATGCAAGCAGTACAAAACTACAATGTGCTTACACTGTAATTTTTAATCAAATTATTACAATTAATACAAGTGAAAACACATTTCATATTTCCTTTATATGACTAAACATTCTACATATTATAGATGAAATGCTAATTATCTAAAGAAGCCATATACATTCATACCCAAACCAACTTGTTAAACATTAACAGAGTGTAAGTAAGCAAGATATTGTTCTTAGCCAGTTCTTTTGCTTTTAGACTACATTTTGTGGTTACAAAGAAAGGACCAATCATTTATTACTTATCTTAAAAAGTAATCTTATGAGAAATCATGGAAGAGTCACAAATCTAAACTTTTATACATGAAAAAGAATCAGGATACCCATTTGTAAACATATATATATATATATATGTCAATATATATATATACACACACATATATATATGTGTATATATATATCTTGAGACCAAGGGCAAAAAATGGTACAAGGAATTTATCATCACCTTTGGTACCCAACCCATGCTAGCAAGAAAGGCATATCATCAGTAGCTTATTCTTAAGCCATTATTTAAAGCTTTTTTTGACTATGATACACACAAAAATTTATGACCATACCTCTCAACATTAAGATTGAAAGAAATTGAGCTAATAGCTTCTGAGATACAATTGTTTTTATTAATTATTAACCTAAGCCTCAGTGTATATAGCTCCTCAAGAGAAACTAGCTGAATGAAATTTTTCTTTTTCTAATTTTCTATCCTCTGCAAGCCCTGCTTTATTGGGGTGGAGGCAACACCATATCTCACTTTTACCTATATTAATCTCCCCATGAATCTATTCTTTATCATAATCCCTTACTGTATTTATTAATGATCCTCAATCATCAAAATCTTACTTAAAGTAACACTATTATTATACAAAAACATTGTTACAGTTAAACAGCACAGCTTGGTAGGAAATAATCTTCATAATAATCCACAGGCAAAAATGCCCAGTAGAATGGAATATTCCCATGAGATAACCACATTACATTAAAGGCAGTGGGGAATCTCCCCAGACCCATTCACACAATGCCAGATACCAGAGAAAAATGGCAGTGGCTAACATGTAAAGGCCCAGCAGTAGCAAGAGACATTCATGAATTGACGCCCTCAGGGCCTCACCTACCCAAGACTAACCCATCAGAGGCTTGTTCCTGGTGGACTGACCTCCTAAAGTTCAATTGCCACCTGCTGCTCCTCTAACATAACCACTGACAGATAGGACAAAAGGATAGATTATTGAACCTATATTTAAACTAAAAAACAATTATTAATCTCAAATATTTTATGTTGGTATGGATTTTTATATTGACACAAATTTAAGGTTATTTTACTATAGTTTACTATATTTTACTATGTATGTTTCTACTCTTGCTTAAGATAGTATACCTATGCAGCTCATTTAAACTGGTCTTTAAAAGCTATTATTTCAAACTAATAAGAATAATTAAGAAATATAGTTAGACACATATAACAATCAAATTTGTGGATATGTTAGGTATGTTTTCAAGGTCAAACAGATATATTTTAGATAGGCAGATGGTCTTCAAACATTTCAGAGACCTGCAGAAAATGACATTTAAGATGTTTTAGTAGCATAAGGCTTTTCATGACACTGAGATATGTCTGCTCCTCACAGCACTAATTTACTTCAAAAAAGGACAATGGACATCAATGAACCTCAATATGGAGTTTGCTTTCATTATGGAAAAGTTAGCTACTGGGCAAGAAACTGCCCTTGCCTTGACTGCTGACAGTATACTATCCAAATCTGACAAGCAGGATGACAAAGAAGGCAACTGCAGAACATTGCCAATACAAGGTAAAACAGTACTTAAAAAAAAAATCTAGCTTCACTGAAAAGTCTGACAGATATTCTAGGCCTGTAGGCCAAAGATAGATGCCCCAGTGTTGTTGAGGAACCTTGAGTGACTGTTCAGAAAGCCAACTGTTTCTGTCATTTCCATTCTTTGCATTTCCTGTTTACTCAAGTTCTCAAGTCTCTGATGGGGTTAAAAAATATATAGTTTTACAGTTTTTCTTGTTACCAAATTTAAAAAAATCTTACATATGGGATATAAAGTTGAGAATCAAAAAAGCTTATGTTGTTTACCTGAGAAAATGTTTTAAGGTCTAAAAATATAATTTTAGAATGGTATTACAAGATATGATAGAAAGTGTTTTGTTTAGGTATAAAACTCTAACGTCATCAAGATAGGGTAGTTAATAATTTCTTCAAATTTGCTAAAGAAAAATGGACTGAACATTGTGAATGTAATTCTAACTCGGTAATTGTTCTTGTTGAATATAGTTTTACTGTGTAGAGTTAAACTCTTCCTTTTTTTATTTAGACAAAAAGAAGAAAATGTTTTGGGATAATATTTTTATACATTTTAAAGATGTGTCTTTGCCTGAAGTTTAATTTAATAAAATAAATAATAAAATTTAATAAAAAGCTTAATAAAAAGTTTAATAAAAAGCTGGATGGCCAATAGGTACGCAGGAAAGAATAGGTGGGATTTCTGAAGAAAGAGAGGAACTCTGGGAAGAAGAGAGAAAGAGAAATGCCAGCAAGATGGAGAAAAAGATGGATGTACAGAATGTAAAAGAGGTAAAAGCCATGTGGTAGAATTTAGATTAACCGAAATGGGATAACTTAAGTTATAAGAGCTAGTTGGGAGGAAGCCTAAGCTAAAGGCCAAACTTTCACAATTAATAATAAGTCTCTTTGTCATTATTTGGGAGCTGGTGGCTGACAAGAAAAATTAGCCACAACAGATAGAGTCAGGATTTGGAGCTGATACTGAAGATTCCATCCATCATAAAGCACCAACCTAGTGCTTTCTAGGAGCTTTGCTGTTGCTGATGCAACCCTTAATAAACCTGGCACCAATTCTCAGACACAGTGGGTTATTCTGAAGTACATATTACAATGTTGCCTTGAGGTTTTCCATTATCCCAGCAACTCAATGTATAAATATCAAACCATACTTCAAAGCCAAATTCAAATTACTGAAAGTTCTTATTTTGCTTTTCTCTAATACTGTCAACTTAGAACATTCCATATTTTATTAGTTTCTTTGGTCTTTATAATATTTTTAAGCAGTGTTCAGATAAACATCAAAAATTATCTTCAACTTTTTCTGAATCAAGTTTCATTCTAATAACAGAGGCTTGTAAATAGTACACGCTTCTCAATGATGTCTCATCTGAAAGAGAAAGAAAAATTCAAGTTCCAGTAAACAGTAGAAATTGTTTGACTTTTATTTGCCTACAAAGTCCCTTCAGTTCTGTTAGCAGCTACATGAGGCACCATTTTCATAAAATAGATCTAAACAAGAGCAGATGTGAAGGTAAACTGACATATATAATGTGACCCATTCTAAAAAAAAAGTATTTCGTTAAAATACCCAATGGCCAGCGATACTGACTTTTAAATCATTTGGGAAAGGCTATATATTCAGAATATTTTACATATTCCCCCCAAGTCTTATTCCACATCTTTTTCTTCCTCCATTATTCTCTCATCTCTTATCTGTTACTGATTAATTTAGGACAGGACCATTTCCTGGTTCCAGGAGAAAAACACACAGAAATTGACTTTTCACCTAACACAGACTGATCCAGTTTCAAGCTTCAAGCATTTATCATTTTAAGCATTATAGTATTTCAGCATGTTTAGCTCTTCATGACCTCTGGGCTATTTCATTTTGACATAGTATCTCAGTTCGTTGTGCAGCTGAAGATGAAGTTGAGACTATGATCATCCCACCCTCGGGTCTTGAATATTTGCTCCTCCAGCCCTTTGAAGTACTAAGTAGCATATATTAGCTTTTATATTAAAACCCATAGGGTAAGACATTTTTTGAAGGGCTTGTTGAGAAGGGCTTGTTGAATGTGTACACACATGCATACCTGTGTATCATCACCACACACCTCCAATATATATAGATAGCAGAACCAAACAACATCTTGGTAGTCTGGAATTGAAGTAGTAAATGAGCAGGTACAGTGCAAACTTTTACAGGAAATCATTGGAATAAATGTGTTACAGTGGCTGCCTTACAGGTCAGTGTGAGGCCAAGTCTCATATAGCAAAAATTCTGTTCATGTCTTGGTTCTTTGGTTTCTGAAATACAAGTATCAGTGATTCTAGAATGTCTGATTCTAGTGATAGGCACATTTCTTTTCTGAGGAATGGGTTTTTATACACAACAAAAAAGAAGAATTTTTGTCAGGCAAAATTATGAGAACAGACTGGATTTTTGTGGCACATGGCCATTAGAAGTGTATAGGGCTGGACTTTAGTCAGTGAGGTAGCGCTCCTTAATTTGAAGTGGAGAGGATGTTGTGAGAGGTGAGGCTGTATTTTTGAAATTCCATTTGACCAGAGCATAAATTAGCTATGTTATGTCCTGCTGTGGAGTAGCTGTCCTCTGGTGCCTTGGAATTCTGCATTCCACTGTACAGTGGGACACAAACATTGCACTGCACTAGGTGAACGTAAGACATTTGTGTAAAATGATATTTGTTTTGGCTTTAGAGGCAAATATTGAATCCCTGTATGCTCTACTTTGTAAATAATTGTTAACCGTAGTCAGATACCAAGGAGAAGAAGACACACAGGGTTGCCATGTCTGATATTTGTATTATCAGGTACCTGTATCTTCTTTTCACATTTGACTCCAGAGTATCCAATACGGCAAGAACATACACCAGGAAATGCACATCTTCCTCCATGAAGACATTTCTGGGTACAAATGGCTGCAATAGGCATTTTTAAAAATTCATCATGTCTTGGAATAGAATCCAGCAATACACAGTATCCCACTACCCCGCAGCTATTTTGTGATTGGAGCCTTTACTGTGATTCTCAAAGCCATTACTTCAATTCATACATGAGTTAAAACACCACACAGAGATACATATAATTTCTGTGGCACTTAAAAATAAATTATAATTGACCACAGGAAAGAAGTGCATGGAAACAAATGTGCAACTCAAATTTTCTGGTAGTTTCATTAGCATAGAAAAGAAGCAGGTAAATTTGTAGGTGGACCAATCTTCAATGGACTGAACTAATCTATATGTTCTCTTACTTTAGAGCCCACACCCCACACACATTCTTAAAGGATTCCAAAGAGACTGGTGGTACTGGTTTATTTATAAAGAAATTTATATCCTACTTTAGACACTGTCTAGTTGGAAACTCCCTTACTTCTTCCCTCCCTTGCTGTTATTTCTGAAGAGAGACTCTTGCTATGGGTCCTCACTAGCTTTATATTACCTATGTAGCTTGAGTTGGCTCAAACTCATTGCTGTCTTTCCAGGCCAGTCTTCCAAGTGCTAGGAGTACAAGTTTGCACCACCATGCCCACCTTATTCAGTAACCTCTTAAACATATTTTCACTGTCCATATCAGACAGGTTTTTGTGGAAACATCTCTCAAGATAATCCTAAAAACACCTATAAATATCTCAGTGTCTATTTGTGCATCATCATCATATAAAATGCTTGTAATAAAATAATCACTTGTTTGTAAAATGGCTACCAAAAAGTGTTAGGGCATTACATTAAATGTAAATACCATGCAGTGGCATTACAAAATTTAATGTAATACTTAAAATGATGTTTTAAGGAAGGCAATATGTTTTTAAGTAACATTGAGTAAAAATGAGCACACCATAAAATTTTATATATGTAGCTATTTTTCATGGGAGTCACACTGTTGTAGTAAGTAATTTTGAAAGTTTATATAACTCAAGAGTTGAAATGCTATGTTTAGATCAGGACTGCTGTAAGTGCTTCAGTGGGAATGTAACACTTAAGGGTTCTAGATATTATAAAATTGAATGGGCATTATCAGCATTTCTCAGAAGACAGCAGTAACATTTATGTTCAGTTAGCATTGTCAGTACATTAGGTAGTTTCTGGACAAAGCATTTTGAGGAAGATGGTTTGCTTGTTGATTCACATGAAGGTCCTGCAGTGTGAAGAAACTATACTCCCAGCTTCACACTAGAGAATATTGGTCTACAACTGTGGGAGAAGCTTCCAAAATCATGGATTATCATGATAAACAAAGCAGACAAAAGAGGGCAATGGAAGTAAATATGATCAGGAGACATTAGACACGTTATTTGTATGATTAATATATTATTTTAAAACTTTAAAAGAAATCAGAGAAACAAACCATCAACTGAACTTCTCCCATCTTTCAAATGGGTATACAACTGACCAACATTCAGTTTTACTCCTAAATTTTTAATTATATTTATTTTTATTTTGTACCTGTGACAGCTTTAAATATCAATCTGACACAACCTAGGACCACCTGGGAAGGAAGTTGTGATGAAGTTTTGCTTAGCTCAGGGTGTCGTATGGGCATCTCTGTGGGAGATTATATTGATTAGATATTAATTGATGTGGGAATACCCAGCCTGACTAAAAGTGAATTCCAGGTTTAGGGCCCTAGGTTATAAAAGAATAAAGAAACCATCTAAGCACTGAAGTATTGGTTTCTCTCTTCTCTTCACTGTGGATGTATGTGAACTTTAAGCTTCTGCTACTATGACCATCAGGTAACAATAAAATGTGATTTGTAATTGTTTTAAGTTAAAATGAATGATTTCTTCTTTAAGTTGCTTTTTGTTAGGATATTTTATCAGAGTGACACAAATGAAATTATCATAGTATATATGGGAGGGTACACCCGTGCCATGACACATGTGTGGAAGTCAGAACACAACTTCTGGGGTTCTGTTCTCTTTAGAATTGCTGAGAAGCACCTTTACCAATTTGTGGACCCATCTTTTTTATACAAAGGGATTAGTAACCTAACACTTTTTTCTACTATGAAATTCTTCATGAGCTACAAATCAATTATTCCCATAGGTTCATACTCAGGCCATCAATTAGAGAAAGGCTCCTTACGTTTCTCACAGTGTATCCCTTCCCAGGTCGAAGGGCAATGACACAAGCTGGGAGCTATGCATTCACCTCCATTTTTACATTTCTGAGGGCAGACTGCTGCAAACACAAAGATAAACAAATTAAAAAATTTTAACTGCTAGCCAAAATTTAACCACAAAAAAAGTAATTTTAAGAAAGAGGGAAATCTTTAAGTCAAGAATAAAAGCTCTGTCCTCAGCAGGGAATGATGGAGCACACCTGTAATCCCTTCATTTTGGGAGGGATTGATGGGAGATGTTATTCTGTAAACATGTTTCTCATACTGGTTAATGAATAAAGCACTGCTGGCCAATAGGAAAGCAAGATAGATGGGGCTAGGAGACTAGGAGGAAAGAGGAAGGAGTTAGGAGGAGTCAGCAAGGAGAGACTGGAGAGAACAGCACGCTGGGCCACCTGGAGAGACCGGAGAGAACAGCACACTGGGCCACCTGGTAAGATGAGCCACGTGGAAATACTTAGATTAGTAATAATGGGTTAATCATTAAGACAGAACTAGCCGAAAAGAAACAAGTAACAGGCCAACAGCCTTATATATCAAATACAGAGTCTCAGCGTGTTATTGGGGGCTGGTGTGACGGTGGGACCGACCAGCAGGGAAAAACCTGCACGTAACATGAAATCCAGCCTCAAATAAAATAAAATCAGAAAACATTTTATTAGTTAACCATAGTCTTGAAAAAAGCCTCACCAGCATGTCTTTCTAAACAACAGCTGAACAAGGAAACAATAGACACGACAAACTGCATGGTGAAATACCAGAGGCCTCAAGTCTACATAAAGAATTATTGTTAACTAAGGAATGCTGAGAGTGAGAAATAGTCTTCCCAGAGAATAGCATACCAATTAATTATCAATACAAAAATGGTCACCCCTGAAAACATACAGAAAAGAAACATTTACACAGACTGAACAGTTTGTATTTAGAAATCATCATCATCTATCTATCTATCTATCTATCTATCTATCTATCTATCTATCTATCTATCTACCTATCTCTATCAGTCAATCTATCTGTCTTACACACACACACACACACACACACACACACACACAGAGAGAGAGAGAGAGAGAGAGAGAGAGAGAGAGAGAGAGAGAGAGAGAGAGCCACTGATAAAACAGGTCATGAGTTTGAAAGAAAGCAAAGACAAACATATGTGAGAGGCAGAAAAAGAAAGAAATAAATGATGTGATTATATGAAAATTTAAAAAACGGGAGTGTGAAGAAAAAGAAAAATTGTGATTTTAATGATCTACAGAACACCATGGTTCATCCTAACTTCTTCCCAATTGTTAGAGTTTTACAGTGTTTTTTCATGTTAAACAATATAGTATAATAGCTGTTATTACAAAAATCATTTTAATTTAATTGGAGATAGAGTTCCAATATGTAGCCTAGCCTAGCCTGAAACTCGCTATATACACCACCTTGAATTCAGAGATTTGCCTGCCTTTGTTCTTAATGTACCACCATACCCAGACTAAATAATTTCATGCAAAGAAAAAAGAAAAAGTTTGAGTGAAGAGAGTTGCCACCATCTCTGCAGCTAATCTGCTGGAATGGATAGAAGCCCCGCCCCCCTCCAGAAAGGGCTGAACTGCTGACTTCAAGTGGAGCTAAGAAATCAGTGACTTCTTCACATCTTCCTCTCAACCTAACACCAGATTATGAGTCTAGACCTGGAGCTTATGCCAGGATATGTATGTGCAAAACTGGAAAACGCTGTACACTCAATATTTCACTCTTTCAAAATTATATCTCCTAAAGCATGAATAGATGTGCAGAAATAAAAGCAAACAAATGAAAACAAAAAGACTCTTCCTTAAATTCTGCTGTGCCTTCACAAAGGTAGACCTTCACACTCTGACAGCCATATTCCTTGTTTTACTTACGTGTGTTACACCATTTCCCAGTCCAACCAGAAGCACAGGAACAAATATTTGGTCCCACACATTTTCCTCCGTTCATGCACATAGGTTCACAGATGCCTTAAGGTTAAAAGAAGAAGGAAAAAAAGACGTGTCAAATAGCAAATATTCAGTTTTTATCTGTAGTATGCAAATATTTTAGTGGTGTCTTACCTTTTTGGCATCTCTTTCCGGTGTACCCACCACGACAGGTGCACACATTATTTCTTATACAGTGGCCACCATTCTTACAGGGAGGGTGACAGACAGCTAAAAGAACACATGACAGTAATGTGTGAACAGTACATATTCAATTATTATATATTGCACATTGCCTCATAGGCTTCTTCTTATCTATGGGGCCCACAAGACAGATGAATGCACTATAAAAATAAAAGATCACAACTGCAAGCCATTGCAGCTGTCCTATCTAAATAATAAAATGCAGAACTCAGAGCCATCAGCCACTAGCAGGTTAACACCATTAAAATGCCTTAGCATTGGAGTCTTCACTATAATCCTGCCTGCTTACATTTCACTTGCTTGCAAAGGAAATCGTGAAATAATTTGGACAGAACCAAGAGAGTGAATCAAAGTTTAGCTCAAAGTTAGAATGTATTTCCTCTAGTACAAATTAGAATGCCTCCCACCATTTGCTGCATTAATTCAGAAAGTCGTTAGGAAATTCTCTAAAATGGCTTCAATCTGGTCAAGTCACGAGTCACATTTATATGACTGGTTCCTGTGAATGCTGGGGAGAAATCTCTTAAACAGTAAGTCTTTTGCTTAGTTGGGATTAGGTGTTAGCTGCTCAGTATACACTTTCCTGGTATTGACCACACAAGAGTATTCATGGTAGGAAACAAACCTGAATGTTTGTCACTTTAATGGGATGATTGTTATTGCTTTGTGTTTCTTCTATATATTAACATTTGATTGCATTTTAATTCTTATCCAGTGCTGAGGATTGGACCAGGACCCTGGTAATGCTAAGCAAGTGCTCTACCACACAACTACATTATAGACCTTAAATACTGGGTTTTCTTTTGTTGTGTGTTTGTTTTGTTTCATTGTACAAGGTAGCTTGCATGGAATTTTTTAAATTTAATTCCTCACTGGATGCACTTCCTCCAACAAAGCCACACTACCTGATAATACCACTTCCTTTTGGGACCATTTTCTTCGAAACCACCACATTCTATTTCCTGACCTCCATAGGCTTGTAGCCATATCATAATGCAGAAATATATTCAGGCTAACTCCAAAAGTCTCCATAGTCTCTAAAGGTCTCAAACTCAGTGCAAAGTCTAAAGTTCAAAGTCTTTTCTGAGATGCATGTAATCTTTTAAGTGTAATCCCATGTAAAACCAAAAAGCAGATCACATACTTGTAACATATAGTGGCACAGTATATATATCAGCTCTCCAAAAGAGAGGAAAAGGAGGATAGTGAGGAAAACTAGACCAAAGCAAGACTGAAAATAAACCAGGCAAACTCCAAGCTGCATTTCCATGTCTGATCCCAAAATGCTCTTCAGATCTCCAACTCATTTCATCTTTTTTGACTGCAACACAAATGTCTCTCTTGTGCTAGTCCCATTCCTTGTTAGCAGCTCTCCTGGACAAGTCACCCATCACTCTGGCATCTCTCACATCTTGGGGCTTCAACTTCTCAGCTTATTTCAAAAGCCTCTCTAGGGGATACCCCTGACACATGCTTTGTCTCAGCAGTTTACCTTAGTCATGAAGGAATATTCCATGGTCCCCATTTTCTATCCTTGATTCTAAAGCCAGAAACATGTGGCTGAAGCTGCCATGTCCTGCTGCATGCTAGGGATGGAACATGGCCCCCTTATTTAATTATCTTCACCAGCTTTCTATTTTCAGTGGTTACCTTCACTGATTACACTTGCATGTCCTGGTCTGTAGACCAGGCTGGCCTCAAACTCAGAGATCTGCCTTCCTCTGTCTCTGAAGTTCTGGGATTAAAAAAAGCATGATCACACTTGGATCAAACTGTTACTTAATTCCTTTTCAAAAGTTGGTAACATGGCTGGGTGAGATATAGCCTTGATGTCACCGCTCACTTACTTTATTGTACTGCTTAATCTGTTTATCTCCTTGAACACAACTCTATTCCACTTCCTGATGCTTCCTTTCTCCAAAAATTGTACATTTTGTATTTTTCCTTACTCAGCTTGCTCCTTTTCATTATATAACTTCATTAGAGTTATCACTAATAACCACATGACACAGTCTACACCAGGCTGTTTTGAGATTTCCTCTGCCAACAGAATTAATTCAAATATCTTCACTTTAGTGCCAGGCATACTCTTTGGACAAGGGCAAAAAGCAGCCACATTCATTGTCAAAATATCGCCAAAATGATCTCTAGGCAGCATACTGAAATTCTTATCCTTTGAAACCTCTTGAGCCAGGCCCCCACAGTTCATCAGAACACACTCTACTATGTTCCTACCAGTATGGTCCATTAAACAGTGCTTAAAGCATCCCACTGCTTTCCTAATACAAATTGTAAATTCCAAATTATTCCAAACAAAAGTATGGTCAGGCCTATCACAGCAACACCCAATCTTCTATCTTACTTAGGGATTTCATTGCTTTGAAGGGACACTATGACCACAGCAATTATTTTAAAGGACAACATTTCATTTGGGCCAAGCTCACAGTTCAGAGGTTTTGTACATTATCATCAAGGAAGATGGCATACAGGAAGACATGGTGCTGGAGAAAGAGCTGAGAGTTCCACATGCTGATTCTCAGACAACAGAAAGTGAACTGTGACACTGGGCATGGCTTGAGCATATATGAGACTTCAAAGACCATCTCTGCAGTGACATGCTTCCTCCAACAAGGTCACACAAACTCCAATAAAGCCATACCTCCTAATACTGCCATTTCCAATGAGGGCCATTTTCATTTAAACTACCATACTGGATGTCAGATTACGAAGGGAATTTTAGTTTGTTTTAAAAATGAACTTCAAACAAATGAGTTTTGGTAAAAAGACCTGTGTAAACTACCACTATGTATTAGATCACCTTTGATAACTGCTTTCTTCATTTCCAACCCCTCTAAATACATAATTGACATTAAGATGATTTATAACTGAAAACAGCATTTTAACTATAAAACTTGCAACTAGACATTTTAATGAATAGACAGCTTGTACTGCTTCAGATTGACTCTCTTCTGGTTCATGCTTAGTCTACTTTTGTTTGTGTGTGTGTGTGTGTGTGTGTGTGTGTGTGTGTGTGTGTGTATGTGTATGTGTATAGGTGTGTGTGTATGTATATGTGTGTATCTCTGTGTGTATGTGTAGATGTGTGTGTATATGTGTGTGGGGGGGTGCATGTGTGTAGGTATGTGTATGTGTGTGTGCATGTATTTACATGTGTGTATAGATGTGTGTGTATGTATGCATGTATAGATGTATGTACTTGTGTAAATATGTGTGTGTGTATGTGTGTGTGTGTGTGTGTGTGTGTGTGTGTGTGTGTGTGTGATATGTATGTGTCCTAAGGGGCATGAAGATCAGAGAAAACATATTTCGGGAGGCAGTTCTCTC
Organism: Cricetiscus sungorus; assembly: GCA_030556225.1. Lineage (NCBI taxonomy): Eukaryota > Metazoa > Chordata > Mammalia > Rodentia > Cricetidae > Cricetiscus > Cricetiscus sungorus. The sequence goes on from JANBXA010000253.1 coordinate 14,389,433, forward strand.
CTTCCTTTGTGTAGATTATGCAAATTGAACTCTGTTGTGAGACTGGATAGCAAACACCTGCACCCTCAAATTCATCTCATCAGTCCTACTGATAGATTTTTTTTTTCTAAATATGTATCTAACATAATTTGTTAGTCAGGGAAAAGAAATTTGTACATCTGTGGTGGTTTGAATAAGATGGCTCCCAGAGACTCATATATTTAAATAATTCACCACCAGGGAGTGGAACTCTTTGATCAGATTAGAAGGATTAGGAGGTGTGGCCTAATACTTAGAAGTATTTCAAAACCTTATGCTAGCCCCCATTCCCTCTCTCGCCCTGTGGATCAAGATGTAGCTCTTAATGCCTTCTTAAGTACCATGTCTGCCTATGAGCCCACATACTCCATGCTATGAAGGTAATTGACTGACCTATGCTTCTGTAAGCAAACCCCAGTTAAATACCTTCTTTCAAAAAGTTGGCTTGGTCATTGTGTCTCTTCACATCAATAGATAAGTGACTAAGGCAACATCTCTCAAGCCATATATTTGAAGCCAGAAAATATTTTTTTGTGATATTTGCACCTTAATTTCTTTCTCTTTTAAAATTCTATAGTGTGTATGTCAATCATATTTATTTTTAAACCATATTCTGTCTAATTTGTTTCAGTTGCCCTCATTGTGTTAGCTATGTTCCCATCCACCCACATGCTCAGTCTCATGTGGGGATACAATCACATTACATCAAGCATGACAGCCTTGAAATCTGAGCCCTTACAGAAGACTTACAGGGGATTTCTAAGGTTCCAACCAGCTCTGCTGAAAATAACTAGTTTCAAATCCTGATTTCATTTCAAAAACAAGTTATTTCCCAGTCCCTTAAAACAAGGCACATGCTAGTTTTGTTCAACTTCATAGATTAGAGATCATATCCTTTACTCAGTAGTAGCACGCATTATGGGGAGGGGTATTTTTCTTACAGGCCTACCCTGTTGCCCATTACTTGGTACTGTGTGCTTGTCACTTCTCCTTTACTTCCTCTGCTCAAAACCACACTTATAGCTCTTTAGTATACATTCCATCATAATCCCTTGGTTTTCAACGTTTATCTTAACTTACTCCTCTTTCTGTTTCACAAACTGATTCCTCAGAGGAAATTGAATAAAAGGAACTCTTTCCATATGCCCATCTCTCTAGTGTTTAAGTGATATTTTCTTCTTTGTTCCAGTTTTATCCTATGAACCTGTGTCAACTGCCCAACCAAAGAGAGGTGATCATAAACCATACCATATAGCATAATGTCATTAGGAATCATTTTATTGCAGCATTCCTTTAGCAGAACAGTAGTATTTGTTTTTTCTCCTAGGTCCCTGACACATCTCATCTCCAATTCCTGACCACCTAAGTAGTATCACGGTTCTGCTATACTCATGGATCCCTGTCATACTTAACCATTATCAGACAGTGCTCTTACTGCAGTAGATGGGAACAAACACCGAGAGCCACAGCTTGGCAATGGGCAAAGAAATCTTGGAACACGATGTTTTAATTTGATATTTCACAAATCTCTCTATTCAGGGCTCAGGGAACCCACTGGAAAGGAGACGGAAAGTTCATAAAAGCAAGAGGGGATAAAGAACATCAAGGAAATAAGGCCTTCTAAACATAGTATGATTGATGCACATACAAACTCAAAGAACCAATAGCAGCATGCACAGGGTCTGCAAAGGTCTAATACAGATGGAGTTCTTGATTTGAGAGGGGAAATAGACAAGCCTCCCCTTTCCTAACCCAGAAGCTATCTCCAATGATAACAACCTGCAAAGGGAAAATTAATGAGGCTTTTTTGTGTGTGTTTGTGTTTTGGTTTCTGTTTTGTGGAGTCTCACTGGGTATACAAACTGTTCTTAAGAGCAGGCCCAATGCCCAGCAGTACATGGCCAACACAGAATTAACCCAAAGGCATCTTTGGAGGTTCTTTGTCACCCAGTGTTTTATCAGGGCATTTTGTTTTCTTTCTTTCCTTTTATGGGATTTCTGTGTGTGTCTGCTTCTGTATGTGTTTCCTGTGCTTTTGTTGTTGCTGTTGTTTTCTGTCATATTGCAGTATATTTTTATTTTTTATTATTTTAGATACCTGTTGTTTGTTTTCTAATAAGAGAAAGAAGTAGTGGAAATTTGTATGAGAGGGGAAGTGGAGAGGACTAAGGAGGAGATAAGGGAAAGCAAACAAAACTAAAATCAGAATATATTTATGAAAAAATATTTTCTACAAAAATAAATCAAATTGTATCACATAAAAGTATTAATTTTATAAATTTAACATGTTCAAACATGTTCAAAGATAAATTTGGCATAATTTTAAGAATAAAAATACAGGAAATGTTTTGTGCATTTAATTTACTGGTATTTGTTCCTAGTTTCTATATAAGCTCATGAGTAAGACATTTTTATTAGGAGAGAGTAGGGGGAATCTTTAAGGCAGTGGTTCTCAACCTGTGGATCATGAACCTCTTTGGTGTCAAATGACCCTTTTACAAGGGTAGTATATCAGATATTTACATTACAATCCATAACAGTAACAAAATTATAGTCATGAAGTAGCAATAAAAATAATTTTATGGTAAGGGGATCATTACAATATAAGGAACTATACTAAATTGTCTCAGCATTAGGAAGGCTAAGAAATACTACTCTGTAGGGTATGGGGAAAGGTATTAAAACAAGGTGCAGAAAAGAAAAATTATCCTTGATTCTCCACATCATCTTGTGTAGAGTTCTACACAGATGCACTTCACAAGTGTTTATAATGAACTTAAAGTCAAGAAAGATCATAGGAAAATATTAGACATCAGATAAAACATCTCAAAAATTATTGGATTGAAAGCAATAGAAACAGCACCATTCATTATAAACTGGACAAGCATCTTGTCTTGACAAAACTTTCACAGACAATACCCATGCTAATAACCTCATATATGTTGACTGGCAGCTCTAGTACATTTGTATTAGTTGGCTTTTGTGGCCATATCAACCTAATCAAAAACAAAGGGGGAACATAATCTTTTCCCATCTGAAACTGGCACATGTTTCTGCATGGCTCACTTTCCTATTTTGTATTCCTAGTTTTCCAGTGACCTTTTTTACTGACTCAGAAATAATACTTACCGTTCTGGCACTGTACACCAAAGAATCCATCAGGACAGAGGCAAGTGTTTGGCTTATAACAGGAGCCACCATTGAGGCAAACAGGATCACACAGAGCTAATGAACAACAAGAAGAAAGTAAATCACAAAGTGCTGTTATTTTAAGACTGAATGTGGCACATATGTACAGAAGAAAGCACAGTGGTATATATTTAACTAAAGTAAAAATACCCTATAATTTAGACTTCAACAAACAAAATGATACAAAATAACTTTGTTATTGCTTTGAAGATATTTTCATTTGTTGTATTAATAATAAAGTAAGACTTTGAAGTGAGTGTCATTAAAATTCAGAATGCTTTCTGTGATAATCATGGACTCGGGTAGGGCAACTCAACTCAACAGCACTGACAGATGGATGAAGCTATGCATATACCTTTGTCCCTTTGTAAATAAATCATGGCCACTTTACACAAGCCCCTCCATGATCAAAATATCTGATACTCCATCACCTTTTTTTTTTTTTTTGCTTTCATTGTACTTCTAATTCCATTTTCAGCCTAGATTTTATCGAGTCTCCAAGGTATACTGCTGATAGTGTTCTTTCAAATCCAACTTGCTGAAATTAATTGATGTCTTCATGTCTTATGATGATGTCTTATTATTTCCAATCATAAACAACATGATTCACAGTCTTATATAAAAGAAATAATTGTCATTCCCTACGGAGGGATACTCTCAGCCTAGATACATGGGTCCTGCCCCAAATGATGTGACAGACTTTGATGATTCCCCATCAGAGGCCTGACTCTCCCTGGGGAGTGAATAGGGCAGCCAGAATGGGGGATTGGTATGGGGAATGAGGGCTGGGGCAGGAGGGAGAGGGAACTGGAATTGGTATGTAAAATAAGATTGTTTTTAATTTAAATAAAAATAATTTCATTCAATGTCTTTTTCACTAATGATATGAAACTTGAAATAAGGAAAAGCATAAATTAATCTTTGTTTTCCTTTGCAACAGGCTTCATTTATAACCAGCATATTCTAAATGGTGGGTAAATTTTCACTGAGAAATCATTAGATCACCATAAATTAGAATAAACAGACCAACTGTGAATATTTTTGCTAAGGAAGCATGTCTTCCACTAATAAATAAATTAATTGATGTGATAGCTATGCTTAACATCTAGAATTGAGTGGATGTTTGATAAAGTAGGATGTCTATGTCCTGATTAGAAAAAGAGAAAAAATTTTAAATGGAAAAATTGCAACAAAGACAGATGTTCTGTGCCCATATCAGGTAGGCAAATGATGGAAATACAAAGGCAAGACAGTACTGATTAGAAAACATAATGTGTAAGGCAGAATATGGTTCCAGATAAGAGAAAAACATGAAGACAAAAGGCAAGAATTTTTAAAATGTATTATACATAACCACCTCATATCTTTCTTGTCAGCTCAGTTTTGTTTATTTTAGTGTGACTCTCTGAAATACTAGAAGTTTCTTTTTGTGGATACATATATTGTGCAAAGTTCTGATTTTTACCTGTACTACAGGTGGGTCCATTCCAGCCAGATTTACACTGGCAAATATCTGGGGCAACACATTCACCTCCATTTTCACAGTGCCTGTTACAGACCACTAAGATTACAGAAGAAAGACAAAAGAAAAGAAAGTCAAATTTAGCTTGCAACTGCCAAATACTTTTAGTAATAAATTTGACCACCGAGAAAGAGCAGGATGATGCATACTCTGGCTTAGATGCACTCCAGTTCTCATGTTTGGCTATTTTCTTACAGATAGAGATAGAGAACGTAGAAAATTATTAGCACTGAATGAGAATTACTTATTTAGGGAAATTGTTGGTAACTAGTGAAAATAATTAAAGATAAATCAAATCAAATAAACTTACATGCAAATTATTAAGTCTGATCTTCACTTATTGTAAAGAATAAGTGGCTATTCAGAACAAACGTCTATATCCATTTTTTCTTGAGACCGGGTTTCACTATATGTAACTCAGACTACCTCTCCACTTATGATACTCCTCTCTCAGCCTCCCACTAACAGGTTAGCAACCATGCCCATCCGAACTTCTCCACCTCATTTCTGAGCACTCCTGGTTTCTTTAAGTGTATCAGCTCTTTTTAGGGTTCAGTTTGTTTCATTTATCATTAAAACCATCAGTAAACTCACCAAAGGAAAATTTTGTTATAGCAGACTGCAAGAGAGCATTACTTACATGTTTCACACCTTGGTCCTACAAACCCATAAGCACAAGTGCAGAGATTGCCAGGCAAGCATGTGCCCCCATGTTCGCAAGGAGGGCTACAGTGTTCTGCAGACACAGATATTATTTAGTCAGGTTTTAACAGTCAGTGTACATGCATATATATAGAACTACTACAATAAAGCCCCCCATTATAAGAACAATTCAGTCGCAAGGAATATGACAGCATCTTCTTGCCTTACAGACATTTCATGTACAAGGTGCCCAGACATGCATCCAGGCAAAACACCCATACAGTTATATCTCTAAAATGAATTATTCTTAATGAATAGTTTTAAAACTGTGAGCTTTTATCCAAGCATTGATGAGTACTCATTAGCATAGACACAGTAAGAAAATTATCTTGTAAAGTGTTTTCAAGAAAATCACACTATATTTAGTCCCATATTTGAGATTTTAATTGGAATTATCACCTTCATTGCAGGTTGCTCCACCATGGCCTGGAGGACATTCACAGATGTTAGGCTTAATGCATTTTCCATGTTTCTTGCAAACAGGGTGACAGATGGCTACATAAAAATAAAGCCCATGGCTTAGAAATATTGATTATCAAAAAAATTTATTATACAAACTAATGAATCATGTACCTACCAGTTTGGCAGTTGGAACCAGTGTAGCCAGGTTTACATTTACATATGTTTGGGGCAACACATTCCCTGTTTCTTCCACATGAGTGTCTACAAAATGCTGCAAAAATCAAGGAAGAAATGTCTGAATTATAGATAATATATATATACATTATATCAAAAATAGTTTTTTAAAATTTTCTAATGTGAACATTCTAATGAAATATTAATTTACAGCTACTATATTTAATTATAACTATTTTGCTTATACTGGTTTCATGATTACAATAATTGAGAAAAATACACTGTGTGGCAAGCATTCCAATAGCACTAGCTCACAGCGTAGGAAGCAGCCAGCCAGGAGTTCATGTTGCAGAATATGATGGAGACTCAGAAGCTGTACAGCTAAATGTTGATGATACAACACTGATGGTCAGAATGCCAAAGAGCATTGGTTCTAGGAAGCCCAGTTATTGGGGCTGGATTCCTTAAGCATATTTCAGTGGGCATGTAACACTTCTCATGTAACCATATACCAAGAAGTATTGAAATGTTTGTTTGTCTCAAATCAAAATGAATACTAACAATAAAAGTAACAAAGAAATGACAGAAACAATGACAAAACACCTAAGAATTAGTTTCTCAGCAGACTGAACCAAAAATTTATTTGTATTAAGCAAAAACAATGACTATATAGAACAAAGATATAAACAGTACTTGTAAAATTGAAATGACAGAAAAATTGTTTACATGTCAAAAACATTTAAGGAATTACAGAAAAATCACAGTTTGTTAGAACCAGTCATTGAGGTGTTAACTGCCAACTGTGGACCCAAACAACTAGGCCACAATACCCATCAAGTTTGTATTCACAGCTGTGACTCATCTCTTTAGCGGCTTGATGCCAGACAACCAGACTTACAGAGCTCTGCTCTCTCATCTGTACACACGGGAAACAACATGAAGTATGTGATGGTTAAAATAGAACGTTGTTATGGAACGTAGAATAGAGCAGGCATTGCTGTTCTAATAATACTTATATAGTAAGGATATTTTGTAACAGTAGCAGTATTTTTAAACGAGCATTTCAGAAAACCCACTTTTTCCAAAATGTATTAAATGAAACAAAATGAATAGAAATTAGAAGTGCTATCTTTTCACTCTATGTGCTGAAATTTTTCACTGTACCTCTACAGTTGATTCCATCTCCATAGTACCCAATGGGGCAGCGTCCACACTTGGAGTGACCATCTATGCTTGGCACACAGGAAACACCAGGGAAACAAGATGATTCTGTGCAATATGATGTTTTGCTTGATTCAAACTTCTCTGGCAATATAGTGATTTCTTCAGTGTTCAGTGATGTAAACTCATGCTGAGTGAAACCTTGCAAAGGTAGGCTAATTGAAGCATCATGTCCTCCTGTCTCTGTTTGAACAGTGCTCAGCACATCATCTCTTGTTTGCCCAAAATGACTGTTATGATTGATGGTTAAAGGAGTACCAGTGTGTGAAGGAATTTCTAGCCCCTTGAGTGTAATATTTGTACTGAGAATGTGATCTGCATGGTCATAAGTTGGTGTCTGATGAGAAACACCATTCTTTGTACTATCCATTTGAGTTGTAACTGATTTTATTGTAAAGTGAGAGGTGCCTATTGAGTGTGAGAACTCACTGAAAATTGTTGCTGGACTCTGAGTAAAGGTTGGCATTGATAGTAAACGCTCATTTGATGGTGACTGGAAACTCAAGTCTAAACAAAAAAAATAAAAATGAATAGAAATTTCATCAGAATGTTTATTACTATTGTATGATTCCACAATTTGGTGCCAAGTCATTCATTCATTTATGTGTGGCTTATAACATGGAAGATTAAGAATCATAAAGTAAGGAAAAGTCATCATAGTGTTCCAACCTTCAAGGGTGGTGTGACCTATTTGAATACACAAGGTAACACAGAAAGTAAGCTCGTGTGAATCGTCATGAATAAGCGTCCCTGAAATTGTTTATTTTTCTATAATACATATACCCAAGGATTCAGGAGATTAGCATTGATAAGAATATATTTCAAGTTGCATTTATATAATCCTTATATCACAATTTGTTAGTCTTAGGAAACACATATGAGAAGTACTCTTGAAGCAAGACCATAATCTACTGGGGACATTTCCATCTATTTGCCTAACAGATTTTATGTTTTTGGAAGTTTTCCATCCTCTTCTTCAATGACACCTTTATCGGCCCTCATGAGAACCATAGTTTTTGTATTAACACCCTTTAAAATCTGTTTCATCTGTAAATCAGTACATGAAGCATATCCAAGTCAAACTTGCAAACTAAACCCAATGAATTGTAGAATTCATAAGTGACTTCAATTAAGTCTTTGCAAATTAGATCAAAGATACAGTTACAATATTCTTTTGTTCCCCCACTAAATCCTCCGAGGTAGAATGATCTGTGTGCCTTAAAATTAATCTATAAAAGTGTAAATCCTAAGCATGAATGTGTTTGGAGAGAGGGTCCTTGGAAAAGAAATTCTGGTTGTGTAAGGTGAGAATAGTTAATCTCTGATTTAAGAAATAGTCATCCCCAAAAGAGGAGGAGGTGCCAGGAAAGCCCATGAATCCCAAGAAGCAGGCCCAATGATGGCATGGCTGTCTACCAGCCAAGAAGAAAATTTCCCTGAAGCTAACCAAACTAGGTCCGTGCTCTTGAACTTCCAGGTGCTAGAATTAGAGATATAAAAGAAAAAACCAGTATATTTTGTGCTGCATTATACAGTCCTTACCTTTCTATAAAATAAAAATACCCCAGGGATAATTCAGTCTTATGGAAAAAAATGGGAGGTTGGTACTGAGTTTTGCACTTGTTACCTCGACAGACAGGCCCATTAAATTGTACTGCAAATATAGTTCCTTAATTCTGTTTTTTAGAACTCACTTTTAAAATATTGGTGCCCCTTAGTTCCTTTTGTCCCCTTTCCTCTAAAATCTGTCTCCTTGGATAATAATCATGAGTTGTATCTGTAACTCAGTCTAATGGAAGATGTCACTCTGTAAATATTTTTCTCATATTGATTAATGAATAAAGCCCTGCTGGCCAATAGGAGAGCAAGATAGACAGAACTAGGAGACAAGGAAGATTCAAGAATAGGTAGTAGGAGATTCAACATGTAGGACTGACTGAGCAGAACTCTGGACCCTCTCTCTGGTAAGCCAAGATCACGTGGAAACACTTAAATTAATAGAAATGGGTTAATATTTAAGACAGAGCTAGCCAATAGGAAACACTAGTAACAGGCCAACAGTTTTATATCTAATACAGCATCTCTGTGTGTTATTTGGGGCTGGTGCAGCTGTGGGACCAGGCCTGGTGCGTGGGGGAGGACAACTTGTAACAGTCTCTCCTTATTCAGACTCAATCCCTGATTTTTAAGTTCTTTCATTGTCTTTCCTGGGAGGAATGATGCTCTGCATAGTACTCTTGTGTGGTCATCAGGCACTGCTATCAAAATATACAAAACATCTTTTAGGTGCCATGGAGCTCCTAATTACATTTCTTTCTACCATGGGATGATCTATTAAGTGTGAGGATATATTTGATATTCTTCTGTATCCTGTACATCTAGTTCTACATGCAACATGATGCGTATATACTGAAGTAACATGTAAATAGAAAAAAAATGCAATTGAGTAACCCAAATTAGATAAATGTAGCACAAAGCATAGCAGCAAGCTTTTACCATGGCATATGTTCCCATCACCATGAAATCCTTTTGGACACGAGCCACATTGATAAGAACCAAAGATATTGATGCATTCCACACCCGGGAAACACGGCCAGGATTCACACTCATCAACATCTTTCTCACAGTTCTTGCCTACAGGAAACACAGACCAACAGTTCTAATTATTTAATTTGAAACACATCATATGTCTGAGATTCCATTGTTTGCCTGTTTATGCTCCTGTTTCAGTCTGTTGAAATTTTAGCAAGAGCTTGGTATGTAGACTTGGCTGGCCTGTTACTATCTATGTAAAGCTGTATCTCAGGTTAACCTAAAATGTGTGATACTCCTGCCTCTTCAGTTCTGGGATTATAAGCACATGCCATCACACCTGCAGGTTCCCCTACTCTTCATTTAGCAAATCAAAACCTCTTCTGAGGAAATAATTTACTCCTTATTAAAATTATTTATTTAAATTATTAAAATTATATATCTTTTAATAGTAAACTCAAGTCTTCACACACACAAATTTGTTGTTCTAAAATATATGTGTCAGGGAAATACTTTTAGAAATGTTCCAGGTAGAACATTTTATTTTTATTTTTTTTATCATTATGAAGAGCCAGGTAGGAGACCATCAGTTGCTTAGCATAAGTAAAATAAGCATATCTGTCTCAAGAAAGTGTCAACTAAAAATTGATGTATTACAGTATATAACATATAACTATATACTATAAAACTACAGAATTTGTACTTTTCTTTAAATACTCTATCTTTTGGAACATTGCTTGCTTAGACCAAGAATAACTTGTTCAATCAAATTACTCACTCTGAAAATTTTAAATTTTACATATTAAAAATTCAAGTTTTTCTCTTATTTTGAGATTATATAGTGCCCTTTGATAAGCTTAACACCTTATTTAGATGAATATATTCATATTATGACTAGACAATAGCCCTTCTTATACACATATTCCTGAGGCAATCAATATTTGAACATTTTCAAATATAGTCTGTAACATAATACACAAAAGTTATCTAACTGATAACTAACTGATAATTTTAAAACAATAAAAATATTAAAAGAAGAGTAAATATTCTGCTTTGTTCATATATTTTCAAACTGATATATTAGTTAAGTCAGATCAATAATTAATCTAATCAATACATCTATATAAACAAAGAACTATTTATATAAGATCATTGAATATTTGATTAAAAAAAAACTTAAAATTTTCACATTCTTAATTATGGAACCTGACATTTTAGGACAAGTAATGAATGAGTGAATATGCTAGCATTTCTTTTGTTTCCAACTCTGATTTAACCCAAGATATCTCTAAGTTAAAACGTTATTATGAAGCATTTCTTATGTGATAATATTTGTATTATCCATGAAATAATTTTTATTATGATATATATATATATTTAATATATATTCTTTTTAACAAAATAAAATACAAGATAGGACAAAAATCACCACATCAAAATTTGACAAGGGAAACCAACAGGAGGAATATAGGAATCAGAGACCCATTCATTCACATATTCAGAAGTCCCATAAAAATGCTAAATTGAAAGCATAATATACATCCAGTTCCAGTGCAGACTAGTATAGCTTTTATGTTTTCAGCTTCAGTCTCTCTCTTCAGTTTATATGAGCATTGTTCAGGTGATCCCAATCCCTCTGGTTCCCACACTCCTTCTGCCTATTTGTCCACAAGGATACCTGACCTATATTATCTTTAAATATCAATACACTTAAATGTATTTTATTTGCAAAATAGATGTAGAAAATGCCTATAAGCATGCAATAAAGTTTTCTTGATTGCAGTTAGATTTACAAATTAGACAAAATTGAAAGACTATATGAAAGCAATAGCATATGAACATAATTAAAAATACATTATAATTAAACAATTAAAATATTCAAGATATAAGTAGTGTGTGTGTGTCTGTGATATATTTTGCCAGACTTTTAAAAACATGCATCAAAATCTTAAGAACCTAAATTTGCATAGTTCCACAAATAATATTCCAAGAAGCTTTCCCTTCTAATTTATTCACATTTTCATTTGGTTCATAATGAACCTATACTGACCTGTGAGCTCAGGAGGACAGTCACAAGAATAAGTGTTTAAGCCTCTAATACACGTGCCAATGCCACAAGGGTTTGACTGGCATCCACTGGCATCAACTTCACAAAGACTGCCATGGAAACCAGGCAAACAGACACAAAGGTACGCTCCACTTCCTGAAGGAAATCTCCTGTCAGATACACATGAACCACCATTCATGCAGTCACAAGACTTCACAGTCACCTGAAAAAGACAAACAATAAATGCCTTATTTTTTAAATAGTGTTATGTTTAGTTAATGCCCCATTAAATCTTGACAGGCATGACATGAGGGCTTATGTACATGTACAACAAAATAAAAATCATATATCTTTACAAATTGCTAATTTAAAATTATTACATCTACTCTTAAGGGCACAACTAAAATATATGTGCCAGGGGAATACTTTTAAAAAATGTTCCAGGTAGAAAATTTTATTTTTATTTTCTAATTTTTAAAACAGATTTTATTTGGTTCAGAGTGGCCTTTGATATATAGTCCTCCTTCCTCAGCTTTCCAAGTACAGATATTTTAGGTATGTAACCCTCGTAGATGAAATGATAGAATGATCAATTTCTATAATGCAAACAGAACATTAGAAAACAAACTAAAAAAATGTTGAAAATAGGCAGCACCCATGTATCCCCAATGAAAGAGCAGAACATAACTTCTGTTTCCAGGCTAATATGACCAAACACAATTACCTTTCATCACATCTGCCTGTGTGAAAACATACATGGCAAACTTCAAACACACATGCACATCTCAAAGAGTTTACAAGAATTCACACCTTATGACTGACATACTACATATATCAATAAAGAAAAATTGTCAACTAGTTCCTTTATGTCTTCTTCCTATATTTTTGGTTTCTAATTCAGCATCCAAGAGTCTTTCATTTGATGGAAAAGGCATAATTATCTATCATATTTTAGTTAGAACTCCCATGGGAGTAGAAATGAGTCTATCCTTGTCTATCAAGTACAGAGAACAATGTCAGCTATCCGTTTAGACCGATGATTAAAAAGTACTCTAAGGTGCTATGTTGCTACAAGCAACAGCCAAAGATGCAACATTAATGATTTCATTGTTCTTTGACATTAAGACAAAGTCTTGTGCTTGAATTAGAAATCAAGTGGTTGCATTTAGGAAAGAGCCGGTGGCATGAATATAAGTACAACTACAACCTCCATTGTGACTGTAGTTTCAGCCTCGCAGTCATCCCTAAGTCGGAGAGTGAATCTCTGAGGGCTCAGTGACTCTGTTTTCCATGTAAGAAGTCCTTCAGGAGAAACACCTGCTCCATCAGGACCAGAATCCAGTGTAAAATGTATCTTAGAACCTTCCGGATCCCAGGTCATGAACTGGTATTCAAAGTCTTCTCCATAAAATGTCTGTAATTTGTCTTGCAGTGCTTGAATCATGGGGGGCTGGTTGTCTGTAACAGAGAAAATAGGAAGGGATAGAGACATGATCCTGATGGTTCCCACGGGGACAAGAGTCTAATAAAGACTTAACTCTATTTGAAGTTCTATTAGCTGCTTTGTTGTTGTTGTTGCTATCTAAATGTTACTCCATTCTGTGTAAATGTAAACATAATTGGAAGGTTCAAGGTCAGTTTTGTGGAGCAAATCTGTAAAGACTTTGTATACTGCATGAAACATCCAGGTAGCTTTGCACTCTTTGGGTTGGAGACACTCCTCTTTTATCTTATATAACTTTGTGTTGACCATTCCACTTCCTGGGGATCTCAGGTACTCCTGGATGCTCTATCTTGTGCACTCGCTCTTTCAGCTCATGTTCTCCCTTGGCACCTCCCATTACTTCCTGTGATTATACCCCCCATCCAAATCCTTAAGGTTTCTTTATTCTACATACTTTCCTACTTGTAACAATCTGGAGCGAACAGTCAGACCAAACTCCTGTTCCTATGAGTCTCTTCCAGTGGGCACACTTACTCCCTAGTGAAGCTGTGCTAGGAATAGTGAATGTTACTTTCACATGTAGAAAGCATTACAAAATATAGTTTATGCTGTCTTATATTTTGATATGTGCACTTTCCTCACCTGCTAGTTACAGGTAAGTAAGAAAACCAACCTCACTATGGCATCTGGGTTGCAAGCACATTATGTGTACATGGGATGTAGGAATGTCAAGATATCCCAGTCCCTGCTCACTGTCTATTCGTGTACACCTTCAAAATCAGCCTCACTACTGATCCTATTTCCCTCATCCTCCCCATAAGGCTTATTTTAAGACTTCTTACATCATTGAACACTATGGCTTATTTATAAACTTGTCATACTAGAGTCATTAAAAGAGACTCCAACTCAGAAGGTAGTTTCTTTATCTCTTTCGCCATTTTCTCCTCAAATTTTCATCAGCTTTATTCTGCCTAATATTCTGTAAATATTGTTCTGTAACATTGTAAATAAGTCATGAATATGGCATCATATAACAAAGAAATGGAGTTTACATACGCAATAATATGTATAATATCACAAACTACTGTATAAATATAAAGTTTTGTTACTTATAGAAAAAGTTATATAGTCTCTGAGAATTATGTCTTGCTCTATCTTACTTACTAATCCATGTAGCTGATAACACCTGATCACCACACAAGGAATAAAGTCAGACACTAGTACAAAATTACCATAGTACTTTTGAAGAACTTGTGAAGTAAAGAAATTATGTCATATGATCACAATTTGTGCTAGCATTTGAATGGAACAGTATATGCTAAATTTATCTGTATATGGAATTATATTAATAGCATCACAGAAGAACACTGAAAAGAACTTTATAAAATACTGAGTCTAAATGGCTTAAATAACAAATGATAAATTAATGTCTGTTGAAGCTGAAATAGCTGAATTTTTTGTCATGAAACTGAACAAAGTGAAGTTAGACTTAGAAAATGTTGTGAATTAAGAATTCCTACTTCTCTCTTCCATGAAAAATTCAAATACTGTTTCACTATTAAATGTTAAAATATATACCTTACAATCTATTACAGTATAATATAAATTACACATAATAATGTATCACAACATTAGACTTAATTCTAAGAAATACATTGTTAATCAGTTTTATTATGATATCATCATGTAGTGTATAGTCACAAGATAAGACAGCCATAAAATTATTTGGTAATATAAGCATATGCAAAGCCTATTGCTAACCAAAATGTTATTTGGTGCATGGTATCATGTATAAAACCATGCTCCTGTCTTTTTTTTCCTGAAGCAAAGAAATTTATAAAGTATTAAAAGACCCTGAATTACACGCATTGTTCATCCATCTAAGATACATTAGTATAAGTTTTGGCTTAAAAGCATGTTAAAATTTTGTATAAAAATAGTTTAATTAGTAAAGAAGAACTTACTGTCTAAAAATGACCAAGTAGAGTTTGATATTTGGGGTCTACAAATCAAACAAGAGCTGGTAGGGTTTTTATTGCCTTCAGTGTAGCAGAGACCATCAATGACACAAACATTTTCCTAGTGTTTGAAAAAAAAGAAAACATCAATAATATATTCTATGCCTAATACATAGGAACTAGAAACAGAAAGAGCAGCATATATACTTGGATTTGGAAAGAGTTCCATAAACTCATTATACATACCTCTTTGAAAACAGACTATTCATAGTATGTAAAAAGAACTGATTACTTGGAGGAATAAGAAAATGCAGGTAAATCATGAAATAATATTATATGGCTTGTGAATAACAGTGAGGATAGCCACCATTTTTGTCTGTCAGCTCCTCCTGGCAGTGGTTTATTGATAAAATGGCATTTTCCTGTACATCTGAAAGGAGGGCATTTATTTATAGTTACCTTCTATTTCCCTTTGTAGCCTTCTCTGTCCTTTGAATTTCACTGCTAGCCCAGATTCACAGCATATTTGCCTTCACTGCGTAATAGATACAGTTACAAGTCATCCGTGAAAGTGATGCTGCCACAAGAAGAAAGCAGTGGGGTGCAATAGTCCCTTAACTTCCTCAAAAGATTCATCTTTATTTACCATTTTTGCTCATTTGGTAACAACTCTATTGATACCATTTACAACGCTACAAGATAGAACAAATGGCTGAGAGATCGTGACCACCTTGAAAGTCATCATTGAAAGTGCATTTAAATGACCAGAAACAAAATATTCTAGATAAAATTTAAAAAACCAAACTCACTTTTCTACAACTAAAATTTCTTGTTGATATAATCTGAATGCTTATCTCAAGAAAAAATAAGAGTACAAATTGTTATTTTCATATGTTTGGATACTAGTTTTATGTTCTTTGATTTAGAAGAGTAGAATGATATTCAGTCCAGAGTGTTTATCAAGTCATCAGTTTTCATGTGACAAAGTCCTCTAGGTAACCAAATAAAAAAGAAAAAACAGAAAACAAAGAAAAACAACTTTTAGTAAAAGCACTGGATACATTTTATTGACCCCTTTCAAATACAAGCCATTTGCTACAAAAAGGACCAGCTAATCACAATGACAAATGTTATTGAAAAAAATATTCTACAGAAGAAGCAGTGTATATAGGACATCATGAGTGAAAGATTTGATATGATTTTCCTTCACTGATTCTTTAGGAGGGGTACAGAGAAGAAGTGTTGGCTGGCATGTAGCCCAGGTTTTCCTCCATGATGGTACAACCTTAAACTATTGATCTTCCTGCCTCCATCTCCCAAGTGATAGAATTTTAGCTATTTGCTGCATTTACTCTTTCAGTGTTTCAGAGAGAAAAATATTCTGTCACTTTAACAGGAGTTAGAAGAAGATGATTAATTTGAATTAGACTAACACAAATGTGAGGTAAGAATTTGTCCATCTCATTCTAGCATAATATTGGAAAAGTACAATAATATGCCAAAGACGAACATATGTATTATATGTTATGAAAATATGGTACATACCTTCATAATGCATGAGTCAATTTCATAGGGACCACAAACATGACAAGTTCCATCATATATGGTCATTATCTTGGAATTACTGAATGCATAACCATCATTAGATACCTGTAAGACACAGCACAGTTTTACCTTTTGATTATTTCTTTCAAATATTGCCTCATCAATTCACTATGAAATTTTGTTTATGCATAAAATGATATCTTTTATTTGTTACCTTTAATTGCAACTTTGCCAAGGATTTCTCCCCCACAAGATCCATGGTATCAGAATGTAGGACATCTTTTGGCAGCTGACAATCAACCATTCCACTGTCTTGAAAGGTTGCCTGTGTGTACACATTTACTCCAGTCACCCATTTACTACCATTATACTGAAAGTATAATAGAAAGCCAATTAACTGCTTCTAAATTGTAAAAGCCATTTTGTTACTAAATTATAAACAGTCAACAAAGAAATTTTAAAATATATATCCCATATGATGGGATAAATAATTAGAAAAATCACATTGAAACTAAGTTTTATTAAGAATAATAAGAAATATACATTATAATTTGGTAATAACAAAAATACTTCTCAAAGCATCAACCCCCCAAAAATTGCCAAGGTTGGTCACATATTCACCAAACAACAGATTTCATAGCAAGAAGTAAAGCAATGGAGTGTGTGGTTAGCACATTCTAGATGATTTTCCAAGTAAGATTTCTCCAAAATTTTTCAAGTTCATTGCCTTGAAACATATCTCCAGTTGGTATCCACTGGGATTTTATGCTATTGTATTTTGCTATGTATTGTATTTATGCTATTGTATTGTATTTTATGCTATTCCTCTGGACCACTGACTGGTACAGAGGAATAACTAAGATGGGTCAGTGCTTCCAGTATATGAAAAATTTTACCCTTAATAAAGTTAAAAAGAAGCCTACAAAATAATAGGACTAAAAACAGATGTGCACTTATATAATTGTGTACACAATAATTTTTCATGGTATCTAACATCTAAGATAAAGATTTTTTTCTCCCTGAGGTTTCAACTACATTCTGTTCTTTGATTCTCTAAGAAATACACTATCCTCAGTAAGATTTCTCTTTTTGCTTAATATAGTTTGTCATTTGAGTAGAATTCTAGCCAGTTTACCCTATCTAATACCAGTGGAATATCATATTTAAGTTACACTTTGGGTATTATTTATGGACTGTAAAATGTGTTGATGTGTGAAAAGTAAGAGGCAGAACAATTTTCTGAGCACAGACAACTGTATTGAAAACTAGAAGGATACAGTTTGCTGACAACATTTGAATTCATATTTATAAAAACATGTTGATTGCACAAATACTTTCAAACATGTAGCATTGGTCATACAACTTGTTAGTGCCTCAGCATTGTAGGTCAGCAGGAAAGAGCAAGGAGAGATTCATCTCTCTAGCTTGTGTGGAACAGATTCTACCTAGCTTTAAAGACTTGGTAATTGACAGCCTGAAGTTCTGCAGATAGCTATAGTCATGAAGGAGAAGTCTGTTATATCAGATATGTCAGTGGTTTCCTTTAGCAGAGGAAGTATTACAGGAATGTCTCAAGGCTGTCATTATAGCCATACTTAAGGGATGGAGGATCTCTTGATTTCCTATGTGGAACCAGGCTGCAGCCTATGACTCATCCTTAAGATATGATTTCTATCCTTCTATGAAAAGGTAGAACCCAAGTAATGAGTAAATATAGTTATACATTCTTTATATTTGATATTTTATGAGTGCTTATTATGTGTGAAGATATTCTTTTTAATTATATTAAGTTTTGAGAATTTCATCCATGTGAACTGTATTTAAGCTATATATATATATCCAATCCTATGTGTTCAGTCTTATACACATACACACACTTGTTACTGGTATTCTGTTGAGGGAAAGCACAACCGAAAAGACATAGACTATATCATTTTGTTTTGATAACTGAGATTGAAATAAGGTATGATACAAAATTCCCAAGTGTAATCTAGTCATGGTAGTCTTCAGAGGAAGGGGAAAGGGTGGTTTATACTTCACTCTTCCTGAAAAATAAAGAGAGAAATCCAGCACAACTAGAGAGGTCAGCATGTGAAAAGCAAGGAGGCTCAAAGCATCATGGTTGGCAGTAGGGCAAGAGGATAAGGGGAAGGTTTAAGCTGCCACAGAAGGAGATAAGAACTAGGTCAGAAAGCCCTCCCCTGCTCACAAGGTTGCTGGTTGGACTTAATCCTATGCATCAGCAGCATAAAAGCTGGGGTGCCTTTTAGAGGAAAGAATGAAAAAAGTGATGGATCAGGTGGCTGGATTTCTAGACTAAGACTTGTTTAAAATCATTATTATAACAGTAGAAAAGGGCTGTGAGCAGTGATATTCTGTTCTTTACATAAAATAAAAGATGTTTATGCATGCCTTTGTACAAGAGAAATACAGTAAGGGTTAACCAGAAAATTACATTGGGCACATACATCAGCATGTGGAGAGAAGAGTATAAAAACAGGGGTAATGGGAACCCATTACTCAAAACAATAAAGGACAATGAAAGAAAATGATTGATGGGGAAGAGAAGAAATGACCAATTCTCTGTAAACATCTTTCACACAGATTCAACTATTAGAATTATTATACTATCTCTATTCTCTAAAAAGCATTCTCTAAATAATTTTTCATGTAAATAAACTAGAATGTGTAGGAAACTCAAAGAGGAATACAAATATTTAAATGAACTGTATTACAATGAAATATATAACTGCTATGAACAGGAAGGCAAGGAAAGTAGTATACAGCATTTTGGAAACATCACTTCATGTTATATCATTAGGTCATTTTATAAATTTGCTTTCAAAGGTAGAGCGTAAAATATCTGTAAAATATATGTTAATTATATATATGTATATATACATACAAAGAATGATAAATAGGTTTATATATTGGGAATGATGAGAACTGTTTTTTTACTTGAGAAGAGAAACAGAAAGGAAAGGAGATGAGCGTGAACACTGTGTATTCCATTAGAATCAGAGACATCGTGGTCAGCTCATGAAGGTGGTTGATTAGATAGATGTTAAGTAGAGAGATGAAGATGATGAAAGTAGATGATATAAACATAGATACACAAATGATAGATAGAGGGATAGATGATAAAAGTTGATAGAAAGACATGTGTGCATGCTCTATCCACTGAGAGCATTTACAAGCAATAACTAGCCTGTAATAAATAATGAATTTAGGAGAAGCCATTAGCTTAGTGGAAACATAGTCCCAGCCATCCAAATGAAACCTGGGGCTCTCATCAAATCTCTAAAGACTATATTTTCATGATTTTAAAATGTGTCAAAATATGCTTCATAAAGAGTGAATCAAGAAAGCCTTCAAAACTCACTTTGGAAAGGTTTTATGTTTCATTGTTAAGATTAGACCTAGGTGATTGGTTTGCCCAGTACCAAGTGGACAGCCATATAAATGTATACATACAAGCAACATTAAATGCACTCTTATTTGATTGATATGTAATAATAATTAAAAATATACAAGACAAAGACTTTGAGAAGGACAGAGAGGGGCACATGGGAGAAATAGGATTTAGGAGAGAGAAACAATTTAACTATATATTAATTAAAAAAACTAGGGATCACAGAGACAGATTCAACTTCAGTATAATATAAATATTTGTATGTAGGCTAATCTTGGGTTTGGCAACTAAGTTTACCCCTTTTATTTCTCTTATAAGTCATTGTAATGTTAGGGAATTCCAAAATCCCATGTCAGATGTTTGGAAGGGAGAGAAGTAAAAATCAAAACATATAAAATGCATCTAAAAGTAAGTATAAGATGTATTTTTCCAAGAGAATATAAATTTGTAAAATTATCTTCTGTTTAATTATTTTCTGGTAGCATGAACTCATCAACTCTGCCAAGGTCACACATCTACTCCATTAATACTGAAACTATAGAGTCTCTATGCAAAACATAATGCAATGAGCATACTTATGCATAACTACATAAGTAAAAATACATGCAACAATTATTTCCTTCAACAAATTTCAGTGTCAGATTCATGTTTCACTTCATCAGCTTAGAGATAAAAATGCAAAACTATGATTGACTATTTTAAGTGTTCAACTTGTCCAAATGAACACTCAATTTTAAAAACATGTCCTTACACTAAAAGTTTTACTTGAATAAAGATAAGGAAGATTATATCACACACATACACACACACACACACACACACACACACACACACACACACACATGCAAAATTGGATGTGCTCATTTTCAAACTGAATTATGTTATTCAGTTATGTTTTTGTAACCTTGAAAAACAAATAACTGATGAGGGATGGACTGGGAGTATTTTAAAGTCTGAAATCCATAGTGAGGGAAATGTGAACAATGAGCACAATTATCCCCCATTTCTACTTTGCAAGGGCATCTGCAGGGATCTCTGTCTCCGGCACTCCATGACAGGTACCTTGGCTGAACACCCTTGCCATTTATTGTGCTTTACAGCTCAAAACAGGGAGATGTTTCCATACAACTAGCTTGATATTCTTTTAATTTTTATTAATCGTGACTGAAAATCGTGACCCAATTTCTCACAAAAAAATAATATAAAAGACTTAGTAAAGTTCACAGAGTAGCTTTCCTAGAAAATCAGTTTGGCTATTTTCTTGTAAGTCTCGGTGGGTCAAACAAACACTCTGAGATCGTGTTGGTATCTGATAGACAAAATTAACCTAAATAAATCATAAATGAGGTTATTTTAAACACGGCCTGTGCTTAACATACCTCCAGTTTAGTAACTTCACATTTGCTGGAAGGGGATTCTTTGAAGCCTTGACCAAAAACTGTCACTGTATCACAATTCTGTTTCTGAATATCACAGAATCCAGCATTCTTCAGCTCTGTAATTTCAGGACTTATGTCTTTAGGAAAGAAAATGATAATAACCAACATGTGTTTTGTGAAGTACATTTAAAAAACACTGCATAATTATTTTGATGGACCAAATTAAATGCATAGGTCTAATAACATTTCAAAATAATCTCAAAATATATTTATAGTAATTAATTAATTAAATATTTAACAATCTTGTTTTGAAAGATGTATGGTTAACCATCAAAAGGAAAGCATTGTTATAACCGATAACTCTTAAACACACATTTCACTGTTTCAGTAATATTTGTTATAATTAAGGGTGGATGCTAATAAATTACTACTATCATAAAATAAATCTATTAATTTTGCCACATTGGTTTCTGCCAAATAGATGAGTACAGGTAAAATATGCTGCTGTAATAAAATTGTTAATGGTGCAATATTTACATTTCAAAAATTATTTTAGTATTAGAAAAAATTATTAAAGTGTATATATACTCCTATTTCAGTATTATCCACATTTTTTGTTGTTTACTAGTCCCTGGCAGGAAATGCCTCTCTTAGCACTCAGAGTTAATTGGCTTTCATGTGGCTCTCTTTCTGGCTGTGGCCTTAGGAACACATCACCTGCCTCAGAGAGTGCTGCTTTTTAAAATGGATGTGTGCATGTGAAACAACTCAGTTGTCTTCCTAAGTCCTGGCAAACCTAAGTGAATCTAACTGCTAGCCTCAGGGGATGAATTGTAAGCAAATGTACTCAGAATTCTCAAAATCGTCATGCAAAACACTGTATTATTTTTTCTGTCACATTTGTAGCAAATTCTA
Organism: Cricetiscus sungorus; assembly: GCA_030556225.1. NCBI lineage: Eukaryota > Metazoa > Chordata > Mammalia > Rodentia > Cricetidae > Cricetiscus > Cricetiscus sungorus. The sequence goes on from JANBXA010000253.1 coordinate 14,411,893, forward strand.
TGACTGGTATAGATTATGTAGTGTCATTATATGAAGCACATGAATAAGTCTAATAAAGGCCCCATATAACTTAAATTTTATCAGGGAAAGACAAAGATTATTTCAAAAAGGGATAAACATAAAATGCATGTGTGTTTTCAGCAATGTAGGAAATTTTATATTAACTATATTATAGGAGATGGGGTTGTGTAAGAAGAACTACTAGAAACTTAAGTTAATACTGAGACAAAAGATCTCCCAATATAGATTTAAAGAAAAACAATTTAAATAAAATTAGTATATCTAGTAGAACAACTTAAAATAGAGTTTAAGTATAGTAAATATGAGGTCTGTGCAAAAGGTTATCCTCTGCAGACAGGTGCTCCAACTGTGTGCAAAGGCCCTGCCTGTGGGTGGGCTTGGCAGTTTCACGGAACAGCAACAGAGAGGAAAGCAGCCTGAAAGGATCCACAGTTGTCAGAAAGAGGCAGTCAAATGAGAAAGTGCTGGTTGGGCAGTTACAGGGACATTTGCCTTGACTTTGAATAAGATGAAACATTTGTGATGGGAGATGTCATTCTGTAAATATGTTTCTCTTATTGATTAATGAATAAAGCACTGTTGGCAAATAGGAAGGAAGGCAAGATAGGCAGGACGAGGAGAAAAGGAGGATACTGGGCGATGTAGGAGAGGAGACTCAAGATGTAGAGACTTGAGGGAAGAGGTCCAGATCCTCTCTTCGGTAAGATAAGACCACGTAGAAACACTTAGATTAATATGTAAGACAGAGCTAGCCAATAAGAAATGGTAGTAACTAGCCAATAGCTTTATATCTAATACAGCATCGCTGTTTGTTATTTGGGGCTGACACTGCTCTGGGACCAGGCCTGGCAGAAAAAAAAAAAAAAAAAAAAAAAAAAAAAAAAAGACTGCTGGTAACACATTTGTGGGAAATCAAATCATTAAAATTTTTAACTAATATACTTTTCACTATAGACTTAATAAACACTATGGACAAAGATATTTCCATAATCAGATGCCATCCTCAATATCAAAGTTTCAGAGCATTTGCATACCATATGAGTCACTGCAGTCATAGGAACTGTAGCCTGGGAAACAGGCACAGCCCCACTCCATACACTGCCCATGGCCACTGCAGAGATCGGGGCATTTTAACACTTGGAGAATGCCTCCTATTGACTTCCTGTGTTCTTCTATGTTGTGTTTTCCTTCCTCTAACACCCTTCTCTCACATTCATTCTCTAGCAAGGCCACCCCTGCTTCTGCCCAGCTCACGTCATCCTTTAGCAGAACATCCTTCACACACATGTCTATAACATGCTTTAGTGTACTGCCAAGAAAGGGAAGACAGAGCCTTCCAATGCTGGAGTTGACTAGAGTCTGCTGACAGAGAGCCAAGATGCTCAATTTAGTGAAGCCGGAAGCTGTGGGCCATGAGGGGACAAACTCCTGCTGGCTGTCCTCAATGTGCTCCTCTGGGAAAAAGTATGGAAACTCTTCCAGGTTGGCTTGTTTGAGACTTTGGAAAGCAAACACGGGAAGAAAGGCCTTCAAGTTTTGTCGTTTCCATCTGTTTAGTGGATCCCTCCTCATCTCCCGGTCCTGTGTGTGCCTGTCATTACTGAGATATTTCGATGGGTTTTGTGTCTCATTCTCTGGATGCTGCAAATTTAACTCCAGTTTGGTTAGGTCTGTGTGTGCTTTTTCTTGGAGTAAGAAATTCAAATTATTATCTTCCTTGGGTGCTTGAGTGCTTATTTTTCTAACAGGAACTTCTAAACTGATATATTTAGAGGTGATATCTAGGTTTGGTATCAAGGAAGAGAACTGGATATGCCCGAAGTCTTTGCAGCTGGAAGCCATTTCTAAGTGAGATCCACTGTCCACACGGTTAAAAAGCGGAAGCTGCGAGGCGGTACCCAACAGGCAGCTACAGTAGGATGGTTTCGCCGGAAATTGTTGAGAAGCTGGCATTTTGTCAAACATGCTTCTTCCTGGTAAAAGCCTTGAGATGAAAAACAGATAGTTATCTGAAGAAGAACATTCCCCTCCATTAATATATTGTGGAAAGGGCAGAATGTTCAGTGACGTCTACAGTAACAAAAGAGTAACAGCTCAATTCTCACCTCCACTCATTGATGAATGCAATACAATTGTTGACATCATCATCCATTTTGATCCCATTTTTGTCATGGAAATCGTTTTCTGGGTTTTCATCAAAGGTGCCACAAAGCCCCAGTGTGTTCCTGTAGTCTAAACTAGGAGCCCTGAGAGTTATACTCATACCCCAGTCACTGACATCAGCACGAATGAACGCTCCCGAGGAGAACCAAACCTGAAAGCAGAGAAACCAATACTGGGATGGAAGATGCTGAATTCAGTGGGTTAAGAGGAGTGCCAGATAAGACATACAGATAATTTTTGTTCATACATACAAAGAATGAAACAGTAAATTTTTTTTACATAAAAAAATTTATTTAATAGTATGTTTCATAGCAATGCATTTTTACATCATGTAGACTTAAAATTTGGTCACAGCTTCAATATTTTTTAAAATTTTTATGTGTGTGGCTGTTTTACCAGTGTGTATTTCTGTGCACCATGTGTGAGCCTGGTATCCTCAAAGGCAAAATAGGGTGTCAGATCCTCTGAGACTGGAGTTGTAGACAGTTGTGACCCACCATGTAGGTCCTGGGAATTCAATCTGGGTGCTCTGGAAGAGCAGCCAGTGCTCTAAACTATGAAGCAATATCTCCAGATCACATCATTAAAATAAATGGCTTGTGACTTTTTTTTTAATAATTAAAATGTGGCATTGTATGTGATTGTAACACTTAAAACTACTAAGGGCAAGGTTAACAAAGTCACATTATAGACAATAGTAGCATAATACAGAACTGCACTGCCAAGTCATTAATTTACAGTAATAAACATACTTTGCGAAGAGCACAAGTCCTTGTAGCGAATCAGTATTCTTTTGCAGCCAGTAGGCAAATGGAATCAATAGCCAAGTTATACAGGTTGCCTGGGAAAGTTACAACAGAGCATGCAGAGATTAATGACAATAATAGCCTGTGCCATTTGATTATGCTCTTGGTCCCAACAATGTCCTTAGGCCAGCCATCTGGAAGTATAACTGGCAAAATGACTTCCTAAAAGCACTAAAGACATATCACCTGTGTTTGTTTTTCAGGTTAAACATATTCCTTGTCCTCGTGTGTGTGTGTGTGTGTGTGTGTGTGTGTGTGTGTGTGTGTGTGTGCGTTCATTATGGAAGTTTCTTTTCAAGTGTAAACAAACTTTACATACCTACTCACTAAGATAGTTAAAATTATTCCAAATTCTGTGTTTTGTACTTTTGCCTAGCAAGCAACAACTCCCTCATTTTCTTGACCATAATGTTTTCTACTGTGTTTCTTATTTTATTTAGTTTTCATTAAACTCTCATATGGTGACTTGTAACTCACCCCCTTACAGGGAGAGATACAATGAACATCACTGGTGTCAGCTATATCCATAATTATTTCACTACAACAAATTCCCAGAGTTGAAAGTTTTGATGGGGTGAGATATGCATAGAGGCCCTCTGAAAGACTGTAATTTGTTTCCATTATCTTTATTCCTGGCAATATTATATGAAAGGTGATGCTATTTATTTATTTAATTATCAATGAAGTATTTCAATGTTTTGCTAATTATTGTACATTTAGACATGTTTATAGTGCTATTCCTCTGTGAATTCCTTTTGTTTTTATCTATTTATTCGCCAGCTATAAAACCCAGGTTTATTTTGAGCTCATCATTGTCTTGCCTTGGCTTCCAAGGTTTTGGGATAACAGCTATATGCCCACAATACCTGGTGCCTTTTGATGTTATTCAGGCTTATAATTGTCTACTGATTATAAATAAATATATATATATGATATAATTGTCTACTGATTATATTATATATAATATATATATATATATTTGTGTATGTAGTGTGTTATATACTTACTGTCATACACATAGCCAGTATTTTTATAATTTCTGATTAACATTGTTGTTTTGGATGTCAGGAGTCAGATAAACAATGTTTTGTTTGCAAATTATTATTCACTCCATGTAAAAAAAACTGTTAACACATTTAAATTTTTATTTAATTTCAAATATAGCTACCAAGAATTTACTTTCTGAGAGGTGAAAAGGTGAGCATGACCTTAAGATACAAATACCTTTGTAACTGGTATGAAGTAGTATTTTTATAAACATTAATGATAAAAATATTTGTAAAATAAAATTTTGGTGCCTTTTGCCTGGTGATATTTATTTATTTTTTTCAAATCTCTGTCACATATCTACCAGCTTCTGGAGTAGTAACAGGGTGTATTCATCTGAAAACTGCTTAGCTCTTCTTGAATATTGATTTTTTTTCCTTCTATATTTCTTTTTAATTTAAGTGAGTAACAATCTTGTTTTACATGTCAATCCCAGTTCCCTCTCCCTCAACTTCTTCTCTGCCCCCTGCAGACATCCTATTTCATCTCCTTGAATACTGATTCTTAATTGTAATTTTGCCTATTGTATATATTTGTCAGACTCTGCCAAATAATTTTGTAAATAATACACACAACTGCAACATTAGTATGCTAAAGATGCATTCCATTTTGAACAGCAGGATAAAAAAGAAGCTTTCTTCCAATATCTGAGTCAATTTAAAACAATTTTTTTCCCTTTTCACACCAGTGAGCAAGATATTCTCATAGATGTATATAATGCATTTTAACCATACTCATCCTTTACCTTCTATATGCTATTTTCTTCAACAAATTAATACTGAAACATAATAGTGCCTATTTTGTAATGATGAACAGAAGTTTCTCTGAAACAATAAAAGGGTTTATTTTTAATATTAAAATTTAACCTCTATCCACATACCGTGATTTTTCTTCCTAAATAAGATTCAGTTATTCTGATATTGCTTGATGATGAGTCTTGGTTCCTTATAAATAAATGTGGTGAAGATTCATGTAATTTACCACTGCACATATCAAAAGTGACTATGTCAGCTTCTTCTTTTGCAACGAAGCCACAGTTACACGACACAGGATAGTGAAGGCTCCCGCAGTCCCACTGACGTACATGTATTTCAAAATCACGTGAAATACTTTTATAAAGCACAAATGTCCCAGTCTTGAAGTTATCATACACCCTAGTATGAACAAAAGTCAACTACATTAAGAATCAGGATAAAATATTATGACAATATAAATGTAATATAAAAAGTTCTTATATGCATGTGTAATGTATTTTGGTTTGAGAATAAGAAATTTGTATTTTCAGCACCTTTGTGACTCTGGAGATTGATTTGTGTTTATGGGTAACTGAAAGTGAGCATAAATACCTTAGCTCTATCCCACAACTCTCCCTTTGCCCACCCATCGGACTTCCTTCTGAAAGGAGAGCATAGTTGCTGAGTATGCATACACTTGGGCATCTTCTTTACCAGGAAGCAACTGTCTAATGTGACTATTACTTTAATGGCATTTGATAACCTGACTTCTCCTTTTATCCCTGTTTTAACTTTCTTCCTGGAATGTATTTGCTCCCAACACTGTTTTATTCCTCTTGTTGTTAATTGTGCTTCTGTATCTCTTCTTCTATCTAGGACAGAGTTATTGACTTCATTCACTGCCTTGCCCTTAGCACTCAGAACATGGCTTGTCACCTGGATATTTTACAACTGATCTTACTGAATGAACACAGATAAAGTAAATCACACTATGCTTTATTGAGATTCTTCGCCGAGGCTGCTAATTCTCCAAATGGAGGCACAAAAGATTTCTGCATAAGTGAATAGTACTGACAACTTTTCAATTCTCACTGAGATCTGTGCGGAGGTATTTATAATTTAGGGTTCTACAACTGTTCACTCCTGAATCATTTTGCAAGGTTAACAAAGTCACATTATAGACAGTATTAGCATATATACATATATAGCACACTATTACAGTATGCTTAAAACATTCATTAGGTATCATGAAGCAAGTATTTTACTAGTTCAATTGTTGTCTTTCTTGCTAAAAATATCTTAGCCTCACAAGTTCCTAAACAGCATCACTAAATTTAAATTTTTCTATCAAGATATTAAAAGTAGTATTGTTTTGGTTCCTTTTTTTATTACTTTGGCCATTTTACTTATTCTAAATATAACCATAAAGGCTTTCATGGTAAGAAAAAAATTAATGAATATTCTTGTCATCAGGGTAATCAGTATTAAGATGAATTTAATGAATTGGTTTAACCATTTCATAGAAATCTCAATGATTAATCTATTATTATGTAAACATACAACACAGTAAATACACTTAGTGAAAAATAACTGACTCATTTTCAATAATATATAGATGGCTAAGCAAAAATGATAATGTACATTTGTAAATATCTTCATTACATCTTCACTTATAATAATCCAAAAATTCAGGCTCACTACATTATTTACCCAGGACTGGAGATAAGGCAAAATGATTCAACACAAATGCACTAATGTCTGGAAACAAGCCAATGAAAGTAAAAAACACTGACAAAGACAAAGAAATGATACAAGGATCTGGCATTTAAAGCCAAACAACAACAACAGAAAAACTAAAGAAAATAAAGACCACTGAAAGGAAAGAAGTTCAGGACATTACCTGCCATCAAAGGTAATTATGTGTGGGTCAGTAAATGAATAGCAGTAAGCAGACGGGATGTCCTTGACTTTTATCTTCAAAAGAAAGATACATTTAAAGATTAGCATTGACTGGTGGATAGTAATGTGCAAAAATTATTTAGCAATTAATATTCAACAAATTTATAGTTTTATAGCTACTGAACATGGGGTTATTTTAAAATAAAAATATCAAGTACTTTTTTAAGATTTATTTATTTATGTAATGAGTCTGCATGTACACAAATGTACATATGCCAGGTGTGAGCAGGTGACAATAGAGACCAGAAGGAGACATCACAGGCAGTCATTAGCTGCCCCACATGGTGCTAAGAACCAAATTTTGGCCCTCTAGAAGAGAGTAAACTTAACTATCTCGTCCATCCTACCAAATAATTTTTAAATAAAAAAATGGTACAAACATGATTTAAAATATTAACTTATAAAGGTTATTTTTCTGACTAGTTAACCTGGATGCTGTCTGGGACGTATCTGTCCCACAGGAAATCGTCACTGATTATAGGTTCCACAATGATGTCTGTAATTCTTTCTCCATCCCGGGAAAAGTCTGTCACAGCAGTGTAGTACACGACAGCATGGCTACATATTCCTTCATCACAAGAAGAATTCTGGTGAAGGTCCACATGGCAGGAAGATAATGCCAAATTTAAACCTATGTGTTCTTTACCTACTTAGGGAAAAAAATAAGTTTTTGCAGATATATACGAATCAAAGGTATTTACTTGATTAATATAAAACATTAAGGCTAAAATTTTATTCTTAAATAATTTAAAAAAATATATTGTAATGTTTGTCTAAATTAAAATGAAGCTACTGAATCTACTTGATCTTTTTAAATATTAATTTTAAACATGTGTACATATATATATATATATATGTACATACACACTACTCTTTTCAAGAAGTTATAAACACATTTGTATCTAGATAAACTCAAAATCAATTAATAACAAAGGTAGGATAAAGTCATGAACATGTTAGTACCATGATTTCATCAACATAAACTGTACACTTGTTCTGATGTATAAACACATCCATTTAATAAGAACATGATATGAGGCTCTTGATAATGAGCAATAATCTTATTTCTCCTCATAGATGTCTGGATACATTCAGAAACTGAAAAGTACCTATTCTTAAGTAACAGAGAACAGAAAGAATTTGGAGAGGAAACAGTAACACAGAATGAGAACAGAATTCAAACAAAGGTATAGGCAGTTGGGCAGTGGTGGCACACACCTTTAATCCTAGCACACAGGAGGCAGAGGCAGAGGCAGGAGGATCTATGTAGTTGAGCCCAGCCTGTTCTACAAAGTGACTTACAGGACAACCAGAGATACGCAAAGAAACCCTGCTCAAACAACAACTACAACAACAAAAAGGATAGATCATTTTCTGTTCTGCCTATAAACAAAAAGAACACACCCCCCAGAATGGGCATATAGGAATGGTTTTTCATACCCAAATTGGGACAGAAAAGCTGTCCTGAGACTTAGAGAAATAAGTTCTTAACATTGTCTTCTTTTCACCCACATGGATTTTCCAGGTATAAAATTTCCAGGTATGACATTAAAGCAGTCACATAAAGGCACCCAATGCTCAGTTCAAATCCCAGGGGAAATGGTTTCCTTTTTATTTTCTGGAAATACATTTTTCTCATAAACATACAAGATAATGGAAACATACAAATTTCTTAGCCAGTTCTCTGAGGGGAAGGTAAAATATTCCTGGCTTAGGTACAGACTATGACTTCATTTCCCAGGTTCATAGTGTGAAGAGCCATACATCATGATACCCATGTGATTAGTCACTTAAATGAAAGAATATCGAGACAAAAGATCCCATATGAAGCTTACACCAGGGAAAGAAGTGTGAAGAATTCATTAAGAGACCCGTGTTTCATAAGCTTGAATTCTTGAAACACTGCGAAGAGCTGGTTGTTCCCATCTCTGAAACCAAGGCAAAGAGAAGAATAAGCAGGAGGCATAGAGAAGAGGGATGAGCAGTGAGGAAGAGGTGGAGGGAAAAGGAGAGATGACCAATGGTAACAAAGAGAAGGCAATTTGATAGTATGCTTGAGTCCATGAAGAAAAAGGCATGAACCGCTTTGACACTCATCAACGAAACCGTATATCAGATCACTTATACAATCAAGCTATTGCTTGATAGAAGCACAAAACATTCTGTTGTCTGAGCACAGTCAATGGAGAATGAGAATCAGTTATTATCTGGATTGTAATAGGCTAAAAGAAAGTTAGTGTTACCTTGTTCAATAGTTCTCAGCTTCAATGAGATTTTACACCCTTGGTCAAGCTCACTAAATTCAGAGCAAGCAATAGGAATTGTACTCTCTACCCTCAGCTGGTATTCCTTCCCATCTTCTGATATAGTGCTCAGTTCAGGGTTTAACTAGTATAAGAAAATACAGACAGAAGTTATGTTCAAATAGAATGTATTTCTAAAGATCAATATTGAAAACATTTTTTTTCTCGGCAGATTCTCTTTTGTTTAGTGAGCTGTTAATCATTATGTTTCACTTAAATAAATGAAGCCAGTTAATATCAAACCATATATATGCTGAGCTTTGTGTCCCAACCACCCAATCCCAAATAATCACACAGACTCTTAATATTTATTATCAACCATTTGATCTGTTGCTTTGACACTGCTAAGTTCTATTTTTAAATTAACTCATTTCTATTAATCTGTGTATTGCCACATGGTTCCTGGCTTTACCTATGGGTCTAGTATATCTTACTGCTCTGGTGGCTACCTGGCATCTATTCTGACTCTGCCCTTCTCTTCCTGTACCTTTGCTTGGATTTTCTGCCTGGCTCTTCTATCCTGTCTTGCTATAGGCCAAATCAGCTATTTTATTAACCAATGGGAATAAAACATATTCACAGCATATAAAAGGGTTATCCACAGGAAGCCACATGCAGTGGCATACAGAGAGTTCCAGCACCACTCTGAGTTTAGGCTCAATCACTTCCTCAACATATACTGGACAACCTTGAGGCCAAGATGACTTCATTGATTCTGGAGAATAGCAGAAGAGAGACTGTGCTCCTGCCCCTACCCTGCACTGTTTATATACTAATGCCTATTGAGACAACCAGAGAAGAGCCTGGTTATTTTCAAGGATTTAATGTCACCATTGAGATGCATGTACTACTTACTACATAAATAAAAATGGTGTTGTTACCTTTAATAACCAACCCCTCAGATTTTTTTTTGAGTTTCTGCCTTGTATGATAGAGTTCTTGAGCGGTATTGCTACAGCCCTAGTCATCAGTCCCTAGGGCAGTCATGTCTGGAAGCAGGGATCTTTTGTTGTTATCCTCACAGCCTCAAGTCCTAGTTGTCCCTCAAAGGAACTGTATCTTAGTGCTATTTCTCCGTTCATCTAAATAGAAACAGTGGATGACCACTGACATTGTGTAACCAGGTATACCAGTATAGATCAAAATGTCCCTGTGTTCCCAAGGTCAGAGCTCTGTTTGCTATCCCATCACTAGCTTTCTTGACAATGTAATCCAGTCTTCCTGGACTCTGTCCAAGTGCACATGTACTTTAGCTCAACAAAGGGGTTTTTATCTTATCCCTAAGTCCTGTCATTACACATTTCCTATATTATCTTTAGACAAGAAATGAACCCAATGCCATCTCAAATTCCATGAGTGGAATTCCTCCAGTGTTGGTCTCCATCTTCCACATCTTGGTACTACCTAGTACCTATCACTGATCATAATATCCTGTCACTTCTGCTTACCTGTTGGAATTACTCATCAATTTTTAGATCCAGTGAGACCATCAGTAACCAAAGAATTGTGTTTCTTATTTAGCACAATTATAGCAACCCAAAAGCCCAGAGCTGTGAGTCATTTCTGTCTAAGTTCCACATGCTAACCCTTCATTTGGTACTTGTCTTTAAATGTACACAATAACCAATAATGGCATGTTTATAATGTGTGATAGAGCATGTGGTAGAATAGCTTATTAAAATAGAACCTTTAACTTATTCTGATTTGTGCTAATTCTTTAGTCCCTCCTTCCTACAACTCTATGAACTATGATGGCTCGACATGAAGTTTTACATTCACAAGTAATTCAAAATTGACTCGTGCACAATTTTACATTCAGTATAAATTATACTTTGAAATTTGGTCTTTCCTGAAAATAGCAATATTCTATTCTGCAACATGCTAAGCAGTAGCAGTCATCTATAGCTACCAATCAGCCACTGGTCACAAAATGTAAACACCCAATACCCCATAGTGTGCTTATTGCTAAGATGCAATGCCAGGAACTTAGTTGCATTAAGTGCATTTTCAGCTTGCACTGTTTTTAATTTATAATGAGCTTACTGGGATGCAAAGAACTCTTCAAATTCAGCCCATTCACATGTATAGTTAAGCTTTGTTGTACATGAGAATCATTCAGTTATTCTTCAAAGATGTTGTTTATTCAGTCTACACTTTCTGATCCATTCAGTGATGAAGCTCAAGAATTATCATGGGCAAATCACAGTAAATAAACTCTTTCTAATTCATTCTCAGTACTACATACCTTAATTCCTGCAAAATATCCCTGGCTTTCAATAGCTATGCTTTGTACATCTGGTTCCTCCAAGAAAAAGATGGAAGCATTGCAGAATATCTATAAATACAGTTAAGAAAAATTATTCAGTAGTGCGATTATAAAGAAACATGCAAATTGTTAACTACAAATCCTTTATTCAATTGCTCATAAGTGATAAATTTTAAGAAAATGGGACTAAAGCAAAGGACAGCAGTTAAGAAAGGACTTGATGCTCTCGCAGAGGACTCAGCTTCTGTTCTCAGCACCCACATGGTGTTTCAGAGCTATCCAAAACTCTAGGTTCAGGAGATCCCATATACTTTCTTACCTCCATGGATATCAAATGCAAACATGGTGCACACACATGTAGACAAAACATTCACATGTAAGTTAAAATGAATAAAATTAAATTTATAGAATAAAAAACCAGAACATTTCACAGATTTGTCTAAAAATTTGAGAAATTTTCTATCATAAAATATTAGTTATTTAAACCTCAATATAAAGTGCAGTGTATTTTTTATTTCATATATATCTATTAGAAAGTAGATAAAATGATATGAGCATTGAAAAATTGAAACATTTCTATCCATAATTTTGAAACAGGAAAGAGACACCGAGTTTTAAAGATCCACTGATAATCAGCAGATTGTTAAAAGGAGATACTCAAACATAGTCACCAAACGTACACTATTGACATTTCTAGCTGCTACTAGAATTAGCACAATTGCCAAGTAGAACAAACAGAAAAGCCAAGATCCACTGCTTTATACTCTGAGGATAAAAAACAAGCATTCAACATTTGATTTAAAACCCAAATTTGAAAGCCAATATGTGCATTGAAAGAACATAGAAAGTTTTTGGTTTTGCTCTACATACCTTATCTCCGAGCCTGAGATTTATGCCATCGAGTTCTAAAAGAGAAAACTCCTGAAGAGTGCTCTCTTGTTTTAGCTCCTCTTTGATTCCTTGGGAAGAAAGCCTAGACCAGGATATGAGGAATCCTACTGAGTTGTTTGTGGGGGGGACGTCAAAAGCACATATACAGTACACCTGGGAGCCCACCAGTTCCACTGTAACCTTTGGTCTGTCTGGTGGTGGAGGAGGCGAAACTATGGAGAGCTGGCCTGGAGGGAGGAAAGCAGAGAGGAGGTCAGGCATTCTGTCGAAAGAAAAAGGGACCCAAAGATGCTAAATAAAAGGGTGTTCTCATTAAGACTCACTTTGAGATGTTAGAAAGCAAGTTCGGAAAAATTACTATTTTTCTAGCAAGCAATAAAAGGAAACACTCATATTTAAATTATAATGGATATTGATTGACAGCAGCATAGTTTAGCTCAAACTTAGATTAACCTCGCAGAACCTTTTGCAAAGCCTGGAAGGCAAAAAGAAAGGTGGTTCACATTATAATTTCTTGTTATAAAGATAACTATTTACCATAGCATCAAACCAAATAAGTATTTTATAATTTGCTTTTAACTCAATTTTGACTTTGAGTTGATTGAGCTGTTCATTGCATGCGGTTCTGCTGGCAGTGAAGTGTATGATGTGTAAAACAAATGTTTTAAATATCACAATTTGAGGAAATAAGTAAGTAAATGAAGAAATGAGTTTGTTGCTTTCTGTGGTGCTGAATTTGAACTCAGGACTTGAAAATCTCTGTACCACAGAGTACATGCCCAGCACAAGCTGAAATGTGTTTATTCAAGATGGAAAATACATCTTTTTCTTTAATAAAAATCACTAATTAGGAAAATCATGCCTAATATCCCTAGTAGATCAATAATCATAGTATGTGCTTATTGTTAAAATTATTAAGGAGTATTTTATATTATAAGCTAAAAAGGAAAGGAAATAATAAAAATTTTATCCACAAACTCTAAGGAAGCTGAGATTTTGAGACACCTAATGGTTTGATTGCAGAATTACTAGAAAGGAGCCTGCAACTCCTTTCAGCAACTGAAAGAATGAAGAGTAGTGACTCAGAGATATGAATTATAGTAACTGAATGGAAACACTAGGCAGAAGGATCTCTGTGAGTTCTAGCCCAGCCTGGTCTACAGAGCAAGTTCAAGGTTACACAGAGAAGTCCTGTCTCTAAACACACACACACACACACACACACACACACACACACACAGAGAGAGAGAGAGAGAGAGAGAGAGAGAGAGAGAGAGAGAGAGAGAGAGAGAGGGCAAGAGAGAGAATGAAGAGAATAAAGAAATACTGTTGTAACTATTGTGCTTCATACTTCCTCGAAAGTCCTAAAAAGAAAATAGTAGATGCATATGCATTTAAATTTTTACGAAAATTCAGTTTAATTGCCAAATTTTCTTGTGAATGATTCTGCCAGTATATCAGTTGTGTTTTACTTTGTTGTTTTGCCAGCCTCAGGGGATATATTCAACATATATAATAAATAACTTATTGTTCTTGCTTTTTTCTACCAGGCTGGTGGTGCTTGTATAATTCAACATTTAAAACCACAGAACAACCAGGCCTTGGCTACAGGTGAGTTTGGGTCTAATCCAGCTGGGGCAGTGGATTCTCCTCTACACCCTCCCCGGGAAATCCCTGGCTGGGAAATCCCTGGGTGGGTCCTGGATCTCCTTGTCCTTGTGTCCTGTCCCCACCGAGAGTGCTCTTGGAGTTCCGATATACCCCCACCCACCCCCACCAAGAGCCTGCCCTCCCCCCACGCTCTTCCCTACCCTGCCCACTGTCCCACCTCTCTGGTTGAGCACTGAGCCAGAGGGTGGAGCCAACAATCCATCCACCTTCAGGAAAATTCCTGGTGCCAATCTGAGCACAATAGACCTGTCTATCCATGTGGGACCACCCATAATTTCCACCTGCCTGGTCTCTGACCCCCACCATCGGTCTTCTACTAGATTCTGGGCACCTCCCAGAGATCTGCCTACCTCTGCAGGTCCACCCTGAGTTCCTGCAGGCTGGATCCTTGACCCCCATTGCAGGACCTCTGCTAAAGAGGCCCTACTCAGCTGGAGAGTGCCAGCTAGACCCACCTATCAGTGTGGAAACATCCAGAGTACCATCCCAGCCTTTGTCCCCCAACACCAGACCTTAGCTAGAGGCCTTGGCAAGAGTTAGACCCGACTACCCCTGAGGAAACATCCTGTGGGCTAGCCTCTGCCAAAGAGGCCTCAGCTCTCCTCTGCTGGAGCCCGATCTTTGACCACCATTGTTGGGCCCCTGCCTATGGAGAGACCTCCTAGAGAGCTTGGACCACCCAGAACTACAGATGTCGAATCTCTGACCCACTTAAATCCATAGAGAGAGGGAGAAACCCCACCAGCATCTACTGGAAGAAGCTAGGGGAAGACGGCAATACAAGAAAACACTTAACATCAGAAAGACAAGCATAACACCACCAGAATCTAGGAAAGCTACACCAACTAGACCAGAACACAACAAAGCAAATGAATGAGAAGAGAACGACCTAAAAATTATTGTCATAAAAATGATAGAGACCCTAAAAGAAGATCTGAGAAAATCCCTTCAAGAAATGGAAGATAAAACAAACAAAAAGTTGGAAGAAATGAATAAAATTCTTAAAGAATGCAAAGAAAGCAAAGAAAAAACAATTAAACAGGTTCAAGACTTGAAAACGGAAATGGAGACAATAAAGAAAACACAAACCGAAGGAATGTTGGAAATAGAAAAACTGGGCAAATGATCAGGAACTGCAGACGCAAGCATAACCAACAGAATTCAAGAGATGGAAGAATCTCAGGTGCTGAAGATAAACTAGAAGACATAGGTTCATCAACCAAAGAAAATCATAAATCCAACAAATCCTTAACACAAAACATCCAGGAAATGTGGGACACTGTGAAAAGGCCAAACCTAAGAATAATAGGCATAGAGGAAGGTAAGGAAGCCCAGCTCAAAGGAGACAAAAACATATTCAACAAAATCATTGAAGAAAACTCTCCCAATCTGAAGAAGGACATGCACATGAAAGTACAAGAAGCATTCCAAACACCAAATAGACTGGACCAAAGAGAAAAGACCACTCAATATATAATGACCAAAACACCTAACATACAGAATAAAGAAAGAATATTAAGAGCAGCGAAGGAAAAAGGACAGTTAACATATAAAGGCAGACCTAACAAAATTACGCCTGACTTCTCCATGGAATCCCTCAAGGCCAGAAGGTCCTGGATAGATGTTCTACAAGTACTAAGAGTCCACAGATGCCAGCCCAGGCTACTATACCCAGCAAAACTCTCAATCACTATAGATGGAGAAAACGAGATATTTAATGACAAAGCCAGATTTTCACAATAGGTATCGACAAATCCAGCTCTACAGAAAGCTTTGGAAGGAAAACTCCAACCCAAGGAAGTTTACTATGCTCACAAAGACTTAGGCAACAGATAATCCCACCTTAACAAGGGTAAAGAAGGACAAATATTTTCACAATACCGCTACCAAAAGCAAATCTAAAACAAACAAACATTAACAATCAATAAATAGTCCTTACTCTCCCTCAATGTTAATGGTCTAAACTCGCCTATAAAAAGGGACAGGCTAACAGAGTGGATACAAAGACAGAATTCATCCTTCTGCTGCCTACAAGAAACACACCTAAGCTACAAAGATAGATATTACCTTAGGATAAAGGGCTGGGAAAAGATCTTCCAATCAAATAGACTCAAGAAGCAAGCAGGTGTGGCTATCCTAATATCTAACAAGATAGACTTCAAACCAAAATTAATCAAAAGAGATGGAAATGGTCATTTCGTATTCATCACAGGAGAAATCCATCAACAAAAAGTCTCGATTCTGAACATCTATGCCCCAAATACAAAGGCACCCACATTCGTAAAAGAAATGCTACTAAAACTCAAAGGTCACATAAAACCTCACACACTTATAGTAGGAGACTTCAACACACCACTCTCACCACTAGACAGGACCACCAATCAGAAACTCAGCAAAGAAACAAAAGAACGTTAACAGAAGTTATGTCTCAACTGGGTTTAGCAGACATCTATAGAACATTCCATCCAAACACAAAAGAATATACCTTCTTCTTTGCTCCACATGGAACATTCTCTAAAATCGACCACACACTAGTTGGCATAACAAACCTCAACAGATACAGAAGAATTGGAATAGTGCCCTGTATCTCATCACACCATCATGCTTTAAAATTGGAATCCAACAACAACACAAATCACAGAAACCATACAAACTCGTGGAAAGTGAACAAAGTGTAATTGTACCACACCAGGGTCAAAGAAGAAACAAAGAAATTAGGACTTCCTGAACTTCAATGAGAATGAGGACACAACATACCTGAACTAATGGGACACAATAAAAGCAGTGTTACGAGGGAAGTTCATTGCACTGAGTGACCATATGAAGAAAACAGAGGATAGTCACATTGGAGAATTAACAGCACAACTAAAAGCCTCAGAACAAAAAGAAGCAAACTTATCCCGGAGGAGTAGATGCCAGGAAATTATCAATTTGAGGGCTGAAATCAATCAAATAGAAACCAGGAAAACAATACAAAAATCAATGCAACAAAGAGTTGGTTTTTCGAGAAAATCAACAAGATAGACAAACCTTTATCCAAACTAAGGAAAAAGCAGAGAGAGATCATGCAAATTAACAAAATCAGAAATGAAAAGAGGGACATAACGGACACAGAGAAAATCCAGACAACATTCAAGTCATACTTTGAAAACCTGTATTCTACAAAATTTGAAAATTTAAAGGAAATGGACAAATTTCTGGACAACTATCACTTACCAAAATTAAACCAAGAACAGACAAACAATTTAAATAGGCCTATAACCCCCAATGAAATCAAAACAGTCATTGAAAGCCTTCCAACCAAAAAAAGCCCAGGGCAAGATGGTTTCAGTGCAGAATTTTACCAGAAATTCAAGGCAGAGCTAATTCCAATACTCCTCAAATTGTTCCACACAATAGAGACAGAAGGCACATTACCAAACTCTTTCTACGAGGCCACAAACACCTTGGTACCCAAGCCTCACAAAGATACAACTAAGAAAGAAAACTACAGACCAATATCACTGATGAACATCGATGCAAAAATACTCAATAAAATACTGGCAAACCGAATCCAAGAATACATCAGAGAAATCATCCACCATGACCAAGTAGGCTTCATCCCTGTGTTGCAAGGATGATTTAACATACGACAATCTATCAACGTGATCCACCATATAAACAAACTGAAAAAAAAACCATATGATCATCTTCCTAGATGCTGAAAAAGCCTTCAACACAATTCAACACCCTTTCATGATAAAGGTCTTGGAGAGATCAGGGATAACAGGAACATACCTAAACATAATAAAGGCAATATACAGTAAGCCAACAGCCAACATCAAACTGAATGGAGAGAAGCTTAAGGCAATTCCTCTAAAATCAGAAACAAGACAAGGCTGTCCTCTCTCTCCAGATCTCTTCAATATTGTACTTGAAGTTCTAGCTAAAGCTATAAGACAACAAAAGGAGATCAAGGGGATCCAAATAGGAAAGGAAGAAGTCAAACTGTCTCTATTTGCAGATGATATGAGAGTTTACATAAGCGACCCAATAAACTCTAGCAGGGAACTCCTACAGCTGATAAACACCTTCAGCAAACTAGCAGGATACAAGATAAACTCAAAAAACTCAGTAGCCCTACTTTATTCAGACGACAAAGAGGCTGAGAAAAAAATCAGAGAAAGATCACCCTATACAATAGCCACAAACAACATAAAATATCTCGGGGTAAAGCTTAACAAACATGTGAAAGACCTATACATTAAGAATTGTGTGTCTTTAAAGAAAAAAATTAAAAAAGATACCAGAAAATGGAAAGATCTCCCATGCTCTTGGATTGGAAGGATATATATAGTAAAAATGGCAATCTTGCCTAAAGCAATCTACAGATTCAATGCAATCCCCATTAAAATCCCAGCACAATTCTTCACTAACCTTGAAAGGATAATAGTCAACTTTGTAAGGAAAAACAAAACACCCAGGTTAGCCACAACAACCCTGTACAATAAAAGAACTCTAGGAGGCATCACCATCCCTGACTTTAAGCTCTACTGCGGAGCTAGAGTTCTGAAAACAGCCTGGTATTGGCACAAAAATAGACAGGTAGACCAATGGAATTGAATCGAAAATCCCGATATTAATCCACACACCTACGAACACCTGATTTTCGACAAAACAGCTAAAAATATACAATGGGAGGAGGAAAGCATCTTCAGCAAATGGTGCTGGCACAATTGGATGATGGTGTGTAGAAGACTGCAGATAGACCCATGTCTATCCCCATGCACAAAACTCAAGTCCAAATGGATCAAAGACCTCAACATAAATCCAGCCACACTGAACCTCTTAGAAGAGGAAGTAGGAGGTACCCTTGAACAAATTGGTATAGGAGACTGCTTCTTGAACATAACTCCAGTAGCACAGACACTGAGATCAACAATTAATATATGGGACTTCCTCAAACTTAGAAGCTTCTGTAAGGCAAAGGATACAGTTAACAAGAACAAACGGCATCCCACAGACTGGGAAATTTTTTTTTTTTTTTTTTTTTTTTTTTACCAATCCTACATCTGACTAAGGGCTGATCTCCAAAATATACAAAGAACTCAAGAAACTAGTCAACAAAACACCAAATAGCCCTATTAAAAAATGGGGTACAGAATTGAAGAAAGAATTCTCAATAGAGGAAATCAAAGAGGCTGAAAGACACTTAAGAAAGTGCTCAACATCCTTAGCTATCAGGGAAATGCAAATCAAAACAACTCTGAGATACCATCTTACTCCTGCCAGAATGGCTAAAATTAGAAACACCAATGACAACATATGCTAGAGAGGATATGGAGAAAGGGGAACTCTTCTTCACTGCTAGTGGGTGTGTAAGCTCGTACAGCCACTTTGGAGATCAGTATGGCGGTTCCTCAGGAAAATGGGAATTAGTTTACCACAGGACCCAGCAATTCCCCTTTTAGGTATATACTCAAATGACCCACCTCCATGCAACGAAGACATGTGCTCAACTATGTTCATAGCAGCATTATTTGTAATAGCAAGAACCTAGAAGCAACCTAGATGCCCCTCAACTGCAAAATGGACAAAGAAGATGTGGCACATCTACACAATGGAATACTACTCTGTAAAAAAAAAAATAATGAAATCTTGACATTCACAGGCAAGTGGATGGAACTTGAAGAAACCATCCTGAATGAGGTAACCCAGTCACAAAAAGAGGAACATGCTATGTTCTCACTCATATATGGATTTTAGACATATAGCAAAAGATCACCAACCTATAATATCAGATATAGTCCCTCACAAAAGGGGGAAGGGACAAGTCCCCCAGAGCACATGGGAAATGGGAGGGACAGTGAATGGAGATAGAACTAGGAGAAAGAGAAGGGGAGGAGAGGAAAACACGTGTGCCTAGATAGATTGAATCAGGTGAAGGGGGCTTAAAAGAGGGAGCCATTATTGGTTTGAAGAGAAAACTGAACCTAAAGAAAGGTCTAGAGAACTACAAGACTGACTCCACCTAATAATTGAAGCAACCATGGAAAGGCTACCACAAATGCCCTTCACTTATAGTGAGATCATCAACTAAATTACCCACTATATATGGAATCCTCATTCTAGTATCTGTTAGAAACAAAAGCAAACACCCATAACCAAACACTGAGTCGAACTAGAATCCAGATGCAGAGAGAGGGGACAAGACCACATTGCAGAAACTCACAAAGACAGCTGATCTTAACAAGAAGGAGCTTGCGCCCCCCCAGAATGATGGCTAGGAACCCAGCAAGGGACTGACTCAGACCCCCTGAATATGGTTCCCAGCTAGAAGGACAGAGCAGTCTGAGGGACCTCAGACAGTAGAAACAGGATCTATTTCTGGTGCACAAAAGGACCTTCGGGACACATACCCCATCGAGGGATACCCCCTTAACCTAGAGACAGGAGAGAAGTCCTAGTCCCTACTTCAAATGACTTGACAGATTTACATGACCCAACCTGGATAGCCTAGCCCTACAAGTGGTATGGGGGTGGGTATGGGATGGGAGGGTGGCCAGGGAAGGGAGAGGAAACTGGGATCCACATGTAAATTTTTAAATTATATTATTAATTATAAAAAGAAGGAAAAATGCTGCTGGATTAATTTAAAATATATATATTAAATCAATATATGTATATATATATATACATATGTATTATATATACATATAAAATGCTTTGACTTCAAAATTTAAGCCTAAGGACAAGTTACTGGGGAAAGGATTTCTAATTTTGTTTCCACAGAAAATGAAAAGCTGTCGATCCTTTCCAGACTAATGTGGTTTCATTGAGCAAGACCCCCTGAAACAACGTCAATGGGACAATGCAGCCTTGCAGACCACTACAGCCAGGATTTCTGTGTCTTCTTAGGATTCTTCCATGAAGCGCCCCCTACCAGCAGGAAGCCGTTTGGAAAGAACGATGCCCAAATTTTCAAATATTGTTTATAAATGTTTGTTTTGATTTAATAAAAAAGGCATGTATAATTATGTCCAGCATAAAATAAATGTTTTTTAAAAAAACACAGAACAAGCATATTTACAGAAGTCATTATCTTATGATTACATTATATAAAAACCAGTGCCATACACACCAATACATTCACCTCCGATTTCTATTTCTCCAGGTGCACATGTGTATAATTTCACATCAGAAACAGCTGCAAAAGATTAAAATTTGTACATTTAATAACATGACCATAAATGTGTAAATCCACATGTATCTATGAACAGTTCTTTGGTAATGTATCTTTGAACATGGACATAGGATTTCTTAGTTGTTCTCTATGAGATATTTTTCACTTTAAGGATATGCTTAGAGATAATAATCAGTGATTTTTATTTTGAAGCACTTGCAGCTTTCATGACTCCTTTGGAGTCTGCATTATTAAATGGCAGAGCACACTTATAAAATTCAAACTCCTGGGCTGCAGGAGTCTTTATTTCTGATAGAAACACAAAGTGACATGTTGCTATGAAGGACAATTTGGCATTTTCATATGACACTGAATATACTCTTACAATAATGTGTGCTTCTTTTCTGATGTTTACCCAAAAAGACTTTCAGATGGACTTCCCCGAGAAAAATGAACACAGATATTTGTGAAAGTTTTAGTTGCAATTGTTCAATTTATAGGGATGTTTTGCATACAAAAATATTGGTTTATTAGCTTAGAAGATTTATATGACCTTTTCTGTTTCTCAAGATAGAGTCTCACTTATTACTTCAAGCTGGTGGGAACATGCTATGTAACCCAGACTGACCTCAAATTCATAAACCTCATGTGACTTGAGCCTCCCAAGTGCTAGGAAGATTGACGAGTATTTCACCATAAAGCTTCTGTAATACCCTTGTCTTGTACATCTGTATTTGGTTGCTTTGAGTAACACTAACTCCAAAGAAGCTTACATATTCTCTCTCAGAACTAGTCTTCCTTATCATTTATCCAGAAATTTTTAAATAAAATTGTTATTATCTATACTTAACATGTTTAAAAAATTTCCACTCAAAATGATCTGGTTCCTGGGTGATCTTTTTGAAATTGTATTGAACTAGAAATATAACTTCCTGAATAGGATTATAACAGTTGCCTTTAAGTGATTGTGGCTGTGTACATATTTTAACTAATTTATCAAGTTCATCTGAAGATGTCAAAGTATTAAAAGAATTGTTCATAATTATAACTTTGTTTTGGTGATCATAATGTGGAATCTTTTCCCCCTGGGGTTCTTTCCATTTATTTCCTTGTTTTGTTTGTTTGTTTTGTTTTTGTTTTTGTTTTTGTTTTTTGACAATAGATTCTGTTCTTGTATAATCTATTCTGATTGTAGTTTCCCCTTCCTCTACTCCAAGTTCTGTCCCTCTTGTCCCCCTTTCCATCTTCCCTGGATCCATTTCCTTTCTGTCTCTCATTAGAAAATAACTTGCTTCTAAGAGATAATCAAACATAACAAAATAAAACGTAATAGAGAAGCAAAAAATATTATATCAAAGTTGGGCACAGCAACCCAACAAGAAGAAAAGAGTCCCATGAGCAGACACAAGAGTCAGAACCCAATTCAGGGGGCTTTCACAGACTGGAGTTCCATAAATATCGTAAGCTACTAGCTGAAATATCTACCTAGAAGGTCTGGTACAGACCTGTGCAGGCCCTGTGCTTGCTGCCTCAGTTTCTATGAGCTCATGTGCACCTTGATTAGTTGTTTCTGAGGGCCTTGTTTTAATTGCATCCCCAATATGCTCTCCTTGAGCCCCCACATGAGTGTTCCTAGAGACTGCATCTGTGCCTTTCAGCATGCTAATCGTATGCTTGCTCTACACGGCTGCTCTGCGTGGCTGGTCCCAGTGTGTTCTTTTCTAAACCAAAGTTATGGATAAAGAACTACAACTTTCATTGAACAATAAGATAAAAAAAAATGAACAGAATAGAAATCAATAAATATAATTCATATAAATAGCAAAAAAATTAATGAATCAAATCTAGTTCTTGAGTAGTTCAATGAAAATCAGCGAGCCTGTATAGTCTGAGCTAGGTCCTCTGCATATATGTCATAGTTGTATACCTTGGTGTTCTTGTGGGACACCTAACAGTGGGGAGGGGAGCTGTCTGACTCTGTGGTAGTTGGAATGCATTTGGCCTCCATAAACTCACAAGGAATGGTACTACTAGGAGGTATGGTCTTGTTGGAGGAAGTGTTGTCTTGTTGGAGGAAGCTGGATGAAACATTCCTTTAGT
The DNA here is from genome assembly GCA_030556225.1 of Cricetiscus sungorus. NCBI lineage: Eukaryota > Metazoa > Chordata > Mammalia > Rodentia > Cricetidae > Cricetiscus > Cricetiscus sungorus. The sequence continues at coordinate 14,435,016 of JANBXA010000253.1, forward strand.
CCAGATCTTGAGGCTGCAGGGTATACCTTTAATTTGGGCCACACCTTCTTTGGAAAGTGTGTCACTGTGGGAGTGGGCTTTGAGGTCTTTTTCTCAAGCTTCACTAAATGTGGCAAACACTTGAGTTCCTGTTGTCTCTGATTCAAGATGTAGTACTCACAGCACCACATCTACCTTCATGCAGCCAAGCTTTCCTCATGATCATAATGGACTGAACCTCTGAAATTGTAAGCAAGCCACCCTCAATTAAAGGTTTTCTTTGAAAGAGTTTCCATGACCATGGTTTCTCTTCACAGCAATAAAAACCCTAACTAAGACTTTTTCTTCTACTGGGTTGCCTTATCTGGGCTTAATGTGAGGGGATGTGCCTAGTCTTATTGCAACTTCATATACCATTTTTGGTTGATAACCCTGGGATGCCTGCCCTTTTCTGAAAGAAAATAGAGGAGGAGTGGATTAGGGGAAAAGGGAAGGTTGAAGGACAGGCTGGGTGGAGAGGAAGGAGGGGAAATTGTAGTGGGAATATAATATATTATAAAAGCATAAAAATTATTGTTTTCATTGTTAAAATATTTAGTTTAAAATAGTTTTATATTCACATACAAAAAAGTTTTAACACAAAACATTCCCATATACATCTCTGAACCATCTTCTGCAAAAGTTGGATGTATTTGTCAAAATTAGGAAGCTGATCTTAGAACTACCTTAGTCAAAAAAAAAAAAAAAAAACATAATTTCCCCCACTGATGCCATCTTCTGGGCCAATATCCATTCCATGAAATCATAGCCTATCTCTCAGAATGTTTTTCTCAACTCTATGACAGTTTCTTATTCTTTTCTGTGTTTTTCTTGCTCTTCTTACTTCGGAAACATATTACTCACGAGTTCTCTAGAATGTTGCTTAATCTGAGATCATATAACTTTTTTCATGACTAGGCTGAGGAACTGGCCTCAGGGAAAGATTAAGACATTTAGGGTCCTTACTACAAGCTCACAGATGACACATGGTCCCCATGTTCTGATGCATTCCTGTGTTCTGTCACCAGGAATACTACTATCATGGATCAAATACAGCATCTACCAGTTCTCTTCCCTGAGAAACCACTGTTGTTTTTCCCCCTCCTATACACTATTAGTTGCAAGCAAGTTCTGAAGCACAGACCACAATTTAAGAAATAAAGAAAAATCCAGGAAACACAGAAACTACAAATGTTGTTTGATTTTGTTTTGTTAGTTTGTTCTTGTTTTATAGTTTTTGTTAAATACTATGTAGTAATATACATGCAAGTGCATTACAATCATGACTGTAAACTCTTCTTTACGGGCGCTTTGCATGTGGAATTCATAGCTGTTTATTTCCTTCTTTGAGAGTTAAATGTAGTTTATTTTTATGATTTGTTTGAGGCATTCCACTAGAGAAAAGAACACTCTTATATCTTGATCCTTACAGTATCAAACAGCAAGTAAATCCTGGCTCTGTGCAAACGCTCACTAAGCTTTTCTAATTAAAAGTAAAACAATGCTGAAGTAAAAATGTTTATACATTTGTTTACTGTCTGTCATGTCTTAATTAGAAAGGGGGAGGGCAAGAAGAAACCAAGCTTCTTAAGCCATCCTGGCATCATGTGCAGTAAGTCTGCTTTAATACTCCCACAGCAAAATAAACTTTGAGCATTTTAAAAGACTGATAAATATCTGAAAACAAAGTTAGGTTCAGGTAGCAACAACAACAGACCCAATTTCCTGCTGACATTAGCTCAGCACAACCTATTCAGAGTCCAAACACACTCACATATATTTCTACAATTAACAGTTCAAAGTATTACTGATGCTTTCTTACCTTCAGCACAGTAGCCCATGCATCCCTGAGTGGGCTGGAGAAAGTATACAAAGAAGTCTCCACAGTTTCTGACAAGCACGGGGACTTGAAAGAGACAGCAGTCCTTTTCGATGCTAAAAAGAAGCTGCCAAGTGGCACAACCTGTCAGTTGCTTGATCTCTCCAGGAAGAGGCAGTGTTTCTGAATCACTAAGAGACAGCCAGATAGGGGCCTGAGTTCCACAGTGGTTCATCTTTTATATCAGAGAAAATAAAAGTTGAAAATACAATTAATGTCATACAAATAAAAAAGACTACATTTTTAATAGTCTTAAGACCTAATATAATCTTCAAAACAGTAAATTGTCAATTAGTTTAAATTTTAAATAAACTGGGGCTGGACATGTGGCTCTGTAATTAAGGCACAATCTGTTCTCCCAGAACCTAGATTTGGATCCCAGTATCCACATTCTGACTCATAAACTTTCTCAACTCTAGGTCCAGTGAAACAAACACCTTTTATTCTGACTTCTCTTGGAACCAAGCTTGAATGTTGTAGAAGTATATACATAGAGGCAAAACACATACACATAAATAAATCTTTAAAAAAAAATCTCAAACAACTTACATATCCACTGCACAAGAAAGTAAATCTAAAGAACACTAAATTAATATAATATTAACTAATACTAATATAACCTGTTCAATGTAAATATCTTATTTCACATTTGTATTATAAATGAGAAATTCAGCTGCAGATAATTTACTAAGACAGTGGACACATCATTAAACAAGACAAGTTGGACTGAAATTGTATTAATATGTAGCACAAATACCAAATGATCTCAGAGATTATTTCACAATTGTTAGAGACAATATATATTTGATATAAATTTAGAGTCAATATGCAACAAAAACCAGTGGAGAAAGAAGAAAGGTGTTATTTATAGTCTGATATAGAAAAGTTACTTAGCAACTTGGAAAGATGGAATTAAAATTTTTGTTTGAGGCCTACTATCAACATTATTTCCAGGTAGAAAAATGTAATTCAATGGCAAATTAAGCAGGGACAAAAGAAAAGATTTTGAGAAGATCCAAAAAGCACATGACTTTGGTCAAGGTTTCCAGCATCCTTCTCTGGTAGTATGCAGACAATGGTGCTTAAAATCTCAGCTAAAATGGAGATGGAAATGCAACACCTGGGTAGGGATAACCCAGAATCACTGTCCAGGGTGCAGTCATTAATCTTGTTACTTCCATGTTTAAAAGCAAAGGAAATTTTTAAAGGAGAAGTTGATACATACAATTAAATAATCATCATAAAATATAAATACAATTTAAAAGAGGAAACTACTTGTGAGTAGTACTTTTTAATGTAGATTTATTTTTTTCTTATTTTACATATCGATCCCAGTTCCCTCTCCCTCCCTCCCTCCCATGTCCCCCAACCTCCTCCTTCTGTCCCATTCTCCTCCCACTACACAGGGAGAGTGATGCCTACCAGGAGGGAACATCAAAATCTGACAAGTCATTTGGAGTAGGGTTTAGGCCCTCCCTCCTGCTTCTAGGTTAAGGCAGTATCCCTCCATGGGGAATGTGCTCCCAAAGTCCTTTTATTCACCAGGGATACAGTCAGTAGATATGTAGCCTCACTTGATTTCACAGTGAGACCTTGTGGTAGCCAATGCACCTCATTATGGAGACAAAGAATTTGGATCTTGTAACCAAAGTCATTAGCATTAGGGGCAGAATAACATGCAATATTGTCACAGCATGAGTCCCTTGCCTTATCACAAACCTCCACATATCTAAATAGAGGGTTCTGAGGACTGTTTAGGCATACGCGGTTTTTGGCTGAAATATGTAACTTTGTACTAGTATTGTGACCTTTAAGAAATATGCTCAAGCTGATAATCACCACAAATGACTGTGACCTGTGTCACTCTGTATTGGACTATTCTTAGTTTTTTTTCCTTATTTTACATATCACTGACAATCTGAGTTTTCTTCAGTTATGGAATAGATTGTGAGGGGCTTATACGTTTTGAGCTATTGGAGTCCATAGTTAAGAAAGGGAATGCCAGGTAACAACTGAAGCAAAAATTTAACAGCATTGCTTAGTGGCAGTTTTCTTGCAGTTATATACCTGGGCCTGTGTTCAAAATTTGACTCCTTGGCCTGCTAATGGAGCAACCAGGAGACTTATGCATAGGAATATATGTGTTGCACATACTTGGATGGAGAATGATTTCTATTACATTGTATTCTGCAATTGTGGAAATTATCTAAAATATTATAGTTCAAAACACTCATGGAGTATCATAGCCATTACCATTGAACTAGGTATTATAGAAATATTTCAAATTAAGTTAATCTACTAAAAATATAGATAACACTTCAGTAGGGGGAAAAATGTACCTCAACACATTTGGTTGGCATCTCCGCAGGTCTGTCAAAGATGAGAAACCGGTACCATCCAGGGGTGAGAGAATAGTCACAGATGAGGTCTTGAGCAGCTGACTGCTGGTAGTACACAGACTCAAAGTGAACACTTCTGTAAGGATTCTGAAGAAACTGGTGGCCACCAGGAGAGCACTCTGGAGCTGGATGGAAAGATGAGACTTTTCATGCCATGTGCTTTGTTCACCAGCATAGTTCGGTCTTCAGTTAAAAGTTCATTCTCTTTCCCCCCAAAAAGCTAATAAACTCACTATTGTGAGCGTACGTGTGTGTGTGTGTGTGTGTGTGTGTGTGTGTGTGTGTGTGTGTGCGTGTGCGCTCGCACACACTCACACACACACACACAAAACATCAAAATGTCAGGGACTCTGGCAAGTCAACAATAAGTTAGCTTGCACTTTCTAGAGATGCAACAAGCAACTCAAGACCTGTCACAGAGCGAGTTTGAGACACTTATCATTGGGGTGTTTATTTTCATTTAACTTGAACACAGAGAGTAACAGAGCTGAATGCTCTTGAGTTAAAATGTGTTAACCATGACCAGAAGTCACCAATCCCAAAAGGATTCCTCTTGTGTCTAGTCCTCTAGACCCAATGTCAATACTGTCCTTGATCGAACAAATTTTCTCAAAAGTAGGTACTAAAATCCTACCTCTGCTAGATAGCAGAATGCAATATCCTCACCTATTTTTTCATGATATTCTTATCTTTGTAGTTGTGAAGTACCTGTATTCACTACAAGACTTTAGAATCAGTGTAAGGGTCTTGCTCCTCCATAGACATCCATTTTCTAGGAAGAATTTCACCTCTGTGATTCCAATAGCTTTGGTAAATACCATAATATTAATGATAAATATTTTATTAAGTATATGTACCATCATTTCATTTAATTTTGAAAGAATTCTAATATCTCTCATTGTAAGAACACTACACATGATTAAAAGGCAGTATGTTAAAGGGTATTAGTACTGGAATTAACATGAATTACTGAAATATTTTTGCTGTCTGATTATCTGTAATATAATTTTCTTAGGAAAACTCAGTAAGTTCATTTTATTTCTCATGTGCATGGATATGTGATGTGTGTATGCATGTTTGCATGTGTGTGTGCAGGTGTGTTTGTAGTGTATTTACATGGGTTCTGAGCATCTGAACTTGGGTCTTCACTCTGGCATAGCAAGTGTTGTAACCACTTAGCAATTTTCCCAGCACATAAGTCTATTTTAATTCTATGTACAATTTCTTCATCAGAATCTTTACAGTCCTCATATTTCTTCTTATGTTTCTTTAAATAATATTCTCTAATCCAAAGCAGCAGAAGAATTAATTGTAGGGGAGATTACTATGTGACATTACCAATATTAGAGGAGTGTGTAACACTTAAAAGAGAAATAAATTTGTTTCATTTATTTTATTGAGAATATTCTTAGCAAATAGAATTAGCTATAGTTCCCATTTTTAGCTCATTTCATAATTTCTTTCCTAAAAATATACCTGTCTCTTAGAGAATGTGGAGAAGAAAGTTTAAAATACATTAGTAATGAAAAAGCCACCCTGTAAAAACCTTAGTCCAGCATTGGTCTAGAATACACCTACAGCTAAGCAAGCATTGTAGTGATGTCTAGGCTCTCACATAAGGATGGTCAAGTACTGAATGAATAGCACTGCAAATCCTTCATAGTGATCAGGGTCACAACTTGACACTCTCTAGAAAAGCCTTAGTATATTTCCCTGAAAACAGACGCTCATATAAATTTACACTCCTGTTTGTCATATACTTCCTGGTGTAATTTAAATCAGCTAAGCAACTTGCAACAAGATCTTCAATACTTGGTTTTCACATACTTTGGGAGAATGTGCCATGCTATAAATGATAGCTACACAGTGACAGAATATGCAAATGAACTTTCCATATATTTGTTATTTATAGTAGGTTGTTTTCTGGTTTACTACAAAAGCAATGTCATGGTTATCTAAAGCTGAGAGTTCAGAAATATGGTATGATTCTAAATTGAAATCAAACTTCATTTAAAATTAAACTCATGTAATGGTACATGCCATTTGGTGGTGCATACCTGTAACCCCAATGTGCTGAAGATGAGAAGCAAGGGAGTCAGAGGTTTAGGAAAGCATGGGCTATACAGCAAAACCTTGTCCACCATAAAACAAAAATTGCTTTTGTACTCCAAAGCATACAGAAAACAAAAAGACAATGCACTGGACATAATGGGGAAAATAATTACATATCCTATAGGTGGTAAGAATGCAAGAGATGCAAAGAACTCATCTAAGTCAGCATAAAGGCCAATACCTCGTTTTATTATTTTCAGAAGAAAAGATCTAAGTAGGGCTCATCCCAAAGAACATATGGAAATGTCAATATACAAATGAATAAGACATGCCTGAAACCATTAACAAAGAAAATGCAAATCAAGTAATAATAAAAAAATATACCACCTGACATCCACTAAGTTGGCTAAAATCAAAATGCCAGGCAATGACAAGTGTTTGCAGGTACATGAATGAATTGGAAGCTTCAAATGCTATAGGAAGAGAAAAATAGTGGAGCCACTTTGGGGAAGACACAAACTTTTCTGAATCTGGTTAATCATAGCTGACTTCTGGACCCAGGAAATCTCCTTCTAGTTAAAAATAAAAGCATATGTACATATAAACATTTGCACAGAGATGTTCATAGCAGCGTTACCTGTAAGAGCAGAAAGACAGAAGCAACACAAATCTACCAATCAAAAAGTGCACATATAAATTCTACTGTCTCCTTACAGTGGAGAGTTCTTCAATCATAAAAAGCAAATGAACCTTCAGACCCATACTGTATCGTGGTAGATCTTTAAAACTTTATATTATGTGAAAATTATATCTGTAATATGATCGTGTTTATATAAAATAAAGAGTAGGCAAATACCTAGAACAGAAAGCAAAATACTGATTGACTAGGGAGAGAGAAAGGGGGATGGGGATAATAGCTTTGATATCAAAATGCACAAATTTTGGTTTTGATTCTAAACTTGACTTTAGCTGTACATATCTGTGAATATGTGGATGTAATGCCATAGTGCACTTTAGGTGAGTGCTCGGAATAGTATAGGAACCATCCAAATAGATTTACAGTAAACTTGGAAGCATTTTTCTAAATATTTCAATATATTCATAAATATGCTTACAAGCCTTTTCTGGCTGCATGTTTAGTACTTATAGTGCATGAGTTTTAAAAGTTCTTTATAGCATTTATTCTATGGGTTAGGAAAGATAAGGAGAGAAGGAAAAGGTGATTGAATAAGAGGCTTGCACATGCCTACAAGAAATAAGTTCTAATGTTCTACAGCACAATAAGATGTCTTACATACTTAATAAAGTATATAAATGACAAAAAATGTCTTATATATTTTATAAAGAACTAGAAGGAAAAGGATTCAAAGATTCTCAATAACAATCCTAAAAGCAGCTTTTACAGAGACAGTAATTTTTGGATGCCTAGACCCAATTGCACAGTTCTGTGCCTGTGAATGTGTACAACAACCCTATTAATTTAAGAAAAGGCTTTTCTGCACACGCTAAATTCAGGCAAACCTAGGAAGTCACAGATGAATGACATCTGGTTAAGGAAATGCATTTCCAGAAATAAATTGAGTGTTGACGATCTATTTAAAAAGAAATTCATATGGGAAAATATCTCCTTTTCCCTCACCGCTGTTCCTTTGGATTAAATTTATGCTAATAAAATGCTCAATATTGACATGATGATGCAACGGCAATTTTATCTTCAACCTTTAGAGATGGTGCACATGTCTTTTCTTCAAGCTGCAGATGGCTGTATGTGTCATTTACTTCTCAAAATGAATAGGTAACTTACAAGACCAAGTGACCTTTGGTTTAATATTCTTATCGGTATGAGCGCAAAGAAGTGAAGGCTAAGGGATGTAGCTCTGTCCTGTGTCATTAATGTCACTCTCCTGTACACTTTTCTGTCATGGTTTGTAGTGGGATAGGGTGTTCTTCTCGTCATGTTTCACTTTCGCAACAGAAAACTGATTGTACCAGATGATGGGAAAGTTAGCATACACAAAACTAGCCCAGAAGCTTATGTGGAGATACGACTTTCACCAATTGTTTCCAGAGGTGGCGTGGGACTGGAGATCATTACTTTATAACTAATTCGGATTCACTTTCCTGTGTAGTACCCAGCAGATTCGACAAACGTTCTTGCAGCAAATTAAACGGAATTTAAATAACAGGAGAGCCGCAGGGAACAAAACAAAAGAAAACAGGACCAAGGGGTTTCAGGAAGAGGAGGCTCTGGCAGCCTGAGAGTAAAAGTAAATGCTAGGAGCAATTGGCTGTGAAAGCAACCTAGGTGGTGCCAGGTCAGGGGCACGCTGCTGAGTCAGCAAAAAACCAGGTCCTTCAGGCAGCCTCTGTGCTAGCCTTTCCAGCCACCTACCTTGCTGGCCTTCCCCCAGGACCAGGAGCATCAGCGGGGTCACTAGCCGTGCCCAGGTTCCGCCCGGCATTACGTCCTTCCCAGCGCGTCTCACAAACGGGGAAACCTGGCCTCAGATCTCCACTCACGCTACTTTCTTAAAGTGTGTTCCTGCTCGGCATTCAGGGGAGCTGAGAGTTCTGTGCCTGGAGGAAGCCAGTCAGACTTTCTACCAGAGACTTCAGCTCCCTTGCTCCAGCCCCAGACTCCTCCCCCATAACCCTAGCTACCCTCCTTTCCTAATGCCACGCCCAAACTGTCCCTGGGGAACTGGAGCATCCCCCAAGGCCGATGTCCCTTCACCAAGGATGTCACCTGCATTACCATAGCCTGCCAGAATTTCTGGGATGTAGCTCTGACACAAGGTTTTGCTAACCTAACAAATACTGAGAAACTCTTCCAAACTGTGCACTCTCTAGACTGTTCTCTGGATTCTGGTATGGATTTTACTTTATTTTAATTTTGTTATTTGCCTTCAGGGTGCCAAAACTTTACTCAGGTTGCCTTTGAACTCAAATCTTCCTGCTTTGGTCTCTTGAATCTTGGATTTATAGGAAATAGACATCAGCATCTGGTTATGAATGCAATCTTTTTTTTTTTTTTTTTAACATATGGATCCCAGTTCCCTCTCTCCCACTTTCCCTCTCTCTCACTCTCTCATGGCCCCCTCCCACTCTACCCTCCCACCCCCCACCCACCATTCCACATGTAGGGTGATGCCCTCCAGGAGGGGTCATCTAAATCTGTCAACCAGATGTCAGCCTAAGGTGGCCCTCCTCAGAAGCTGTCTACCTGATTTTAAGATACAGTCTCTCACTAGCATAGAGCACACCCGAAAGGCTGGGGTGGCAATCGAGGTCCAGGGATCCTGACCAGTGCTATGATTTCAGGAAGGCTTTCTTGAGTGAGTTCAGAGGATTGACATCAAATTCTTATTCCAGGACAAGCATTTTGCTACCTGAACTATCTCCTCAGACAGGGTAGATGCATTTTTCTTTTCCTGAAAATGTTTCTTTATTTGCAAATAGGTTTGTATTCATCACATTTTTTATTTCTTTACTTTTTTATTAATAATATAATTTATATAATTTAAAATTTTTAAATCTCCCAGTTACTACTCCCTCCCTCCTTCCCTCTTACCCTCTTTCCCCTGTGACATGCATCCTGGCCACCCTGCCATTCCATCCCCCCACCCCATTCCACTATGGGCTATGCTACCCAGGTTGGGTCATGTAAATCTGTCAAGTCATTTGAAGTAGGGACTAGGACTTCTCTCCTGTCTCTAGGTTAAGGGGGTATCCCTCCATGGGGGATGTGTCCACAAGGTCCTTTTGTGCACCATGAATACGTCCTGTTTCTACTGTCTGAGGTCCTTCAGACTGCTCAGTCCGTCTAGCTGATACCCATATTCAGGGGGGTCTGAGTCAGTCCCATGCTGGATTCCCAGCTATCAGTCTGTTTTCTGTCTCTCTGTCTGTCTGTCTGTCTGTCTGTCTGTCTGTCTGTCTGTCTGTCTCTCTCTCTCTCTCTCTCTCTCTCTCTCTCTCTCTCTCTCTCTCTCTCTCTCTGGCTCTCTCTCCCTTTTCTATCTTCTATTCCTACCCTGACTCTATCTTCCTAATCACACATGCTTTCCATTCCTCCCCTTCCCTTTATCCTAGTTCTCTCTCCATTCACCGCCCCCCCACTTCCCATGTGCTCTGGGGGACTTGTCCCTTCCCCCTTTTGTGAGGGACCATATATGAATCTCTTAGAATGCACCTTGTATCCTAGTTCCTCTGGTGGTATGAATTATAGGCTGATGATCCTTTGCTCTAGGTCTAAAATCCATATATGAGTGATTGGGTTACCTCATTCAGGATGGTTATTCAAGTTCCATATACTTGCCTGAGAATGTCAAGATTTCGTTAATTTTTTTCTACAGAGTAGTATTCCATTGTGCTGATGTGCCACATCTTCTTTGTCCATTTTTCAGTTGAGGGGCATCTAGGTTGCTTCCAGGTTCTTGCTATTACAAATAATGCTGCTATGAACATAGTTGAGCACATGTCTTTGTTGCACGGAGGTGGGTCATTTGAGTATATACCTAAGAGGGGAATTTCTGGGTCTTGTGGTAAACTAATTCCCATTTTCCTGAGGAACCACCATACTGATCTCCAAAGTGGCTGTACGGGCTTGCACGCCCACTAGCAGTGAAGAAGTGTTCCCCTTTCTCCATGTCCTCTCCAGCATATGTTGTGATTGGTGTTTCTAATTTTAGCCACTCTGGCATGAGTAAGATGGTATCTCAGAGTTGTTTTGATTTGCATTTCCCTGATAGCTAAGGATGTTGAGCACTTTCTTAAGTGTCTTTCAGCCTCTTTGATTTCCTCTATTGAGAATTCTTTCTTCAATTCTGTACCCCATTTTTTAATAGGGCTATTTGGGGTTTGTTGACTAGTTTCTTGAGTTCTTTGTATATTTTCGAGATCAGCCCTTAATCAGATGTAGGATTTATTAAAAAAACAAACAAACAAACAAACATTTTCCCAGTCTGTGGGCTGCCGTTTGGTCTTGTCCACTGTGTTCTTTGCCTTCCAGAAGCTTCTAAGTTTGAGGAAGTCTCATTTATTAATTGTTGATCTCAGTGTCTGTGCTACTGAAGTTATGTTCAGGAAGCGGTCTCCTATACCAATTTGTTCAAGGGTACCTCCTACTTCCTCTTCTAAGAAGTTCAGTGTGGCTAGATTTATGTTGAGGTCTTTGATCCATTTGGACTTGAGTTTTGTGCATGGGGATAGACATGGGTCTGTCTGCAGTCTTCTACACACCATCATCAAATTGTGCCAGCACCATTTGTTGAAGATGCTTTCCTCCCCTCAAACATGTGAAAGACCTATACAATAAGAACTTTGTGGCTTTAATGAAAGAAATTCAAAAAGGTACCAGAAAATGGAAAGATCTCCCATGCTCTTGGATATAGTAATATCGTAAAAATGGCAATCTTGCCAAAAGCAATCTACAGATTCAATGCAATCTCCATTAAAATCCCAGCACAATTCTTCACTGACCTTGAAAGGATAATAATCAAGTTTGTATCGAAAAACAAAAAAACCCAGGATAGCAAAAACAACCCTGTACAATAAAAGAACTCTAGGAGACATCACCATCCCTGACTTTAAGCTCTTGTACAGAGTTATAGTTCTCAAAACAGCCTGGTATTGGCACAAACAGGTAGACAGGTAGACCAATGGAATCAAATAGAAAATCCTGATATTAACCCACACACCTATGAACACCTGATTTTCAACAAAACAGCTAAAAGTGTAGATGCATTCTTAATCTTATAGCTGTCTCTGCTGCTTTGCTTTACTTCTTCAAGCAAACCTGTTTCCCAGAACATGTCCTTGTTGCCTTTGGACTCACCAATGTGAACTGGCGGGCAGGGAGGATAGAGCAAAGTAGTGCAACACCATTGTGTGGTGCCAGGATTTGTAAGCTGAGAGACTGATGAATCCTGGAGCTGACTTAATTGCCTAGTCCTGACCCAGGATTCTTTAGCAAATGGCCACATCAGCTTCCAGTTTGCTCTGAGAATGACTTCCCATCCTTTGTGTTATCAGATGTGTAGATGCCTCTGAGGGGGTGGGGGGGAAGCAGATACTTAGGTAGTTGTGTGTGCATGTGTTGTGTGTGTGTGTGTGTGTGTTTGTGCTCTGAGTGTCTGTGCATATATGTATACCTGTGTACATGTGTGTTCTTGTGTGTGCATATGCACATGTGCAAGTGTGTGTTTAACTGTGTGTTTGTTTGTTAATGTTTTAAAATTAATCCTCCAGAGATTTTGGCTGGAAGGTTGAGACTCAGAGGTCCCTCATCCACCACCTAGGACTTTACCCTGACAAGCCTTTACCTGAGGAGAAGAGACATTGGTCCTGGAGGGACATGCTGGGCACCAGGTTTAGATCACATTCTTCCTACAGGAATGTATAGTCAAGGTGGTTCTAGTTGCTGAAAAGAAAAGATGCCACAAACATTAAGACATTTTGTTTTAAATGGTATACTCCTTTTTTAAAATATAAATTTGAAAGAAAAATTATTTCTCAAAAGTTTATAGCATTTCTCAAAAGGCACCCAATCTTACAAAATAAAACATAAAACTTAACCTCTTACTTAATCTACTATGATTTGCATGGTAAGTCTTAATATAGGTAGGAAAAACTCAGATATTTCTTAATCTGTGATTTTTTTTGTTATTTTACTTTATAGATAAAATTGAGAAAGAAAAACAAATAATCATCTGTTTTTTTTTTAAGCTTCAGGGGTAATGCAATAGATGTAACCAGAATCAAATCATACCCAGTGCTTTGTAAATTAAGTTAGAAATATCTGTAAAATAAAACCTGATATTATCATTATATAAAAAAACCTATTTATATGATTTCCAGAATACATACAGTTCACAGCACAATCTGCCTTTATTTTCATCTCAGTGAAAGACTTACAGCTGTCAGTTTGTTAGTTTACAATAGGCCTGTACCAGAAACTATTACTCTCCAATTAAATGAGCTAGCATGGTATATATATACCAAAGGGCAATAAAATGTTTTGTCATGTGTCATGGTATTATTAAAATTTAGTATAAGATTCAATTTCTTATAGTTTTATTGTTGAAAGGATGAAAAATGATGTGAGTATGATATCCTCATCAATACCAATACAACTTGTAAAATTTTTTAAACATCACCCGAGAAATGAAAAATAAGAGGCAGAATGGCACAAAAACTGTGGGAGTACAGGACACCTGGGCTCTCATTCCAGGTCTGATACACACTTCTTGTCTTTGTAGCATTAAATGTTATGTTCTCGTCCACTTCCCTTCCTTTTTTCCATATGACAAGAAGGAAAATAATACTACATAGAATTTAAGAATGAAAAGAGTATGTGTGTGTGCAGGGGTGGGAGAAATAGGTATTTTGACTAGCACCTGGTTCAAAGCAGCTATTATGATAATTTACTGTTACTAAAACAATGGATAAAAGCCTATGTAATTATGTCTCCCTTTATCTCTTATTATATAAAGATATGTAGCTTCTCTTTATAACACTATTATAGTAAACTGCATATTCAGGACACAGTGGGAAAAAAATCACATTTGTATAATACAAATTCCACATGTTTTACTAAATAAGAGCACTCTTTTTTTTTTCCCCAGAATCATGTTAGCATGGTACTGACAAAACAAAGATCAAAGATTCCCTTTCCAAAACATGAAAAATGATACCACTACTTGTGTGGTTCACTGCAGTTGAACCTCCAGCACTCAAAGGCAGACATGAAGTGGTATTTACTCTGGGAGTGGTCAAATACTGAAGGCTATGGAGAAAATAAAGAGCACAGTGAATGCTCAAAGAGAACAAAAGAAGAGGGAGGGCGTGACAGGGCGATAACCAGTAAAGCACACTCTCCTGCACAAAGATTAGAAGTGCACACAGTCCAAGAAAGAGGAAAACAACACAATCAGAGCAACACAGAGGCAGAGACACTTCATAATTCCTTGGAGCATCCCTTTCCATCATTCTGTGATATCCCCCATATGTTGTCCAGGAACTTGGTTGTGACTTTAGAGATTGTAGTAATTTGAATGTAATTGCTCCCCATAAGTTCATAGGGAGTGGCACTAATAGGAAGTGTGGCTTTGTTGGAGTAGGTGAGACCTTGTTGAAGGTATTGTGTCACTGTAAGGGTGGGATTTGAGGTCAACCTCAACCCAATGACACAGGCCACTTCCTGTTGCCTGTGGGTCAAGATGTAGGACTCTTGACTCCTTCTTCAGCACCATGTCTGCCTGAATGCCAGCATGCAGCACTTTAGTGATGATGAACTAAACCTCTGAAAATGTAAGTCACTCCAATTAAATGTTTTTCATTTATAATAGTTACCTTTGTCAAAGTGCCTCCTCGCAACCTTAGAAGCCCTAACTAAGACAAACATTTTGCTTGTGTTATTATTCTTTACCCTAAAAAATGTTGTTGGAAGTCAGGAGAAAACATAAATGATACAAACTAATAATTGCGTCATTTATATTTTGTTACTCTTGCATTTTGTTAGTGAAAGAATGGGAAACTATTATCATCTTTTATATTTAAAGTCATCTGTTGAGGGTCAGTTATCAGGCCATATAGAAAATAACGAAACAAATAATTTCAGAGACAAGAAGGTTGAGACTTTGCAGAGCAAAGTGTGATGGTCATAAATTAGTACAATGTTATTATAGTAACTTTATTACAATAATGGTTTTATAGTCAGTTATAGAGAAGGTAACTGAAATACCACAGGAGAGATGGCCCTACAAGCTCCCACTCACAGGCTGAGTCCTCTTAGTCCTTTTCCCACATTTAAAACAGTTCCTCTTTGTTAATTCCTTAAAAGTTAATGAAAAAAATGTGGATGAATAAAAAGAAAACCAGATTTATTCCATTAAAATATATTAATGAAGAAAAGCAGTTGGTAACTAAAAAGAAAATGCTGCACTCGAATCTTCATCATAAAATGTTTCAGTCACGATATTCCCCCTTCATGTAGATGTAAAATCATGCAATGATTACTTATTAAAGGAAAAAGCTAAAGCTATTCACTTGCTTACCCTGAGATTTTATGCTTGGATCCTCTTTTGGTTCTTCCTGCTTAGGACAATGGAATACTTGCTGTTTCTTGTCATAAACTAGGATAACTCAGTCACTAGCATCTTCATACTATGTTTAGCCCTTGACAAGGTATGAAACTTAAAGGTATGTTATGTTTTGTTGCTCCACTGGTGCAGGACACCCCCTAGAAGCCCATGGAACCACTACAGGAAACATCATCCTTAGGTGTTATCTAGTGTGGGCCAATTATGTCAGTTTTACAATGAAAAGAAAACTCAGTATTTGTTCTATATCCTGGACATTTTTCTTCCATGGAGTAAATTCCAGGCAGTAGGAAACAGGGGTCTTCATGCCTGCATCTGTAGTGAAAATGCGTCTACATTTTAGAAAAATTATTTTAAACACACATACATATGCACATGCATTGTGTATGAGAGAGAGAGGAGAGAGAGAGAGAGAGAGAGAGAGAGAGAGAGAGAGAGAGAGAGAGAGAGAGAGAGAGAGAGATTATTAGCATTTGTTTGTGGAGGAGCACAGCTGTGTGCTCACATCTGTCAGAGCTAACACTATTAGTATTCATGGTTAGCCTGCTTTGTTAAGTAATGTTGGGGTTTGAACTTAAGTCTTCAAGATTATGCAACAAATTCTCTTAACTGCTGGTCAATCTTTGTAGCCACTAACATAAAAATCTTTTAAGAATAGCACATTCCTTATCAGCTTAGATACACATGGGGGAGAGCCTAGGCCCTGCTCCAAATGATAAAACAGATTTTGAAGATCCCCCATGGAAGGCCTCACCCTCCCTGGGGAACAGAAAGGGCATAGGAGAGGGTGTTGGTGGAGGGGAGGGGAGGCAGGGAGGAAGAGGGAACTGGGATTAACATGTAAAACAAGCTTGTTTCTAACTTATATTTTAAAAAGAGTAAAAAGAAAAATAGCACATGTGTGGTGTTCACATGGAGTAGAAAGATGCTCTGAGTGTAGTTTTGTTTCTTTAACTTAAATTAAATATCAACTCATCCAAATACCTCCAAATAGCTTGTATAATTTCATTCCTCAGAATAAGAACAATAATTTTTAGGGTTTCAAAAATTGTTGGGTTTAAGTCAACAATTTAAAAATTCATGTAACTTAAAATAGGACTAAGTTTTAATGCAATTATTTAAAGACAGAAGGATAAATCAGTTGCTCTGTATTTGATATTATTGACTTTCATTCTTTATGGACAATTTATTTTTTCTCCTCTCCCAACTCTAATGATGTACAACTAATACTTAGTTAATAAATATAAGAATATGGATTTCTATTGTATTTATTTACTTGGAATAGACACGCATGTGGTATAGCACCAGTGTGACTGTGAGAGGACAACTTGCAATAGGTAATTCTGTTTTTCCAGGAGTTTCTAATTTAGGAGGTCAGGCAAAGGTGCCTGCTACTATCTCCCAGGCCCAATATATGTTTGCTTTGATAAACATAAACTCTTTGAAGTGACTACATTGCTAAAGTGGCTGACAAATCTATTGTTTTCCCTAGTTGCCCTTTTTCTTACTGGGGATGCTTAAGATGTACTCACAGCAAATTTCAAGCAAGGTGTATGGTGTAATTGATGTTCATGGGCACACTGACTTATCCCTTCTAAGTTCTCCAAGCCCACCTAGCTAAGACATTGCATCCTCCAACTAATAGTCCCTGAGCTACTCAGACCATGGTTGGCAACCATCATTCTGCTTCCTATTTGTGTCAATTAGACTGGCTTGTTAGCTATTTACATGGAAGTGAGATCATGAAGTTATGTCCTTTCTGCATCTGACTTATCTTATTTTAAATGATACCATCTAGATTTAATCGCATTGACATAAATGGCAGCATTTCCTCCTTTTTATGATTGAAAATACATACAAATATAGTATTTTTAATAATTCATCCCTCAGTAGACACGTAGATAAATTCCATGCCTCTGTTATGATGAATATTGTGGCAAGGCCCATAGGAGTATAGACCTCTCCTTAAATTTTGATTTTATTTCATTTTGATAGTGGGATTGCTTTTATGAGAAACACCTATAATATTTTTTAGAATGTCTGTATCAATACTGCATAAGAGCTTCTTTTTCTCCATATCTGTGCCAAATGTGTCAATTTTTCTCTTTTTTTATAACAGCCATTCAATATGTATGAGATGCTAGCTAGTTTATTGCTGTTTAGATTTGCATGATGTTGGAATCTTCTATATGCTTTCATACACAAATTTTTTTCATGTCTTATTTTAAGGCATACATATTTACTGAATATAATCAAACTCAAAGAACTAATTTTAAAAAGTGTTGCTTATTCTCTTCTGTGATTGCCTGGTATTCTAAAAATAGCAAGACTGATCGATTAGTATTATTACAACAAATGTTTGGAACTACACCAAGGCAATGCTACCCTTCGTAGTACAAATTACCCCATGATGGCAGCAATGGCCTCAAGGAGCTAGAACAGTCGCCACCTGGGAACTAAATTGCCCCTCAAAAGGAGGGACAGCAGCAACAGCTCTAGAAAGCTTGTAGGAAGAAAACTGAAGTAATGATTATTCTAACACTGGTCTAAACAAAATTACCAACTCCCTGCTGCTACTATGTATACTACAAACATCTTTGTTTCCCTCTTCTATGAAATCTGAAAGTTCCTGCCTGTGCCATTAGGGCAGGTCTAGTACTAGTAGACATGTGTTACACTGATTAAGGTTCTTTTCTATGCTCTCTCTACAGCTCATCTCTTTGATTAACATATCTAAACTCCCAGAGCTCAGTCCTTTGTCCTAAAAGTCCAGTGACAGCCCCACCACTCAGAATGCTGAGGAGAAAGATCATGACTTCAAGACAAGACTAGGCTATAGAGTGAAACCCTGTTGATAGAAAAGCAAATGAGAAAAGGAAGAACAGAAAAGAAAAAAATATCTATTTTTAAATCAATTAATTTACTAGTAGACCTAAATTCCTTCTGAAGACTCAAGGCAAGGGTAGGTGGGAGGACTGTTTTATGAGCCTTTTGCAGCTGGCAGAGACTTCCTACATTCTTGACTTCCATCCCTGCAATCACCTTGAGAGCCTAAAGGGCAGTAGCTTCTTGCCTGCATGGCCTTAGCTTCGCTCCTCAAATGTCTGTTCATTGACTCTCTTTTAAAGAAGAGGTGGAATTACAAATGGGTAGTCAGAGTCACCCAGAATGATCATTCACATTAATTTAACACCTTTTACAAAGTTCCTTTACCATGTCAAATAACTTACATGTGAAGTAGCATACAAATTGCTGTATTAGAATCTTGACATATGGGATGAGTGTGTGGGGGGGGCGGAATCATTACTATAGCTGATATTTGAAAATTCCAGCTATTTTTCTCAAGCACACTGATGTGTGACAAATAGCTAGTACTGAATTAAAAATATAATTTCTACATTAGTAAAAATATTGATAGCAGTTTTTAGGACATTGTTTTCTCACCAACAAAGTCAGAGAATTTTACTATACAATTGCTGTGAATTCTTTGACTATCAATTTTGAGCATTTGAATGTGGAAAAGTAACAATATTGCTGAATAAATTATGAAATACTAGTGATTTACTTTCCAAAAATCCAATTTTAGCATATTAATACATTAAAGGCAACTTTTAAAATGCTTAATGCAGAAACTAAATTTGCTTCAACAATATGATTTTACAATGTGATTATACCGCTATTGTTCTTTTGAATGAAATTGAAAAGGAGGAGCAATTTAGTCTTTCAACAAGTAGCCATACACAAAAAGTAACACCAGGACATCTCAAGTACACATTACAACTTTCTTTTGAAATCAAAGAGTCAGCTAGTAATGGCGATGGCTTTGTTTTAATGCATTTAGATTCTTTCAGAAGCTGTAAATGAAATGCTGTAGCAGGTGGTGATGCTATGTGACACCTCTGGTTTTGTTTATGTGATTTCTGTATTCAATTCTTCCTAAATAACAGAGCATTTGAGCCTCAAGATTATAACTTGTAACATAATGCATGGTTTGTATCTGGAAGTAGGTAGGTTTGCAAAAACAGTCTAAAATATGTTTGGAAATTTGGGATCTGTCCAACAATTCTTTTTATTATTATTATTATTTAATATTTTTTTCTTATTTTACATATAGATCCCAGTTGTTCAGCTATTCTTGACTCGCCATAGTTTAGTTTGAAATGTACCAGATAAGTAGATGCAAACTCATTTGAAGATATCCTGATTGAAGAAAAATTAAAGTTCAAATATTTCATTTATTCTTTTAGAATTGAATTTCATACCAATGGTCAATATATATATATATATATATATATATATATATATATATATATTGTCCACCTACTTTTAGCACATAACTTGATGTATATCAACATCTTTACAGTTCTATGTGATCGCTGACTTCCAATTTGTAGACATTTTTATGACTCTGAAGCTGTGGTTCTCAACCATCCTAATGCTAGGGCCACTTAACACAGTCCTTCATGTTGTGGTGACCCACAACCATAAAAATTTTTGTTGATTCTTCACAACTGTCATTTTGCTACTGTTATGAATCAAAATGTAAATATCTGATACGAATGATATCTGATATGCCACCCCTGTGAAAGGGCTGTTTGACCCCACCAGAGGGGTCACAATCCACAGGTTGAGAAGCACTGCACTGAAGAGAAAGAAATTCCATGCCAATTCATAACCCATCTCCACTTCAACCTCTAGGCCAGAGTGTCTACTCTCAACTTCTCTCTATAATTTTCATTTGGGATGCCACATATGAAGAGATCTCAGAATGTTCTATGTTGTTATCTGATTGCTTCGATTTTGTCCTCAGAAGACACTTGTGTTAAGTGGAACCCCAATCACACAGAACTATTGGGAAGTGATAAAATTTATTTAATAGGTGGGAATCATTGGGAAGAGGTTAGACTACAAAAGAGATGCCCTTTCGGAGACATTAGTACCCTGCTGCTTTACTCTGTCTGTCCAATCACCATTGAATTTGAAGACATTTCCATAATTCTCAAACAGTGATTCTCAACCTTTCTAATGTTGTGACCCTCTAATATACTTCTTCATGCTGTAGTAACTCCCAACCATAAAATTATTTTTGTTGCTGCTTTATAACTTTAATTTTGCTACTGTCATGAATAATGGTTTAAACATCTGATATGTGACCTCTATAAATAGACTATTTGATCCCAGAGGAGTCATGACCCACAGCTTGAGAACCACTGCACTGAAAAGAAATAACATGCTCTTTACTTCCAGGCTGCTATGAAGGGAACAGTTCCCTTTGCCACCTGCTTGCACCCATGCTGATTGTGTCACCATCAGCCCAACCTTGCAGGAATGAGTGACTGAAACTCCTGAAACCAGGATTCTAATTCAACCTTTCACCATTTTAAACAACTTGTCTCAGGTAGGTTTCACAGTGATGTGTAGCTGACCAATACACTGTGGAAAAGTAGTTCTGTCTATTATTAATATTTAAGTGTTATGATGTAATATATACATATGTGTATGTATATATATGTATTATGAATGTGTGTATACATATATATGTTCATAATTATTTAAAATTTTTATACAACCCAATTGATAAGCATTAATCTATTATCTTCATTTTCTAGGAAGTCTACAATGTCAAATTTAAACCTGGTGTGATATAATACGGTATTGAGAACTCATGGAAGCATATCCTAAGACGGGACCCTTACCAAGACTTAAAAGTCCAGCAATATTTGCTAGAAGTTATTCATTAGTAAATTATAAGGCGTGTGGCAGAAAAAGACAGATGGGGGAACAGTTCCTAAATGTCCTGAAAATTTGTTGAGATTCAGTTTTATCAGTCTTGCTATATGGCACTTGCCCCCTAATTAACATTTCTCTCCAATAGGGAGGGGTAGGCCCATTAGACCACAAAACTATCACGTGACTAGAAAAATCGAAACTTCCAAGATTTTTTACATCCCTTCCCTAGCTAAACAGAAGCAGCTGGCCAGGAAGGACTCAGACAAACCGTGCTGAAGAGATGAGAGATCCTCTCAAATCATTGAGCTGCCTGAAAATTGTGCAAAGAGTTCCAGGGTTTCACCTTCAGTAAGTCATCATACATGTTGGCTGGTGACACCAACTGGTGACAGAGCTTCTCCTGTAAGTAACCTCTCATTTCTGGGAGTTACCCCTAAAAAGACTCACTGGTTCACTAAGTTGGACTTTGGTATAATTGTTACCTTTGTCTGTTATGAGTATCTTTCCTAGGGTGAATATGACTCTTTCTAGGGTGGTGTGTGTGTGTGTGTGTGTGTGTGTGTGTGTGTGCGTGAGTGCATGTGTGTGTGCATAATGACTGCATCTCTCTAGGAAAAATCTCTCATGCAACAAAATATATTAAATCAACAAACATATATTTATAAGACAATGAAAATAGTAACACTTGCAATATCAAAAGCAAGTTCTATACACTGTATTTGGTAAGATCTCACATGTATTGTTTGGTCTAATTCCATATGCAGTTTTATTAGGTAAATCCCAGTATTAACTCTGTCTCAAAAATAAAAGCAATTCCAGGTCAGTTAACCAGAGTCACCTAGATAAGAAGAGGCAAAGCCAGTTGTTAACTGTAGATTAAGGTGTCTGCTTCTAAACCTGAGTTGAATTCCAAGAACCTGCATGGGGGAAGGAAAGAAGCAGTTTCAGAAAGTTGTGCTCTGACTCTCACATACATGCTGTGATACTAACATGTACACGGACATGCTCACACAGAGGATTTACATAAAATGCAATAATGATGTTAAAACAAATCAGTCTATTTTCAGAACTGCCTGGAAGTGAGCTGGTTTGATATTTCTTTATAACCCTCTATATCATCATCTGCCTGGCTTGTGTGTAATGAATGTCCATATCTGATTTTCAAATTGAAATTTGCTTCACAACTACCCTTAAATGTCAATCATGCTCTCACGGAGGGCAGCTAATCTGAAAGACAATCTGTTTTGCTTCTTTATCACTGCCACTGTGATACTTAATTTAAAAGGGGAAGGGACAATGTTATAACTTAAGCAAAAAAAAAAAAGGAATATAATTTACTTCAAAAGGCTGCCAAAAATTGCCATGTTGAGGGAACACACTGCTTTTATAATAGCCATGTTTAACATGGCTCTAATAATAGACTGCAGGCAGATGAAAGCTTTGAAATGAAGTTTCTTCTTTCATAACAGCAAAAACAAAAGGTTAACACCTCTAGTCCTCAGGGATCCAAGCTTCCTGGCTCATACTTCTTAGACTCAGAAAATATGTCTATTGGGTGGCAGTTTCCTACACTAGGCAGTTATGAAAAAAAGCATATGCCTCCAAACAACTATAATAAAAGTGTTTAGTAAAGATGATAGAGGATAACATAGGAATTAAATAAAGACTGCAAGAAAATATAAATCACTATATTCTGGTTTCATTTCTTTAGATCAGGTATATCATTCACTCCAAAGGATCTACATATGCCATGATTTCTAAAAGGACTTAGCAGAAGCATCTCTTTTCAAACGGTTCTCCTGAAAATCCCAGTTTCAAAAGAATGATAAAATTCCTTTAGCAAAATTTAACATGATGAAATACCCATAGCTATCTCTAAAAGCAATACGTTGAAGTAAGAACCAAACTAGAAACAACTACAATTTGTACTCTCATAACATTGGCATTAAAAATTCTATGAAATGGAAAACAATCATTTGTTTAGAAAAGGCATGACTTATTGGGCATAGGGCTGAGACACAGATAATGTATGTGTGACATTAAGAAAAAAAAACTCTGTATTAGTTGGTGTGTAGAAAGTGTTTTAATGGAGTAATTAGACATACATGATTTTATTGTAAGGTTTGGACCACGTTTTAGAAAACAAAAGTCTAAGCAGGAAATGGAGGAAGGTGAGGAAGCTGCCAGTTCCCCCAGAGACACCAATTTTGCTCTCAGTGGTTGCAACAGTGCTGAAAAGAAAATGCGACCAAATGTGGGCATACCCTAATGAAAGTACTCTACTCCTGGACACACAAAACCAAGGACTGGACATCGGCATGAACCACTGCCAATTAGAAACATACTTCAGACTTTTCACTTAGAAAGCACATGAAGGTGACAAAAATCTGGATTTACAAGACACTGGTCTTTAACCCCACAAGGAATGTCTCCTGCTGGGAATCAAATTCATAGCTAAGAAGCTACTTAGAATGGGTTGTGCAAACATTGTTTGATTTTTTTTTCTATGTACCATACTAAATGGAGATGTATGCTCAAGGCAATGGAGATGAATCTGATATCTAAAAGCAGTGCCAAAGACAATGTTAATTCTATGAGGACAATATTAACTCTGCAATCACTCAGCTATCCACACCCTGGTTCTCACTAGCTTCACAGACTTACCAGTCATCCTTCCCAGCAACTGTGTTCTCTGAAACAGTGTACTATAATTGATAATTTAATTTTAAACTTTGTGAAACACCCATCTTTCTCCCCTCCTTTTCTCCTGTGGGTCATACTCTTTAAGAATAGTACTCTATGTCTATTCTAATAGACATAGACTCTATGTCTATTCTATGTCATTGTGAGAAGATTATTCAGTAGACCAAATTTGAAAAGTTAATGTAGGAAATTTTTTTTGCAAATGTTCCTAAAATATTATTAACTCAAAGTCTTCTGAGTCCATGGTCTAAACAAGCATCATTACTCATTTTCACTGATGACATGCACCCTACCTAACAGATGGGGTGAAGACCTGAACAAAGCCAGAATGTCTGTATCTGTCCATGGTCCTGAAATCTCTCTGGTTTAGTCTAGATTTTTTTTCCTTTCTCACTTTCCTAAATTCACCATCTTTCCCTTAACCTACTTCAGTGTCCATCATCACCCTTCCTTTCAGCAAAATGCTATGTCACACTTAATTCCTGATTGCAAATTTTAATTAATATATAATGATCTTCTTTGGTTTAGGACCCTTTTTATTACTGTCTTTCAAAATAATTTATTTGATATCTTCATATTCACCACTGATCTCTTTTGTTCACTGTTTGCATGGACATCTTCTTACAAAGTTGTAGTTTCCCTACATCTGTGACATTAGTTATAAAGAAGAATCTGTTTTAGATTTCAGACAATTATTCAAGTTTTCAAATTCATCCTGTCAGTAATTGCTTTTCACTAGAATAGCTAATTATTTTATATTAAAGGTAGTTTCTGGTGCGATACTGGCTTCTGATATTTTTTATTCATTCTCTGTATACCATTGATTCATCCATTACTGCTTCCTTTTGCATTGAACGGATGCTTGTAGTATATTTTCTGTATAGTTTATTATATTCTGAGTTAATGCTCTAGAGGTTAGAACTAATGTCTTAAAATATCATTTTAATTAATACCAGCTAGTTTCAACAGGATTTCAAACTCTGTTTCTATATAGCCCATTACTGCTCTTAATTTATATGAGAATTATGCCGTTATATACTATGAATGTATGATTAGTATTTTATGCATTTTAAATTTTAAATCATATAATATATCTTTAATTATCTTTGTTGCTTTCTTGATACATGCTTTTAAAAATCTTCCATGAGTTTATTTTCTGACAATTTCACACATTTATAGCATGAACTATGATAATTACTAGCCTGTCCCAATTTCCATCTCGCTCTATTCATACTCTTCCCTATTCATACTCCCCTATACCACCTCTATTCCCTCTTCCAAAATGCATGACTTTGTGGTTGTTTTTTGGTTTTGTTTTATAAGATCCACTGAGTTTAACTGGATTCATCTGCATTACCATTGATTTAGAACTATCTACTGGAGCTTAGTTGGTTCTTTATTGGATATATAATAGTGTGTGTGTGTGTGTGTGTGTGTAATGTTATATGTATAGAATATATTTTATATTATATGTTTGTATTTATACACACTATATATGTGTGTATGGATATACATATATATCTTCAGTCAATGACTGCCCCTCTTGAGTCCATCAGAAGCCAAGAGTTAACCCTATATGCTCTTCTTCTATTCAGGATTAACTCTTGATAGGCCTGATTTTGAACAGTGTTGGGGGGCATGGGAGAGGAACAGCAAACAGCTTTGAAACTCATGCAAATTGGCCCAGCAGCTACCATAACCATGTTGGGTGTGCCTTGGAGAGGCAGATACCTCAGGACTACACTTCCTGAGGGCCTCATGCTGTTATCAATCATAGTTCTGTTTATTGCCTTCAAAATCACCAAGTCCTTATAATCTATGAATTGTATGAAAACTCTAAGGGGACTTCTCACCTCTCGTTGGCCAATATTATTGATACTTACAATAATAGTAATTGAATTTTTCTAAGCTTTGTTGCTGGAACATAATAATGAACCAACCACCACCCTTAGAAAGAATTTAGAGATGTAGGTTGCTACTAAAGTTAGATTAAGATGTTTTTGTTAATGGATTTGATATAGAAAATCTTGGTACAGTTTAAAGTTTATACTTTTAATCGTTGAGTGAGGGAATATTGAAGTAAAGGAACAAGAACAAAGGCAGCCTGGTTATTAACATCTGACATCCCTTTCTTGCTAAAGATGAGTTGGTGACCAAAGGTAATGATTTATTTTCTCTACCCATTTTTGAACTCAGCTTCCTGGTATGAATTAGCAAAAAAATGGTTCATGCACCCTGAGGATTTAAAGTACAAATGATTGATTGTTTTTTATATTTGTAGTTTATTTTTATGATTCTTCTCAGATATTTTTGTAAGATTACCTTTTGAGATAAATAGTAAAATGATTAAGTCTTCCTTTGTCATCACCAACAGCTGCCCACCAGTACAAATGTTGAAATATATTTGGCTTGCTTAAAACTTCATTAATCAGTTATAAAATAATAATTGCCTTGGGGAGAAGATATTATGGTGGGAAAATTAATACAAAGAAAAATGTTTAACTACTTGTGGACTTCTAAGAAAAACATGTAACTTGTAATCATATTGTGCTTTCTTCTTGTGTAAAGATTTTAAATTGTTTTTGGAAGTTATGTAACTTGTGGTTGTGGGGTAATCTTTTTGTGTATAGAAGTTTTCATCTTGGAAGTATAAAAAAATAAAAGAAGTAGAATGAAATGTGTAAAAAAGAAAACATCAAGAGAGATATAGAAGGAAACATCAGGCAAGATGTACAAGGAAAAGATCAGAGAAGAAGGAGAACAACAGAGTAGAAAAACAGAACAGAGAAAGAACAGAGAGGGAACAGGCAATGGAAAAAAAATAAAATGAAGAATCAAGCCTCACCTCTCCAATAACATTCCTGTGTGTGCCTGTGCACCTGGGCAGTAGGTCCCTAACTCCTTGCCTCCTCAGTATCTGACTGAGCTGCTGAGGAGAGCTCTCACAGCAGAACAGACCCTTTGAAGTCAGATGATGACTTCATTGACTATACATGAAAGATATCTGAAAGATATCATTTCATAGCCCTTCCTCCCATCTTCAGCTCTTAAATTCATCCCACCACTACTTTTGCAATGTTCTCTGTCCCTTAGAGGGAGTGGTATAATTTTCCTGTGTAGTTCCAAGTATTCATAGTCTCATATTCTCAGCACCTTGAACAGTTATGCATCTTGTGTTCAATGCTAGTCATTAGAGAAGAGGCTTCTCTTATTAAAACTCTGTATGGTGTTTATATATAAGTACAACTATATATATTTAGAAAGCAGCATGACACCAGGAAAATTTAGATAAATAGCAGTAATAATTTGGTCTCTAAGGCCCACAACCTCTATGGCCATGGGTTTACAATACCAGATAGGAATTTCTTTTTGAGGAGCCATCCTCAAAGCCAAGTGAGAGCAGCTGGTTACCAAACAAATATGTCACATTTGTAGCATGGGGAAAATCTTGCAAAGCAAATTGATATGGTTGATTACAGGGTTCACAACTATGTAAGACCATTGATTTCTTTTTCTTCTCTGGAAGCCTGGGTAGCAACTTTCAGCACTATGAAAGCCAGTCAGCAGGAAGAAAGCTTCTAGTTCAGATCCAGTTTAGCTTTTCTATGACTTGAATCTAAGTTATATGATGTCTTTAGCAATAGGGTCTTATCAATTTCTTCTGGTGAAGAATCGAGAAGAGTTGCAAGAGTCCTATATTGTTTGGAGGGTCTCTAGGGCCACCATGGCCAAGAGCTCAAAAACAGGTATCTCACACTTGAAACTGGGTCTTTTGTTTGGTAACCCTTGGCTTTCATAAGGCAACATTACCTAAACATGCAGGGCCTTTTACCCCCTGCCTATCTCTTTAATGTTATTGTTCAATTTTTCATGTAATATATTTTGATCATATTCTTCCTCCTGTCACAAGTTCTTTCATATCCTTCCCACACTTTCCACCTCCTTAACCACTCAATTTCACATTCTGTTTTTCTCTCAAAAAATGAATAAAACAAACAAACAAAATAAACCCCTCCAAACTAAGCTATAACAAAAGAAAGCACACAAAATTCATGTAGTTCATTTTGTGTTAGTCAAGTATTCCTCAGCATGAAGCCTTCCCTAAAGTGTGGTTGATAACCCATTTTAACTTTTTTGAAGAAATCTGATTATCTCCCTCCCATGAGGTATCAATGCAAGTAGACCCTGATTTAGGGGTGGGGCTTCCTACTTACTTCCTCTTCTCCATGATTCAATTTTTGTTTGGTTTGAATTTGTACAGGTCTGTGCCTGCTGTCATAGTCTTTGTCATTTATCACATTTATTTGTATAAAATGCACACACACAGAGAAATATACTTGCATTCACACATATTTGTATGGCTTTGTGATTTTAGTAACTTATATGTTATATTCATATAAAATATTTTTTGTTAAAGACATTGCTCATTTTTCCAGGTTCACATCCTTAGCTTTTATCTACAAAATATTGCATACTCATGACTAATACAGGTTTTTTTCTAACTCAGGAATTTTTTTTCATAACTTTTTTATTGATTATCTGGGAATTTCACATAATGAACCCTGTGCATACTCTGTTTTAATATATTTTCAAGCTGTTTTCTTGTTATAGATTAAAGAAGCAAGATGGTTAACCTATTCATTTTATAGTAATTTGTTTTACAATAGCAAATATTTATTCTAATTGATGTATGAAAATTTTCATAGACAGACAGTTGGGGGGGTTATTAAGACAAAATATTGCCTAGTAAATAATTTGCTATGGTAAAATAATGATGGGAATGAAACTAGCAATCTCAATTGTTAAGGCCCAATTATCTGTAGTCTGCTTAGCAGTAGGATATAGTCTGTATTTTTTCTAAGGAAATTAAAAGAACCCTATGTACCCAAATATCAGCAGAAAATCAAGCAAATCTACAAGAATGAACCCACACCTGACTCTACCTAGAGGGCTAGGAACCAGAGCCTGGGTAGCTCAGAGGGCTAGCATAGAACCAAACATGACTGACAAAATAGTAGTAGTAATATTAATAATAACAACAATAATAAATAATCCAATGAAATTATTCCTTATGATACTCTCCTACAATTGTAGACTGGAGCCTACCATAATCATCATCAGAGGAGTTTCATCCAGCAACTGATGGGAGCAGATGCAGAGACCCACAGCAAAACACTAGATAGAGATAGGTGAAACTTTTAGAGGAGTGAGAGGAAGGATTGTAGGAGCCAGAGAGGTCAAAGACACCATAAGAAGAGTCTATATATTCAACTAACCAGTTCTCATGGAGATTCACAGAGACTGAACCAACAATCAGGGAACCTGTGTGTTTCTGACAGGTTCTTTTGCATATATATGATGGTTGTGTAGCTGGGTGCTCTTGGGAAACCCCTAATAATCTCAATATTCCTTCCTCTGCAAGCAGGTAAAGAAATAACACATCATCAAATCTACAGAGATACTGGTAAAATGAACCTCACATGTGGTTCTTCAGCCTTTAGAACTGGTTAGTAAGGATGAACGTGGGCTCATTTAGAGCTTTGGACTAAAATAGCACTAAGGAACTGCAAGTAGAGCTTACTAGGTCATTTCTGTGGGAGTCTGGAAGACCACAGTGAAGAGAAACTCAGATAGTAGTGTGTTACGGCATGTTTTTCCCCCGCCGGCTGCTGCCGGTCCTGCCGCCATGGTCCTGCCGCCATGTGTGCCCCAAATAACACTCAGAGACTCTGTATTTGATACAATCCTGTTGGCCAATTACCATTATTGTTTATGGGCCATCTCTGTCTTAATTATTAACCCATTTCTACTTATCTAAGTATTTCCACTTGGCTCATCTTATCTGGGAGCCGCGGCTGGTGTATTGCTTCCTCCATGCTCTACATCTTGACTCCTCCTTCTCCTAGCCCCGCCTATCTAGTTTTCTATTGGCCACAGTGCTTTATTAACCAGTATGTGAAACATATATATACAGAATAACATCTCCCATCAGTAGTGGCCCTAATTATGAGGTTTTAGAAAGTAACAAGGTCTGTATCTTGAACTCAGAGGCCATTTAAGTTATATTCTAACAAAGAATCCAACTTCATTCTACCTATGTTCTGAGGAGGTGGGTGGAGCTGAATACAGTAGTGAAAATCAAATCTGTTGGGTGGAAGAAATTTGAGGGCAGGAGAGCATGCGCAGGGGAGCTCACCTCTCTCATTCAAGCCACCATGAAGCAGTGAAAAGTGGAACAGAAAATTCAAGAAGCAGGCAGTTTAAAAATGTGAGAGGTTGGTACCCTGAAAAGAGACCCCTGTCTCTTAAGTTCTTTAATTTCTTTCTTTAAAGACACAAAGTCCTTGCTATATAGGTCTTTCACTTGTTTAGTAAGCATTACTCCAAGATACTTTAAGTTGTTTGCGGCTAGTTTTTTTTTTATATTATGCTGTTGACCAGTTACTAATTTCTTATCGGCTAGCTCTGTCTTAATTATTAACCCATTTTTATTAATCTAAGTATTTCCATGTGGTCTCATCTTACCGAAGAGCAGGCCAGGACCTCTGTTCTCTCCAGTCTTTATATATTGACTCCTCCTTACTACTTTCTCTTTTCTTCTTGTCTCCTAGTCCCTCCTATCTTCCTTTCCTATTGGACAACATTCCATTAACCAATACAAGAAACATATTTACAGAATGACATCTCCCATCACAGCCCATCTCCAGGCAGAGGGCCTTGGCAGAGACTTTGAGATAAAATCATGTGGGTCTCCAATAGGGAGACCCTCTTCTAGAGCTAGCTTCTCGATGGACTGAGACAGCACACGACCATTTCCCAACATAAAGCACATTACAGCAGGGTGCCCTTCACTCCCTGAGAGGTCTCTCCAGTTCATAGCTGTTTATTTCTAATAAAGACTGTATTATTTCTTAGCTCTACCTACAATGCTCAAAGTAACTTTAACTGTCACTTTAACTATGAGGGTACTTTCTGAGAACAGTGTTCATATTCTTGTTTCTTTTTACTGTTCTTAGGAATGTAACCTCTTAGTCTCAAAGTGCATCCATTCCACGCAGGGGTCTTGTGTGTTGCTGTGGTCTGAATGTTGGTATTCTCCCAGAATTATTGTGTTGAACCTTGATTCCCCAGAGTGACAATATTTAGAGGTGGTATCCTTTGGAGATGATTAGATAATGAAGTTGGAACCCTCATGAATGGGACTAGTGCCCTTATAAAAGAGGCTGAAGGGAGTGCCATGTCCACCTAGAACCACAGTATGACCTTATTTGGAAATAGAATTTTTCATATGCCATTATTTAGGGATTAAGGTGATATTTTACTAATTAACATGAGCCAAAATTCTAGTGACTAGTGTGTAGCAGGTATATATAGAGGGGAATGTACCTCTGATCCACCTAAGCCCATAGAGAGAGGGAGAGACCCCACCAACACCTACTGGAAGAAGCTATGGGAAGATAGCAATACAAGAAAATGCCTAACATCAGAAAGAGAAGCATAACACCACCAGAATCGAGGGAATCTACACGAACTAGAATGGAACACAACAAAGCAGATGAAGCAGAAGAGAATGACTTAAAAATTATCGTCATAAAAATGATAGAGGCCCTCAAAGAAGATGTGAGAAAATCCCTTAAAGAAATGAAAGAAAAAACAAACAAAAATTGGAAGAAATGAATAAATTTCTTAAAGAAAGCACAGAAAGCCAAGAAAAAACAACTAAACAGGGTTTCTTGGCTATTGTAAAGGGTGATCTTTCTCAGCACCTTTGTTGTCTGTATATAGTGGGGCTACTAATTTTTTGAGTTTAATCTTGTATCCTGATATTTTGCTGAAGGTGTTTATCAGCTGTAGGAGTTCCCTGGTAGAGTTTTTTGAGTCACTAAACTAAAAACTCACTTGCAAATAATGACAGATTGATTTCTTCCTTTCCAGTTTGTATTCCCTTGATCTCCTTTTGTTGTCTTATTGCTTGAGCTAGAACTTCAAATACAATATTGAAGAGTATAGAGAGAGTGGGCAGCAGGGGAGGGAGAGGGAGGATAGATATGGAAAAGGAAGAAAGAAAGAAAGAAAGAAAGAAAGAAAGAAAGAAAGAAAGAAAGGAAGAAAGAGACCGCTGTCATTCTGCAATGGATCAACTAGAATAGCACCCTCACAATAAAACCCCATCCATCTAAGTTTGCATCTTGCAAGTTTGTTTGAAATAAAATGTCCTGTGCTGACAATGTTGTTGTCACTGCTCAAAAGACACGACCTAGGGAAGTATTTCTACAGGGTCAGCATGCAATGATGCAAGAGTGATCCAAAAATGCGGGGTGGGTCAAGCTCCATCTTATGCTGGCAGAAGACCTTGGCAGCATCATCCATGTAGCACTGTTATGGCAGACATAAAAGAGTGCAAGATTGAGGGAATCAGAATATTGTACAAAAGCAGTTGCAAGGTCAGGCAATGTGTAACAGGGCCAGGGTTATTTCAAGGTGACCCTGAGAGGCCACTGCATGAAGAGACTAAGTTATAATAAAGGGCAAAGGGTACAGAAAAAGGCTAGGTGTATAGAGTGGAGCTGGCTCAGGAGAGACTATGTGTACTGCAGAGAACAGAGATGGAGAGAGTTTCCACCCAAGTTCTGTGGGTAGCAGACAATTCTATCATGAGTCCATGTTCCAGATGAGGATCTGCAAGGTTTGATGTTTCCTCTGTTAAGTTCTGATCTTGCTTTAGCCCCACTTTCCCTTGCTTTTTGGAATGCCAAGGTGTACTCTGTAAAAAGTACAATGCTACAATGTGTTTCTGTTTATACAGGATACCACAGTCAAGGAATTACTGGCGTCTCAGAAGAGATTTTGCAGTTATGATTTGTAACAATGCTGGGAATGTTAATATCTGTGGCCATTTTTGAAGTTAGTCTGAGTGATACTTTTTTATTATAAAATGGCTATGGGCCAATGGAGACAAAGGATGAGAGGGGACAGAGTAAAATTTTGGCTGCTTTGATGAATATGTTTGGTTGTCTGCTTGACACAAAACTTTAATTAAGATCTCCAGGCAGGGAGACATCCCTTTATTATGGATCTTGAGAAAAGAAGACACACCTCTAACCTGGGCTACACCTCCTGCTGGAAGCCTATATATGGAGAGAAAAGATGGAAGCTTTTGCTTTTTGTCTCTTTCCTAGCAACTCCATTCCTTCATTGACATTATTCTACTTTATGGGGATGCCAGCACATACTGTAGACCAGCTAAGACTCATGGACGGAGCAATTACTGCTATCCTTGACTTTCCATTTACAGCCAGCCATTGTTAGATTAGCTGGACTGCAGCCTATACGTCATTCTAATAAGCCCCTTTATATATGATTCCTTCTATAAGTCCTGTTATTCTAGAGAATCCTGAATAATGCATGTGTCATGTTGAGGAAAAGTTGCTCCAGTCTGTCTCCAATTTCAATAAAAATGGTGGAAAGCAGTACCTTCAACAACAACAGCACTGCACTCTCAGTTCTTAACTTCAGAATCTGCTGATTATGCAAAAGGGGGCCCACTTTAATGAACATCAAGGCTGCTAATATCTAAGCAGATAACTAACTTTTCTTCAGTAATTATCCTGTCTAGGTCTCCTGAATAGTAGGAATATGTCATTGTGCGACAAAACTGTATTATTGTACAAACTATTTATTCTTGATTTGTTCATTATTTTGCTTACTACATGAGAGATGTGTGTCCCCAGCTTCACATTATCAGCCACTGCTGTGGAATATTAGTTTAATATGTGTTGCATTCATCTATGCTATGGAATATTTGTTTAATGATGCAAAGATGTGTCACATTCTTTTATGGTCCATTTGTTTAACTCTGTAAAGCTGTGTTACTTTCCATGGCCAAAACACCTGATTGGTCTAACAAAGAGCTGAATGTCCAATAGCTAGGCAGGAGAGGAATAGGCAAGGATGCCAGGAGGAGAAATCTAGGCTGGGGGGGAGGGAAGGGCAAGGAACAAGAAAAGGAGAAGAAGAGGTAGATGTCAGGGACCAACCACCCAACCACACAGCCAGCCACGGAGTAAGAAAGAAAGAAAGATATACAATGAAGAAAGGAAAAAGCCTAGAGGCAAAATGTAATTAAAGAGAAGCAGAATATTAGAATATTTAATTAGAAAAGCTGGCTAGAAATAAGTAAGCTAAGGTTGGGCATTCATAAGTAAGAATAAGTCTCCTTATATTTATCTGGGAGCTGGATTGCAGGCTCCCAAAGAGTTTAAAAACAAAATAAACAAACAAAAACAAAAACAAAACAACTACAAGCTTGAAAATCCAAAGGACACAGATCTTTACTTTATTGCATCCCACCTAACACACACAGGGTTTGTAATTTGCAGCTTCAACTTACACTTCACTTTCAAAAATATGTATTATTTTTAATTATGTGTTTGTCTATAAGAGTGGGTTGTGTGCATGAGTGCAGAAGTCCACAGAGCCCTGAGATAATCTTTATATCCCCAGAGCTGGAAGAATTATGAGCCACCTGCCATGGGTGCTGGCAATTGAATTCTGGTCCTCTGCAAAAGCAGTGTGTGCTCTTAAAGGCTAAACCCTCTCTCCACCTTCCCCAATTTCTTGTTTTACCTTTATGAATACTTAAGTGTGAATCCATTCTTGTCTACGCACATGGTCTTAGTTTCATGGAATTAGCTACTTCTAATTTTAAAATTTACAAAGTGACCAATAAACTCTGTGGGAACACAGCAAATATTAAAAATCTGAAACCCTACTTATCTAATTTAGTGTTGATAAAAAAAATTGCCTCTGAGTTGAGTTCAACAGAACTAAAATTTAACCAACACAAGCCTTCATCAGACATCCATAGCTCCCTATTGGATTTGGGGATAACTGGATACAGATGGTAATACTTCACTTTAATCAGTAGGTGGCAGCAAGCTACTAAATTTAGGTGAACTGCTTTACACAGATGAAATTGATCAAAGAGGTTAAAATGAGACTAAATGGTAGTGGTGTTCTTTGGCTGAGTGTTAGTCTTACAAGGTCCCCCCCCGACACATCTAAGAAAGAAAGTAAATAATAAATTAAGCTAGGAACACCTAGAAGCATTTCTGTGTCAAATGTTCTGACTCCTCAGGGTCCCTACCACACATCCCTCCTTCCAGTGCATTTCTGTAAGCTGCTGTGTTGCCACATATTTTTTTTTTTTTTTGCTGGTCACTCCAAAGACTAGACTGGGTGAATATTGTTTGATGAAACCTCTTTTTCTTTTGGCAGACAATATCTCTCCTCTGGCTGTTCCTCGGATATTTGTTACTCATTCTGCATGACTTTCCTTGAAGTACTTACCAAACAAATTCTAATAAATATTAATTACATTTGATAAGGTATTCTGGGCAGAAAAGCTAAAAGAAACAAGCAAAAAAATTGTAGCAAGTTGCTCAATTGTTACCAGTTGTTCAAGCCAATGACTTTTCTTAACTTTCTCATATAGGAGCAAAAGTCTTTGCATTTTTGTGAGTAAACAGTCGAGGTTCTCATTGGACATTTGGTTTCTCTTCATTTTAAGCTCCTATCACTTTGCCTCTGAGTCCTACACATTCTGTTGCTTGTCAGAATTTCAATTTAGAAAACAAGTTCCCTTCCTATCACAAGCTCCATTTTGCCACAGGTGTAGATCATGGAAACCACCTTGAACTCTCCTGCAATCTTTCTAACCAGTCTTTTATAAAGAGCAGGGAAAGCTGTCTTTCCAAGAGACTCTCACCATTAGCTGTGAGAGCACCTGTCCTTCCCACTTCGCTAGTGTGAAGGAGCATTCCCTCCCAGTGAGGCAAACAACAGTATACACATGAAGAGAGAAAATTAGCAAAGAAAGTACAGGTAAAGGAAACTTCTTTAGTGTGGGACAGAGGTGGGGTAGGGGCTTGTTTTGGATGCAGACTCTATGCTATGCAGTCTTTGGCTTTTAATACCAGTCTTCTCTCATTAATTTCCATAAACCCATGAAATTCAGGAAAGACCAAAGTAAGAAGAGGTGAGGAAGAGATTCCAAATGACAGCCATCAAGTGACTGGCACAGAATACTCATGGTAAGATGTGCAGGGTAGTTTATAAGAAATAAGGATGTGTCTCCCTTCCTTGCCTTCTTCCTTTTTATCATGTATATTAAAATGAAGAATAATTATTTAGGTAATTCATTGGCTTAGCATGTAAGAATAGATACAAATTCTGAAGGTCAATCTGAGTGATGACATCAGACATCTGGTGAGAAATTCTGAAGAGATAAGTCATTGGACGGTGTTCTTTCCTAAGAATACAGTAATGTGCCTTGTTCCTCATAACATTCTTAGAGGGACAGATCAGGTCATATGAGAAGTTAAAGCATAAACATCCAGGACATCTTATTTAAAAGAATATAAGATGATATAAATTTTAAAAGACACAAAAGTAAACATAACAGTGAGAAAAGTCACAATACAATACATACATAGGAAAGCTAGCCAGTACCATATGTCCTATAATGTATAAAAATTTATATTTTAAATAACTCTTTCAAGCACTTTTAATCTATTTTTTCTACACTGTTTGACTGTGTACTTTTTGAGGATTTCCTCTGCTAACAAACAGTACTATTGATGTGACATTATGTGTAAGTCGAAGAGTAACATAATTCAGACTTTCAGAATATTTAATAGAAATCTTTATTATTAACAATAGTTTAGGAACATCTCTTTGGCCTCACAGAGCATCATTAGTTCTATGAAAAATGACTACTGAAAGAAAGGTGGGTACTCAGAAATTATTAGATATTCTGATTTATTAGAACCTCAGTACTTCAGAGGGACTGAGATATCACAGGTCCAGAACAAATTACCTTTTTTCTCTTGGCCTAGAAAAACAACTTTGGAAGTCTATGAATTTAGCAGACCACTAGATTAAACCATCCAGAGGTCATGAGCATCACCAGAGAACATCCAAGGCCTGCAGAAAAGCCTCCCCCATCTCCCTGTATCACCTCTCCAATATACACACCAATGTACGTTAAACTCACCTTGATCTGTGACTTCATGAAACTGCCCCCACACTGGAACATGAAATTTGGAGCACCTTAAATTTGTAGTCCCAGGCCAAAGTCACTTAAATAGCTTCAGAATAAATACCTGATTCCCTTTAATGTGTGAGCTGTTTTGTGTCAGTAGTTCTATCTTGTCATCTTTAGGGCTGTTATTCCCCTCATTTGTAAGTAGTGTGACTTGGACATGAGGGATGAGGACTTGAACATAGTCCTTGGTAGACAGAGAGATAGGGAGAAGGACCCTAACTAGATTAAAAATAAAAGGATGGTGAACTTCCAAGATAGTTGGTTGGCTTCTTCCTCACCCTTCTCTGAGACAGAAGACTGAAAGACTAGCAGCTTAACACTAAGCCTTTGTAAGATTTTTCTCCTTCTGTGATGTGAGGAGGTGGGTGGGGGAAAGGCCTCCCAACCTATGGACCAGTTGGACAAGTGCAAGCCCAACCACGATGTCTTTATTCCAAACTTTTGGATGTAGCAACCTCCCTGCCTCTGTATAAACTGACCTTCTAAAACTGGGAGGAAGATTCCCACAAAGATCTCAGTACCCACCACCCTGAATGTGAGACTGATCATCAGCTTCTAGGGGCCTTGTCCACTTTGTGGATCTCTCTGTGCTCTCTGTGCTCTCTCGTGCTCTCTTGTGCTCTCTCTCTCTCTCTCTCTCTCTCTCTCTCTCTCTCTCTCTCTCTCTCTTTTTTTTGTGTGTGTGTGTGTGTGTGTGTGTGTGTGTGTGTGTGTGAAATCCCTCTCCTTTAAAAGCCTTTCTTTACTGACTGAATCTGTCTTTTCCTATTTGCTATCTGTTGAAATTTTCCCTGCTGCTACCTGTTGAATTCGATCTTTTTTTTTTTTTTCTTGTCTTTTAATTCTTTAACTGCCAGAGAAAAGAAGCCTGATGAAGACCTCCACAGAGTGGCAGACAGGTCCCCAGAGACCAGCATTTCAGTATGCATATTACATGATCAGTTTTTCTCTCATTACACATCCACTCTGCAGTCTGACGCTGTTGGACACCTTTCTAGAGTTGATAACCACCACGCCCAGGAGCTGACATTCTTATCACATGAAACCTACCTACCTACCAGGAATGATGGGTGGCAGAAAACAATTCCTTCACAAAGACCCAAGGATAATAGAAGAACCCATGAAGGGCATGAACCACGTGCATAGGTATGACCTGACAGTATCTCTAATTCTTTCTACCTACATCAATGTTCTAGAAAATGCCTTTGATAACTGTAGAGCCCACACTAACATTCTCACAGCAAAATACAAGAAGGGCAAGATGAAAATATGTGTCTTAATTTGTTACACAGAAAACTTTTTACAGAAAGTGTTCCACTGGCAAACGTTGCAAAGTCAGGACCTACATTTCCAGGGTTCCTTGCAGGATCTGTGGAGAATATTCTTAGTGGTAACAAAAGGCAACCAATACTGAACAAGCTTAGTGTTTTGTTGGATACATCTTTGCCTTGAGAATTGTGTTTTGTTTTGCTAAATGCTACACATCTTTCTCCAATTATTCCTAGACTTGGCTAAGGTCCTATCACTTGATGTTTTCACACAACTTGAGGGATTTATTTCTCTCTGTGCCAGAGACTACTTCAGTATTATCAGACTATCATTTTTGTTACAGTTCTATCATAACGAAAAGAATAGAGATGAGTAACTCACCTGTGTAAATGTTTCTTCCTGCTTATATGGCATGTTTAATGTTTCAATGTACATTTCCACAAAGGACTATGGCTATTGACTAGGTTTGCTGTTACCAATAAAATCCAGAAAATATATGTAAATATGGATTAGTAAAAAGACCCATCATCTCATTTATTTACATAGAGTAAAACCTACATTTACCTACAGACTATGAGTCAATATGTAAGTAGGCATGGCAGGAACTGAAACCCACCCCCATGTAAATATGCACCCTCGTGCATACACAAACTACTGTAAAACAAAATGAAGATTAAGTGCATGAACCTGAAAACCACAGTACAGTACTTCACCTTGGTAAAAATATCATTTGGTTTATCTCAAGATAAATTTGTATCGCCCCACTGACTTAGATTACATTATGACCCAGTTGTTAGTAATAACAGCCAAAACAATATCCTTATAATGATTATGAAAGAACAAGAAAATAATTGAAATGTATTCTTTAATGATAGACTGCAGCTGTCAAGATGCCTTAAATGTTTAAAAAGTATGGGCATTTGTCCACTGACATTCAAAATAAATTATAAAGCTTCACATAATATTTCAAACCTCAAAAATAATGAAATAGAGAATATGTATGAATAAATACACGTTAAGTATTCTGACTTTCTGTTAATGGAAAATAACATGATAGTTAAACTTCATCAATGGTTATATTATCTGTCTTACAAAAACTAATATAGTGTATGAAAAGATGACTCAGTAAGGTTTGGAACACTGACTGCTCTGGCAGAAGATTCACAACCTCCTATGACTCTAATTGCATGGCATCTGACTTCCTGGCTACTGCAAGCACTCACATGCATGTGGTGTACATAGCATCATACAGTCACACATACACACATATAAACTAAAATTTTATACAATAATTTTAAATAGTATAAAAGTATGCATGCATCATATACAAGGTGAACATTAGAATAAGAAAATAAGATATCATTTGAAAGAGAAAACATAGGTATCATAAAACAGACCCACTATATGTTAAATCAGCAAAAGGGTTGGGATTCCACTTGAGCTGTAACAAAGGAAATGATAGGTTGCCTGTCACAAGGCTTTCTGAAGACAGAGCATAGGTTTATGTTCTGAACCTACATTATCTGACACCAAAAATGTCTTACCTACTCTGTTACTGTAGGCCTCAGTTTAGGGATATACATTTAGGCTATTGTGTATCCTTGCTAGGTGTTTTGTCAACTACAAACCGGAGTCATCAGGGAAGAGGTGATATCAATTGAAAATGTTCCTCTGTTAGATTGGCCCATAGGCAGTTTTGTCAGCATTTTCTTGATTGACTGATATCCAGGCCACTGTAAGAAGTGTTTCCTAGGGTCAGGTGGTCCTGCGTTGTATAAAAGATCAAGCTGAGGAAGCCATGGATGCAAGTAAGTGAATAGCATTCCTCCATAGCCTCTGCTCCATTCCTCCTTCCAGGTCCCTGACATGAGCTCTGGTCTAACTTCCCTCAGTGATGGGATATTACCTGGGAGTGTAAGATGAAATAAACCCTGTTCTTCCCAAGGTTTTTTGGTCAGTGTTTTATTACAGCATTAGGAAGCAAAGTAAAGTAAATATGTTACCATATTTTTTCCTTTCAACTTTTTTCCTGATGATATATAGGCAGTTTTCTTTCTGGAGAAGGGTTACATTCTATTTTCAGGTTGGTGGTGTAATAGGGTGCACACTATATCTTCATTAGTATAGAATTCTGAAGAGCAAACAATGTATCGTAAAATCTTACTCTTCATTCCTCCTAGGTGAAATATAACTCCCACAAGGTAGATCAGCTACTTCCAGGCTTTGGCCAATATGTAAGTCTCTCTTGTGACAAAATATGAAGTGTAGATATTCTTGTTTTGTTCATATACATTTGTTTTACTTGGGAGTGCATAGAACCTCAGAAAAGGGAACTTTTCAAGTTCCACTAGTATTTACCTATATATTCTGGAGTAACTCACGTGCCCTTTGAAGTTCTATACAGAATTGTTCTCTAAGGGGGCAAACGTGACTGATTGACTCCTTTCTCTTCCGAGCACTCATATATAACACTAACACTTTCATATGATTTACCAATGCCTTATTCTTCACAGATGTATTAAATGAATAATATTTGTTAAATTATGCCTGAGCTTGTTCATTATGTTAGTCCCACAGCTCTAATGAACAACTGCAAGTGCTAACAACCTGAGGCCAAAAATCCTACTCTGAACACTTTATAGATTTATCCTCCTAGGAAATGTAGTGTTAATTTCTTTCTATTTCTCCACAAATGGGGAAAATGGATCACAGTAAATGTACTGTGATTCTCAATTGATTTTAAGTGGGTTTTTTCCTAAGAAACTATTTCATTAAGTATGTACTGTGTCATTTTAGTCAATAGCATAGCACTCTGTTGAGGAAAAACACACTCATAACTATTTTCCTTGAACTCCCAAAGATATTTTCTTAGAAGAAAAGAGTTATCAGCTACAAACCAAGACCTGTATTCAAGTTCTTCCTTATCCCACTGTCAAGTCCCTGCCTCTTCACTGAATCTGTAGTACAGGTCAGTTGCATAGTTTTTTTAGAAATAGTAAAGTGATAGCACCTCTGTAAAAAAGTGAACTATACACAAAGATGACCACAACTAACATTCTAAGCAATAGTGAAGCTACCTTAAATGTTCTTCCCCTATAATGAGATTGATGACTACTTTTCATGCCATCCTAGACCATTCATCTAGTAGCTGATTGAATCAGAAGCAGATACCCACAGCTAAACACTGAGCTGAACTCCTGGAATCCAGTTACAAACAAGGAGTGATGAGCAAAAGTGTCAAGACCAAGCTGTAGAAACCCATAGAAACTGATGACCTGATCAAGGGGAGCTCATGGTCTTCAGTCTGATAGCTGGGGGAACCAACATAGAATTGACCCAAGCTCCCTGAATGTAGGTGTCAGTTAGGAGTTCCGGGCAGTCTATGGAGCCTCTAGCAGTGAAAACATATTTATCCCTAGTGCACGAATGGACTTTGGGAGCCCATTCTCCATGGAGGGATACTCTCTTAGCCTAGGTACATGAGGAGGAGCCTAAGCCCTGCCCCAAATGATGTGACAGATTTTGATAAACCCACAAGGAAGGCCTCACCCTCCCTGGGGATTGGAGGGGGGACATGGGAGGGAGAGGTAACTGATATTGATACTTAAAATATGATTGTTCCTAATTTAAGTAAAAATTTATTTTAAAAAAACTGGAATACATTTGTGGAAAACAATAACCACCTGACTATTATGATCTTAAGTGATGACCTATTATCAAGTCCAAATATTCATCGTATAACTGATCTTCTGTCTAATTTCCATGAAACAGTTAATATGTGCAGTATAGCACATACATGAATAAAGATTGAGGGGCAACTTGATGAGATCACTTTATTTGGACTCTCTGTCACACATCTAGCACTTTCTGCTTTCCACCATCTCAGGGAGGAAACTCATGCCATCTCTCAGCTTAAAATGTATACAGAAAGCCTATTAGAATTTTTCTATAAAATCATAATGAAAAATCCTGCACCAGACACAAAAGAAACATGCATATATACCAAAAGAATTTGGAGCAGTTTCTCGACACAGTTTCTGCAAGGAGATAGTAAGTGAAATGCTGCCAATATGTGGGCAGGGTATCTCCTTTTTTAGGTCTGGATGCACCTCCTTTCACTTCCTGGAACTACATGATAACACACAAAATTAAGGTCAAATTTTGCATCAGGCCTTACAGAATCATAAAATAACAACAACAATAACAACAAAAGTTGGAG
The DNA here is from genome assembly GCA_030556225.1 of Cricetiscus sungorus. Lineage (NCBI taxonomy): Eukaryota > Metazoa > Chordata > Mammalia > Rodentia > Cricetidae > Cricetiscus > Cricetiscus sungorus. The sequence goes on from JANBXA010000253.1 coordinate 14,477,491, forward strand.
TATTTTTTGAAGAATTAAAACTACTGTAATAGAGTTTTGTCAAAAAAATGACCAACTCTTTTTGCAAAAATTTTGATGGCAAACCTAGAGTAGGAGATGAATTATCAACAAAAAAATATTTAAAATTTTAAGAATGGTCTTCCATGGTCTATAGAGCACCTTGCCTAATTAATGAAATTTGTTTACAAAATACAAACCTGTGGAATTATAAATAAGAAACAAACCAGCATATCCTATACCTAGGAAATGCCTGGAAAGAACATCAATAACTAAGGTACATCTTAAACTTTAATTTTTGTTGTGATTGTTATTCCTTACATCTATCTATGTATATATTTGCCTATCTATCTATTTGCCTAACATCTATCTATCTATCTATCTATCTATCTATCTAATCTATCTATCATCTATCATCTGTCATCTATCTACTATGTGTAAGTGCCTGTGTGCTTGAGTTGAAATCAGTGAGCAGCTTCTTGAATTTAGTGATCTCTTCACACCCCCCCCCCCGGTAGCTTCTGGGAGTTGAACTCAGGTCATCAGACTTTATGGCATGTACCTTTACTCACTAAGCCATGTTTCCAGGACCCTATTCTAATCTGCCTCACCTTGGAATCAGAAGACTCTGCTCAAACAATTTCATGGGGTATACCAAGTCTCAAGAACCTTGTGAGTATTTATAAGAATTTATATTTATTTCTCCTAACTCCTTCTCCAATCACTGCCCCCCACTCCCAATAAGCTCTAGAGATCTTTTTCCTTTTCCCTTCTGTGAGGGACCTTGTATGAATCTCTTAGGTTCCTCCTTATATCCTAGTTTCTCTGGCTATAGTTCTATACTATAATTCATATAGTATGAATTATAAGCTAGTGATCCTTTGCTCTATGTCTAAAATCCATATATGAGTGAGTACATATCATGTTCCTCTTTTTGTGACTGGGTTACCTCATTCAGGATGATTTCTTCAAGTTCCATCCATTTGCCTGCGAATTTCAAGATTCCATTGTTTTTTTTTCACATAGTAGTATTCCATTGTGTAAATGTGCCACATCTTCTTTATCCATTCCTCAGTTGAGGGGCATCTAGGTTGCTTCCAGGTTCTTGCTATTACAAATAATGCTGCTATGAATCTAACAGCTGATGGAAACAGAAGCAGACACCTACAGCTAAACACTGAGCCAAAAGAACTCCTGGAATCCAGTTACAGAGAGGGAGGAGTGATAAGCAAAGAGGTCAAGACCAGGCTACAGGAATCCACAGAAACAGCTGACCTAAATAAGGGGAAGCTCATGGACACCCCATACTGATAGCTGGGAAACCAGCATTGGGCTAACTCAGACTCCCGAATGTGGGTCTCAGTTAGAAGACCTGGGCAACCTCTGACAGTGGAACCAGGATGTATCCCTGGTGCATGAAAGGACTTCTGGAGCACATTCCCCATGGAGGGATACTCCCTTAGCCTAGAGACAGAAGGGAGGACCTAGACTTGACAGATTTTGATGATCCTTCCTGGAAGGCATCACCCTCCCTGTGTGAGTGGGATGGGAGGGAAGGTTGGGGGTATGGGGGGGGAGGGAGAAGAAACTGGGATCGATATGTAAAATAAGAAATAAATAAATAAAAATACATATATATAAGCATTTATATTTATTGAGACTAGATAAGAAAATTTAGCTTTAAACCCAGTGTCTCAGAAAAGAAATCTGTCACATTAAATAGGTTATACATTCCTTAATTTGAATGGCATTCCTCTTCGTTTCATCATTGCCAGTGTGTTGTTCATGGTAAGACTATCTCAGTCACAATGACTGAGGAAGCTCTTCACTGAGCCTCCATTTCCAAGATGGGGTTGGACTGGGTAAATGCAAACCAGTAGACATATGACAGGAAAATCACAAATGCAAATACAAACTAATTGTAGCTTAATGTCAATTATACTTTTAGAGCAGTGTTTGCAAAAGTCAATGATTCCCTTCAATTAAATGGTGTGCTTAAAGAGGCAAATTAGAGCAAGAATCCAGGATTTCACAATGAAATAAGTTCTGGAAATTCAAATCTCAGAGCAGAGTCATCAGGCCCAGTCTGTGAAAGCAGCCACACCAATGTCAATGTGATAAAGGCAAGGTGGGTTGAAACTAACTCAGCCAAGACATTTTAAAGCACTTCAATATTTAATGGAGATAAATTCTAACTGACAGAATACGTATTTATCTAAGAAGCGACATTTAAAGAAGCCTTGAAAAATTCTCATATTCCTTCTTCAATAGAGTAAAAATGCAGGTTCACAATCATCATCAGAAAAATTTGTATTTATTTCAATGCTAATGTTTTTGTCAACAAGAATGTCTGTGTTACTCCATCCTTTCTGAATCCTAATGTTTTAGGAATAGTCTAGAGAAGATTCTGGAACCAGACAACTAGAGATCAAGGATGAAAATACTTAGATTGCTGGATACTCAAACACTGGTTTTTATGGTAAAGATATTTGACATATAAAATATAAATTAAATACAGGTACCTTGTCATGTGCTTATCATTGTGACCCCACTGGTTGTTAAACATTGAGATTTTTATTTTATATGGTCAACTGGGACTATGTTTATACATGTAGTTTGCTAATGCTAAAGTCAACATTCTTCCAACACAAATGCAATGAAAACATGCTATGTTTTAAGAAAAGATATGGCTTTTATTTTTAAAGCACTATATCCCAGAAATGGCTATTGAAGTCTAATGGGACAATTCTAGTAAGTGAAAGTTGGGCTCTTAAGAAAGGGAAAATTTTTTATTTTGTTTTAAAATAATATTTTAAGTTTATTCTTTGAGGCATTCAAACATGCATATAATTTAGTTTTGTCAATTCACTTCCCCTTAACTCTTCAGATGATCTCCCTCATTCACAGTTCCTAATTTCATGCCTTCCTTTACATTTTATATTCTGCTGAGTTCACATAGTTACCCATACAAGCATAAGTCATTCACTGGCATCTAGTTAACTTAACAGGAACCACAGACCCAAAGAAACTGTTTCCCTCTCCCATAGTAACCATTAACTCCCAAGAGCTCTTCAGCCAAAGGAGGGTTGCATGTACTCCCTTACTTCCATGTTGAAATGTTAACTGTCTTAATCTTGTAAGCTCTTGTATTGTCTCTCCGAAGTGGCATTGCTTCCACAAGGCCAAGGTGCCTTGAGTTTATAGGAACAATAGTCTTGTCACATCCAGAAGACATGGACAGTCCCTGATTCTGGCTCTTATAATCATTCTAAACCTTCTATTATGTAAACCTTGGAGGCAGGAAGGTAATATAATACATCCAACTGGAATGTCCAATTTATGGATGAGCACTCTACAGATAATTGTTCTCAGCATTTGGATTATTTGTTTGTCTGTGTTTTAACTACTGTCCAACATGAAAAAACGAAGAAAAAAAAACAGCTTCTCTGATAAAGCTACACAAATCTGTGCATATCTAAGTACACAGTTAAAAGTCAGTTTGATGTTACGTCCATTTAGAAAAATAATAGTAGTAGGTTTACCCCTATGAGCTCCCTAGTCACAGGTTCTTGGTTAGAATTACACTGTCTGTTATAAGTTCCCTCCTATGGAGTATACCTTAAATCCCATCAGAGAGTGATTGATTACTCCTATGACATTCAAGTCATGACATTGCCAGGCCAGTCTTTGTAGGTCACAGGGATCACAGCTGGGGTAGACCAATGAAAAGTTTCTTTCCTCAGCAGCCTGCATAGCATCTTCCAGTGCAATAAAAGCAAGCCAATGTAGAGAAAACTTCCAGATCACTACCAACTTGATTTCTCCATTGCTGTGACCAAAGTGTGTGATATCTTCAGCAACAGGATCATACAACCAAGTTCTGTTGGGCAAAGAAAAGCACTAGCAATAACCTGTATTGTTTGGTAGGTTTCTGTGACCTATCTGACAAACAGCTCAAGGATAATTAGCCACACCTGGAACCTAGAGATTTTGGGATGAACATTACTGGGTAGGGTTAGCTCCACTTAAACTCAGCTACATGTACACATAATATGTGTACATACATATATATGTACTTAATAAGTACATATGTTTGAAAGCTTATTCACTAGGGCTTTCAATTATTTATAGGGCTTTTTCTAATATCTTCAGGTTGTTTATCCTTCCCCAACTCCTTGCTATGTCTTACTCTTGAATAAAGAGAATAAATCTTATTAACATTTTCCAGAAATATTGTAAGTCAAAAGTGTGCTGGATAAACAGCCATATATCCTGGAACAAGTGACAACTAGGGCTGGGCAATAAAGACTTTACAATAAAGAAAAATAAGCATGTATCCTAGGGCTGTTGTCTTTGACACTAGGAAAAAATGAAAGACAAAATCAGAATAGCAGTAGTTGAAATGAAACATCTTCACAAACAGATTTTTCTTTACAAGAAACAATTAGAAAATAGAGTAGTTTGGACAAGGCAGTTTTTTTTCTAAGGATATAGCTGGAAGAATCAACCGTCATTCAAATGTTTGGATTTGCATTCTTAGTTTCAGATGATGAGCACCAGATTCAAAAAGCCATGTAATTTTCTTCCTTACAGTAAAGCATGTATAAAGCTCTACTACACTCCAGGAGCCAGGAGCCAGCCAGGTCGCTCAGCACTCTAAACTCCTGTGAACAAGACCTTCAGACGAAAGGGTCTGAGGTCATCCAGAAAAAGGCTGAGATTCATCATGACCTTCCCTTTCCCAGCTATTCTACACATGGTCATCATGACAACAGAGTTCCTCATTGGGACCGTGGTGAACGGATTCCTCATTGTTGTGAATTGCCTTGACTTGGTCAAGGGAAGAAAGCTCCAGATACTGCAGATCCTCTTGATATGCATGGGGTTGTCCAGACTTGGTCTACAGATGATGCTGATGACACAGAGTTTCTTCTCTGTGTTCTTCCCATTTGCCTATGAAGAAAATATTTATGGTTCAAATATGATGTTCATTTGGATGTTCTTCAGCTCAACTGGCCTCTGGTTTGCCACCTGTCTTTCTGTGTTTTACTGCCTCAAGATTTCAGGTTTCACTAAGACCTGGTTCCTTTGGCTGAAATTTAGGATTTCAAAGCTCATGTTTTGGCTGCTTCTGAGCAGCTTGGTAGCCTCTTTGGGCACTGCAACTGTGAGTATCGAGGTAGGTTTCCCTTTAATTGAGGATGGGTATGTCCTGAGAATCACAAACCTAAACATTAGTGATGTCAAGTTAATGAAAAATAATGACTTGCTTCTAGTTAACCTGGCCTTACTACTTCCCTTCACATTGTTTGTGAAGTGCACCTCTATGTTATTCATCTCTCTTTATAAGCACACCTACCGGATGCAAGGCGGAACTCACAAGCTGTCAAATGTGAAAACAGAAGCCCACATAAATGCATTAAAGACAGTGACGACTTTCTTTTGTTTCTTTGTTTCTTACTTTGCTGCCTTCATGGCAAATATGACATTTAGAATTCCATACAGGAGTCATCAGTTCTTTGTGGTGAAGGAAGTCATGGCAGCATATCCAGCTGGCCATTCAGTCATAATCATCTTGAGTAACTCTAAGTTCAAAGACTTATTCAGGAGAATGACCTGCCTGAAGAAGTGAGAGTGAGGAGGGGACTGTCTTGGTTTCCTGTTATGAATCCAGTGGGCTCTCATTTTTCTTTGCTCTCTCCTGCCCATTTCCTCCCAGACCTTGCCCAGGACATTCATGACAATCATTTCATATTGAGTAGATAGGATTTTACTCTTCTATGAACTGTGCACTTAAAATATTGTGACTTCTATTAATAGCTGTTAATTTCCATGAGTATCAGTTTTATTTTAGAAATGATAGCAAGGCTTAAAGCTTCATTGGGTAAATCAATATTTGTCTGTAGCTATCTGTCTGTCTGTCTATCTTTCCAGGTAATTGGGCATCTTCTGGTAGAGACAGGGGAAAATATGTGAATTCGGTTCAAGACCTGACAGAAAAATCAAACAAACAAAAAACCCTGTTGTTTGATGCACTTAAGTGTTTTTCTTGGAGAGATTCATTAGCAAAATGCAACTGGAATAATAACACTGCACACTAAGAGTGATACCACAGCTGTCCTGAATAATAGGTTTTTAAAGTCTCATCTGCTCTTGACCTCAAGTGGATATATTACAGAGAGGGCCAAGTGCCATTTGAGCTAACCTACATACGCACACAAGAACAAACAGAACCTCTGTTTCTGTTTTGTTTTTAGTAAAATGGAGATGTATTTTTCAAGCTCTGAAGTATCAAACTCACCTCGGTAGATAAAACATGGAGGAGGCTGCTGAATGGAAAGTCTCAGAAGGAGACTCCCTACAGGACCTGACCTGATCCCTGACTGGGACTCTGGTCTGGGTACAGTAATGGGAAGTGAATTGCAGACCTAAACTGAAATTTTGCTATTTGCTATGAGAAGAAAAAACAATTGTTGGAACAACTTCCATTGCTTGGAAGTACTAGTTCAAAGCTAAAAACTCCTCTTTGATTACTAAACCAAAACAATATTTCTTACTTTAATTGCAAAAAATTATAGATAGAATTGATTGAAAGTCACCAGGATTAAGAAAAACTTAGATAGGTATATATATGTACAGTGGTTTACTGACAGATAAAAATGTTGTATATGTCCTAACAATGTTACTACTGTTCTCTGAAGAGAAGGTTCTCATATTTGAACAGACATTGAACTCTGTGTATTGGAACGTGTGTGTGAAGTCAGGTTGCCATCCCCAACATGAGTGCTCTGGTTCAGTAGGTCAGGAAACACCTGAGATTGGCAGTGCTCACAAGTCTCCATAGAGTATTCCTGCTAGTGATTTGGCAACACTTGAGAACCAGTGTTTTACAGTCCAGTGGTAAGAACCTAATTTCTGAGGCCAAGTTGAATGGGTTTGTACCTCACCAGTTGCTAATTAGCTGCATTTACTTGGTAAGCACCTTGATGTGTTAAAAAAAAAGATGGAACTAAATGAAGTTAAGAAAGGTGTGAGACACCAGAGGATGCCAAAAGGACAGGGTTGTGCAGGTGAGAGAGAGGGGGAAAAGGCAGGTGAGAAGACAATGCTTGGCACTTTGTCTTGATCTTTAGGAAAGGTCACAGATGGTGACACCCATGTTGCTATCAACTGAGGGACATTGTTGTTGCTTGATCTGATAAGAAAATGATATGGTAAGACTTTCTTTGAGTAAAGTGGTCAGGGGACCAAAGTGTAATAAATATGCTTTGAACATCCTCAACAGGAGGATTGGTGCACTTGACAGGCCCCTTGTCACTAAGTTTTGAGCATCAATAATGTGGATAGCCAGCCTCAGGCTCCATGGAGCACAGCGAAATTCAGGGTATGTATAGCGTGTTAGCATCACATACCATCAGAGATTACTACCTCAACCACAGATTTGTTCTGTAGATATATTTACCATGAATTGATCAACATTTCTAAAAGTGATCTAAAGGTTCCTCTCTTCACAGTAATCAGTGCTTGTGTGTTCTATGTGCAGCAAGTATGACTTCCTGAAACGAATCCAAACTTGTCCCACCCAGACACTGAGACAGTTATTTGGAACTGGGCTCTCTTGCCCTGTCATTACCTACTGGATCTTTTGCTTCTCCTCTTGAGAAGAGAAACACAAATGTTCCTAAGCCCCCAAACGTCACTATACATTGGCCAGACAACTTCCCTAAATAACTCTTGAGAACAGCTCCCACATAGAGACAGTATTCTTTTTACCAAAATATTTTACGTTTGTTCTGCTTACTTGCCCCTTCTCTCAAGCCTGTAGTATGATAAAGGACAGGAAAAAGAATCCTCACTACCATTGTGTTCAACACAGGAGGCCCTCTGCCCTTTGAAGAGCAATCAGAAGGAACAGAAGGGGCTTCTCCTCGCCCCTTCTGTGGTTGTAGCCTTGTCTGCTCTATGACGACACAGAATGTCCACAGAGATTACTTCTCATACCTGTCCAAGGGATAAACTGACATATGTCTGACATGTGTTCTAGAAGTTACTGTGTTACATATGTCCTGACATGTTTTTAGAAGTTACTGTCTCATTTCCCACTACTGTCTTATTGTCCTGACAGATAATTATTATCATTTTCCAGCCTGAATCTGTTTGTCTAGTTCTGCTGTGACAATTTTTTCATCACCTGTGTCCAGCTTTGTTTCTTTTCTGTCACACATGTTATCTCCAACATGAAAACTATTCACTTTATGGAGAGAAAAATTAGAGTCTCAGCATAGAGCCCAAGAGTGTAGCAGTTATTATTATTATATACCATAAACAAACTCATTCTTATTTTTTGTTCTAAAAGAAAAAAATAGGTCCTATTAATGCCCCTGCTAAGTTATAGAGGAGTTTAATCAATTACCCATCATTTGATAAAAATTAATACTACAAAGATTCTCCAGCTAACTCGTTGGTATAAGTGTGTTGTTTCCATACTCAAGAGGAACCACATTGCTTAAAGCCCAGAGACAAAAACTAAGTGCCAGAAGTTTCCACTTTTCATGTTACCCAATTTTGTTGGGAACTAAAACTAGCTTGTACTTCCCATACATTTCATGTAGAGAAAATGTTTATTGTACATGCAGAACAAATTTACCTCCAGGCAGAAAGTCTTTGATGACTTAGTAACATTTCCATCTCAGGGAGTGAGTTCTTAAGCGGGCTAGAAAGAATTCTGAGAGGTTGATTCTGGTGCTTATTCATGTGGATGTCCTTCATCCTTGCTTCCATGTTATGAAGCACCAAGCCTCCATCAACATATTGTCCTTCCTTGTTCTAAGAAACCTTCAAAGAAGTTGGCATACTCTAAATATCTTGCATTACTTGTACAGGACATAAAAACATCATCACGTGTCATTTTGTATGTTGTCTTACAGCATGTGCTTCAAGTTTGATCTTCACAAGACAAATATTTCCAATTTTGCTGAAATACGGAGTCACGCTACAATGTAGTTCTAGTCCCAAGTATATTATGGCAGTCAGCTAATCACAAACAGGTATTTGAATATATGCTTTAGACCAAAACACTGAGGCTTCTCTGTAAAATAAAAACAGAGATAAAGTCAGGTAGTATGTTAATTCTACTGCCAACAGTTGTAATGAGTTTAATTGGCACAATTTTATTGATGTTTCCAAAAGAAGAAAAAAAAAATCTCAATAAATTGAATTCCCGGAAATAGTGCAGGAAATTTTACTATTGTTCTTCAGTTTATCGACTAGAACAAAATAGAAAGTAGTGCACTGCCACCTAGCAGTGAGTAGTCACATTGCAGGGATTATGAGTGAAAATGGGAAGACACCAGTCACAACAGATCTTTATCAAAGTAATTTTGTATTCCATCAAAATACATGAAAAAGAGGAATGAATGATAAGGTCAAAGCAAAATTTGAAATAAAGATTAGTAATTCATTTTCTCCTTCCAATAGAATACAAATTTAATTATTAAAAAAACAATAGCATTTACAAAATAGGAGTATCTTCAATTATAAACCAGATTATGTTATCAAAAATTCCTGATCCCTTATTAAAGATGTATTAGATGTGTGCCTATGTTTGATTCTAAAACATATGGGGGAATATTATGAAATAATTACGAAATTATATGACGCATTAAACAAGTGGGGTAATAAAAGTGAACAGAGATTGTCCATAAGTTTCTATTATTTCAAGTTGTACGATGGCATCCTGGAAGTCCATCATATAATTTTATTTCTGTGTGTTTTTTAAAAAAATTTAATCTCACAAAGACATTTGTTTTAGTTAAGTTCTCTAAATATATACAGATAGATTGACAGATAGATATTGATTTTTAAACTAACATGATGCCAAATCACACTTCAGATGCTGAGAACAGGGTATAAGAGTTTCTTGGTGTTTCAGTAGTACAAGTCTTGCCATGCTGGAAGCCAAGTAATGTCCAGAAGAGTCATGGGAAAGGTCCCTATTCCAAGATGAATGCTTAGAAACACTGATTCTGCTATCAAGGAAGGAGTCAGCAACCACAGCAACAATGGGGCAAGTCAGCTGGCCCCTGCTTACTCTTTTTATTGTTTCCTTTGCTATGTAGCATGAGGAGATGAGGGGAGGTAGAGATAGGCACATCCTCTAGCTTGCTGGCCAGATAGCCTAGCCAAAGCCATTAGATCTATGTTCAATGAGATACCCTCTTTCAAGATAACAGGATAGAGAGTGGTAGAGGAAGACACCCTGTGCTACTATGTCTCCACAGGTGCACACATAGAGAGCTCACTGTCACATACATGCATGCACATCCTTGTAACACACACACATACACACACACACACACACACACACACACACACACACACAAAGTAGTTACAGAAGAGTAGCCTAATCACAATAAAAATAGATCAAAAATCTCTGCAAAAAATCCCTGTTTCAGACTTGACGCTAGAGAAAAAACTTGATTTCTCCTTTCGATGACTCCCACAGATAGATATGGCTAATAAGTTATCATGCCACTAGATCAGGAGATTAAATATATCCCATAACACCCAATTATGACTATATTTTGATGTTTATGAATACTCATGAAAGTTGTAATGATGAAAGTAGACTCCACAGTGCACAGTAGCTACCATTTCTCTTAACATTTCTGAAGCCTTGGGCCCAATATTGTCAGACTTTTTCATGAAGCTGCTTTAAGGGATTGTTCTGTGAAAAGTGAATTAGCAGTGATTTAAGCTGTCAGCCAACTTGCATTCCGATGTGGATGTAGAGGAAAGAATGACAATTTTCCACTAGGTGGCAGGATTTTGCCATGATCTTGAGTGTCGACCACGTTGGGAAGTAGAGAAAGAAATTTAATTTAAAAGAATTAAATTTGCTTTAGAAAATGACTCTATACCACCACATATCAGCTCAATAGAGTGTGGGTTTTGGTATGAAAATATGAAATCACTTTTGATGGAATAGTTGAAGTAGGTTCCAAATAAAACAGTCCGAGGGTACTCAAATTTCAGAAAAATAGTTCCCAGACATTAAAAAATACTCTAAATTAGTATGTATTCTAAATTGTGACTAAATTTATATACTATATATTTCATGCTTTTTTATATCTCATCCTTATTGAATTTTGCATTATCAAAGTATTTAGCATGGCACAGCATAATCCACTAAAATTTCAATTTTTGTTCTTTAAAGAGCTATTGCAAACCACTGTAAGACTCCTGTCCTCTGACTATGAAATGACTTTCTAGAAAGTATGTTCACTTGTCAGAATTTGGTATTTGATTAACAATTGTCTTTATATTTAAAGAAAAAAAACTCAATCTTGAGCAATGAAATATCTCAAAAGTATTTCTTTAAGACAACAGCATTGTTGTTGAGTCTACTTTTTGTTTGAGGGACTCTTACTTTGAAACTTTTATTCTCCCTTGTCTGGTTGACTTAAAAGTGCTGAGAGAACCTTTTGTTTTTTTCATCCGATGAAAGCTAATCAGGAAATAAAATTAATTAAGTTTTGTTTTGTTTTTGTTGTTGTTTTGTTTTGTGTTTTTAGGATTTCATCTGACCAAGGAATTATAATAGCACTTCCATTTCTGTCTCTAAAGATAAAGTGTTGACTTCTCCCTACACACACTCCATTGTTCCTTAAATGTTCATCTTGTCACCATTCCTCTGGATGACACTCTTGTCCTTTTCCTTAGATCTTTTGAGTGTTATAAGAGCCCTCGTTGAAATCAGAATTCAACTCTAGCCTCCACAGATTTGGGTCAGGCTCACTGGTTAATAATTAATCCCATGCTTTAGATAAAGGTCAGTCAGATATTGTTTCTCTTCCTAAGTCCCTTTGTGTTCTAAACTCCCCAGTATCATTTGCTACCTAGAGCGTATCCTAGGCCTCTTAACCTCCTTCTGAGTATTTCTTCATGCGCAAACCTTGTCTTCCTTTCATGAAAAATTCACAGACTGAACATACATTTTGTAATAGGACAGAGCTCAGACACGTGTTAACCCTTGCATCATCCAGCAGCCCTTTCCTGTATGAAGAGCATGTTAGAAGAGAGGATTTATCCCAAGCTGATGTTTTTATCAAGTCAGTAAAGCACTCCCTTACTGAAGACATGGTGGACAGTATTTTTTAAAGTACTGAGAATATGAAGCTATATGGGGTGAGTAGGATCTGTACCTTCATGGAGATAACAACTAGAGTGGGGTAAAGATGAGTGAGCTGTAATGACAAGTCACATTGGAGTTCAGATGAGAGATGCTCATGATACCATGGAAATACAGAGAATGGTAGGCGAATCAACACCTGGGTAATCAAGGAAGTTATATAAATTCCTGGTGCTGTGTAATAGCACGCCTTGGGAGTGATTTCACCACCTAGTTATGCTCAAATACCTGTGGGTCAGGGATTTGGAAAGGGCACACTGAGGTCAGATTTCTGATGCTGTGTCTGGGATCTCTACCTGACACACTCAACTGGCTGGAAAATGGAATTGTGGAAGGTGTCCCAAATCACCTGTCTGGCACCTGGGCAGAGACTATGAGCAGCAGCACCTACACATGGCCTCTCCACGTGACCTGAGCTTCTTCACAACCTGATAAACCCCATCTACAGGAAGATGAGGATTCCAAAAAAACATGTACTGTGAGAGATATTGCAGCCTTCTTTGGAAAACTCAATATGCTGCAGAATGTTTTTCCAAATTATTTGGACCTAAAGGATATGTGGAAGTTAGCTATGCAAAATATTAATATGTTATGGAATATGTGGAGTTACAGCATGAATCTAATTTAACTGTGTGAAATAGAAGTATTATAAGCAGGAGGAACAGACTGGTCCATGCCTGGAGTCAATGGGTAAATTATAGTGACCAACTAGATGGAGCTCAGAATATGTGAGGCTAAGAGTATGAGGAGGAATTGTAAGTGATAAGCCTAGAAAATGGTGCCTAGCAGTTCCTTTAGGACAGGGAGAATAATCTCAAGTCTTTAAGGAGGACATACAAGCAAAGACCTGTGCTACACTAAAAATAATCATTTTGGATGGACTGAGAAGACAGACAGGAGAGTGCCAAGAAGAGACAGAAGACCAGCAAGCAGACAATTGAAGGCAGAGGCTTCGTACGATTAATTACAAGTTCCAAAGTTGGGGATGTGTCACCCTGATGTCTGATAATTAGCAAAAAGGACTTAAAGAAATCAGTAACAGCTATTACATTCAATTAACCCTTAAGATTTATTGCAATGACAAGATACAGATCGGTGGATCCCAACTCTGGGGTCATGAACACTTTGGGGATTGAATGACCATTTCACAGGGGTTTCATATAAGATATTAATAATATAATTCATATCAGTTGCATAATTACAGTTATGAAGTAGCAATGAAAGAATTTTATGGTTGGGGGTCACTGCACCATGAGAAAATGCATTAAATGGTCTTAGGAAGGTTGAGGATCACTGCTATATATGACAAGACAAGAGAAGCAAGTTAGCAATCAGATTCTAAGTGAGCTGCAAGAAATGTCTTCCAGTTGTGTTTTCACAGTGGTCAGTGGTAAGTGGCTATGGCCTATGACAATGCTCATGGATGCTGCCAAACAGGAATGCTCATGGAACCCTCGGTGTCCACGGTTTTCCCTGGGGCCTGGTCTTGCAGATGCAGTTGATTATTTTCACAGATCTTAGTCACTAGCCTCTCTGGAAACTGAACTGACATTCGTGACCAATAACTCTGCTATAGATCACATTATCTTATGTATCACAGATCCCCAGGGTACAGACACTTATCACAGTGGACAGTCATTATGAGGAAATAGACCTCAGTGTGCCCTTTCCAAATCCCTGACCCACAGGTATTTGAGCATAACTAGGTGGTGAAATCACTCCCAAGGTGTGCTATTACACAGCACCAGGAATTTATATAACTTCCTTGATTACCCAGGTGTTGATTCGCCTACCATTCTCTGTATTTCCATGGTATCATGAGCATCTCTCATCTGAACTCCAATGTGACTTGTCATTACAGCTCACTCATCTTTACCCCCACAAACCCAGAACAAAGTTTCCATATTTCTGGGTCAAGGGCAGTTCTACTCAGTGTAGCAAGAGGAGGGTTACCGAATGAAGAGCAAACAATCAACTTGGTGATGATTGAGCCTGGTTGATTGAGAGTAGAGGTGCTGTTGGTGAGAAATGAAACATATAGATTTGCAAGATGATGGATGGGAGGAAGAAATGAGTGTTAACTCAGGTTTAAAGTTTGGGATAATAGGTCTACATGCTAAATGTTAACTCACCCAAAAATGGTAGTGGTGGCCAATGTAGCCCTCTTGTGGGAAGAAGGAAACCAGTGGCAGAGGAAGAAAGAGTAGCTGCTGTGCAGAAGCTAGAGAGAGAGACAGGGATGGAGTTTCTGGGAACAGCTTTTTTTTTCCTTGCCTGCCCTACTTGAGGGTTAAAGAATTACCTTGAAGAGGCTTTCTTGCACTACTGGACACTCATTATGGCATCTCTAATGACATCATGACATCTCTAATGATGTGCCATCTCATTGGAGACATTTTATCTCATGCAAGATAGGTTTTATTTACCGTGTAACTGTGAGTTGTTTTTTAGTCAGTGATACCAAATAACACAGTTAGAATTTACTTTACATAGAATGGTATTTTTGCTCAATTTTAGTTCATAATTTCTCCTATCCGAACAGTATCTGCTACACAGCCCAGTGTTTATCTGTATCTCTGCTGTATAGAGCTTAGGTTAGCTTCTTATAGGAATTTGGTGATGATCAGTTTCTTAGCAGACCCATGCATCTTTGTTTAGTATTATCTATTAGTTAACTTTAGCCTAAATTTACCTTTCATTTTTCCTTGTAAAAGTGTTTTGGGGAACTAACTGAGCTGAGATGCCTCCCTTGGGCTTGTTTCTGTGCTTTATAATTCCCCAAGTGGGTGAAATTTTTCAAGGCCCTAGCTCTACCTCTACAGAGTGATTGAGTTGCCATTGTTAGGCAGGCCTACATCACTGTAAGGCAAGCAAGATCCAGACCCAAGTATAGAAATTGGGTGTCAAAGTCCTACAGGCTGGTATTACCATAGTTGAGGGAAAAACATACACCAACTTTTGAAAGTGATAACATAATGGTACCCCAATAGTGATGGGTTCCAGCTTGGTGCATCATCCCCTCAGGACTAATGGTCACCATGTTACACTAGTTTGTCTCCCACACAGTTATAGACAACGGGCCACTTTGATAGTCATGCTGTGCTCTGTAAGAAGATGCTATCTCCCCTCCACTCTCTCCCAGTTGCCTAAATGGAAATTTCATTGCCACAAGTCTTGACTAGAATACACATCCACATGTGTCTGGCCTGAAGTATGTGGTGAAGTTCTGATTACATATATGTTTGCTTCCACTTATATAACAAGGTCCCTGACAGTGTTCCTTGAGATCATTTTTTTTTGTTTTTTATTAATTTATTCATTTATTGTCTTGAGGACAGCCATACCCTTAGTGAGTAGGGTCACAAGGGGCCAGATCTGTAGTCTGAGTCAGTGGCAGACTTCCTCATAGCATATATCATATAAGTCAAGCTGCCTTCACTCTTCCCAAAATAAATTTAAAAGGGAAAGATGGAGACAAAACGTAGTAGCCTATCTCTAGGTTGCACTCAGTTGAGGAACCTCATGAGCCACAAAATACTCCAGGCCCTGACCTAGTGAGGACCATTTGTTAAAAAATCAGTGTTTTTGAATGCACCTTGATAAAAGTCCAGACCCTCAGAAGAGGTGGATGTCACTCTATGGTTTCTTATGCCAGTCAACCTTTCCTCCCCTTGCACAGATTTTATACACCAAGAAGTAGGTTGATTCTTCCACATCAGACAATAAGTCCTCCTGCTCTTTTGGGCAGAATGAAAGCACAATTCTTTGTGGGGTCCCTGCTCATAGCCCAAGTCTAGAAAGCTAAGATTGATATATTCAACCATTGCCTTCTCAACATTTTCAAAGTACTCCACTGCTTCAGAATTAAATTCCTGGTTTCATGAGTTCTAGTAGCCCTAGCAGGCAAAGCAAACTACAACAGGCAGCGTATCTTAAACAGCAAGAAAATTATTATTTTTTTACAAACCCAAGATTAAGGTGCCAGCATGGAGCAGGATGACAGCCCTTTCTCTGGCTTGTAGACGGTACCCTTCTCAGTACGTGTCTGCATGGAATTGGGGCTGAGATCCTAGCAGAATCTCCCATGGCTCCTCTTAAAATGACTTTAGTCTCATCACAGAGGCCTGGCCTCATAGTCTTCCCTAACCCAATTTTCCACCAAAGGTAAGTAATTCAAATTGTGTCAGAAGAGGGGTAGACTTTCAATATATGAGTTTTAGAGACACATTGAATTTATCACGTTTGGGTTACTCAGAAACCCCCAACTCAAACTCAGTTGCCCTAGAAAGGTAAAATTCCATCTTTTCTTATATTGGCAGAGTTAGCTTCCCCAGGACTGATGAGTCCTAGCCTGTGGGTTTTTCTCTTTTGAAATATATAGTGTGTGTATGTCTTGACTTGGTATATCAGAGTTTTCTTGCAGCATATGTGCAAAGGATCTTGGGTATTTTTCTTGGTGAAGAGCCTCTATCTGGAGACTACGAGAAGGTAATAAGAGCTTACTTCAGCCCCTGCAGTTTTCCTTTCAGATTTTAGAGGAGGGAATGAGCTCTTGGGCCTTTCTAATGTCTGTGTTGAGGTGCAAGTTAGAGCCGCAGCAATGCTGACGAGGCCATGAGAGTACACAGAGAAAAGAGGCTGCCACCCACAGCCTGTACAGCACCGCCAGCCACCCACTCTGATGGGTCAGGACTCTTCTGCTGAGCACTGGTGCTGAACAAAATATTAAACGAGCAATAACAGAGAGCAGATGTGGACCATTAACCATCAATACAGTCACACAGGTGCAAATGAGCTCGTGGGTGCAAGTGCTACAACTCCCACGTACATTTTAAGCGAGAAGTGTTCTTAAACAGAGGAGCTGAGAGGGTGCAGTGGTACGGATGTGGCCTGAAGCTTGCCTCGAGTGGTGCTGCCATGGATTTGTGTATGTTTCTGGTCCTGGACTTCTGTTGTTTCTTACTTCCTGCAGGGAAATCTCTTGGCATGGCAAGCAAGATAGTAAATGGAGACAAAAACCTTCCAGTTTAGCTATCCCAAGGAGAAAATGCCTGTCTCTGATCTTGTGTCTAAATGTTAAAAGGCTAGGATTAGAGTTGAAGTTAGGGTTAGAATTAGGGATTGGTCTACTTTAGGTTATGTGTCTGTTTATAGACCAATCACAGTTGACAAGGGAATGGGATTACTTAGTGCAGTATTATGATTCTGTCTCTCTCTTCCTTCTTTCCCCATCTCTGTGGTTTTTACTAGGCTATATCATTTGATTCATATGGAAGTGATAAGGACTAGTCCACGCCCCCTTACACACACAAAATACAAAAGCGCTAACAGACAACAAAACGATCAACTGTCTACATGTTGATGAATACTGAGAACTTCTTTCTCCACAGAGTTGTGTAATACTGTTTATTCAACCCTGTCCTGAAGGCTGCTTCTGAAACAAGTTCTGGAACATTCAAAAAGGTTGACTCATGATGATTCCATAGAGGGAGGGAGGAGCTGCTGGGTGAAGTGGGTTTCCTTCTGTTGATGTGCAGCTGAATGATTCAAGTCCTCTGCCTTTGCCCAGCAGGTGTGCAAGGGATACTTTTGCAGGGTAGAGAAGGCAATGAGTCTGGAACCACTGCTCCAGAAGTTCCCCTTCCTGTTTTGCACACACATGTTCAGGCAGGGATGGGAACATAACTTCTCATGAGGCCATGAGGAGTGGTTGCATTAGTGTGCCTCATTCTCCGTTTCAAAGGCTTATTTTTGTCAGCTGTGGGTGGGTTAGCACTAGAAAGGAATTGATGATATTTAGGTATGAGTGGGAAAACCTGCCCCCAGGTTCCATTCACCGTCTTTATCTGTGGGTGGTTGTTTTGAGAAGGTCTGGTGAGAGAGGACTTTAAAAAGGGAAGGGAGGCTGCAATGGGAGGTTACTCCAGGCAGAACAGCTAGAGAGCAAGAACATATATAACTGGTAGTGGATTAAGTAATAGGAAAAGACATTTTCCTGCGAGTGAGGAGGTGGGTGAAAATGGATGAAGGTGCCTAGTAAGCAAGGTGCAGAGAAAGGAGCTGCTGGGATTTCTAAGCCAGGTTTGATTTGGAGAAGCAATGATATGACAGGAGCGTGTGACAAGAGGTATGTTAGTGACTCAGTCATGCATAGGAATTACTTGAGCCACCATGATGGAAATGTCTATTGCAGGTCACTGAGTACAGGAGGTAAAGCATAGTAGGGAAAGAATTGCAGATAGATGTCCTCTGCTTCCTTTGCTAATTTTATCCTGCATCCTCTTAGTATATAATTCATTTATTCTGAATGCTTACCATTTGCCAGGCATGGGACTAACCACATCCTTAGCATAATCTCATTTGCCTCAGGGCAAACCTACTTAGCAAGAGGTGATACGCAAGCATTCTAATAAATACATGGATGGCTAAATAGGCCTGAAGAGTTGGCAAGCTTTCTAAGGCCTGACAGCTGGGCTTTGAACCATGGCAGCTGGATTCTAGTGCCTGGAGTTAAGCCTTGGCTAGCCACTAAAGCTTTTTCTTTGGCCTAGTGCATCAGTTTTCTAGGGGTAGCAGGGCAAAACACTATAACCTAGGTGCTCAGAACAACCTATATTTGTTATCTTAGGTTTCAAGAGGCTAGAGTATGAAATCAAGATGTCATCCAAGCCCCGCTGCCTCAGATGGTGCTAGGGGGAGATCTGCCCTAGACCTTATGCCTACGTGAAGCTGGCTTCTCAGCAAGTATCAGAAGCCTACACTGGTGCATCCCATTTTCCCAGTATGTCTTTTTCTTTTAGAGATATTCTTTTTATAGAGATGTACTGAATGAGGATCCCCTTTAACTTCAGCATGACTTCTCCTTTGCTAATTATATTTGCAGAGACCTTATTTCCAAATAAGGTCCTATTCTGAGACACGAGGAACATATGCATGAGGAGAGGCAGCAATGCAAACCATAACACCCAGGAGTCCTGGATGGGATGCTGTGTTGGCAATGCTCTTGGGCTCTGGCAGGGTTTCTTGTTTGTAGGTGTCCTCTGGTTTTGCTGCTGTCTCTGGGGCTCAGCTGTGGACACACACTGCAGTGATAGCCTTGGCTGCATGGGCCAGAGTAGCTGCCAGGGGCAGGTGCTCCATCCCTGCCAACATGGCCAGCTGCATCTCTGTTGTCACCACTGACAGACTGCAAAAGCTGCTGTCAGCCACTTTAAAACAAACCCACATCCCCCATCCAAATGTGTGTCTCCATATATGTGTGCTGGTGTGTTTCATAAATAATTTTGAAACATGAGTTTATTTTCATGGCAAATATGTCATGATTCACTCCCACTTCCTGTATGTGGACAAAAACTGCCAAATTATAAACTGTATATGCACCTGGGGTTACCAATTATTTTGAGAATAAGATTATCCGCATTCTTTCTCTCCTTTAGAGTATCTGCTAAAGCTAAAGCCTGTTAAACTACCCGCTTGGCAGGTTTCTATGCAGTGGCTTGTTGGTCAGGAATCTGATATGACTGACTCCATTAACTCCCCCTAAAAGCAAGCCTCTTTGGTGTCCCTCCTTTTTCTGTTTCCGAAGTCTGCAGAAGACACACAGTCACATTCACCTTTACTGTATAACGTTCCAATCAGCAGCCAGCAGAATGAAATCCAATTAATGTGTTAGGCTGTTGTGATTCTAAAAATATTTCCTGTCCCCTGGAGGTGCTGAGGAAAATTGAAGGAATCAAGGTATTACAGCCAACCCCATAATTTGCAGAAAGATTCTTCAATCATGTTGGGGGTGTTAGATTTGTTCCTGAGAAAACAAAAATAGATCATCTCTCCAGAATGAGGCTGTGAGGGTGTTCTGATAACCCTTGATTCAGATTCCAGGTCTCTAATGCAAATCTAATGATCCTTCGGTTCAGATACATATGAATTATTAAGGTCAGTTAATTAACATATTTTTCTTCTGAAGAAGTAATTAGATGAATAGAGCCCTTGCCCTCTTTTTTATTTTCTCTCCTGCAGAGGCTCTGAGCTGCACAGAAGTGGTAAACATATTGCTACACAGATGCTAACCAGAGAAGTGCTTTTCTGGTTTCTGTTTGATGTTTGAAGTGTCATCCTGCAATTGAAAGCTGCCTTCACTTGAGGTGGGAAGTGGAGGGCAGTGGGGAGAGAAGGGGAAGAGGGAGGAGTACAACAGCAAGCCTGTTTGCAGAGCTTTCAGAAGCATCTTTTAGCACCTAATGTTCATTCACCATTCTACCTGGCTTTAGGCTTTGCAGTTTATAAATTTACACGTCCCTTGCAAATTTCCAATGTCATCCACACAAAGGTGAATAGTGACTAGTTACTATAACTGTTTAGATTATCATCCCAAGGTCATTTTTTCCTCTAACCCCAGTGTGGCCACAGATTTTTAAATGTCCAGAAATTAAAGCGACTGGTCCATCATTTGTGTTTTCTGAGTCAGGAGTTCAAATGAACACCTTTGTGCCAGCATCACCTGAACTGCATGTTCAAGCAGAGTTGTAGCATCTCTGGGGATGGAGTCCAGAACTCTGTGTTTTAAGAATCCCCAAGATAAGTAAGACAGGATGAAAACCATGCTGTTCTCAGCAATAAAGAAGGCTATTTGTCTTTCATTGCTGACAGGGAACATGTTGGCACTCTGTATATGGGTCTGATGTCCAGCTCAGAGGGCAACCAACTAAAACCCATCAGTGCTTAGTTAGAGGATGTGGTAGAAATTACTGAGACTTGCCCAGTGGTTTTCTTTCTATGGTCTCCCCTGAGAAGAACCACCAGAATTTTGCAGAAATCCAGCTGCCTTTCAACGTAATGTACAGGTAGAGAGAAGGTTAAAAATCCAGGATCCAGTCCTAGATTCACCTGCTTCACCTGTGAGACAGGCTTAGTGATAATGACTGAACTGGACTTTGAGACAGAAGCAAGATTCTGTGCAGAAAAGTCTAAATAAATCTTAGGTCAGTGTTTTCTTGGGAGGATAGTGATGGTAATGATGATTTAAACAGGGCCAATAGAGGCCAACAAGCAGACTGAGAATGAGGGCTTGAGAAGATGGAGGAAATAATTGGCTTTTTTAAAAGACTGAACAGGTAGTCTACTGCTGCTATGTCTGGGTCACAGCTTATACTCAACAAATCCTATTTCCTCACTGAACATTGCTTGGCAAGGTTTCCTCTTTCTCTACTTGTCTCTTTCTCTCTGTGTGTCTGTCTGTGCAAGCATGGGCACACACGCATGTCTCTTCTTGATTGTTTCTCCTATCTTTTCCTCTTATCACCAATTTTTCTAACAATATTTTGCCTTAAAAATATTGTGGTACTGAGATGATGTCTCAGTGAATCCAGTGCTTTTCTCACAAGCATAAGGACCTGAGTTGAGATCTCTAGAACCACCCGAAAGCTAAACACAATGCTGTATGCTTATAAGTCTAGAAATGGGAGAAGGGTAAAGGAAATCTGTGGATTCCTGGAGTTGGATGGCCACCTCGCCTAGCCAACAAGAAAGACTGATGTTCAGTGAGAAATTTTTTCTTTTTAAAAGTAAGGTGGATAACTCATTGAGGAAAGACATTCCAATAACAACATATGTCCATATCAGTGAGCATACCTGCACACACACACACACACACACACACACACACACACACACACACTCTCTCTCTCTCTCTCTCTTAAAATACTGTGAATGCAAGGAAAGTTCTCTTGAAGTATGGTGGATCCCAATTCCATGTCTTCCTGAAATGGTCTGCAAATCAAGCCTCCATGGCAAGTTGAACAGGGTGGAGTGAATGTAGTATACAACACCTAATTTATGAAAAAGGGACTTTATGTGGAATTTTGTTTGCATGACAAGCTACTAGGACTGTCAAGAAAATTCTGAAGGAAGCACTATAAAGGGGTAAATAGAGAAAAGATGAGAACTTATGTGAAAGGAGGGAAGATGGTCCCAACTATACAACCGCCTTTGGGAGTCTTGGGCTTAACAACTGGGTCTTTCTGAGATTTAATAGATTTGAGTGTTTTGTGTACATTTTCCCACTTAATGCTCAAAATTCCAAACCAAGCATATTATAAGAAGGATGCAATCTTCCTCCCATAGTTTGAAAATATGAGTTTTTTCTCTTTATTTTTCTTTGTTTTTTGTTTGATGGTTTATTTGTTTAGCACTGGTGAACAAACCTGGAACCTCATTTATCTCATGCATATTAAACAAGTGCACCATTACCTGTATTCTCAGCATTTTTAAAATGTTAGCTTTGAGATATGGACTTCCTAAGTTTTCCAGACTAGACTTTATATCATCCTGCAGCCTTAAACTCACGTCAGCCTTCTGCAAAGCTTGGATTACAGATTTGTGCCAATTGATCAACCCAAACTCTAATAGAAATTTTCTAAAGAAAAATATAAGGGTGTCTTAAGGTTTCTATTGCTGTGAGGAGAAATCATGGCCATGAAAACTCTTACAGAGGAAAACATATAATTGATACTAGCTTACAGTTTCAGAGGTTTAGTCCATTATCATCATGGGAAATGGTGGCACTCAGGCAGATATGAGTGATGAAAAAGTAACTCGGAGTTCTACATCTTGATTCACAGGTAACAGGAAGGGAACTGTGTCAGTGGGGTAGCTTGAGCATAGGACATCTGATATCCCACCTCCACATGACACACTTCCTCCAACAATTTCATACCTATTCCAACAAAGTCACTCCTCAGGTCCATTTTCTTTCAAATCACCATAGAGTGTTAACATGAAAATTTATATGAGATTATATGTAATTTTTAAAATTTGTTTCAATAAAGAGACTCAAATTGCTTACCTAGTTGACCTCAGTTTGAAATATAGTTGATACTGGCCTTGAATTCATACTCTCCTGCCTCAAAAACATAAATACTGGGATTGCCAGCATGTGGCACCACACCAGGTATAGTTTGAATTTCTCCTTCTGTTTTACTATAGAAATCAATGGATGGTTATAAAGGACTGTCTTAGACCTTTCCTTTGTTGTGAGATATTCACTAGAGAAAACCACTAGGACATGGGTCCATGCCAATAGAAAGTCTTTATGACCCAGCCAGTGACTCCACTGGGTGTTTGGGACCCAAGTGTAGTATCGAGCCTTTATTGCAATGAGCACTTAGGTGCAAAAACTGTATCTTGGGTTGACACACCCCAGCTAGCAAAAGCAGTTATCCGGGACCAAAACTACTGAAAACTAAAGATCAAGGTTAGTATATTTAGGGACTTTCCTAAAATTATGGACTTGATGAATTGGGCCATTGTCCATGTTATGTCCAGTTGGGCTCTAGGCCTGAATAATATTTCCATCATGGTGTCAGTTGTCCTAAGGTCTAGGGCCCTCTTACACTATCTGTGAATATAATATATGAAATATGCTACCCTACTGTCATTCTATTATATAATATAAAGGTCTATAATATAGTATAAAGGTCTATCATATAGTATATGGTATATACTATTATAAAGTTATATATATATATTATATAAATATAGTATGGTATATTATATAGTATAAAGGTCTATTATATAGTATAGATCCCTCCCCAGAGTTTGCTTCTGTTTCTTTGGTTGTGTGGAACTGAAGTGTAAAGGGAATAGAAATTTGCTCAGGGTCACAAAGGTGCTAAATTGAGAGCTGTGGATCTGACCCAGATTGACCTTAGATTTGCCATCTTTTCTGGCCTTTGAATCATTGCTCTGAAAGCTTCCCTTTTTGTTATCCTGTTCTGGTTTGTGTGACAGACCCCAGGATGCTCAATCGTGTGTGTGTGTGTGTGTGTGTGTGTGTGTGTGTGTGTGTGTGTGTGTTGTGGGAGGTGGAGTCAGCTTTTCAATCTGCCTTTCCACCCTGAATCTACTCTTCATTAATATTTTGTGTTCATCCTAAAACATACCCATGGTCATTGCTGCCAGAGGGCCAAGCATAGCCTCCTTGAAATGGGATATGACTTCTGGCCAGCACAGGTGCCTCCTTCAGTGGGTGAGGTCATCACGATTGTGGTATCTATATGTATACACATTGTTGAAGTGTTACCTTATTGCTGTGAAGATATTTGTTTATATATGTCAGTGGTTTTTAATATGCTGAATGCGAAGCTAGATTAAATGGTACAAATTCTCTTCTGCATAGAAGCATGACCTGGACAAATCACTTCTCTATAGGTGAAACTGAGAAGGATAGAGTTACCTCTGTCTCTGTCGTGAGGAATAAATGATTGAATAGACTCTTAGACCAGTATGTGTAGTAAGCATTTAAATAATGCTGACCGCTCTTGTTAGTTTCTTCGCATTGCTGCCTGATTCCCCATCTCCTTCCCTTACCTACCATGCTCTGCTTATCTCTCCTGAGCACTGAAAACAGCACCCTGCTTTTCTTACACATGCATTTTCTCCATTTTTATTATTGTCCATTGCTTTTTGCAACTTAGTTCATACATTGTCTTCTCCTTGGAACCATTTGCAATGCACTGTCCTCCCTTGTTCACTGGACCTCCATGATTCCAAGGCTCCTATGGATGAGTATAGTATTATTACTGGCTTACTATTGTCCTTTTCCATGAATTTAAAGCCTCTTGAGAGCAAGCTATACATGGGTCTGTGTCTTCAGTCCCCAACAGAGTCTAATGCAAGACTCAGATTTTGATGTGTGTGGGCAAATGTACAGAGTGAATCCAACATGGGTAGGAATTTCTACTATGAATACTATTTATGAGCAACTGAACCCACAGTTGCTAACTTGTGCTAAAATGGGATTTGTTGACTAGTAACCCACAGTCCAAGAAGTTTTTCTTCAATCAATGGTCAGTTCTGGCATCTTCATTGCTGATGCAGGACATGAGGTTTTACCTCCAGATCAGTGACAGTGTTGTCTCTGGGAGGAGAACACTTCTCTGGTAAGCACTGGGTGTTGCCTTCTAATTATGCTGCAGTTTTCCAAAGTGCAATCTCCTATGAGTGTACCTGATTTAGGGTGGTGGTGGGTACCTGTGTGCTCAGTCTTGAACATAGGCTGAAAAAAAAAAGTGGCAAGGGAAAGCACATTTTGAGAATTTATGGGTGAATAAAATGGGAGTAGCAGAAATATTGAATGGGCAAAATACAGCACTGGGAAGATTTGAGTCCTGTTTCAGTGCTGGTAGACATTGAACACAGCCACTATCTGTTAGAGAAGAGGAGGCTTCCTATGCAGTAAGAGAATTTTAAAGTGTGTGTGTTGGGGTTGTGAGTGGAGGTTCCAGCACAGCCTCAGCTATCAATCACCTTAAGTCAACAGCCCTCGGAAGCCTTTGATCAAGCCTAAGTCTTAATTTATTAAGGGGTGGAATGGAAGTAACACACTCAAGAACACCGAAAGAAGCAACATGGCTGCCTCATCATCAACCAGGGAAGTTGGGGAAAGCTCTGAACCAGGTCACAGAGCCTCGGGGAAGTCTTCCACATCCAGGAAAGCACATGACCATCCTCCCTTGCTTCTTCTCAGGTGATGAGTCCTTAGAGAACACCACACACCCATCAGGCCAACCCATTCCATTCCATTAGTCATCAGACTGAATGGCCAGATTCCCACAACACTCCTTGTTTGAAAGAGGATCTCTTGTTTTTCTGCTGTGGATGTCAGGTTAGCTGGATCACAAGCTTCCAGAGGTTCTCTTGACCCTGCCGCCTACCTCTTTGTAGGAGTGCTGGCATTACAAACACTTTCATGTCTGTTTCTTGTGCATTCTGGGTGTTCAGATGGGGGTCTTCACAGTTTCACCAACAGGTTAAAATCTATTTTACCCACATGCATAAGACAGTGGCTAATTAGTCAAATATTGCAGGGCTGGGTACTCTGACCTGTGGGAAAACAGAAAGGGTTACTGAACTTTTACATTTTGAAAATATACAGTTTAATTCCACAATTTGGGAGAAAGACACCAGTGTGCTTACATAGTCCACGTGGAAAGTTTTAGTCTAGTCAATGCTGCATAATGTGACCCTGTCTTAATAAAGAAAGAAGAGAAGTAGGAAAGAAGGGAAGGAGGGAGGGAGGGAGGGATGGAGGAAGGGAAGAAGGGGAGAAGAAAGGGAGGGAGGGATGAAGAAAATACATCATGGACTATCATATAACCAATAAAGCATTTCTAGCTTACAAATAAAATTAGCTTTTCTCTTTCTTTTTTTTTTTGTATTAACACACATTCCATCATGAAATTTCCTACATATGTGTAATATGGTAATTATGCACATTCCCGTTACCTTCCATTCCCTATTACCCTGGCTTCTCTCCCATCCATTATTTCCTCCTGGGAGAGATTACCTGGCCCCTATTCCTGAAAGAGGCTCATCATCCTTCATGCCCAGGTTGCAGTCTCCCTCCACTGTGGAGCTGGACATTGTCTGCAAACAGAAGACAAGATTGGCCCTTCCTTCAAGTTCCAATGAGTAGGCTGGCACAGTTGTTTTAGACTTTGTGTCTCAGTAGGAATTTGGTGACATAAACAACTTTTGTCATATTTCCATGCTCACTTCCTGCCCTCCAGACTCTCTCTGTGTAGATTAACTGTTTTAAAGTCTTTTCCTTTTTCTGATAGAGTAATCACATAGAAATTTTATGTGACTTGATTCTT
This sequence comes from Cricetiscus sungorus, assembly GCA_030556225.1. Lineage (NCBI taxonomy): Eukaryota > Metazoa > Chordata > Mammalia > Rodentia > Cricetidae > Cricetiscus > Cricetiscus sungorus. Next base: position 14,504,332 of record JANBXA010000253.1, read on the forward strand.
CTTGAAAGAGTTTTTCAAAGTGACTTTTAGTTCCTTGTATGAACAGAACTGTATGAGGTCTGCTCCTACTGGCCTTCTTTGTATCCAACCTTTCTTACTGACACAAATGTTTACATCTTTAGAGTGTGTGTGAAGTGTATGTGGTGTGTCATGTCTCTCTGTGTGTATTGTGCATTGGGTATGTGTGTTGTGTGTATTATTTGTGTTGTGTATGGTGTGTATTTATGTGTTATTTATGTGTTTTGTGTGTGAGAAGTGTGTGTGTGTGTGTGTGTGTGTGTGTGTGTGTGTATTTGCATTGCATCATAAAATAGCTGTAATTGCTTTAAGGGCTCCTTTTTTGCTACCTTCTTTCTAGAATATTCTGAGCAGTCCTTCAAAACATTTTACAAAGGTCAAAGATGTGGATTTGTTCTTCTGGCTATAGAACTTAAAGATCCTGGGTCCTTAGATATGCTGACTTTTCACCTCAAAAGAGCCACATCACAACCCATGTGAGCATCAGAGGAGAGCATCTTTGAAGGAAAACTTTCCACTGTAGTTTCCTGTCCACTGCTCAGTGATGTTGTTTCCATCAGCACCAGCCTATTCACCATGGGGAACATGGGCCAGCACAGGCTGCCAGAAGTCCTGGTACTTACAGCACAGCTTCACATGACTCCTGTCTTAATTACTCATCACAAAGCTGTGTGGACTGATGGAGGCAGTTTTTAGGTATATTTTTTTTTTTACTTATTATTAGTTTGTTGTGTAGCATAACCCATGGTTCAGTTACAGCTATACGGATTTAAAGATCAGTGAACAAAGGGGGGAAGATTTGAGTATAGGATAGTGTGTGCTGTTTTAAGTGTGAAAGGGCATAAACAGAGTGCAAAAGCACAAATTTAATGAGAAACCCTGTCTGCAACAGTTCTCTTTTGCTACATAGGCCAAATAAATAATGCAAATAGTTAATAATTTAGACTTTCATTTGATCAGATTCTGTCAGTTTAATCACAGATCACTCACTTCATTGGATGACCTGATTTTCACCTAAGGCATCTTAGACAGTTTGAAAATTTTGTATAGTAGCTAGATAGCAATGCCTTCTCCTTCAAGCATGATTACAGGAAGACATATTCAAAACCCCTGAAGGCAAACATGAGAGGTTTGCAAGTGCAGAGCCTAAATGCCAAAACTAGCTCAGGTTTCCTAGAACTCCAATGACTATGGAGTGCCATCATACATGTTCAAACGTGTCAGCCCTAGGTTTTCTTCTTCTCTCCAAAGCAAAGATTTTCAAGCTGGGCTGCACAACAGAATCATCCAGGAGACCATTAATAATATAGATTCTTAGTGCATCTGGGGACATCAGGTTCAGTAGGACTGGAGCGGAGCAGAGGACTTAGCTTTCCTTCAGAGAATTGATTTGCCCCAGGAGATTGCCTAGAAGCAAACACAAGATGAAGATGTTCACTTTTTCATTAAACTCACCAAAGAAGAACTTCTACCATGCATCTCAAGTCCCAATACTATTCCTTTGGGGGATCTATGACAGCTTTCCATCTTGTCTGGAATTGCCATGGATAGCCTGGTTAAATTTGCTGTTTAAATTTATTGCTCATTTGGCAAACTCCCAGTGGTTCCCTTTTAGCTTCTCTAATGGTCTCATGATTACCAGCAAGTATAATGATTATTAACTGCTTAGACTTTCATTCAGCCTGATGTTTGGTAAGAACTGTGTACTATTGTCAGAATTGTAGCAGTTTTTTAAGAAAAGGAGTCAAAGTGTCTTTGGCTCTGGTTTATAGTATGTTGTTATTTATTCCACATAGATTTTAGCACTCCATTTAATAATAAGAATAGTATTTCAAATATTCCAGACATAGTTATCTATATGTACTTTATAAGTGGATAAAACAATAATTTATCAATTTTTATTTGATAAATAAAGTTAAAAAACACAATCTCTATCCTATTTTAGTATTTTCAGAAATGGCTTGGCAATCAGAGTTCTTTAGATAGTAGATGCAAATAAAGCTATATATGTTATTATAAATATTTCTTGGTTTGAAATTTACAAATTTTCATCATATGTCTTAAAGAGTGATTAGAGAAGACAAAGTCACCTATGTTTAAGAAAAAAAAAAAACAAAGCTTGGGATTTTACCAATTTGGTTTTTGTTTGTTTGTTTGGTTGGTTGGTTGGTTGGTTGGTTTTATTTATTTTTGCTACCCTGAAGCAGATTTGAATAATCCATTTTCTGATGTGTAATAACTCTTTCATTTTAAATTCATCCTTCAAGTCCAGGGCTAACATTGCCTGTGTACTCGTTAAATGGCTGTGATCATATCTCAACTTCGGTTTTCTATCCTGATCCTTTTACTCCAGTAAGAAACCCATTTCTGTCCTTCACTGGGCTCAGATCCACAGCTGATGGCCAATGCCTGGAGTGACTGGCAGCCCCTAGTCACATACTTAGCAAATGTGTACTGAGGGCTAAGGGGTAGAAATTACTGACTATGCCTTTTATTTCACACTTGATTTCCTGGCAAGCTATTGATCACATTACACCCAAAGCTTCTGATTGATGGCATTTAAGCATCTCCATTGCCTTCTATCTTCCTTTTTTTTTTTTTTTAACAGAGCCATAGTTTTTTTTATTTCCTTCAAAGGTTAGTTGCCTTCAGATTTCAGAGCTTTCTTGCAAGAGGAAACCTCTCTCTCTCTCTCTCTCTCTCTCTCTCTCTCTCTCTCTCTCTCTCTCTCTCTCTCTCTCTACACACACACACACACACACACACACACACACACACACCAATTTTTGCCTGAAGATACTCCTTGCTCTGTTACACGTACATGAAGTAGAAGAAACATGGCTGCTTACTGAGTTCACAGAGAAGGGCCAGCAGTCCTTCTTATGCTTATGGTTACAATATTAACTAGTTCTTCTAGGTATGAGTTGACAGTAGATAATGCAGAAAGTGTAGTTGGTATTCAAATACAATTTAAATCTCAAGACCATAACTGTCACATGTATCTGCAAACAAGATCTCTGCAAAACAACTCAAATTTCTGGGCCAAGCAACAATTAGAATGTATTTATGCTCATGCATCTTAGCTTGCTAGGACTTCATTGACCTTTCCCATATCTGTTGCCATATGAGTTGGCTCATTTTCACTTTTGCTCCATTCTGTTAACCAGAAAAGTCAATGGCCAACCCAACAGTAAGTTGTAGGTTCATGGCCCTGGAGAGTTGGCTTACTGGTTAATAGTACTTGGTTCTTTTGCAGAGGCATCACAGATTAGCTTCCCAATGCCTGCACCATGTGACTCACAGTCACCTGTAACTTTTCCAGAGGATGAGAAGCCCACTTCTAAACATTGTAGGCACTTGCAGACACATGGTACATGTAAACCCATGCAGGAATATATACACATAAGCAAAAATAAATATTTTTAAATAAGATGTAGGCAAGTATGCCTTGCCTTTCGATGAAAGCTGCAATCAATCATATGGCACCTGTTATAAAAATAGACTGAAAACACATGTGGATATCCAGAATAATTAAGGCCAGTGATATAGACTATTTCTATATCACTGAACCTGCAAGTGAACCTGCAAGTATGTATGTGGATGAGAAAATAGAATATTGATTTGAGAAGGAAGTTTGTATAGGTACTTAGAAACAGAATGGGATATACAGAGTTTTATGATCCCCCCTTTTCTCATCCCAGGTGATAGTGAGACATGACTGCATTTCAATTCTTCCGTGCATGCACTCTGAATGTTTAAAATAGGCCAACATTTGAATGGATATGAAGTGTGAAATGGCAAGAAGAACTATTTTGCTTTTTCCACAAGGAACCATAACACCATCAAGAACTCATATAATCAAAATGCAGAATGTGTTACACAGTCCCAGTGGCTACATCTACAAAACACTACCATATCTAAGACTCAGTGAACACTGCAAAAGAAGGGGTGAAAAGATTGTAAGAGCCAGAGAGGATCAGGGAGTTTGTGTCTCCCAGAAATATCAGAAGCTACTTCTATAAAGTGTCACTAACACAACTGCCTAAGTGTGAGACGAACCAGGAGGACACCAATGAACATGCCGAACTACACAGAAGAAATACCATGAGGCCTCAGTCCTATACAAAGAACTACAAACAACTGGAAAAGCTTGGAATGAGAGGGTGGCCTTCTCCAGGGAAGAGCACTACGGATGGTTGTTCAGTGTCAAATGGTCAGTGCTGAAAACATGTGCAACAGAATAATAAGGCAGAACAAGCTACATTTAGGAATATATATATATATATATATGCATACATATACACATATATAATTCTGTGTATAAGCACATGTGCATAAACATGTCCATGCAATAACATTTAGTAAAATTTGAGGAAGAACAGAAAGGAATATAAGGGAGAGTTTGGAGAGAGAAAACGGAAATATGTAATCAACTTATAATCTCAAAAATTTTTCAAAATGAACTTCTATGAACTGTAGATGTGTGAGTGGGTAGGAGCTGTACTAACAAATCAGGGTTATAGGGCCCACTTTCCACAAAGGCCTTTTATTAATGCCTTTTTAACTGACATGTACTATCTATAATGTGATTCAAACACATACATGTGCCCATATCTATGTTTGTTACACCAAATTTTGCTAACATGACATGCAAGTAAGAAATTTGAAGGGTTTCTGTTGTTCTAGACATTTTGCATCACTGGGCAAAGTAGCTGAACAAACAACTTATGGAAGGGAAGAATTGGGCTCATAGCCTCTGGGTACTGTAGTCCATTATAGAAGAGAAATCATGGTGATGTATTTCACTCTGTGGTGGCAGGAGCATATGGCAGTGGCCCAAGGTGCACAGAACACAGCAGAGTCAGAAGCCAGGCCACATCCTTCAGAGACCTGGACCAAATCCCACTTGTGACAGCTATGGCCTCCTTCCTAGATATTTCTACCCTTCTTGTATAACTCTGCCAGCCAAAGTGTAGTTATGAGGGACATTTTGGCTTCAAATACACTTTCTTCTCATGAGTGAGGTCAGATGGACCAGACTCTGGGTGTTTCCCAGAAGACAAATTTTGCCAGTCTTCAATGATGAAAAGACATCCACCAATACCTTTCTCCCCAGTAGGAAAACACTGCAGAGATTAAAAAAAAAGAAAAAGAAGAAAGAAAAAACCTGGGCTGTATTGGTCAAGCAGAAGGGAGAGAATTTTATTTTAATATGTAATATCTTACACATGGCTCTTCCCCTCCACTCCTATATCAAATCAGTTCTACCCCCTCCGTTTTAGCTACACATTGGACATTCAACTGTCTTTTGATATGTCCATTTAGCTAATAAGCGTATCAGCTGAAAATATGCTAAATGAAACTGCTGAGTGCACACCCCTGCACTTGCCCTCCCCTAGCCTTCCCTGTTGCAGCACAGGGCAATTTCTTTAATCAAATTGCTTAAGCTGAGAAGTCAAAGACATCCTCTCTTTTCTGTCCATCTAATCTGTCAGCTGCATACTTTATTGCCAAAGCATTCACTCTAGTTCTGCATCATCTTTACCTAGTAGTCATCATCATCTTTCTTCCTAATCGAAATCCCTGAATTCTCACTTTACCCCCTAAACTCCACTCTTGATAGCAGCTCAAATGATTTTGCAAAAGCATCATCAGCCATTTTGCTTCTCTGCTAAAAGCTCCACACCAGCTTCCTATCACACTTTTAATGAGCATGTGCATTTTGGTTGCTGTTTCTCACCACTCAGCTCTCCCCTATTATCAAAGCAAGAAGTTCCAACTGTTTATCTCCTCCTTGTCTCATCAAGTTTATTGGCCTTTATTTTCACCATAGCACCACTACCTTGAGTTATATACTTATTTATGTGTTTTTACCTCTGTTTATACCATGAGAATATTAAAATATATGAATACAGAGATGCTGTCATTATGTTACTATATTCCCAGCTCCTTGAAAAAAAAAATCCTGAAATATAGGTATGCAATAAAGATTTTCTAAATGAATAAAAATATCTATCTTCAGAAACAAAGAATTCAGTGTTACTGTACTACACAAATCTCTTTTCATTACAAAGCCACAAACAGAACTTCTGAAACTCAAAACGAATAAAAAAAACAACCTATAAATGCTGGATATTTTACAAAAGGAATATTTTTTTCTTACAACACACAGAAACATTTACTATTCCTATGCATACCATCTGGAAGGTAAGAGATCAAAACTGGGAGCTCTGACTTGGTTGGTAGCAAGATGTATAGTTGACTTCCTTTGTATTAGAACGAAGATGATCCCTATAAGCTTTGCTTCCATTCAACATTCCATTCTCATTCATCCTGTGTCAGGTTGATGTTGCATATAATCACTCCATTAATTCATTAAACACAAAGGATAGGATCAAGACTTTGCATGTCAGAGAATAATTATATTTAGCATTTCATCTCCTAGATGGAAAGAAGTGTATCCTCACATCAGCCTTTGAGGAGGAAAGATGTGTGACATCTGGATAGGACAGGACATTTGACAAGAACAAGGTTTGGCCTCAGTCACACAGAAAAGGATGTGTGTATGTGTGTATGTGTGTGTGTGTGTGTGTGTGTGTGTGTGTGTGTGTGTGTGTGGTGCACAGAGCCTGCTGTGTGTGCCTATTCTTCACTTCTGTGTGTATGAGACACAGAATCACTCACATTAATTGCAAATGCAGGTCTTACCTTTTTCCATACTTTAGCCCAGATATGACCCATCACTGAGATCCAAAGACAGATGTTATCTAGAAAGCTCTGCACCATGCACGTACACTGTTCTTCCTTAGTCTAAGTGTCTGTTGTTGGCCACTTCACTGGTATTGGTCAACTTCTGCAATATAATAACACAGGAAAATTAATCAACATCCTGTGTGTGGAATTTTTCTTCTCATCTTAACCTCCTTCAGACAGCTCCTATTCAATTTTCTTACCACCCACTTGTCTTGTTTGAGTTTGAATTCTGTATTAAATGTCAGAGCCAGGATGTCATAGAGGCTATCTGGTGATAAATTCTTACCTGGGACAACAAAGTGTTAGCACTTTTCTTATTGGGCTGTCATGTAGACATGGTAGACCAAGAGCACACCTCAAGGTTTGGGCAGAGATATTTTGGTTTTGAGGTTAAGCAGAAACAGCTATCGTTCCTTCATTTGAGAGGTCTTGAGGAGATTGAGAGCCTCAAATGCTACTTCAAAATCAATATCTATTCAAATGGAGTACTTTAAAGTAACTTATAATTTTATTTGTTTCTTCCCCATGTTCCCCTTTTTAAAATGTTCTGATAACACCATGTGCAAAAGGATGTCCTCAAATGGAAATGCCTCTTTTTCTCATTTCAGAAGAAAAGTTAAAGTTATATGTAAGACAAGGCTGTATGTGATAGACAATTGAATTCATTGTTAAACTACACGAAACCCTCCATAACATGCAATTTTGTATTCATTAAAATATAATGATTTTTTTTTAAAAAAAAAATTTACGGTCTGTGGTACCAGGTCCATGCAGGTGGTTGACTTACCCTTCAGTCTTTTTTGGGACTAGATTACAGTGGAAACCCTTTAGCACACTACTATGGCTTTAGGGAAGTCATATGAATTATTGTTTGGAGAACATGTAAAAAAAAGAAAAAGAAAAAAACATTTTTTATTCTGTGTTGAAGAGCAGAGATGAACTGAAGATTATGGTATTCTATTTTAAGTTTATATTTTATTCAAGAGATTTAGCACTGGCATTTTCAGATGAGATTTCATTTATATAAAGCATTTGTCTTTGTAATTTTACATCTCCCCATAGGGCTATTAACATTTCTAGACATATTCTACTGTAAGCCTTTGCTATTATTCTCATTTAGATTGGCTGTCTAGTCTGCCCCAAATTCAGAAGATGGAGTTTTCTAATATTTTCCTCTGGAGAGACACCTTAACAAAATAAATGTAGGAATGATAGAAGGTACATGACATTTTGAAGTGGCCTGATGTGCATATCACTGAGCATTTGTTTTAAGATCAAACAATATTTGTCATAAATAATCTTATACATTTTCGCTTTTCTTCATGCTCAGGGATTTGATGAGGCCTAGGGAAGTCTGCTGTATACATTTCTGCCTTACTTTGTTGTTGCTTAAAATATAAATAATTTTTACATTTGGCAAAGTTGCACCAAAATTATCTCATCAAAATACCCATGAATAGTCTTGATGTGATTTAAAGCCTACGATTAGGCCGATGGAAGGCTCCTCAAGGGATCTACTTGATATTTTTCCAAAACGACATTCACTTAAACTGCCTTCAAAACAATGATAGCTAGTTTTGTGTCAAGTTAATACAGGATGTTGTCATTTAAAAAGAGAGAATGTCAATTAAGAAAACTGCACCCATCATATTGGTCTATAATCCCAGATAATATAACAAAGCATGCTGATCAAGGCAAGCAAGTTACCAGTACTCCTCCATGGCCTCTGTGTAAGTTCTGGTCTCTATGTTTCTGCCTCCAGTTGCCAAATTGACTTCAACTGAATAAAGAACCACAAGCCAAAAGATGAAATAACTTATTTTCTTCTCAAGTTGCTTTTGATGCTGGTATTTTATCACAGCAATAGAAGCCCCAACTAATATATAAACATTTATATTTATACATCTAGACTATCCTCAGCTTTAATGAGAAAACCCTTGTTTGGCATAGGGCAATGACCAAAGCAGGAACCCAAAACTGGTCAAAATATTAAGAATAAGTGGCTTTTTAGTCCTTGACCCTAAACAAGACACCTATGTCATCTCTTCCTGGTGTACTATGTCACCTCTATGTCACTTCCTCCTAGAGGAAGGATTGTGCAAGTCAAAAGGTAGGGAAGAATGCTGTGAAGTGCTATCATCTGAGTATGACATGGCTGTTAACAACATGATACTGCAGCACCTATGACTATCTGAGAAAGAAAGAATGAAAGGAAGGAAGGAAGGAAGAGGAGGAGAGAGGGAAGGAGGGAGGGATGGAGGGAGGGGAGGAGGAGAGGAGAGGAGAGAGGTGGGAGCAATAGAAGAAAGGAAGAGGAAAAGAAAAAGGGAGAGCATGAGGATGGGGAAGAGGAAGGAATGGGGGAACATGATGGTAGGAACAGAAATGGATAGGGATGGGAAAGGGTAGTGGAGGGTGACTGTGGTCACAATATATTGTACACAGTATGAAGATGACAAAAATAAAAAGTAAATTGAATATCCTTCCAAACTAAAGTAAGAGTTATACCCTATCTAACATACTGCTTTACAAACCTATTTTTAAAAATTGAGGAACACACATTTTGAAGACATGAAAATGTATAATTTTTTGAAAAATTTAAAAAGATTTTAAAAACTGATTTTGAAAAGGGAAAATCATAAAGGTGGCTGTTAGTAGATGAAATATGAAAATGGTGAGATGAAGGGTAAGTTGGTGATATTGATCCCTCATCTTACAGATTCAAGAGTCAAAAGATAGAGTTCAACTAATTATAATGCATTAATTGTTTAGAATTAAAAGTGGAGAGAAAAGAGGAAGGGATGGTTGTGATGGCATGGGCAGGGTTTTGTCTATGTCAGCGGCAAGTTAGTGGCTTAGCTTGGTGATGACTTTGGAGAGAAGAATGAACACATTATTTTTGCTTTTAATTTAATCTTTTGCTGTGGCAAAATATTTAAGAAATTTGCCCTCTGAATATTTTCAAGAGCACAATGCAGTATTGCAAAATCTAGGATAAACACTGTTTTAAGGGTATTAAGGGATTATGTAAAAATTTGGGAGCTAGAAATGGCTTAAACTTGCAGACTTTTTTGAATAAGCTGGCAGTCAGGAAAATAGGATAAAGGCATGTGTTTTTCAATAGAAAAATGTATTTAAAATAATTAACATATAAATTAATTAATTTTAATTTTAAAGGTCAAGAAATCATTCAATAGAGATCTTAAAATAGAGGAAGGCCAGAGTCACCTTCAGCCGGAGGCTTCCCTTTGAAGGTCACCTAAACATACCTACTTCACTGGTAACTAGAGCAGAGAAAGGTCTTCACAGCAATTTTTTCATCTAGAGAGAGCTAGAAAAGGTCTTAAGGCAGATGAAGACTACATTCATGCCCATCAGGATTGTTTTTCTGTATCAAGAAGAACTGTTGCAGACTGTTCTTCCCCTTTCCACCATATGACACCATTTCACCCCACTACGTCAGAGTCCATCTTAGGGTTAGGGTTAGGGTTAGGGTTAGGGTTAGGGTTAGGGTTAGGGTTAGGGTTAGGGTTAGGGTTAGGGTTAGGGTTAGTCCATCTTTCTCTTAAGCTATAAAAACAACATGATCTTAATGCAGGAATAGTGCTTAAGTTCTTAATGAGGAACAGCTGGCTCCTGAGTCTTCATTCCCACCCCAGAAGGGCAAGGTTTAATAGCTTCATTTGAAGTCACTGTCTATACCTCCACTCATTAAATTCATTCTGTTAACTCCCTGAGAGCCTCACAGATCCTTTCATCTCTACATCTTCAGCCTTACTCTTCAATCTTGTTAAGTGAGCATGCTGCACAGTATAGTCTTATGCCTTCTCTCTTGAGCCACACACTCTTATCCATTTGTGTTTGCAAACCATTTCCCATTCATAGGCGCTTTACCTGATGATCTGCTTCACACCATCATCCATCACCTCAAATGTACAATGTCTCCTACTAGATCCTTAAAGTTGCTCCTTTTGAAACAGGAAACGAAAAAAAAAATGAACTGTGGTCCTCTTCAGATCAAATGATTCAGGTCTAGTGAAGAATGTTTTAGGAAAAACTCAAATTGTTAGGTTATGTTGTCAGTATCTTATACAAAACTGTGATTCATTAAAATCCCAGTCTCACCCCCACAAATCATATTGTAAATTCACCTGTGCAAACATGTGATTTTTCTGTGCCCTTTCCCTGTTTCCCTACAGGGAGGTCTTTTGTGGATGGGTGTACATGTGTGAAGAAAAACAAGAATAAGGAAAAAGGGTGGTCTTTGAGTATATCTCTTAGAAAGGCAAGACTTATTCCAGGTGAAAAGGAGAAAACTCTGCACACAGATGAAGGAAATTCTTTTCAGGCAAAGGTTAAGAGAGGAACCAAAAGAGGTAAGATGGCAGCGATAAGCCATCTGTCTTCTTTAGTGACAAAGAGGACAGAAAGTTTTCAATTGCTATCCAAGGGAAACCCCAGACTCTGTGAGAGTAAAGTGTCTATTGTGTAAGACTGCACATCCTTAGAAAAGTTCCAGCATCCAGGTTTCCAGGCATACAACCCTGAGGACTGCAGTAAGGTTCCCTTAACCAAATTGAGCACAGGGAGAAGAGAGTCAATATTGAATCCTGTTCCTTACATTGGATGAAGAACTACCATAGAAACTGAAAATCAGGCTCATCATCTTACTAAAGCAGTGATTCTCAACCATCCTAAGCATGCCACCCTTTAATACAGTTCCTCATGTTGTAGAGACCTCAATTGTAAAATTCTCTCATTTCTACTTAATAAGTGTAATTCTGCTATTGTTATGAACCATAATGTAAATATTTGATAATCATGATACCAAAGGTGTTAAGAACCACTGTTCTAAATCCCATAAGACTGACATAGAATAATAGTATGAGTCTTAGATCCATGATAAACAGACAGGAGAGAGAAACACATACAGATGCAAACATCCAGGAGAAAGGCAGAAAAAGTTGTGAAGATCCTTGCAGTGAAGTTTGTAGACTAAGGGGGGTAAGTGATGCAGGGTAGACTTTTAACACTTGTTTGGAAACAGGTATACAATGAAACTGGACTGGACAGATTTTGTTGATCCCTCCTGGAAGGCATCACCCTCCCTGTGGAGTTGGGGAGGGGTGTGATGGGAAGGGGTTCAGGGGGCATGGGAAGAAGAGAGGGAGAGGGAACTGGGATCAATATATAAAATAAGAAATAATAATAATAATAATGATAATGATAAAACTGTAAAAACTTTAATTCCGACAGCAAGTGACCAAGAAATCTATCTAACCAAGTATTTGATCATAAAGTTGGTAGGTCAAGATTGTTTGTATGTGAACCACGGAAGGTTATCTGAGGCTCACCACTACTAATATATGAGCCCATAGCTCAGGTTATCTTCAGAGTTAACCATGGCAGAATCTGCAGTGGTGTTTGTTAAACTCTCTCTCTATATATATTATATATGAAGAGTTTATATATATATATATATATATATATATATATATATATGTGTGTGTGTGTGTGTGTGTGTGTGTGTGTGTGTGAATGTGTGTGTATGTGTATATATATATATATATATATATATATATATATATATATTCCTTTAATTATGTTACATCTAACTTTGATTGTAAAAAATAGTATGGGGAGGTAGGGACTGAAAAGATCTAACAGCAGAGTCAGGAAACACTCAGCAGTAAAGCGAAACAACTCATACTTAACCAGAGACATGGGTCCTTATTTCTTTTCACAACACACGGAGTAAAGATTCCACAGACTGCCTTTCTATTAATATAAACTTGACAATACTGGTTTGGCAACTAGAATAATTGCCTCATTTCAATTGTCGCATTAAAACCAGCAAGAATGACTTAATAAATTCCTTGAAAACTAAGTCATGCTAGTCTGGTTTTTCTTTTATAAAATTATATAGCATTATAGATACATTTGAAAATACCTTCCAAATCGTAGCCACATTATTTTTTGTCTTTCTTCAAGCTCACCCATTGTCTTGAAATATATTTTCCTGATCATATTATTTTCACACATATACTATATCTGTTTCCCAAAACATTGCAATTTTAATTTATGTATTTCAGACTTTAAATAAATGGAATTATATCATTAAATAACCAACAAGTTATTTAATTAAATGGAAGCTTTTTATTCCTAGTTTTAATGACATACAGTTCACATGCCATACAATTCACACAATCAAAGTGAGCAATGTGGTAGCTTTGTAATATTCACAGATAAGCAAAACTATTACATGAGTCAATTTTAAAATCGTGAATATTTCAAAAAGTTTTTTATTTGCTCTTTGGTGATACTGGGAAGGTAGGATGCCTAGGCATTTTCCAGTAAGTCAAGACCATAAGGAGATACCTAGATTAATAGAAATCAGTTAATAATTAAGAAAGAGCTGACCAACAGAAGCCACACAGTTCGTACCTAATGTAAGCCTCTGTGTATTTATTTGGGACTAAAGGGCTCCAGGACCTGGTGGACAGAAACCTCCTGTCTACACTGAGCTATAAGGTAAAGTTATCTTATCTACATTCCTTCCTATTATACTCCATCCTATACCTAAGCAACCACTGAACCACAAATCCCCTGTATGTCTTTTAGATTTCACCATTGTGGACATTTTACAAGAACAGATAACAGGAACAGATAAAGTATGTAATCATTTGTCACTGGCTTCTATCGATCAGACGTATTTAGTGATTTTTAACATTCAGGCCCATTGTAGAACTGAGTCCTTTGTACAAACCCCCAATAACTCATTGGGCAGAAATACCAAAATTGTATTTATTGTTTTGTCTCTTAATGGACACTGAGGGTTTTTTTTCGTCTTTTTGCCATGTTCCTATAAACATTCACAAATAAGTTCTTTAATTTTTTGTGGACATGGATTATTTTCATCTCTAGTCACATAATAACATCACCTGAGTAACTCCCATGCTGTTTATTAAGCGATTCTTATTTCCTACAACAACATAGTTATCAAAAACCTGTAATTATGTCTTAGTTGAGTCATCTGAGCAGTTCTTAACAGTGTTTCCTAGTTTTGATTTGCCATTTCCTATTGGCTTGTGTAACTGCCTATATCTTCCTTTGAGAAATGTCTTTACAGATCTTCTGTTCATTCTATATTGGGTTGATAGGTTGATAGCCTTTTGTTGGGTAGATTTCTTTTTTGTTGGTTTGCTTGTTTTTGTTTGTATTTTTTTTTGTATTGTGGATACAATTTCTCAGAGATGTGGTTTGTAAATATTTCTTGCATTCTGAAAATGGCCCTTCTCCTTTCCTGATGCTGGCCTTTCAAGCATGTGTGGCTTGCTACTCCATCCAGCTGTCTCAGAACCATTCATTATTTTTCCCTAAGTCATCTTCCTGTAATCAATCTAGGTAGCCATACTTGTGTTGATACCGTGCTAACTTAACTCCTGTTATTTTGCAGTTTAAAAGCCAACAAGAATGCTCCTTTTCATGATTGTTTTGGCTCTTCTAATATCGTCTTAGTTCCCATGTGAATTTTAAAATCACCTTGTGAAATTATGCCAAAAAGTCACCTGGAATTCTAAGTACTGACTCTAAATGACAACTTAGACAGCAATGTCATTAAAACGATGTTAAGACTTCCAGATTATGAACATGGGACATTTCCCCTACTATCTAGGTCTTTTTGAATTTCCAATAGGTAAGACCTTACAAGAAAAAATAGAAAGAATGAAAAATAGGCAAATTAAAATCTGTCAAAGTTAAATGAATAGTTGCAGGAGTAGTTACACATTCCCTCAGCTGGAGTGGCTAGTTTTTAAGGGGGTCTGCTTGCATCCTGTGACCATTTTTCTTTGTTGAGAAGAAAGCAGGTTGGCACCAGCAGATGGTGCCAGAGTAGCACTGCAAGGTGATGGTAAGTCACTTGTTGGGGTGAAGAAAATGTACACAAGTTACTCCTCATAATATGTGCAAATTAAGTTTTAAATGCATAAGGTTGTAATTTTAAAATTACATAAAGTTACCTATTTAGTTTTCTAATCCGGAAGGTACACTTCAAGCATTCAGGAGCCAATGTGATCAATGTCTACCAAATTAGACAAGGCAGAAGAAAGCAGTCCCACCATCACCAAAAATACTGTGGACAACATTGTTGAATGTCCCTATAGTATCTCTAAGTACATGGTTGGCTGCATTGTCAAAACTCATCAGAAGTGAGGCGTAGTGGTATATTTAAGGATTTAGGCATTATGCTGGCCTGCTTCTGTCACCTGGCAGAATACACACAGGTAGTACCCTGGTCAGCCCAGTGATCCATGATTGAGTAGTCTTGCATGCAGGTGCAAATGACCCCTTTAAAAGAAAGACCCCTCGCCACTTATGCTCTCTTTCCTACTGTTCCCTGGGGCAGACAGGACTTTTCCTGTCTCCCTCTTCTGTCCTCCTTGTCTCTGTGTCTTTTTACATCTTTTCTCTTTCCTTCAACCCCTCACCCTCTCCTTTCTAATAAAACTTCTCACTAAGTTCCTTCTGTCTGGCATGTTGGCCCCTCTGCTTTGGTCAACCTTGCCTAACATGTAATCTGCCAACCTTGCACTTTATCATGAAAGTGCCGTAATTGTACCATAAAGGAAGCTGATGTAGGACAGTTGCTGTGAGCTTGATGTCAGCCAAACACAGGGATTCTGTCTCCAAAACAAACAATAATAGCAACCTCCCCCCAAAAAAACTGTCATAGAATTTTGCACTCAGAACCACTAATTTTTATAACATGTAAATCACCAAAAGTTATCAATGAAATTATCAGAAGCATAAACTTATCATTAAAAAAAAAAGATCTTTCAGATGGCACCTCTCTCCCTGTTGTTGGGGGTAGAGGCAAACACTGCTGAGATTTCATAATCTTGTACTTAGCATCTTTTTTAGTTTCTCACTTTTAAACTGATGTTTCAACTCCTTTTTTGCTTTAGAAATTTAAAATCATATTCATTGGAAATTTAAAATTTGTTGCTCATTTGATGCTATTTGTGAAGTTTGATATGCCATCAATTTAAATATGTATTTTTAAGTTTTAAAGGATTACATAAAATTATATGATGCACAACATGGCATCTACATAGTACAACTACCAGATGACAGAGAATGGCCTTTCCAAACTAAAGAGACACTTTTGAGTGATGGGGAGCATGTAGACACCTCTGTGGAATAGCAGGTGAGAGGCAGATGTCATATCTTCTCTGTTTAGCAAGAAGCTCATAATCACAAATAGAAACATCTGTCTTAGAGATCATGAGGCCAACATTGTGATCACAAGTATTTAACCTGTAACCTTGACCTAGTCTTTCAGATTTCTGAGCCTGTAAAATGGTATTGAAAAAATAATCTCTAATATTTCATTGACCCTTACATTTTTGATTCTAATAAGTATTGAAAAAACTTAGAAAGTGCAGTAATATATTGTATCTATTTCTTAATCTATCCAGACAAGTATAACAACATATTATAAACTAATTGGCTTGTAAACAGTAGAGGTTTGGTTCTCATAGCTCTTGAGGCTGGTAAATCCTCATTTATGACCTCACAAGAACTACTTGTAAGGAGATTTCATCCTTAAGATCTAATTACTTCCTCTTAATACTATCACTTGAACATTAGGTATAATACTATGAATTTTGAAGGAATGCAGATATCTAGATCATATTAATGAAACAGAGTATTGTTGATATCAATCTATGTTCCTTCAAAGGTAGCAGAATGCAAATTAAATTGTTAAGTTGTTATGTGCTATTTATGTTTGTTGACAGCCAGCTCTGTAAACAAGAAACCCCTTATCTCAGATTCAAGCATGTTCAAGTGTCCTCTGAACTTCTTCCCTGAGGAACATTGGTCCCCTACCTCTGTGACAGAGAAAATATGGAACAGAAAACAGCAAGGGGTTTAAATAGAATTATTGAGCAGAAAACAGCTAGAAGTTAAGCTGTATTCAACAGAGATTAGTACCATTTATCACCTGGAATAAAAGCCATTGTTGTGATATATTACTTACGATTTAGTAAAGCTTGCCTGAGGATTCAAATGTAAAGTCAGCCTCAAGCTATTGCTATTAGGCAGTGGTGATACATACCTTTAATCCCAGGACTCATGAGACAAAGGCAAATGGGTCTCCCTGAGTTCAAGGCCACACTGAGCTACACAAGATTGAATAGGTCTAAAAGAGTAACAGAATCATACCTTTAATCCCAGCACTAGAGAGGTATAAAATATAGGAGCAGGGTCTTCAGTGTGGTAGTCTCTAGCTATGTTAAATACAGTCTAGCAGTCTGAGCGAATCTGAGGACCAGTGAAGGTGGGAGCAGTTTGGGGATCACCCCTTTGGTCTGGGCTGAGGTAGAAGTAAGAGGTAGTGAGTGACTGCTTTGCTTTTCTGGTCTTCAGTTTGAAGATTGAACACCAATATCTGTCTTTACTTTTTTTTTAATTGTTTTACAGAAGCCCATGTTCAAAGAATAAGAAGCCACAGGGTTACCTATAAAGAGAGTGCTTCTCTGCCTGGAAATATCTCAAACAGGAACCCTAGCAGGACAGCCTCATGCTGAGTGTTGTCAGTGACTGAACTGAAGCTATTATTTTGCTTGATCTCCTAGTCAGGCTGTTCAGATCACTCCTGATGGATCTCGGAAGGACCTGACTTGTTCTTATTTATACTAAAAAAAAGTGTTCAGGAATGTGAAATACACAGTGAGATGTACAGAATTGTAGATAATCTATGATCAACACTTGGGAAGGAAAGTAGTATAGAGTATGGCTCCATATGCAAGGATGCTGAGCAGAGAGTTTAGGAAACTGGAGGTCCTAGAAGGACTTCAGCCTCCTAAGAGGAACATGGTAGATTTAAGAAGGGTATGAGATACTGGGACTAGTTTTAGGAGCCTTATTTTTCCAATGTCAGAATTGTGGAGGGTACCAGTAAAAAGAGGAGCAACATAGCTTCTGAGCCTAAACCTTACCCAACTCCAATATGAACTTGGGGTAGATACAAATTAATATAGTGATAGAGGAATTTATAGCTCAGAAATCGAAGATACTGACAGTTTGGGCCAGCCTATTACTGCACACAAACTGGTAAATGAAAAGTCACTTATCTTAGTTTTTATTTTCTCTACTGAGAGTTTCTTATATGGCCCAGATTTTCTTTGGGGAGGATCAATAATTTTCATTAAAAGATTACTAATCACTAGTTTATATAATCAGTCAAATGTTGGATGAGATTCTTTTTCTGAATTAATTAAAATTTAGATTGCTTAATGGGCTTTTTTTTATACTTGGACATGATTCTTAATCTTTAGTTTAAATAATTGAATTCTCTAGAAACTCTTGTTACAGCATAATGAGAAGTACTATGCAGAGAACCTTAGTAATTGTCTATAATTACCAAGAGAGCTTTTGCAACACATTGTACTTCATATATCAGTGAATAAATAAACAGGTCCACAGTAAACAGACAGGGGCATGCAGTCCATGTGACTATTCTTGATTTCATCATAAAATATCTCCATGAACTACATAGAATGTACATTAATAATTTGGATAGTACTGCTAAGAACAGGTAAAACACCTCATTAATTCACTTCTTCAAAATTAGGCATAATTTTAACCTACAGGATGGGTTTATCTTTGCCCTTAACAATATGTTTGCCCTGAATATTAATCATATGATCCAGGAATGTAGGTAGCTATTTCCATATAGTCCTTTACTCTAATGACTTACTTTTAAGCAATTGGAAAATAATATTTATAATGTTTGAATAATATAAAAATTCTAATGTAAATGATTGTATTTTAAACAACTTGTAGAATTTTTCTTTCTCCTATTTATTTTTTGTGTGTTTTATACAAAAAAAAAATAAAGAAAAGTCCATTTCTACATCCTAGCCATGCAACAGTATGACTACAGTCACAGGATGTTGAGTCCAAACTCCTTCCTCTAGTCAGCACATGCACATTACATTAACATATTAGCAGCCAGGTGTGGCTGTGCATTTTGGTAAAATTTGCTGAAGAATGCAGAAGCAGAAGGGTAACAAGTTTGAGGCTAAGCTACACATTGCCTTTGGTTTCAGCACTCAGGAGGCAGAGGCAGGTGGATCACTGTGAGTATGAGGCCAGCCTGGTCTACAGAGCTAGTTCCAGGGAAGCTGGGGCTATACAACTCTGTCTCAATAAACCAAAATAAATAAATAAATAAATAAATAAATAAATAAATAAATAAATAAATAAATAACAACAATAACGCACTATGGCTACAGCTTCAAGCACTATATTGTGAGAGCAGACACCTCTGTCTTGTTCCTGATTTTTATGGAAATAGTATTAAACCAGTTCCTAATGAATTACCCTCAGACCAAAGATTAATTCATCTCTGAGACTTCATCAGAGGTTTTTCCTCTAGCAGTACTAAGCAATAAGAACAGAGATCCCACAGCAGTCAAAGAGTCAGAGAATAAGAGACTATGGAATCCTCAGCCATGAATGGAATATCTGCTTCACACCAGCTCCCACCAAGGGTCAGGGATCATTGTGTGGAACAGGGTTTAGAAAGATTGTAAATGAAAGAGACACTGAATAAAACACTTTCAGGACACAACATGGCTGCTGCACATATATACTCACAGTAGTAACAACAGAAACCACAATGCCTATACAAATTCAAGGCAGAGAACATCCCTAGTAGGTCAACCACACTTGAATGGATGACAACTCACCTGAGTATTTGAGCAGGACAAATAAGCTTTAAGGCTTAAAAATAATGAGGACCCAAGTATGGCTAGTGGGGAAGGCTAGATGGATATGGGAAGAGTTTGGTGAAGTGGATATGAGATGATTTGGGTGAATATGATCATTATACATGAGGATACTATCAAAAATCAATAAAGATATTTTTAAATTAATCATTTTAATTTTATAAATTACACTATAGGTTAATCATTTTTTTTTGCTCCATAACTATTACAAAAGTGAGAATTCCATTTAAAAGACCATTTTGATGTAGCTAAACAGGTTTGAGTTATTGAAATGAGCAGCTGGCCTTAGCTTTTGACCTTTTCAAGTGAAATGATCAAATGGTCATTTAACAAACCAAAGTACTGAGCCAAGTTTGGTGCCATATGGCTGAACTCCCAAGGTGAGGTGAGGAAGGAAGATAAGGAGTAGAAGACTATCCTTGGCTGCATAGCAAGTTTGAAGTCAGTCTGGGCTATACTAGACCCTGTCTCAAAAACAAATAAGTAAGCAAATAAACAGAAGTTTTAAATTTATGATCTTAAAAAATAGAAATTGTGTAAAGTTATATAACATTTTGGATCAAAATGACATTTGGAATAGAAGTATAGAAATGTGTCTAAATCACCAGCTCATTGTGAATGTTCAGCAAATATTGTGGACAAGGTGAGAACTAAGCATAACATATTTCTGGCCTACTTTCAGTACATAGAAAATGTTGGCAATTTGGAGAAATGTGATTAGGGGTCATTCTTGTGGGTCTTGTGGGTCAAATGACAGAGTTAAATATGTACATTTAAATTAAGTTGGCATGTGCTGGCAGGAGTGCACTTGATGACGTATCTGCAAACATCGAAAGCATCAGTTGCTTATCTACAAATGGATGCAGCAAACAGTGAAACAACTCACAATACACTAATCTGACTTTACATTCTAAGAGTCTTTTGAAAAATTAAAATAATTGATTGCAATTTTATAAGGAAGAAGGATTGATTGGGGCTAAATTCATTGATGTTATAGATTTCAGAATAAAATCCTTAACTATGTCACCCGCTGATTATTGGAGTATAAGCCCTGCAACCTGGGTCCATATACAAATGTATAAAAACCTCATTATTTGCAGAATTAATAGATGCTTGAAGAATGTATAATTTGCCATATGTCCCAATTACTGGTAAGCATCCACATTCCCATGTTCTTCACTTATATGTATTGTATTATCAGAAATGTAGTTTAGCAAATACAGACAATAGTCATTTAGTAAACAAATAAAATTTGTGAAAAAAAATTCTGTTTGAATGCACTAATGATTCATCTATTTATTACATATTAACTGAGTATGCACTCTGGGCCAAGCACTGTCCTAGGACAATGGGTTAGGACAGACCCAGTGAAAATTAGGTCCCAGTGTTGTCATTCACTTTCTGGTTTATCACAGCCCATCCTGATGGAACACTGTATTGACACTAGGTTTATCAGTTGTATGTCTAATGCATCAAGTCATTTGACTTCCACTCAAGAGCTTGGTGCAATGCGCATTCTTTTTATCCATTATAATTTTATATGTAAGAAATCTGAGGCTTGAGAGGCTAACAGGTTTGCTCATATTTTCACAATTATCAACCATCTATGAGTTCAAACCTAGCCAAGTGCACTTCCACTTCCATAACTACCTCTGGGATGCTTTTATACCATGGAAAAAGTCAGATAAGAGCCTACTTTGGTGATGAAACTCAGCAATAATTTTACTAATAGTGAAAGACTTATATTCACTTAGTGTCCATTTTCAAAGCCTTTTTTCTGCCTGTATGGCAGGAATAGCCTGGTGGCTATCATGTGGTATTTGGTAAATATTTTGAAACCTGTAAATAAGGTTCTAAGACAAAATATATGCCATAAAAACATACATACAGCTCATATTGACTGAGTTGAATGTATTTATTTATTTTAGTACAAATGTGTGTTTGTGTGTGTATGTGTGTGTGTTGTATGTGTGTATAATAATTAAGGAGAAAAAAATGCCATAAATATGAAATAGAAAAAGCAGGTAAATGTGAAAACTTGAATAAAAAAATAGAAAGGGCAATAGTATAATTACATTAAAATCTCAAAAAATAATTAAAGTATACATTCTTAATAGGCCATTGCTACATCACTAATAACAATTGTTAGTGCCCTAATTGCATTTTCCAAAGAGAAAGCAATAATAATATATTAAGAGGAGGCTCCAATAAATAGAAAATTAACAGATACAGCACCTTGAAGATTCCTGATTAATAATAATAGGAAAGTTAATTGCTTCTTTTTCTGATACATGTTAGGTTTTGATTGTCATATAGTAAGTGTACTCTTAAGGAGTTCAGTGTGACAGTTGTTCTTCCTATCCAACTGTACCCTACACTTCAATCATCTTCTCCACATTCACCTCCCAATCAACCTTCCAGGCTCCAATAGCATAGTTTATTCTCTATTGTTTTGAAATAAATAGTTTAACTTCTACATTGATGCAAGAACATGTGGTTATTTTACTTTATGTTCCTGATTACTTTTATTTAGCTTACTACCCTCTAATACCGCCTGTCCTACTTAGCTTTACCTAAAACTCTGTGACCAAAAGCAACTTGGGTAAGAGGGGTCTCTTTGATTTACATGTAGGTACCAATAACAGTGCATCACTGAGGGAAGTCAGTAGAGAGGCTGGAGGCAGGGCAGAAGCTGATGCACAGAGTATGAGGGAACGATGGGTATGGATTTGCTCCCTATGGCTTGCTCAATCTGGGGATAGGGGTTGTTTGTTTGTTCATTTATTTGTGAGATAGAGTTTCTTTGTGTAGACTCAGCTGTCCTGGAACTCACTCTGTAGACCAGGCTGGACTCAAACTCACAGAGGTTCACCGGCTTCTGCTTCCCAAGTGCTGGGATTAAAGGCATAGCCCACCACTGCCTAGCTTAATTTGCTTTCTTATGTGACCTGTGACCATGGGAATAGGGCTGTTCCCACTAGGCTGCGTTCTCCCACATCAATCATTTATCAAGAAAATGCTCCACGTATTTGCCTAAAGGCCAATCTGACAGCATTTTCTTAGTTGAGGTTCCCTCTTCCGAAATGACTCTAGCTTGTGTCAAGTTGACCAAACACTAATCAGTACGCCATGAATGTTGCTGTAAACAACAGAATCCTACTCTATTTAGTGGCTGAATAATATTCTATTGTTCATATGAGCACAATGATGCTGCTGCAGTAGCATCTACAGACAGCGATTTGCCATTTGGATCACATTTCATTTGTGTATATCCCAAGGTATTGGTCTTTGTCATACTGTAACTCTATTTCCAGTTCTTTAAAAAATTCTGTACTGTTTTTTCCATAATGACTCTTCTATTTTTCATTCAAAACCACAAGAAATGAGAGTTCCCACCCCCATTTTTTTGACTGAGCATAGCACATGCCTATAATGCCAGCATTGAGGAAGCTGAGTCAGGACTCTTAAAAGATCAAGGGCAGCTTGGGATGTATAAATGAGGGAATGAGGAGGGAGATGAAAAAGGTAAAATGCCCATTTTCCACACCCTTCCAACCAGTCTGAGGTAATTTTCATTTCCCTATTGGCAATGTTGTACATGTTTTATGTATTTAACTAATTTATGGTATTTTCTCCCATTCTGTAAGTTGTAACTTTAGCTTGAAGATTATTTCATTTTCTCCTTTAATTTGCCTTGTTTTGTTAATTTTTAAATTATATTTATTTATTATTGTATGTATTCATGGAGTAAGACATACATAGATGCCAAAGTACAACTTGTATAAATGACTTCTCCCCTTTGGTCATATGTATTCTAGAAATAGAACTCGGGTTATCAGATTTGGTAGAAATTATCTTTATCCTCTAAGCCATCTTGGCCACACTATTGGCTATTGCTTTTGTTATTTAGATGTGACTTGGTTTGTTGTCATCCTATTTGTCAAGTTTCTTTTTATTTCCTATATTTTAAGAGTCTGTTCATAAAAATAATGCGCTAAATCCTTCCCATTCATTTTCTCTGAGTAGTTTCATATTGTGGTTTCTTACATTTAAGCTTTTGACTCATTTGAGTTAATTTTTATACATGGTAGCAAGCAGGAATCTAATTTCTTTATTTTCTGCTATAGCTATCCACTTCTTCCAATACCACTTACTGAAGGAGTATTAACTTTCTACCGTATATGTTTTCTTCCTTTAAAAAAAAAATAAGATGTATTTCTAGTGGGTCTTTATTAAGCCTGCCTAAAGAAAACTTATTAGTTACTTATTTTCACATTTCATCTAAATCTAAGCATGCATATGCATATAATACATGAACTCCGTTTCAGATTCACAGTTAGAAATGAGTTGTGACTAGAGAAATAAAGCAAGGCCAAGTTGAATTATTCGCTTGCCATTTAGATAGTTTGTCTTAAAAGTGGGAGAGGGGAGGATTGAGGCTACTGCAAAATAATAGATTGAAGTTTCAAATGACTTAAATATGGGGTATATTGGAAAGAATAGAGCTGCTGAAGAGCAGTATTACCTTATCAAGGTTTAAAGATAATGTCTGTAATGGGAGAGTAGCCTATCTCTAATAGGTTTCCCAGCCACAGGATTTTAAAATGCTCACTGGAGAATAAATGACTAGGGAAGCAAGGAGCCTGATGACTTAGTAGATCCTTGACAACAGAACTGAGCCCTGGCTGGCCTTGCTCCTGGTCTGAATGCAGCTTGGAATAGGTGCTCTAAATGATTTATCTAGGCCTAGACCAAACTACACTTTTCTGTTTGTAATTGGAATGGAATTTGAACTCCATAAGATTTTACATTTAGCTTCCAGTAGATTTTCAAATAGATGACCTTTAATGTGTCATCCTTCCCCCTGCTTTTCCATGATTAGGTATATTTATGAGGACAACGGAAACTTTAAATCTTCTACTTCCATTGCCAGTAAAAGCAGCAGAAATGATAGCAATAAAAAGTCTTTGTTTCTTTTATTGAATCAACCACCAATCATTTTATATCAAGTAAGATCATGTGACAATAGGCAATGGTCTGTAGCACCATTATCACTAAAGGCCAGCCAACAATTTCATTATAAAATCTTCTGAGGCAGCTTGCAATTTGGCTCTTTTAATTAAACCTCACCAGCCCAGATTGTAATGGAAAGTACTGGGAATTTTCCACAGAGCTGTCACTCTAAAACAATGCTCTCCTTTGGATCTGATGTCAGGAATTATAACAATATTTAATGCCAAATCATTGCCGTAACAATGATCTTGAGTGACAACTTGGATGCTTGGGAAATTAAATTAAAAATGGATAGTCTTAATTATCTCCTGAAGTGTCAAGTCAATACATGCATCTTTTCCCTTTTCAACTCTGTTCCATTTTGGAGACAGTAGAATGATAGCAATAATTAACTTTGTGTGTTTGCAGGAGGCTGATCTTGACCCCCATATCTTTGTTCTTTTTAAAACATTCTAGTTGCTAGAGGGATGGATCTATGGTTAAGAACACATACTATTCCTGCAGAGGACTTAATTTTTTTTTCTAGAACTCAAATCAGATAGCTAACAACCTCATGTAACTCTAGCTCTAAAGGCTATGATATCTCTTTTGGCATGTGTACTCATATGCACATGCCAAAACATACACCCATGCATACAAAAAAAATAATGAAAATATTCTTTAACATTCTAGATGAGGACAATGGTAGTAATGTCAATGGTAAGTTTGCTGATGTAGACTGAGGCCTTGGAACTGTAGCTGTTTCAAGTAATGTTTCCTTGGCTTAATCTCTCTGGGTAATTTGAGATGCAGCTAACACTAGGCTTTTGTTGACTGAATGTTTGTGCTGTGCGGGCTGCTAGGCTAAAACTAGACAAAGAAGTTGAACTTAGCCAATGAACAGTGGTTTTCCTTCTGTCTTTGTGATTTGGGGCCATATTTTAACTATAATTATGTCAGGATGTCTCTTTTCATAAGCTACTCACCTTTAGAATTATAAAAATTCTTTTTTTCTGAGAAGTTTTAAAATTGGTTTTTTTGTTTTATTTATTAATCTTTTTATTTTTATTTTTTTCTTACTTTACATATCGATTCCAGTTCCCTCTCCCTCCTTCCCTCCTTCTCTCCCCACCACCACCCTCCCCTCCCATTCCCCCACACACTCCACAGGGAGGGTGATGCCTTCCAGGAGGTATCATCAAAATCTGTCAAGTCATTTGGAGTAGGGACTAGGCCCTCCCTCCTGCCTCTAGGTAAAGGGAGTATCCTTACATGGGGAATATGCTCCTAAAGTCCTTTTGTGTACCAGGGATACATCCTGGTTCCACTGTCAGAGGTCACTTAGAATGCCCAGGCTTTCTAACTGAGACCCATGTTCAGGGGGTCTGAGCCAGTCCCATGCTGGATTCCCAGCTATCAGTCTGGGGGTCCATTAGCTCCTCCTTGTTCAGGTCAGTTGTTTCTGTGGATTTCTGTAGCCTGGTATTTATGAGTCTTTAAGTGACATAAACATACACACTGTTAATGTACCATGTAATGTTTTAATACATATTTATGTTGTATGTTGTTCAAATAAGGGTAAACATATTTACCACCTCAAACTCTTACAGCTTCTTTGAGTGAAACATTTGGGGTCATTCCTTCAAGCATTTGGGAAACAGCACATTTTTATTATACATTTTATGGAAGCACTTTCCTATTTTCATTTAGTTCTGCCAATTGATGTTCCTTTCTCTGTCCCTCTGGACAAGACTCCCTTGTCTTTGGTAACTAACATTCTGCTCTCCTTGTCAGTGAGATCAGTTAGATTCAGGTTTTAACAATAAGTGAGTTCATTCTGCTTTTCTCTGGAATCAAAAACAAAATATTTCTTATTAAACTACATAAAATATGAGGTGAATGTGAAACATATTATCTCCTTTTAGCTTATGACCAATTTTAAAACAATGCAGCCTTACAAAAGTTAATTTTACTGATATTTATGTTTCATTTGTGATATGACTGAGAAGGGGAGATATATATGAAGTGGGAATAATGGAGAGGAAGGAGTGCTGTCTTGAAGGAAAGGTAGGGTTGTCAGATGGAGGAAGGAGGTATGGAAAAATCTTTAGAGCCAGGGCTTTGGAGGACAAAGTACAATCTTTGATCAATACTTCTTGGGGCTTTCTCTATTTGGACCCCCCTTAACTATCTTTTAACATCAATTTCTTATTTCTATTGATTTCATCCTCTTTGCCTTCAAATACACACAGCTCTTTCTAAACATGAAAAATGACTTCCCTTGATCTTGATCTTTCATTGGTTGAATTAGTGATTGATTGGATAGTTAGGGTCTGAAAGTCCATTAACTGACACATCAGCTAATCATTCCTAGCCATGCAAAATATCAAAAAAAAAGGACACTTTCTCTCACTATAAAGCTTTCTGAATTATTGGGATGAGCCATGGGCAGGTGAATATTTGAGATCACATTTTATGATGATAAATTAATCAATTAAGACTAGAAATCTTCCAGACCAGTTGTTTACAGTATTCTATAGATAGATTAATCAACATAGCAACTACTTTCCTTATTTTCAGCAACTTTTTATAATTTTTATGGATTGAATTTGCTCTCTTCATTTCTCCTCTTCCCACATATTACTAGTGTGATGCAAAGATCCCCTCCTCAGCCTGTACCTTTTAATATCACCAATCACCAATTACTTCCCTGTTCATAAATCAAATGTTTTCTTAACCTCACTCTTTCTTTCTTATATATACAAACGTATGAAGACGATAGTCTTTTATCCTTCTTTTTTGTGTATGCACATATGCATGTTTATTCAAGTGTGTGCATATGCACATGTGTGTATTTATATGCATGTGTCTCTGTGTGTGGAGACCAAAGGATAAACTAAGGTGTCTATCTTAAGGTATGACCTATTTAAACTGACTGACCAACAATCACCAGGAATCCATATATCTGCACATCTCCATACTGAGATTTCATATGCACACTGCTATGTTTGGCTTTTTTCTTATATAGCTTCTAGGCGCCAAGCCTAGGTTCTAATGCCTGCAAGATAGGTTCTTGGGCAACTTAGTTTCATCCTCTAAGTTTTAATGCTAGCTTTCTTGAAGATTTGCCTTCCTTTATATCAATGAGATAACTACCCAATCCTTTAATTTTCCCACAGAAACTTTTCTTACTGGTCATGATTGACAAAATCCTTACTGTATATAGAGAGATTGTGTGATCAGGGGTTGGTTACATTTTTAATTTTCCTCTGTGAGACAACACTCACCAGATAAATGAATATACCCTAAAACTGGTTGTCAAGTTAATTATAGAAATAAATTCCCTTCATTCTTTTCTGTTAAGTATTACACAAATGTATATTTGTTATTCTATATGTCAATAGAATAAAAGAAACTCAGATTGTGTCCACATTAAGAAAAAATGGTAGGAAATAATGTAATTAATCTACCTGATGAGTGATTTATCAGTATGATGCTTTATACATGAGTGGTACAGCATATTTCTACTATTACTTGATTCAATTACATTTATAAGTGATGGTCTTGAGAGATACCTGCGCAAAATTAATTCTTGACTTCTATTCCTGCCTATTATGATAATTTAACAATAGGAATGATAGCTTCAAAAAATGAATAACACCTACCTTGAAAAATAAGCCCAAATGACAGAAATTGAGACAAGTTACATAACAAGGTACCACATCCCTGGTGGTTTGAAAGAAAATGGCCACCAAAGGGAGTGCACTATTAGGAGGTATGGCCACGTTGAAGTAGATATCAACTTGTTGAAGGAAGTATGACACTGTGGGGGTGGGCTTTGAGGACTCTTTTGATCAAACTTCATTCCATGTAACACACAGTTCATTTCAAGTTGCCTGCACATCAAGATGTAGCTAGTACCACATCTGCCTGCATGCCACCATGTTCCCTACCATGATGATAATGGACTAAACCTCTAACACTTTAAGTTTCCACATCAATTAATTTCCTTTATAAGAGTTGCCATGGTCTTGGTGTCTCTTCACATAAATAGAAACACTAACTGAAACAACACCTTTAAAACCATATAAAATTTGACATATTGATTTCCTAGAATGTGACCTGGATGTGGATTCAGTAGTCAAAAATACAATTCCACTCATTTTATGTAACCATTGTTTCAGTAGGTCATGTGGGAACTGAGTCTCTATAGATGTGCATAATTGGTAAGAAATGATATAATATATATGAGCATATTTAGGGAACTGTAATTTCCAAATAACTTAATAGCAGTAAATATCATTTCAGATACAGTTGCAACTCATGCTCTTTCCATTGCTAATATAAGAAGGAAAGAGTCTACTTTGCTAATATAAGAAGGAAAGAATTGTCAGGACCTAGGGAAGAGAGAAAGAAAGGGATCACTAACATGAAGAAATGGAGATGAGTTCATAAAGGGAATATTATAAAGATATAGACAAAGGAGGAAAGGAGAAATAGAGAACAAAGATGAAATACTATATAGCCAGCAACAGCAGGGTGTCATTATCCTCCTGTGTCTAGAGCTATAGGAGGAAATATAGAGAGACAGAGACAAAGACAGATACAGAGAGACAGACAGAGACAGACAAAGGCAGACAACAAAAAGTTGGGCCTTTAGTAGAAGTAGAGCCAAAAAGATAAATCAATGTCCTACTGTCATAGTCATCTCTCTGCTACTGGTGTCTTCCAATGTTGACCCACAGTGGATATCAGTTAGCACAGCCTTGATGCAATCTATGCAAATGGTCTCTGTACAAAGCATTAAAAAAATGGTATAGCATGAAGTTGCTCTCAGGGAACAAATTAATGCTAGTTATCTGTCATTTCAAATAGCCTGAATCATTAATCACTGAGCAATTTCTTTGAAATTAATGCATCATACATTTACACAAATTGATGTGGCTATAAGGCATCAATAGGGGAGGGATATAATGTTTTGGGACCCCTGTCATGTACAGGGTCTATAATTGCCAAAGAAGCCATTATGTGTAAACTAACAATATGAGTATATCATGGTTTGGTTCAGGGGAAGGCTTTTTATTCTAGCTATAAGAGAGAGCATCCAAAGGCATCTGGAAGAGTTCAGGAAAAATAGTAGACTGAACATGACATGCAGACTGGACCTGGCCGGGAAAGAAGCAGGAACAAAGCCGAGAGAACAGAGTGGGGTGGCATGTGAGAGTAGAGATGGGAAGAAGGATGGAGACAGAAAGACAAAGATTAAGCATTGCTCAAATAGCAAGGTTATAATGAGCAGTTGTGGGAAGGGAAACCTGTAACCTGGAGAAGTAAGACTGAAGGTGAGAAGTGCTAGAATGCTAGCTAGCATGGACTAGAAAATTTGTAACAGGTACTTGTCATGCTGAGGAATCCTAAAGGCTAGCATGCACTTTGATGTGCTAATGGACATCACAGACAACGACTTGTCCCTTCTTTCTTTTGTAACTTTGGGGGAAAGGAGGTTTATGTTTTTGTTTTTGTTCTTTTTTTTTTTCTTTTACCTGACACATTATACTGCATATAAATGTACAACTAACTATCAGACTGAGCCTGCACTCAAATGCCAGCCTCAGTATACTGGTGATTAACTTTTAGTAGACCAGACATTGCCATCACTCCTACCCCAAAATCTCACCAACTCTTCTAACTGACCAATCAAATGCTTCTTTGTAGCTTATACATTATTTTCTTCCTATTTCATACATTCAATGATGCTCTAATCTTTTTCCTACTTCGCATTGTTTATTTTCTAGACCTACAAGTATTTAATGTTACCAGAAAAATTTTATCTTGATCTCTGTGAACTTGCTGAAACTGGGGCAATGGGAGAATGATAGAAGGGGATTCTATCAGATGCTGTCTCCAAAAAGAATCTCTAAAACTATGAAGACCTAGTTGTTCTCAGCATGCGATTGTACCATGATTTCTGAAATCTATGATACTGTGGGTTGGGAGCCTGTAAACCCTGGTGTCACACCAAAGTACACAGCAACTACCTTTATAGGCCACTACTGACTTTAATGGCCCCTCCTGAAAAGTGTTATATAGAATGGTTGATTCACAAAGCCAGAAGAAGTTGGGATTTACACAATAGCCCCTGTGTCGGGGAGTGTTACACTGTTAAAAAGCTTATGTCTTTCAAATATATCTTAAAGCAGTATTGGCCCTTCTCTTTGTCTTGCTATAAGCAGAGCTCTTTGAACAATAGCCCTGGGCAAGTTTGCTAAAGTGAGATTACCTTGAAGGAAGCATAATTTAGCCTCTGCTTTCCTCTGGTGTAGATCTCATCTTTCACATTTTCCTCAACAATCACTGTGTTCATGAGCAAAGACAGACACATATGCATATACAGATACCTCCTTACCACCATCCGAGACTGCTTTCTTAACTTTGGTTCTATATAATCTGTTCTTCCCTGCCCAGTACACTTGCCTCCTTGTGTTTTCCTAGTCTATTACTTATCTTAACTATTGCATTTGCTGTTTTTAATGTCATAAGCAGCAAATGTGAGGAAAGGGGGTACTTCTTAATTCTTTTGTTATTGAATCCTAAAAGCTTTGCCCATTGCCTAACACATTATAACCTCTGTATTTGTTGCCTGATAATAGTGTGCAGCAAAGAGTAAAAGGAAAACAACTATTCACCACTGTTTATACGAAGTTAGGAATGAGCTCACTCATGAGAGGGTATAAAAATTGGGAGGTGTCTGAATAATTCAGAAACCCAAGATTACATGAATAAACAGTGTAACAGGAGATAATTGTTACATTTTGGAAACTACATGTTTGCTAGACAATAATAAAGAAGCTGTTAGTTACTAATGCTTTTCCAATTAGATGCCCATCAGAGTAACTTCAAGCCACATGCCATAATGACCAAAGCCAGGCCTTCTGAGTCACCATGACTTCAGGTGTTCTGAGCAGTGTTGCACTGACTCTCTGCTCTGTGAGGACCTAGAAAAACCTACTTGGCCTCACAGACTCCAATTTTAAGAAAGAAACCCCATCTTAAAGCTTCTAGGGACTGGGGAATGTGCAGTGTCAGCAGAAACTTGAGTGAGCACCATAGACTCAGCCAATCAGAAGACAGGGCAATAAGAGCCAGATGTACTACAGGCATTCTTTCTGCATGATTGATATATATATATATATATATATATATATATATATATATATATATATATATATATATATATATATATATATATATATATATATATATATATGACATATTTTAGCCCTTTCTAGGTTGGCGCCATGGCATGATCAATAATTTCTAAAAATTGCCTTGCCCTTTATCCACTGACCTAAACACGAAATGCCAGGGCATGTAACCCCTTCCCCTACTTATTGTCTCTAGTCCTTTAAAAGGGGCTGCACTCCCTCACTCTGCTGCATCAGAGTGTGTGGTTTTGTAAACTGGAATTA
The DNA here is from genome assembly GCA_030556225.1 of Cricetiscus sungorus. Classification (NCBI taxonomy): domain Eukaryota; kingdom Metazoa; phylum Chordata; class Mammalia; order Rodentia; family Cricetidae; genus Cricetiscus; species Cricetiscus sungorus. The sequence goes on from JANBXA010000253.1 coordinate 14,536,361, forward strand.
ACTCTGAATAAAGAGACTCTTCTATGATCACATCAAACTCTGACTCATTGTGGTCTCTTGATGGGTTCTATGGCATAGGCACACAGTACCTCCTGGCCTTATCTCTGTTGAAGGTCTGTAGCAGAAAAGGCTTTGTTCAATCCCTGCAAGATCCTATGTCTCCTTTGGGGCTTGTGATCTTGGAATGGGGATGAGTCATCAATAACTTTGAGTTTGCAAATAGTATCTGCAAATATTCATAGTTTTATGTTCTAATTTTTATGACTCATAGGCTAATCCCTGGGGAGATGTTTAATTTTCCTTGTCTGTTCAGTATTGCAGGGTCTTATTTGCTTGATTAATTTTTAATTGAAGAACCATGCTTCACTATTTCCAGGCTGAGTGGAGGCATCCTAGTCCTGCTTTCCCATGGGGAATTCTCATTAATCTCCTGTCCCTGTCATCCCCAGGGACTACCCATTTTCATACCCTCCAGGCATAGTAGTCAGTAGAGTGAAGGCAGAAAATTTTGCAAAGGAAAAAACAGCTGAGCAGAACTGAGGTGTGCATGTGGTAGACTGTTAAAACCTGCTTTTGCATGCATGGAGGTATGAATTTAATTGTGCATTCCAGGGGAATCATCTAACATAGTTCTGCCTCTTTGTTTTCATAATCACTTGCTTTTATTGGAAAATTGCTTGCTGTAGAATCAGGCATGTAATTTCATCTGTGATCTCTGCCCAAACTTCCTAGCTTGAATCCAAATTTTGAAAATAATTGTTAGTCATTTTGATCAGTTAGTTCTTCTGATTTTTCTACTTAGGTTTGTTATTAAAACTAAATGAGTCATTTTCTTCTAACAAATTGTAACGAAAGAAATGATCTTCAACAACAGATCTCTCCTGGTAGTAACCTGGTAGCCTCTGTATTTCTATGATCAGTCAGAATCTTTGTACAAAGCTACATAGTTATAATAGATATGAAGGAAACATAAACATTGAGAAAGATAATGCATTTATTATCGATTGGCTTATAATGAATGACCACAAAATTAGAAAGCTCAAATATTGCTTAGTTGACAGTTCTATAGGTCAAAACTCTGTATGCATAAGTAAAACAAATCTTAGTTTTGAAAGACTCATTTGGGATTTTGATAGAATTCTACTCATTGCAGTTGTAAAACTAAAGTTTCCCTTTCCTTGCTGGATTCTGGCTGCAAATATAACTGAGCTCTTAGAAGTTGGTCTTCAGCCTTGCATGTGACCATCTTCAATTTCAAGGGAAGCTATCTGACACTGAATTCTGTTCACATTTTAAGTCTCTTTTATTTTGTTCCCTGCTAACATCCAGATAAAAATTGTGCCTATAATTAGGACAGGCCCATCTGTATCTTACAGTTGCTAAGTCAAGATTTTAGGTTTCTAAAATGCCTTCACAACAGCTTATAGAGAGTGTAACTTAATAAAGAGGAGGCAGAAGTTCTAAAGACACATGTAAAAAATCTGCTACAGCAGATATGGACATTACTTAAATTTTAAAAGTATTATGATTTACAAATTACATTGTTCAATTAGAGTTATTATACGGATTCTATCTTTTGGAAAAATTACAGTTGTGGCAACATATGTTATTGGAGAAGTATACATAGGCTATAAAATGATATAATTATATTAACTTAGTTACCTTTCATATTGCTATGGTCAAAAGCCCAATGAAAACAATTTATGTGGTGCAAGAGTTTAGTATCAAGATGTCCCAGCAGAAAAAGGCCTTGCTTTCCAACCCGATGTCATGAATTCAATCTCAAGGTCTCTGGTAAAAGCAAAAGTGGTTATCTGACCTCTATAGAGGAAGTTTCTGTCCCACCCAGTCCTGCAGCAATTTAGTTCCAAATAAATACACAGAGGCTTATATCAATTATAAACTGTTTGGCTGATGGCTCAGACTTCTTATTAGCTAGCTCTCTCTTAATTATTAACCCATTTTTATTAATCTGTGTATTTCCATGTGGTCTTGCTTACTGATGACCATCAAGATGCTTGTGCCTCTTGATTCTTAGGCAGCTACATGACATCTTTCTGATTCTACCTACTATCTTTTTCTGTCCCTATTTGGATTTCCCACCTGGCTAAATCTGGCCTGTCCATTGGCCGAAGCAGCACTATTCATCAACAAATAAAAGAAACATATATTCACAACATACAGAAGGATTTCCCCGGCCATACCTCCGCCCATGCACCTTGGATGTGTGCATTCAAATCCACACAACATAGACTATGGATTTGAGATGAAGATCCAGAATTTTGAGTGAGTTCTGAAATAGCCAGAAGAAATATAGAGGATAACAGTGCACAGTGGCACCACAACTTTGATTCAAAAGTTAACTTTCGTTTGTCCTTATGAGCTGTGGTCATTAAGAATACAGATTCATTACAGTGTAGAGCTCTATGATCAAAAAGTGAATTCAAGGATATATTGGTCATATAATGAAGAAAAAGTGATGTATCCTAATACATACATTGTTTTCACAAGAAAAGTCAACAGGGACCTGAAATGTAACTACATTTCCCCACCCCATTTAAAGATTTTCCTTTTCTTTATACACTTCTGGAAACTTTATTGTACAGTTTTTAGGCCTGTCTATCTGAGAAAAATCATTAAGCTGGAAGTTCACACAAACTTATACAATTTATATTCCTGGGTACTTAAATAAGTAAGAAGGGGCCTCAAGACATTGTCAAATCAAATAGCCAACTAATAGTTGATTAAATGCAAATGGTTTTGAACTGGAAATACAGAGCAGCAGAGCATTAGTCTCCAAGGCAAGATGGTCAAGAGAAAGCACTAGAAAATTATCATACAGTTATGCCTCAGAGAATTTCTGCAATGGCTGTACTACAAAAATTAACCCACAGTTTCAGTGGAAAACCCATCAAAATTCTAATGCCATAGAAATTCACAAGCATAGAAAAGGATTCATGGGAGCTAGAAAGGTAAATGGTTCAGTGGTTAAGAGCATGTACTAGTCTTCTGAAGGACTAGAATTTGGTTCCCAGCACACATGCCAAGTAGGTACCAACCACCTGAAATTCCAACTACGGAAGTTTTTGGTGTCTTCTGGCCTGTGTAGGTACCTGCATTCATGTGCCTATCACATATGGAAAATAAAACAGTCATTCTTTTTAAATTCAAGAAATAAGAAATATAGAACCATAAAAACAATGAATAGTCAAAGTAATTGTATGGTGTAAGAACATAACTGGGAATATCACAATACCTGACTTCAAATGATACTAGAGCCTAAAACTAGAATAAAAACAAACATCGTGATTGAGCAAGTGCCCTTGTGATAGGATGGAGTGTACTTTGTGTATATGCCCAAAAGTGCTATAGCTGAATCTTAAGGTAGAATGGTTCCCAATTTTCTGAGAAACCACCATATTGATTTCCATACTGGATGTTCTAGCTTGCTTCCATCAGCAGTTCAGTGGTGGAGGACTGTTCCCCTTATTTTACATCCTCACCAGTATAAGCTATCACTTGTGTTTTTGATCTTAGCCATTTTGACAGGTGTAAAATGGAAATCTTGTAGAAGTCTTGCATTTCCCACATGGCTAAGGATGTTGAACATTTAAGTATTTCTCTGACGTTTGAGATTCCGTTGTTGAGAATTCTCTCTTTAGATCTGTACCCCATTTTATGGGATTATTTGATTTGTTGATGTCTAATATATGTATATATGTGGCAGTTTGTCAGATGTGAGATTGAGGAAAATCTTTTCTCATATCACCATTTTGTCCTATTGATGGTTTTTTTTTGCCTTACAGAAGCTTCTCAGTTTCATGAGGTCCTTGTTGATTGCTATTCTTAGTTCTGTGTCCTGTTCAGGAAGTTGTCTCCTGTGCCAATGAATTCAAGACTATTCCCCACTTTCTTTTCAATTAGTTTCAGTGTATCTGGTTTTATGTTGAGGTATTTGATCCACTTGAACTTGAATTTTAAGCAGGGTGATAGATATAGATCAATTTGCATTCTAGCCAGAAACTAAAAATAACCTAGATGTCCCTCAACTGAAGAATGGATAAGGAAAATGTGGTACATTTACAAAATGGAGTATTACTCAACTGTTAAAAATAATGACATCATGAACTTTTTCAGGCAAATGGATAGAACTAGAAAAAAAGTCACCCTGAGTGAGGTTACCTGAACCCATAATAACAAGCATGGGATGTATTCACTTGTAAGTGGGCATTAGCTGTTAAATGAAGGATAATTGTGCTACAATCCACCGATCCAGGATGGCCCAGTAACAAGGAGAGCTCAAAACAAGACACACAGGTCTCCCTGGGAAAAGGAAATAGAGTAGATTTCACAGATAGGCTGGAGGTGGGAAAAAGAAATGCTAACACTGTTCTAGTAGTGTCCTGGAAGGATCCAAGTAGCAATACCAGGGCCAATAGTAAGTGAAAGAGCCTTCAGGCTTTCAGAGAGGCTTTTCTTTAGGCATTACTCAATAGGTATAATCTTGTGAAAAAGACCTTGCCTAGTCAATATGAGTAGACTACTGCAAGTCAATATCAGTGAAATGCCTCAAAAGTGTCTAGTTCTTTGTAGATACAGAATGTGTTTAACTGACAGATATTTATAGTACAAATATGTTTACACTTCTATAGAATGATATTAGAGAAGTTTTAATTTACTTTGTAATTCAACAAATCCTTTTGATGCACTCTGATGGGAGATGTTATTCGGTATATATGTTTTTCATACTGGTTAATAAAGCCCTGTGGCCAATAGGAAACAAGATAGGCGGGGCTAGGAGACCAGGAGGAGGAAAGAGGAAGTAGTAGGGAGGAGTCGAGATGTAGCCCAGGGAAGAAGCAGGACGCCCGGTGCGGCTCCCCCGATAAGACGACCACGTGGAAATACTTAGATAAGTAGAAATGGGTTAATAATTAAGACAGCACTAGCCCATAAACAATAATGGTAATTGGCCAACAGGATTGTATCTAATACAGAGTCTCTGAATGTTATTTGGGGCTGGTGTGGCTGAGGGCCCAGACTGGCTGAGGGCCCAGACTGGCGGGTTGGCGGAAACATACATGCTACAGATTGGTGCCAAACCTGCCCTAACAGCACTCTTATGTGCTTGATCTTACTGTAGGTTCTAGAAAATAGGATATGGCAAGGTTCCTTCCTCTCTAGAGCTAACAGTCTAGCATAGACAAACATTTCCCTATGGCATAGTGTATGATGTTTGAAACACATATACATTATAGAATTGCTATATGAAATTCATTAAAGACCTCACTAACTTTCCTATTAACTGAGTTCACCTAAAATGTACTGTTCTAGTTTCATTCCCGTTGCTGTGGTAAAACGCTATGATGAAGAATAACTTAGAGAGCTGGGCAGTGGTGGTGTATGACTTTAATCCCAACACTTGGGAGGCAGAGGCAGGTGGATCTCTGTTAGTTCCAGGCCAGCCTGGTTTACAAGAGCTAGTTCCAGGTCAGCCTTCAAAGCCACAGACCCACAGAGAAACCCTGCCTCAAAGAACCAAAAAAAAAAAAAAAAAAAAAAAAAGGCCATGTGCCTAGACATGGTACCTTCTACAGTACCCTTCTGTGTAAATTAACAAGTAAGACAATCCTCTACAGACATGACCATGGGCTACCCTCTTATAAGGAATTCCTCAATCATGCTTTTCTTTCACATAGTAAAGCTAAGGAGGATTCAGGTTTACTAAAATTGTTAAATATAATCACTACTCCATGCAATGGAACTCTTGGAGTTTTCTTTTTTATACATCTGCAGATCTGTGTGCCTCTCATGGTTGTTTTGATTTGAGGTTTGGGGGGTTTTGTTTTGAAAGGGTGACTCACCATAGAGCCCAGTTTGGCCAGGAACTCACAGTTCTCAATTCTCCTACCAAAGTCTCTCAATTGTTAGAATCTCATGTGTCTTCTTGATACAGAATACCCTTCTATATACTGCTAATATGTGTTGCTTATATTGGCTGATCAATAAAGTCATCATCCAATGGCCAGACAAAATATAGCTAGGTGGGAAATTCAAACAAAGATGCAGAGAGAAGGAAGGAGGAGTCAGACAGACACCACAGAGCCACCAAAAGAGTAACATGTCAGAGCATTACTGCTAAGCCATGGCCTTCTGGCAATACAAATGGGTTAATATAAATGGGTTCATTTATAAGAGAGATCTTGCCAGTAATATGTCTCAGCCATTGGCCAAACAATTGTAATTGATATTAAGCCTCGGAATGTTATTTCATAAGCAGCTGTGGGAACTTATAGGAGGGACAGAAAACTTCCAACTCTAGGTTCTACCATACCCTGATGAAATTTTATATTCTTTCATATTCTTTGAGAATTAGCTTCTTAGTATTTTCTCTTATTTTTTCCAATTATGAGGCCTTAGAAACCATGATTCATATTCTCTGCTTCTGAGATTTAAGCTCTTTCAGAGCTTAAAACTAAAATTGTGCAGTATCTGTCTTTCTGTGTCTGGCTTATTTCACTTAGCTTATTATCTTTCATGATTTGCCCATGTTACCAATCTCAGAAATACCTCTTTGACTGAACAGCATTCAGTGGTGTATATGTGTCAGAATTTCCTTGCTCAATAGCTCACTGATGAATACTTAGTTCTTTTCATATGTGAGCATTATAACAGGTATTTAGCAAGTAATCAATTTATACACATGATAAATAATCAAAAGAAAAGAGCAAGATTACAGAGTGTTTTAACAAGTGAAGTGAAATTAGATGGGAAAGGGATTTGTTTCAAAAATCTCTCCTCTGTAGAGTCACTGTTTAAGCTGGGACCTTAATGGCAGGTGCTTGCTGTGTGAGGAGCCTTGGGTAAGTTTGTAAAATAAATGTGTTTGAGTTGGAGAGTTGGCACTGAGTAGACAAGTGGTGAACAATAAAGGTGGTGATAAGGGCCTTGTAGAACATTACAAGAATTTGAAATTTATTCTATTTATACTGAGAAGTTTCTGGAGGACTTGAGTAGGATAGAAATAGAGTCTGATTTATGTATTAAATGATGATTTTGTGGAAGAATGGATAAAGAAAAGGTGGCACATTTACACAGTGGAATACTACTCAGTGGTAAGAAACAATAACATCCTAAAGTTTGTAGGCAAATGGACAGAACTAGAAAAAAAAACATCCTAAGTGAGGTAACCCAGACCCAAAAAGACAGAAATAGTATGTACTCACTCGTACTATGGATACCAGACATAGAGCAAAAGATCTCCAGCCTACAATCCACAACCCCAGAGAAATCAGGACTGTTTCACTTCCAGAAACAGATGGAAGCAGACACAGAAATCCACAACTAACCATAGGGCAAGCTTCTGAAATATAATCAAAGTGAGGGAGGAGCAAAAATATGAACAAAGGAGCCAAGACCATGATCTGGAAACACACAGAACCAGCTGACCCAAGCTGGTGAGAGATCACTAACTCAGGCCTGACAAATGGAGAACCTGCAAAAGAGAGAACTAACACTCCCTTAATATAGGTGACAATAGTGTGGCTGGGGCAATATATGAGGCCACCGGCAGTGGGTCCAAAATCTAACACTAATGCACAAACTGAATTAGTAGAGCCCATTCTATATGGAGAAATACCTTGCTCAGCCTAGATGTGGGGGCTGGGGGCTGGAAGGTGCCATGGTCCTGCCTCAACAACAGGCTTAGTAGACTTTCTAGGGGAGGCCTTACCCTCTCTGAAGAGCAAATGGGAGGTGGGGGAGGGAGTGGAAGGAATAGAAGGAAAGGAGGAATGGGGAACTGGGATCAGAATAATAATTTAAAAAAGGACAAAAAAAAAAGATGATTTGGACTTGGGAGGCTCCTACTTCGGTTGATGGTGAAAGATAGTGGGTATCAGTTAAGGGGGGGGCAGAGGCTGAGTTTGAAATAAATGTGTTGGAGATAGAATTTGAAAGAGCTGAAAGAAAATACTTTTTGTAAAGAGAAAAGATGGCATACAGGAAAAGCTATCTGGGCTATCTCTAATCTCTTTCTGCTGGGGTGTGTGTATCCAGGAAAGCACTGTTAATATTCACTGTGTCCTTCCCCTTTCTTGAGAAGTGACAAGATGAAAGACTAAAAGAGTATGTGTCTACAATAGCTTCCACTAATAGTTCTAAGTTCCTGGGATTTGGGGTTATATAGTGTAAATGATCCACCAGAAGGCCAGGCACTTTATCTCTCCAAAGTGATTTATGTGAGAGCCTTGCTAGTTGTTTATTTCTCCAAGACTCTGCTGCCAAGAACAGAGGGAACACTTGAGCCATCTTTTGCATTAGAGAGTAGGAAGTGGCTTAAATCTCCTTTCTAAGTTATTAATTAACTACTCAACTTGGCTCTGTAATAAAACACAAGGCATTTTTTCTCTTTATCAGACTGCTTCACATGAGAAAACAAAATACCTCAAACAAACAATATGGGTGGAATTACTGAAAATAGTATAGGCTTCCTCCTCAAAGTTCAGCCTGTATGAAAAAAATAATTAAAGGCTTTAAATATCCATTCACTTGATTGTTATTAACCTTCCATTCACTGGAATAAAATAAACTGTCATCAGGAGATGATGTTTGGGCGCTAGCAAATAGGTCAACTCTGACATCAATACCCTACATTGTCTTTGGATTAGTATCAATAATTTGAGTCTCAGTGACATTGGCCAAAATGCTGACCTCCCACACAGTGCCGGAGATTTATTTTTCCCCCTCTTGGAATACTTAAAACTAAAAGACAGCCAAGTATTTTTAAAAGCTTAAACTCATGAGGCTTTTGACAGCAGAGAATTTGAGTATCAAAGGAACAGAAAGACTTATCTAAAGTTAGGCCGGAACCAGACTTTGGAGAGGTTGAGGTCTTACACAGAAAAGTGGGATGTTTTCCAGATGGCTAATGTCAATGCCATCCTAACATTCAGCTTTTCCTCCTAACATACCAGGACTTTACTGTATACTGTTTCACTTCAGATGGAAATCTTCAATTGACACATTCATAGTTGAACTGAACTGATGACATTTGAAAGCATTACTCCAGTGATGGGAAGAATTTGCATATTTAAATGTAGTTACACATGTTCAGTCTCAAGAGGAAAGAAATCAGTCTTCCACGGAAGAATTTTGGTCACCTAGCATGTGGCTCATTGGCATGTATTTGGGGAAGAAACATCCTCCTGTATCCTCCAGTTACAACCAATTGAAGATCATCTGAGTTCCTATTTTGAAGACTTGGTGTGGTTTCCATCAATTCCTTTGAGTCCAAGAGGCAATACAAACTAGAATATCCATCTACCTATCTGGGGGCAGGAATTTTATTTAAAATTGAAAGAGTCTTTTCCCATATTGAACCTTTTACTCATTGTTTATTGCACTCTATTTGCAGAAAAGTAGCAAAACTCTTTCGCACTTGAATTAGTTCTGCTATGCTTCCTCCTGCTTGGTGATACATTAATAAGAGATATCTGGTAAAAATTAAAGCCACTAGCTAGCTGCATGCTAATGACTGCAATCTTTCCTCGGTGCTCTGGTTCTTGAGTGGAAGTGGGTTGAAGGGCTGAATAGAGTGCAGGTGGATAGGCTCCAGCCTGATTTAGCAGCCCTGGAGTGGGGCTGGGGAATTTGCATTTCTAATAAGCTCCCAGATGTTGCTGATACTGCTGATCATGCTTGGGCTTTTACCTTTTACCGGCTTCTGACTCACCTCATTATCATCCTGTCACCAACCCCAATCAGTTATGTTCCCAGCTTTCAGCAAACATGAAACACAGAATACACACTGGATTTAGGGTAGAAAGTTTAGTGAAGACAGTCCTGTCCTGGAAAACCAAAGACAAGCCTCAAATCCATTTTCCTGGGGATGGAGTTAAGGAATACATTAAGGATGGATTAAAGTCTGTGGCTTGGGAGAGGTGACTGGGGACAGAAAAAGGTGAAGAAATCTGTGTTTTGTTTATAAATAAGAAGCTCCGCAGCTCTTCTTAGTGAAGAAATTCTAGGGTGATGTGCATATGGACAGTTTCATAGATACTGGTTTTAACCAGTGTGAGCTGAACAAGGATACCTTCCCAAGCCTGACAATGTTACCCTAAGCAAAGACCATACTCAGAAGAGCTGCAGACAGCAAACCATGGGAGTATACTACTTTGGTGGCATAATTACTTTCACATCACTGGGAGAAAAATCTGTAACAGAAATAACCTGATAGACAAATGATGTATTTTATTGCACAGTCTCAGAGAATTTCCAAGGAGGCATGGTACCAAAGCTTAATTCATGGTGGCAGGAGCACGAGGCTGAAGCTATTCACATCACAGTGGACTTGCAAATAGAGAACAAGATCAGAATCGGGAACCAGGCATTACCACCCCAGGCCCTACTCTAAGAATATGCTCCCATAATCTATGCCTCTTGTCTAAAAGTCCTCCGACTTCCAATATTAGCACCAATAACTGGGCCCAAGTGCTCAAAATATGAACTATGGGGACATTTCAGATGGAAACTGTAACAGTAGATGACTCTAAAGCTAGTGTCAAACCAGGAAACTAAAAGTAGCTGAAGCTGGAGAGTGTATGCTTATTTTCACTTGGTTTCAGTCTGGCCCCCTTCTCTTGAGTACATGTGCATGTTGAGTATCTTGAGTATGCGGGAGAAGTGAAGAGTGGGCGTGTAAACAGAACAGCACTTTTCCCTTTGAATGAAAGGAAAATAAGCTTGGCATGTTAGTTTCTGCCTTAATTTGGTTAATAACATTTCCTTGAATAAACTTAGTGCATAAAGGTTAAGCACAATACACAGCTGAACATCTGCCCCAGTTTTAATAGTAACATTTCTTGAGACCCCACTCAACTCCATCACATGCATTTATTTCTGTCTCCTCATATTTCAAATTTCTCTGAGAGGCTGGACACCAAAGACACAAATTGATCTTAAGCTGTGTCTTTAGACTCTAGAAAGTTGACAAAAAAAAATAATCAAGTTACATAGCATTCTGTTCAGCTATGTGATGTGGCAGGTATCTTCCGGTGGTACTTTCAAATGAGACCATGTTGTGAAATGTTTCCTATGTGCTCCAGGCAGGAAAATGCCTCCTTTTATATACGTCATACTACACTTATGTCCCATGCTGTTGTTTACTATGGAAACTCATTACCACACAGCTCTCTTAGCTTCAACAGACTATGAATTGACCAAGGAAGAACCAACTGCATTAAAAAATAACACTCAGCACAAGTTATAATGCTAAATAGACAATACAGGTTTTAAAATATGCTAAGTGGATATGATATAATGAAGCTAACATTGGTGAGCATCAACCAAAAGAGAACTTCATCCTATCAATAATGATGTATTATTTCCCTTTGGAAAATGAAATAAACTAATTATACGGTAAATGATAGCATGGAGTTGGTTAATTTTGTGGCTGTTTTTGAAGTGGGAAATTTGGATGAATTAATTTGACTATTAAAAGGATGCTATTTTAAGACAAATATATACTTATTATAAAAAAAAATCCCTGAAAAATACAGAAAAGAAGAAAAAGTTTAAATTGCCTTTACATTTACCAAAAATTCCATAATAAATAAGTATACTTAAAATGAAAGTAACTTTCAAATTTCATGCTCTTTCTTTCTCCTAAAAGATAGCCAGGCTAAATTTTTTTTACCCACTACACATAAACAATGTTCTATTCTATTCCTTGTTTTTTGACTTGGCATTCTTTGATTACTCTGAGTGCCAACATCATAAATCTGCATTTTATTATTTTATTTGTGTACTTGTCAGGGCAAGCATATTGTCAGGAAGAAAAGTTTTCATATTCCTACATTCATTATTTGGCTTCCTGAAGAAATAAAACTGATATGCCAAGACTGCCTCAAGTCCCCAGCTCTGGTTAGTCACACTCTACCTGACAGCAGAGACAATCCTAATGGAAGCGACTCACAAATTCCTGTCTCTCTGTGTTTTCTATTGCAAATGACTGGAGCTTGAACTTCTTCAACCTCTGTCTCTAAGGAGAACCTATTCCTTCAGAAAGATAGAGTTTCACCCTCCCTTGGGTAGGCAGGCAGTCTGGAATCAGCTGACCTTATCCTAGTAAAACTCCCAAGCCCATGGTGAAAGCATCACCTATAGTATATCCCCTAACAAATGGGTGTAGACCATCAACTTACATGTCATCGCATCAAAATAAACGAATCCATATGAACTCAGCTGTTTAACCTGGAATTCTTTTTTTCTTTTTTTTTTTTTTTTTTTTTGGTAGTATCAACAGACAGGTTATATGCTACATCTTTCAAAAATGGATCACTTTTTGTTCCATTGGATGGTCATGTCTAATTAATTAATTTAATGTTTTTTTTCTCCTTGAAAGAGTTAGACTATATGTATGTTTCCTATGAAAACCAATGGCTTTCTCAAATGAATTTCTATAAATTTACTCCTAGAAGAAAAAGTAGTTAATTAAATAACCCAGGCACTTAAAGTTTCATCAATGGCTCTCCAAATATTTATACTTCTAGAAACTGTATTACAAATGAACATTTCTGCTTATTTGATTGCCAGGAAGCACGTGTTTTTTAAATGTGCATCTCGCACCTTTCTAATGATGGTTTTCTCATGGTGTTTCATAGATTTTTTGTGTCTCCTGGGAAGGAGGTATCTTCTCTATAATTTTAAAGGTTAGTTAATGCTAGTACACAGGAAAGCAAGCCGTGTTTATAGGTGATATTTATTTGCCCCATTGATATAATTATTTTGTTGCTTCCAACAATTTTAAAATGGTTCACATATATTTTGTAAGTCTCTGTGATTATTGGTAAATTGGATCTGTAGTATCATACATGAGCATGTACATAAATGAATAAATATGTATACTCAAACAATATACATGTATACAATGGAAACACTTTCAAGCTCCTACAAGAATAATATGCACCCAAACTCAACAGGTGTCAAGGGTTCCAACCATGTCAGCTGAGCCCACACAGGCTGTGGATATCACCTCTCCGATGAAAGGATCTTGTACACCTCAGAGCCAAAGAATAATCCCAGCCAAATCAGACCACTGAAATCCCTTAACTCACCACTTTCTGAGACCCCCTTCATTTGGGTTCTCGTTCTGACTGTTCTCCTGTTTCAGAGTCTACCAAGACAAATCTCTTGCCTGTCTTCTTTAGAAGAGTCCATTACCAGAACTTCCAGTCACACAGCCTATTTCTCTCAAAGACAACCTCTCCTTTTCTAGCTGTAAGCACAGACTGCATCCTAGCTGAGAGTAATGAGAACCTAGAACATAGGTTAGCTACCTTCTTGAATCAAGACAAACTGTCTTTTACTCCAAAGTGATTCCAAAGGAGGATGTAATGATTAATCTTCATTGTCAACCTAAGGAGATTAAGAATCACCTAGGAGAAACACTTTGAGCGTATCTGTGAGAATGTTTTTAGAGAGGTTTAACTAGGGAGAAAGAACCACCCTGAATGGTGGCAGTACTGTTCTATGAACTGAAGACATAAGAAAAATAAGGAGAAAACAAGCTGACCACCAGTATTCATCACTCTCTACTTCCTGCCTGTACACGTAGGTATACTGTGACCAGCTGTCTTGTGTTCCAGCTGCCATGTCAGGATGGGTTATATCCTCAAACTGACATCCAAACAAACCCTTTCATCCTATGTAACTTTTGTCACATATATCTGTTACAAGGATGAGAACAATAAATAATACAGGAGAAACCAAAGCTAATTTTCTATGGAGCATTCTATTGCTTGATACACCCAGATTACTGTGTTTTCTTTAGAAATAGATTTGATCAACTCATCTTTCAGTATCCGAACATTGAAAAGTATTTCCTTGTTTTTCTTTTCCTAGTTGAAACATCTTCCACTTTTTATAAAATGTATTATTTAGTCATGATGCATTCATCTAGCTTATCCTAGGAACTTTGACCTATAATTTTCTTTAAAAGATTTATATCTGTACAGTCTCACCTGCTGTTTACAGAGTGGATATCTGAAGCAGCTTTTGTTCACTTTGATGTTATGCTAGCCTTAGTGAACAAGTAAATATTTCTTATTTTATGCCCCCTAAATTTACATAACATTTTAAAAGTCTTTTCCACAAATGTTTTATGGAATGCCCTCAGGAAAAAAATCTAGAACTGGTGTTTCTTTCTTAAAATATACCTCTTAAATTTATGTTTTCATTTTTTTTCTTTTGATGACATATCTATTTAGCTTTATATTATCTCTAATTTTATTTTGATACTCTGTATGCCTAAAAATTCATTTCTATAAAATTTTAGGTTTGCTGGTATGAACTTTTTATATAGTTCTATTGTCCTTCCATAAATATTATTAACATGGATATATAGAGATATACTTTTTTTAAAGATCTATTTTACTTTGACTTGTGTGTATGTGGGGGTGGCAGGAATATGTGTACATGAGTAAAGTTGCTCATGGAGGCTAGAGCTGTTGAGTGCATATGCTCATGGAGGCCAGAGCTATAGAGTGCAGATGAGTTGCAGATGCTCATGGAGGCCAGAGTTGTCGAGTGCTTTCTAGCTGGATGCACTTGTAGCTGTGAGCTGCTCATGTGGTGGGAACCCAACTCAAGTCCTATGCAAACTCAGTGTATGCTCTAAACCACTGAGCCATCTCTGCAGCCCAAATGAGCACATTTTTTTAACTTCCTCTTTCTGTCATCAGAATTGCATTTTATTACATTTTTTTTTTCAAATAACTCACTTCATCTTAATTAGCCTAGATGGGAAGATTACTTTGTGTTTTCAATTTTTTTAAATTCCTTTCCCCTGTTCTTTTTTCTTTTGTTTGTTCTTTTATGATCATGATTTAAGAGATAATTTTGTTGACTTTTGTATGTCACTATCTAACAAATGTACATACCCCTGTGTAGTTCCAGAGTGTTGCTTTGGCTGTATGCCACACCCAGGAAGTACAGCACTCTGGTTTTATCACTAATTTTAAGTGTGATTTCTCCTTTAACCCAAGACTTATTTAGAAAAACAGTTTTAAATGTCTCAAGATGCTCTAATTTTACATTAACATCTGTTTTTCAATAAACTAATTTAGTTGTGATCTTTAAATACCAAAAATAGGTCGTTAAGTACCTACCACCCAGCATCTTTTTGTTGTTGTAGGTAGGCAGCTCCAAGAGGTTATTCATCTTCTGGCTGAACTATGTCTTTATCAGCTAGCGAGCATCCAAAGCTTTTATCAGTAGCATTTTTCTAAAGTTGCCATGCTTTTCTTAACGGAAATTGCTAAATTTAACACAAGCTTTATGTTGTTTTCTTCAAAAATACCAATTTATGGTCCTAAGCCTCATCCAATCATTGTGAATTTATTTTTTACCCTGAAACTTTCAAGTTCAAGAAATGCATTCTCCTCATAATAACTACAGCATTTGTAAGTGAACACATCTAGACCTCATGTTGCATTGGAAGACTGGTGTCAAGCCTACCTCTTTACTACTTCCTGCTAGGCACTAAATTAACCTGAATGCACCACCTGCCCAAGGACCAGTTAATATCCTTGGATTCTGGGAGTTGTGGTTCTTGGCAAAGCCTCATGGGAAACTTCCGTGAACAACGGGTTTTGTCCATTCAAGGCCCATCAACAGGAGACTGGGCGCCACTCATCTGGAAAGTTTCCACGGAGTGGTCCTAATCAAATTCTATCCTGGTCAGTATTGAATGTTTAAAAGCATGCTTTAATTTGGCCAAAATGGTGGAACTCGTTTGTCACTGGGGAATCTCAGGATTAACACTTCCCTATTATATATCAACCAAGACCTACTCATCTTCAGTCCCTCATAATCAATGTACAATCCATCTGATTAGCTAAACTCTGTAACATTAGGACTGAAACAGACTAATGCAACCAATAAAAGAAACAAATGGCTAAGAAAGGATCTCATCCCCCATTGTTCAATGCACGCATAGTTTGGCACTTGTGTGGCCCCAATAAAGCTCCTCAGGGGACAGGCAGAACAATAGCCTTCCCTCAGGGACAAGGGATTGATTTGCAGAGCATTCCTCCATCTTGCTCTGCTCTTAGTCTCTGCTCCTTGAGCCTTCTCCTAGTTGGTCCTTGGCATCATGGTTCCTCCTCACTGGAACTACTCAGACCATTAGTGTAGCTAGCCACACCCTCCAACCCAATAGCCATTTGCTTGAAGATCCTTAGCATTAATTGGGTATGAGTCTCAGTGGACACTGAGTAGGCAGGCACTGTCTCAAGCACTTTCACTTGCAGGCATTAATATGTTTCGCAGTCTTATGAATGTAAGTAGCATTTGTTACTGTAATGTTATTTTGACTTTTTGACTGTTTAAAAATTACTAAAGGTTGAATTTCTTTTCTTATCTTTTTCTTTCTTAATTTTTGTAGCCATTACAGTTCTCTTCTGTAAATTACTAGTGTGTGTATGTACATTTTCTATCATATAGCCTTTTTATTTTTAAACATTTATTTATTTTATGCTGGACATAATTATGAATGCCTTTTTTAATGAAAACAAACATAAACAGTATTTGGGAATTTGGGTGTCGTTCTTTCCAAGCTGCTTCCTGCTGGTAGGGGGCGCTGTCATGGGAGAATCCTAAGAAGACAGAAATCCTGGCTGTAGTGGTCTGCAAGGCTGCATTGTCCCATTGATGTTGCTTCAGGGGGTCTTGCTCGACCAAACCACATTAGTCGGGAAGGGATCCACAGCTTTTCATTTTCTGTGGAAACAAAATTAGAAATCCTTTTCCCCAGTAAATTGTCCTTAGGCTTAAATTTTGAAGTCAAAGCATTTTAAATATATATTGAATTAATCCAGCAGCATTTTTTTTCTTCTCCTGTTAATAATAATATAATTTAAAAATTTTACATGTGGATCCCAGTTTCCTCTCCCTTCCTCCCTCCAACCCTTCCTCCATCCCGCCATCCCTTCTTCCCTCCATCCCTCCTTCCCTTCCCTCCCTCTTTCCCTCTTTACCCTGTGACATGCATCCTGGCCATCCTCCTCTCCCATCACCCAACCCCCATTCCACTTGTAGGGCTATGCTATCCAGGTTGGGTCATGAAAGTCTGTCAAGTCATTTGAAGTAGGGACTAGGACTTCTCTGCTGTCTCTAGGTTAAGGGGGTATCCCTCCATGGGAGATGTGTCCACAGGTCCTTTTGTGTACCAGAAATAGATCCTGTTTCTACTGTCTCAGGTCCCCCAGACTGCTCAGTCCTCCTAGCTAAAGACCCATATTCAGGGGGGTCTGAATCAGTCCCTTGCTAGCCATCAGTCTGGGAGGTCCAAGCTCCTCCTTGTTGAGGTCAGCTGTCTTTGTGGGTTTCTGCAACCTGGTCTTGTCCCCTCTCTCTGCATCTGGATTCTGGTTCGACTCAGTGCTTTGTTATGGGTGTTTGTTTCTGTTTCCAACAGGTACTAGATGAGGACTCCATGATGGTGGATAATTTATTTGATGATCTCACTATCAGGGAAGGGCATTTATGGTTGCCTTTCCATGGTTGTTCGAATTATTAGTTGGAGTCGGCCTTGTAGGTCTCTAGACCTTTCTCTAGGTTCAGTTTTCTCTTCAAATCAGTAATGGCTCCCTCTTTTATGCACCCCTCACCCTGACTCAACCTATCTAGTCACACGTGTTTTCCTCTCCCCTTCTCTTTCTCTTGGTTCTCTCTCCATTCACTGCCCCCCCATTTCCCATGTGCTCTGGTGGACTTGTCCCTTCCCCCTTTTGTGATGGACCATATATGAATCTCTTAGAATACACCTTGTATCCCAGTTCATCTGGTGGTGTGTATTATAGGCTGGTAATCCTTTTTGCTCTAGGTCTAAAATCCATATATAAGTGAGTACATACCCTGTTCCTCTTTTCATGACTGAGTTACCTCATTAAGGATGGTTTCTTCAAGTTCCATCCACTTGCCCGAGAATTTCAAGATTCCGTTATTTTTTTCTGCAGAGTAGTATTCCACTGTGTAGGTGTGCCACGTCTTCTTTATCCATTCTTCAGTTGAGAGGCATCTAGGTTGCTTCCAGGTTTTTGCTATTACAATAATGCTGCTATGAAAATAGTTGAGCACATGTCTTTGCTGCATGGATGTGAGTCATTTGGGTGTATACCTAAGAGTGGAATTGCTGGGTCCTGTGGTAAGTTAACTACTACAGAGCTATAGTCCTGAAAACAGCCTTGTATTGGCATAAAAATAGACAGGTAGACCAATGGAATCGAATCAAAAATCCTGATATTAATCCACACATCTAGGAACACCTGATTTTCGACAAAATAGCTAAAAAATACAATGGGGGGAGGCAAGCATCTTCAACAAATGGTGTTGGCACAATTGGATGATGGTGTGTAGAAGACTGCAGATAGACCCATGTTTATCACCATGCACAAAACTTAAGTCCAAATGGATCAAAACCTCAACATAAATCCAACCACACTGAACCTCTTAGAAGAGAAAGTAGGAGGTACTCTTGAACAAATTGGTATAGGAGACTGCTTCCTGAACATAACTCCAGTAGCACAGACACTGAGATCAACAATTAATAAATGGGACTTCCTCAAACTTAGAAGCTTCTGTAAGGCAAAGGACACACTTGACAAGACCAAACAGCAGCCCACAAACAGGGACAAATTTTTATCAATCCTACATCTGACAAAGGGCTAATCTCCAAAATAAACAAAGACCTCAAGAAACTAGTCAACAAAACACCAAATAACCCTATTTAAAAAATGGGGTACAGAATTGAAGAAAGAATTCTCAATAGAGGAAATCAAAGAGGCTGAAAGACACTTAAGAAAATATTCAACATCCTTAGTTATTAGGAAAATGCAAATGAAAACAACTTTGAGATACCATCTTACTCCTGCCAGAATGGCTAAAATTAGAAACACCAATGACAACTTATGCTGGAGAAGATGTGGAAAGGGGGAACACTCCTTCACTGCTGTTGGGAGTGTAAACACGTACAGCCTTTTTTGGAGATCAGTATGGCAGTTCCTCAGGAAAAATGGGAATTAGCTTATCATACAGCCTTTTTAAAAATAATTGAAACAAACACACACCCACACAAGACATTAATCTTGTGTTGTTAAATGCATTACAACTCTGAGTTGGCAACTGTCATCATTTTCTGATGTCCTTTTATATATAAGAACTTGTGTTCATCTAAGCTATTTTCTTTAGAAAGGAAATAAAATTGGAGATAGCCTGTCTCTTCCACTACCCAATTCCTAAGAAAATGTTAAAAGGGGAAAATTGATGATTCATCGATTCATTTCTCTGACTGTAATAATAAAACACAGGTGATGCTAATAGGAAAAAAAAAAAAAGGCTGTCTTAACATTTTTATACCAGTGCTTTAAAAAGCTGTTTAAATGTCAATTTGTGCTAAATGACAAGCTTTAAAAGAGTCCTACAAAATTAACTGTCAAGGTTATAAATTCTAACAAATAGCTCAAACCTTAGGTCACACAGATGTCTGCCAGGAGTGGGTAATTTTCTCTTTAACCACTTTTTGGTTGACAGGAATAATCTGTAAATGTCCAAATCTTGTTAGTCACAGGACAGAGTGGCTGAATCATCCTGATCCTTAAAGGAAAGAGTCAAAATTTGTTGTGTACCACCTTTTACACTGGAATATAAATGGGGAGGAAAGAGATGCAGCAATCAGAGACAATGGGCCCACAGAGACACCTTTCATTGTTTGGATCCTAGTCTGTGAAGTGTACGCGCCTGCCCTCGCCAGCAAGGAAGATGCGACTCTGGGTAGATCTTCTTCATGCAGTTTTAATCAGGATCCTTTAAACATGTTGCTTCTGGCCCGCAGGGAGAGAGAGAGAGCGAGAGAGAACCCCTGCACAGGCTTAAATATCCTTGAGCTAACCAACCCCAGTGAGCCACGTGGACTCTGCAGATAGGCTACTCTAATGCGGAAGCAGACAGGCTGAACAGACTTAACCAATTAAGGGCTTGTTTACCCAGAGAGTCTACACCAGCGGAAAGGTGTAAGGTAGAAGCCAGTGCCACTTTAAGGCGTGGCACTACATGGCTCTCTACAGTGAAGGGATGTCTCTGGCCACAAAGGAAGCTTTCTTATGTAACCTCTTTCATCACACAAGGACTTTAAGTAGATGACATATAATAAAGGTGAGACATTTTGCATTCTAAAAACATAAATGAATGCTTTTACATATAAAAGTCACAATTATATATATCATGGCCAACTTCCTCACCAAGTTCCCAGGCCTGCATTTAACTTTGATGGGAACTTGGGCATGTTTCTGAATTACTCATTCTGAAAACTTGCTTTGGATATTTCTAGTAATTTAAAGTATGGCTTTTGGCTATCTTCAGCATCCAACTTTTTAAATATTGATACATGACATGGGAAGTGTCTCAATATAATCAACTCTAATCATTTAAGTAATTTATCTGTACAATTTAAAGCTATCTACAAACTTTTCATCCTCCAAAATCTCCTGGTAAGCCAATGCCTGTATCTTGGAACTGACTGCTGCCATGAGGACCGTTTTTTATTGACTATGTGACTAAGTGGCATGCAGACCAGACCCACACTAGTTCGTCTGCTGCTTTCTGTCTTACCTCTGGAGGTTTCTCTGGCAGTCTATTCTATTTGACTTTGATCCCACTTACATTTTCTAACTTTCAGTCCTTCTTCAACTCTGTGACATACTTGACTGTTACTCAAACCCTCCTGGCTAGTGCTATGGAGCCTCACTTGTCCTCCAGGTTATCCTACATTTCTACATTGCCCAGTTTTGTCAAGGACCCTGAGCCATTTATTTTTCTTTCTTTCTTCCTTTCCTTCTTTGTTTTGGTGTGTGTGTGGCGGGGGGGTGTGGGTGTGTGGGGGGGGGCGCACGCACGCGCGCCCATGAGTATGCAGGTATAAATGCATGGGTGTGCAGGTACATATGTAAGCCACAGATGGATATTAGTAGACTTCCTCAGTTGTTCTTCACTGAATCTGGAATTCTCTGGTTCTGCAAGACTGACTAGTGAGTGAGCTTCATGGATCTGCCTGGTTCCATTATTTGGAGTTATAGACACACACCTCTGCACCTAATTTTTGTGTTGGTCTTGGGAATCCAACTTGGGCCCTCATTTCTGCACTGACTGAATCAGCTCTCCACTCCCCACTCAAGCTGTTTTATTCTTGTCTGGTAGTTGTTTTCTCTTTTGGATAAAAAGTCAACATATTGCTAGAAATAGTGACACTTATCTACATTCTGTTGTTCACCATCTTCCTCTCTCTCAGATCCTTCAAAGAAAGAAACTCTATCACCTGTACAGTACTGCTCTAGGAGGATTGAAAGCTTCTTATTCTCCCTCAGAATAAGGCAATTCAACTATAAGCTTTAGTCTTAGGAGGAACAAGAAAATTGTCTTGTCTTTCTGTGTTTGGGTAAAATGTTCTATAGATACCTGTTTGGTGCTTTGGTTTATTAGGTCTATTAGCTCCGTATTTCTCTGTTTACTTTTTGTCTGGATTACCTGTCCATTTTTGATTGAAATCTCCCACTATCAGTGTATGTGGGGTCAATATATTATTTAAACTGTAGGAGTGTTGTTGTTATTGTTTTTTAAACTTAGGTGCCCTTGTGTTTGGAACATATATGTTAAGAACTGAAATATCATCTTGGTAGATTTTTCTTTTGATGACTATGTAGTGTTTTTTCCTGTATCTTTTGATTGGTTTTGGTTTGGTCTATTGTATTGGACTTTTATGTTATAAATTTTCACATAAATTAGGAACAATCTTATTTTACATATCAATCCCAGTTCCCCTTCAAATCCATCTTCTCATGACCCCCATTGACTACCCCATCCCAGCCCCCATGCATTCCTCTGGAAGGATGAAGACGCCCATGGTGGAATCATCAATGTCTGTCACATTTTTGGGACAGGGCCTAGGTCCTTCCCCATATATCTAGGGTGAGAGAGTATCCCTCCAGGGGGAATGGTCTCCCAAAGTCCATTTGTGCACTAGGAATAAATACTCATTTCACTACCAGAGGCCCCATGGACTGAACAGGCCTCCTAACTGACTTTCATGTTCAGGGGCCTTGATTTGGTTCTATACTGGTTCCCCAGCTGTCACACTGGGGTCAGTGAGCTCCTATTTGTTCCAGTCAGATGTCTCTGTGGGTTTCTCCAGCATGATCTTGACTCCTTTGCTTACCACTCCTCCCTCTCTACA
This sequence comes from Cricetiscus sungorus, assembly GCA_030556225.1. Taxonomy (NCBI): domain Eukaryota; kingdom Metazoa; phylum Chordata; class Mammalia; order Rodentia; family Cricetidae; genus Cricetiscus; species Cricetiscus sungorus. The sequence continues at coordinate 14,558,646 of JANBXA010000253.1, forward strand.
GCTAGATTCTAGGAATTAAGCTCAGTGCTTAGATGTGAATCTCTGCTTCTGTTTTCATCAGCTACTAGATGAAGGCTTTAGGATGGCATTTAAAGGAGTCATCAATCTCATTATTAGGGGAAGGGCATTTAAGGTAGCCTCTCCAATATTGCTTAGATTCTTAGTTGACGGCCATCCTTGTGTATCTCTAAACATTTCCCTAGTGCCAGATTTCTCTTTAAACCTACAGTGTTTTTCTCTATTAAGATATCTTTTGCTTGCTCTCTTCCATTCTTCCCCTGACTCAAAATTTCTGATCCCCCATGTTCTCCTTCCCTCTCATCTTCTCCCCTCTTCTTTTACCTACCTCCTTCCCCCTCCTGCCATGCTCCCACTGTGCTCAGGAGATCTTGTCCCTTACCCCTTCTCTCCCTTCTCCGGGGAACAATGTATGTATGTCTCTTAGGGTCCTCCTTGTTTCCTAGCTTCTCTGGAGGCTGATAATCCTTTGCTCTATGTCTAATATCCATACCATGGTTGTCTTTCGGTGTCTGGGTTACCTCACTCAGGATGACTTCTTCTAGTTCCATTCATTTGCCTGCAAATTTAAAGATTTGATTGTTTTTATATGATGAGTAGTAGTACTTCATTGTATAAATATGCCACATTGTCTTTAGCCATTCTTTGGTTGAGGTTCATTTAGGTTGCTTTCAGGTTCTGGCTGTGAACATAGTAGAACAGATGTCCTTGTGCTATGAATGTACACTCTTTGGGCATATGCCTAAGAGTGGAATTAATAGCCACAAACAACATAAAGTGCCTTGGGGTAACTCTAACAAAACAAGTGAAAGACATGTATGACAAGAACTTTAAGTCTGTAAAGAAAGAAATTAAAGAAGATAACAGAAAATGAAAAGGTCTCCCATGCTCTTAGACAGGTAGGATCAACATAGTAAAAATGGCAATCTTACTAAAAGCAATATACAGATTCAATTCCATTCACATCAAAATCCCAGCACAATTTTTCTCAGACCTTAAAGACCCAGGATAGCCAAAACAATCCAGTACAATAACGGAACTTCTGGAGGCATCACTATCCCTGACTTTAAGCTCTACTGTAGAGCTACAGTAATGAAAACAGATTATTATTGGCATAAAAACAGACAGGTAGACCAGTGGAATCAAATTGAAACCTCCACATTAATCCACTCACCTATGAATACCTGATTTTTGATAAAGAAACTAAAATTCTACAAAGGACAAAAGAAAGCATCTTCAACAAATGGTGCTGTCATAACTGGATGTTGACATGTAGAAGATTGCAGATAGATCCATATCTATCTCCATGTACAAAACTTAAGTCCAAATGGATCAAAGACCTCAATATAAATCTAGTCACATTGAACCTCTTAGAAGAGAAAGTAAGAAATACCCTTGAACAAATTGGTACAGGAGACCACTTCTTGAACATAACACCAGTAGCACAGACACTGAGATTGACAACTAATAAATGGGACCTCCTGAAACTGGGATGATGGGATTGTCTTCTGTATGTATGCATCTTTTATTGGTTGATGAATAAAACACTGATTGGCCAAGCAGGACATAGGTGGGTTTAAGAGATGAGGAAAATTCTGAGAAGTATAGGTGAACAGAGTCGAGATGCTGCAGGAGGAGTAACAAGATTCTGGGGCATTACTGGGTAAGCCACAGCCTCAGGAAAATACATAGATTGGTAGAAATGGGTTATTGATTAAAACAGAGCAAGCCAGTAAGAATCCCAAACCATTAGCCAACAGTTTTGTAATTAATATAGCATCTATGTGTTTATTTGGGCTTCAAGGGTGATGGGACCTGATGAACCAGAAAACTCATGCTTATACTGAGAAGCTTCTATAAGGCAAAGGACACAGTCAGCAATACAAAGTGGCAGCCCACAGAAAGGGAAAAGATATTCCCCAACCCCACATCTGACAGAGGGCTGATTTCCAAAATATACAAAGAACTCTAGAAGCTAGTCACTGAAATACCAAGTAATCCAATTTAAAAATGAGGTAGAGAACTAAATAGAGAATTCTTAATAGAGGAATCTAAAATGGCTGAAAGACATTTAAGAAATTGCTCAATATCCTTAGCCATCAGGGAAATGCAAATCAAAACAACTCTAAGATAACATTTTACACCTGTCAAAATGGCTAAAATGAAAAACACCAACACAGTTTATGCTAGAGAGGATATGGAGAAAGGGGAACACTTGTACAGCCATTTTGGAAGTCTGTATGGTTGTTTCTCAAGAAAATGGGAATCAGTCTATTTTATTGGATGTTGAGATGACTACACCATCGTGTTTCTTAGGTGTATTTTCTTGAAATACCTTTTTCCAATACTTTCCCCTAAGGTAATATCTATGTTGAGGTACATTTCTTGAATGTAGCAAAAGGATAGATCCTGTTTTGGGATACAGTTTGCTAGTTTATGTCTTTTTATTATGGAATTGAAACCATTGACCTTGACAAACATAGATTTTTTTAGATAGTATAATGACTTTGTGTTGCCTGTTTTCCTGGCCAACTCAGCTGGTGTGTTCACAGGGAATGCCTGCTGGTATTGGCAGCTGGAATACTGTAATGAATTGGAGGAAAGAAGGTCTTTGAGATTCCTTCAGGGATTGGGTTGTTAAACCTGAGAATCGTGAGGATAAAGACCACTTACACAATTATCCAATTAAAGCAGGCTTTATTTAATACTGGCCAGGAACATGGAAACTGACCAGGTACATATCACAGGATTCCTTGAGAATAGCCATGAGCTAAGTAGGCCAGGTGCATAAAGTCAATCCCACAAGATTAAGTACATTTTACCTTTGTCCAATCAGGAACAAACTTACATCCTGACATACTTCCTGCCTACATACCTCCCACCTGCATGTGAACAGGTCAACCAAACTTATTTAGCAAAGTGGAAACATGTGGCTTATTATATGAAAAACAGCCTCCAGCACCTCAGGAAGTATCTGTCCTTGTACAAGTGTGACTTACAGGTTAGCTTTAGCCCTTACAGGGTCAGAGAGAAAAGGGAAAGCACAGCAGATTTCCTGCCACAGACCTTCCAGCAAGACTGTGGTATTGGATTTGGGGTAAAGAGAGAGAGAGGAGAAGGTCCACAGGCAGCTTACCTGATTTTCTGGCAGGTATATCCTGAGAGTTAGCTTGGGGTGTCTTCTGGAGTTGGGGCTTTTTCTTTGTTCTGCTATATTGGTGTGTCCCCAGTGAATTCCTGTTGGTGTTGGAGGCTAGAATCCTGAATTCACTTAACAGTGGATGTTGTATAAACTAAGTCTTTAGGCCTTCAGTATTATTAAATCTCCCTTCTTAATATTATAGAAGAAAGTCAACTAAATAATAGTCAACTTTTCTGATGTCTAACTTGACCAAAATTCTGTTTGTATCCCAGCTCAATTTTATATAATCTGATAATTTTAACTTGATGCCTATTAAGCTTCCTTAACATTTTTCTTAGAATAATTAATTATAAAAACATATAAACATTAATTGACTTTTTAAAAAGACTTTACTGTTGTGTTTTACACATATGAAACCAATATGCCTATTGGGTGTCAATAGTAGGTTTTATCCTATTGATCTTGGAAAAACAACAAGGCAGAAATTAAGGGATGCAAACCCAGGGAAATCAAGAAGAGCTGCAGATTCATACCTAAATTTTTGGACATTACACAAAAAGTGTTAATGGTCTCATTTAGTCTGGGAGATGTCTGTGACAAGGTAAGAAAAAGAGAACCTTGGCTTAAAGAACCTGAGAAATTGCAGGACCTCCCTGGAAGGAGAATAGAGTTGAGACCTGAGTGAGAGGAATCTAGGGTAGAAGGCAATCATTGAAAGAGGCATGCTCACTTGTACTCATAGAAGCAGTGGACTTTATCACCAGCATGAAGACCAGAATCTTGCAACTTTTACTTACCTTCTAGCAAGTCTTGACAATGAACATGACAGAATGAGGCAGGGGGATGGGGAATTTAGCTGCCAGAGAGTCAACAGAGAATAGAGAATGTTTGTTGTAATTACTTCCCATTTGAGATGGAGAATGGAAGGAGAATTAAGGGGAGGGCATTGTTTTTCTTTTGTTTTCCTTTCCATAACTGCAATGAAACTAACTGCTAGCTGTATGAGGTTTTGAGAGCAAAATGATAGTCTGACATTTTTGTTAAAAGAAAAGGACAGAAGTGAGCGAAGAAAGCCCAGGAGGGTAATGATTTTTTGAAGAAGAAAATATCATTTCTGTGACAAAAGACAAGGAAGGACTGCAATTATGGAATTATGGAATCTGAGGTAGAGGGAATGTTTGAGTCCAGGACTCTGAGGCCAGCCCAGGCCTACACAACGTTCAGAGTGCTCTCGAACATAAAAGGACAGGAATTTTCTCCTGTTGACAGAAGTGGATATGAAGAAATGTGCAAGTGATGTTTTATTTTTTCATAAAAAGAGGAGACATTTTAATAATCTGTGTTCCCACGGGAGGGTCAGGGACTTATTCTGATATGAACAGCTATCATTGAGTGAAAACAAAGTTAATAAAAGAGAAAAATAAAGTGGTGACAAGTGAGAATACCAGCTTTTCAGTTACAGAAACTGCTATGAACATTTATCATGTGGGATCCTGTGCTGGACTCAAGATTTAGTGATACACAGACCTGTGCCTTTGGAAATTTACATTTAATGGAAAACACCCAAGATTGCCAACTGAAAGAATCACATTATGAGTTTCAGTACTGTTTGTTGTACTTAGCATAGGGTGTGGAGAAAATGTTGAATTGGAGGCTGTCATGATTTGAGTCTGTTAAATGGCATGGATTTATTCAGGTCAGCTTTTACCTATGTGAACAAGATGCCAACTGAGAAAAGAGAAAATATAGAATAGCAGCAGGCACTGTGTCCACATGGAGCATGGAAATGGTGTGGGGAAGTACTTCTCCAATTGCGATCTCAAGTTCGAGACCTGTGAAGAGATAAGAGACCAGAGAGTGGTTCCTGTGGGTGGTGATGATGCAATAAAGGCTTGTCTGTGTCACAATACAATCAAAGCAAGCAAACAGGGTGAAGGTCAGTGCTGGGAGTGGACTTCTCAGGAAACTAAGACCGAAGCATGTAAGATACTGATTATCCACAGATATCACTCTATCCAGCAAGCCTGACTCTAAAACCTCTCCACAGAACAGGCTTACTTTCTGGAACGTTTTGTGGTTTCTGTGCTACTCTGCAATGAAGATTCCTTACCTTATCTTAGTGTTTCTCCTCTTTGGCCTGCTGACCAACTCAGGTAAGACCTTAGTGACAGACTAAAGTGAAAGCTGATGGGGGAATGTTCTTCTGTATATATGTTTCTCTTATTGGTTAATGAATTAAACATTGTTTGGCCAATAGAGGCAGGAAGATAGGCGATACTAGAAGACGAAGAGAATTCTGGAAAAGGTAGGCAGAGACCATGAAGAGGCACCATGTAGAGGAGAAAGGAGTAAGAGGTCCAGATCCTTCCTGGTAAGATAAGACCACATGGAAATACTTAGATTAACAGAAATGGGTTAATAATTAAGAGAGAGCTAGCCAATAAAAAGCCCTAGCCATTGGCCAACAGTTATGTTTATTTGATGCTGAAGTAGCAGCAGGACCTGACAGGACAAAAAAACCTTCCAGCTACAAAAAGCAAGCGAGAACAAGGTGTGAAGTCACACATTCATTTCTGACATTGTCAGTTACACTCAGTGTACATTTTGGTTGAATGGATTTATTGAATGGATGTGTGCATTTCCTGACAAGTAGTTGCTTGAAAGTAGAATAGAATGTGAGGAATTGTAGGAGTTTCTAACTCATACAAACGTTCTCATCTCAGCTCTAGGGGTAGATTCTTATATTGCAAGGGAGGAAACTAGTGTTTGTCACCCACACCTTCATTTTAGTTCCCTTATATTTCTTATGGTGCCTTTTTTTAAAAAGGCTTTTTTTTTTAATTTGTAATTTTATTATTTTGCAGTGCAGATCTAGTTTAATGTGTATGTTCTCTGACATACATGCATACATTATCCAATCCACTAAGGTCACATCAAGTTACTTTTCAATGAGTTTAAATGACCACCAACCTGCGTTGAGTGAGAGTGTTTGTGTGTGGAGGGGGGGGGGGAGTATGTCCAGGCAGTATATCTGCAGACAAGTGTCAGGAAGCAGGCAATGGCCTGGGCTTTGGCACCAAATTAAAGGGTCTCTAGTTAGCTATAACTCCATTATGAGTCATATAGATTTTAATTTTTAAAAATCATGTATATGTTGGGAGGGAGCAAAGCAAACATGAGTGCCCAAAGAGACCAGCAAAGAGCATTGAATCCCCAGAGCAGAAGTCACAAGGCCTTTGTGAACTACCAGATGTGGGTGTTGAAAATCAAACCCGGGTCCTCTTCAAGGGCAGTTTAGGCGTATAACTTCTGAGCCATCTCCAATCTCACAGTGCTTTTTTCAGTTCAAACACTCAGTAAGTTCTTTCTATTCACAATATTTACAATAAGAAAAAACATGGTTTATCAAGTTTATCAAGTTAGATATATGTGTATATATACAGGTATAGGTACATGTGTAATAATAATACTAAAGGAATTAGATACTATGAATTGAGAAGTATGAGAGGGCAGAAGAAAATTAGAGAAATGAGAGAGGGTAGAGGATATAAACAAAATATTCATGTATGAAATTATTGGAAATAAAATATACCTCAAAAAGAATAAAGAGGTAAAATATTTGAAAAAAACTATGAACTTACTAGGTCTTAAAATCTCAGCGCCCCCCCCCACCGCCCCAGCACTTGGGAGGCAGAGGCAGGCAGATCTCTGTGAGTTTGAGGCCTGTTTGGTCTACTGAGCAAGTTCCAGGACAGGTTCCAAAGCAATACAGAGAAACCCTGTCTTGAAAAACCAAAAAAGCCCCTCAGGTTTCCAAGAAGTAATAATGGTCTCATAAGTTTAAGAATAGAAAGGAAGAAATGCTGAAATGGAGATCTGAGAGAGGAGGGAAGCGTCAGTGACAGCACTTGAGAAAACAGGCTGACTGACTTAGGCGATGAAGCCAGTGGGGGTGACTTCAGAGGTGGCAACCTTGAAGTGATGATGAGGTGCCCAGGTACAAATAACCTAGCATTGATAGGATGTTGAGGCTGAGGACCAACCTGACAGGACCTTCCAAACACACCGACATCTCAAGTTATGTGAATACAAAACTGCTCTAATTTTCCTTCAACCTCTGTTCTTCCTGTGACTCTTGAGAGTCTTGTGCCCAGTTTGTGGTGGTGGAAAGAGCTGTGTGTTGGTGAAAGGAATGGGCAACTCAAAACCCATTCATTCCAGTTTTTTGATTTTTAATTCATCCTTCCTCCATCTCTTCTTCCTCCTCCTTTTCATATTCTCTCTCTCTCTCTCTCTCTCTCTCTCTCTCTCTCTCTCTCTCTCTCTCTCTCTCTCTCTTTCTCCTTATGCTTATGCCTAATTATATAAGTTTGAAAACTATACAAAGTGAAAGGTTTGAAGGTGAAAGAATATCAAGGAATCTGAAGCAGAGAAAAGCCAACTGGAGGGAGGGTGGTGATGGACTAGAGAGATGGCTCAACAGTGAAGGGCATTTGCTACTCTTCCAGAGGATCTGAGTACAGTTCACAGAAGCCACACCAGGAAACTCATAAATCACTTGTAACTCCAAAATCTTGTTCTGTCTCATCAGGTATTGCAAACACTTGATGCACAAACACACATAAATTAAGATAAATAAATAAACTTACAATGATCATTATATTACATTCCCAAATGTTACATTCATAAATGGAGTTGGATGACAGTAAAGAGGGGAAGTCCTTATTATGGATTTCATAACTGGGGCAGTAAAGGCTACTTTCTGAGAAAGATATCTGAGCCATATGAACTAGTGGTTCTCACCTACCTGGAATGATGCAACTTCCAGCATGATAATGTTCAGCTCTGAACTTCTGGTATCGATCATGCAGGCTTACCCAGTAACTCTGGCTTTATTAAGTACACAAGCAAGCCAATCATTTTGCTTTAACAACTGTGTTGTCACTGTGAGACACTTTTAACAGCACTTTCCCAAAAGTCTTATTTTATAATCATTGCTAGAACTTTATGGACAAATGTGTAAGTAAATAACTTTCAATTTTTTGTTATTGTTTATGTTTGATTTTAGGAAGTGAAGATGTTCATGAAGTAACTAGTATCCTGGACTGTAAGAAACAAGTGTTGTGTAATTCCAAAAGTACACAAGGACACTGCTCTGATGTTCAAAATGTGGGGCTGTGTGTCTTACGCCTTAGTCAAACTCAACAGAAAGAGACCGTAGAGCCAGGAAAGCAAGATGATCAACTTCTTTGATGCATTAAATTAGAAAGCTTGGTTTTCTGTCCTTTATTTTCTAGATGACACATACAAGTGTTTGTTGCTAGACAAAGGTTTATCAAGAAACATTTTATGTTAATGAGAAACTATGAAAACTACCGTATGTTTTTCTTAATTCTAACAGGTTAAGAAATACTTGAGAGACCAAAAGACTTACCTTGCTTGTGGTGTTTGGGAGGCTTGGGACAGGAGAACAGGAGACCCCTGTCAGATTAGAGAGGACAACTATAGACTGGTGTGTGCATGAATTACAGACAAGGGCAATAGGAATAGTCATTATTTTCACTGAATATGGAAGCTCTCCTTCAAGGTTTTGGATGACAACTCAGCTTTCTAATAGGTTTTGTTGTTATAGTATTTGTGGGTTACACAAAAGTCATTGTATCACACCCTGACATTCCGTCCTCTAGCTTTACAAAGCACACACGGCAGAAAAGATCTGCAGAAGGAAAGTGCCTCTGAGCCTGGGCATCCCCTGCATTGCCTCGGTACCTACAAAAGATACCCCTGCTACATATAGTGAGGTAACTCACCTCCCGATTCCCTCTGAAACTCCTACCAGACTATCTTTTCACACACTGCAAAGATGAACAGTCTTTCACTTGCTGAAAAAGATAGTCTAGTCATCAGAAATACCTGATGTTTAAGTAGGAAGATAGAAGCTTGGAAGTGATTTATTTTTATTTATTTATTTTCTGGCAAATATAGATGTGCTAGTCAGGACTCTGATTCAGAACTAATGAGACTTTTCACAATGTTCACAAGCATGTGCAGTGCTGTGTGGGAAACTGGGGAGCCCGAGGGACTGCAAGAAAGAGGAGGAAGGTTTAACAGGTATTCTCCTGGACTGGAGGCCCAGGTAATTTCCAGAGAGGAAAAGGAAGTTTCTGAATCCCATTAAAAAATATACAAGGACTATAGGCACAAAGTGTGACAAGGTAAAACAGTGTTGAGCCTTGTTTATTTATTGTGTAGCTGAGGATAAATCTAGGACCATATATATATATATATAGTATATATATATATATAATATATATATATATATATACATATATATATATATATGTATGTATAAATCTACCCTTCCCCCCAAAAAAACAATTCAAAGATGCAACTGCAGGCCCAACTTTAGGGGTCTAGCTGGCCCCTATCTCTTATCCTCATGAAGCATCCTCTACAAGATCACTTGTGATACTGCTGAAGTTTATAGCATAGGCTTATAGTTAACTGCTAACTCTAGTATTCTCCCCACCCCCCAGCCAGGTAACTTGCTACTTTCCTTCTTGCCCAAAATTGAACCTTAGGAAGTCAGGTGCACTTGTCCAGAAAGTCATGAAGCTTTGGACTAAATGGTCCTAGTCTTCTTGCAGCCCCCTGCAGGGGTCTCCCTCTAAGATAGTGCATCAGGCCCTGAAAGATAAAGGCAAATTGGGCTGGTGCCATCCAGTTCCTTGGTGGTGCAGAGGAGCCCAAGTTGGCCAGCCTCCAGTTCCTACATAATCCTCTGGCTTATGGATGCTTTCCTGATCTCCTGCATATTTTCAAAAAGCTACACTGCAAATATGAAGAGTAATGTTCATGCATCTGACTACTGTAAGTGAGGCATCTCTGGTTTCTATCTTTTACCTGTGCTCCTTCCTCCAAGTGCCCAGGTCTGGCTATGTTAGTTTTCTAATGGGTCCTCTAGTCTCCAGCTTGCTTTAAAATTTATTCTTCATTATCACAATATTGATCTGAGAGATGGCAAAAGGCAATATTACCTGAAGGTTCCGGAAAAGGTTGGTTTTCTACACCCATTAAAGGGAAGATGTGCAAGACCAGTTTATTAAATGTGAGAGTGAGAGAGAAGGTGGGTTCATTCAGAGTAGGAGAAAGAACTGGAGTCTGCCCATCTTCTGGAGGGTGACTGTGGGCTTTGGGAGAACTGAGAACTTAGTCATAATGGTGCAAGCCTTTCCCCTGGCCCTTCCCAGTTCCTTCACTCAAACAAAACTGCAAAAGCTGATTGATACACACCCTGTGTTTGGGGGAGGGGGAGGATGCAAGCAGAAAAGTTTAAGAAAGCCTGATCTGAGTTAGATTGTAGGTACTCTTTACAGCACTTAATGAAAGTAGTAAGGCAACCTTTATTGCAAAGGAGGAGGATGTTACTGAAACTCAAATCCCAGTTGTCCATTACTAGGGTCCAGGTCTTTACTTAATCTCCAAAGAGAACAATAGCAGCTGTTTTACCTTGAAGGGCTAAGCCTGAAATGACACAAATGCTACAGCAAGAGCATGGCAGGAAACCCCTGCTAACTTTGAGTGACATTCAGGAGTCCCTTAGCTTCTACCTAAGTAGACATGGTGCCCTTTTGCATGAAGTCATTGGCAACTGGAAAGGGCAACAGGGTCTGCAAGACATATACAAATTGGGAGCCAAATTTAAAACAGTGCATGTTTAAAAAAAAAACTATCACGTTAAAATGTAGATTAAAGGATACTTCAGCCTTCTTTTATGAAAATAATCTGTAATAATATGTGTAATAGAATGATTCCCATTGTAATAAACCCTTAATAAACTTATACTAAGATCTGACAATGACACCCAAAGGCTTTGGATACTGAACTTAATAGAAATACGCTCACAAATGTGAGATTTATTTTCAGGTAGCCAGAAGTAGAGTTTAAAATTGTCTGTTTAGGAAAGTCTTTGAGATACTGTTTTTAGTGCTTGTTCCACAGGCTGTGGTGATACGCAAGGAACTGTCCAAGCCTTAGGTTGGGGCTTGTTAAAGGAAGTACATCACCAGTAGTAGATCAGCCTTGTAACAGAGCCCTGTGTCGCCTTCGTTCCTTAGAGCTTTATAGTCCACCTTAATGAGAACAGCCACAGTCATATGCTCCATTTGCCTTAAACTGAATTGTTCCACCCTGAGTTAAAATACTTTTCTCATTCCATCAAATTATTTTTGCTATACCTTCTATCACAGAAATGTAGAAGTAGTGAATAAAAGAGTAGATGTCAACAAATTTATATGAGAATTTATAGTAGCAGGTGACTAACATATATGCTAGGCATTATTTGTTCATTTTCTAAGCATTGTTTAAATCTGTCACAAAATTATTTAATGTTCCTAGCTAACCTGATCTATATCCTAGGCTTCCCTGCTCACAGAAAAACTTGTTACGATACTCTGCCCTAACATCTCTGGGATGAGCTAGATACCTAGTACAATGGAAACTTCCAGCAATCTATGAGAGTCAGCTAGCTAAGACTCCTAGCAACAGTGGAAACAGAGCTTAAACTGGCCATCTCCTATAACCAGGCAAGACTTGGCAGGGGAGGGATTGGGACACCAACCCAACACAAACCTTTCGACCTACAATTTGTCCTGCCTATAAGATGTTCTGGGACAAATATGGCACAGAAATTGTGTGAGTGACCAGCTGATGACTGGCCCAGCTGGAGACACATGCTCTCAAAGGGGGAGGTGACCCCTGAGGGCCAGGACCCAGAGTAGGATACCTCAGAGACCTAGGATAGAACCAAACAGGACTGGCCACAAAAAGGTCAACGAAATGATTCCTAATGATATTCTGCTATACATATAGATTGGTGCCTAGCACAGTTGTCATCAAAGAGGCTTCATCCAGCAACTGACAAAAACATATGTAGAGACCAATAGCCAAACATTAGGCTGAGCTCAGCTAATCCTGTGGAGGAGGGGAAGAATTGATTGTGGGAGCCAGAGGGGTCAAGGATATCATAAGAAAACCCACAGAAAGAATCAACTAAGCTGGACTCATAGGTGCTCATAGAGACTGAACCCACTACCAGGGAGCCTGCATAGGACTGACTTAGGCCCTCTGCATATATGTTACAGGAGTATAGCTTTGTTTTCTTGTAGGGCTCCTAATGGTACAGGAGCTGTCTCTGAGCCTGATACTTACTTTTGGAATCCTCCTACTGGATTGCCTTGTCCAGCCTTAATAGGAGAAGAGATGCCTACTCTTTCTGCAACTTGATATGCCTAGCTGACTGATATCCACGGGAAGCCTGTCCTGATCTGAAGAGAAAGAAGGAAGGATGGGGGGGTTAAGGGGAGGGATTAGAAGGAGAGGAGGGATAAAGGGAGACTGTGATGGGCTGGAAAAAAATAAATTTTAAAAAAATACTGTCTAAACCAATAAACCAGACTGCCCCAGGACTTCCTCACTACAGCCAATGAAGTAGATATTCCAACATTTGCCCTTTGAACCAGACTCTGACTACAAATGATATTTTACCTTTAAATTCAAGTTTACTGAAATATTTGCTATATTTTCTACAGGGTCTCAGACAAAGCCTCTTTGTCTTGTTCATATAGCAATAGCATCTATACTTAATATGTTTTTTCTTGTTTGTATTTGAAGTGATAGGATACAATTATCAATTTAAGTAACAGAAATCATATTTAGCACTGATGAGAGAAGGTAGCAAACAACTTTTGAAAAGCTATCAGTGTAAGAGGTATTAAATGCTCAGTTGTATTTCATCATCTATGTATATTTAATTAACTGAGCATTGTCTTTCCTTTTCTCTGTCCCACAATCTTCTTTTTTATTTAGCAAATTATTTTTCATTTTTATGGAACTTAAGTGGCAAGTTACATTTCTCATTTTAGTTGAGACCCTGTGTCTGACAATATGTGCTGGACCATATTCTTTTTTGTTCCTTACTGTGTCCTCAGGTCTTTGTGCTGATACTTTGATCTGCAGAGACCTGTACATTATCCTGCCATCCCATCACAGTCAACCTCTTTACTGGCTTTATGTCTCAAAGACATTTCAAACTCATTGCATTCCAACTAAACCCATGCTGTTCTCCCTGATCAGGGATTGCTAATCAGGATTGCTATAAGGAAACAATGTCATTCCTACACCAATGATAGCTCAGTGGCTTTCTATGGTTCTGAAAAATAAGTTTCTGCCATAGTTTATGGGGAAAATATCAAATTCCAGAAATTAGTATGACCAGCCTAGATGATTTATTGGACTTCTTTTTTTTAGAAATTTATGTTATTACATTAACCTACTGAAAATATTCAACCTAGTAGAAATATACCAGATATCTGACCCTAGTATTCCTTTATTTAGATTTTCTTCCAAAAGAAACTTGCTGTGGGTAGTAATAATATGAAACTTGTAGTAGAGTCAAGTTTCTGAAATGACAAGTCTATATTGTGGTTTTAACAATTACCATTTTTCCTAGCAAATATTTTGTGGTACATGCAAAGGGAAATTGACAGGTGGGTTACATGGCTAAATGATTTGAGCATCCTCTGGTTGCATTATTCTACACAAACAGAGGGACCAAATCAATCCTCAATGACTATCTGTAAAAATCTTAACCCACCAAGATCTATCAAAATCCAAGTTTTAAGAGTGGAAGAAGGGACCATCTGAGCAGATGAACTTCTTTCATGATGATGCCCAGAAAGTTTATCTGCATGCTGTCACTTGTGCATGAAAAGAAGCTGCGACCTGCCTACTATCCTGTGGAGACACTCAGTATTTATTTTAGAAGAAAGCAAGGCTTTTCCTCTTTTTCTTTCTTTCTTTTTTTTTTTCAGAGAAATTTTGCTAATACCTTCTGATTGGTGTATTTGTTTCCTCTTGAACATATTGAAGAGGTTGGACTACATCTACACAAAGTGCTTGAATATGCATTTTGAGCTGATTCTGAGTATCTTCTCTGATGATGCCCTTGGCATGCCAACTGGCACTCTTGATATCGTCTTAATGACACTCACATTCCCTCCTGATCTCCAAGGCCCATAACAGACTGACATTTCCATACTTGTGAGATGATTGGTATTCAAAACCTTACTAAAACACATAACCCAAGTCAGAGATGAGCCCCCAGGCATTGTAAAGATAGGACACGTCCTCAAAATGATTTAGGGAATTCTAACAAGTCATCTTCTAAACCATGAATAACTAGTAATCATTAATTGGAAGCTTAGAATTTCCCTTTCTTTATTAAATGTCATAAATTCTGTTCCCCTAATTTTGTAGAACAGAATAACAAACTCATTAAATTTATGAGATAGCTCATAATTACAGGGGTTTAAAAACTGTTCTGAAGCTGTGGTTTTAATTAGAGAACTCAACATACTTTGCAAATAACTTATTTTCATAATGTCCAAATAATGCCGGTGGCAATGGTACTTTATGGAGGGAGACAAAAATAAAAATGACAAGTTTCATGTTGAAATTCAACAGCACATTAATAAATATGTTATGTGCCATATTGTGTCTGATCACTAACCAAATAAATACTCACTGCTTCATGGTTTGCTATGGTGATATCTTGCTTGTACAAATAAAGTCTGTCTGAAGATCAGAAAATAAAGCTTGCCACTAGTTAACCATAGAGGTCTGGAGGTCTGTACAGACAGACAGAAATTGAGGTAGCTGGGCAGAAACAGGATATAAGCAAGGGAGAAACAGGAACTTGCTCTCTGGTCTGTGGAGACACTAAGGAGGCAAGGTGCTGCAACGGTTTGCTCCTTCTCTCTGATCTCTCAGCATTTTCCACAATATCTGACTCCAGGTTTTTATTACTTAGACCAATTAAGAACTCCATTTGCAGTTTGCAGGTCAGATTCAGTCTTTGAAGTCTGGGTTTTTTTCCTGACAATATTTTTTTGAATACCAATTTCACATTACATCAAAAGACTATATCACTTCAACATCTAGATTTGTTAAAGACTTTGGTTATAAATTTACCATCACTTCCTTGATGGTTCCCTAACTCAGTTGTTACTTTTAGCTAGAATTACAAATTTTAGTGTGAGGTAATGACATTTTGAAATATCAGATATGAATATTTTATATCTGAACACACTTGAACACAAATTTTAAGTCAAAGAATATCTCTAGCCACAATTCCTGCTCCAGCTTTTTTGTTTCTTTTGTTTTGTTTTTTTTGAGACAAAGCTTCTCTTTTTAGCTTTGGAGCCTGTCCTGGCACTCACTGTGTAGACCAGGCTGTCTTCGAACTCACAGAGCTCTGCCTGCCTTTGCCTCCTAAGTGCTAGGATTCAAGGCATGCAACACCACGGCCTGGCTCTGCTCTGTGTTTTTTAATTTTATGTATTTCTCATATGAGTGAAGTTTTACTGCTATTTATCGGAAATGCAGTTATAGACATTACAACCATGTTGTCTTCTAGTAGTAGATGACCATCTATTACAGAAGATGATGACTTGGCCTAATTGCATCATTCCATCATGGAAAAACACATGCCTACAGAGCTCAATTGCAAATAAATGTCCCCTTTTTTAGATCTCAGTGTTACAATTTTTGGCTAAGTCTGTTTTGATTATTTGCTTCCTTATGAACCAGTCATTGCTCAGAGGTGAATCACGCATAATCTGTAGTTATTTCCCACCTTAGGCAGCTTATTTTTTTTCCCTAGAGTTAATCATGCCTTGGTATTTTGTTTATGTGATTAGTGTTTGTCTATAGAACACTTTACATAAGATTAAAAACTGTTGATCATATATTGACAACTCTTTTTTCATTTTTATTAGGACTTTGAGTCCACCCCACCCTTTCCCTTGCCGTCCTACTCTGTATCTCTTTTTAAAAACCATCAAATCCAATTTGTTCTGTAGTAGATTTTAGTGATGGTTTGAATGAGATGGTCCCCACAATCTCAGGCACTTGGATCCTTGGTCCCTAATTGATGTTGCCGTTTCAGAGGTTTCAGAGGCCTTCTTGAAGGAAGTGTCTTACTGCAGATGAGTTTTGAGAACGTAAAGACCCACAACATTTCAAGTTCACTTTCTGCTTCCTTCATGTATGAAGTTGAAGATGTGACCTCTCTGCTTCCTGTCCCTTCCACCATGTCTCTGCTGCACCATCATTGACTTTGACCCATGCAGCTACAACCCCAAATAAAATTTTTCTTCCATAAGTTGTTTTGGTCATGGTGTTTTCTCACAGGAACATATAGATAGCTAATAGTTTCCACACAGCTTTTTGAGGGGTTTTTAGTGTTATTTTCCCTTCCCATCAATTCCTTCCTCTCCTCTGCCCTGTAGTCCTCTACCCTAATCTAATCCTTCCTGTTTCACTATTTTTAACCCTTTATAACAACTTCATTCTACCTCCCTTCCCCTTAAATCTCTGCCCCTATGACCTCCTCCTAATTTTTGACCCTTACAGATATGTTAAATGAAATACAAATATATAAAGATTCAAAGTTAAAACTATAAATAAGAGAAACCATGAAATGTCTGTCATTTTGATCTAGGTTCCCTCACTCAGCGTGATTGCTTCCATCTCTATCCAAAAACAATTGAGTTTTGCTTGACTCCAGGATAACATTCCACATGTAAATTCCATCTTTGTATTATCCAGTTATTGGTTGATGGCTATCCAGGCCATTGCCATTTCCTAGCTATTGTGAATAGAGCAGTAATGAGCATGAATGAGCAAGAATCTGCATAGTTAGATACAGACATTTTTAAAAGTTTTTCAGACATTTGTATACCATAATTTGACAACATGCTAATTCTATGCCTCATTTTTAAACTGGGTTATTTTCTTAATAGTTGTTACCATTTTATATATGCTATAACTGAGGCACAAATGGGTAAAAGATGAATTGACTTGCCTTAGTCATAAATCCTCTAAGTGGCTAGCTTAAAATGTAGGTAGTATGATTTGTTTTTAGTTATTATACAGTACCAAAACCAACACAAGTCTTTTAAAATGTGTAGCTTAAGGCAAATATAGTGTTACTAATAAAAGAATTAGATAAATTATTTAGTTGAGATTTTTCTTGATTACTGAAGAAAGAAAATAAAATGATGACCTAAAATGTATGTGATAGAATCATTTGATGTAAAGTTAAAGAATTATCTGCTTTCTCAGCTGTTGAACAGGTATGACTAGGGAAGAAACCATCACTGTCTACACATTTGAAAGAATCTTTAATAGAGTCCAGGCAGGTTAATGAAGAGAAGGTATTATTTCTCTTAGCAAGTGAATCCTTAGAGAAAAAAATAGGAGTGAACTTTATAGTGGATATGTAGATGTGTGAAAGACAGAAAAGTCTTTGTTTTTTAATTTTCTTCTAGTTCATTTCTTGTATGTTATTTATCTGGTATTGGTACATAAGAGGAACTAAATCACCATTGCTTCTTTAAGAGACTTGGGGACAAACTCTATAAATGATACCAAAGTTGGGCACCAGCAAAGTTAGGGAACAATAGAATGTTAGAAATAGGAAAGGCATCAATATTTCCTCCTGGTTCATTTCAGTATTCTGAAGGGAATCCTTAAGTTCAAAGTATTTGGGCAATTCCCACAAAGAACCCTCCTGAGATGGGCACTCACCTACATCTACACCCGGGTCCCTGATCTTTCCTTATGCTCTCCTGGTTTGAAAATCACAAAGTTTTTTTGTTTTTTTTTTTTTATGTGTGTGTACATGTATGGTGTATGTATATCTGAATGTGTTGAGAAAGGCATCAGAGGACGGCATCAGCTGTACTCTGCTTTCACTCTATTTTATTTTCTTGAGACACAGGCTTGTTCACTAATTAAGACTACATCATAGAGACAACTTCAGATCACATGAAAAGCTTTTGTTTTTTACTACCTCACTGTTAAATCAGAACATTGAACTATTTACTTGGCTTGGGGCTTTAGTACCATCCTTTAGATGCTGGATTAGCTGTGCCAGGATGAAATGTATACTTCTGGAAATGTACATTACTTTAAAGAACCTAAAATTGTGGCATGTAACTTGTTACAAATGTTGAATATAATCATGGTTGGAAATTTAGAAATGAATGTGTTTTCTGCAGTTTAACATGTTAGTGTAAGAAAGACTGCAGGAGACAGATGTGTTGGTTTTTCATCCTTCTGCCTGCCCTCATGGATGTTAGTGCTACTTTTTTGTTGGGATGAAGCCAGGAGATGTGTTCTTTCACATTTAGGAAATTAAGTTGATGAACTGAAAATTTTACAGAATCCAAGAACCCACAGGCAGTATGAGCTGTTTGGTAAAATGAAGGAATCTGTATTTCAATCCAGCGAAGTGCTAGATACATGCAACTGTCATATGCATGGGAGCTGGTATGGACTATGACCACAGAATCTCATGCTTTTAAGGTTTTTCTGAATGAAAGCTGGTTTGATCTGGCAATAGGTCCCCACCCCAGACTATTCACAAGAAAGCCATATAGCAACTAACAATTGCTGTTTGCATATTCCTGTCTAGAAAATTTCTTTGTTTTAGAGAATATCTGAACCCTTTGTTAACAGTTGTGACTTAATTGCCATGTCCTTTGTTTTTAGGTAAATACACTTGTGGCTGCAGATGTCCTATATCAGAGGGATTGTTAAGAATTTTAGAGGTGTGGCTAGACACATCTCTAATCCCAGTGAGTTTTAGGCTAGCCTAAGCAACATGGTGAGACATCGTTTTTTGCTTTTTCTGTGAAATTTGTGTCTGACAATGCAAGTTTAGGTGCTCAGTATCATTTCCCTTACATACTACTAATCATAAATTTTCTGAGGACTTAGCATGTATCATTCAAATGCAAAACTATACGCAGGTATTCTCTGTTTGTACAAGAACCCAGGAACCCCAGGAGGCAAGCACTGTCTCCTGTAACTTGGATAGATAACGCATTCAGTACAATGTTTTGGCATGATGGATCTCCAAGATGGATGGTACAGTTGGCTCAGCATTAATCTGTGAGGCTGAAGCGCCTTCACATCTAGTCTGGGTCAGCATGGGTCTGTGAAGCTGGGGTATATTTCAGATACAGTCTGGGTCAGTATGAATCAATAACACTGGGAAACTTCAGATCTGGTTTGTACATTATTCTGTATAAAGTCACAGAAATAGACAAACTTTGATCTTATAAATCCATGTGGGGAAATAGATGTGAATGCAATGTCCTCATGTGATCAAACTGAAACAAACAAATCTGCGATTTTCCTAGCTCCACATACCAGTAGCTGAGCCAGCCAGGATTCCTTTTGGCTTGACAATCAGTTCAAACCTGGTCATCACATCCATGTGGCAACAATGTAGATCTCTTCATTCCTAGGCTGGAGTTCTGTTGTTCCATGATGCCCTAAATCTTTTGTTGAGATCAGGATGTACTCTAAGTCACTTTGTATTATGTGAAACCATGGTTTTTTAAGTCATTCTTTGTTCGCCAGAGATACTTTATTTTATAAGCAACCTTAGACTCAATTTCAAGGGTGGGGGGGGACGATTGTGGTTCTGGTAAACAAGTAAATGCCGCCATTTGTCTGGAACCACACACACAGCACAGACTGCTCTGGGAGTACCAAGGGCAAAATCTTGTAAGTTTAGCAGAACCAGCTGAGACTGCAGAGGCACCCAGTGTATGAAAATCATATCAGGGAACACAGCCCAAGAAGGTACAGGACACAACAGATAAAGATAGGGTATAATTCTCCAACTGAAACCAGTAGAGTAATGGATTTCTAGCACTGTGATCATGACAGCCCCAAACTGATTTTTCATCTGACAACCAGTACACACATTCACAGGCAGAGAACTCACTATCCATGGAGGTTCGGCTTGGCTATATCCCCTGTAACCCATTCATAGCCTTCTGCCAATCCACCTACTCTTCACTATTCGGGCTCCCACCCTGTTCTGCCCTTTTTTTTCATGGCCCAACTTAATTCTGTATCTTTGCTCTAAACCCTGACCCCCATGGCCCAGTAGCAGCTTCTTCCCTGAGGGTGGTTAATATTAACTCTATTGTATTGTGATGGAATCAAGATTCGCTAGACTCAGGTTAAGTGAAGTTTATTTGGGGAGAAAGCACTTACACAAGAAGCAGGTGACCAGCAAAAGTTCCAGCTCCAAGGATTCACCCAGGCTTCCCTCTGTGATCCAAACAAAGCAAGGGAGAGCCACCCCAGACCTAAAACCCACTCTCCATCGGGTCCACACCTGTGACCACGCCTAAAAGGGAGTGGTCAGTGCTACAGGTGCAGGCAGGGTGATAACTCACCACACTATTGCATTTCTCTCCACTCACTTCTGACATCTCTAATTCTGCTATAGCTTCTGTAACTTGATTTCATTCTGCAACCCAGGTACATTCACATTTAGTGTGTGATGTGAAAGTAAATTGTAGCAATCTATATTGGAACAAAAGTATCTACACACTCACTTCATTTAGATTAGCAGAGTCCAGAAGATTATCTGGCAAATTAACAACCCTGAAGCCACTGTACCTTGTGACTATGAATAGAGAGAGACCTTAATTAACTCTGTTGCATATGAAAGTGAACAATTCGATAAAATAAAGGTAATTAAAAGGTACATCCAATTTTTAGAAATCCTTTAACACAATGGGTTTTATGATGTATCCTTTTGACTCTATTAAGAACTTTGCTGTTAATAGCACCTGGTTAGTAATTGTAGGGTTGAGATAAGAAAATTAGGACTGATTGCATGATGACAGGAATGGCATGGGCAAATGTAAACAATGACAAAGAATATGAATGTCTTGTGTGCATGAGTAATAAGTCAATACATCTCATTAATTTTTAAAAACATGCTAAACCAAAGCATACTTCAAATTTAAAAAATTCTTAAGTCATTTAAATCATTGACTTTTAAATATTTTTAAAGGCAATGTTGGAAATGTTTAATTCTCTGTCTGTTATGGCATCATCTGCATCTGCTTGATGGCCCCTATCACCCAGTTCAGAATCAATCATTTACAAAGCCCCCTTTTCATCATTGACACCACTGTGGGTCAGAAACTTTTGGCACCATAGAAGAAACGATACCATAATAGCTCAAAGTCAGATTGTGAGAAGCCTTAAATCTGAAATTTTATAATATCAGAGGCCTTTTGTTACATCAGATCATTGCCATAAATCAACTTCGAAGGTCTTTGTAATTCTTTCTCCTGAATTGTCAGATAGAAAGACATACTTAATCTGCTCTTTGCCACAGTTCTTTACCTAAGGGTCCCAGGTCTCAACACCACTGATACTTTGAGCCTGTTGTTGCTGCATAGGGCCTTTTGTGTGCCACAGGTTACATAACAACCTCCCTCACATCTATTCAGTAGGTTCCAGCAGCACCCACCCAGTGAGATGAACAGAGGTCTTTGAGTGCTTTATAGGATCAAGGGGTGGAGGATGAAGTTGCCATAAGTGGGAATCAGTGCTTTATTTATTGACACTGTTCTAACTTTTTACAAAAAAGCTCTGAGTAGCAATGATTCTCTGCTATTTTGGTACAATAGACACAGTTATACTTTCCTAACTTTGTAACAAATTGTGATTGAGACATTGTATCCTTTTAACCTTGTATTCTATTATTTTAACCTTGTGCAAACAAACGAATTTTTTTTTTCTCAATCTCACGTCTCTTAAAATTCTTCCTGAAAAACACCAGGCAGATGTGAATGGGGTGGCAGTCTGGCTTTCTCCAGGCACTTTCCCTAGAGCTAGAAGCACAATAAACATCCCATCTGCACTTCAAGTTCTCACAAGACACTTTCATACAAAGTTTTCTTGTGGGGTGATGAATCACCAGCATTTGAGCTTTTGGTGTCTTGAGTTCTTCATCTCTGCTGCCACACTGCAAATTCCATGTTTGGGATTTTTTGTGTATTGCATCATTCTCAGTATCAGTCACTGTTATGGGATGACATGTAAGACAATGGCATCTTTGTGAAGATTAATGGCGCAGAAAAAAAAAATAGACACTGGAATATGAAGGGCCACAGTGCATTTTGTGAGCATGAAAGACCCAAAGTGTGTGTGTGTGTGTGTGTGTGTGTGTGTGTGTGTGTGTGTGTGTGTGTGTGTAGCTCAGGAAAAAAAAATGGAAATGTGTGAATTAATTTGGATTTTTAATACTTTCTTGGTGGTTCAAGAGTGTAGTGTGCCTTGTAGGAACAGTGAGAAAACCATTTGAGCATTGTAACCAGACATTGCAGCAGGGAGGAAGGCAGCAGTGAGGAGATAGAGATCTGATTATCATGAAAAAAGAGAAATAAGAGTAGAAAGGAGATGGAAATTCTTGAGATACTATTTTCATGTGGACCATATGTAAAGGCAGAATATGATGAGGAAGGGATATTTTAGAGACAGTACTATTTGGACCCCTTGAATAACTTAAAGGAGAATAACTAGATCCAGAATGATTTTTTGGGTTTTGCTTTGAGTAACAGGGAATCAGTTCCATTTCCTACGCTATTAGTAAAAGAGTTAAGAAAGAACATGAGATCTATTTTAGTAAAATTAAATCTGAGATGCCATTTAGCTAATTGTGGGGTGTTAAGTAATATATGATCTAAGCTTTCCAGGAAAATATCAGAAATAGAAATGTTGATTTGACTCAGTGCTATTTAAGGCTAACAAGAGTTGGTGCCCAAATGAGATGATTAATGAGGAGATAAAAAGAGACATGCATTTAGGACAAGCTTGAGACATATGAATACCCAGAATTTGGGCACAGTAAAGAGAGCATGTAAAAAGACAAGATCTGACAGGAAGAGGGTTGAAATAAGAATTTGGGTGTAATCAGATTTTGAGGGGCCACCAACTGACAAATAATGACATGGAGACTTATTATGATAGGTTGGCCTCAGCTTAGGCTTTTTTTCTAACATAATATTTTTATTATTTTGGATTTTCACATAATGCACCCTTATGCCCACTCCCATGGAACAGTGGGAACAGTCCTCCCATGTTCTCTCTCCCCACTCCTGTGCCGTCCCTCCAAAAGAAAAAAAAAAGGAAAGAGAAGAAAAATATATGCCAAGTCTAATTTGTGTTGCTCATGTATTCACTGGAGTATGGTCAAACTCCCCAAGACAAGCCTCTTAAAAAAACCGAGCCCCCACTTCCACCCTAGAAGCCATTGACTATGAAGAGCTACACTTATGCATCTCCACCACAATGTTCTTTTCAATGGCTTCCTGTCTATACTTTTCTGGCAGGAGAGGGGGAAGATTGTGGCAGAAGTCTTCAATATCTCTCCTTCTCAACTATGGATCCACAGACATCAGTACCACTGCAAAATAAGCTTCCTTGCTTGGTACAATCAGCAGCAACAGAGATCATGAACTTCATCTTGATTTCTGCAACATCTCTCAGACCACAGGTATCCACACCACCTCCAGTAGCAACACTGGCCATGGAATTTTAGCATAGCCTTCAGTGACAGTACAGACCACAGACATTAACGTGCCCCCTGCATGGACCCTGAACATCAACATGGTCTCAGGTGACATCACAGACCACAAACACCAGCATGGCCTCTGCTGGCACCATGGCTCATATACATCAACATGGCCTCCGGTAGCAGCACAAACTACAGACATCCACATGAACCATGGGCATTGAGATGGCATGGGATGGTAGCATGGACGATAGATATCAGTCAGTCCCTTGTCTATGGCATAGTCCACAAACACCAATATGGCCTCTGGTGGAAGCATAGACCACTGAAGTCTTTAAAGGAGGACCAATCCAAAGGAAAAAAAAAGAACTGGTCTCCATCTCAGACACCTTGTTGTTGCTCAGAGCCAGGGCAATCGTGCAGAGGGCAGAGTCTACATGAGCAGTAGGACCATGGACCCAGACAAGGTCCTTGGAGGCAGCACGGACCACAAACATCACTATGGTCTCAGGTGGCAGCTCAAGCCACTCAGATAAGTATGACTCCCACTAATAGCTCTGTCTGTGGACATCCACATGGTTTCAGGCTGCAGCCCAAACCACAGACATATATATAGCCCTTGGTGGTATCACAGGTTACGAACGTTAATTCAGCCCTCAGCCATATCAGGTCAACTGTGCCACACATAGCCCTCAGTGGCAGCATGGACCAGGAACATCACCATGGCCCCTGGTGACTGCATGAGCCACTTACTTCAACATGGCTTCTGGCCTGCAACAAAGTCCTCTGGCATCAACATAGCAGCAACACTGACCATGAATATCTGCATGGCCCTGAGTGGTAACATGGGCCACTGACATCAACACAGCCCCCAGCTGTTTCAGGACCACCAATCCACTCATACCCTTAGTGGCATAATGGAACATCAGTCTTAACATGGCCTCAGGTGGCTACATGGACTATTCACATCCACATTCACATGATGGGAGATGTTATTCTGTATGTATGTTTCTCATACTGGTTAATAAAGCTCTGTGGCCAATGAGATAGCAAGATAAGCGGGGCTAGGAGACAAGGAGGAAAGAGGATGCAGTGAGGAGGAGTCGAGATGTAGCCCAGGGAAGAAGCAGGATGCCTGCCGTGGCTCCCAGATTAGACGACCACGTGGAAATACTTAAATAAGTAGAAATGGGTTAATAATTAAGACAGAGCTAGCCCATAAACAGTAATGGTAATTGGCCAACAGGATTGTATCAAATACAGAGTCTCAGAGTGTTATTTGGGGTTGGTGCGGCTGTGGGCCCAGATTGGCCGGCTGGCGGAAACATACATGCTACAGATGGCGCCCAACGTAGCTATAAGAACTTTTACTTAAAACTAATAAAAGCTTAAAAAATAGTTTTTAGAAACAAGGGAACAGAAACTAGCAAGACTTCTTGGTAGCAGCATTTTCTCATTGGATTTATTTTGCTGTAGACAGAGAGTTGCGCAGCTCCTTTAAGGGAGGTTTCCAAAATTAGCATAAAGGGCAAAAAACTGTCTTGCTTTTAAAGAGCTCTGCTAACAATTCATTGGTGTTTACAAGAGCTACAATGTAGGTTTACACTGTGTTTTAAAAAATACGCTGGCTTTGAAGAGAAAAAGAAACAGGATACAATGGTTTAAAAAAAAGAAAAAAGGAAATGAAATGGATGGGTATGGTGGCGCAGGCCATTAATCCCAGCACTCCGCAGACAGAGGCAAGCAGATCTCTGTGATTTCAAAGTAAACCTGGTATGCACTGAATTCCAGGACAGATAAAAATTTCACAGAGAAACCTTTTCTCAAAATATGTAAAAATAGTAGTAGAAGAAATAGAGTAATAAAAAAGCCACGTAAAGATGGAAAACACAGAGAAATTTTGGATACTATACGCGATTCTGTTGTCTTTAAATTATTTGATTGCTGAGAAAATAACAACTACTAATAAAAGAAATGCTGCTGGATTAATTCAATTTATATATTTTAAAAATGCTTTGACTCCAAAATTTAAGCCTAAGGACAAGTTACTGGGGAAAAGGATTTCTATTTTTGTTTCCACAGAAAATGAAATGCTATGGATTTCTTCCAGACTTATGTGGTTTGATCAAGCCAGACCCCCTGAAACAGTGCCCCAGATGATCCAACATTCAAAGCAGTTGAGACAAAGCCTTGCAGACTACAGCCAAGATTTCTGGGTCTTCTTAGGATCCCCATGACAGCGCCCTCTACCAGCAGGAAGTAGTTTGGAAAGAACGATGCCCAAATTCTCAAATATTGTTTATAAATGTTTGTTTTCATTTAAATGGGCTTGGTTATAACTGGTTAATGACACAAGCAATCTTTTAAAGGTAAAAATGGAATTATTGTATAGATATGAATACTTTGCTTTGGAATGGATTTTCTTTTATTGATACATTTTAAGGTCAATTTTATGATATGTATATTTCTCCTCTTGTTTAGGTATTGTGTTTATATAGCTCATTGGAAAATGTAATGTATAATTTAATACAGACTATAGAGAGTTACCTGTGATAGTCAAAACTTGAAATTAAGTTAATTAGGATTTCTAGATATGCAGAGATATATTTTAGATGAATAAGCATTCTTCAAACCTTTCAAAGACCTACAGAATATGGCATTTAAAATGGTTTAGGGTTTTTCATGACAGGGAGGCACAACTGTTCCTGGTAACACCACCTGCATCAGAAAGGAAGATGGACATTGAAGAAACTCGTTATGAAGTTTGCTTCTAATATGGCAAGACTAGCCATTTGGGCAAGGTACTGCTCTTCTGGACTGTTTGACTTTATGTTGCAGAAAATGGAAATGTAGGACCCACAAAAAGATGACTGCTGATGCAAGATGGACATTGCTACAGGGTTCCTGCTTCTTGGAAGAGGCTGCCAGACAGCCAGACATTCTGCAGGACACAGAGAAAAATGACTGACACATTGTCAATACAGGTGGACAGTTTAAAGTTTCCTGCCTTGTTGATTCTGGACACACACTATGGCCTATGGGCTGAAGATGGAACATTACAGAAGAACTTTGGGTGACTGACCAGGCAGTGAGTTGTCTCTGTCATTTCTAGAGTTTATATATTATCCTTCTGTGGTCTTTGATGGAGTTGAAGACAGGTAGTTATGATTATAGTTTTCCTTAGTTAGGATTAAAGATAAGTTACATATAGGACTTTAGACTTACAAAGATAGGATAGATGATATTTTCTTTAAGTCTTACAAAATGTTAATGGACTAAATATTGTTAATTGTGATTCTTATTTGATAACTGTTGAGTGGTATATTTTGCTATGTTAAGGGGTTTAACCTTCTTTTACTTTAGACAGAAAAGAGGAGATGATGGGAGATGTTATTCTGTATATATGTTTCTCATACTGGTTAATAAAGCTCTGTGGCCAATGAGATAGCAAGATAAGTGGGGCTAGGAGACAAGGAGGAAAGAGGATGCAGTGAGGAGGAGTCGAGATGTAGCCCGGGGGAAGAAGCAGGATGCCCGCCGCGGCTCCCCGATAAGACTACCACGCGGAAATACTTAGATAAGTAGAAATGGGTTAATAATTAAGGCAGAGCTAGCCCATAAACAGTAATGGTAACTTGCCAACAGGATTGTATCAAATACAGAGTCTCTGAGTGTTATTGGGGGCTGGTGCGGTTTGGGCCCAGACTGGCGGCAGGACCGGGAGGCCTGCGGGGAGGAACCTGCCGCAACAGCCACTGACATCAACACAGCCCCTAGCTGTTTCAGGACCACCAATCCACTCATACCCTTAGTGGCATAATGGAACATCAGTCTTAACATGGCCTCAGGTGGCTACATAGACTATTCACATCCACATGGTCCCTCACAAGGCAGCAAGGCCTCAGTCAGCTGCACTGACCAAGTGTGTCTGCGTGGATCTCAATCTTCATCACATCCTGGGGCAGCAGCATGAATCACAGATGCTAACATGGCCTCTAGAGGCATTGGGGTCCATAGTGGTCCTGAAAGGAGGTCCAATCAGAAAGGTTCCTCATTTCTGGCAATTGTAGTTGCCCAGAGCCAGGGTGATCCCATAGCTTAGGCTTGTTTTTAGCTAGCTCTCATAAGTTAACCCATTTCTATTCATTTGTGTTCTGGCACATGCTACCCATCTTGTTTCCTCCGGGTCTCCTCAAGTCTCTCTCACATGCCTAGATTCCTCCCCTCACTCTCTCTGCCTGGAAGTCCACCTAAACCTCCAGCCTACCTATGGGCTGTTTAGCATTTTATTACACCAGTCACAGCAATACACCTTCACACAGCAATATCCCAAAACATTTGGGTTTCAGGGATTTACAACAAAAGGAGACATTTCTTTCTTCCAGTATTCAGGAGACTCTATAGCAGTGGTTTCTGACACGTACTTCCAGGAGCCATTTCATTTTAGAAGATGTAAGCAAGTAGTTTGTTGGAGAACATTGATGTTTTTTTAAAGGAACTAAATCTGAACAGAGCACTCAATACTACATCTTGGAGATCTCACCAGATTAATACAGGGGCTACTTCTTATCTATGACTTCAAACTGTTTGAATCTTGTTCTCAAATCTAAGCAACCCTCCATTTTTGGAGAACTATTATAAAAATATTCTATGACTATATACACAAAATGAACATGACTATAAAGAAAAGCATATACCACCTGAGTATGAAACATCCCAACTTGAGTTATTAAGTACTCGAAACATCATGCCTGACCCTCATTTGATACTTTGTAATTGTAATAACTGAAGACTGTAGAAGTCTAGCAAAAATGTTTTCCATCACAAGAAGACAGGAATTTGAAAAAAAATATCTATTCGGCTTCCATATGCTTGAAAGTAGTTTCACAAAAGTTAATGTTATTTATTGGAGTGAAGAATGCAGAATTATCAAAACTATTCAGCGTCCAGTCTGGTAATGGAGTCCTTGCTCCATTTAAATAAACAAAGCATCTTATATTGGTTTTGTTGAATTAGAAGCAGAACTATCAATTCTGCTGTTTCCAGAGCTTATTAATAGTTGTGGACATAAAAATCTTGTTCCAAGTATCTGAACGATTGTGTCCCATCTGACCATGAAGCATTCAGCCTGGTAAAAAGACAAATGACTGTTATCTTACATTGTCAGCAAGCTAGTCATGCTCATATGTTAGGCTACAACAGTAAAAATAGGTTTTATGCTACAAATAGACTTTTATGTTATCTATAATATTAGTCACCATAAATAAGCATGTTTATCTAAAACAGTGGTAACTTTGAGATAAAAATATCACTCTTTTGTTCACACAATGATCTTTGCATTTAATTTAAGCATCATCAAGGTTGTTAGCATTTCACATAATCACTGTTGAGAGTTCATCTGTGTCTTTACTAGGTTTATAAAATGTCTGATTAATAAACATTTTGTGGTTCTTATAGACATCAACAATCTTTAAAAAAAAATGGCTGATGCCTTGACACATGCTGAAAAGATGGGAGATTAAGCTGTGGCAATGTATTATGATAAAAAATAAGCTCTCACATTTTAAGAGACCGGGACTTCTACAAAACTTCACAGCTGAGTTAATAATTCACTCTGAGGTCACTCAAGATTGCTGTCCTATAGTGTAATTATCATGCTTGTTTAACCTGCCTTTTGGAGAACAATGTAACAATCAATTTTACTTGCCTTGGATTTCCCCTGTGATCACATTTTACTACCTAAGTTAATGTGCAGTTGTAATCTTAAATTATATACTCAACCATGCCCCTGACCCAAGAGAATTGTCTGTGTGTCTGGTATGACAGTCATTTGCTGGAAACAGCAAATATAGGTTGAAAACAACCTTATGAATATTCACCAAAAATGTTCACCACAATCTACAGGTGTTGGTTGATACACAATGTTTGTTCTACTCTTTATTGTCTGGGTCAACTAGAGTCAGTAGGTTGATCCTTTATAAAATTGTTGAATATTTCTGTGATTCATGTGATTCTTGCCGTGCTGTTTGATTAAGGAAGAAGAAGAAGAAGAAGAAAGCAATACACATTGTTAGGGACAGACACAGAGACAGAATCACAGGACAGCCTTTGACAGGCGCGGATTCAGACTCATATAACAGACAAGACGAAAGACATGGAGAGAGTGAAGTAGAAAATTCCATCACGGATTGCTCTTGATTAAATGGAACTAAGGAGGAATGATTTGGTTTCTTAATGAGTTATCAATGCATTATTAGTGACTTAAGGTTTATTACTAATGTGTTAAGTCTATGTGTTAAGTTATTTTAAAGTAATAATGATAGAAATGTTTTTTTTACCCAGTTAATATAAATATGCATAAACACCTGAGAGCCTGGAGAAAGGTATGGACCTGGGAAGCGGTATCATGTGTCCTTGCTTGAAATTACATCTTAAATCTGCACATAGCCACCACCTAAGTTGAGATCTGTCTTTCCCCCAAAAGAACTCTCTTACATTCTGATCTGCTGCACAGATCATTATGGCTTTGGAATAGCTTTTTGTGTTGTCTTACCCCCATCTGGTCAAGCTTGAATGTATCATCACCTCAGTCTCTCATGAGTTTTCTTTCTTGATGAAAATGGTGGCCATGTTTGCTATGCCTGTGATGACGATGAGTTGCTTGATGTACTAAGGGAATAAGTATTACAGACTTGAGCAGAAATGAAGTCACTAACAAAACAAAGTCTTAGCTGTTTGTCAGACTTGGAAAGGTCTTTATTTAGAAGTATCTTATTTTGAGGGGATAAGAAGCACATCAAATCTTGTATATTTCTTTTCTTACACTGAGATTTAAGTCCTGTGTCATGTACAGTGAATCCCTATACCCTACAATATTAGAGACTTTGGGACTCTAGACATCCCTTATTTGCCTAGCATACAAATGAGGACCAGTAGAATGAATATGCAATCAATTCTTTTGTAGCACATGTGATCATTGACTTTTGGCATATAGAATGACCATTTGTGGTAAGTTAATTCTGTGCTCACCACCTGGTCCTAGTGGGCTTTCCTAGAGACCTGAGTAGTTGTAAAATGTTTCTTCCCACAGCCATCTTTTGAGGGTATTTACTTTTATTTCTTTATTTCTCTTTACTGAGGCTGCCTCCACAATTATATTGTTATTTCATTTGGATTACCTTCATGTGTATATATTTTAGGAAGCTCCTATTATATTACATTTCCAAAACATTCATTCCTCAAATGGCCCTAAATTTTAGCTGTCTCACCCCATATTCCTTCCATTGTCCCTCTCTTCCCACCCCCACATTGACCCTCCCATTCTAGCACCCCCACCCCCATCAATAATTATCCTATGTCCCTTTCCTAATGAGATCTATATGTCTCCCAGTCCCTTCCTCTATACTTAACCTCTGTGGCTCTATGGCTCTACACTGTAGCTTGGTTATCATTTCATTTATTTCAACGTCTAGAACTATAAAGGGAGAATTTTGTGTGCTTCATTTGACTCAACAATACAATATACAATTTGAAATATGGATGACTTATCTATGTTCTTCAGAAAATGTAAAACTTACCTAAAGCACATGATTTTCATTTTTACCCCAACAAGAGCAATCTTTATATGTACTGAGTAAACACCATCACAATATGGAACACCAGGTTTCAATCAGGAGTGAAATTATCCCTGCCCTCCAGGTGGTTTTAGTCCAGTGAGAGAAGACAGACAACAGAAAGGATACACTCTGAAACCTACTTGAATAAACTGGACGGACATTGAGAATCCTTCTGTAGGATACAGTGAATATGGCTCATGAAGATGCAAGTTCAGCTAGGTCTTTTTCTCTGCATACTCCTGCAGATGAGAAGAACAGATTGGTGATTGTTTTGGGTTGGGATTTTTTTTTCCTTAAGCAAAATGTTTTTGAAATGTTGCCTGAAATTCAAATGAAAATTTTCCATAAAATATCCGAGCTTCAGAGAGAAAAAAGCATAAATATTTGGCACCCTAAGTGCCTATTGTTGTGTGGTTAGGAATCTTTAATGTCTCCGTAGTCTACCCTTCAAGAGAAAGATTTCCATCTGCTATTCAAATGGAAAATTCTCATTGAACTCAACAGCTGTCTCTCCTGCTTTAAGCTCCCAGTTTATTTTTCCCTTGCTCTTTCAAAATGAATGTTGTATGCTCAAATTACTAGGTATGTGTGCTAAGATGTAGGCATAAGTGGTACAGTGTGGGATTGTTAAGATACATTTCACCTAAATAAATAGCATTCCATGGGAAAAAGTTAACCATGGTATTTTATTTACTAAACCAAGGAAAGTTGCTATGTTTATTTTAACTCAGTATCTTTTAAAGACTGTGTTCTTAATGTCTTGATAAGATTTTTGCACTAGAAATTGCAATTCCAAATACTGTTTTAAAAGCACAAGGTTTTTTTCTTCAATTTTTACTTGTGCTATGCTTCATCTTTCATTCAAACAGGCTAACAATTTCACTTTGTATAAGAAACAAAGTACATGCTCACATTTAAATCTATGGTAGTCTTTGCTTTCTGTAGCTTGGTAACTACTAAGTTTTGCATCCATATTCTATCTATATGATCTGGGGTATAATAAACTCATTGCTTTCTCACTACCCACCTTCTCCCAGCACTGCAAAAACAAATCTGTAGATAGTAATCATCTTTGTTCTCTGCGAGAACTCAAACCCAAGGCTAACAAGACCTACATTCTACCTAAAAATATGTAAACAAAGGAGTATCATGAAAGGCTAGCTACACATTTACCATATTTTTGCACATCTTTGTGGCTAAACAAACCACTAGAAGAATTAATTCTCTGCACAGATTTCTTTCAGCACTTTTAATTGGGTATCTAGATAAATGTAACAAGCTCAAGGCCCTCAACTCCACTCTGAGAATCTTTTCTAGTGTTGGCACCAAAAGAATTGGTTCCTTTTTTTATTTTTTAACCAATTTACCAAGTTTATTGCTATATTGTTCATATGAAGTTTGTTCCTGAGAGAGAATGTTTTCTGTATGAATACAGGATATGGAATGTAGATAATAATGAACCAATTGAATGTCAGTATCTGAACTCTGGTCAAACCAAAAAAGAATATGTGCTGAGTCCCCTGTCGAGATCTGCAACATGTTTTATCTGATCAGCCAAAACGCTTTCACAGGTTAACAAGACATAAATAAGTACTCCTTGGGTACACGATGCCCCAGAGATAAGATGTTGTATATGGTAATTTTTTTCTTATTTTCCCTCTCCCTCCATGGAGAATGTGCTCCCAAAGTCCTTTTGTCAGAGGTCCCTTAGCCTGCCCAGGCCTTCTAACTGAGATCCATGTTCAGAGGGTCTGAGTCAGTCCAATGCTGGTTTCCCAGCTATCAGTCTGGTGTCCATTAGCTCCCCCTTATTCAGGTCAGCTGTCTCTGTGGGTTTCTGTAGCCTGGTCTTGTACTCCCTCTTTGCATCTGGATTCCAGTTTGGCTTAGTGTTTAGCTGTGGGTGTTTGATTCTGTGATGATTATTCTTTGTGGATATAAATTTTCAAGTAAGTTAATGTTGCTTAAAATAAAAAAAAAATGTACTATTTCTCTAATAAAAAATTTTATTGCACTGTTTGCCTTCCTTATTCTGAAATCTTACCCCTTTGAAAAGATAGTAACATTGTTTTAGTGCCTACACTGGAAGATCTTAATTTATTTATCTTTACCTTTAAAGTAGCCTTGCTTCTCAAGATAAACTATAAATGTATTTCCTGTTCAAACAATGTAGTCCCTTGGTAGCTTTCATACGTGTTTTTGGGATTTTACTTTACATTCTCTCACTTATGTCTGGATAAGAGGGTAGGATTTGTAATAATATTAGTATGCAAACCTTTTCATCCATTCAGCATCAGACAAATGGAATCTCACAAACATTTACTCATTGTTTTCTCTTCCTTGGATCCTCACCTTTGCCACTGTGGCTTCAGGTTTTGGTAAAAATAAACAAATAAATAATTGTATGAGGTGTTTCCATGTGAGAACATGTATCCCTCTGCAATGGTTGGTTGGAAGTAACAGGCCAATAAGAACTTGTTTACAAAAAGAATTGGCTCAACAGAGTTCAATAGGAACTGGAGATTCCCTGACAATCCAGTTGTCAGTCTGGCCAGGTAAGCAGATCTCCACCTCTCCCTCTTCTCCAGTAGATCCCATTCTGCAGTCCCATTCCCAGGTCTTCAACAGAAAAGCTGCTGCAGCCCTCCTTCTTCCCTCTCCTGTTCCATCTCCGACAGATACCATAGACCTTCCCCTCCTCACCTCTTTCCTTCAACAGGCAGTAGCTGGGAACACACAGGCCAGGGATGCAGGTGAGCTAGCTGCAGACCTTCACCTCTATGTCTGTTCCTCCAAATTCAAACCCCCAGTGTTATCCCCAGCTGTGTCACTGTGTCTGCTATGGCCTCTCCTCACTCTTTGCCCTCATTCACAGCTAACTAAGCAGATCCCCATGGAACAACCTGCTTTCCTCCCTCCTGTGAACCCTACCAACACCATCTAGTCCAACACCATTCCTATGTGTCAGCCCCTAATACCATTTTTCAGGCAACACCCAGTAGCCACATCTATCAGGATCCAAGATGAATTCCCTACCAGATAAAACACAGCCATCACACACTCCTAAAAAGCATAGATGAAACAAAAAACAAGGAATAAAACATCCACCCAACAAAGACAAGACCAGAAACCTAGAATTACAATCGTCCTATTCCCAGATAACTAGACACTAGCAGAAAATTCAATAATAAGAAAATATGCCCAGCAATAATGTCAAAGCAAGCCTTGAATATTCCAACACAGCTGAATCACAAGAAAAAGACCTTAAAACAGCCTTTATGAATATGATAAAGGTACCAAAAAAGGAAATGAATCCTTTAAAGGAATATATTAAAACACAGTGGAAGGAAATGAATAAAACTATTCAAGACATAAAAGTTGAAATGAAATCAAAACAGAACATCGAAACTGAGGGAAATTAGGAAAAGAAAATTTTAGAAACTATAACAAGAACCACAGAGGGAAGTTTTACAAACAGAATACACAAGATTCATGTATTGAAGACAAAATGGAAGAAGAGGCTATACATCAGTCAAAGAAAATGTCAAATCTAAAAGACTTTGGGCACAAAACAGCCAAGAAATCTTGAATACTATAAAAAGACCAAACTTGAGAGTAATAAGAATAAAGAGAATAAATGCAGGTCAAAGGCACAGAAAATATTTTCACCAAAATCATAGAACAAAATTTGCATAATGTAAAGGTGATGCCTATCAAGCTAAAAGAAGCAGACAGAACACAAAATTAATTGGGCTAGAAAAGAAATTCATCTCAGCACATTATAATAAAAACAGGAAATGATTAGGAAAAAGAGAAAGCATGTTAAAAGCTGCAAGGGAAAAGAACTGTACAAGTAAAGGGAGACCTATTACAATTACACCCAACTTCTCAATGGAGGCTCTAAAACCCAGAGTGGTCTAGACAGTTGTTCTACAAACTCAAAGAGATCACTAATGCTCAGCAAAACTTTCAGTCACCAAAGATGAAGAAATTAAAGCATTTCATGTAAAGACAAAATTTAATCAATATCTATCTATTAATATAGCTCTATATAAGGTACTAGAAGGAAACCCCCAACCAAAAAAGATTAACTACATCCAAGAAAACACAGGAAATAAATAATCCCAGACCAGTTAGGTCAAAAGAAGGGGATCACATGCACATGCTTGTGGGCACACACACACACACACAGAAAAGGAAAACCAAGCAAACAAAAGAATAAAAAGAACCAACAAAATAGAAGGAATCAATGATCATTGGTCACTGATATTTACCAACATCAGTGGTCTCAATCCCCAATTAAAAGACAAAGACCAATAGAATGAACGTGAAACCAGAATCCATTTTTCTGCTGTATCCAAAATCACACCTTGACATCAAGGATAGACATCACCTCAGGATAAACGATACAAAAGGATCTTTCAAGCAAATAGATCTTTTAAGGTTTTGTTTGTTTGTTTGTTGTTTACTCTTTGGGAGGCCCTGCCACCCAGCTCCCAAATAAATAAAAGCCTTGTTCTTACTACTTATGAATGTCAGACATTAGCTTAGCTTGTTTTTAGCCAGGTTTTCTAACTTAAATTATCCTTTTACTCTTTAGCTACATTTTGCCTCTGATTGTTTTACCTTTTTTTAGGCTATGTATCTTTCTTTCTTTCTTCCTCTGTGGCTTGCTGTTTGGCTGGGTGGCTGGTCCCTAGCATCCTCCTCTCCTTCTCCTTTTCTTGCTCCTCACCCTCTTCCTTAGGTTTCTCCTCCTACTTATTCTCTGCCCAACAGCCCTACCTATTTCTCACTCCTGCCCAGCTATTGGCTGTTCAGCCCTTTCTTAGACCAGTCAGGTGTTTTACGCACACAAAGTAACACAATTTCACAGAGTTAAACCAATGCAACATAAAAGAATGCAATACATCTTTGCATCATTAAACAGATATTCCACAGCATAAACACATGTAACACATCCCTAAGCAAACTGGTGTAAATATTTTAATTTCTAAGAAAATAGTCTTTAAAGCAAAACTAATCTGAGGAAATAAGGAAGGACACTACATGCTCTTCAAAGAAAATCTCCACTAAGAGATATTGCCCCAAATACAAGGACAGCCAAGTCTGTAGAAAACATATTACAGCAAAAGCACATATTGATCCTCACACAGAGAGTGGAAGACTTCAATACTCCACTCTCACAAGTAGACATGTAATTGTGACAAAATCTAAATAGGAACATTCTGGAGTTAACTGATGTTTTAAACCAGAGTTCTAACAGATATTTACAGAACATTTCCCCAAAATGCACAAGAATATACCTTTTATCATGGAACTTTTATCAAAACTGACCACACACTCAGAAACAAAGTAAGTCTCAACAGATACAAGAAAACTGAAATAACACCCTCCATCCTATCTTACCACCAAAGATTAAACAGCCCTTTGTGTTAAAAGACCTGGAGAGACTGAGGATATAGGGACATACCTCATCATAACAAAAGTAGTTTACAACAAACCCATTGCCATAATCAAGTTAAAACTGAAATTCAAAGCAACAACACAAAAATCTGGAACAAGACAAGATTGTCTACTCTCTCCTTACCTTTTCAATGTAGTATTTGGTATCTGAGCTAGAGCAATAACATAACTGAAGGAGATCAAGGGAATGCAAATTGGAAAGTGTGAAGTCAAAGTATCTTATTTGCAGATAACATAATAATACACTTAATTGTCATTAAAAATTCCACTGGGGTACTCCAACAGATGTATCCAGCAAAGAAGCTGAACACAGTAATAGAACACAGCTAATAGAAATCAGTAACTTTTCTACACACAAATGAAAAATGATCTGAGGAAGAAATCAGGGAAACAACACTCTTTGTAATAGTCTCAAATAATATAAAATGTCTCAGGGTGACTCTAATCAAGAAATCCCCATAAAATTTCCAGTAAAATTCTTTGCTGATCCTGAAAGGACAATTTTCAGCTTCATATGGAAACACAAAACGTCCAAGATACGCAAAACAATCTTGAATAAAGAACTGCTAATGTATCACCGTTCTTTTTTTCAAATTCTACTACAAAGCTACAGTAATAAAAACAACATTGTATTGGCAATATGTTGATCAATACAATCAAATTGAAGATCCATACATAAGCCACACATCCATGAACACCTTGTTTTTGATAATCTAGAAACACACACTGGAAAAAAGCATCTTCAACAAAAGGTCATGGCCAAACTGAATAGCTGCATGTAAAAGAATTCAAATAGATCTATACTCATCACCTTTCACAAAACTCAACCCCAAGTGCATAAAATAACTCATCATAAAACCAGGTACATTAGCCAAGAGTTGATGACACATGTCTTAAATCCCTCAGGAGGCAGAGGCAGAGAGATATCTGTGAGTTCGAGGCCAGCCTGGTCTACAGGACAGAATCCAAAACACAATACAGAGAAACCCTGTCTTGAAAAAAAAAAAAAACATTGAACCTGATAGAATAGAAAGTAGGGAATGCTCAGCCTTAAATGAGATGTTGTTAACAAATCCCTCCCCTCAGAGCTCAAGGAACCCTGTGGAAGAAGGAAAGAACATAAGATACAAGAACCAGACATAACAGAGTATGCCAAGAAGACAAGGCACACTAAATCAACATGAGTAAAGCTCATATACACTTAGAGAGACAGACGCAGCATGCAAAGGACCTGCATGAGTCTACAATAGGTCTTCTACATTGATATTATGGCTTCCGGTTCAGTGTTGAACAAGTTGATCTTTAATTCTTGCGACTTACATTGTGCACTTTTTCTTTTGTTGGTTTGTCTTGTCCAACTTTGGTGTGATAGTTTCTTTTTTATATTACATGTTATTTGCTATCGCTTGAAAGTTTGTTCTTTTCTAATGAGAGATACTAAGGAAGTAGATCCTGATGGGAAGGGAGGAGAAACTGTAATCAGGATATAATGTATGAGAAAATATTTTTTAAAAGGGGGGGAGGAAAGAGTTTAAAGAACTGGTACTGGAAACTGAGGCAACCTCAGGTTCCAGTTATTCATCATATCAGGGACAGAGGAGATATATTTCTTTACATATCTGGAATATGCATATATATATATATATATATATATATATATATACATATACATATATATATGCCCGTGGAAAAATACAGATCTAAAGTCAAGGGAGATAGCTCAATCGGTGAAGTACTTGTATAAGCATGAGGACTTAAGCAACTTTTTGTTTTTGTTTTTTAACTTTTCTTAAAAACATTTTTTTCATTTAATTACCTTAGGTAAAGAGTGTGAAGACAATTATAACATATACAGCAGTCAAATAACTGACTTAATAACTGTTTACAGGATTCTTATAAATGCTACTCTTATTTCCATATACGTCTACAAAACATCAACTTATTAGCTTTAACTTAAAATTCACTGAAAGAGATGAAAAGCATACTTTTATAATTTTTTAAATGTATTCTTCTCCCCTATAGTGAATCCCAACCACAGCTTCCTTCTCTCTGCTTCTTCCAGCACCCCCCACCTATTTCCCCTGTCCCCCAGATCCAATCCTCTATTTCCCTTCAGAAAAGAGCAGGCCTCCCAAGAATATCGAGTGAACACACCTTAACAAGCTACAATAAAACTAGGTGAATACCCTCATATCAAAGCTAGATGAGGCAACCCAGTAGGAAGAAATGAATTTCAAGAAAAGGCAAGAGTCAGAAATAACCCTCACTCCTACTGTTAGGAGTCCACAAGAATGCCAAGCTACACAACCATAACAGTATGCAGAGGAATTAGGTTAGACCTATACAGGCTTTTTTTTTCTAATTGTTGCTTCAGTCTCTGCAATCCCCTGTGAGCACTAGTTAGTTGGTTCTTTGGGCTATGTTCTTATGGTATCTCATTTGGCTGTGGGTCTCTGCATCTGCTCCCATCAGTTGCTGGATTGAGCTTTTCTGGTAATGATTGGGCTACACTACAGTATAAGTATAGCAGAATATCATTAGTAATAATTTCATTAACTTTTTTGGCCAGTCATGTTTTATTCTAACCTAAACCTGCAAGCTGTGCAGCCTCTGGTTTTTGGCCATTCAGGCATTGTCAGGCATGGCCTCCCTCTTGTTGCATGGTCTTAAGCTGTACCAAGTGTGCTTGGCCACTTCCACAATTCTCTGACACCATTATCCCAGCCCATCTTGGAGGCAGGACAGATTATAGATCAAAGGTTTTGTGGCTGCATTGATGTCCCAGTCTCACCACTTGGAAGCCTTGCCTGGTTACAGCAGATAGCCAATTCAGGCTCCATATCACATATTACTAGGAGTCTGTGACGGGTCACCCTCATAGATTCCAGGGAGTTTCCATTGTATTAGATTTCCACATCACCCCTGAAATGTCCCCAATTCCAGTCATCTCTCCCAGTACACACTCTCTCTCTCTCTCTCTCTCTCTCTCTCTCTCTCTCTCTCTCTCTCTCTCTCTCTCTCTGTCCTCCCCCCCATCCTACACACACACACACACACACACACACACACACACACACACACACACACCTGATCCCTCCTGTTCCACAGAACTTGAGTTTTTATCTCCAAACCCCATGTGAATGTCATGGCATAGTTGTATGTGGCTGAGATGCCAGTGTTGGATAGGCAGACACAGGAGTAGAGGAAGTAGATATTCATGTGAAGGAAATCCTGAGTAAATGTGTGCTGTTGACAACAACATGGCAATGTCAAGAACCCCAAAATTTCAGATCCATGAGAATTTCAAGACTTGTGCCATGGTTGCGGGGGGGAGCTCGAAGACAAAAACGGCAAAACCTTACTCAGGGTTCCAAACATGGATGTTGATATATGTGTATAAAATGTTCACCACAGCTTCTTCCCCAAGATGGTAAAGGGCTGGGGCTGCTGCTTCTAAGGATGCTTCTGCTGATATTAGCTGAACATGTCTCTTCGATTCAGTCACATATCATATCACATATCACAAGCTTGCCTCCTTGGTAAGCTGTGCACAACTCTGCCTCTCTGTCAAGTGTATATAATAAACACATTGAGCTAGCTTCCAGGGCATTCAAGGCTCTACATCAGAGGCCTAGTCCACTCAATCATAGCTTTCTGTCCATGTGTCTGTCTTTTCTTCATTTCCTTGATACCCCAGTTAAGTCTAAGTCTCTGGAGCCATGCTGGATGTGGCTTGCCCACAAGCTTTTCTAGACAAATCAGTGAGCTTTGGATTCAGAGACCCTGCTTTAAAAAAAAAAAAGAAGATCAAATGATGAAGATACTCAGTGACTCAGTGTAAATCAAAATTTATCCTCATTGTAAATGAAATTGTATATGATGGTGTATTCTATTCCCAAATATTAGTGACTATGGCCCAAGAATATAGATTCTGGTTACCCCAAAACATCCTGTTCTAATGTGGCAATGATGCTGTGATATTTGTACACATAAAGAATAAAATAAAAATGCATGTAAAAGAGAGCTAAGCAGGTTAACATTCTTTCCATACATGTCTATGGACATGAGTTCAATCCCAGGATCCTATAGCAGGAGAGAATCTATTCCTCTGACTTCCACATGACTGCTATGGCACACATGAGAGAGACAGGGGGCAGAGTAAGGAGAAAGACAGACAGAGACTGAGAGAGAATAGATATTTATTGATTAGAACATCAGATGAGTTACAGAAAGGTAGGAAAATATCTTGTATAGTCTCCATGTTATCTGATGGTATCTTAGTTTTTCTGTTGATGAAAGGCAATGGTTTATTGGCACATTCTAAAATGCTTTGTCTGGTAGTCATAAGGATGATAGACAAGACACAGAGGTGCATGGAAGTGGGGGTGGGTGAATGGTTATCAAGGAGCTAGTTAAAAGAGAAAAGAGGATGGAAGGAAGGAGGGAAGGAAGGAAAGAAGATTGATTCCAGTTCTGCAACATTTCTACTCACAACAATCACAGTGGTTCTAGGCTATTTCTTTTCTGGAAACTTCCATTCACACACACAATGGCAGGTTTGGTAATGATGTGATTTTAACAAGTTAAATGCAATGTTAAAAAAAAAAAAAAAAACAACTTAGTAGCCAATTAAAAGAGCATAACCCAGCACAAAAAAAGGACTTGTTACAGCTGTTTTTAAATAACAATCAACCTGAAAGCAACTTAGATGTCCCTCAATTAAAGATTAAATGGAGAAAATGTGGTACATTTACACAATGGAGTGCTACTCAGAGGGAAAAAAATCATTGGAATCCTGAAATTCCCAGGCAAATGGATGGAACTAGAAGAAACCATCCTGAGTGAAGTAACCCAGTCACAAAAAAGACAAATACTGTATATACTCACTCATATATGGATTTTAGAGATAGAGCAAAGGATTACCAGCCTACAATTCACAATGCCAGAAAAGCTAGGAAACAAGGAGAACCCTAAGAGAGACATATAGTCCCCTGGAAAAGGGGAAACAGACAAGATCTCCAGAACAAATTGGTAGCATGGGGGGAGGGAAGAGGAAGTTAGGAGAAAGAGAAGGGGAGAGGAGGGGAGCGGTGGGCATGGAGGAACAGGAAGTTTGAGACAGGGGAAGAATAGAGTAGAACAAGAAAAGAGATACCACAATAGAGGAAGCCATTATAGATTAAAGGAGAAATCTGGCACTAGGAAAATGCCCAGAGATCTACAAGGATGAACCCAACTAACAATCTAAGCAATAGATGAGAGGCTACCTTAAATGCCCTTCCACGATAATAAGATTGACCACTACCTTAAATGCCATTCTAGAGCCTTCATCCGGAAGGTGATGGAAGCTGAAGCAGGCACACACACAGCTAAACACTAGCCAAACTCTTGGAATCCAGTTACAGAGAGGTAGGAGTGATGTGCAGAGGGGTCAAGACCAGGCTGGAAAAACCCACAGAATCAGTTGACCTGAACAAGGGGGAGCTCATGCACCCCAGTCTGTTAGCTGGGAAACCAGCATAGAACTGACCCAAACCACCTGAATATGGGTGTTAGTTAGAAGGACTAGAAAGTCCATGGGGCCTCTAGTAATAGATCCGTATTTATCTCTAGTATATGAATGGACTTTGGCAGCCCACCACACATGGAGGGATGCTTTCTCGGCCTGGACATATGGGGTCAGGCTTAGGCCCTGCCCCCAAATGATATGACAGACTATGAGGACTCCCCATGGAGGTCCTCAGCCTCACTAGGGAGCAGAAAGGATGGGAGGATGAGGGAACTGGGATTAACATGTAAAACAACCTTGTTTCAAATTTAAATAAATTTAAAAAAGTAATCTACCTGTATGTAAGTTACAAAAACAATTATGTGCTTTAACCCAGTATTATTTACTTTAGAATACCTCAATCACAACATGTATTTCATGTATTTTTTTAACTTTACATTTTAACTGTTTTTAATTTTCACTTGTGATTTTTCTTGCGGAATTTAAAATATAATGTATATTTCAAAGTATGTATTTATTTTTTTTTTACTATAGAACTATGGGAGTTACTAAATTTCTGAGTTCAAGTTAGAGTAATTTCTCCTCAGGTGCACCATTCCTTAAGATGGGCAGAGTGTAGATGCTGACTTAAGCAAAGGTCTTGGTTCACTGATAGCAGAACGAATCTACCCTCCATCCAAGACTCACAAGCCTCATAAGCCTACCTTAGAGTGCTTTCCACATGGAATTTACAAAAGGCTTAGCACCAAGTTTCATGT
The DNA here is from genome assembly GCA_030556225.1 of Cricetiscus sungorus. Lineage (NCBI taxonomy): Eukaryota > Metazoa > Chordata > Mammalia > Rodentia > Cricetidae > Cricetiscus > Cricetiscus sungorus. The sequence goes on from JANBXA010000253.1 coordinate 14,601,613, forward strand.
AGTGAGGGGCCAGTTCTTTAATGGAATATTTCTAATTAAATGATAATGGCTTTGTGCTGTATAAAAAGAAAGTAAGCACGTTCCAGCCTGGGAGATGGAACAGTTATTCTAAAGGGAGAGGGCAGACAATGAAAACAGACAGAAAGTTCTCATTAATTGTTTTCACGAACAAAAATGTGAAAAATTAAATAAGAATACTCAAGATACGTTGATATTAGAATTTGAGATAAGCTGTGTACTCATAATTAAAACCCTTTTTCACTACTCATTATTAAAAAAAAAAACAATTTTCCAAGATGGATGTACTATAATTATAAGTCAAAACTCTTTTTCCTTTGAGCCAAGCCATTTGTGACTCAAAACTGAAAAAAAAAAAAAAAATGATTCTCTGTATAACAGGCAGTGGATGCCCATTATTGTGTTTACAGATCACGGCATTAATTTAAATGCTAAGAATCACAGCATCTTTGTGAGGAATTCACAAAAGCTAAATTCAAGACTAAGGCATTAGCAAGTAAAATGTACATATAAACAGAACCGCTCATTATGGTTTACATTTGGGTGAGCACTTACTGGCTGCTTCTGCCTTTGCCACATTTGTATACCAACTGCCTCTACTGTCTTTCCCATTTCCATCTATAAGTATATTTTACATTTGCCTTTTAGCCAAACCATTTTGTTGAAACTATCCTGAGATGTGAAATTATATTCTAACTTCCAATGCCAATATTTTTAAATATAATTTGAACAGAATCTTATTCCGTACGTAGAAAAAAAACATAAATCATAACTAATTAGCTCAATAGATGCTTTCTTCTAAATATAGCAACCATCCTGACCTTTGTAGTTTCATTTTGCCTGGTGTGTGTGTGTGTGTGTGTGTGTGTGCTGTGCGTGTGCGTGTGCGTGTGTGTGTTTGATGAGTTCATGTTTGCACGTGGATATGAAGGCCATAGATCAATCTTAGATGTGTTGCTCAGTCTCTCTCCTTTTCCTTTAAAAATGGGATGCTCATTAAGCCTGGAGCTTACTGACTCACCTAGGTAGGCTGGCCAGCAAGCACGGGAGAGCCTTTTATCATTACCTTCCTAGTGTGAGATTTATAGGCACATTACTGCACACAGCTAGTTTATGTGTGTCTTGAAGGTGTGGACTCAGGTCCACATGCTCGAGCAGGAAGTCCTTTATTTACTGAGTATTTTCACGATGCCCTCTGTACTTTCTTAACTGCAATGCAATCAATTCTTTTCTTTCTTAGAACTAGCCTAGTGAATAAATCAGTTATCTTGAAGGTATGATAGACATATCTTCATTTTTGTTCTCTGTAGGTTACTATATTGGTTTGTTTTTTTTAAATCACATGTGCAAATCATGGGTGTTACATATTAACCTGTACTAGAATGCTTGTCAGAGCATTAATTAGTGAAGCAGAAAGAGCTTTAAGTTCCTTATAAAATTTTCTAAGACCCAAACTTTCTAACACATCCTCTGAGCCCCAGAGACACATACAAATAGTATATTTAAAACAGAGCTCAGTGTTCAGCCTGGCATCTCTGAAGTATGTCTCTCTTCTCAGTTGTATTACTATTTTCCTGATTGGGGAGGAAGAAATGCAAAGCCAGACTTATGAACAGGTACCTCTGGGAAACAGTATCCCTTACACAGGGGAAATTCTTGTAACTCCCTTTGGGAATGGACATGTCTCTGCTGAGAAATTTATTCTTGTTTTGTCTCATTCATTTGGATTTTTATTTTATTTTATTTTATTTTTGGTCTAAACAGAAAATCAAAGAGAAACCATTCATCTAAAAGACAAATATATCAATGAATCTGTGTTCTAATTAAACTATTCTTTCATAACTTAATTCTTTAAAACATACAAACACATACCCTTTACACTTGTCAGTGAACAATATTTCCATGAACCACTGCATAAATACAAGAGACACAAGATATGTATCCTTATTCCACTTGCTTGACTAATCAGTTTCCAGACAAACTCCTCTGGTCATCCTAAAGGAAACAATGATTAAAACAGTCATGTTTTCTAAACTGAGCCTTGGAGAATTGATTTTTTTTTTTAGTCATTTGAAATCACAGAAGTGTGATGACTTGGGTTGAATTAGTAGGCTCCTCTGCCTTAGAATATAGTGGAAACAGCTTCAGATTTGACAGAGGAAAGTTAAACCATGGGAAGTGTGGGAAATATGAAAAGTGTTGACAAGTAAGGTTTAAGAAGGCTTCCTGTATAGTACTGAGAACTGAAATGGCAAGGTTTGGTGAGGGGCTAGACACAGACCACTGAGATGCTGTCGGTAGAATTCAGATGGACTTCTGGGTCAAAGAAGATGGATAGGGGTATATCTGCAATCTAGTCACACCTTGACTTTTTGTTCCTGGACAAATCAGAAACCTTCCTGGCAAGCAAGTGAATTTTCAACTCAATTCAGGATTTTTTTTAAAAAAAAAATCAATTTCTAGGAATAATTTATTGGATTAGCTCATGATTGAAGGAAACTGCCCTTGGGAAAACAAGAACCCAGTCAGCTGGGGAATTCATATGTATTTGTTCTCTGAGGAGGAAGGTGTTGGGATGAGAAAGGTAGCAACTTAAAGGGACACCAAGATAAATCATAGAAACTTATTAAAAGGGTTATTAAGTCTGTGGATAGACAGACAACAGCATGGGAGGGACTTTAAGGAGAGTGTAGACCTAAGCATTACAAATAAACAGCATGGCAGGGCTCTGAAGAGAGGAATTGGGCACATGGTAGAAGTGTAGGTCTTTCTGTGGCTCTCAGAGCATGACATGGTTTCATGGCAAGAGTCTGCATCCAGACTGTCTGGTTCCTGAACAAGAAGACAGGGAAGGTTGAAGAGAAGGATGCTTAGCCACCAATACCACTTTGGGACTGAACGATCCTTTCACAGGGGTCTCCAAATACCATTCAAAAACAGGTATACATTATGATTCATAACAGCAGCAAAACTAGAGATATGAAGTAGCAGCAAAATTAATTTTATAGCTGGGGTTCACCACAGCTGTGGTAAAAAGGTCTCAGCATTAAGAAGTTGTGAATCACTGACCTAGACCCTTCTCAGCCTCAGAAATGAAAAACAGACTGGATTCAAAGATATTCCACAGCTTTCAAGGCCTTAGCTGTGATGTTAGAAAATATTTATTTTTATTCTTAATGCTTTGAAATGTGTGGAGTAGAATAAACAAAAACAGACCTTGTGTATTTGTGATGTGCTCAAAATGAACAAGAAAAGCTGAAATCCTAGGCTACCTTCCATCGTGACATTTCTTCTAAAAAGAATGTATTGCAAGGAGTTTTATAAGGATTTGATTGACGTCCATTATCCCTCACAGAAAAAAAAAGTAGGGAAGGATCAAGAGAATTGAAGTTTTTATTTGTCTGACAAGAGCACAGAAGACCAAAGGGTATTCAAGAAAAGAGGATGGAGAAAACAAAATAAAGAATCTGGAGAGGATTTTGAGCACAAGAGGCTGTGAGCTGTCTATTTTAGGATGATATCCTTTAATGCGTAAGAAAGTGAGAGAGGAGCTGTTTCATAAAGGTTTATCTGACCTCATAGGGAAAGTTTATGACAATCTATGGCCAGCTTTATCTCACATGCAACATCCTCAGCTCATTTAAAGTTGCATTATGTCTCTACAGTCATAGTCTCTGAAACTGACATTTGTATAAGCACTCACCTGTGCCTATTTGCATGAACATGCCATTATGCTCACACGCTTCTTGGAAGTGTTCATATGATGCTTGTGCCTCATTCTTACGTATCAGTTTCATGCTAATTTTAATATTAATGCTTCCATTAACTTAAGGTTTCCAGTTTTGTCAGTTAGCTAATTGTATTAATCAAATGAATTAATGATCATCGGTCACTATCTTATTAATTAATGATAGATGCTGCAGCAGCAATTTCTACTACTCCAGTACTTTACAATTTATAGTGTTCTCACACATTGATGTCTGTTGATTAATTAGCATGCTCACAACCAGCCCATTGGCAAACAAAATACTGTTATCTATGTGAGGAGCTGTGTATCTTTCTCATTCCATAGAAACTGACATCTGTTTCATGGCTTATCTCAATTTTTAAAAAGTTCACAAACAAGAGATACAGCATGAGTGACAGGCTTAATCAGCATGAGAGTCACAGAGAGAGTATTCTAACATCCAAAGACTCAGAGTTCTGTCTTATAAGAATGGACTGTGCTAGGGAAAAGTAAATGGTGTGGAAAAGTAAATGCAGCTCCATTGCTGAGCAAGGTTTGTTTGAGAGAGTCATAGAAACACACACACACACACACACACACACACACACACACACGTCTTGATTTTGCTTTGAAAATACTAAATATATTTGACATACTGATTTCTTTTCTGTATGAATATGACACTCATTTTTTAAAACTATACTTAAAATATTGTTGAGGGTGAATTGAGACATAGCAAACAGAGCATCTACATTATAGAGAAAAGAAAATCCTCCCTAATGCAGACCTATGTATCCTAAGGTCTCTCAATGGTCCCCTGTGAATCACTTCCCAATCCCACTCCAGGATGGCAGCTATCCTTCTAATTTATATAAACTACTTTCATTTTCTAATTTTATAGAACTAGAATAATATAGTGAGTACATATTCTTTCTCTGGATTTTTTCAAGACAGATATTTCGAGATTCATTCATATTGATGTGTGTAAGCTGTTCTTTCGGTTTTACTATTGTACAGTGTTCTGTTGTATGGATGGATGCTCTGTAGTTTGTTTACCCAAGTTGATGCAAATTGCTTTTTCTTTCATCTGGAATTTATCATAAATAAAGCCTCTATGAGCATTTTTGTGCAAGTCCTTGTGCAGAATATTCTTTCCATTGTGTGTTTTTCCTCACATCACAGAATAATTCATACATTGGGAGAAAATGGCTAGATCCCATGTTAAGTGTGTTCAATTTTTTAAAAGTCTGTCAGTTTTCCAAACTAGAAATCAAGTAAGTTGATTACAAAAACAAAAAATGAACATCCCTTCAAAATAAAGTTAACTTTCTGGTTTTGAGACACTTGATGGGACAATATAAGGGAGGGCAAGGGACAACAGTCATACTAATTGATAAAAGTTAGTCTTGATTGAGTTAATACATAGTTTGGAATGTTAGTTTTATCTGCTAATGTTTGCCTCAATAGAATTTTTTCTTTTTCAACTTTCAGCCAATCTGAGATATCACTTTTATTGCATGAGTATAACACAAATATAACACTCACATGCCTGTTCTTATACTGAAGTCAATAGAAAGAACTATACTCAAACACAAACTAAAATGGTCATGATACAGAGACTTTAGTTAAATAAACAGATTATTTATTTGTAATAACAGATTGAAATCTGAAATCTAAGGAAAAGGTTTCACTGGAGAAGTACAGTGACATGCCAACCACTAAAAACTCATTATTTCTAAGAGTAATTCCACAGGGCAAGATTTTATGAAAGCAAAGTTTCTTAGATAGACTAGCACATTTTCTAAGGATGAGACAGGGGAAGATTTCCCGAATTAGAATCTTACCTGTGTGGAGTTTCTTCAAGATCCAGACAGCCAGAGAAGCAGGGCATCATGGCCTTCAAAGTCAACTGCAGGATATATGGTGTAGGGAATGAAATGGAAAGCTTTAGGCCTGGGAATTGCACAGTGTTTGTTGATCCCTGGGGCAGGGCCAATTGCTAAAATCATCCTTCACCTACACCTTCATCTCCTCTTCTGTAATTGGAGTTGAGAACTCCTTAATACAATGGGTTGGTGAGACTTTTAAAGGACTTCATGTTAATGAGGTGTTTAGTGATAAATATGCATGATCATTTTTCTTTATAATATATTCAAAGAGTTGGGCAGGAATGTCCATGAACCAGGGTATAAGAAGAACTATAGAGTATATCAGTAGAAAGGAATTGGAAAAGAAAGAACATCTGAAATATATCCTTAGTGATAGTACAATTATAATTATTAAAACCAGGGAATAGTCATATAAAAATCAATAAAAACATGAATCTAAGCAGAGTTGTCACACTACTTGATCCCTGTCAAGCTCATTTCCCCCTACAAAAGCCTTCAGAGAATTATGACTTAACAAAGACACCCTCATATTTCCATGCATGATCATTGGTGAAGTGCGTTTATAAATATCACTTTCTACATTGTTAAGGAATTCCTTCTGGGACCATATCTGTTGTATTTCCCAGAATGATAAATATAACTATGATTTATTCCTGTAGTCACTGACAGGTAGGTGATGGTCTCTAGAGGAAGAGGTGTGGACAGTTGCAGCTGTGAATCTATCTATCTGTCATGTCTCCAAGGAGCTTCTGAGATAAATTTAATACCCAGAGGATTACATCACCTTCAGTTCCCTCCTCCACTGACCTCACTTCACTTCATTACCCTGCATAGCTGAGTATGTGGTTTTTCTAAGAGATTAAATTACTTCATAAACACAGGAAAGGTACAAATAATGCATTTGTTTTTCAAAATAGTAATATATCTGATAGTGTTCCTGTCATTTTTCATGGCACTCATGCTCACACTTTATACTCCCCCCCCTTTATACAGCATTTTACTCTGAAAGCTATGCTGTATCATTTCCCCCTCACCTCTAGATGTTGTATAGTTATCCTTGCTCTGTCCTCATTGCTTTCACTACAGCCCCAGCTTCTGCCACAATTTTCCCATTTCCTGATGGCATTCTCCTATCTGACTATAAGCCTCAAATGTGTTCCTTTAAATACAACCTCAGAATCGACATTCAGTAGGTACCACTTTCCTTGTGCCATCCACATGAGAGTGCAAAATGCTTATAATGGGAGCCTGGGGAAATGGTTTAGTCAGGAAAGTGCTACTTTGCAAGCATAAAGACCTGGAGTGAATCACCAGACAGAACCCATATTTTAAAAGCCAGGTAGTGTCACATATACTTATAATACCAGCACTGGGGAGGTGTAAATATGTGAATAACTATGGTTCACCAGCCAGCAAAATGTTCCACCTTGTGAGCTACAGGACACAATATGAAATGATGGGGGCAATGTGGGCAACTCCTGAGGTTGACCCCCTCTAGCCTCAATTTACACATACATGTGCATGTACAGCCATATATACACATGTATACAAAATATGGCATGTGCACATACACCAAAAAAGAATCCTTTTTAAAAAATATATTTTTAATTAAAATAGAATATGTTTCCCCCTTCTCTTTTCTCTCTCTAGCTCTTTTCAGGTACCCTTTCTCCCAATCTGTAGGCTCTTTTTAATACATATATATGCATATCTATGAACTAATGTATAAATAAAACTAGGTCCATCCTTCTTGTTTGTGTTATATGAACTCAAGGCTGACAACTTTGTATTGGATAACCAAGAAGGGGGTTTATTCTTGGAAGAAGCTAATTATCCTTCTCCAGGAAGTTACTAACTGGCTACAGTTCTTTGGTTAGAGGTAGAACGCCTTAAAAATTTCCCCATTTTTTCTGATAATACCCTGTTACAGCAGGTCTCCCCGCTGGCCTCCCGGTCCCGCCGCCACGTGGGCCCACAGCCGCGCCAGCCCCAAATAACACTCAGAGACTCTGTATTTGATACAATCCTGTCGGCCAATTACCATTACTGTTTATAGGCTAGCTCTGTCTTAATTATTAACCCATTTCTACTTATCTAAGTATTTCCACGTGGTCGTCTTATCGGGGAGCTGCGCGGCAGGCTTCCTGCTCCTTCCCGGGCTACATCTCGACTCCCACTACTTCCTCTCTCCTCCTCCTGGTCTCCTAGCCCCACCTATCTTGTTATCTATTGGCCACAGTGCTTTATTAACCAGTATGAGAAACATATATACAGAATAACATCTCCCATCATCTCCTCTTTTCTGTCTAAAGTAAAAGAAGGGGTTTAACCTTAACATAGCAAAATATACCATTCAACAGTTATCAAATAAGAATCACAGTTAACAATATTTAGTCCATTAACATTTTGTAAGACTTAAAGAAAATATCATCTATCCTATCTTTGTGAGTCTAAAGTCCTATATGTAACTTATCTTTAATCCTAACTAAGGAAAACTGTAACCATAACTACCTGTCTTCAACTCCATCAAAGACCACAGAAGGATAATATATAAATTCTAGAAATGACAGAAACAACTCATTGCCTGGTCAGTCACCTGAAGTTCTTCTGTAATGTTCCATCTTCAGCCCATAGGCCATAGTGTGTGTCCAGACTCCTCAACAAGGCAGGAAACTTTTCTCTGTGTCCTGTAGACTGTCTAGCTGTCTGGCAGCCTCTTCCATGAAGCAAGAATCCTGTAGCAATGTCCATCTTGCATCAGCAGTCATCTTTTTGTGGGTCCTGCATGTCCAGTTTCTACAACATAAAGTCAAACAGTCCAGAAGAGCAGTACCTTGCCCAAATGGCTAGTCTTGCCATATTAGAAGCAAACTCCATAACATGTTTCTTCAATATCCATCTTCCTTTCTGACCAGGTGGTGTTACCAGGAGCAGTTGTGCCTCACTGTCAAGAAAAATCTTAAACCATTTTAAATGCCATATTCTGTAGGTCTTTGAAAGGTTTGAAGAATGCCTAGTCATCTCAAATATATCCATCTCTGCATATCTAGAAATCCTAACTAACTTAACTCCAAGTTTTAACTATCATAGGTAACTCTCTATAATCTGTACTAAATTATACATTACATTTTCCAATGAGCTATATAAACACAATACCTAAACAAGAGGAGAAATATACATATCATAAAATTGACCTTAAATTGTGTCAATTAATGAAAATCCATTCCAAAGCAAAGTATTCATCTCTATACCATAATTCCCTTTTTAACTTTAAAAGATTGCTTGTGGTTATAGCCATTTATAACCAAGCCCATTTAAATGAAAACAAACATTTATAAACAATATTTGGGAATTTGGGCATCGTTCTTTCCAAACTACTTCCTGCTGGTAGAGGGCGCTGTCATGGGGGTCCAAAGAAGACATAGAAATCTTGGCTGTAGTCTGCAAGGCTTTGTCTCAACTGCTTTGAATGCTGGATCATCTGGGGAGCTGTTTCAGGGGGTCTGGCTTGATCAAACCATATAAGTCTGGAAAGAATCCATAGCTTTTCATTTTCTGTGGAAACAAAAATAGAAATCCTTTTCCCCAGTAACTTGTCCTTATGCTTAAATTTTGGAGTCAAAGCATTTTTAAAATATATAAATTGAATTAATCCAGCAGCATTTCTTTTATCAGTAGTTATTTTCTCAGCAATCAAATAATTTAAAGACAACAGAAGCGCGTATAATATCCAAAATCTCTCTGTGTTTTCCATCTTTATGTGGCTTTTTTATTATTCTATTTATTCTACTTCTATTTTTACATATTTTGAGACAGGGTTTCTCTGTGTAACTTTTATCTGTCCTGGAATTCAGTGCATACCAGGTTTACTTTGAAATCACAGAGATCTGCTTGCATCTGTCTCCCTAGTGCTGGGCTTAATGGTGTGCACCAACACAGCCATCCATTTAATTCCTTTTTTCTTTTTAAACCGTTGTATCCGGTTTCTTTTTCTCTCCCAAGCCAGCGTATTTTTTAAAACACAGTGTAAACCTTCATTGTAGCTCTCCTACACACCAATGAATTGTTAGCAGAGCTCTTTAAAAGCCAGGCGGCTTTTTGCCGCTTATGCTAATTTTGGAAACTTCCCTTAAAGGAGCCGCGCAAATCTCTGTCTACAGCAAAACAAATCCAATCAAGAAAATGCTGCTATCAAGAAGTCTCTGTTCCCTTGTTTCTAAAAACTATTTTTTAAGCTTTTGTTAAGTTTTAAATGAAAGTTCTCAATCCCGCTTCTGACACCATTATGTTACAGCAGGTTTCCCCGCCGGCTGCCGCTGGTTCTGCCGCCATTGTCCTGCAACCACGTGTGCCCCAAATAACACTCAGAGACTCTGTATTTGATACAATCCTGTTGGCCAGTTACCATTATTGTTAATGGGCTAGCTCTGCCTTAATAATTAACCCATTTCTACTTATCTAAGTATTTCCACGTGGTCGTCTTATCGGGGAGCCGCGCGGCAGGCTTCCTGCTTCTTCCCGGGCTACATCTCGACTCCCACTACTTCCTCTCTCCTCCTCCTGGTCTCCTAGCCCCACCTATCTTGTTATCTATTGGCCACAGTGCTTTATTAACCAGTATGAGAAACATATATACAGAATAACATCTCCCATCAATACCCCTTTTCCAGTCTTGTTTATACAGCTGTTTCTATGAGAAACTGTTCACAGTGTATTTCCAGATTTTCTGGCTCCTGCAGTCTTTATACCCCTCTTCCAAGATGTTCCCTGAGTAGTAGAATCAGGAAGTATGATATGGATGGATCCATGGCTGGGCTCCCCAAGATCTGTTGATCTTTTCATTGAGTCTGGTTGTGATCCTCAGTTATGGTATCCCTCTACTGTAAAGAGAAGCTTCTTAAGTCCAACTTTCACTATTTGCAGATGATATGACAGTATATATAAGCAACCCAAACATTCTACCAAAGAGCTCCAACAGCTGATAAACACCTTCGTTAATGTAGAGGTATACAATATTAATTCAAAAAAATTAGTAGCCCTCCTATATACAAATGACAATTGGACCAAGAAGGAAATCAGAGAAACAATACTCTTTACAATAGCCACAGAGGTAACTCTAACTAAACAAGTAAAAGACCTGTATGACAAGAAATTTTAGTCCTTGAAGAAAGAAACTGATGAATATATCAGAAACATGGAAAGATCTCCTATGATCTTAGATAGGCACAATCAACAAAATAAAAATGGCAATCTTATCAAAAGGAATCTACAGATTCAATGCAATCCCCATCAAAATCCCAACACAATTCTTCTCATACCTCGAATGAACAATACTCAACTTCATATGGAAAAACAAAAACCCAGAAGACCAAACACATTCCTGTATGATAGAAGACTTCCAGGAGGCATCACCATTTGTAACTTCAAGTTCTACTATAGAGCTATAGTATAGAGCATTGGCATTAAAAAAAAACAGAAGAACTAGTGGAATAGAATTGAAGACCCTAGCATTAATCCATACAGCTATGAATGCCTGATTTTTGACAAAGAATCCAAAACTGTACAATGGGGGAAAAAAAGCATCTTCAACAAATTGTGCTGGCATAATTGGGTATCAACATGTAGAAGATTGCAGACAGATTCATATTTACTGTCATGAACAAAACTCAAGTCCAAGTGGATCAAAGACCTCAACATAAATCCAGTTACACTGAACTGATAGAAGAAAACGTGGGAAGTAGCCTTGAATGCATTGGCACAGTAGACCTCTTCCTAAATATAATAACAGTACCACAGACACAGAAAGCAGCAATCAGTAAATAGGATCTTCTCAAACTGAAAAGCTTCTGTAAGGCAAAGGCCCTACTAAATAAGACAAAACATCAGCCTACAGAATGAGAAAAGAACTGTACTAACCCTATATCTGACAGAGGTCTGATCTCCAAAATATATAAAGAACTCAAGAAACTAGACATCAAAATTTAAAAATAATCCTATTTAAAATGGAGTACAGATCTAAACAAAATTCTCAACAGAAAAATCTCAAATGGATGAAAGACATTTAAGGAATTGCTCAACATCCATAGTCATCAGGGAAATGCAAATCAAATGACTCTGAGATAGGATCTTACACCTGTCAGAATCGCTAAGATCAGAAATACTGTATATGTTGGAGAGGATGTGGAATAAGGGAAACACTCCTCCACTGATAGTTGGAGTGCAAACTTGTACAGAAACTGTGGAAATCAGTATGGTGATGACTCAAAATTGGAAATCAATCTGTCTCAATACCCAGCATTACCACTCTTGGACATATACCCAAAGGATGCTCTTTCATATCACAACGACACTTACTCAACTATGTTCATAGCAGCACTATTCATAATAGCCAGAACATAGAAACAACCTAGAGGCCCCTCAACCAAAGAATGGAAAAGAAAATGTGCTACATTTATACAATGGAGTATTACTCAGTTATTTAAAAAAAAACAATGACATCATGAAATTTATACAGAAAGGAATAGAACTAGAAAAAATCATCCTGGGTGAGGTAGCCCAGACACAGAAAGACAAACATGGTATGTGCTCACTCATAAGTGAATATTAGATGCAAAGAAAATGATAACCAAGCTACAACCCATAGCTCCAGAGAAGAGAGATAACAAGGAGGATGCAATCTACCCCTGGGAAGGGAAAATAGATGAGATACACTGGGTAAACTTGGGGTAGGAATAGTACAGGGGAGTGGATGAGGAATGAGAACATGAGGGAACAGGATGGTCAAGTTGGGGGACGAGTGGAGTGGGAGAGCAATGAAAAAGATATCTTGATAGAGGGAGCCATTATGGGGTTAGGAAGAGCTATTGTGCTATGGAAATTCCCAGGAATCCACACGGATGATCCCAGCTAAGACTCCTAGAAATAGTGAAGAGTGTGCTTGAACTGGTCTTTCCCTGTAATCATTTTGCTGTATACTCTGTCATCATAGAACCTTCATCCAGTAACTAATGAAAACAGATGCAGAAATCCACAGCCAAGCACTAATCTGAGCTCTGGGAGTCTAGTGGAAGAGAGTGAGGAGGGATTATATGAGCAAGAGGGGTCAAGATCATGATGAGGAAAACCACTGGGACAGCTAGCCCCAGGTAATGGGAGCTCATGAACTCTAGACAACATGCTAGAGAGCCTGCTTTGAACCAAACTAGGCCCTCTGCATGTGGGCAATATTAATATAGCTTGGTATGTTTGAGGGTCTCCTGGCAGTGGGACCAAGATTCATCCCTGGTCTATGAGCTTGCTTTTTGGAGAACATTCTTTATGGTGGATGAGTTTCTCAGCCTTGATGCAAGAAAAAGGGGCTTGGTCTTGCCTCAACTTAATGTGACAAGCTTTATTGACTCCCCAGGGGAGGCTCTAATTGTTCTGAGGAGTGAATTGGGGTTGGTTTGAGTGGGGGAGTTGGTGAGAGGGAATATGGCAGTAGAGAAGGGACTGTAGGGCCCTGAATGGACCCCTGAGGCTCCTTGAGCAAGCCTGAGCTGATTGATGGCTGTAACACTCTGCAATTTAGCTGGAACATCTTGCACCAGAGTAGTTCTTGGTACTCTTCTTGATTTGCTAACACACATCTGCTGGGGAGGAACTAAGCCTGAGAACTTGCACACTTGACCCTTGATTGTTTTCCACTGTGCTGTGGGTCAGTATATAAGCCTGCTCCTTCCCCTCAAAAAAGACATTTAGCATTCAGGCATTTCTGTTGCACGGATGACACACTGTCCCTTTTCTTTTATTTAAATCTCTAGGCTTTCGCCAGATTAATGAAACAGATTGTAGCATGGGTGCTACAAGAGATGGGGAACTGTGGTTGGTATGTAAAATGAATAAAAATTTTAAAATTAAAAAGATTAAGTTATTTGATGAGTGGTGATAGCTGCAATTATATGAGACATAGAGATAATATTTAGAATGTAGTAATTATGCTGGTGTTGCAGGAGGCTTTAGTAGAGACTAAAGATAATGAGACTTAATATCTCCCATGTTTCTCCATGGACTGACCCTTTGTCCACATCTTGCTTGCCTCTAGCTATACTTCTTTAACTCCTATTATCCAACTCTTCTCTGGCTTGTTTGTTTTCTAACTGCCTCTAGTACCTAGGTCCAAAACCTTTGTTCATGCATCCTTTCTTTCTCCATTTCCTACTCAGTTCAAATGCATGATTCAGGATTGGCTTATTGTTTAGCTGGTTCTTAATAGATAGCATCTTGATATTAGCAATAAATTTATCTTTTTATGAAACAATTAAAAACCAAGCCTCAATGAGCTTCTTGAAGTGAAAGGTGAGAGGTCTTCGGGAATTAGCTAGTGTTGGGTGGGCAGAAGAGAAAAAGCTAAGTCTACTATAATCAGAGGTAAGATCACTGAGCCTGGGAAAGAACAAGGCAGAGAGAGGACCACAGAGCATGAGGGATGGCTAAAAAAAAAAAAACAAAAAAAAAAAAAAAAAAAAAAAAAAAAAAAAAAAAAAAAAGGATATTCTGTACTGTTTGAAATTATTCCCTTTATTGAGATAGACATGCCCCCTTTTCCATGGACTTCATTTTCATGTGCCTGTATTAACACTTCCTGTTGAAACATAGAAAGTAGGCAGGTGAGTTCATATTTGATTCAACACAGAGTAAAACATTGCTTTTCCATAATAGACTACACATTATGTCAGAGAATATATATGTGATACAATACATATCCATTCAAAATCCTCCACAAGGACTAAATGAGGAGCTGGGCAAACACATACCTTGTGTACCCTTGATAAAACTTGGCTGTAAGTAGAAATGTTAGGTGATAGTCAGAGATATTTACAAATAGTGGATTACACAATGTGTCTAAACTAAAAGGAAAATAAATTGTAAATCCTGCTCTTAAGGAGTTAACTGAAATGTTTTAACTAGCAACATTAGTTGAGGACCTTTTTCTAAAACCATGGGGAAGTTTTTCCAGCATCGTGGAGCCCATGTGCCCATGTCTTTGTGAGAACTTCTCATCGTTGCCTTTGTAATTCAAAGCAACCATATGAAATGGGAGCATGAGCATGGTGTGTTTCTATACATTTCTATTTATGAAATCTGAGATCTGAATTTTGCATACATTCTGTGTGTAATGAAATAATATTCTGGTTTTGAAGGCTTTCAACAATTTAAAAATGGAAAACCCATTTTAACTCACCCGCTGTTTAAAACAGATGATGGGTTAGCTTGGGCTTTCAGACCTCAGTGGGTGACATTTAACCTGGACAATCTGCTCTGCTTGTTCATGTGTTTTAGGAAGGAAGCTCTTAGGTTTTATTTAGTGTACTCTCTGTGCTTGGAGTTCTATGCATGTTTTTGAGTGTGTGAAAAGGGTTTCCTATCTTCAAAAACATTTGAGACCTCATGAGCTCACCAGAAGCTATTTCACTAGAGCTATTATCCAGCTGTGAACATTAACTAAAACTCACACAGAGAGAAGAAACAAAGACAACATGAGGGAGTAAGCATTTCTGGGCCTCTTTTTCTATAGCTGTAGTATGGCCGGAGACTGTTTAAATGTGTAATCATTTGTGTCTTTGGTCTTTTTGAGGGTTTTTAAATGCATCTATGCTAAAAATGTACAACATCTCTGAGCTTGGCATCTGGTGACTTTCATGGCATTGTAAACTGGTAAGCCAACAATTCAGAAGAACATTTTGGTTTCAGACTGCAAATGCAACTTCTTATAGAAATTCCTAACATTGGAGCTTTACTTGCCTGGGAAGAAATTCATAATTCAGTATTCTCTGTTAGCTTTCCCAAAGCACAGAAAAGCTTCAGTCTAATTCATATGCTTGTAGACATCAAACTTTTATTTTGCATTTTCCCCACAAGAGGTAATTTAGTTTCAAAATCTCATTAACCATTTTCATACAGATACCACAATATATATACTGAAGGGATTAGCACAAACATTTTTAAAACCATCCTGATAATTCATTTTATCTTGATTACACCCCTGACTCGCCATGGTTATGACAAATTCTGTTCTAAATTTGTTGAAGAGGCCTAGAGAAAACACCAACAAAGTTAAAAAGGGATAATAGTACCAGAAAAATGAAAATTCACATTGTAAACCTTTGGCGTTTTCACTCCAAATGATTGCAAATGTATTGTGCACACACACACACACAGACACACACACATACACACACAACAAAACACAGCTTGATTAATGATTTATTTCCTCCCAGGATGTGGCAATGTGATTTACCTTCTTGTCCTTATGCTGAATTTGACTTGTGTTTAGAGAACATGGCTGTTTCTTCTGGATTTAATGATTTTCCTATTGAGTAGATTTTGTTCCATTTATATTACATAAAAACATGAAATTTGCATCATACTTAAAATAAGAAAACTATATAGAAAATGTGAGGACAGAAGGAAACAATTATATTTGGCTTACTGAAAATTTTTCTTTCAGACACTGATCTGTAGATATCCCTCACATAGTCCTAGGTGCAGAGCCATGTGAACACTACCATATATGTTAATGCTGCTTCTTCTAGCCTAAGTACTATGCTTAATATTGGAAAAAGATATTATAGAAAACCTGTTAATCAGGTCATTACAACAATGTCTTTCCAACCAGCAGTAAAATTACCAGAAGCACAAACAGAAACAAAATCCAAGTTTGGAACCCAGCTGTGTTTTTGAGCAGTGATGATTGCTCCCAGTTCACTTTTGAAAATCGAATCAAACTGTTGTGTAAGTATGGAAATCCTATAATTTGGGAAACTGGACATTTCACTTTTCTTCAAGTAGCTCTTTTTTACAGTGTAGTATTTTAAATTGTATATGACTTGACTTTTTTTTTTAAATATCATTTTTCCAAACTCCTCTTAGACATACCTCCTCCCTCTGCCACAATTTTGTGTCCTCTTTTGTTTTTCTCACCCACCAAGTCAAATTTGGGTTTTAAAGAAGAACAATTTTGTTTTGACTCCTGGTATAGGTGATTGACCTATACACACATACACACACACACACACACACACACACACACACACACACACGCACGCACGCACGCACGCACGCACGCACGCACGCAGAGAGACACAGAGAGAGAGAGACAGAGAGAGAGAAACAGAGAGACAGAGAGAGACAGAGAGAGAGAGAGAGAGAGAGAGAGAGAGAGAGAGAGGAGAGAGAGAGAGAGAGAGAGAGACTATAGAGTAGCCTCCCAAGGACTCAAATTCACTCAGCTATAGAGGATGAAAATTGGTTTTCAATTTTTGGTCTGCCTAGCAGATCATGAAACAGCCTTGGGGACTGTTTGTATTTATGGTCTCAGTTCATTAGCTTTAAATTTGATTGGATATAATTAGATTTGAGAGGATCTCAAGAACTAAGACAAAAGTGCAATGTTTTTGTTAGGTTTTTGAAATTCTACTACCACACCCATTCCCACTACAAACCACCATGAGGACAAACATTTTCTTTTGAAAGCTACTAATTACTTTAGAAATTTTCCTAAATATATCTCTATTCAGAGTGATAAGTATGAGCAAACTTAAGTTCACAGGTCTAATCTAGCTAGCCATCTGTTTTCACAAGTCCTGTAACATCAAAATACCTTCAGCGAGGTGCAGTGGCATCTGCCTGTAGTCCAGGACTTGGACAGCTGAAGCAGGAGCAATGTGAGTTGAAGGCCAGCCTGAGCTACATAGTGAGACTCTGAACCAAAACATTTTTTTAAATGTGTGAAAGTAATCAAAGGGCGAAGATTTTTATCATAATAATGATTGTGTAAAACTACAAAATTCCAAATTAGATGCTGATATCCCTGTGGAAACAGGGACAAGACTGTTCATCAATGTAGGTCTTGCCTTTATGACATTACAGGGTAAATAAGACATGGTAAGGCGATAAGAATTGAAATATTTGATATTTGGCTTTTCTCATAAAAAGTTTTCTCTTACTGTAAGATAGCCTAGTCCTCAAACTGTACATGATATTTTAGTAAAATATTTTTACAAGCCCAACTACTAACTAACATAACATAAATTATTGAATCATTGGCAAGTATGTCTTTTTGATTTGCCAAATTCTTGTCCAGGAAGACTGGGATTTTGTTAAGATGATGCTATGACAGACAAAAAAAAAAAAGAGAGAAGAAGAAAGAAAACAGATTATACAGATTATGCAATGAAACCACAGGCATTACATGGCTGAGGTACTGTCTGCCGGTGTACCCTTGCATGTAATAAGCCTGGGGGTAGTCTCATCTATGGAGTTTCATCTTAGCAGAAGTTGTGCTGGGGCACAAACTAAAGTTATACTTGAGTCTACTTTATACATTTTAAGTGCTATGAATGACAAAATTTAGTGTGCGTTTCTATTATGCTTATCTACTAAGAATCTCTAGCGGTTACAAAATTGGTGTCCTCAGCAACAAAACATAACAACTCCCATAAGTTTTTAAACCCTTGAAATGTAACCAGGTGCGGGTGGCACACACATTTAAGCCCAGCACTTGGGAGGCAGAGGCAGGTGAATCTCAGTGAGTTAGAAGCCAGTCTGGTCTGCTTCACCTTTACATGCTCAAGTCTTTGGTACAGGAAAGTACTCTTCAAACTAGCAAAAGAGAACTGGACACTCCAAACTAACCACAAGCACTTTGATGCCCTGCCTTCAAGATATGCTACTGGAAAGCCTGTGGGAGTAACTTACTAATATCTGATGTATCTCCACAAGATGGAGCCTATCTATACCTGGCACTGCTTGGGTGACCAAGACCCTGAGATTAGATAGCCTAGGCATCTAGGGTGAAAAAAAAATACCATAAAATAAGATGAAAAGCACAGCAAAAAAAATTAATCTTAATCTTACCCTGCTATACTCATAAATCAGTACCTTGTTTAGCTATCATCATAGAAGTTTCTTTCTGCAGCAGATGGGAACAACTACAGAGACCCCTAGCCAGACATTATGCACAGTGTAGAAAACCTTAGAACACGCAGCCCTAAATGGGATACCTCCATTAAATCCCTCCCCTTAGGACTCTAGGAACCCTGCAGAAAAGGAGGTAGAAAGACTGTAAGAGTCAGAGAGGATGGAGGGCACCAGGAAAACAAGGTCCTCTAGTCAACAGGGTCAATGCACTCATGAACCCACAGAGACTGAGACAGCATGCACAGGGCCTACAAGGTTTTGCACCAGACAGGGTCCTAAAGCTAGATAGAGGAGTGGATACATCCCCTCCCATCCCTAATTTAGAGCAATCTCCAAGTGATAACCACTTGCAAATGAAAGTTTGTGTTCTCCAAGGGAGTGCCACTGGATAAACCACTACACTTAGGGTAAAGTGCATGCCCAGCAGTAGACAGACAACAGAAAATGAACTGAACAGCAGCATCATAGGCTCCTTACCACATAATATCATGCCAGGACTGTCTTTTTTAATTTGATTTTACCGACTTCATATATCATTTCTTTATTTTAATCCTACAGGTCCTTTGTATAAATAGTATGGCTTTTAGTTAAGTGATTTTATAGGATTCCTAATTTTGAGAAGGAATGTATCTCTTCCCTTATATCTATTTCTTATATCTTTTGAAGGTCTCTTTCCTTCTGTCTATGGTTTGTCTTATTCCATTGTATCAGTTTTGCTTTATCGTATCATATTTTATTATATTATAATCCCTTAGAAGCCTGATTTTTAGTGAAAGACAGAAACTGGGTGGGAGTGGAGATATGGAGGAACTAGGAAGAGTAGAGGGAGAAAAAACTGTAATCAGGGTATATTATGTGAGAATAGAAGGTATTCTCAATAAAAGAAAAATTACTTTTTCCAAAAGGAACAGCATCGAGAACCCCCATAAGTCCTCACATGAACAAACAGCTAAAATATTTTACAAAGGAGGCAACAATATACAATAGGAAAGATCATGCTTCAATAAATAGTGTTGTAGAGACTATATTTCCATGCAAATGTGACTTAAACCTTACACCACATACAAAAGCTACGTTGAAATTATTAAAGACTTTTAACTTCAAGTCTTAAAATCCTGAAAATAGTACTAGGAACAGACAACTGTAAAAGCTCCTTGACATTTTTCTGGGCAGTAACTCCTTGCATTTCACCCTCAAATTTAAGACAAAAAAAAATGCATAAATAATCAAATTGGGTTGAATCAAACTCAAAACTTTTGAAGATCAAAGACAAGACTGAAAAGAAAACTTACTTAGTGGGACAAAATATTTGCAAACCACACATTAATAAAGGACCAAGACTCAGACCATAATAAGAACTGAAATTAACTCAATAATAAGCAGCAACCCTCAAAACACTTTGAACACAATAGGATCCGATCTGGAGCTGACCTACACATTTTCTTTCTCCCTCAACCCCCATCCATACACCCCTTTTATTGAAAACAGTTTTTTTTCTCATACAATATATCCTAATTACAGTTTCCCCTACCTCTACTCCTCCCAGTTTCTCCCCACCTGATCCAGACCCACTCCCACTCAGTTTCTCATTTGAAGAGAACAGGATTCTAAAAGATAGCAATGAGACATGGCAAGATAAAAATACAATGAGACAAGGCAAACCAACAAAAAGAAAAGAACTCAAGAGAAGGCACAAGAGTTAAGACCCACTCGTTCACATACCCAGGAGTCACATAAAAATACTCAACTGAAAAGATACAGTATATATGATGAGTACCTGGTATAGAGCTATGTAGGCACTACACTTGCTGTTCAGTCTCTGTGAGTCCATATGAGCTTTGCTTAGTTGATTTAAAGGGCCTCATTCTCCTGGTATCCTCTGTTCCTTCTGGCTCATAAACCCTTTCCACCTCTTCTTCCAAAGGGCAACCTGAGCACTGAAGGAGGGGATATGATGGAGGCATACCACTTAGAGCTGTGTGGAGAACAAGCTTTCATGGTGCCCATAGGACATATATAAACTGCTAAAGGAGAAAAGTACAGTAGTCTTACCTAGCTGTAACATCACAGTAATGACAAGCACAGCAAAATATGGCTAAAGATGCAGCAATGGCACTTAGAACTTAACAGTAACCAACCACTGTTTAAACGTACGTAAGGCCCACTACGCAGGAGGGATCTCATGCCTAGTAGTGGAGTACATGTGGTTAGTGAAGAACCATGGATTAAGAAAATCCCCAGCACTGGACACAAGAAACCTCCTTTCAAATGCTTGATAAGGGTAATTCAAGAGACTCCCAAAATAATATAGATTATTAATGTAGCCCATGGTTACCTCTCAAGAGATGAGCATGCTCCCCTATTACTGAATATATCACATGCTTAGGACACAGGACTCAGATTATTTCAGCTTGATCTGACAAGAAAGCCTCTTTCCTTTGGTTTGGTTTCCATGGTTCCAGAAAACAACTCCACAAGCTGTCCAGTGATGGAAGCAATTAACAGTCCTAACCAGATGCTACACCTATGAAGCATTCCTTTTGTGTTTCCTTCTGATTCTTGAGGTTCTCAATTTCTTCCCACTCATTGTTCTTACATTCCCAGACCACCTGTTTTAACTTTATCGTTAGACAAGGAAATGAAACAAAATAGAGAATGCATTCAGAAAATTGCTCTTCACATAGGCACTGGTTCGGTGGGGTGAAAAATATATTTATTTCAGCGTATCACTTTGGTTATTTTAAAATCCCTTGAGTGAAAAAATAATGCCAAACTGTCAAGGCAAGACTAAAAAGGACAAACTGGACACATGAGTATTGGCTTTATTACTTGTTCCTTATTTTAAATAAAATTTGACCTGTTGAGACTGGTAACAAAACTGCAGTAGGATCTGTACAGCCCCGGTAATATCAGCAAGTGTTTAATATGCCTGACTCATCCACTCTGGTGGCAGCTGGTTTTTCTAGGAGGGAGCTAAGTGCTTTAGAATGAAGATCTGAATCTTGATAGGGATTTAAGTGTCTGACTTCAGAGCCCCAAACTCAGTGAAATGTCTTAGGCTCCTGAGTTTCTAGTAAATAGAAACAGGGCAGTGTCCTTAATATCGTACAAAAAGTTAAGTGGTGGACAGAGCTGCTATGACCCTTAGGTCCAGTTACAGACCTGGAAACTATCTAGATTGGTCTTTGAGAGAACTCGTTTTAAAGGGAAACAAATCCAGTTATTGCTTAACTTTATTGTTCCCAGCATCTCTGCAAAGCATCTCTGCCTGTGTCTAACTTCAATGGCACTGATATTCATTAACTGAGAAATGCTCCTGATTCCTATATGAAGTCCAATAGACTAAGCCATGGGACATGTGTGTAGGCAACTTAGCATTAGAAGAAACTAGGTGATAGTCCAACTAAGGTAACTTCATGTAGAATCATGAGGAACCTGCATTGCCTCCTTGTATTTCTCAACCTGGCAATCTGGGTGTTTTAGTTAGCCTGCTTCAGGTAATTGTGGAGGAAAGGCAAGGCATAATTATATTGACAAGAGTAAGCCATTATTTATTTGATGGGTGTGGGACTCATTTCCTGGAGTGATGGTGAGCAGTAAAATCAATAGTAAAACTTAATTAGAGACTCTCCAATATGGCAAGGACAACTGTACACATTCAAGTAACTGCCATGTCTACCTACCCCACCCCCACAGGGGGAGCAGAAGACTCACTGCTCAGCAAGACCAGGCAGAGAAGAGCTAGTGTTCCAACAATTGTTGGTGCCTACTCATCTCCAAGTCAGCCTATGGCTTCCTCTCATTACTTACATTCTTTGAACTATTCCCAAATCCATAACCATCGTGTGTGTGTGTGTGTGTGTGTGTGTGTGTGTGTGTGTGTGTGTGTGTGTGTGTGTGTGTGTGTGTTTCTCTCCCTCCACCATGTGGCTTTAAGGGACCAAGCAGATAATCAAATGGACAGCAAGTACCTTTACCAGCTAGGTCATTTCATCGGTCCAAACTTCATTTTTAAGAGAAAATCAACCAGTGAAAGAAAATCCAGCTACATCTACTGTGGAATGAACTATCCTTCCATTAATGGAAGCTTCTTCAATAAGATAGTAAGATTTAAAAAAAAAAAAAACAGCATGCATATTTTGAAAAACTCTTTGTAGAAAATCATATATAAAGGTCACAAAGTCTGCAGTTAATAAAACCTTTAGATCTCCTTTTAAAGCTGTTTTTCCCAAGAGGCTGCTCTATTTGCATGGAGCTAAACTCCTTTTATGTCAAAGAAGGCATATTAAACAGTTGCTCAAAAAATACCCTCACATGCCCTATCCTCTCTCTAACTGTTTCATCTTCCTCTTTAATCCTATTTCCGGTTCCTCAGAATTAAGATTTCAGTTGCAAAATGCTCTCTAATAGAGGAGGTACTGTTATTTATTGCTAAAACACAAGTATACATATATCTACTAGTTTAGTTTTTTTCTATTTGAAAATTTAAATTTATGATAGTTTAATCCCGTGGTTATATACACAAACGCTATTTAGGGCTCAAAATGAGGACATAGTATAGAGTTTTTACTTTTCATGGTTAGAATAAATACCGGCAGAGTAGAGCAGACTCCCAGGTGAGAACCACGAATGATGCTTAAAAGATCTTGACCTCAGAGAATTGGACACCCCAATGCGGACCCCAGCACAGCATAAGGACACCATTTATCACATTTGCTTCTAGTCTGACTACCAAGAAGGCAAACTAGAAACAAATATTTTAGGTATTTTTTAAGCCCTCAGGTGTGTAGTTGACTCTGACTGTCCACCTGGAGGACTGCTGTCACTTGAGTAACCCAGAATCAATTCTGAGCTCTAGCCAGTCAATTAAGAAAAACAATAACAGGTCACAGCCATGTCTGTGGATACCAAAGCATCACTTCTTTCCTACCCAGTTAGAGAAAGTTGGTGAGACAAAGGATCATTGTGTCATGGTCATGTGTCCATACCAAACCTGAGTTCCAGAAGACAAGAGAATTATCATCTTGTGGGAAATACAGGGAATATTAACATTTGTGACACACCCTAAAGATCACCACAGTTCGTATGCCCAAGTGTCATTTGTCTTAGAATTATACGGAATATTCATACTCAATTTCCCAATCTACAAGTCTATGTAAATCATAATATAGATGAGATACAATTCATATGGACTGCTAATCTTAGAAAATCCTTAACCATTAATCCTAATCCTTTTTTAAAGTTGTGTAAGCTTCTGGGTCTAATAGCTGGGTTGCAGAAATTCAGATCTGAGCAGCTTTCTCAGCATCAGTAGATGAAGTACCAAGTGAAGAGCAGCAGCATCCTATCCCTGGTGTGAGCCATCATTTAATTCAAGGTTAGCAAGTGAGCACGTGTTTGCCTATAGTCTTCGAGAACTAAAACTCCTCCCTGGTTAAAAAGCACTGGTCTGATTATAAAGTATCCTATGACATGGTGTTTTACTTTAGTAACAGTTTTGTTTTTTGATAGTTCAATGCTACTTTTGCTAAATGGGCAACTCTGTGTCTTATTGAATAAATGGGCAGTAATAGTATGAGACTTAGCAGAAATACCAATAATAAATATTTACATTCACAATTGCTATTCAATTAGTGAAAAGCTTATTCTTGTAGTGGGGTGTTAATTTACACTAAAAAAAAATATTGTCAGTTTATGGGGAAATTGCTCTTAGTTGTTTAGAATAACAACATGATAAATACTGAATAATTATTTCAGTAATGAAAATTATTCTCAGTTTGAAACTGAATATTTTAAACTATGAAGTATAAATTGATTTTCCAGAGATCAAGTTTCTAATGACAACTGATAACTCTAAGAGATGACTCTTCACTTGACAATAGAGTTATGACTCAGCAGAGACAAAATTATCTACCATTTTTCCAGGTATTAATAACATTAGTAAATAAAAATGGAATTTTAAAACAAGATGCACATAAAACAGTCATAAATGCAATTCTGTATCTATATTTCTTGATAGCAGTAAGAGATTAAAACCTCAAAGCATTTTCCAACTTAGCTTTGTTTTTTCACCTTCCACTAGGTATCAGGATGTAGCTGGTCATCCTAACTCCTGCATGCTCAGATCTTACATAAAGCCTTGCAATCTTAAGGGTATCTAGAAAACCACTTATTCGCCTCCATTAATTAACTCAAGTAATAGATTTCTCTAGACTTGGCAGTTTTCTGTTTGCCACAAAAGGTATATATACCACAAAAGGTGGCAGTATTTATAAGCACCCTGATGCTGCATAAACATGTTTTCCTCATTGTCACCATCTCTGAATTCTATATTTAATCTTTAGTTCTCTATGATTAATACTGTTTTCCCATGTGCTCAGATTGTAATGAAGGTTTAAGTAAATAAATGTATTTAGGGCCCTCTAAATAATCATTTAACCAATACCAAGTTGTATAAAGTAGATGATAATCTAATTTTCAAAATATAATGGAACTGTAATATTTTTAATTTCCTAACTGGAATGGAGTGTATATTCTTATGAATTATTTTTTCTTTTGTTTGCTTATGCTTTAGGGTCAATATCTCAGAAAATGTGACAAAAACAAGAAGGAATAAAGAATATAGAAATCATAGTAACTCTATGAAAATATAACCTATTGATATTACATTTTGTTTTATAATGCACTATATACTACTTAGATTTCTAAAAGGCCATAAAAAATTAATCTCTTTCTCAATTTTTGGGATATTGTAAAGAGCAAAACCAATGAAGGCACTAAGAAGTGGATGGAGAAATGAAAAGCTACTCTGTAGTGGCAGACAAAAACCCATTTGTAAGATTTTTCTTTACAGTAACAATATTTTCTTTGGGAAGCAGCTAAATTCAGCTGTTCCTTCCCCTTGTCAGCCCCATTACTGTGATTTTATGAGGAGCATTGTGCTCTAAAATGCTGATTCCTGACATTCTTGGTGTAAAAAGTGAAACTAGGCTGGTTTGCATATTCTTCACATATAATCTGTTTGCTTATAGTACACTTTCCTTTTGTGTCTCAGCCTGCCCATGATTCCATGTCCTTCAATCAAATCTTCTCTCACTGTGCTTGCAAAATACTGTCAATCAAAACAGCAACAATCAACACAGAATGTCACCTGTGCTGTAAGACTATAAACACATCAGGCTTCCAGGTTGGGCTTTTCTGGTAGCTCTCATCTAACATGTGCATATATGAAAGGATGTTAAATAGTCTGCTTTCTCATTTTCAGGTTATTATTGCACTTCATATAGTTGTTTTTAAATCCAATTTTAAGAAATTGATAATTTGGTTGCTTTCTTCAGGACCAACTTCATCTACTTTCCCTGTTTTGACCTTTTTTAATCTTTAACTGAAAATAAAATTATGTTCAAAACAGAAACATGTTTTCACTTTAACACTATCATTACCTGGGCCATAAAACCTTATAACAGTGAGTAATTAGGGACTGTTATAGTGACGTTATATGTTGATTCTTCTGTACCATATTTTTGTCTAGTGTTTCTTTTAAACTTGTTTTCTTTGCCTTATTTCCTACCTATTTTCTCCATTACAAATATTTTGTGACCCTTAAATATTAATATAGTCCATTGAATAAAGTTGAATTTAAAACACATGCCTTACTCTTTTATCATATTTCAACTTTTACTGATACATAAAGTCATTTTGATTTAAGAAAACACTACAATAAAAGAATAATATTTTAATGTAAAAGACAAATTAGATCTTATTGAGAAAGAAAATCAGACACATAAGGAACAGAATAGGTGTTTGACATTAAATATTGAAATTAACTGTAGCATTGGAAATCCCACAGGTACTACATCTTATTATATAATTGTTGTGTAATAATCTTTTTGTGCACTGAGAAGACATGTCTTTGTCAAGGTGCCTTCTAATAATTTAATAAAGAGCTGAGTGGCCAATAGCTATACAGGAAGAGGTTAGAAGGGACTTCCGGGCAGAGAGGAAGAAGAGATGAATCTAGACATGGGTGAGACACCAGAGAACACAGAGAGGAAACAGGAGATACAAGAGGAACGAGAGGTAAACAGCCACAAGAGTTAATAGAGCTAGTGGGAAGAGCCTAAGCTAAAGGCCTAGTTTTCATAATTAATAAGTCTTCATGTTATTTTTTGTGTGCTGGTGGACCCTCAAAAAACCTATCTTGTGGATAGATAATTACTATCTACAAGTAATTATCTATAAAAAAAATTTCATGTAAAAAAATCCAGGCCTTCATTTTTATATGTAAGTCTTAGCTAAGAATACATTAAATGATAAATAAATGCATAGCTGTACATATGAGACTGGTTAAACGGTTCTTCTAAAACTTTATTTATTAAAATATCCTTGATCAATTTATTACATAGTAATAATAAACCTATACTAATAAATTAATATGATATTGCTGAAGTATGGAGAAAATATCATAACCAATTTAAACATAGAAAAACAACTCAACAAAATGTGTGAACTACCAAGAAAGTAGTTATTAGAGGGAAATTTTTTAACATTAAATACATTGTCAGAAAAAATGAAAAGCTGCAATCAATTATTTAAGATCACACCAGGAAATTAGTGAAAGAGAAGAAATGTAAGCATAAAGCAAATAGAAGACAAAAGGGGCGTGTTAAAACAGGAATCAATTCATCCACCTCAGGAAATCAATTCAGCAAATGCAGGAAATCAATAAAACCAAAAGCTGGTTATTTGAAAAGGTCAATAAAACTAGTAAACCTCTACCTAGTAAAAAGAGAGAAAAGGTAAGATTTTTTTTATTTAAATTTGAAACAAGCTTGTTTTTCATGTCAATACCAGTTCCTGCACCCCTGACCCACACACACACACTAACCATCCCATCCCCTTCCTACTCCCCAGGGAGGGTGAGGCCTTCCATGGGGGATATAAAAAATTTGTCATATCATTTGGAGCAGGGCACAGGCCCTCCCCCACATGTCCAGGCTCCCCTCTATTCTTTCCCTGACTCAATCTTTCTGTTCTGTCATGCCCATCTCTCCCCTTCTCTTTCTCCAAACTCCCTCTCCCCACCCCTCATGCTCCTAATTTGCTCTGAAGATCTTTTGCCTTTCTCCTTCACCAGGGAGCCATATATGGTCTCTCTTAGGGCCCTCCTTGTTCCCTAGCTTTTCTGGAAGTGTGAATTGTAGACTGGTAACCCTTTGGTCTATGTAAAAAAAAAAAAAAACAAAAAAAAAAAAAAAACATATATGAGTGAATAAATACTGTGTTTGTCTTTATGACTGGGTTACCTCACTCAGAATAGTTTCTTCTAGTTGCATCCATTTGCCTGAAAATTTCAAGATTTCATTAGTTTTTTTTTCCACTGAGTAGTACGCCATTGTGTAAATGTACCACATTTTCTCCATCCATTCAATTGAAAGGCATCTAAATTGCTTCTATGTTCTGGCTATTACAAATAATACTGCTATGAACATAGTTGAACAGATGTCCTTGTTGTATGAATGTGCATCTTTTGGGTATATGCCCAAGAGTGGAATTACTGGATCTTGAGGTAGACTGATTCCCATTTTCCTGAGGAACAGCCATACTGATTTCCAAAGTGGCTGTACGAGTTTGCACTCCCCCCTTACTCTAGCTTACTTTTCTCCACCCCCCCAGTGCCACTGGCATACATACACAATAATGTCCTTCGTGAGAACTATGTGGCAGGTAGCATTGCGTGGGGCAGTAGAAGAGTGTACTCCTCCCTCCACATCATCTTCAGCATAAACTGTCTTTGATGTTTTTTATTTTAACCATTCTGACAGGAGTAAGATGGTATCTCAGAGTTGTTTTGATTTGCATTTTCCTGATGGCTAAGGATGGTGAGCACTTTAAGTGTCTTTCAGCCATTTTAGATTCCTCTATTGAGAATTCTCTATTTAGTTCTGTACCCCACTTTTTAATTTGGATTATTTTGTGTTTTGGTAACTAGCTTCTTGAGTTCTTTGTATATTCTGGAAATCAGCCCTCTGTCAGATGCGGGGTTAGTGAATATATTTTCCCATTCTGTGGGCTGCCATTTTGTCTTGTTGACTGTATCCTTCCCCTTACAGAAGATTTTTGATTTCAGGAGGTCCCATTTATTTATGCAAATCTCAGTGTCTGTGAGACTGGTGTTATGTTCTGGAAGCAGTCTCCTATACCAATTTGTTCAAGGGTACCTCCCACTTTCTGAGAAGGTGAACCAGACCATCACTTCCAATTGTGCAAGCACTATAGGAATTAGGTTCTCTGGTAAGCTCTATAAAACATAGATCTGTACACATCAATTCATACACAGAGGAGTAAATATGAATTATAGAAGCACAATCATAAAAACCAGCACAATGGTGGCCTTTGAAGGAGGATCTATGATAAGACTTGAACTCCAAGGTAGATTTTACCCTTGCAAAGTTCTTTCTTAACCAAGAGAAAATATACATCTTTATATAATTAATATATTGTTGGTAGTCAAGCATCGTGGTGTACTCCTGTGTTCTCAGAACTTGTGAGGTAGAGGCAGCAAGATCAGGTGATCCTTGGCTAGCTAGTTTGCATCCAGCCTGAGCTATTATGAGACAGTGATCCAATTAAGAGAGAGAGAGAGACAGTAAGAGAGAGAGAGAGAGAGAGAAAAATAGTTAAAAAGCCTCGATAATTATCCAAGAAGTATTAAATAAGGTCAAGGTAAGTATGGTTATTACCATAATGAAGAAAGGAAAGATTCCTATCTCTTTGGATAATACAGTACCCTCTCTACTTATAGCATGCCAGAAAAATATCTGGGAGAAAATAAGAAACAAAAATCACATTGCTCTCCTGTTGATGAAGAAAGACATCAATATCAATGCCAAAAACAAGTACTTTCATGCTTAGCAATCAAGATTTATTGAGCTGTAACCAAGTTCCCAATATTATTCTTTGTATTTTACAATATTACCTCTGGACTTAGTCAGCTGCGCACATGTCACAATTCCTATTGTTCCTGCCCTGAAGTCAAAATGCCTTACTCATCGTGTGCTTATGTGTTGCTCAGCTGAAAGGCAGGGTCTAAACTCACTGTGCTTGCTGTCAATATTGCTTTCTTCTCTCATTTCATTCCAAAACCTGACGAGGCCCTGGAGATTGAGTATGGTTCAACACTCACCCCTTCTCATGAGGCTATGAAAGGAAGTAAGTGTATGGAAATGGATTTAAGCTGTGGTATCTAATGAATTTGTTGCAAGCTTTATTTTCAACATAGAACTGGCTTATCAACAACTGCATGTAATTAATGTATCCAACCTGGTGAGTTGGACACATGCATACACTTACATGATCAGCATAAGCCAGTTAAGATGCAGTGCATCTGTCATATCCTAGGTTTCTTTTTTGCTTGCTTGTTTGATTTTTAACTCTATTCTGTCCTCTTTTATTTTTCCACTAGAAATCCTTTCATACAATACATTCTGATCATGGTTTCCTCACCCTCATTTCCTCCCAGATTCCCAGATTCTCCCCACCTCTCTACCAATCATCCAACTCCATGCCTTCTTTCTCTCTCTTTTTAGAAACCAAACAGTGGTTTGTAATTATTCTACAGTAAAAATTCTTACCTTAGAGTGACTATCTTGACAAAAACCCTAAGTATGCATTATATTATGGTAATTCTAAACACTGTATATGTAGCAGAACTTTGGAGCCTACTCAGTACTTACAACTAATCAAAGGAATAGACATAGCCATATACAGACCTAATTAACACTGGTGGCCAGGTAATGGATAAAGGAAACTTGGGACATTATTAAGTAATCAGTAGAGTCTTTGATGACAACTCCTGAGTTAGGTTGCTCTTGAGTAACTGTGGCCAATGTTACTCAGGTCCTTGCTTACCTGCTTTCTCTCAATTTCTTTACTATTAATTTTCACAGATTTTTCTCTTGATAGCTACTGTCAAAATTTCTCCCTTTCTCTGTGCCTCTCCTAATTGTACCTTCTCTGAATACTAATATAAACCACTAAAGAGTAAAATTGAGGGAGGCTAGGGAGATGATTAGATAGGAAAATGCTTGTTGAGTTCAGAACCCTAGGACATATGCAAAACACCAAGCCTGATTAATCATGTCTGTAATTCTAGAAGAAGGACAGAGATGGGTGGATTGGTTTGTGGTAAGCTTTTCTAGCTGAAATGGAAATATCTATGTTCAGTGGGAGACTGTGTCAAAAGCCTAAGGTGACTGGTAAGATTACTTAGCAAGTAAAAGTGCTTGCCAGTGACCCTGATGACTTAATTCCTGTTGCCTGGGGCTCATGTAGTAGGAGAACACCACCTTCTTCACATTGTTGATGTTCATGCCATATGGCACTTGTGTACACGCACATACACACATATACATTCATAAATAAGAATATGTAAAAAGATAAGGTAGAGAATAGTTGAGGAAGATAGCTGATGTTTTCCTCTAGGTTCCACATAGGCATATATGTACCCACAGGTAACACACACACACACACACACACACACACACACACACACACACACTTTGTCATAGTCCTCATCTTAAGGGGAAGACTGAAGAAAAAACACTGGTAACCTTGACTGAACCCAGGATGTTCACTTCTGGTAATGATTTCCTGAAAGTTCATCTTTTCTCCTTATTCATGTTCATGATTACTGTGGTTGCAGTGGTTTTGTATGTGCACACATGTATTTCTCTTCAGGATATGTACAAATGTTGATGGAATATTGCTTTTATCTGTAAAGACTTGCCAGCTGGTGCCTGGGTGCTTAGAATGCCTATTACTCTGAATCGAATGCTGAAAACTTCATAATGAAATCTGAAAATCACAGAAGCATAAACACAGCTGCTTATGCCCATAAAGTAAGTGGTTTACAAGGGGAAGCATAATCAGTAGAATCGCGTGTTTAGTCAATTACATTAACAGCAGACAAATAGAAATCATATGTACTTGACAGGAGGCCATTTTCAGGAACCTTATATTTGTATGCCTCAAGTGAAATGAGACATCTGAAAAGAAGTGTCATCCATTATTCATGATGAATAAAATACAAAGGAATCTCTTTAAAATATCAGAAAATGATCTTTAAAACATGAAGAGTTAGATTTTAGCAACTCATTTTATTTTTTAAATTGGTTTCAGAGTTGCTTTTTCTAGAAGTGACTTGTATATGATTATAACCAAAGAAATTATATGTCTTAAATATGTAAGAAATATTGTTTCAGGAAAATATGCTTGTGTATTTGCAAAGCTGCAAGTAATAAGGTCTGACTGCACAGAGTGGGACAGTTGACAAATGAAGTTCCCTTGTTAGATCATCCTCAAGTCAATGGGTAAAATTTTGGGGAATCACATAGTAAACCAGAAATCATATGAAGGAGCTCAAAAGGTCTATGTTGACACACTAACAGGATCCCAGAGAACCAGGAAAGACTGTCTGAGCTAGGACTAACTGCCCATAGGACTGTGGCCTGAGCACTGCAATTCCCAGGCCATCCAGACAAACTGCAAAGTTATGAGGCCATTTGTTCCTTCCCTTGTGCTGACTGACATCTGTTTTGTGAGTCTAGAGTGGGCTGTCTTTGGGTTCCATGAGTATTCCCCTGGGTCTAAGGTCTGTGGGAAGTGGAGAAAAGGTAGCTGCAAATGAAATTTCACTAACATAAAATAGCTAAAGTGGTGATAAATTGATGTTATGAAGCATGAACACCAAGAATGGAAAATTTGAAAATCTTTCTTTGATACTATTTCTCAAATCCGGCTGTTATGAGGATGGAAGTTCTTCATGGGTCTGTTTTAATTAATACAAGATTGAGGTTGTGTAACAATCCATAATCCCTTAACAGCTGGCAAGAATCAATTGCATCAGAATCACCCAGTGATGCTATAAGAACTAGCTGTCCAGAGCCACAGGTCATCCTGGCAATCCAAGCTGTATGATTCCAAGAATCTGCATTTTCTACAGGCCTTTCAAAGGACCCTGGCATCACTAGACTTAGCCTTTCAAATTTTATTTACTTAGATGTTTTGTGATACTAGGAACTGAACCTAAAACCGCATGTGTATGTTTGGCATTACTTCATACTGACTTATATTGCTAGCCCTTTGTCATTTTCAGATAGGTTCTCACTAAGTTGCCTGGGATGGTCTTGAGCTTGTGATTCTCCTGCTCCAGCCTCTGGAGTAACTAGGATAACAGACTTGGATCAGTTTCAGGTGAGGCCTAAATTAGATCCCTGTCCAATTTATCCCAGATAGAACGAGTTAAGTGTTTCAAGTAATTGAAGAGTGTGAAGTTTTGTCCTCTATAATAGTCTAATGACTCCCTTCCCAAGTTATCATATCCATATATGGATAACCAAGGCCCCTCATTCTGTCCTAACATGCACTGTTAGCTAAATGCTCCCCAGAACTATTACAAATACTGATTTAATGAGTCAGAATTAATGAACATTCTTCAAAGCCAACTCCCTAAATTCCTACCATTCCTCTATACAGCTATCACAAGGCTGTGGAACTACCTTCCATGGAGACAATGTTCTCTTAGTATCATAGGTACCCTGTCCATATTGTATGACAAACCTTTTTATCATTCCTCCTAGGTCAAAGTCAGCCTTGTGTAGTATCTAAGAGATGTGAACAACACCAACCCCTAGGTGGGGAAGGCTCTGTTTCTTGGTAAATAGTGCCTAGGATGAGACAAAGACATGGGTTGTGAAGGAGCTCATATTTCATTGTTTCCTGCCATCTCTTTTTCTAGCTGGGTACTAAGGGTGTGCTTATGTGTTTTCACAAACCGTAGCAGTTGTTTGAGATATTCTCACCATATTGGGTGAGGAATGAAAAAGCAAGAATTTTCATTTTACCTCAAAGATTAATCAGTTTGAATCGTGGAGCAAGTGACCTCACTTTCCTAGGTTCTTTTGAGTATGACAGGACCAGTAGTCTGATTCTTTTCTCCCTGCAGTTTATATCATTTAGGGGGAATTATTAACGTTCAGTGTTTTGATCTCATTTCTAAAGAAGTGATAAGAAGAGAGTCATATCAAATAATTGTTAGGTAAACTACTTGACATGGCATGCAAAATACTTAATACAGTATGTGATAAAGTAAGTTTTTATTATTTAATAATTTTTACAGGTGTTCTCATGGTACAGCCTAGGCTCACCTTGAACATTTAATCCTGCAGCCTCAGACTCCCCAGTCCTTGTATTAAAGGTTAAAACAAGTTTTCTATCAATGTTAGATGGTATTCTATTTAGAAATAATTAGAATTGTAGATGAGCAAAATACTTTGAAAGAGTGGAAATGAAGACCTAGCTATGAAATGAGAAAGGTATTATCTATTTAATGCCATGTAACAAATTATCTCAAAACAGGGCAGCTGAAATAAGCAGGGTTTACTGTTTGATATGGTGTCTAGAAATAAATGTTTCAGGTTTGTGGCTCTCAAAAGTATCGGGCATTTGTCAAAGCTGGATGGTGGGAGGATTATAGTAATTAATTAGAGCAGTGTGCCAAACAGAAGCCACAGAACATGTCTCCTTATCCTTACTGTGATAGTGTAAGATGAGGCTTAGACAAGAGAAAGCTCCCACTACCTATTGCTCCATTCCTCCCAAGGAGCAGATGCAAGCCAAGGCCAGTTTTCCCTTCCCCGTTAAGGGAATCATTGAACAAATGGCTCTTAAACTTAAGGAGCGGCAAGAAGGGGGATAGGAATGGAAAAGCCCATCATGCCTAAGCAAGACCTTAAATAAAGAGTGCTGGGGCTACAGATGCAAACACACATAAAGGCCAGACTGGCTGGGCCCTGTGTCTTTCACTGAAGCACCCCTAAGAGACGTCAATGTGCTGGCAGCTGGGTATCTCATCTGCTGTTAGGAGAACGATGCTCCCTTGTGATGTTTGCCTGGGAAAGTATTTGAAATCACAGATGAACCTATAAATCAGTATCTAGACTTTTTACAGGAACCCAATCCAACTCTTCGATATCACAAATTTGATCTTCTTGTTGGTCATTTGGAGCTACATGTCTATGGCAGCATACAGCAAAGTAGCTAAACCTAGGTGCTCTGGCTGGCTGGCAAAAGTCTAGAAGGTGAACGGAAGGTATGGCCAAATGAACAGCTTAAATAGACACACATAGTTTCAGGTAAATAAAGTGAATAAGAATGAAGAGCCAAGAACCAATGGGATGCCACAGTCTACCAGTAGCTGGGAGCTCAATGTGGTTTTCAAACTGGTCTGTTTCCATGTGGGGAACTTAGTGCTCTCCAGGCCCCCAATTGCTTTCTCATTAGTTTCTAAATGTAATCATGACCATAACAGTTATCAATAGTACTAGTAATAAAAGACTGTGCACGATGGGTGTGGGTGTCCACATGCCATAGCACTTGAGAGGTCAGAGGACAACTTTATGAAGTAGGTTCACTCCTATGTTTGTATATATTCTGGGGATCAAACCTGGATCTCCAGGCTTGGAAGATGATAAACACCTTTACTTGCTGACCCATCTCACTGGGTAAGCCAGAAAAGTGCTTGAAATACAAACACGGAGACCTGGGTTCAGATCCCCAGCATCCATGTAAACATTCAGCATGACAGCATGTGCCTGTAATCACAGCCCTGGGAAAGCATCGACATTATGATCCCTGAAGCTTGCCGGTTATCCATTCAGACTTGTGAGCTGCAGGTTCAGAGAGAGTCTATCTCCAAAAATAAAGTTTAAAGCAATCAAGAAAGACCTGTAAGTTTGACTTTGGGTCCACATATACTTCAACATGCATATACACACACATACACACACACCCCTAAACACTTGTACTTGCACACACAAAAATATAAATATCTTTGAGGTTCTTAAAAAAATTCCAAGAACATAAATAGTTATGCACCTGTTGTTTACTTTCTGATATCATATGTGTATTACATGTGGATTCAATTTAATGAGGAAAAAGATTTCAGCTAACAGAGCAGAGATCTACTGTGAGCACTTTTGTGAATCAGATACTCTGAAGCCTCCTGTGAACTACTCCTGAAGAGCACACACTTTACAAACGGCATGGTTGAGACAATCTGCTATTCTTTCTTTGAGTGTGTCTATCTTCCTTCTCCAACCACAGATGTGCTTTCTGTCACTATATTAGTTCTCTTTTCTAAAGTTTTCAGTAGATGTCATTGTAGCATGTGTTCTTATTTGGCCAGTTGTCTTCCACTCAGTGTAGTCATTGTGAGATTCAACTATTCTACTCTATGTATCAATACTTTCTTCTGAATGTTGTTCTACTGACTTATAACCCTCCTAAAAATGAGTGATGGATCTACTTCAGTAGATATGCTTCTAGTGATTCTGCAAGCAAGTGAGAAATAGAATACTAGAAATGCCCTCTGTTAGTTTCTTGAGATCTGCCTCATTTATAAGGCCTATCAGCATGCAGAAATATAAACTGTCCTCGGGTTCAGGTTGTTTCCTTGGAATGAGTAGAGCTTTCCCTAGAACTGGGATGTTGACTCTTATCATGGCTGTGTTTCAGTAAGGCTGAGACCTGCAGAAAAAAATTATAAAAAAAAAAAAATAGGAGGCAAAAGAATTCAGGACTCATACTCTTTCACAAAGATAGGGAATCCTCTGTATCCATAGCCATTTCCTTGATTATTTGTTATTTTAGAGTGTAGCTAGCAACAGATAGGCTTGGCAAAAGGTCAAGAAGCCAAGACTGAATGAAGAGTAGAAATTAAGAAAAGGTACTAGAAACACAAGGGTGTATCATACAAGTTGAGGGGCAGGTCACATCAATCAAAACTGGTGAGTCACCCACCTGCCAGCAGAAGTGCTCACCTCCCTGGATCCTGTTCCCCTAGACACTTCTAGTGCAAGCTATCCCTGATCAGACTGGCCCTACCCTGAACCCCTGAGAATCTCACCACTTAGACCCAAGGCACACCAAACAGGACAAGAGCAAGCCACACCAGCTTGAACAGACTAAAGCTGATCAGGTACAGGCCACACCAATCAGATGAACAGAGACGCTCTGCTTTACCAAAGCCCAAACTAACTGCCAGAAGATCAACTCCCAACTTGAACAAAGATCAGAGTTCAGATCAGCCACCAGAAAACCAGGCTACCAAAACAAAACCAAAGAGGAAATAGAAACCAAAAAACAAAACACCCATAAAAAAAAAAAAATAGACAAACTCAGAAATCAGGGACTAGACCGAATCATCCCAAACTCAGATGTGTAAATGCCAGTGTAAAAAATACAATTAACATCAGTCAGGGCAATATAGTACCACTAGAATCCAGCTATGCTACACAGCAATACCTGAATATTCCAATGCATCCAATGCACAAGAAAACAACCTTAAAAGTAATTTTATGAAGATGATAGAGGTCCTTAGATAGGAAATTAAAAATTCCTTTTAAAAATTGAAGAAAAGACAAACGAAAATTAGAGGAAATCAACAAATCCATTAAAGAATGCCAAGAAAGCTTAAAAAAAGAAACAAACAGGTAAAGGAAGCTATTTATGACATGAAAATTGAAATAGCAATAAAGAAAATACAAAAATCCAGTAAGCAACAAAGAAACACAAACGGGTATCACCAACAGAATATAAGATATGGAAGAAAGAATCTCAAGTATTGAAGATCCAATAGAAGAAACAGAGTCATTGCTCAAAGACAATGTTAAATAAAAAACAAACAAACAAACAAAAACCTAATGAAAAACATTCAGGAAATCTGGGACACCATGAAAAGACCAAACCTAAGAATAATAGAAATAAAAGAAAAAGAATCTCAGCTCATAAACTCATAAAATACCTTTAACAAAATCATATAAGAAAGCTTTCCTAACTAAAAACGGACATACCTATAAAGGTACAAGAAGGTTACAGAACACCCAATAGACTTGACAAGAAAAGAGAAAAGAAAGCCCTAGCATCAAATACTAATCAGAACACTAAACACACAGAACAAAGAAAGAATATTAAAAGCTGTAAGGGAAAAGAGCCAAGTAACATATAAAGGTGGACATATAAGAATTACACCCAAATTCTCAGTGGAATCTCTAAATTCCAGAAGGGCCTGCACAAAGGTCTTGCAGACATTAAGAGACCATACTTACCAGACCAGACTAATATACCCAGCAAGATTTTCAATCACTGTAGATGGACAAAATAAGATATTTTATCACAAAGTCAAATTAAACAATATTTATGCACAAATTCAATCCTGCAGAAGACATTAGAAGCAAAACTCCAACCCAAGGAAGTCAACTAAACCCACAAAAGCACAGATAATAGATAATTTTACACCAGCAAAATCAAAACAAGAAAAATACACACACACACACACAAAACAACAACAAAATTAACATAATAACAGGATAAAAAAAGTCAGTGATTATTAATATCTCTCAATATCAATGGACTCAATTTGTCAATAAAAAAGACACAGGATAACAGAATGGACATATAAATCAAGATCCAGTCTCTGCTGCACACAAGAAACACACCTCAACAACAAAGATAGACATTAGCTCAGAGTAAAAGGATGGAGAAAGATATTCCAATCAAAGAGACCCTAGAATCCAGCTTGTTTAGCTATCCTAGAATTCAATGAAAATGAATGCACAACACACTCAGTCTTATGGAACACATGGAAATTGTACTGAGAGGAAAGTTCATAGCATTAAGTGCCTGCAGAAAGGACTTCAAGAATTCTCATACCAGTGACTTAACACACCTGAAAGCTCTAGAACTCTAGAATAAACAAAGTAGACATACCCAAGGGGAGTGGATGACAGTAAATAACCTAAGGGCTGAAATCAATAAAATAGAGACAAAAAGAACAATACCAAGTTTCAGTGTAACAAAAAGTTAATTCTTTGCAAAGAACCATGAAGATAGACAAACCCTTATCCAATCTAACTAAAAATCAGAGGGAGAATATCCAAGCTAACAAAATCAGAAACTAAAGGGAGACATAAAAATATACACCAAGGAAATACCAAGAATTATTAGGTTATACTTCAAAAACCTCTGCTCCACAAACTTGGAAAATCTGTATATTAAAAAAAAAGAATGATTTTCTTGATAGCACTTACCAAAGTTAAATCAAGATATTATAAAAAATTTAAATTGGCCTATAACCCCCAATGAAATAGAAGCAATCATTAAAAGTCTCCCAACAAATACAAGCCCGGGGCTAGATGGTTTTCATTCAGTATTCTACCTGACTTTAAAAAGTGAATGAATACCAATACTCAAATTATTCCACAAAATAAAAACAGAAGGAACATTGCCAATTTTTTTTATGAGGCTACAGTTACACTTATACCTAAACTACACAGACTAAACAAAGATAGAGAAGTACAAACCAATCCCACCATGAACATAGATGCAAAAATACACAATATAATACTTTAATACCTAATCCAAGAACATATCAAAGAGATCACTCACCACGAAGTAGGCTTCCTCCCAGAGATTCAGGGATAGTTCAAGATACAAAAATCTGTCAATGTAATCCACCACATACACTAAGTGAAAAAAAAAAAAAAAAAAAAAAAAGCACATGATCATCTCACCGGATGCTGAAAAAAAACCTGTGATAAAATCCAAGACCCCTTCATGATAAAAATCTTGGAGAGATCAAGGATACAAAGGACTGCCTAAACAAAATAAAGGCAATATATAGCAAGCTGAGGAGCCAACATCAAATTTAATGGAGAGAAATTCAAAGAAATTTCACTAAAATCAGAGACAAGGCTGTTTAATCTTCCCATACCTATTCAATATAGTACTCAAAGTTCTAACTAGAGCAGTAAGACAACAAAAGGAGATCAAGGGGGTACAAAATGGAAAGGAAGAAGTCAAAGTATCGATACTGGCAGATGATATAATATTATATTAGGTGACCCTAAAAATTCTTCCAGGGAACTCCTACACCCGATAAACATCTTCATCAAAAGGACTGGATACAAGATTAACTCCAAAAAATCAGTAGCCCTCCTATATGGAAACCATAAAGAGTCTGAAAAAAAAAAAATGGGAAAAAAACATCCTTTACAATAGCTACAAATAATATAAAATATCTAGCTGTAAGTCTAGCCAAACATGTGAAAGACCTGCATGACAAGAACTTAAAGTTTTTGAAGAAAGAAATTGGAAAAGATATCAGAAGATGAAAATATCTTCCATGATCATGGATTGGTGGGATTAACATAGTAAAAAATGGCCGTACCAAAAGTGATCTACAGATTCAATGCAATTTCCATTAAAATCCCAACACAATTGTTACAGTCCTTGAAAGAACAATACTTGACTTCATATGGAAAAATTAAAAAAAAAAAAAACAGTGTACCTAAAACAATCCTGTACAATAAAAGAACTTCTAGAGGTATCACAATTCCCAATTTCAAGTTCTATGACAAAACAATAGTAATAAAATCCACATGGTATTGGCATACAAACAGAAGGTTGAGCAATGAAATCAAATGAAGGACCCAGAAGTATGTCCATACACCTATGAACACTTGATTTTTGACAAAGAAGCCAAATTACTCAATGGAAAAAAAGAAAGATCCTTCAAGAAATGGTGCTGGCATAACTTGGTGTTGGCATGTAGAAGAGTGTAAATAGACCTATATCTACCACAAGTAACAGCTCATGCTAGAGAGGATATGGAGCAAGGCAAACATTCCTCCACTACTGTTGGGAATACAAACTTGAACATGCACTTTGGAAATCAACATGGCAGTTTCTCAGAAAATCAGATGTCTATCTAACTCAAGACCCAGCTCTACCACTCCTGGGAATATACTTAAAAGATGTTCTATCATCTCACAAGGATACTTGCTCAACTATGTGCAAAGCAGCTTATTTGTAATATTTGTAATAGCCAGAAAGTGGAAAAAAACTAGATGTCCCTCAAATGAAGAACAGATAAATAAAATGTGGTACATTTACACGATAAACTATTATTCAGCTGAAAAAACAAAAACAATGGCATCATGAAATTTACTGGCAAATGGATGAAACTGCAAAATATCATCCTGAGTGAAGTAACCTAGAAAGACAAACATAGTATGTATCACTCATTAAGTGGATATTATTCATAAAATGAAAGATAACCATCCTACAATCCACAAACCCAGAGAAGCTAAGTAACAAGGAGGGCTCACTGGAGGTGGGGGGAGGGAGGAAGGATTGTAGGAGGCAGTGGGGTTGTGTCAAGGACAACACAAGAAAACTCACAGAATCACCTAAACTGGGCTCATAGGGGCTCACAGAGACTGAATCAACAACCAGGAAGCCTGCATGGCCCTCTGAATGCATGTAACGATTGTGTAACTTGATCTTCTTTTGAGACTCCTAACAGTGAGAACAGGGGCTGTCTCTGACTCTGTTGCCTGTTTTTGTGACCCTTTCCTCCTTACTGGATGGCCTTATCCAGACTTAAGAGAAGAGGAGGTGCCAAGTCTCACTGCAACTTGATAAACTGTGGTTGGCTGATATCCATGGGAGGCCTGCCTGCATCTGAAGAGAAACAGAAAGGGTAGGAGTAGATGTTGGGGGGAGACAGGAGGCCGGGAATGGAACTGAGAGGAGACAAGGGAGGGGACACTTTGGCTGGATTGTAAACACAAAACCAAGCAAAAAATAAATGTAAAGGAAAAGAAAAAAGAAAAGGGATTGGAGGCCAAGGGAGGTAGCAAATGCCTATGACTCCACCAATAAAGACGCTGAAGTAGGAGCATAGCAAGTTCAAGGGCAGCCTGGGATACACAGACAGACTCCATCTCCAGTAAAGAGAGATTCCAACAGTGTGGAGATA
This sequence comes from Cricetiscus sungorus, assembly GCA_030556225.1. Classification (NCBI taxonomy): domain Eukaryota; kingdom Metazoa; phylum Chordata; class Mammalia; order Rodentia; family Cricetidae; genus Cricetiscus; species Cricetiscus sungorus. The sequence goes on from JANBXA010000253.1 coordinate 14,643,086, forward strand.
CAGTCCAGTGGTCAGTTTCACCTGATAGTCCAGGAAGTGTTAAGAACCAAGACAAGCAGTGGCTGAGGGTAAAGGAGACCAACCAGTCTGAGAACCTTGAAAGAGTGAGAAAGGACACAGTGTTAGCCATAACCATTTAGAACTGTAAAAGGGAACAGGTAAACAATTGTCGCACTGGGAGTGTTAGCATCCAAAGTCATTTGCCATCTCACCTCTTGCAAATATTTCCTTCTAACTCAAGCTGGAATGGATTCCAAAGCCGGCTGTCACAGAGGCGATCTGGAGCAGCTGCCTGGGGAATGTGGTAGCGGAAGGGAAATTTACTTTTCTTACAGGCATCTTTGATGTTCCTGAAAAAGCAATTACGTGCTTTAAAAGCTCTTTGGAGTGGAGGTTCATCTGGCATCTCAAAACTGATTTACACACAAAATTCTTACTTAGTAGCCAATGTGACATATTTTTCTTTTAGAAAATGATTATAATGCCAACATAGCTGTGATGCCCAGGCTGATGATAATCTCTGATGCAGATTAGACAGGAACTGTGCTTGGGAGTAGCAGGGGCTGTAAGAGAAGCCAAAGTGAGTTTGCTTTGCCATGTGTTAGAGTCTGTTCTGAACCCTTTCAAATGTTAATGCCTTTCACTCTCACAGCAGCTTCCCAGAGAGGTCATCATCCCTCTCATTTAGTGACCTGCTTGCATTTGACTGGCTGGTGGCATTTTAGATGGATTAAGGGTTTTTATGTAAATCCTGTAGTGAGTCTATTCATAGTATTTAGGAAAAAGTAAAACGAACTCATGCTGAGATGAAGTCAGTAATGGTAACGTTTACATCTATGCAATGAGCTTCGTTAATTAGAATCACAGAGAGTCGTGGGCTGGATAAGAGGATCTTAGAATGTGTCTACAACTTCTTCGTGATGTGAAAAGAAATAATTTCATTTGAGGCAGATAATCTTTAATTACTGTAGACACGTAAAGCATAGTTCTGTGATATTTATTTTAAAAATACAATGAAACAGTTATGGCGTCTCCATCTTGGTTACAATTTATATTGGTCACTTAGCCCAGTTTCTAGCTTGTACTTTCTCATTTCCTCCTAGGAAATGAAATGGAGACATGAGTAAAATAAACAAACTACATTTGGAATTAATTATATATATATATGTATATATATATATATATATATATATATTATTTTACACACCGACCCCAGATATCCCTCTCCCTCCCTCCCATGCCCCCTGAAATCCCCTCCCATTCCAACCATCCCCACTCCACGGGGAGGGTGATGCCTTCCTGGAAGGGTCATCTAAATTTGTCAAGTCATTTGGAGTGGGGTCTAGGCCCTCCCTCCAGCCTCTAGGCTAAGGGAGTATCCACCATGGGGAATGTGCTCCCAAGGAGGAATCAATTCTTATACTTGGAAAGTAACTTGATTTCATGACCATGCTTTCTGCCTTTATATTATAAAGATCATACTATGAGAAAAACTCCCTTTATTAAATCTCATTTTCTTAAGGAGAAATTAAGAATATTCCCATGTTCAAAACTTATGAGATCAGTAATTATTGAGGATACCTGTGACACCCAGATCCATGTAGAAAGAATAAGATAAAATGTATGAGGTCAATGATTTCTCTTTTCACAAACAATTTATTTCAGTAATAGGCAGATTTTATACAAGAGATCAACAAAACTCTTTCTACCTGGGTGCATTAAAAGCAATGAGAATCAGGTGTGGGCTTTGACAAAGAAACAGCTGAGCTACACAGAGTTTGGAAATGCCTTTCAGCTAAAAATTTCTACTACACATTTGACTGGCCCTGACTGATAAGAAGACAGCCACAGAAACACCATGTCTTTCACCAACATTTCAGCACCATGTTGTATCCTGTAATTCCCTCTCCCACTTGCCTGACATCCATTTAGCTTCCATAAAGGAGTGAAAAAGAAAGAAAGAAAGAAAGAAAGAAAGAAAGAAAGAAAGAAAGAAAGAAAGAAAGGAAGGAAGGAAGGAAGGGTAGCATAGTGATGAAAAACTTAGTATTCCTGAAAGTAGAGTCAGATTGACTGATTCAATGGAAACAGTAGGACGCACAGAGGGTCTTGGAAAGCAGAAACAGGCAGATCTCTGTGAGTTCAAGACCAGCCTGGTCTACAGAGCTAGTTCCAAGACAGGCTCCAAAGCTACACAAAGAAATCCTGTCTTTAAAAAAAAAAAACCAAAAAACCCACAGAAGTCAGGAGTCAGGAGTCATTCAGAGTCTGGTTGGGGAAGTGATGAACGTATTCTTTGGCCACTGCACTTGGTATCACTGAGCCCTGCAAGCACCAGGCCCAGAGCTTGGCTGTGCTCACTCAGGAACTTGCCACCCTCCTAGCTTCTAACAGAGAGCAGACTTACACCATGTTTATGTTTATTCTCCAGTGACCTACAGTGACCTACTTAGTTATATCCCAAGGCACTGGAATTTAGCCATGAAGGACATCAACAAAAATGTCCTGTTAAAAATCCACATTCTTCTCCATACTCAAGACACCCCAACTTGAATATGGATACCCTGTTAGCCTTGCTGTGGACACAAACCATGCCTTCTTAGCTTTATCTCTGACCCCAAAACAATCATCTACAAAATCAATCTTCACTCATCTGAACTGCCCTAAAAGATTCTCCTTGACTTGCCTTCATGTTCTCTACCCTGAGCCAGGGAAATGACTTCATTTATTCTGGAGGGATTCTTTTGATGGATAGCTATGGAAATGCCAATGCCCTGCTTAACCATTCCACTGCAACATGAATCAAATGCTGAGCTACTAGGCCGGCCCAGTTCCTTTCCTCCCTCTGAGTGCCAGACCAGCAATACTCACTAGGTTCTTACCTAGGAAGGATTCCTCTCTCTGGACACACTTCTTCCTCTTGGCTCTGGTTAGTTCAAATCGTTTTCAGATTTATTCAAATGTGACTTTTTCACCCTACAATCCTTGGCATATCATATTGACTCCTCCATGCATGTGCATGTGTTTGTATGTGTGTATGTGATTTCTAATGTGATTGCTAATTGTTTAACATGAACCTTTTCACGCCTGTCTCCACCACTAAAGCAGAAACTATATCCATTCTTTCAACACAGAATCTCCAGAAATATCCAAACTAGTAGGCATTTGGTGAATACATGTCACATTTGTTGAATATTTTAGAAGGTTATAAACCAGTAATAAGACATTAAAATTCATCTAGTAAACAATTGTGATAGAAAGAGGAAATGCTCATGAGCTAATTAGAAGGAATCATTTAAGCAAAGATTTTATTGTCCAGATGACGATAATGAGTTAATGAAACTATGGCAAATGGAGATGAATATTAAAAATAAAAAAGAATAGTAAAAACATATTACAGCATTTCCAATCAACAAAAAGTACTAATTAGCATCTCAGTAATGGTGAGAATGGCCTTTTTCTGTGTAAAAGGAACCAGAAAACCTCACCTCACAAGATTTCCAACTGGAACCTCTAGGGACCTGTCTAGCACAGGTCTCTGGATTTATGGTTGCATTGCATTCAGAAAGTCAGATACAGCTAATGAAGTTAAGAAGCGTGAAATGCCAGGGCAAGGTTTCAGCCCACCTTTGTTTCTCTGCTGAAATACCTAAGATTCAATGAATTTATAAAGAAAGGAGTTCACTGATTTCCTTTAGCAGTGTTCTGGGGGAGAGCACTGTACCTCTTTCATCATCAGGAGTTTATTCCTGAAAAGTTTATTAATTCTTAATGCTTAAGAGTGGCTTAATTTCCTAAGGGAGGGAAATTGATATTGTAGTTTCTTTTCAGATTGTTCATTGCTAGAATATAGAAATATAATCAGTTTGTGTATGCATGTTATTTTCTTACATCCTGCAAACCTAGATTATCAGTTTTAGTAAATTTTTATAGATCCACTAGGATTTTCCCAAATAATACCAAAGTATGACTGTTTTTTTTTAATCTGTCTTTCTATCCTGTGTGACATTAATTTCTCTTCTTACCTAACTGCTGGCAAAAGCCCTGATGATACAATGTTGAGGGAAAGGAGTGGGAGTGGACATCCTTGTTTGTTTCTAGACCTCAGCAGGGGAAGTATTCATTGTTTTACTCATTTTCCTTTGTCTATGCTTCCTTGCTTGTTTGTTTGAATGGCTGGTGTAAGGCTTGTGGTCAAGGCAGCACTATCACTGACACCTGGTAAAATTGGAAAGCTTTCAAATGGCATAACTGTAAGTTCCCCTCTCTACTCTTGGCTTATGAATGAGTTCCCATAGCCAAGGAATGGTCACCAAACAGCAGGCGCTATTTCTAATTGTCTCCAAAGAGTGGCATCCAGGCTCTACAAGCCAGTAGAATTAAGCAATAAATAAAATGACATCATTCTAAAAGTATCAGGCACTCCTTACCTTCTCGATATTATAAGCCTGCCTCCCATCCAAGGTCCAGGATGTTCATTCCATACCTACGGGACCTACCATGACAGGTGGTGGCATTCTCTCTCTCTCTCTCTCTCTCTCTCTCTCTCTCTCTCTCTCGATGATTTTTTTTTAATTTAAATGTGAAACAAGCTTGTTTTAAATGCCAATTCCAGTTCCTGCACCCTCCTGTCCTCCCCTGCTCCCCCTACCAACCCACATCCCATCTGCCCCCCAGGGAGAGTGAGGCCTTCCATGGGGAGTTTTCAAAGTCTGTCAGATCACTTGGAGCAAGGCCTAGACCCTCCCCCATGTATCTACATTGAGGGAGTATCCCTCTATGTGGAACGGGCTCCCAAATCCATTCATATACTAGGGATAAATACTGATCCATTACCAGACCCCATAGACTGCCCAGTCCTCCTAACTAACACCCACGTTTAGGGAGTCTATCAGACTGGAGTGCATGAGCTCGCCCTTGTTCAGGTCAGCTGTTTCTGTGGATTTCTCCAACCTAGTCTTGACCCCTTTGCTCATCACTACTCTCTGTCTGCAACTGGATTCCAGGAGTTCGGCTCAGTGTTTAGCTGTGGGTGTCTGTTTCTGCTTCTATCAGCTACTAGATGAAGGCTGTAGGATGGCATATAAAGCATTCTTTTTCCATGGGCTGCAAGTGTGCAAGATTGATATACTATGGGTCTCATATATAAAATGCCTCTGACTGACTGTTCGGCCTTCTCCTAAACACTCCATTGAGAATTCCTCCTATAAGGGTGGAATGACTAGCAAACAGACTGACAAAGTATACCTCCATTTCTAGCTTGAGACACTTGGTTGTGAATTTACATTAGATTGCTTAATTATTTTCCTGAATTTATTGCCACCATCCATTGGTGTTTTTTTTTTCTTTTTTCGTGCATTCTGTAAATACCATTAATTGATTTTTCACTTATTAATCAGGCTGTATTGCTTGAGTGAATCTCACTTGATCAATATAATTCCCTTTATATGTTTCTGGATTAAATTTCTAGTATATTATTCAGTATTACTTTTATAAATATGTTGGGTTGTTGCATTTTTTTCTTCTCTTGTGAATGCTCCATGGTTTCTTTTTTATTTTTTATAAGGCTGGGATGTTAAGCAATAGATGTTTATATTTTTTCTTTAAAAATATTTTTTATTTACATACTTGCACCAGTTTCCCTTCCCTCCCCTTCTCTTCTCCCTGTCCCCTCCCCATCCACTCCTCAGAGGGTATAAGATCTCCCTTGGGGAGTCAACAAAGTCTAGTATATCAAATTGCGGCAGGACTTATTCCCCTCACCCCCCCCCCCCGAATCCAGGCTGCACAAGGTATTCCACCACAGGGAACAGGTTCCAAAATCCAGTTCATACACCCAGGATAAATTCTGGACCCACTGCCAGGGACCCAACAGATCAAGTCACATAACTGCCATCCACATTCAGAGGAACATACCTAAACATAATAAAGGCAATGTACATCAAGCTAAATGGAAAGAAACTCAAAGCAATTCCAGTAAAATCGAGACAAAAACAAGGATGTTCACTCTCTCCATAGCTATTCAATATATTACTGGAAGTTCTAGCTAGAGCAACAAGATAACAAAAGGAGATCAAGGGGATACACATTGGAAAGGAAGAAGTCAAACTTTTGCTATTTGCAGATATAATAGTGTTTGTAAAATCTCTACCAGGGAATTCCTACCACTGATAAACACCTTCAGTAATGAGGCAGGACACAAAATCAACTAAAAAAAAATTAGTAGCCTTCCTATATACAAATGATAAACAGGCTGAGAAAGAAATCAAAGAAACATCACCTTTGAGAATAGCCACCAAAATAATATGAAAGATCTTGGGGTAGCTCCTTGATTTTAATATCAAGGTACCATCATACCATAAACCTCTTAGAAGAACTGATAAATTTTTCCTGTTAAATACTTGTTTCTTCTTTTTAAACTTTATGTTATTTTTTGAGTATGGGTATTTTACCTGCATATATGCCTGTGTGCCTCATGTGGGTGGGAGTCACAGATGGTTATGGACTGCCATGTGGGTGCTTGAAATCAAATCTGGGTCTTCTATCAGTACAGCCACTACTCTTAATGCCTCAGCCACCTCTATAATCCCCCTTTATTTCACCTTGATTTACGTTTACTTTGATTTTCACCTAGTTTCCATAGGTTAAACTTAAAATATTGACTTGAGGGTTTTTTTTTTTGTTTTTTGTTTTTGTTTTGTTTATTCTACTTTTCAATCAAAATGGTAGAGCCATACCCTTTCCATTAACTAAGACATTACTTGTTTCCTATATTTACAGAAATGACCTTTGTCATTCAGGTTGGGAGTTTTCTAAGATACCTTATGACTTTTCTTAGTTGTACATGATATTCAGAACATTAATTTACTTACCACATTTGGGGGATTGTCACACTTATTCCTGCTATTGATCTGCATTTCAATTTAACTTTAGTTGTCTAATATTCATTCAAGGATTGTCTTAGGTTTTCCCATTGTGGCCTATCCTGAAGAATGTTCCAGGTGTGTTTGGAATTAATATGTGCTTATCCACTAGAAGAGATATATAAGAGCAGTTACTTTAAATAATGAGGGCAAACTTCAATTCTTTATTAGCTTCTTGAACTCTTTTTTTTTTTTTGCTTTTTTGTTCTAGCAACTATTGAAAGTGCGACACAAAAATCTAGTTATAAAACTGTTGCTTTCGTGATTTGTCGATATTTTACCATTATGAAATGCCTGTTAGTGTCTTTAGTAATATTTTCTTAATTTCCATTTTCATCTTTATATTAATGTATCCATTCCCCCTATTTTAATCTCTTTTTATTTTTAATCAGTTGAGTCTTATAACCTGCATTAAATTTTTTTAATCCAATTTAAGAATTTCTGTTTTTGTGTTTGTGGGTAATATTTGATGTAGTTACTGATTTCATTGACTATATATTGCTGCTTTTCTTCCTATCTTCCAAATGTCTCATGATCCTCTTTTATGTCAGAATTTTAGTGTGTCATTTCAATACCTGTCAGTTTTAAAATGTAGTAATTGTTGTGTGTGTTCACATGACATGCTGGGCGGGGCATAAGCCACACACTTTTGTGTAGAGGTCAGTGGGCAACCCTGTAGAGTTCATTTTTTCCTTTCTCCTTCATGTGGGGTTTAGGGATCAAATTCAAGTCACCAGCTTTAATATGGCAAGAACTTTTACCTGTTGAGTCGTCTCAAAATGTTTTTGTTTGAGATGGTTTTATATGTAGCCCAGCCTGGCCTGGAACTCGTGACAATCGTGTTGCCTCAGCCTTCTATGTGCTTGATTATATATATCAACCTCACCCGGCCCTTTCTATCAAACCAATAAGCTTATATCCTGAGTTATTTTTTTTTAGAGTTACGGTATAAAAAACTGTATTCTCATCAGTAGTATATAATTTATCACTCTCCATATCAGGGGGTAGATCCAGCAAAATATTGAAAATTTTCTCCAATATAGGACATTTTCTTCCTCCTTCTTTGTGTTAATTGCCACACAGTTCACAATTAACACTAGTCTCCCAACAGAATGCTGTTGTAACAACTGCTTGTAACAACTGCATGTCTCTTAAGAGTTCAAAGCACAGATATATTTATTTACACAACTTCAAATAATTACATATTTACTGTATCAGTTCATCTTAGGGGTTCGAGTTATCATCCTGTATTATTTCCCACTAGCCAAAGAATTCTTTTAGTGTTTCTTGTAAGGAAGATCTAATTTATTGCATGATTTCCTAGATGTACAATTCTTAGTTGATGGGTGTTCTTTCTTCTAGTACTTAGAATATTGTTGTCACCTCTCCATTCTTAAGATAATCCTGAGCAGAATAGATTTGTGCCTTCTTCAGATCAAAGTTCAAGTGTTTTCTGCCTCGTGCTCTTACCCCTTTTATTTCCCTGTGGTTGGCTCTCCTAGCCTCACATTTCCTACTAGCCCTGGAACACCTGGGTCTTGATGATTGCATGTTCCCTTTATTATAAGACTGACATGTGGAAGAAAAGGTCAACTTTATTTTACTTGTTCACAAAAGCACTGATTACTGCTTTGCTTGCAGAGAGCCAACAGCTAAGTCTAATTTGAAAATAGTATCATTGGCTCCCAAAGTAGCCATTGTTCTCTTTATAGAACTAGCTGTCTTCTCACCCTCCTTTTAAGCCTTTTAACCTTTCTAATAGCAAATCATCAGACACAAACTGAGGACTAGTGTTGTTGTTTTGTGTGCATTTTGGTTTGCGTTTTCTGGTGGGAAGAGGCTTTATTTATTTATTTATTTATTTTATTTTTTCTTTTAGTTTTGTGCACCACCATTGTCATCTTATTTACCAAGATCAGAAAAAGAAAAAAGAAAGAAAACCTACTGTCTGGGTTTTTTCTAACTGGTACATGATTCATGCAGTAATGAGTCTAATTGTTCATTTTTACCACAAAAGAAACAAAATTACAACCTTTACAACAAGCATATTTTACCCCCTCCCCAATAAAGGTTGGGTATAAAATGATGGTTTCCATTCTTGTTGTTAAAAAAAAAAAAAAACTTCAGGTCTAACAAAAAATTAAATGTGATGGGAAAATGTAGTAACTCAGGAACTCAGAGTTTGACTGACTAACTTAGGAAGCGTAGGGAACATAATAAGAGACTTGGTCTGTATCCATTGTCTAAAGTAAGATCCTGTCAGGATACAGCTGTTATACACTAGATACTTAACAGAGAAAATATAACACGAGGAATTGTTAACTAGGTGACTGAAAAGGCAAAAACAGATCATGAAATAGCAACAGCAAGAAACAGCTGCCCCCCTTGGGTGAGGGGACAATGAAAAGAGGCTGGCCATAGCAAAACTTAGAAGGAACCACAGAGAGCTTGAACTCCCACCTCGGCAGACAGGTCTCCAGACAAGCTGGTCCTGGCATCTCTGAAAAGGCACAAGCAGACAGATTCTGCTAGTGATGTGATAGGAGGGCATTGCCATCTCAGAGAACAGCAGGAGGCAAGGCTGATGCTCCCAGGAATAGGAAGCAGACAGGAAAGATTCAGATAGTTCCTTCCTCCTCCCTACACCTGGTACTTACCCTCTAATCACCACCCTGCACCACTACCATCATCCACACCACAACTGACAGAGCGTCATAGTAAACCAGCTGGTAACATATAAATGTGGTTTGTGAAGTGCTAGCTTCAGCATCATCTAGCAGACTGTAGGAGACACTTGGAGCTGAGACACAAAACTTAGTAACTGACACACTCATTTACTTCCACATGCAACTCTTCCTGCATGTACCCTGTCTCTGTCTCCCACACACCTGCTACTACCTGAGTATTCTGAAATGATGATAAAATTAAATAATCAAATATCACAGTGACTTGTAGTTTCCTATTATTTTAACCAAGGCTGAATCAAAATTGAAGTTTACTTTCCATTATTGCAGAAGATAAGGGGACATGGGGGTGAGAAAAAAGATGAAAATGATTATTTTTAAGTTTTTTGTGGTTTTGTGTGCATTTGTAAGAATGTACATAGGTAGGGAAGTAGGTGTGTGTGTGTGTGTGTGTGTGTGTGTGTGTGTGTGTGTGTGCACATGCACACGCACACGCATGCAATGCATATGTTTTTCACTTCAAATTAGCAGGAGAGACATGACAGATATCACAACATAAAACTGCAATATAAAAAAGTTATCTTTTTAAAAGTCTTTTATATGAGTAGGGAGGGCACAGGTCCTAGTGCAGAAAATATCACCGTGCTTCTGCTACAAAATGAACATGATGTGCCTGTCAAATTGCCTCAGAAATAACTGTACTTAACGCCCGTAGAATTGTTGTTCTACCAGATTCACTCAGAGAAGTTTCATTTTACAGTGGTCAGTAGAGACAGCTTGTCAAAGTAGTGAAAATAAATGACTGTGGGATGCCTAGCCACAGTGAACATTTGTATGGCACACCTGCAAGACCCAGAGAACATCTAATAAAATGCAGCTGAATAATTAAAATTCTAACATCCGGACATGATATGGACATTGCACTCTGTTTGTTTGTTGTTGTTTAATTTTTCGAGACAGGGTTTCTTTGTGTATCAATCCTAGCTGTCCTGCAATTTTCTTTGTAGCCTAGAAACTCAAACTCACAGAGATCTGCCTGCCTCTGCTTCCCGAGTACTTTGATTAAAGGTGTGCACCACCTTTGCCTGGTGATTTTTATACTCCTGAGCTCAAAGCAAATGTAACTACAGGTACAAGATCGAAGCCATATTATGGAATTGGGGAGGGGCCTATGGGTCACCATCCACCCCTGACGGTGTATGTTTAATGCTACTTGCGGGAGAGACATTTTGCTTCTGGGGCATTCCTGGCCCTGTACACAAGCTCTCACCTCCATTCCTGTAAACAAACCTAATGAAACTCACTAGGCCACAGTGGGGGTGGAGGGGAGCAGACATCTTAAACAGAAAGTTGTTTAGTTGGAGATTAACAGGAGGGCAGAGGGCATAAGACAGGTTAATGGGTGTGAATATTGTTGAAATACATCTGTGAAAATATCATAATGAAATCATCTATGACATAAAATATATAACAAGAAACACTCAAAAACCAAATGATCTTTTGTACTTAATTATATTTAATATTATAATTATATTTTAATGTCATAAACTAGCTTTAAATGATGATAAGTAAAGTACTATCAATAACAACTAGAAAGAGAATTGTTTGTACCGGAGAATTTAAATAACATAAAAAGGCTAATTGCTCAGTGTGAATGAGATCTGTCAGTGGAAACATGAAATTGCACAAAATGACAAATAGGCATGTGTAAGCAGTAATTTCCTGTCAGGACCACCCAGCCCCAAATAACCTACTCAGAAGATGAATATAAATTATAAATATTCAGGCAATAGCTCAGGCTTCTTAATAGCTAACTCTTACATTTAAATTAACCCATTTCTATTAATCTATGTTGTGCCACGCGGCTGTCTTTTAGCATGTCTTTCTTCCTGGGCAGCTGGCTGACATTGCTCTTGACTCCTCCCTCCTTCCCATCATTCTCAGTTTTGCTTTCCTGACTTTCTGCCCAGCTACCCAGGCTGTCAGCCTTTTATTAACCAATGAGACTAATACATATTCATACTGTAGAAAATGATTGTTCCACATCAGGCATGGTGACAACAGAGTCAGAAGGGGCCTGATTGGGGCTGGAGCAAGGCCAATGAATATGGATCAGAGGCCATGAGATTTCTCCAAAGACAGCCAAAATAGATAATGATTCTGCCAGGAGCAAAGAGCTGGGACACTTTTACTTTGGCTTAAAAGAAAAATCCTGGCATGGGATCTGATTTTCCTAAAATACAGCTAAAATGTTAATGCTGCCAAGTCATTGACCCAGGCTTCCCCCCCCCGCTATGGTTTGTAATTCTATTTCCATCTGATGCCTTTATGTGGAAAAGCAGTTTATAATCCAACCCAGTAACCCAGTTTCCACATTATCTGGATGTCATGACGTACAGATCTTTTATATTAACTTATCTATGTTAGAAAATACTAGTGAATAGACTATCAACATAACTTTTATTTAGAATGTGTATTCTTAACTTTTTAAGGCCAAACTCTCCACTTTTAAAAATTTTTATAAAGGGATATAGAAATGATATCAAGCCCTTAATAATGTCAGAATTAACATCTGACCCTGTCTTCATTTTATAAAATTTTATGTGTTTGTCAGCTTTCTATAGCAGCAAAAAATAACAGAAATGCTCACCTTATGAAGGGGAATATTTATTTTGAACCCACAGATTTGGAGATTCCATCATATGGTGTATAGTTTTATGTCAACTTGACACAAGCTAGAGTCATCAGAGTGGGGAGAGTCTCCTCTTGATTTAGGCAAGTCTGTAGGGCATTTTCTTAACCCATGATTAGTGGAGGAGGACAAAGCCATTTTGGGTAGTATGACCCTGGCCTTGTGGTCCTGGATCCTTTAAGAAAGCAGGCTGAACTGCTTTCATGAGGAGCAAGCCAGTAAGCAGCACCCCTCCATGGCCTTTGCATCAGTTTCTGACTCTGGGTTCTCACCTGCTGCAGAACATTTGTTCAACTATGAAAACATGTGTTGCATTATTTTTAATTGTGTAAAGATATATTGCTGTTTTAACTTGCTTGACTAAGGCATCTGATTGGTCTTATAAAAACTGAATAGCCAATAGTGAAGGGGAGAGGTACAGATAGAACTTCCAGGCAGGGATAGTAAGTGGAAGGAGGAACTTAGACTCAGGGAAGAAAGAAAAAAAGATGACAGGAAGACCCCATGGGCCAGACAGACAGACATGGAGGGAGCAGGAAAGTAGAGCATACAGAATGAAAGAAAGGTAAAAATTCCTAAGGTAAAATGTAGATGAATAGAAACAGATTACATTAAGTTAAAATTGCTAGTGGGAAAAGTTTAAGCTAAGGCTGAGCATTCATAATAATAATAAGCCTTCATGTCTTAATTTGGGAGCTGGCTGGTCACTCAACAAATCCTGAACTCCACTGACCTGTTTGAGTTCCTGTCCTGACTTCCTTTGATAATAAACAGTAATATGGAAGCATAAGAAGATTAAATCTTTTCCTCCCCAAGTTACTTTGGTCATGGTGTTTCGTCACAGCAACAGTAACCATAAGTAAGACATAGCCCATGCTTACAAGGGTGCAAAGACCCATTGCTTTTGACTGGTGGGATGGAGATGTTTTATGTTGTGTTGGGCAAGTGTAGTAGAGAAAAAACACTCACTTCATAGCTGGAAATGGAAAGACAGGAAGAAGACACAAGGATCCCATATCCCTTTGAAATCATATTCCCAATGACTAAATATCTGCCTGTAGGCTCCACCTCCTCAAGGTTCCACAACCTCTCATGGCACAAAAGGAACCCATACACTTTTATGAGATATTTAAAATTCAAACCACAGCACCATGCCATGTGCAAACTTAAATAGATACAATGAAATCCTGTAACCTACAGAGCTGCTATGAGCATTCACGAGACAGAATAGCACACAAAGCAAAATGTAAATGCCAGGGGCAGAAAGTCTCCAAGTACAGAGCCTTTTTAGACAACTAGACTAAAAATCCAGGTATTTTAGCTGGAGTCCCTACTGCTGTGATAAACACTATGACAAAAGCAACTTGGGAAGAAAAGGGGCTTTATTTGGCTTGCATTTCCATATAACAGTTCATTGTCTAAGAAAGTCAGGGCAAGAACTCAAGACAGGAACTTGGAGGTAGGAACTGAAGCACAGCTGTGAAGGAATGCTTCTTTCTATCTTGCTCTGCATGCCTTGCTTGCCCAGTTTTCTTATACACCTCCAGACTGCCTGCCCAGGGGTGCCACACCACATCAATCACTACTCAAGAAAATGTAATCCAGATTTGGCTGCATGTGGTCTGATGCTGTGGGAATGTGACAGCCAGCCCTAACCTGGCTTCCTCTAATCCAGTGACAATTTCCCTAGAGTGCTCAGACCTATGAAATAATTTATATATATATATATAAATCTCCTGCGATGGCTAAAGAAGATGTGGTTCTAAGCATCCTGTAAAGGCCACTGACCTTTGCCCTAGAATGCCTGTGGGATCCTGTGTCCTGCAGATGACAGAAGAATAAGATAATAAAAAATTCCAATAGAAGCCCCACCCACTCCATTAGAAGTCATGCAGGGTCCAGGACTTCAGGTTAGTCCCCGACCCAGGTACTACCCCCAGTCACTCAGTGCCTGCTCAGCCTACCCCAAACCACCACTACTCCCCTCATCAACATATACCTACCCACAACTCCAGCTGGAGCCCCCTGCTCCACCAGTGGCCAAACAATGCCAGAACCCCTTCTGGACTATAAACCATAACCATACCACTAGAACTCTGACACCCCCCAAGTCAAATAGATACCATTTACTCTACACAGACCACTCAGACAAAAGACTGTAGTGAGATATCTACCCTGCCTGAACCTGTTGCACTGACCACACACACTGGGACAAGGAGACAAGTGTGGGCATGACTGGTGGGGGCTAGATCTGGGGTCCCAGACCCCAGTTCAATCTCTTACTTCCTGGTCAGAGACAGAGAACATCTGGGGGCATCCTTGGAGTGGAAACCCACAGTGGTCATTTGTTTCTGGTGTAAGTGTTCTCCCAGAATAACATCCATCAGCCTATATTGTGTCCCAGAATCTTTTTTTCTACAGAATAAAAGACCAAACAGGAAACAGAAACCAACAAAGAAAACAGTCATCCAATAAAGACAAACTCGGAACTCAACACCTAGACCTATAATTATGCCAAATTCAGATGTTACCAACAACAGCAAAGGCAATATGTCACCACCAGAACCCAGTTAGATATTCTACTGCAGTAAGAACTAAATATTCCAACACAGCTAAAGCACAAGAAAACTAACTTAAAATCAACTTTATGAAGATGATAGCATTTCTTAAAAGGGAAATGAATAAATCTCTTAAAGAAATCAAGGAAAAAGACAAACAAAAAATTGGAAGAAATCAATAAATTTCTGAAGGGAAGACAAGAGCCAAGAAAAAAATAAATAAATAAACAGTTGAAGGAAACAAATAAAGCTGTTCAAGACCTGAAATATAAATGAAAGCAATAAAGAAAACACATACTAAGGGAATTCTGGAAATGGAAAATCTAAGTAAGTAAGTAAGCAAACAAGAACTGTAGACACAAACATCAATAAGAGAACACAAGAAATGGGAGAGTGAATCTCAGAAAATACAATAGAAAAGATACAATAGAAAAATAAATGTATATTGGTCAAAGGAAATGTTAAATGCAGAAAGATTTCTAACACAAAACTCCAAGAAATCTGTAACACTATGAAAAGACTAAACCTAAGAATAATAGGTGTAGTGAGATATTCACTTTGTCTGCTTCTGTGGCACTGACCACACCCATTGTGGGGTGGAGCCAGGGGCGGAAGTGACCCATGGAACTAGGTCTGAGGAGGAGCCTGGGAATGCTCTCTTGCTGGTGGTATGCGGAGAGAGGAGCATCCAGTTCCAACTGCTGTGTTTATCTGTCTGTGTTGTGAGTTGTTTCTCCCTGAATAAACATCTATTCAGCCTATTTGTGTATCCTGATCCTTATTAAACCGTGATAAATAGGAATAGAAGAAGAAGAATCCTAGATCAAAGACCCAGAAAAAAATCTTTAACAAAACATAGAAGAAACACATACCTATAAAGGTACAAGAATCTTACAGAACACCAAACAGATTATATCAGAAAAGGAAATCCCCATGCCACATAATCAAACACTAACATACAGAAGAAAGAATATTAAAAGCTTAAAGAGAAAAAGATCAAGTAACATAAAGGCAAACTTATAAGAATTATACCTGACTTTTTAATGGAGACTCTAAAAGCCAGAAGGGCCTAGACAGATCCTATAGACTCTATGAGACCACAGAAGCCAGCATAGACTACTACACCCACCAAAACTTTTAATTATGATACATGGGGAAAAGGAGATATTCCATGATAAAGTCAAATTTAAATGATTTCTATCCATGAACCCAACCCTACAAAAGGTACAGAAGGAAAACTTTAACCCAAAGAGGATAACTACACATCCATGAAAACAGAGGAAATAAATAATCGCACAACAACAAAACCAAAAAAGGGACACACAATACACACACAAGAGAGAGAAAGACAGACAGACAGACAGACAGACAGACAGAGAAAGAGAGAGAGAAGAGAGAGAGAGGTTACTAACAATAACAATAAATAGGAATTAACAATCTTAACAATCATTGGGCTTTGATATCTCTTTATATCAATGGAATAAATTCTCCCAATGAAAAGAAACAAAGTTACAGAATTGATGAGAAAACAGGATCCATCCTTCTGCTGCACACAAGAAATACACCTCTTCAGCAAAGACAGATATTACCTCAGTGTAAATGGATGGAAAAAGATTTTCCAAGCAAATGGACCCAAGAAACAAGCTGGTATAGCCATTCTAATATCTAACAAAATATACTTCAAACAAAAAATTAATTGAAAAAATGGAAGAAGACACTTCTTACTCATTAAAGGAAAAATCCAAATGATGACCTTTCAATTTTTTAATATTAATTTATTTTTATTTTTATTTTACATATCGATCCTAGTTCCCCTCCCTCCCTTCCTCCCTTTTTTCCTCCCTCCCTCCCTCTTTCCCTCTCTCTCACCCTCACATGCACCCGAACCACCCTCCTCTCTCATTCCCCTCAACTCCACATATAGGGTGATGCCCTCCAGGAGGGGTCATCTAAATCTGTCAAGTCATTTGGAGTAGGGACTAGGACTTCTCTCCTGTCTCTAGGTTAAGGGAGTATCCCTCCATGGGGGATGTGTCTGCAAAGTCCTTTTGTGTACTAGAAATACATCCTGGATCCACTGTATGAGGTCCCTTAGACTTACTTCTCAGGCCTTCTAGCTGACACACATGTTCAGGGGATCTGAGTCAGTCCCATGCTGGATTCCCAGCTATCAGTCAGGGGGCCCATTAGCTCCTCCTTGTTCAGGTCAGCTGTCTCTATGTGTTTCCGCAGCCTGGTCTTGTTCTTCCTCTTTGTATCTGGATTCCAGTTTGGCTCAGTGTTCAGTTGTGGGTGTTTGCTTCTGTTCCATCAGCTACTAGATGAGGGCTCCATGATGGTGGATAAGTTAGTCGTTGACCTCATTATCGGGGAAGGGCATTTTTGGTAGCCTTTCCACTGTTGCTCAAATTGTTAGTTGGTTTTTTTTTTAAACATATATGCCCCAAACTCAAGGGCATCAAAATTTGTAAAGAAAACACTTTTAAACCTAAATCATACATTGACCCTCACACATTGATAGTGGGAGATTTCAGTACCCCACTGCCACTAATGGACAGGTCATTCAGACAATATTGGGAAATCATATGGCAGCTTCTCAGAAAACTAGAATTGACCAACCAATATGACCCAGATATATCACTCTTGTGCATATACCTAAAGAATGCTCAATCTTATCACAGGGATACTCACTCAACTCTGTTCATAACAGCTTTATTTGTAATATCCAGAATGTGGAAACAATGTAGATGTCCCCCAGCCAAAGAATGGAAAAGAAAATATGGTACATAAATACAATTGAGTATTACTCAGCTATTTAAAAAAAAATGACATCATGAAACTTGAAGGCAAATGGATAAAACTAGAAAAAAAAAAGTCATCTTGAGTGAGGTAACCCAAACCCAGGAGGACATACAGGCTTGATGCTTAGTCCAATTGCCACCAGAGAGCCTTTGTCCAGCTACTGATGGAAACAGATACAGAAACCCACAGCCAAACATTACAGGAAGAAAAGAATGTAGGAGCCAGTGTGGTCAAGGACACCACAATAAAACCCAAAGAGTTTACTAGCCTGGACTCTAAGGACTCACAGAGACTGAATTGACAACCAGGGTGCCTTCTTGGGACTGATCTAAGCATTCTGTATACATGCTATAGCTGTGTATCTTGGTCCTTTTGTGGGTCTCCTAACAGTGAGAGCAGCAACTCTCTCTGATTCTTTTAGTAGATTTTGGATCCCTATTCCTCAGACTGGGTCATCTTGCCCAGCCTTCATACATAGGGAGGTGCTTAGTCTTAAGGCAACTTGATCTGACATGTTTTGTTAATTTCCGTGGGATAGCTACCCTTTCCTGAACAGAAATGCAGTAGTTGGTTAGGAGTGGGAACAGAGGGAGTGTTGGGGAGAGGAACTGGAAGAAGAGGAGGGAGGGGAAACCATGGCTGGATGTAAAACAAACAAACTTGTACACATAAATAAAATACAAAAAAAGAAAATGGAGAGATCAAATACTGGCAACTTAACAGCACACATAAAAGCTCTACAACAAAAGAAGCTAGAGCACCCAAGAGGAGTAGACAGTAGGGAATAATCAAACTGAGGCTAAAATCAACGAACTAGAACTAAAGAGAACAATACAAAGAACCAATGGCACAAAGAGTCAGATCTTTGAGAAGATCAATAATATAGAAAAAAATCCATACTAAAAGGCAAAAACAGAATATCCAAATTAATAAAACCAGAAACGAGAAGGGGGATAAAATAGCAGACACCAAGAAAATCCAAAAAATCATTAGATCATACTTGAAAAACCTATACTCCACATAATTGGAAAATCTAAAAAAAAAAAATGACAATTTTCTTGATAAATACCACTTAACAAAGTTAAATAAATATCAGATAAACCATTTAAATAGACCTATAACAGCCAAGGAAATAGAAGCATTTATAAGTCTCCCCAACCCCAGAAGCACAGATTTCTACCAGGTTTTCAAATAATACTTAAATTTTCAATTTAAGTATTTCAATACTCTTTAAATTATTCTCCAAAATAGAGACAGAAGGAACATTGCCAGAATCATTTTATGAGGCTACAGTAATCTTGATACCCAAATCACACTCAACAGAGAAATAAAATTACAGACCAATCTTATGAACATCGATTGATTAAAAATTACTCAATAAAATAATGGCAAACTCAATCCAAGAACACATCAAAAAGATCATACACCGTAATCAGATAGACTTCAACCCAGATATTCATGGATGGTTCAACATATGATAATCAGTCTATGAAAATCAGTCAATGTAATCAATCATATAAACAAACTGAAAGAATAAGAAAACATAATCCTTAGATGCTGAAAAGACCTTTGACAAAATCCAACACCACTTCATGATAAAAGTCTTGGAGAGATTAGGAATACAAGGGACACACATAAACAAAATAAAGACAGTTTAAAGCAAGCCTACAACCAACATCAAATTAAATGTAGAGAAACTCAAAGCTGGGACATCAACTGAGCCACAAAACCTTTGACCTACACTCTGTCTTCCTTCTGGGCTGATATGAGGGTTTGTAACATGAGGTTTTATTGTAACTTGTTATGCCATGCTTGGTTGATATCCCTGGGAGTCCTGCTTTTTTTTTTTTTTTAAGGAAAATAGAGGAGGAATGGATCTAGAAAAGGGAGGTAGGAGAGAGAACAGGCAAGAACATAAGAAGGAAAAACTGTGGCCAAAATGTAGTGTATGAGAAAAGAACAAAAATAAAAATTAAGATAATGGTGTTCCTGATTTCTGTTTTTGTAAACTGACTTATTGTTGTGGGACTGGATAAAGTGGTCTTTTTATTACTATACAACAGGAAAGAAAAACAACTAAGGAGAGTAAAACAATGTTCTTGCCCAGCTATGGATTCCATACATAACTGTATATCCATCTTTGGTGTCCACCTTTATAAAGCCTTCCTTAGTTGACTTCAGCAGGGCATGCTCTTTAGCTTTTAGGCTGCCATCCTTCTATTAGTAGTAAGAATAAATTAATGTAATCTAAGTTTGAATTGGGTCTAAGTAGTTGGCCTTTCCCAAGGGGTTCTCATGTCACAACAACAGAAACATTTTATCAGTTAAGGTTCTTCTTCCAAGATAACTCTAGCCTTGTGTCAAGTTGACAAAAACAAAACAATCAAACAAACAAAAAACCCATACATGACAACACCTAAGAATTAGGTCTATTTTAAAGCTGTTAAGGCTTCTTGCACATGCTAGTATTCTTCCAAATATTCTTCTGAGCCTGAGCCTTGAATATAAGAAAGCACATTACTCAATGAGAGCACGTACACTCAATGGAAACTCAACTGAAGAGAGATGTTTTAGCTTGGAATCTTGGCTCATTGCTGGACCACACAGGATGCATCCTCCACTTCTCTGTAACCTTTCCTGATGTATTACCTCATTTTACCTCTGCCTGATTTCTCATCCACAAAGTAGAGACAATAATAATAGAGTTGTTAGAAGGATGTAGCTGGTCTATGCTAAGTGTTTAGTAATAGAATTAAGTATGGCTGCCAGGTGTATGCTAGTAAACCCAGCGCTAAGGACTGTGAATTTAGAGGGTCATTATATTAATCTCAAAATTAAAAAAAGAAAGAAAGAAAAATGAAAAATTTTAAAAAGCCAACCTATTCTACACAGTGAGTTCCTGGCCAACCTACATTACATAGGGCGACTGTTTCTCAAAAGTTAAAATAATATGAAAAATGTCGACCAGGTTAACCTAGGATTTTAACTTAGTTCCTAAAATAACAAATCTAGCTCTAACAGTTTACTGTACTGATGATGAACAGATTTATAAAACCTTGTTTAAAAACCTTACTCTTCGGTGAGTGAAATGGATGGTTCAGCAATTAAAAATGCCTGCTGCCAAGACAGGAGACCTGAGTTCAATTCCCATGACCTGCATGGTGGAAGCCTGCAAATTGTTCTGACCATCACATGTGTCAAGGCATATGTGTACCTACAGGCACACATACACATAGTAAATCAAGTATGTTTTAAATTATCTCTATATATGGTATTATAAAATTTGCTTCCCACTAGAAATGACTAATTATTTGCACCAATTTTACAATGTTAAATAGGTTGATTAATGTGCCACAGAATTATCATTTCTGGGATCCACTTTGAAAACTTTTGTATTTGGCTCTCTTTAACCTCACCCTTACCCAGCAACTCACAAATATGTGTCTTTCTATCAGTAATAAATACGTTTTGTTTCAGATGGCATATCTGTGTATTGCTAGGAACCCAAGCTGTAGGATGTTGTGGAACTACACTAAAAGAAAGCAATGCTGACTTGCTTTTCCAAAAGTATACTTCATAGTATGCTGCAGTTTTTAGGTCACTTCAAATAAAGTGGCAATTATAGCTGCCACATTTGACATTTAAGAATTGGTAATTTGCATCACAAAACAACCCTGGCTCATCAGCTTTCTGTTTCTCCTCTGTGGATTGTTCTTTGAGATGCTTTAAATAGATGATGCAGTGAGCATCATGATGTAACTAGTTCATGTTATTAAGCTTAATTTACAATGTATATGAAGAGCTCTGAGGCCCATAGATAATGAGCACAAGCATTAGACATCAATTGTTGATGGGATCTATGCATAAAGTTAATGACTTGATTCATGTTTTCTAGTAACTCTTCATCTCTTGTATGGGATTTTTCACCAGAAACAGGGTTTCAGACCATCCTGTCATCCATATATATTTTTTCCCTTGGGATAATTTTTCTTTCTTCAACTTGTTCTCTTTTAATGGCCCTCGGGGAATGTAAGGTCACAACACCATGAAATTGCATATTAAAATACAAATACACTAGAAACTTCTACTAGTAGAAACTATTAGAACCTGAGCAATCAATCAATCAATAAATAAATAAATGTGAAGGGAATATAAATAAATACACCTGAATATAAATGACCAAAAGGAAGACAACCAACATTCTCCATTTTTATAGTTTATGCTCCAAAGTTCTCATTTGGTGGCAAATAGATAATGTAATTCTCACTCCTGAAAGAACATAAAAATAGATTGAATACTTTTAAAAAGCAATATGGTTGGACAATAACTGTGAGGAATCATAGCCAACACTAGTTTCATCCTGAGAATTCATTAAAAAAAGAATTGATTAGCAGGTTTGATATTCTTTAGAATAAATTAGATTTTATTTTGCAAAAATTTTAGCTGGGAATAAGTTGTAAATTAAAATGTTTCCTAATGTAATTACATTGTCTTCTATTTTAAATCATTTTAGGACTGAAAATTCTACTTTTTAATCAAGAAATTAATGCCTGGTTTTTAACAGAATTATATGGAGATCTAAGCACAACCTGAAATGAATACACAGTGTGGACCACAGATGAGAAAACAGGATGCACAGCCAGGCCATGAATACCTAATATGAATATAAGTGGCTATATACAGGATATAGGTTAAGTTTAGTATGTTCACTTTGAAGATATATCTTTATAACTTGAGAAATTTCCATTTTTTTGCATTTAAAATAATGTAGGTTTGTGGCAAAGGGTTTGTCCATTTGTTTCTTCTGGATAATTAAGAACTTAGGATACATTTGGATATGTCTAAACTGAATGGTATTAAATGCACAATTGTTCCAGTGGGGTATGTTTTGTTTTGGGTTAACTTAGATCTGGTTTGAATGCTATTTTTTGTTTTGTTTTTTCACTTACCGTCAGAACAATATTAGGCAAACCTTACCTCTAACTGGGGGCCTCGAAATCTATCATTAAAGTTGGTTGTGAGGACTAAAAGATATGATGGGTGCAGAATGTTTTCCCAGACACATAGTAACTAAAGGGCCCACAAAGTGACCAGCTGTTTAGGAAAACTTATTGGAAGGAACTCCTTAAGACAACACAAAAGGCATTGCCTCTTTCCTATTGCCCCCCTGCCCTGCATTAGTCTCAAAAGTATTCAGACAGTAGGTTTGGGTCTGTATTTGTTTTCTTGCTGTACCTTCTGCATACCGCCTTTTCCACTGTTCTTCCTTCTCCAGCTTTCTTACACAGTAGTCTCTTTCATTCCATTATTTCTCCATCTGTTGATCTGAAAGGTTTACATTTTTAATTCTAGAAATGACAAAGTAGTACTTTAATGTTACCACAGGAAGAGATAACTGGCATACTATTGTTTAACATGCTATTTGAAACTCTATACAAGTTTTTTCGTTTGTTCTTTATTTTTTTATTTTTCTATTTTTAATTTAAATTTGCAAAAAAGGTTGTTTTACATGTTAACTCCAGTTCCCTCACCCTCCCACCCTCCCCTATCACCCCCACCAAACCCCAGCCTATTCCCTTTCTGCTCCCCAGAGAGATTGAGGCCTTCCATGGGGGGGGGTCTTCAAAGCCTGTAATATCATTTGGGCCAGAGTCTAGGCCCTTCCCCCATGTGTCTAGGCTGAAAAAGTATCCCTTTATGTAGGATGGCCTCCCAAAGTCCATTCGTATACTAGGAATAAATACTGATCCATTACCAGATCCCAAAGACTGCCGGGTCCTCCTAACTAAAACCCATATTTAGGGAGTCTGGCTCAGTCCTATGCTGGTTTCCAAGCTATCAGACCTGGGTGCATGAGCTCCCCCTTGTTCAGGTCAGCTGATTCTGTGGGTCTTTATAGCCTGATCTTGACCCCTCTGCTCATCACTTCTCCCTCTCTATAACTGGATTCTAGGAGTTCAGCTAGTGTTTAGCTGAGGGTGCCTGCTTCTGCTTCCATCAGCTACTAGATGAAGGCTCTAGGATGGCACATAAGGTAGTCGTCACTCTCATTATTGTGGAAGGGCAATGAAGGTAGCCTCTCCACTATTGCTTAGATTGGTAGTTGGTTTCATCCTTGTAGATGTCTGAGCATTTCGCTAGTGCCAGATTTCTCTTTAAATCTATAATGACTCCCTCTATTATGGTATCTCTTTTCTTGTTCTCCTCTATTCTTTCCCTGACTCAATCTTCCTGCTTCCTCATGTCCACCTCTCCCATCCTTCTTTCCTCTTCTCTTTCTCCTAACTCCCTCTCCCCTCCCTCCAGGCTCCCAATTCCCAATTTGCTCTGGAGATCTTGTCCCTTTCCCCTTCTCCAAGGGACCATGTTGTCTTAGGGTCCTCCTTGTTTCCTTGTTTTTTCTGGTGGTGATTGTAGGCTCTATGTCTAAAATTCATATGTGAATGAGTACATACCGTATTTGTCTTTTTGTGACTGGGTTACCTCACTCAGGATATTTTCTTCTAGTTCCACCCATTTGCCTGCAAATTTCAGTATTCTATTGTGTTTTTTTGTTTGTTTGTTTGTTTGTTTTGTTTTTCTGCTAAGTAGTAGTACTTCATTGTGTAAATGTATCACATTTTTTCTATCCATTCTTCAGTTGAGGGACATCTAGGTTCTGGCTATTACAAATAATGCTGCTATGAACATAGTTGAGCAGATGTCCTTGTTGTATGAATATGCATCTTTTGTGTATATGCCTAAGAGTGGAATTGCTGGATCTTGTGGTAACTGATATTTATTTTCCTGAGGAACCACCATACTGATTTCCAAAGTGGCTGTACGAGTTTGTACTTCCAACAGCAGTGGTGGTGTGTGCCTCTTTCTCCACATCCTCTCCAGCATAAACTGTCCTTGGTGTTTTTGATTTTAGCCATTCTGACAGGAGTAAGATGGTATCTCAGAGTTGTTTTGATTTGCATCAGGAATTTCCTGATGGCTAAGGATGTTGAGCCCTGTCTTAAGTGTCTTTCAGACATTTTAGATTTGTCCATTGAGAATTCTTTATACAAGTTTTTAATATTATTTTAGAAGACCAATATTCATTTAGATGTACCAAATTGTTTTCATGGATAATGATGTCATTCTTTTGTAACAGTACAGCTATACTTCAATCTGACATTATTTTACTTTTTCCCAAAGAACATGCTTATTTCCTTCTAGAATATCTGTTGTCAGCAATTTTTTCAGCTTTTGAGTGACTACATTTTACTATCATCATTGAGGAACACTTTTCAAGGTATAGGACTTTTCCTTTTGGTAATTGTGTGTTTACAACATAATGGTTTTAATTCTGTTGTTTGTGGTGTTTACTGCTGTTATTGATAAGACAGAGCTGTTGGTACTTTTTACCTCTTTTAAGACAATCTTTTTTGAGTTGAAAATAGTTACTTTAGGCCTTTGTCTTTTCTAGTTTTGCTGTAATAAGTACACACACACACACACACACACACACACACACACACACACAGACAAACACACACATATCCTTGCCACTCTCTTTTATCTTTATTGACACACAGGTGAATGTACAGACTCATTATTAGGTATGAGCAATGTATTTATTCCAATAAAACAACAAAAATAAAAGCATCAGTAATGGCCACAATAAAGCTTCAACACTAGCTATGCACATATAAAACACACAAGAAGAAACAATTTCTAGACACCAAGTTCTTCATTTTATATCTCCTAATTCATGAAAGGTAATTAGTACTTGCTTTAATTTTTCCTTCGTACTGGTGTAAGGAAAAAATGAAAGTTCTCCAAGTACTCAAGGACATCAGCTAGATGATTTAGCAAACTTGTTCTTTGACTATCTAAATCCTGCTTGAGCTGAGAAAAGACAGTTTTTAGTCTTCTACAGAGGATATGGTCAAGAAAAGAGTAAGAAACTGTGCTCCTAGGGCTATGTAATTGAATGTCTGTTATATTCAGAAGGGTCCCTGTTTAAGAATCTAAGCACCAGTTTGTACAGACCAGATGCAAAGAATTGAACTAGGACTACAAGTACTTTATTGCACTCAGGCAATCATGGATTTGGTGAAGTTTTATAATGAAGCCATTTGTTCTACTCAGTACAAAGCTGTAATTTATATCTAAGGTTGAAATATCAGAACAAGCTATGGTGCAACTCTGTGGGCAACAGTCTTGTTAGGTCAAGGAACATCAGTGACTGTTATCTGCTGAAGTATAGCACCCTATCATCAGTTTAAACATTCATTTGAAACGTCACCCTTTATCTATACTAATGAAAATGGTTCCATGTGAGTAGGGTCTATGATCTTTCTAGAAGTATAGATTTTATATTTCAAAACTATAATCCTCCACAAGGGGGACCCCAGAGTCCCTTGATTTGAAAAATGAAATTAGACTTATCTGTCAATTCTTTAAGAAATCTCATGATTTAGTTATTTAAAACATGTCCCTACTTTTTGAACAAATTCTCCATATTTATTGCTGCTCTATTCAAAATAGGCAGGAATTGTAAACAGCTTTGATATCTATCAACTGATAAATATATGATGAAAATGTGGCTCATTATCAGGTGAGGAGAGGGAGGGAAGATGTAGTTGAGGGAAGGAAATGGGGTTTATGGAAATGAGGGGTGGTATGGAAAACTAGTGAGTGGAAAAATCCTAAATTATATGAAGGTGATTCTAATGAAGTCTTCAAATAATGAGGAAGGCAGAGTCCCAGATGGCCATCTCTTGTAAACAAACAAATCTTCTAGTAACAGGACTAGTTATATCCTGGCAAAGGGGTCATACGGTAACTTCAAAACAATTCAAGCTGTTTCCAAGATAATAAGTTATTCTCCACAAATTGACAGCAAGGCCCATTCCCAAAGACAACAGGCACACAACTCAGTATTCATGGAGATGTTATGCTGATGCCTACACAGAACCGTCACCTGTACTTTCTAGTGTCTTTAGTATGGGAAGGTACTCTTCAGGCTACCAAAAGAGAAATATAAACTTCATCCCATCCACAAAACCTTTGATCTACAATGCTGTCCTGCATGCAAAATGTGCTAGGGAGTGGCACAAAGCTTGTGGGAGTAACCAACTAATGTCTGATTTGACTTAAGCCCCACCCCAGAAGATGGAGTCTCTTGGTAACAAACATACACAACACTCAACACATCTCGAGTAACTAATACCAAAGACTAATGAAACAGTCCAGAGATCTAGGGAAAAATCAAACAATACTGTCTAAAAAACAACAAAAAGAATTAATAAAACAATTCCTAATAATATTGTGCTATACTCATAGATCAGTAACTTGTTCAGCCATCATCAGAGAAACTTCCTACAGCAGCACATGGTAACTAATGCAGAGGCCACAGCCACACATTATGCAGAGGGAGAGAAACCTTGGGACACACAGTTCTCAATGGGTATCCCCATGAGATCCCTCCCATCTTAGCTCCAGGAACTGCAAGGAAGAGGAGACTGAAAGAATCTAAGAGCCAGAGGGAATGGAGGACAATAGAAGAACAAAACCTCTAAATGAACTGAGCAAAAGTCATAAGAACTCACAGAGACTGGAGGAGGATGCACCAAGGTCTACATGGGTCTTGACCAGGTCCTCAGTGCAAACATAAAGCTTTAAGTTCAGGATGTTCATGGGACTTCAGAGTGTGTGAACAAGTGGGTCTCTGATTCCTGTACCTTCTCTTGGGGGGTCTTTTCCTTCTCTTGGTTTGCCTTGTCTAATTTAAATGTGATGTGCTTTTGTTTTTTGGTTTTTTTTTTTTATTTTTTGTTGTTGTTGTATTCTTTTTATTTAAAAAATATTTTTCATTTTACATAACAACCCCAGTTCCCCCTCCCTCTGCTTCTCTTATACCCCACATCCAACTCCTCAGAGGGAGTAAGACCTTCCTTGGGGAATCAACAAGATTTGCTACAAAGTTGAGGTAGGAACAAGCCCTTCCCCCTGTAACAAGGCTGAGAAAATTATCCCACCATAGAGAATGGGCTCCAAAAAGCCAGTTCATATACCTAGGATAGGTCCTGGTGCCACTGCTATCTGCCCCCTAACAGATCAAGCCACATAACTGTCACCAACATTTAGAGGGTCTAGTTTGGTCCCATGCAGGTTTGCCAGATGTCAGTCCATAATCCAGAGACTAGCTTGGGTCAGCTGTCTCTGTGGTTTTCCCCACCATGCTCTTGACCTCTCCTCCATGTTATTCATATGATCCCTCCTCCCTTTCTTCAACTGAATTCCAGGAGCTCAGCACAGTGCTTGGCTGTGGGGCCACTGCCTCTGCTTTCATCAGTTACTGGATGTAGGTTGTATGATGACAATTAGAGTAGTCACTAGTCTGATTAAAGGGGAAGGCTGGTTCAGATACTCTCTCCACTATTTCTAGGAGTCTTATCTGAGGTCACCCTTTGGATTCTTGAGAATGTCTTTAGCACCAGGTTTTTCCCTAACCCCATAATGGCTCCCTCTATCAAGATATCTCTTTCATTGTTCTCTCCCTCTTCCCTTCTCCAACTCAGTATCCTTGATACCTCATGCTTCCTTCTCTAGTCCCCCTCTTTCCTTCCCCCCTCTCAGTTTACCCAGGAGATCTTAACTGTTTTCCCTTTCTGGGGCCTCCATGTGTGTCCCATTTGGTGTCCCTCCTGGTACCTAGCTTCTCTGGGGTTGTGGGTTGTAGCCTGGTTACCCTTTGCTTTATTTACATCTAATATCCACTTCTGAGTGAATACATACCATGTTTGTCTTCTGGGTCTGGATTACCTCAGTCAGGATGTTTTTTTTTTCTAGTTCCATGTATTTGCCTGCAAATTTCAAGATGTCATTGATTTTTACTGCTGAGTAATAATCCATTGTGCAAATGCACCACATTTTGTTTATCTATTCTTCTGTTGAGGAACATTAGGGTTGTTTCCAGTTTCTGACTCTTATGAATAATGTTGCTATAAACATAGTTGAACAAATGTCTTTGTGGTATGATTGTGCTTCCTTTGGGCATATGCCCAAGAGTGGTATTTCTGGGTCTTGAGGCACATTGACTTCCAATTCCTGGAGAAACTGCCATCTTCATCAACCACACATCTGACACAGGGTTCAGCTCCAAAATATATAAAGAACTCAATACACTTGACACCAAAATATAAAATAACATAAATAAAAAGTAAGGTACAGATCTAAACAGAGAATTCTCAACAGAAAAAACTCTATAATCTTGATAATGGGCCCAGTTTCTCTCCTTATTAAGTGTATTTTCCTTGACTGTATAAGAACATTACAGAGTAGCATATCATACATGTGTGCATTGTGTACATTTGTCTGTGCTAAACCACACATTTCATTCTGGGTGGTTAGAATTAGAGATTTACCCTTTAGAATGCCCTTCAAGTTGAAACAAACCAGGCATAGACTACAGCTTGAAATAGATTGAGTCCTACAGTAAGCCTGGACTCTAACCTTCCGTGCTTCGACTGCCAAGATACTGAGCAATTTATTCTTTTCAGTGTTTGAACTGGAAGATCAGGGGCTCAGTTTTAGGTAGTTTTGATTCATATTTAGTTTCCTGCAGCAATTCAAGCACTAGAATCCAAGCAACATGAGAGCACATAAAGCTGCATGGAATGTTTGCCTACTAGGTCTGTCTCCACTATGCTTATCTTGCCAGTGTTTCAGAGAGAAAGCAGAACTGGTGGTTCAACAAACATTTGCAAACCCATTTCAACGTTTCAGTTCTTAGTAAAATTGGCAGGGACTTGATCCTGTTTGTTTCTTGCTATAGCTCCCACTTATTGATGAGGACACCAACCCTCCTTCATTTACTTCACTCAGACTTAATTATACAAACCACTCTAAAGACAGCTCCACTAAAGAGAGCATTAACTTCATTTGGAATTTCTCTAACATTTCCATTGGTGTAATGCCACACCCAACCTCGGCCAGCAAGGAAGACTCAACTCTGGGAAGATCTTCTTCATGCAGTTTATTCAGGATCCTTGAACAAACTTCTTCTGCCCCTGGGGAAATGCCCCACAGACTTAAATCCCCTTGTGCTGACCAACCTCAGTGAGCTACGTGGACCTTGCAGATAGGCTACTCTAATGCAGAAGCAAACAGGCTGAAAAGGCTTAACCAAATCAGGACTTGTTTACGCCAGAGACCACTCACCATCGGGAAGGTGGAAGGTGGAAGCCAGTGTCATCTTTAAGGCACAGCACTTCGCAGCTCTCTACAGTGTAAAGCACTTCAGTGGTTCACATTCTGACTAGGAGTAGAGGTCTATTTTTACCACATTTTGTGAAAATATGAAAATGACATCAATTTATATATAAAGATAGTGCACCCAAGTGACTGTAAATTTTCTCCTTTAGCTCACATTAAATTAACAGGGAAATAAAAACTGACTGTACCATCAAGATGTAGGGAATGGGCAGGTCTATCATCACACCTGGGATTTCAATGCATGTCTAGGCCATGAAAACAGAAGAGCATAGAGGGATATATCAGAGAGGAGCAAACTATAGCTGAGCAGCCTCAGCAAAGATTCATTGAGAGAATGACCAATGTTCAGTATAACTCTAGAAGGGCTTTATACCTTCCCAATGCTATACCCTTCAATACAGTTCCTCATGTTGTGGTGAACCCCCAACCACAAAATTATTTTTGTTGCTACTCCATAAATTTTGTTACTGTTATGAATCATGATGTAAATATCTGTGCTTCTGACCCATATAAAAGGGTTGTTCAAGCCTCAAAGGTTTGACCCAAAAGTTGAGAACTAAATTGAGTGAAGGATTAATAAGTGGGGCTCATTAACTCATTCTGTAGTTAATAGTTATTTATATTGACCAATCACCCATCTCCTCTATGCTCATAGAAAGATTTTTAGGCAAAATAACCTCAACAGATTCATAAAGGGAGTCTGAATTCACCTAAGTGCTAAATCATTCTTTTTCCTACTATGTGAGTAATCAACAAAATATATATGATGATTTCCATCATTTCATGAAACTCTGTGGCTATCATCAGTTCTTACCATGGACCAGGAAACTGAAAGCAGCCACTTTATATTACTCCTTCTTAAATACCAACAGGCAGCCAATAGTGTTCAGATGTCTTAGGAAACCTGGATTGCCAAGGGGAGACTAATAGAGATTAAAAGAATGACATCAAATTCCAGAAGAAGCATTATAGAAATCCAAACATTGTTCTAAAGTCTCCGTTACTATTTAGAAAAGTCTAAGACACTAAATTAATATTGTAAAAGGGGGATTGTAAACAGAGTTCTTCGAAGTTAAAAATGTGATAGCCAAGGAGAAAGTATCACGAAAAGTACTGAAAGATAAACCTAAGGGAATCTTCTAAACTACGGAACAGTATCAAAAAGAAGAAATACACGAGGCTCTACACCCCAGTATCAGGGCATCAACAAAGTGAGTAAGCAGAAAATATAGAAAGAAAACATTACAATTTTCATCTCTATGAAGATACAAGTCTTCAAATGAAAAGGGCTTGCTGTGGAATGCTCATAAAAATGTCTAAATTAGGTTGGCTGTAGCTTTTAATTCCTAGTGACTGTGGATCTATAGGAATTTGAGACTAGCATGCATAGCAATTTGTAAAGGTTAGGCAGGTCTACATTGCAAGATCCTGTCTAAATACATAAATATATACCCACAGAAAGAATGACTAGATTATATTTACGCTATGATGACTGTCTCAATAAAGGCCCTCAAACAATGAAACCATCCAACTAGGGGCTGAAACCTTTGAAACCAGGAGACAAAAGAATTCATTCCTCCTTTTAAATTTTTTGTTGGATAATTTGTTGCAGTGATGGAAAGTGACTAAACAAAAAATGGCTTGAATTGGACTTCTCCAAGAAATTTGTTTATGGCTGATTACAGCACATTGGTTTATGTTGATTCATGTCTGAGAAATCTGAAGTAGAGCAGAAAAGGGTAGGTACTGAAAAATGTGCTGAAGGGTAGTTTTAGATTTCTATGCATGCCCAGACTTGTCAGGGCAAGGTTGTGAAGGGTTTTCCCTTGACTAAAGGAAGGTCCTAAACACAGGTTTAAGTGGGGTCAAATAGGTCATTCCTGTTAAGTGTATATGCCATAAGAGCAGGCAGACCTGATATAGTGTCTGATGAGTTCCCGAAGGAAGAGTAAGGAAAACAGGCAAGTGAAGGCAGTTGGGAGATTACTCCAGTAAAGGATAAATGCAGAATGTGCTATAAAAACTGTCCAGATGCACAGAGCCTTACTTCTACCTCACCTCAGTCCCTCCCATTCAAATGGTCCGAAATTTAAACTGAAGAATGAAGATTGTAAAAAACATTCATCTTATTCCCTTTCGTAACTAAAGAAGGTAGGTGTAACTAGGAATTTGATGAAAGCTGAGATCTTTGATCATTATTTCATGACTGTACTGAAACTGTATTTTCAAATTATGCCTAGAAGAAATGAACAAGAAAACATGCAATTACTTAACTCTTCATCCTGCCACCCAGGATGAATTAGGCCTATCAACTAGATTTGAAAAGACAGTGGGAAAGAATGTTAGGAATCTTCTACACAGAGTAGAAGAAGACAAGTCATGCTTTCAGTCTGAAGTCTTCTAGAGAGACATGGACGCATTTCTGAATCTTTAAGGCTCCTGGTCAGCCTGAACTCCAAATTTGCTAGTGTTTCTAGGAAGTAACTAATACCACTTGAAGGACATGGTGGGGCAGGATTCCCTTCTTTGAGAGTTGGATTCTTTTCTTGATTACATTGGATGCCTCAGGTCTGTGATTCACTTCTTAAAGGATCTAGAGTAAGGACTAGATCATCCACTATGGAATTTGAGATCTAGTTACATGGAGTGGGAAGAATCCCACTTAACTTGCACATCCCCTGAATCTCTGATCTGACAAGCCTCACCTTGAGTGTATGAGCCCTTGTGAGAATTACTTAGCACCTCACAGATGCTGGCCATGTCTTTCCACCTTGTTCTTTGTTGAGACATAGCTGTGTACAGATGCCGAAGAAAAATTTCCTAGCATGGTTTTGCAAGTGAGCTATTTCTCCCATGGCCTTGTTAGTTCCTGCCCTGCTTTCCACAATCTGGATATAGATATTACCATATGTTCCAATAGAGCTCAGGTGGAATGTGTTCCTGCCTCTGTAGTAAAATGGGACTTGTGGTGTAGAATAGCTTTGTAGACCAAGTTGAATCCTCTACACCTTCCTAGCTCTCCACCAGATCCAAGGCCTTCCCCTCCCCAATCATGATCCTTCCATCTCCAACATTTTATGGGTACTAATGACACTACATTCATCTTTCAGGATGTTATACTAATTAACTGCTGTTCATGCCTGTAATCTACTCTGACAATCTCTGCTGGATTCATAGCTGCGATTCATACAGGGTATGGAAAACCCACCTTGTACCAAATTTAACCCGTAAGAACTATCTGTCTACTCTGCCACAGTCACAGTCATAGAATGAGAAATGTTTTTAATTGCATGGCTTTTCTGAAGTTTTGCAAATAGTTCTTGATATAAAAATGAGGAATGGCTAGAGGTCAAAGACTGTCAACTGGTATACCAGGTCTGGTATCTAAGAGCAGAGATTCTCAACCTTCCTAATGTTGCAATCCTTTAATATAGTTCCTTAGTTGCAGTGACTATCAATCATTAAGTATCTTTGTTCTTGGTAACAAATTGTAATGTAAATATCTGTGTTTTCTGATGGCCATAGACAATCCCTGTGAAGGGGTCATTCTACTCTCCCCCACCCCTTAGAAAGGGATAGCAATTTACATTGAGAACTGGTGTCTTAGAGTGAATGGGATAGAACAGTTCTGACAAATATATGGAGATTACATTAGAAACAAACCCAAAACAAAAATCCGGACTTGAGGTAGTTAAGAAAATGAAGGATCTTTATAAGGCAAGGGCAGTAAGAATGGAGACATGGTGATGGCTTTCCACACACTAGAAAAGACTGATAAGACGTAAGAGTCTAATATGGTATGAGAATAGGGAAGTATGCAAATCAAGGGTGAAACTTTGAGTAGTGCCATCCACATGTATTTACTTGCTTGCTTATTTTATTTTGGGGGAAGGTTCTTATTATATAGCCCAGGCTGATCCTGAATTCATAATTCTCATGCCTCTACCACAGGAGTGCTATGGTTACCTACTTGGTAAGACAAAATATTTAAATAGAACAACAACATAATTAAAAAGTCATGGGGAAAAAGAGATCTATATTGGTGTGAATATCTTTCAAAGAATTAATTTTTTAAATTTGTTTTTATATCCTGACTGCAATTTTCCCTCCCTCCTTTTTCTCCACTCTCTCCCCCATACCATCTCCCACTTTCCACAAACCATGGATTTTAATCAGCCATGGTATATCAAGTTGCAGTGAGACTAAGCACCTCCTCTCTTATTAAGGCTGCAAGAAGCAACACAGTAAGAGGAATGGGTCCCAAAAACAGTCAACAGTCAGAGACAGGCCTGCTCCCACTGTTAGGCGTCCCACAGGAAGACCAAGTTACAAAACTATCCCATATATGCAGAGGACCTAGGTAAGTCCTGCAGGTTTCCTGGTTGTTGGTTCAATGTCTGTGAGTCCCTATGAGCCCAGGTTAGTTGATTCTCTGAGTTTTCTTGTGGTGTCCTTGAACACTCTAGCTCCTATAATCCTTCCTACCACTGTTTCACCTAAACTAATTTGCCTGCTGTTGGGTGAGAAATGTGAGAAGGAAATTTTATTTAATGTTAACTGTTTTAAGAAGCCATGAACTAAATAATTTCAGCTCATAGATTTTCTACATCATTATTCAACAGAACAATAATGAAACATTATCCTAGTGCACTTAGATTATATGGATATAAACAATAAGATACTGTATGCATTCACATCAACCTGCCACCAAACATGGAACAGGCATTTTGCATAACCTCCACTTTTAATAGAATAAAAATATTCAAGAACTCTTAATTTCACATTAAATGAAAATTTAATTTTTAACAAAATTTTATTCAAAGTACTAGGAATACAATATCCCAAACATAGAAATAGTCAGGCTGTAGCAATGCTGCATAGATAGTGGTATATGAGTTCCCTGATGCTGTGACTTCTTCCTAAATAAAGCTTCAGTTTTCAAGTTGGTAGAACATGGTAGATGCATTACCTCTTCTCTCTGGGGATGGAGAAATGGCTTCAGTGGTAAGAAGTCATATCACTTTACCAGAAACTAATCTCCCAATTTAATTATATTTCCCTCTTTCAAAGATGAAAATTTAGAATGCAAGTATTATTGGAAGGGAACAAGAACTGAATTACCTCTTAGGTGATATCCTGATCAGTGCCTACTTTACTCCAACAAAACACTGAATTAAAGTTTAAAAATTACAACCACACCATTATGCTTACCTAAAATTGCCAACATGAATACTTTTTTTTTTTTACATAATACAATACAGGTATATAATAACAACAACAAAAAAATGATCTGTTCCCATCCTTTGACCTTCAGCAGAAAAAAAGTTTACAATAGGATGTGAAAAATAATTTTCATGGCAGAGCACTAATTCAGAGATACTTAAAATAGAATGAACTGGTCAATGAGAAATTGCTACATTTATTTTACAACAGTACTTTTTAAAAAGAATGGCAATTTACTTGGAAGAATTGTAGCTGGAAATACTACTCATTAAGAAAACACAAAAGTTACCCTGAGAAAGACTCTTAAATTTGCCAGTATTTCCAGAGTCCCTTACTAATGCATAAACAGTTTGTAAGTTCTAAATTCTCATTGTTACCTACATTGACAATGTTTTAATCTCAAAGGCATTTTGGGCTTCTCTGCTGTACTGGCAAAGGTCATAGCCAAGACAGTTGGGTGTGATGGAGAAGGGCATTTTGCAGTCACTATGAGCAGGTCTCTTCCTGCCGCAAGAGCTTATTCTTCTGCAAACAGTCCTGGGGTCAAACCTGTGAGTCACACACATGAAGGAATCTTCTATTAAGTAAATTGGTAGTTTTCTTAAAATAGTAAACACATTTGTCTGTTCTATATTCTCTAACGTATGCCTAGAAAATAAGGCATTAAGAATTCTTCATTGGCCACTGCAGAGCATAGACAACTTTTTCCTTTCAATGCAGAGAAATGGAGACAGACTTGAAAGTGCACTGCTATTTTCAACATCTCTTACACATTTACATTCAGCATTTTTATGACCCTTTGTATACTTTTAGTATAAAATCATGCTTACTCCCAATATCTTACATATCCCATAATTACTTAAGAAAGGACAAAGTGAGAACAGCTACAAAAGTAGCAAGATATTTTCCACAAATAAAAATACAGTATACAAAAAATGGCAAGTTAGTGATGAATAGTAACATGAATGCTCAATAATAGCTTTCCTTGGTGTCCAAGTTAAGATTTGACAAGTTTAAAACCTTGTCCTGTGTCCAGCACTGTAGGAAGAAACCAACTCATTTTCAATCTTTTCAAGCACCTAAAACAAGTTTTGCAGATCCAAAACAGGTTCAGACCACATAACCAATTTGCCAAATGCACTAGTGGATAGGTAATACGAGGGAAGTGTAACATCCAGTGCTTGGCCACATCACTTCCTGTCGGCAAGTGAAGGGTGTAGTCGCTCCACCGCTTTGATACACCATACATGGCCTTCACTGTGCGTCCCTTCTCAGTCCAGCAGATGTTGTTACTGGAGTTGCAGTTGTACTCCACCCAGTCTTTTGTAAAGTCCCCCAGCTGTGGTGGGTCAGCTTCTTCAATGTCTACTGTCTTCGCCAGCTCGGCTCCCTGAACTGCAATATACTGATCATTAATCTTTCTCACTTCCTTCACCCATGGGGTTGAGTTCTCGCTGTCTAGTATGATAATAAGCCGGGAACAAAAGGAACCGTTCTTTTCTCTCCACCATTCTAAAAGAGTATCAAGGCGAAGTATGTCTCCACCTGTGAACAAGAAAAAAGTTCGCGTCAGTGGTGATTCCTGAAGTCTCTTATTTAAGTTTTTAGAATACTAAACAATAACCAAAAAATGAAACATCATTTCAAAGTATCTTTTCAGAGATACTTTTTTAAAAATACCTTTAGACCTATAACTTATATACAAATATGCTATGATAACTAAAGAAAATTGATTTCTAAACATATATGTTCCTTGATTTACAATAGGGTTGCATACAGATAAAAATCATTTTAAAAGGAAAGCAATGTAAGTTGAAATTGTATTCAACATACAGCACATACTAAACACAAACACCAAAGCCTACGAACACAGTACATTCAAGCATTAGCTGTCTACCATTCTGACTGTGGCTGGCTAGGATCTATATAGCTAGCTGACACCCAGCATCCCAAGATTATCACACTGCTGGTGTGGGAAAGTATCAAAACTTAAAATATGCTTTGCATTAACTGCATCTAACATTTGAACCATTATAAAATCATTAAGCTGAACTGCTATAAGTTAGAGACTGTAGATAAATTTAATAAAAGAAAAGTAAAATTATACAGAAAGGCAAACATTCCAAAGTTGGGTAGCAAATGACAGCTTATAGTCCCTAATGAAAGCTGCCACCTGGATTTTATGATCTGAGAATTGATATCACATTCTTACAAAGTAGAAAATCAAAAGAAGGCTTTGTGAAACTTTAAATTCGTAGAAATTCAATTTTATTGAATTATTACTACTACTAATTATTAATAACTCAATAATTGTTTCCACAAATAACACTTTATTGGAACCAAACCACTTTTCTAGTGTCATTGCTGACTGTTTTCATAGCTACTGTGGTTACAGAGGTTCTACAGCTCTTTCACATTCTGAAGTCACCTGAACAAAAAGAGCTGAGCCATCCAGAGTATTCCACCAAGAGAAAGGAGTATGGAAATGAAAGATAAAAGGGAGGAGAGATGGGGATGGAAGAAGAGAGCTGAGTAAGAGGGAAAGAAAAAAATAGTAAGTTCTATTGGCTTCTGATAGGAGAAGGAAAGTGCCATGGAAAAGTAACACTCTTAAAGACATTGATGAAGTCGACTCACTACTATATAGAAAGCTAGTTTACACTCCCAGCACCCACACTATTTGCCAGAGGCACTGTACTTTTTGCTCAAATGAATTGTGTTAGGTCCAAAGCA
The DNA here is from genome assembly GCA_030556225.1 of Cricetiscus sungorus. Taxonomy (NCBI): domain Eukaryota; kingdom Metazoa; phylum Chordata; class Mammalia; order Rodentia; family Cricetidae; genus Cricetiscus; species Cricetiscus sungorus. The sequence continues at coordinate 14,680,950 of JANBXA010000253.1, forward strand.
GACCCCAAAATGGCAGGGCTGCTGACAATGTACTGAATGAGGCTGGGCTCACCTCAGGCTGGACTCTGACCAGGTAAACAGAAAAACTGCTAGCAGTCAAACAAAAGCTAACTCCGCCATTCATCAGAAACCTTGTAAAGTGGGTTTCTGCTTGTCAGGAAAAGTCATTACTTCCCTTATCCCTCGCCACCACCCCACCCCCCCTCAACTATCTCCAAAAGGGCATCTAGTTCCTAATTAACTCAAACAAAACTGGGACAGATCAAAGTCCCCAGCTAGCTCCCAGGCTGTTCTGGCTCACTCCCAACTTACAGCTACTCAAACTCCCAAACTGTTCTGTGTCACATACATCATCCCAGAGCTACCTGCTCCCCACAAAATCTACAACACTCTTTCTGCCATTTGCTGTTCTCTCTGCCCAACCCACAACAGCCTGGCAGCCTGAGTTCCTCAATCAGCCTTTATTTCTACCCACAAAATGATAAAGTGCACTCATTACTATACATACAAAGCTAGTTTACACTGAGTTTACATTTTAGTTCTGTGGTTTCACCCACAGGGCCCATGCTTACAAATTTCAGGATTTTTTTTTTCTTATTTGTAAAGAATTTCATTATTATTTTAATGGAGATTACGTTAAGTCTGTAGATTGTTTTGCAAAATGGCAGTTTAACAATATTATTCTCACAATCTATTGCTTTCATGTTTTATAATCTTCACTATAGTGGTTTTTGTCCTCCTTGGGTAAAATTTTTGTTGATTCTCTTTTTTTCTTTGAGTCTATTGTGAGTGGAATGCTTCCTTGATTGAATTCACTACTGATATACAAAAACTTTACTTTTTGTATACTTGTATTCTTCCATTATGCTAACTTTTTGCCAGATCTATGAGTCCTTTGATAGAGTCTTTAGTCTTTCTAAGAATAGAAAATGAAGGAATTACACACTTCCTCCTTCAATTTTGTGCCTGAGGCAACTGTCTTAGTCAACCCACCCCTGGCTCTGTCTCAATGGCCAAAGGACACAAACATGTCAGTTCTAGGAATCTGCCCCAAGAAAAGAACAGAAGTAGAGGCAAACTTACAAATATTTCTTTACCACTAATGTCTGGGTAATACAAAACTGAAACAAGGGGAATAGAAAAAAACTATAGAATAAACAGGTTATTTTGTAATAATATAAAACAAATTTTGGGGGGATGTTTATATTATGAGGAGAAACACAACATAGAAGCTTATCTATAGAAATTATAGCAGTAGGAATTACTGGAAATCTGTTGCTTTTCCCAACAGAAAAATACTTTCTTCTATTTTCCAAAAGTTTTTAGATGGGGCACCTGTAGAGGGTAAAAAGAGTTTGTGCATGCAGATAAGTACTAGATAGTCCAGGAAAGTTAAACTCGCAGGCACCCTTCAAAGAAAAGAGATATTCAATGTGTCCTCCTAGAATGCTGGGAATGGATGCATTTTACAGCCTGGTGATCCTTTGCTGTCTAAGGACCCTGGCTCGACCCCTGTCTTTTAGAATTTATGTTTTATTTACTCTAGACCCTTTCCCCCTAAAACCTTGAGCATTACTTCTAGGCCTTAAAAGTCATCCCTAATAAACTTCTATGTTATCTTAGGGTCCGGCCAAATCCTGACTCCCACAGGGATTATGTTTACCTCACTCAGTCTCCCTAGACTCTTATTGCTGTACAATAACCATTTGGTACACTGTAAATATGTATTGCTCTCAGTGGTTCCTAAAGAGCTGATTGGCTGATAGCTAGGCAGGATTTTTCAGGCAGAGAGAATGCTGGGAAGAAGGGCAAAGTCCTGAGAAGATGCAATGAGACACAGAGTGCCCAGGATGGGCAGTATGTAGATGAGTAAAAAAAGAATTGGGCAGCACACAGATTAATAGAAGAGGGTCAATTTAAGTTCTAAGAGGTAGCTAAAAACAAGCCTAAGCTATTGGCTGGCCAAGCTTTCTTAATAAGAATTCTCCATGTAGTTACTTGGGAGCAGGCAGGCAGGCAGGACTGAAAAGTCTACCTACACCTTATCTTGACCATTGTTTCTAGATCAAAAAAACATCTTATGGAGAAAGTCACAAATACTTTGTAAAAGCTTCAATGTAAACATGCCTGGAGCTTTGTTGTACTCACAGGGCTGAGTTAGTTGTTATCTGAAATTTTTTTTCAAAAGTTGTACAAATATAGCAAAAATATATGAGCTAATGTCAAACTCTGGATGTATTGGCCCTGCACCAATACCAATTTCATTCTTGTCTTTCCAAGGATCTTTTCCCTGCTGGCTATAAAGCCTGAAGGAACCCTCTACAGAGCAACTGTTACTTTCACAATTAGCAAAGGCTTTAATATGTTGGGATTTACTAGTAAAAATCCAACAAACTGATTTCAGAATATGTATTTCTACTAAGAGAAAACATCCTCTTTGCTAAACTACCAAACTAGTAAGATTATCTTTTGCAATTTGCAACTCTGCTTGTAATAGGACCTCAGAAGCCAGGCTGTGTCACATTATCTCTGTGTAACTAATTTATTCACCAGCTCTTTATGAGAAAGGCAGGAAAAAAACTATTTAATGCAATCCTCTAACACTCATGCATACTGCTTTAGAGAAATAACTTCAATACATAATCTCCATGTACTACTAGTGTTCTTCCACTTTAAAAAAAAAGTTCAAAAGTTAATTTTTCATGATTTACACATATATGAAATGTCTCTGGAATCAGACTACACAGACTACAAGCAATGACACAAATTCTGCCCTCCACAGAACATCACTGCTTAGCATGGCACTCACAACTACTTCTATATTCTTCAGGACATTCAACCCTAATTCTCTTTTAATATCAACAAGACACTTACAGCAGCAATAAAGCCTTGTGAGTTATTTCTCTACTTTGTTTTATTTTGCCCTGCTTTCCTGTAGCCTCTGTGATACTCTTGGCTTATGACCCAAATACAAAGCACTTAACGTTTATCTCCAATAACAGCCATTCAATACATTTCAAGCAAGCAAGCAACCAAGACTGCTTTTAAAAGGCCCTGTATATCTATGATAAACTGCTTTATAAAGTAGCTTCATTTTTTATTTCTATCTGTCTCTGATAATTATACTAAGTGTCTTTTATCCTAAAGCAGCAATTCTCAACCTGAGTGTTGCACACCTTTGGCAATTAAACAATCTTTTTACAGGGGTCATCTAAAACCATTGGAACACAGATGTTTATATTACAATTCATAACCATAGCAAAATTATAGTTATGAAGTAGCTGTATAAACATTTTTACATTGGGGGGTCACTACAACATGAGGAAGTGCATTAAAGGGAGGCAACCTTAGGAAGGTTAAGAACCACTGCCCTCACTGCCCTAAAGCAAAGAGACAAAATTATCATATTCAATATTAAAACACCATAAATCTAAAAAGAAAACATATTCTTTTTCTTTCCTCTTTTCTTTTCTTTCTTTCTTTCTGTTTTTTTTTTTTGTTTTGTTTTGTTTTTGTTTTTTTTTTTTTTTTTTTGTTTCAAGACAGGGTTTCTTTGTATTGTTTTGGAGCCTGTCCTGGAACTGTAGACCAGGCTGGCCTTGAACTAGATCTGCCTGCCTCTACCTCTTGAGTGCTGGGATAAAAAGCATGGACCTGGCTAAAGACAACAAATTCTAAGTAGTGTATGTTAAAGTAAGGAACAAAGGCACATTGAGATTCTCTTTCCCAAAGTAACATTGTTCTGACCTTGATGTTAATTTGTTAACCCAAGTAAAATCTAGTGCTAATGGGTCACAATTCAAGGCTGCTGGAAGAGATAGGCATTAATCAATTATCAGAGTTTAGAGTTCCTTGTCATTTGATTTGGAACAAATTAAAGCATTTCCCACAGAGCAGGGGTGTTCTACTCAATTTCAAGGCAGAATCAGTGTGCAAGGCTGGTGTTAGGCAGGTCTAGGCACTCTATCTCAAGAGTGTTTATAACCCTGATTCATCCTGATTATTTTCAAATGAGGCAGGTTCTCAGAAAAGAGAAGGTTGCCATAAGTATTAGTAAGCTGGATGTGTAGGATTTATTTTTAAAGAAGGGCTTGAAATAAATTTCAAAATAGTTAAGAAGAAAACGTAAGTGTTCTGAAAAACATTTATATTAGGTATAAGTCCTTAATAGACGTACACACAAAAGAGTTACTCCACAACTTCTATTCTTAGCTAGTTGAGTGTGAAGTTGCACACTACAGTCCCAGGCTCCAGGAAGGGGCAGCCAGGCGGATCATTTGAGGCCATGAGTTCAAGTCCAGCCTGAACAACACAGGAAATTGATCCCATTCCTAATACTAACTTGTGAGTTTTAAATTACAGGGATATGTGAGTATCCATTAAATGATGTCCCTTCCATACTGGGTCTGCAATGTTTATTATAAATATTACATTTACAAAACTCAGTCCTTCCTTTAGTCTGCAGTTTTATTCTAAAAGTGTTTTTAATGGACTAGAACTACTCTATAGGGCTTTGAGTTAGACTGTGTAGAAGCCTATTCCTTACCTAGAACTGAATAGCCATAGAGGATCTTTTCCGGATTGTCATTCAAGAGCTATAGGTTAAGGAAACAAATTTATAAGCTATGTTTAAGGAGTTTGTTGCATGCTAACAATTCTCTGTTTAATCAAAGCATGGTCCTTCTGCAATCAGATGCCTGCTGACGTTGGTAACATGAAATAGAGAGGGGAAATGTGTCAGGGGTCTGGCACACCTGGGGTTGATCATAGGAAGTTACATTCTTCCTTCAGCTTTCACTTTATCCTCTGAATACTGGAAGTAACAGAGGTGATCAGAGGACTTCATATGAAAATCAAATCTAATATTGTTTACCAAATAGTAGGCATAGTAGCTGATACTTAAAATATGCCCAACATTTGCCTTTATTCCCAAAACAGCCATTGAATTATTTAATAGTAAATTGCAAACAAGTGATTTAAAGAAAAAAAAAAAAGCTGCGTTTTATGATAAGGCCTCAGTTACAACTCAGGCCTGAAACTGGCAGGCTCAAGCTGGCTTAAAATCATCTGCCATTTGAGCTTGTTTCCTTCTGGGGTTCTTACGCTACAGATCCATCAATATCTGGCTTGGCTTCTCTGACCGGAGTGTAAGTCTAATCGACTTTTCATCTATGTAACAAGGTCTACTGGCATGCTCAACGCCATCCAGAGATTTTTTGCCTATCATATGATTGAGACCTATGGATGGTATAGTCCATGATTATTTTACTTAGGCATTATATGGAAGGCTGCCCCTGCCATATTTTTCTAGGTCCTGGGCACATACTAACCAACAAACAAACCCTCAAACTAATCCAATCTTTATTATAGTACGGAGACTAACAAGTTCATGTAATACTATAAGATCTCACTTCTCTAGAACTTCTTTTGGAAAAAAAAAAATGCTTTCTTTTTCTGTATGCAGGTAAACTTAAGCTTTTCCCTCCTCAAGACTCTAAAATGTATAAATGCATCAAAACTCTAAAACAATACCAAAAAACTTTACAGCTTACAATGAAACAGGGGTCATTCTCTCCCTTCCCTTGTTTTACGGATAAGAACAGTGAAGACTGCAGGACACAAGCTCCTGATCAGGCACTGCTACACTGTAGCCTGGCCTGACACTTAAGAGCCTGGTGAGACTTTAATACTTACTGCGCATGTGTACCACTGTTAACTCTGTTTACAATGCTTGGAGACTAAGACATGCTAGTCAACAGTTCCTCAGCTTCTAAAAGATATCACTGTGTGGAATGTCTCTGAAAGCCTTTAAAGGGAGATTGATTACAAGTCTCAAACATGCAATTTCCTCTCTAAACACTGTAAGACATAGTTCTCAATTCTGTGTTATAGAAGGGAAAACAGGTAATCTTGAAGAAATTAATAGTAATCATTTAACCTTGGTCACCTGTGAAGCAGTGAGCTGAGAGCTGTAATGTCTTTATGTGAACATTCCATGAATACATGTATTTCACAACAGTGAAATTGACAGACTTGAACTTACCTGATAGAGCCCACTCTCCTGAGCCATGGGTATGACCACTGTAATACAAAACATATGTATCGTGTCTAGGTCCATCCACTGTCCGAAGTTCAAGGAAAGCTTTCAGTTTGGAATGTAGAGTATCAAAAGACAGTCCACTTGTGGAATAGTCACATCCATAGGTCTCAATCATATGATAGGCAAAAAATCTCTGGATGGCGTTGAGCATGCCAGTAGACCTCAAATTTAACTCCTGGACATGTTCTGGTGGAAGCAGTGTTGGCTGACCATCAGGACTACAAAAGGAGAAACAAACAAACAAACAAAACAAAACAAAAAACAATTATTCTGCTTTTTAGAAAGTAGTAATTATTCTGTTACGTTCTCATGTGTCATCTATAATTGATTATCCAAAAGCCATAATCAGTCACGCTAAATGGCAAGTTTCTCTTCTATAGTTCCTTTCATGCTAACAATTAATTTTAGAAAACTCAAAATCCGTTTTCTAAAATTTGTATTTCTCATCAGTAAAACAGCAAACTCTGAAACAATTATCTCATGAATTCATAGCAATATTTTTTGTTCCCATCTGAGTAGGAACTAAAAGGAAAGAATATTTTATTGTTGAGAAAACTAACATAGGAAGCAAGAATTATTATATATTTAAATTCTATAGTAAAAAACAGGAACTTTGTAATGTGTTCAAAATTTACTAACTTAAGGTACAGTCTAAAAATAGAAGAAATTAACATTCATCAAAGATAACTTAAAAATCATTATTAAGACTTAACAGTAATCCTGGCGGGGGGGGGGGGGAGAAATGTTACCATGGGAAACACAGTAAACTATGTTATATAACTAATGGAAATAAGAAGCTTTTAGTGTAAAGAAACAAAAATCATCACTACTTTCCTCTCCAAAATGAAATTTCTATCAGAAAATTTGAAAACTCTAAATTTTATTTAATGTACTATTAATCCTATCCCAGTAATACTTAAATGTTTATTAAAATAAAATCTTTTACATATTCTGACATTTATTGGTAGCCAGGGCAAAAATTAACTGTGCATAATACTATTTCCACAAATCCTTTCTTCAGAACTACCACATCTTACTTTATGAGACCTTTCTCAAACACATTCATTTCTTATGAGACCCTTCTGCTTCCAGCAAGCCTTCAATACAGAAGCACTATTACAAATTTATTTGGGGATTCCTAGCAAATATTTGAAACCAGATTTTAAAAATTATATTTAAAATATCACCCTGACCAAAGAAACTATAAATAACATTTAGTCTTCAGGACTCATTTATGACAGAAATTATTTTTTTATTGCAAATAAAGTTCACTATTAAAAAATTTAAAAGTAGTGGTTTTTATAGTTGCAGATTTCTCCTATATTTTGGGGTAAAACTTATATGGAATGAAATTATAATAAGTGTTTAATAAACTTCATTTCATGTTTATACAGAATTTTTCATGGTACAGAGTATTTCCACATCCTAAATCTTACCAGCTTTCCAGAATGTTCCTCCAAGAGAGGTGACATTAGCATTACTGTGTTAAATAAGGACACCGAGGTTCATTCCATTATTACATTGGTTCACAGGAACTCCTTTAGGAAGGGCCTTTCCTTCAAAAGTTCAACTAGACTTCCTGATCCCTAGCAAAAATATAAGCTAAACTTATCTGTCCACATGTTTATATTTAATCATGAAAATGAGACTATCACTTAAAGTCAACTTTTATACACAGGGATGAAGTGTAAGAGCACTACATTTTGGAAGTGAAGTTGTGAAAAATTAATCGACCATAATCATTAAGAGAACTTTGACAGTCAAGTTACTCTCAAGTCCAACAGAGCACAGTACCTGCAGAAATTGGTGGGGATCACAATAGCATAGCCAACAGAGGTTCCTCCTAAACAGTTACCTAGTTCATGGAAGAGCCCATGAGCCAGGGACTCCAGGGGCAAAACAACAAGAAACATGCTCAAGAAGATTCCATTTGTGGGCTGAAAAGAAGTAAAAAACATTTATAAAGTTCGTGGCTATTTACATACATGTGTATTGACTCACAGTTTTTACCACTACATTCAAGGGTACCGATAATCAAAAAACAGTAATAAGGAAAAGCACATATTTGTAGATACCGATACATTACTAGAATAATGGACCTTAAACAGACCTATAAGTATTTTGAAAGTTGTAGCAAAACACAGCACATATTTTTTTTAATTGTTTAAAACCCTTCCATCCAAATGGAAAACAAAAATATAACAACTCTGACGTGAAAGAGAAAGATCTCTCCATGTTCAACACACACATGCATCATTTTTCCAAATACCGTGACTATTACTTTATGAAAGAGGACGCTTGAGGAAGGACTCACTGTCCCATCCTATGTGGAGCCCAGAGTCCAGCAACTATGAGAATAAAACCTTAAAGAAAATCAAGACTTAAGGTTAAAAAATTAATTTCATTTTTATATAATAGTTTACTTTGTAAAAACCCCAAACTTAATTTGTCTAAATTGCAGAACAACAACAACAAAAAGTTAAGGTTATTTAAATACCTTTTAAAGAAGCATATAAAACAAACACAGAAAAAAAATTTTAAAAAAGAAGCCAAGTATTAACTAAAACTAAAAGAAAGGTGAATAACTAATCCTGTACTGTAGCTTTTTAATATTTGCACTATTCCAGATTCTTGCATTACTACAAATAATAGGCCTACATGCAGGGACAAATGTCAACACGAAGGAGCGGATTATCTGATCAAAAGTGAAATAATGAAAAAACAGATACATTGCCCAATTTGGTACATTTTAATCTATCAAATTATAATATAAATTACAGTAAGTTATAATTATTTAGTATAAAGAATCAATTTATGAACATTGAAAAATACGAAAATTGATGATTAAAATCACTTTGAGTCTTTTTTAATATTTCCACATTACATACTATACACACACACACACACACACACACACACACACACACACACACACACATATACATATAGTTACAAATATAGGGGCTAGAGAGATGGCTTATTGATTAAGAGCACTTGTTCTTGTAGAGGACCCAAGTTGATTCCCAACACCCATACAGCAGCTGACAATGGTCTCTAACTCCATTTTCAGAGGATCTGATGCCTTCCTCTGACTTCTGCAGGTATGAGACACACACATGGTACACAAACATGCAGGCAGGCAACAGACACACATAAAGTAGGTAAATGTTTAAAAATGTTTTTTCATCATGAATGCATATTTGTACACATAGGTCTACTTCTTTACTAAAACAGATGATATATAATATTTCTGTAAGGCCATTAATTTGTATATATTTACATTCTCATTTGCCAGCTTAATGGTATCCAAAACCCTTTCAGTGTAAATATGCTATACCATATATAACTGCTATATAACTTGTACATGTTTTATGTAATGCATGTCACATTATTTCAAGAGTTTGTGTTTATGAATTAAAGTATTTAGTCTTGTTGAATTAAAAGAAAATGGAAGATTCATCCTGTTAAATTTTTAGTTTATGTGTACCTGTGTCTACATAAGTGCATAAGTGTGTGCAATTACATGCACTGATATGTGCAAAGACCAGAAGAGTGAGTCTGATCACTTTTTGAAGCTGAAGTTATTGTTTGTGAGATGTGGTTGTTGGGACTCTGGTTTTCATGGTTGCATAGTAACCATTTTTAATAACTAAGTCCCCAACAAAACTCATGAAGTCTTCAGAAGCAAAAGAATAGAAATGTAGAGAACTTTAAAAAAAAATCTACTTTTAAAAATGTTTTAAAAATGTCTAAATACTAGTTAAGATCTTGATGTACAGTCATCAAAGTTCTAATACAAGTATTAGAAATCCATCTTTCAGTGAGTATTCTCAGAAGAGACAAAAACCACAAAAAATTAAAGCTACAACCCTTATAAGTGCAAAATCAGAGTTACAAAAATGAATTCAGACAAATCTACTATCTTACACTTCCCTGTAACCAACAAAAAGAGTTTGGAGTAAGTAAATTCTATGGTCTTGCCAAATCTAAAAGCACGAAACTGTACAATGGCCAATAACAGAGTAAAGGCTGTGAGTGGAGGCTTCCTAGAAGTCAAACTTCCTAGTATCTCAAGAGCATTTCTGACCTGCAAAGGAGAACAGCAATGATAACTATTTCAAATAACTGTGAGGACTCAACATATTTATACATATACAGTACAGAAAATGGAGTGTTAACACACAAAACAGTTGGTAATTGGTAGGTGTTATTAAAATAAAATAAAGGATAATCTTGTAGTTTCTTTTTTTTGTTAGTAGTTTTTTTTTTGTTATTGTTGTTTGTTTGGTTTTGTTTTTGAAACAGGGTCTTAGGAGATGTAGTTTTAGCTTGACTGTAAATTGTCATTTAGGTAGGCTGGCCTTGAACTCAGAGATCCACCCACCCTCCTCTGCCTCCCAAGTTTGAAGGTTAACAGCATGCACCAACACATGGACCTCATTTAAAGGCCGGAAAACCAGGTGAGGAAGAAAAGATAGTTATGCACAATGTAACGATATTTCAGTCAATTATGAACCATACGCACCATTTGTGTGCATGTGAACAGATCCCATATAACTGAACTGAAGGTTTCCTTCTGTCTAGTAACATAGTGTGATGCACTGATACACTGTTGTGCTACATGTAAAGAAGACTGCACTGTCACTCATATGGTCACGTACAGCACACAGCCAATAATAAGTGACTTCTAGTGATTCACATATTTACTATCTATACTCTCTCCACATTAAAAAGTTCATGCAAAGTGGTATGCCATGTTTACCCAGCAACAGCCCCACATTGTGTGTCTACTGACTGCATCCAGAGGCCAGATGGAATGACCGAGAGATAATCTCGATTTGTGAAAGTACATGCTGCAATGGTCACTGTGTACTGATCAGAACTTATCTGTTGTGAACTGTACCACATGCATCCTTCATGAAGAAAATGCTCTTCAGACCATTGTTTTTGGTGTTTTAATGGGAAAAGAGTATCTACTCCTTTGAAAGGTTCCAATATGTTCCCCCAAAGCATGCTCTGAAAACTTAACTCTCGCTACAGCAATATAAGGTCTAATGGAAAGTTTATTGGTATAAGGACATGGAACTTTTAAATGGCCTTCACAATGAAATAATGATTATTATGTAAGGCTTCAAAGCTGCGAAACATGATTCTTAGCCCTTTCCCTCCATCTATCATCTATCTATCTATCTATCTACCTGCCTATCCATCTCAACTTTTACTATTGAAATTGAGCTTCCCAATCTTCATACTGTGAAAAAAATAAATGCCATTTCTTTATAAATTACCTACTCCATGTTACTGTCACAGCAACACACAATGTACCAGGACATCATCCCATTTTATAGTGTTCTGGGAAAAGTGATAAAATTTTAGCTTCAAGATGAAATAATGTCTCCTTTTGTAAACTAGACTAAATGGATCTAAGCTGGGGAAAACAAGTGAAACAAAACAAAAGGAAAAATGGGAATGCTATGCACTTCTAACTCAGCAGCAGATTGGAAAGCTCCCTGTTCCCTGTTCCTCATGTCAAATGAAGGAAAGTGGTGCTATAAGTGAGTTCATGCCACATTAATAGATTTCATTTCTTCATTAAAGGTGAGGCTGATACTAAATCTACCATATCCAGGAATCATCTTTCACCTACAGTGACATTAACTATATAATAACTTTTCTGGTTTGGCAAAAAAAAAAAAAAAAAAAAAGGGCTTCTACAAAAAGCTGCACCAAGTCTCCATGGAACCTTCAAATTACCACAGTTAGCAAGGAAAGGCATATAAAAGCTCAGAAAGAATGTCTTTATATAAGAAAATGCCATGGGGTATGCTTCTAAGTGGGATGCAGTCTCCCTTTTGGCCTTTTGTTGAATTACCAATTCCCATCTAAGCAACACTAGCTATGCTAAAATACTGTGTCTTTCTAATTAACTTATTTAAGGGAAAAGTTTAAAAGATGGAAGCAAATGGCATGCATAATACGAACTGTGAAACAAAGGCTGTAATGACGCACTTTAAAGTCAGGATGAGAGTATGAGCACAACAGAAGTTAATGTGAAATTCCAACTCTTTAATGAAACCATTGATTCCTTCTGACAACATTAGAGTGGAAGAACTAACAAAAACAAAGCTACAAAGCTACTTAAAAACTCCACTTTTGTGAAGGCTTCTTTGCTATGACATAAAAAATTCATAAAGGAAAAATAACTGATGGCTTATGCCATATCTATTTCATCTATATTGACCATGGCTGACAGACAGCAAAAGTGTCTTTAATTTCTTGTTTTTCCTTGTCCTATTAGATCTGTACCCATGTAATCTGTGGGAAAGCTTTCCAGTAGAAATCAACTGAAAGATAAGCTAATGAGACACGAGAAAAAGTTTACATTCTTATAGAAATGTGGTGTGTGTGTGTGTGTGTGTGTGTGTGTGTGTGTGTGTGTGTGTGTGTGTTAAGATCACTATTTAGAAACGTAGATAAAAATAGTTCAATTTATATATCTATTAAAATTCAATTTAATGAATTTGGGATAGCTGAGAATAGACTTGGACTGGCAATGTCATTCTCTCCAAAGTAGTCTTAACCAATAAAAACTTCAACTGTTTCCCTTTCACTACGCAATTTTCTGATTCTAAATCATTTGAAATCAATAGAAATTTGTAGACCCAGTAGGTGATTCCCAAATTATGTTATCACATGAATATTACATTTGTTTGTCAGCAAAAGTCAAAGGAGAGATCACACATTGAAGTTAAAGGGTGTATGAGCTGGTGAGGAGGATGATGGGATTAATGAGGGTTAGAGACAGATTTCATAGACAGATGAGTATAGAAATAAATGCTGCTCTTTGAGTATTTTCTTTTAGTGTGTCTCTCCACCCCACCCCCACTCCCAGTATACTCATTTACATTTCACAGAACACTGGGCAGAAGTTTTTGATATCTTTCTATAATCAATTAAATAAAAATTAAGCTACAAAGTCTAATTTCCTGCAAAGAACCTGCCAACATCATAGACAACACTTATCAAGCAGCCTGTAATTGGTGCCTATAAATACATTTGAGTGGATTTACATTAGTTTTGAGCCACTAAATTAATAAACCACTTAACAGGATTGCCACAAGACTTTAGCAAAGCATAATTCTAGGCTTGTCCCCAAATTACTGAATTCCAGTCTTCAGAACTTCAACAAATTCTGCATGAATCAAATGCACAGATGTCAAGAACAAGGCTTGGCAAGCTTGTTCTATAGTTAATATTTTAAGCTTTAGAATCAGGCAATAGGGTTTTTTATTGAAACCACTAAACTATGTCATCTATTATGATAAAAATCAAGGACCAAGGAGTTTTAAAATCTTTTCCTACATTTACAAACAGGTCTTGAATACACAAAACAAAACAAAACACTGAAGTTCTGGAGAGGGGTCGGCAATGCAATTAAGAGTGCTTACTGCTCTTGCAGAGGATCATGGTTCAGTTCCCAGCACCCACATCATGTGTCTCATGACAGCCTGCAAATCCAGCTTCAAGGAATCTGACACCCCTGCAGCGGCAGCTACACTTACACACACCACACACACACACACACACACACACACACACACACACACACACACACACACTTTCTTAAATAAGAAAATACACATTTTAATATCTCCTAATATTGATGAAATTAGACAGAAAAATCATCAAAGATATCAATACAAGAACAAAATTACTATCCAGCTCGACTCAGCTTATATTTATAGTATACTCTGTCAAGTAACACTGTGATCTTTTTCAGATTATTGCCAAGTAAATATGGACTAAAACATCTGCCAGGCCATAAATAGGTCTTCATCAAAAAACTAAAACATACAAATTGTGTACTCTAACCATAAAGATAAACCAGATATAAAAAAATAAAAAAGAGTAATGTTTGAAAATCCACAAGTATTAAGATTTTATACAATAAAAAATATAAACAACCCATGGGTCAAAGAGAAAAAATTTACAAAGAAAATTACAAAATACCTTGAAATACAGTATAACAATATCTGAAAGATAGAAAATCAAAATTAAAAAACAGCTCACAATTACATTTAATTATGGAAGACATACATGCAAAAGCAATTCAGTTGGGTAAATGTCAGATACCAGTCTTTTCAGTAAAGGTTTTGAAGCAAACTAAACAAAATTAAGGTGCTCATACTATAAAAAAGAAACAAATGGAACACAGACCAAAATGTGAAGGTTAAATAGTAAAGCTTCTGGCAAAAAATATAGGAGAAAAAATTTTGATGACCTACAATTGAGCAGAATCTTGTATAAAATACTGAACACACAGTTCATAAGAGAAAGAATTGATAAACTGCATTTTATAAAGTCAAAAGTGTTTATTCTTCAAAAAGTATCAATAAGAAAGTTAAAATATAAGCCTGAGCAAAAAGAAATGTTCTAATCCTTTATCTGATAAAAGACTTGGATCCAAATACACAAAGACCTCTTAAAACTCAAGACAAATAACCAAACTAAGAAATGGGTGAAAAATATGAGCTTTTTAAATAACACTCATGAAAGGAAATAGACTTTCATTAAAGACCTGTAAATTAAAACCCAAATGAAATACTACTTGAGGGCTAACGAGTGATTTTCTCAAGTAAATCAACTTTAAGAAACATGTCTATCAAAAGTTAAAACATGGAGACTGATTCTAACATAATCTTTCTTGAAAGATTTCTTAGAAAACTTTTGTGTACCCCCATTGGTGTGTATGTATACTTTACTTGAAGACCACTGGTATATGCAAAATAGAAAAATCTAGTGACCAACAAAGTATCTGGTTAACAGAATTTCACTGGAAAGGCATCGCCATGAATGAGGCTGACTTGGCAAAGACAAAGTGGTTAAGACTGGGCAAGTGGCCAACACAGGAGGGGAAAGGGAGGAAAATTCTGATAGAGTTCTGACACCATCGTAATTCTGAAAGTCCCTAGCTCTGGCAAAATGAGGAAGCCAGCATGAGGCAGCACCCAAGATGTTTTCACCATTTGTTTGACTCCTGCACAGGCTCCCTGAGGCAGCCCACACTGAAAGTGTTTATGTCTAATGCCCTTTAACACTCACATCTAGAAATCAAGCAGTAGCAACAAACTGATGCAAAGCAATTGAACCAAGAAGAGTTGCTCTTATATGCCCACATCCCAGCCTGAGGTACTCAAATTATGCAGTTTGTCACATTATGTTCAGTTTATAATCAAACACTATTCATGTTGGCCTCTTCCTCTCATTCCAGAGTTATATGTTTTAAGCTCAAAGATGTCCTAACTCTTCAGTATTCATCACCATCTCTAGCTAAATGTCAATAAATACTCAGAAGGAAGGAAGACAGATTGAGAACAACACAGTGAAAACATGAGGGTTTGGGTAAGGATCCCCAGAACTCATGAAAAAAGCCAGGTGTGGTGGCACATGTCTACAACCCTAGTGCCATATAGATACAGATACAGAGTTGGCTGGCCAGCTAGTACGACCAAGTCAGTGAGAGACCTTGCCTCAAAAAAACAAAAACAACAAAAAATAAAAAAAGGTGGAAGTGATTGAGCAAGATAGGTACTTGACACCAACATCTGACCTCCACATGCATGCACATAAACATACACACACATATGCATAGACACACAATACACATCCATATTAAAAAAAAAATCACACACATGTAACTTAAAACATTACTATAAATACAAACCTTTAACAGTTTGAATGTCCTTAAGCATATTTTTAAAAAACATTTTTGGGCAGGAAATATACCAGAAAATCCATTTTTCTCTTATCTAAAATTCAGATTTCCTAATCTTTATTTTAGAAGCTAATATGGTACTATACATATTTTCTTTTCAAATAAAATCTTAAGAAAAAGACTATGCCATAAATATGCTATATACAGAAGGTGGGTATGGGCTTAGGCTAGTACCAGTAACTCTGGCTATGTCTTTCAAGTAAGTATGTCAATAAGTATAATCTAAGAATGTCTTTAAGTATAATCCCCAGTGGGCATTAACATAAGAAAATAAACAGACAACAACAAAAACACATGAACTTACCTGCCAGGAGACTGCTCCCAAAATTGCTGTTGCAAGAAGACTAAAAAACACTAACTGCTCTGAAATTAAGCAAAAATGACGCATCCCTTTGGATGCCATGATTCTATCAAGGCTATTGTTATCTGCCCTGTGGTTGATATATACTTTATGGCAGTCGTTTAATTTGGTATGAAATCCCCAAAGAGTTAAGAGAAAAATAATATGGCAAATCATCCAAAAAATTCCAAAAATGGAAAAGCCCGGTATCACAAAATACCAGAGATGAGTGTCTCTGAGTTTAAATGCTGAAAGAATGAAGAATGTAAGCTCAATCATTCCAATGAAAACCACTGAAAGTCTCCTGCAAATTCTTCCACGATACAGAAAAGGTTTCCACCTTTCAGTTACTGAAAGTCCACTAAAATAAATGTCAAGGAAAGGATCAGTTATCAAGCAAATGAAAAAGCAGGCAAAAGCAATTGGATTCTGGGGAGTTTCCAATGAAGAGAAAAATAACAATACTGAAAAAATTATTAAGTTTGGAATAGCAAGAAAGGACTTCATTCTCAGGTCTATAATGAGCATGGCCAAAGCGATGACAAGCAAAATAACACTCAGAGATTTTTCCACCAACATTGTTGTGCTGGCGATGGCAAATCCAACAAGTTCCAGGAACTCTACTGTGGTTAGTAAAGTGGGCCGATGGCGGACATAACCAGAAATTCTCTCCACCAAAGCACACAATATCCTTAATACTATAGATGTCAGAAGCAGGTATTTGGTTGATTCTTCTTTCACGTCATTTTTAAAGGATGAATTATCAAGAAAACATAGAAGGCCAAGCAAAAATCCAAACCAGAGATTGGAGAGACTTAAACTTGCTGCTTCCATTGAAAAGTAATAGTAGAGAATGCTGGCGATCCCGAGAACAAAGAGGCCGAGTATAAAAATCACCAAAATTAAAGAATTGGCTGTTTTTTCCCATCTTACATAAAGACCTAAACATATAGCCACCAGTAGGTTGATTCTGGCTAAATAGCCAAGATATCGCACAGAGGAATGCATGTTCACTTCCCTGTTTACTTCTTCTAGCCTCGTCATTGCTAGATAGAGACAATGACTAAAGCAGTAACGCAGTGATTTACACATGTAATCTGGCAATGCACGTGCTTCTCACACGGTAAAAAATTAACTTCTTGTGTTTCATTCAACAAATCCAATGTGGTGGTAGCTCCTACTCCAACATTTTTCCAAAGTAATCTTTATAGTGACCTAAAGAGAAGAAAAAAGTATTGAAGAGTTAATTTTATATACTATTTTTTGCCATCTTCTTTATACTGGATAAATGCCCCCCACACACACACACACCTTAGGTTTTTTTTGAGACATGGTTTCTTGTGTGCAGCCCTGGCTGTCCTGCAACTTGCTCTGTAGACCAGACTGGCCTGGAACTCACAGAGATCCACCTGCCTTTGCCTCCCAAGTGCTGAGAGGCATTAAAAGCATGTACCACCACTGTCTATACTATACAGAAGAATAAGGGAAAAATAGAGGCTCTTCTGAAATCTATTTCAAAGCCTAATTGCATATACCTTAATAGCAATGTTTTATGCATTACAAATTCTGCAAATTATACAAAGAAATATGTTCATGGTTTGTATTCATATTGCTAAGACTGCATCACTAAGTAGCAGTAGAGTCAGTGTCAATGCCGAATCTGCCTACTCCATTCCTATTTGAATACTCAGTTCAGCTTACATCAAGCTTACATTGGCTTGACACAAGGAAATGCCACTCAACTTTTAAATGGAATGAAGGGCTTCATTAGTACTTCTAATTTGAAAACACTAGTAAACAGAGATGTTAACCATTATTGCTGTCTTAATCCCCTACATCTTTTTACAAGGCAGTTCTAAAAATGCTACAAAATTTCAGTCTTTATATGGTTTAGCTAATAAACTTAGCTAGAAGTAAGATTGTACTCAGTCCTTAGCTGAGCCATAAAACTTGTACTTTCACTCCTACCAAAATAAACTACTTGGATTATTGCTTACTCTTCAAATCTAAATACTATTTATGTAGTAAATCAGTTACTGAACTTCTTCCTCAAACCCATATACTAAAATGCTTACCAGGTCATGGTAAAGTAACTGAGGAACTTCTTCGGGTCTACCTTTTCAAAAGGTCGCTGCACTACAGCAATTACTTACTAGGACCTAAATAATTATTTAAACTTTAAGTGCTTTCATGTGTTTCACCTAAAATACAATAATGGTTAAAAATACTACATACATGCATGCATGCATGCATACATACATACATACATATATGTATAAGCTCAATTGTGAAGGCTTACTACATGAGTCCAGTCTCTGAGACTCATAGGCTGGAGAGAACCAACTCCTATATGATTTCCTCTGACACATTCACACTTGACCACACACACCACACATACACGTGCACACATGCACACACAAATATATAAAAAGAACTACTGAACTATCCACTAGGTAGTTCTTAGTGTTTTCAACTATACTGTATGAACTGGTCTACTGCAATAGCTTATGACCATACAATACTCAATAACCCAAAATATTCAGAAAACAAATAATTTATATTCTGGGGGTGGTTAACAGTGCTTGAGTGGGTGCCTAAAATGTATAGGGCAATGAATGGGCTTGAACCATAGCAATAAACACACATTAAAGGTGGGGAGAGTGTAATTAGCTTATTTAAACTTTCCTAACAGCATTAAACTAAAAGACACACTTTGCAACTATGAAATAACATAGAATTTGTCCCTAAAGTAGCATTTGGCTGAAGAAGAATGTTTCTGGTACAATCTTAGGATCACTAGCATATTTCAAGTGCCATTACTATTTCTACTGTTGTTTTAGGTTCAAAAGCATATTTTTATTTCAAAATCTATTCATTAGGTATTCAAACCAACTTTCCCTTATTAAATTTTCACGTGAAGTTAATGAAAATGTCTCCTTTTTGTATATTGCAGATTTTTATATCAGTATAAGAAACTGATAAAATCTGACTAAAAAATATTTTATAAAATATTACTCCTACATACTATATTACACACACAGGGGGCAAGGGAGGGGAGGGGGAAGAGGAGGGGGAGAGAAAGAGAGACTCAAAATATTGATGATATAGACTCAGAATAAGCACTGCTAAAGGGAGAAAAATCCATCACTATGCTATAAGGTACCTCTCCATATTCATGAGACACCTCTTCTGTGTTTCCTGGTCAGTACTCATTCTCACTCTGTGACTATTCTCTGTGACTATTTATTCTCAAATCTACACCTCAAATCTGACTCCTACATCTCACTGCATTTTTACACATGACTATCTCCTACAGGGACGTCAAAGAGGAACTTACTTAAGTTTCCAATAAAACAAATCCACCTTTAGCTGTAAATCCCAATGCCAGTCAAAGAGTACCCCTTCCTTTGTAAATCCTTCCTATTACAGAATGTCATTCTTCCCTTTATTCAATAGTACTTAAGCATTTGTAGGTCTGCTTTTTTAAAAACTACTAAACAAAGGGGGTAAAGAGAGAGAGAAAAAACAAAAACACAAACAAAAACAATCAATCTTTGGCTCCCCATCTCTTTTACCATATTCAATTTTCTTCCTTTTTGACAGCTAATGTTTGATTGTTTAAATTCTCATACACTCATTTCAAAACATGGAACAGTACAATTCCCACGTGTAACTGCTCTGCCAACTTCTGGAATGATCAGCAGGTTCCTGAACAGTTTGTTTAAAAGCCTTCACAGTGTTGAATATTATCACCTTCTGAAACCTTCCCTTCCCTTGACTTCTAAAGTCCAAGGATCCATATTTTCTTCCTAACTCAGTGGTTTCTCCTTGGTTGCCATCAAAGTTCTTCATTTCCAACCCATCTTTTTGACACTCAATCCCCAACCCTAGGCTCTGAGCAATCGCAATTACTTTCATATCTTAACTATATAATTTAATAGAAGACAATACATCTCTATCATGGAATATTATGCAACCACATTCTTATGGGAATTAGTTTTCAAAGTCTCTGCCCATTCTGACTTCCTGGACAGCCCAAACTAGAAATTAAAACATATCAAAAAAGCATTATAATTCTTTTCACTTGAGCTGCCTTTCCTAATGATTTCATAGAAAATTCCAGAGACAAATACAGAGCACAATGGAGCCAATCAACAAGGCACTGCTAAAGTGCATTTGAACAAAATCTCAAAGCAGGGATAGAACTCAGAAAGCATGTTAGTACTTGGAGGCGCTGGGTTTGAACCCAGTAGTATATCCCAATCTGTATACCATTTGAATCCTCTTCCACACCTCTTTACCCACTAGCTGATCTTCACCAGTTCTTGGTTTTTCTTTCTTCTTAGATCTCTTTCACATTTCTTCTATTTCTTATCCCCAAAGTCACCACCTCAATTTTGGCTACCATGACCTCGTGCTTGAATGTTTTCTTCTTGTAGAAATGGTGTTTTTGTTTATTTAATTTTGTTTTGGTTTTCTGAGAAAGGGTTTCTCTGTGTAACAAACCAGGTTGTCCTGGTTTGTAGACCAGTCTGGCCTCCAACTCACAGAGATCTGGCTCACCTGCCTCTGCCTCCCAAGTGCTGGAATTAAAGGCATGCACCACCAAGACCAAGCTAGAAAATGTGTTTTTCTTTTATTTGTTTGTGTTTTGGTTTTTAGAGATGGGCTGATCTCTGAAATCAGCCTTGTCTGCAGAGTGAGTTCCAGGGCAGGCTCCACAGTTACTGAGAATATGTTTCTATGACCAAATTGTACTGTTACTCCACTACACAAACTTCTCTAATGGTT
Source organism: Cricetiscus sungorus (assembly GCA_030556225.1). Taxonomy (NCBI): domain Eukaryota; kingdom Metazoa; phylum Chordata; class Mammalia; order Rodentia; family Cricetidae; genus Cricetiscus; species Cricetiscus sungorus. The sequence goes on from JANBXA010000253.1 coordinate 14,701,956, forward strand.
TTTCATCCACCATAGGACTATATTCTAAACTCTTTCAGAGCCTTATAAAGTATTCTACATTGGATAGGAATAATTTCCTTGCCCCGTCTGTTACTGCTCTTCCTCTCACTCTGTATTCCAAACATAGGACATTTTGATTATGAACTACATAAATACCATGCTCTCTCTAGACACACTCCCCCCACTCCCACCCCAGCCCTAACTGCCCTTTGTCTATCAAACTCTTTGGGCCTAGCCTTAAATCATTTTCTGAACAGAATCACCTCTCACTACTCAGATCCTGCATGTCCTCTGAAATAGAAAGAAAAAAAAAGGGTACTCTTCACCTCAATGCCTGCATGCCTCACTAGGTCACAAGGTCTCTGGTGAGATTTGACTTCCACAATGCATGCTCACTATCTAGTTAAGTCTGTAAGCAAGTTAGCAATGTTTGTTTTAAGACCAATACAGACATTATTACTTAACTAATGCGGATAAAATCGATGCGAATATGCTACAACTACGAGCAGAAGTTAAGGGAGATTCCAGAAAACCCTGGCTTGTTTGCTTCACTTAAATCTCCCAACTTCTTCCAACTCAGAAAGTGCCCTCCCGGTGTCCTATCTAAAGCCATGGGCCTCAAGACACAATGTATCGCTTTCATGATCTTTCAGTGGAAATCTATTCCTGTCCCATCTAATGGAAGTATCAAAACCTGAAAGAACCACACTGAGAAGTCAGGGCTGGAGAATTACAACCTTGCTTCTCCTGAGTCTATGCCAACAACTTTGCAGACCCACCTCTGGACCCAAAGAACTCTTTGGGCCACTCAAACTCTTACTAAATCCCTCCCTTTTGAGCAGCAATAGTATAGGCCTCATACTAGCGAGGATGGGGAGACGGGGCCGGGGCCCCCGACTGTTCACCACCCGTCAGCTCGGAGACACTGGACACACCGCGACGCCGGGGCCTGCGGTCGGGGATCGGGGGTCGGGGGTCGGGACTGGGGATCTGGGCTCGGGGCCGGGGATCGGGGTTCAGGGCCGGGATCGGGGCCGGGGTCGGGGTCGGGTGTCCCGGCTCGCTCACGTCACTCTCCGCCGAGCTCCGGCGGCGCGGGGCGGGGCCTGGCCGGCTCAGCGGGGCCCGGGGCGGCGCCCAAGCCCTCCGCCGCTCCGCCGCCCTGCGGCTCTCCCGGAGCCGCTTACCTGACTCGGCAATCGCCGCCGACCCTGCTCCGTCCGTGGCGAAGCTCGCAAAGGGCGTGGGGCCTCTGAGCCTGCGGCTCGGCACCGGGAGCTGGTGAGCGGCGGAGACGTGAGCCTCACAGCCTCACCAGCACTGCACGGCCGCGGTAGAAACTTTCTCCGGCGCCAACGCTGCCGCCATGTTTCCGCCGACTCTGGGCGGTACGGATCGCCGCCAGGGTCAAGCCGTGCCGCGCGCTTCTCTCCCTGGTCCGGCCTCTGAGCGGCTCTCCACGCCCAGTCGCACCGCGAACCTCAGCAAGACAGGTGCGGCTGGCGCTGTGAGAAGGCCAGCGGCCCCACCCTGAACCCTGCCTGAATTCCCGTCTGGGATTAGCAGCAAGAACAGGAAACCGGAAGATCACAAAAGGAAGACCAATCCCCTAAAGCCTGTAGGTCATCACACTAGCCTGGGTGTGATGGTTGCAAATAGACTGTATGTGTGCAGAAGGCATTGCTGCTCTTTCATGTAGCTAGTATAATATATGACTTTGCATGTGATGACCAAGCCTTCAAAGCCCTTCTCTCCTTCCCTCAACCTGCCTTTTAAATTAAGTCCGCCGTCAATCCACATCCTGAACATCTTTATTCTACAGCCCCATCTCTCCCTGGTTCTGAGCGACTCTCAAATTCCATTAATGATTTTGCACTCTGAATTCATATGGTCATACTGTTGGAAACTGCATTTCACAGCTCCTGCCTGGTGATCTTGGGGGTTGAAATCTGGTTGCAATTTTGGTTTCTCCGTCTATAAAATGTTGACAAAACCTTCCTTACAAGATTGTGAATATACAGGGCAACAATGTGTGTCTCCATGCATATAATGAGGTTTTTTTAAAAATATTCAATACCCGTAAGAACACATTGTTAAAAAGGGCTGTATTTAAGACAGTCATCTAATTTGATTGCATCTTGAAGTGGAGGTGGAGATAATGGTTTCTAATCCAAACCGCGCTTGTAGAAGTGAGAATTTAAGGATAAGAAGCAGGGTATAGACATGTGACATAATGACTCAATGACTAAGAGGTATAACAGCATTCTTGCTAAAAGACCAAGGGTGACTACTTGTTACCTAGAAAATTGGGGAGACAAAAAAACATTCTAGCTAAAGTGACTTCATAGCATTCTTAGTTTAGAAAACCTAGATTTTACAAGGAAATGCACAACTGGACCTGAAAAACAGGTTCTGAATGAAACCTAAATAAAGTTTGCCCAGACAATAAAGGAAGAAGACCCCTTTCCTTTCCAAAAAGCCCTTAGTTTCTGCCTGCCTTCTGTTTCCATTCTTTGCTGCTTTGCAAGTCTCAGTGAGGTCAAACCATTTCAAAGCCCCAGTCTTCTCATATGTAAACAAAAACTGATAACATCTATCCTGCAAGTTTCTATGGTTTTAGGGAGAAAATATGTTTTTAAAATGACTTACAACCTTTAGATGGCTCATCCTTTCAGATAAAGCTCAAAATCCTTAAGTAGGGCATGTGGGTGTTATCTGAGGGGTAGAGTTTGCCTTGCTTGCCTGATGTTCTGGCTTGGTGGAAGCATTGGGGGATGGGAGGAATCTTAAAATAAATAGAAACAAATTGTGTACTTTTTACCTTTAGCTTAAACTCCCACATACCCTCTTGCTCTGCATTCCAGCCTGCTTTCATTTCCTCGAATGTAGGGCCAGTTTTTCTCACTCTTTTGTCAGCTTAGTTCCTGATATAGTGGTGGCATTTCAATGTTTTAAAACAAAAGGATCAAATATCATTGGCCCTAACTCGTTCTCATCATTTAATTTACATTGGTGTTATCTGTGGTTTTTTGTTTGTTTGTTTTGTTAGTTATTGTTGTTGTTGTTTTCTGTCTCTTAATGTTACAGTTGCCTTGAGACCATTGAGAGCATAAGCACTCTGTTGAGACACATTAAAGGAAAGCTATTTTCCTCCTGGTCAAAAGAATGGATTCTACAGCTGCCCTGGTTGGAGACCTGACATTCTGATCTGCTTCAAAGGTTGGAGCATTTATATCACTGTCTCCTCCCTTAGGAGTCAGTAGAATAGGCCTGTCTGTTATTATCTGGCCAAAAGACCATCCCTCCCTCACGAAAGCTTCCATGCTAAGGAGATGGGAGGAATAATTATCCTCTTAATGAGATAATGGACTTTTCCTTCCCAGAAATCTCAGCTGCTTGCATAGCCTCTGCCATGTGGCTTGCCTGCTCTTCTAAGTTAGGAGTTTTTCCTCTCTCTTTTTCTTTCAGTACTGCAAAAGCCTAAAAATATTTTCTCTGACATTTAGAGTCTTTCACTCTTTCTCTGAAGCCATCGTCCTTTTGTCAAGTAGCTATTTGATTCCACATGGCTGCTTGTTGACATGGTTTTTTTCTCTTTGTCCTCCCTCCTAGTGGCTACCAAGATTTACTGCTTGCCTGGCTGTTGTTTTCTATCAAACTCTAATAAAATTGTCCTTGAGCTCCTACATCCACGTTTAAATCCTTTTATTGACAAGACTAAGAACCCAAACATGGAACCCCAATTTCCCTGGTAAGAAATCAAACTCTACATGGAGTTCTCCAAAATTCCTGGTAACACTAATAACGTGTGAATGTCATCATTTTCATTTAATAAATCTTGGAGGTTGTGGCAGCCACTACATCTATAGGACTGAACTATATTCCTGTTCAGATTTTACATATGGAAATAAAAAGATTGGTTTAGTTTTCCTTTAGACTTTTAATTCTACTTCGTAACCAGACTACCTCATCTGTAATTTTTGTTCTTCCACCTCAAAAACACCATCTTCACTTCCAATACAGCATCATGTCTTTTGTGGATACTTTGAATGTTTTTCATTTATTTGCTTCATGCCCACCATCTGAAACCACTTTAGAGAGACTCCCACCAAAGAAGTTCAGTGGCTGAAGCTGAAATGACAAAAACTGGTACTTTGACCTGTAAGGCTTTCAAATTTGATCCACTGAGAGTGAAAAGGGCATGAAGAAAGGACACACAGACATTTGTGCAGAAAAACTGTACAGGTAAGGCATATATTCTTAAGGAAGCACACAGCAGCATAGAGACTCAGAGCATTTATTATGAACAGTGGGGTAGACTTATTGTATACTCATTGGATGCTGGTAGAGTTCAGTTGGCTAATCTAGGTGGCGGGCTCTGTAGGTGAACAGTTTCAGATTATACTCATCTAAGAAAAGGAGGCTGTGATTGATACTTTCTGTATATACTAGTTTTAGTTAAAGGTCAATAGCTTTTCACCATCTATACTTGAACTGAAAGATTTTAGTTTGCAGAGCAAGGATGTGGGAAAGGGGCAGGATAATAGTTCTTGCAAGTAGAATATAGAAAATCATAAAAAATGGACATTGACATGGGAGGAAAGAACAGAAATTATGAGAACAAGAAAGTTACTGTGGTGATGGGGCTAGTGGTTATTCTAGGCAGATTCTATTAAATAGGTCTAGTAACTGAATCATCAATCTTTTGTGAAATAACTGAAGTAAAGTCTCTCCCAGGTCTTGGCCCACAACAAGGAGATAGGCCCCCAACCCTGGAACAAATGGTCCCAGATGAACAGCACTGTTTGGGTCACTCCTGGCCAATGGACAGTCTGGGGACTTTCCAAGTCATTCTATGGCTTATCCTTTGAATAAGAACAGGTCATACCTGGGTGATCTCTCAAACATGAGATCATACTTTGTAATCAATCACCTTGTGCCCCATGCATGTATGCTGATTTGCAGTTTGTCTCTATAAAAAGGAGCCTGAACCCTTTGGGGGTGTGCAGCTTTCCCCGAGATTGCTGTCACCCAAGTGCACTGGTTCAATAAACACCACTTGCCTGTTGCATCTCCTGGTTTTGGTGTTTGTGTCACGGGGCTCTCCCACCAGCCCATCAGGACCCCGGAATTAGGGTCCAACAGAACCAGGGGAAGGCTTTGTCATTCCTGAGTCTGACTTTCTGAATGTGCAGTCTTTCTCATGGGTCTGAAGCATTGGCATCCCTGACATGGTCATGTACACTTTAACACATTCACTCAGGACTTTACTTACTCCCCCATGAATCTGTTTATCTATTCATGAGTACCACCAGGGGGAGGCTGGTCATGTAGAAAAGCATCAGCCCAAGGAATGGAGTGGACTGAGCTAAGTTCTTAGAACAGAAGTGAGGAATATGGGTGTTATGGTATTAGAACAGAAGTGAGGAATATGGGTGTTATGGTATCTGGCATTCATTATTATGTTACGATGCAAGATGCCCATGCTTGACAAATATAACCCTGATACCCACTTTCAATTGGTTTTATGGGCTATTAAGTCATATGTGAATAGCTTCATGGCCAATTATAGACCCTGTATACTAATTATCCACTTGTAGTTTCTATTCATGGATTTCCAGACCTAGATCCCCAGAAGTCCTTTGGGTACCAAACTTCCTCTAACAGATTAAGTTTCTACTTCAATAGCACTAGGTGTTTTGTGTCTCTCAGTACAAAGATTCTTTTTAAAACAGACCTCTTCTTCCTTAAACATGACCATGACCCTCTATCTTGTGGCATTGAAACCATTGTTGATGATAACTTTCATTTCTGTATATTTCAGAATATTTTGTGTTTGAAAGTACATAAATCTTTAATCTGTACAATCCAGGGTGGTTAATTTGCAAAGTTGTATGTACAAGTATTCTCTCCATGTCACTATGTAAAATCTGACTACAGTTATATTAATTAGCATAGTTAGAAGGGATTTTTCACCATGGAAATTGGAAGTATTCAAGGTAAGTGCCTGGCTACAACATCACACAGGTAATTCTTCCTTTACAAGAATCAAACCCCTCCCCTCAAGGGTTGGGGACCTGTGAGGAAGAGGAGGTAGAAAGACCATGAGCCAGAAGTAATAATGGATGACACCAAAGAAACAGTGTCTTCCAGACCCAGCATTACTGATGCTCTGATGATCTCACCGAGACCGTGGCAGCAAACAGAAGACCTGCATAGGTACAAGCTAGACAGGGTCTCATTCCTAAGATGGGGAAGTGAACACACAAAGTTCTATCCCTAACAAAGATACTATTTGCATTTGATACCTGATGGCAAAGGGAAAATCACGTTCTCCAATGGCGTGTCACTGGTTATATCAATCACACTCCTGGGGTAGGTCCCATGCCCTGTAGCTGCCTAACACAAAACAAACAAACTTGGGAGTATTTCTTTTCCTTTTCTTTTCCTTTTCTTTTCCTTTTCTTTTCCTTTTTTTTTTTTTTTTTTGGCACTTTTGTCTTAATGGTTTTTGGCCTGTTTGTTTTTATTTTTGTCTTGTGGGTTTCTTTCTTTCTTTCTTACTTTTTTTTTTTTTTTTTTTTTTTTTTTTGAGGATGGGGTTTCTTGGATTTTTTCGTTATTTTGTTGAAGAAACAGACAACCAAAATGGAGTTGGATGGGTAGGGAGAATCTGAGATGAGTTGGGGGAGGGGAAAAACATGATCAAAAGACATTGAATGAAAAAAATTAATTAAAAACCCAGAGCTAAACTTGTAAATACTTGTAAATATAAAGAAGAATGATTTTTTTTTTAAATTTAAATCTTCTGCTAGCATCACAATGCCTTTCAGAATGATTCCATACATTCAGCATTTAGGTAGACTTTTAGTTCTTCCACAAAGTCCTGTTTGAACACTGTTACATGTCCCCTGGCTAATAAGGATTGTGTAATAGCATTCAGTCTGAGACTTGCTTTCATTATAAGCTACCACATAGTAGCAACAGAGGTGATAGTGGCCATTGATATGTTTTTATCTTTCCATTTTTTAAGTTAGCATGTGACTTTTTCTTTCTTTGTACTTATTAATTGTCTTCCTAATATTTTTTATGCTTATTGTTGATAACAGCTGGGACAGATGTTCTCTCACATATGCTTCTTTGCAGGCAAAGTCTTATGGGCTCCATGCTAAGACGTTCACCCAGAACATTTAATTCAGATGAGAAATACCTGCTGAAAATGTTAATAGCAAGAAAGGGCAGAGGGAATAGCACCTGTATCATAGGAAGACTGGCTCTTTCCATCATGTATTCCAATACTGTGTGGTAAGACACCAGAAGTAAGTCTTATATAATTTCTTCCCTGTTCCTTCCTTTTAATTCTTCAGTCTGGACCTGAGGCTAAAGTTCAGGTTCCCATGGGATAGTAGCAGTGTACCATTTTTGTTGCAAAGTACTTTCATCTATATTATATAATCTTTATAAAAACCCAGTGCTGTAAATGGCTCCACTTGTTTAGAAATAAAGTATTCACAATCCAGATCCAGAGAAACTACATGGCTTCAGGTCCTTCTAATTAACCATCATAGACCCTGAACTTAAACCCTTTTGATGGTTTCAGTTTCGGATTCGCACTGGGGAACAATCTTATCATTGTAGTTTACAGTAAGTAGGAAAAGAGCTGAGTGCTACTCTTGGATAAAATCTTAGTGCTATCTCGAAGAATCTAAACTACATCCCTACTCCAGGTCTACTTTATAGTAAGTCCTAGGTGTTCTGAAGTGATCCTAGTAAGGGAAGTCTCAAAGTCATTGAGACCTTACCTTTAGTCATACAGTGGTGCTTCGAGTGTGGTCTCAGAGCAACTCATCTCAGAACCAGTTAGAAAAAGAAGCATCATCCTCTATCCTCAGGTCTACTTAAGGCAAAACTCCTGAGGGTAGATCCAAGATTAAATTCAGAGATATGAGGTTCATACTACTTAATATGTTTTTACTTAAATTTTTAATTTTATCTCACCAAAAAGTACATAGCAAATATTTATCCTTTATCCTCTTTGAGATCTTCTGCATATGACATTGAAAAGATTTAGGTTTTCTGCAGTGAATCATGACCACACCTAATAGCAGTCTTTGAAGTCTCCCACAACAATAGTTCCATCAGGACTATGATTACACTACCAAGCTGACAAACACCACCCAAAGATTAGCCTTTTGAACTACAAAGGGCTCAATACAATTTCAAGGTGGCTAGCTGAGATGGCCCAGCCTTACAAACTACCCTAGCCAGGACTTGAGATAAGCCCTGCATATTCCCATTATGCAGAGACTGGACAAATCTTCCCGGACTTGATAATTATCCCAGATTTTTTCAGGGTCCCCTAAAGATACCGTTTCTCCCAGGCAGCAGTAAGTAATTTTAAGACTATGACACCTACAATCCCAAGAGGTGAGATGGGTGGACCATTCCATGAGTTATGGAAATTTGTTTTGGTTTAGGGGGGTTGCTTACAAGTTGTTATTGATAATGGTCAAGAAAAAAGTTGAACAAAGGAAATTAGATTGAGAACTCTTCTTATGAAAAGAAAATAGAAGGATGTATCTATGATACGATAGAAGGATGTATCTATGATACGATATAAAGGTAAATTATTGAAGCCAATTCTCTCAGTCTCTCTCTCTCTTCCTCTCTTAGTCTCTCTCTTTCTCTCACATATCCTTCTCTGATGGAAGCATTTCAAAAATACCTAGCATCAAGTTCAAATATCAAATATCAACTGCTCAAGATCTTAACAATATCTATTTTTATCTGGCTTATTACATTCTGCCTTTCTGTGATTTGTAATAATTTTTACCCTAAAATCTCACTTCACTCATTCATATCCTGCATGACTCACCTTCCTGTTTTGTTTTGTTTTTTAATTTATTTAAGTGTGTGGTGTTTTGCCTGTTTGTATGCTTGTGCACCACTTTAGTGCCTGATGGCTGTGGAGGGCAGAAGAACAATGGATCTTATGGAGTTACAGATCATTTCAATCTACTGAGAACTGAACAGGAGTCCTCTGGAAAAGTAACCAGTGCTCTTAATCACCGAGCCCTCCTCCCCTTCTCTTTCTCCTGACTCCCTCTCCACTCACTGCTCCACTGCCACCCCCACCCCAGCCCACTCCCAATATGCTCAGGAGAACTTGTCCCCTTTCCCCTTCTGTGAGGGACCTGGTATGAATCTCTTAGAATCCTCCTTGTGTCCTAGTTCCTCTGGTGGTGTGAATTGTAGGCTGGTGATTCTTTGCTTTATGTCTAAATTCCATATATGAGTGGGTACATACCATGTTCATCCTTTTGTGACTGAGTAACCTCACTCAGGATAGTTTTTTCAAGTTCCATCCATTTGTCTGAAAATTTTAAGATTCCATTGGTTTTATTTTTCCACTGAGCAGTATTCCATTGTGTAAATGTATTACATGTTCTTTATCCATTCTTTGGTTGAGGGAACATGTGGGACCAGGAAGATTCAGTTAGGGGATGAATAGACGAGAACAACAACAAAAAAAGATACTATAATAGAGGGAGCCATTATAGTTTGAAGAGAAAACTGACTAGAGAAATGTCCAAAGACCTACAAGGATGATGCCAACTAACAATCTGAGCAATAGTGGAGAGGCTACCTTAAATATCCTTCCCGATAATGAGATTGATAACTAACTTATATGCCATCCTAGAACCTTCATGTAGTAGCTGTTGGAAACAGAAGCAGACACCCGTAGCTAAACACTAAGCTAAACTCTTGGAAGCAAGTTGCAGAAAGGGAGGAGTGATAAGAAAAGGGGTCAAGACCAGGCTACAGAAACCCACAGAGAAAGCTGACCTGAACAAGGGGGAGCTCATGGATCCCCAGACTGATAGCTAGGAAAGCAGCATTGGACCGACTCAGACTCCCTGAACATGAGAGTCCTGGGCAGTCTAAGGGTCCTCTGACAGTGGAACCAGGATGTATCCCTGGTGCACAAGAGGACTTTGGGGACAGATTCCCCATGGAGGGATACTTCCTTAGCCGAGATACAGGCGGGAGGGTCTAGACACTACTCCAAATGACTTCCAGATTTTGATGATCCCTGTGGAGTGGGTGGGGAATGGGACAGGAGGGGGGTTCGGGGGCATAGGAAGGAGGGAGGGAGAGGGAACTGGGATCAATATGTAAAATAAGAAAATACAGTAATAAAAAAACTCACTGAGCCCTCTCTCCAACCCTGTTTTCTAGTTACATTATTTGTTTTCTTTCTTTTGTAACTGCTTATCTGCATTCTTTTGCATCTCAAATGAGATATCAGTTGCTTCATTTAGTCATTACTGGTTATTTATTTACAGTGAGTGAAGGTGATTCAAGGTAAAAGGACAGCTAGGTGCTTTCTTTCCACCATGTGAGCCTAGGACTCAAATTAATGCTTGGTAGCAACTGCCTTGACTCACTGAGCCATCTCATCAGGCCCTGATTTATTTACTTAAAACAGGATCTTGCTTTGTGCCCAAGGATGTTCTCAAACTTACTATAGATCAGAGTTTGGCCTTGAAGCCTTCCTCTGCAGCCTGCTGGGCTGACAAGTGTGCTCCATGATATCTAATGGATACATTCTTTACCAAACATTTCATCCATTTCTGCTGCTTTGTAATCTATCACTAGAGAGTTATGTTATTTTGAAGACATCAATTTTTAAATGTTTCTTATGTGGCTCGTTGAGATTTGTACAATACATTATCACTTGTATGTGACCTTCTTAGTAAGCATCTTTGTCTTGAAGAAATGTCTTGAGATCTTTGTTTGTCCTGCAACGTTAGTTTTAATTTGAACTGGATACTGCAGTGAAGCCTCTTAATAAAGTCTTTAGCTGCAATTAATGATCCTGGACATGGCACTTACTGTGTCTGGGCTAGAAAGTGCCACCATCCTTGGTTTTCACAGATGTGGTACAGACAGCAAAATGGTGGCTTTGTTTTCTGTATAGCCTGCTCCTAAAATAGGAATGATGGTACAACAGAATTTACTCAGGCATTGATTTAAGGTATTTTATTTATGTATATATTTATGCATACATGTGTTAGTATGCACAAGGAGAACAGAGGAAGTCATTGGGTTCCTGGAGCTGGGGATGTAGAGTTATGAGCTATACAGCTTGAATGTTAGGAACTAACACTGGTTCTCTGCAAGGGCAATGTATGAGCTTAGGCTGAGGCATCTCTACAGGCCCTATAGAGGCATGCTTGTGCAGGGCCTCTGGCACAGGTAGAACTGGTCATCAGAAGGGCTCCAAGAATGCACAGCATAGGCCTAATTTGGAAGTTGAAATTTCAGGATCTCCTTCTGAGGTGTCCTGTACAGGCAGGACAACTATGCATTGTCAGACAAGGTGAAAACAGAACTGTAGTAGAACTGTATATGGAGAGCAGCAAGAATTATAGTTTATTAAGGGAACACAATGGGTTCACAACTTTAAGTGAAAAGCCAAAAATCACAGCTGGCATAGAAGAGTGAAGAGGTATATTATTACCTGCAGAAAGGTGTAATGGCATCTTGCCTTGCCAGGGAACTTGGAATAGTGGCCACCCCCTTTGGGCTTGGTTTCAGGTGCAGACCTGGCTATTTTAAGGTAGAGGAGCTGTGGGCACATGTTCTCTTGTGTCATGGAGAGCAAGGGAAAGGCAGAGACTGGACTTCATCTTCTGAAGCCGGAAAGCCGCGATGGTTATTTATTCTTATCTGTGTACATTTTTCCCTAATAAAACACCTATTTATCATTTATCTTGGGTGAATTCATTTACACCCTGCCTTCAGAAAGGAGAGCACACGCTCTCTCCAATAAATAAGAAGTGAGAAATTTATTAGGGATGCCTATACATCTTCATACAGGGCAGGCACTTTGGGGCGGGTTCATCTCTGCACATGCTCAATGTAAGATCCATACTTATAAGCAAGCATTCCAAGGGCCCTAATTCAACAAGAAAATATGGCAAACAGGAGTACTCCCATGCATATTAAAGCAGCATTGTAGAGATCATGTGGAAAAGCCTAACAGCTTAAACAGCACTTGCTGGTAACTTTGGGCTTCTGCCACCATTTGTAACCAACTGCAGTGGGTTAGGGGAAAGACAGCACAATGTGCACCAACTTGACTTTCCAAAGACCGAAAACAGGCTCCTGCAGACTAACCCTTTTCTCTGGACCCTCTCCTAGCGGCCCCAGCTTGCTTAGTCATGACCAAGGAAAAGATCACTCCTGAAGCACTCTCCCAGATATTTCTACCTTTATGGCTACTAACAATTCTTTTTGTTCTTTTCCCCATCAGCACTTGCTCAGGAGTAAGATTGCTGGGCAAAGCTCCTTTAGACCTGTGGGTCACGAGAACTTTGGCAAACCTCTATCTCCAAAAATATTTACATTACAATTCACAGCAGTAGCAAAATTACAGTTATGAAGTAGCAACAAAAATCATTTTATGGTTATGTCACCACAACACCAGGAAGTATTAAGATGTTGCAGCATTAGAACAGTTGAGACCCACTGCTTCAGGGGGGTCCCTTTGCCTCTGAACAGGAAGGCTGAGGCAAAGCCTGGAGCTTCAGAGTTGTTAAATCCCACTTAGCTGGAGTCATGCTGTTCCTTGCATACACTCTCAGTAATTGGTCCCTGAGGGTGGCACAAGGAGGAAGGTGATGGCATTAACTCTATGGATGACCATCTTTAGTCCTGGCACTTGGAAGAATTTCCTTATAGCTGCCCACACCATTGGTCTCCGAGGGCACCCTCCCCGATATCTTGCACCTTGACTGTGACACTCTACAAATTGCCATGCCTCCTTTTTCTATGGCTGCGTACCCACAGGGCTTGGGTCATAGCCATTCATCTTCACCATGTTGGGTTTATAAGTTGGCTACCCTCTGGCCCAGTGCAGGGGAATAAGTGTGTGTCACAAAATGCTCACTTGGCACTTTCTGATCCCAAGAACATTTTGGTAGAGACCAGGCCGCGTTCTCAGAATGACTGCTCTGCTGGGCTGCAGCATCTTCGTAGACTACCGAGAGATGATGTAAGTTCCCTTTCCAAAGCAAGGACTCTTGTACAGATTTCAAGTTACTATAATGAAGATTGGCAGATTAACACTTAGAACTGTTCAGGCTGTGGAGACAAGGCTGCGGCTCCTGAGCCCTTGTTTGTTTGTTTTATCACAGTCACTTTAGCATTCTGAATCCTGCAAGGTTCCTGGCTCCTTGCTAATTTCCAGAATGCTCCTGAAAGACCTGCAGAGCATGGACCCTCACACCCTGACTCGGGAAAGGCGCTCCCTCCCCTCCCATCACTCACGAGAAGCGGTCCAAGAAGCAGTCTTGATGCAAAAGCATGAGGTCTTTTATATTCCAAGTGCACTGGGGCCCACAGTCATATGCCATGCAGGGTAGAGGACTGAGGACCCTGAGTACAGAATTGAGACAGCTTTTATAGGGATACAACAAAGCCCACGCATCGTAAACCAATCATCTCCTAGCATCCAGAGCCCGCACGTTGCGGACCAATCAATTTAAACTATCCAAGCCTGCGCTCTATAAACCAATCAGTTTTCTATAGCCGGGAGATCTACATCTGCATCTGCAAGGGCTCCTGGGTGGGGTGACAAAGCTCATTTCCTGTGCTCATGTACTCATGCACTCATACTTGCGGTAAACAACCCTGTAGTAAACAGCAAAGAATGTGACCTTTTGCCTACTTACTGCCAGGGGACAGGTCTTGACTTTAAGGTATTTAGCATTTTTAAACTTCTAGCTTCCTGGGGTCAGTGGAGAATTAATCTAAATTTTTTCATCTTTATACTCTCACTATCTTGCCCCTCAAAATGCTTACTTTAAGTGGTTATGGAGGAGGCTCAGTTCACTTGTCTTGTCCTTTCCTGAATATGATCTTTGAAGTTAGATAGTCCACAGTTAAATCCTGGAGTAGCTACTTTTTCATATCTAAATTTAGACAGTAGGCCATTAGCTTTTTAACCTTTTCTTTAATGTACATGTTTGTATGCCTGCTTGCCTGTATGTGTACCACATGTGTGCAGTGCCTATGAAATTGAACCTAGGACCTCTTCAAGAGCAGCAAGTGCTCTTAACATTTGGCCCATCTCTCTGGTCCAGCTTTTAAATCTTTTAACGGAGCATTTAGCACTCATATTTACAGAACGGGGAAAGAAGGTGTAGAAGGTAAAATGATTACTGGAAATAAGTTCTTATGTTCTAAGAAATGGTACCTAGCAATCTAAAATGATGTCATAGGCACATACACTGTCTTTTTCAAGCCCCACTTTGAGTTAGAAAAGAAGCAAATACATGGCATTATCCCTGTGCAGCCATATTTAATTCCAGCCCTCACCAGCGACATGAAATGCTGCTTCTTATGTTGCAACATTTGAGGGATAAAACATTTGTCCCTTAAAGTACTTGACTTTTTTGAAGTGAGAAACAGATGCTAACAGTTTAGTGGATCTTATAAGTAAAATTTGAATATGGTTTGGAACACCTCAGTCTCATTTTGCATCCCCTCATTCCAGGCGTCAACGTTCTTCAGCACCAAAGGGGTTGACTAACTACCTTGTTTATACTTTAGATTACACAAATTCCAGACCACTGCCATTCCTCCCCATTAAAAATGTGTTTTCTATCTTTCACAAACCCAGGCCTGTTTTCTCAGGCCGCTGCTCCTGGTATTTTTTTCTGTGCTAATAGTTCAGTGAGTCAGATTACAAAGCTCCCTTTCCAGGTAAGCCATTTCTGCATTTTTTTAATGGATGTAATTCCCATTAAATTTGTTGATGATTACATGTGAGTGTATAATGCATTCTGATTACTCACACCCCCGTCTCCCCTCTCCCCCCCAATCAAACTCCTCTTCCCTTCCTTTTTCACATTTGTGTCTTTATTTTGTGACCCATTTGTATGACTGTGGATTTAGAATAGACCATTGGAGCTTGCTAGGCTCATCCTGGACAGAAGGAACCCACCAGTACCCAGTAGTTTAGCAGGGAGGAGTAGTTTTTTTTTGTTTTGTTTTGTTTTTTTGTTTTTTTCTTGTAGACTCTTGGATTTGGCCTCTTCACAAACCTCTCATTTTTCCAGTAATCACTCATCTACTCAATTTCCAGGGATCCAGGGATTGAAAGCTGGGCCTTGGGAAACAGTATTACTCCTGGTTTCGTAGTGAAAGGTTAGTTGCAATTTGAACAAGATGATGAATTTTTTGATGATATGCTCACTCCATCTTATTTTTCCCTCTTAATTTTTTCACATGTGCAATTGCCTTCGAGTGTATGTCTGTGTGTGTGTGTGTGTGTGTGTGTGTGTGTGTGTCCACCTGGGGAGTCCAGAAGGGGGTGTTGGGTGCCCTGGAGCTGGATTAGAGGTGGTTGTGAGTCACCCCATGTGAATTCTGGGAACCAAATTTATGTCCCTAGATGAGCAGGAAGCACTCCTAACCACCACCACTAAATCATCTCTCCATCCATTTATTGGGAATTTTTGTACCAATGTTCATCAGTAAAACTGGCTGACAGCTTTCTTTTTGGGTAGTATCTTTATCCAACTTTGCAATCAGGATACTACTGGCTTTACAGAACAAATTTGGTAGTTTTCTTCCATTCAATTCTATGGATTAGTGTATTAAATTGTATTAAATCTTTCTTAGAAATATGATAGTAGTCAGGTGTGTGAATACTTTTAGTCATAGCACTCGGGATGCAGAAGCAGGTGGGTCTCTATGAGTTTGAGACCAGCCTGATTTATACAGAAAAGGAAGTTCCAGGCTAGCTAGGGCTAGCTACATAGAGAGATTCTGTCTCAAAAGCAAAACATAAAAATCAAAAAAAAAAAAAAAAAAAAAAAACCAAACAAAAAAAAGTTTGATGAAATTCAACAGTGAGTTGGGCAGAGGTCACACATACCTTTAATCCCAGCACTCAGGAGGCAGATGCAGGCTGATCTCTGAATTTGAAGCCAGTCTAGTCTACAAAGTGAGTTCCAGGGCAGCCAGGGCTACACAGAGTAACCCTATCTGAAAAAAACAGAAACAAACAAACAAACAAACAAACAAAAACTGAATTCATCAGGTTCTAGGCTTTTCTTTTTCTTTTCAAGGAGACTTAATTACAGCCATCATCTCATTGTTCTAATGGACCAGCTCATCTATAATATCTGGCTTTAATTATGACAGGTCTTGTGTATTTAGAAATTTGTATGCTTTTATAGGTTTTCTGGCTTTTTTGGTATGTAAGTTTTCAATGCATTCTCTGCTGATATTCTGAATTTCATTGGAGTCTGTTGTAACAATACTCTTCTCACCTATAACTTCCTTAAATTTCTGTTTCTCCTTTTTTGTTTTGCCAGTTTGGCTAAAGTATTGTCAATCTTCTCACCTTTTTCAGATAACCAAAGCTGTAGACTTTGGTTGACCTTATATATTGATTTTTATCAATTTCATTCATTTCTTCCCAGATTTATAACATCCTCCTCCTCAATTATTATTATTATTATTATTATTATTATTATTATTGGTTTCTTGTGTTCCAGAGCCTTGATGCATCATCAGATCATCAGGGTGTATACTAGAGATTCCTGTTTTGGCATGAATGCATAATTTGTCTTTTTTGTTTGTTTTGTGTTTTTGTTTTTGTTTTTTTTTTTTCATTTTTAAATTGTCATTTTTTTAAAATTTTTTTATTTACTTTTCTTATTTTACATATCGATCCCATTTCCCTCTCCCTCTCTTCCTCCCTCCCTTTCTCCAACCCTCCCATGCCCCCCCTCCCATCTCACCCACCCACTCCAGGTGGGGTAAACAAGTCATTTGGAGTAGGGACTAGGCCCTCCCTCCTGCCTCAAGGTTAAGGGGGTATCCCTCCTTGGGGGAAGCGCTGCCAAAGTCCTTTCATGCGCCAGGGATACATCCTGGTTCCACTGTCTGAGGTCCCTTAGACTTCCCAGGACTTCTGAGACCCATGTTCAGGGAGTCTGAGTCAGTCCATGCTGGATTCCCAGCTATCAGTCTGGGGGTACATTAGCTCCTCCTTGTTCAGGTCAGCTGTCTCTGTGGGTTTCTGTAGCCTGGTCTTGTCCTCCCTATCTGCATCTGGATTCCAGTTCGGCTCAATGTTTAGTTGTGGGTGTTTGCTTCTGTTTCTAGATGAGGGCTCTATGATGATGGATAAGTTAGTCATCAATCTCATTATCAGGGAAGGGCATTTATGGTAGCCTTTTCACTGTTGCTCAAATTGTTGGTTGGGGTCAGTCTTGTAGGTCTCTGGACATTTCTCTAGAGTCAGTTTTCTCTTCAAACCTATAATGGCTCCCTCTTTTATGGCATCTCTCTCTCTTTCTCTCTTCTATTCCTCTCAACTCAATCTTCCTAGTCCCACGTGCTTTCTCCTCGCTTCCCCTTCTCTTTCTCCTAGCTCCCTCTCCACTCACTGCCTCCCCCCAATATGTTCAGGATCTTGTTCCTTTCCCCTTCTGTGAGATATCTTGTATGAATCTCTTAGATTCCTCTTTGTATCCTAGTTTCTCTGATAGTGTGAATTATAGGCTGGTGATCCTTTGCTCTATGTCTAAAAATCCATATATGAGCGAGAACATACCATGTTCCTCCTTTTGTGACTGGGTTACCTCATTCAGGCTGGTTTCTTCAAGTTCCATCCATTTGCCTGTGAATTTCAAGATTCCATTGTTTATTTCCAGAGTAGTATTCCATTGTGTAAATGTGCCACATCTTCTTTATCTATTATTAAATTGAGGAGCATCTAGGTTGCTTCCAAGTTCTTGCTATTACAAATAATGCTGCTATGAACATAGTTGAGCACATGTCTTTGTTGCATGGATGTGGGTTATTTGGGTATATGCCTAAGAGTGGGATTGCCGGGTCCTGTGGTAGACAGATTCCCATTTTCCTGAGGAACCTCCATACTGATCTTCAAAATGGCTGTACGAGCTTGCACTCCCACCAGCAGTGGAGGAGTGTTCCCCTTTCTCCACATCCTCTCCAGCATAAGTTATCATTGATGTTTCTAATTTTAGCTATTCTGGCAGGAGTAAGATGGTATCTCAGAGTCTTGTGTTTCCCTGATTGCTAAGGACGTTGAGCACTTTCTTAAGTGTCTTTCAGCCTTTTTGATTTCCTCTATTGAGAATTCTCTCTTCAGTTCTGCACCCCATTTTTTAATAGTATTATTTGGTGTTTTGTTGACTAGTTTCTTGAGTTCTTTGTATATTTTGGAGATCAGTACTCTGTAAGATGTAGGGTTGTTTTGCTTTTTTAAGACAGGGTTTTTCTGTGAAATAGCTCTAGCTGTCTCAGAACTCATTTTGTAGACGAGCCTGGGCTTGAACTCATAGAGACCTGCCTTCCAAATGCTGGGATCAAAGGTGTGCGCCACCACACCTGGCCTGTCTTCTTAAGGACTGCCTTGCTTATGTTGGAGAACTTCTTGTAAGTTGTATTTTCCTTTTGGTTTCACATTAGGGACTTTTAGATTTCTTTAATGACCCACTATTGATTCAAAATATTTGTTTAACCTTGATTTATTGCCCATGGCATGAATAATTTTGGAGAGGGTGTTATATGCTACTGAGGAGAATGTGCACATCCTCTATTGGGTAGAGTGTCATTTATGTATCTGCTAAATTTAGTTGATTGATGGTTCATGTAAGCTTTTTGAGATTATAATACAATTACTTCATATTCCCCTTCTCTTTCCTACCACCAAATGCCACCAAATAACTCCACCCTCTCCCCACCCCCATCTCACGTTCCCACATACCCTTTGCTCTTTGACCTCATTTTGCTATAATTGTTGTTTCGCACACATATGTGTGCCTTGTATAACCATGTAGAGAACCACGAAGTGCCACGCCTTAAAGATGGTGCTGGCTTCCGCCTTCCACCTCCCCAAGGGTGAGCGCTCTCTGGCATAAACAAGCCCTTATTTGGTTAAGTCTGTTCAGCCTGTCTTCTTCTGCGTTAGAGTAGCCTATCTGCAGGGTCCATGTAGCTCACTGGGGTTGGTTAGCGCAAGGGTATTTAAGCCTGTGCAGGAGTCCCCCGGGGTTTTGGGGGTCAGAAGAACATGTTTCAAGGATCCTGGGTCAGAAGAACATGATTCAAGGATCCCGATTAAAACTGCATGAAGAAGATCTTCCCAGAGTCACGTCTTTCTTGCTGGCAAGGGTAGGCACGGTATAGAACCACTTTACTAAACCCGCATAATCTTTAACTATGTTCTGAATCTTCATCAAGGCAACATCTCTTTGCAGCAGATAGATCCCATTATAGAAAATCACAACCAATCAAACTGACCCAGTCAGTTCCCAACTGACGCAGCTACTGCACAAGTCTGCACCTAAGACTTAGGGATCATGGGATAGGGAACAGAAAGATTTTAAGAGCCAGAGGAACAAGGAGTTTGTTGTGAGATTGTGACATTTCCTAGAATTATTAGAACCTACATGCATAAAGTCTCACCAACATGACTTCCTAAACTTCCTAACAAGGACTCCACCTGTAAATATGCTTTAGTTTAAAAAAAAAAATGTGTTTGTGATTGTTTTCTCATGTCTCTGTGCACTACACACATGCAATACCCCCAGAGGCCCAACCGGTGTCAAATCCCTGGGACATAAGTTACAAATGATTGTGAGTTATGTGTGTGCTAGGAAGCTGGAGGGATAGGAATTGAACCCGGGTCCTCCAGGATCAGTAGCCAGTGGCTGCAAACCACCTTTTGCAATAACTTGTAATTTTATTTCAGCTTTGAAAACCCATCTGAATCTCCCACTATTGCTGTGACTCTGGGCATGTCTCAGAGTGGGGGACTGATGTCTCCCACTATTGCTGTGGTAGGATCCCTGTGCTTTTCATTGTTCATTTCATGAAACTTGAAGCTCAAGGTTCTGGCTAAATGTTTACAAATGGTGTTTCTTTCTTTTTATTTTGCCCTATTTTTCCTTTATAAACTCATAGTGCCCCTCTTTATCTCTTCTAATGGGGATAGCTTTGTCTGCTTTTTTATGGTTTGTTTTCTTGGCAATTAGATTCCATCCGTTTTACTTAGATTTTGTATGTGTTTGCTAGTGTGTTTCATCAAAAAAACTTTAATCCTGACAGTTCTGTAACCTTTCTATTGGCCAACTGAGACCACTTAAATACTATTATAGAAAGGAGACTCCTAATTTCTAAGGAGTTGTGATGCAGTGTTGTTTACTGGATTACTGGCATATTTATTAGTTTTCAGTTTGCTGTGTTAGACATGATTGACACTTACCTGCCCCCCCCTTTTTTAATTTGCTTGTTCCTTTCTTGGTGTACCCTCTTGATGTGTTTACCTAGAAGCTACATTTTTTTCCTCCTCCCAGCAGAGAATTCCTTTCAGAACTTGATGCAATGTTGGCTTGGCTGTTATAAATTGTCTGACATACTTGTCTTGAAATATCCTTATCTCTACATCAATTTTAAAATCTAACTTTGTTGGGCATAGCATTCTTGCTCCATACCTAATTTTGGAGCTTGAGACATCATTCTGTGTTTTCCTGGCTCTTAGGATTGCTGATTAAAGGTCTGAGGTTATGATTACTAGTTTTGTATGTAAGTTGGTCTTTTTCTATCACTATTTTTAGTGTTACTTCATTTTTGACATCTTGACTACAATGTCATGGGATTTCTTCTCTTGGAGCATCTATTTGGGATAACAAATATTTCTTGTGCTTGGATTCTACTTCATTCTCTAGGTTTGGAAATGTTTCTGCTATAATTTCATTTAGCAGCTTGTTCCTTTTTATTTTCATCTCTATTCTTTGTATGAAGTTTTACATTGAGATTTTTGACTACATCCTCAACTTCTTGATAATACTGATCATTTTCTTTATTCTTTAATGTTTTACCCCTGTGCATGCCCAATTATATTATTGTTTCCTATCCCTGCATGGTACTGTTGATGCTTTCTGATGCTAATTATATTGACACTTTCTTTCCAGTATTTGATTCTTGTTCAATTTCCCTCTATAATTTGGACACACACACCTCTAATTTACTGTTTAAAATTCACTTTGGAGATTATCCTGTCAAGGTCTTGGATTGTCTTAGTTTGTAAAACTGTTTGATTCTTCAGTATGTCATTAATTCTTTTGCAACGTAAAATTCTGAATTCTGTCTCAGACACTTGAGCGATCTCTGTGATTTTTGGACTCCATTATAGGGGAGTTTGGATTTGGAAATAGGTTGTAGTTGGTAGTTATATTTCTTTGTTGTGTTTTATGAATCTGTTAGACTGGGTTTGTCTTCCAGTTTTAACATCTACCTTCTCCAAATCGATTTGGTTGTATTCTATGCACCTGACTGAGATTCAGTTGTACATGAAGTTCAGAGAGTGAGACTGGTAAAGAGTGGAATTGATTCCTAGGTGGGCTAGCTGAGATGATCTGGTTGTGGCTGGGTGTTGGCAAGGCCAAAGGCAGGCAAGGCTACACGTTGATTACTAGCCAAGCCATAAATTCCCACACTGCAAGAGCTAAAACCCTGCTGTGAACTCTCGGCACCACTGGAGACAATGTTCCAGTCCTTCTAATGAACTATGGAACTAAAGCTGAAACTGATCCTATGCTGATTTCTAGACCCGTTGAAGTCAAAGCCCTGGTCTCCAATTCCAACAAAGTAACATAAAACATGAGCCAATTCGATGCTAATGGACCCAGGATCAGAAACTTTATTTTTCAAGTTACCTTTATTTGCTTTCTCTCCTAAAAGTGATGGTTTTAAATATATATGTGTGTAGCTCAATTTTGATGATGAATGTATAAAGCAAAGTAGATTACCTATTATCTATTATTTTTGATTATTAAGAATAAGAACATTAAGTAATATTTTACAGTATTTCAAAACAGATTTCTAAAAACTTCAGAGTTTGATTTTTTTTTAATTCAAACTACATGGCTATAAAGAATGCTCAGTAATTAAGAGTTCTTGCTACCTCTACTCTGTTTCCAGCACCTACAACATAGCAGCTTACAACACAAACACAACAGTCTGAAAATCCAGCTCTAGGGAACTGGATGCCCTTTTCAGACTCCCATGGCCACTAGACATGAATATGGCACATACATGTATACATGAGGGCAAACACTCACACCAAAAACAAATCCTTTAAAAAATAAAGCTATATTGAATACTATTTCTAATAAGTACAAATTAGTAGTGGAGTTATAAGTAAGAGGAATATTGTCTTAACAAACAAGCCAGGTGTGGTGGCTCATGCCTGCAATTCCAAGAGTTATGAGGCCGAGGATAGAGAATCTCTGGACGTTTAAGGCCTTCTTAGACTACACAGTAAGACTGTTTCATCAAAACAGATAAGTGCAACAAACAAAACTCCCAACAAAACAAACTTCAAAACACAGTAAGCTACTGCAATTGTGAAACTATTTTTAGGTCAAAGCATTCAATTAAAGGATACTACATACAAATCAAAGTTAAGCTAAATAAAATATATTCCAGTTGTTGAAAATTGCATTTCCCTATTGAGGCATGAGCACTGTTTAGGAAACTCACACTTCTATGTAATGTGAGTTCTAATAGGTCTTTCTTAATAATAAAAGACTGGAGCCAGAGAGTGCTGAGAGGTCAGGGACTCAAGCAAGCCAAACCCACCTTCACCTTACTAGCTTCCTAGTGTAAGAGAGCAAGTGCCTGTTTCCTCCCATCTAAACTCCTTTCTTTGCCCAGCCATCTCACTTCCTGTCTGTCTGTATAGACCTCCAGACCGCTATGGTTAGTGGCAAGCTCTACTCTCTGATCTTCAGACATTCTTTACTTGCACAAACAAGGCATCACACCACAGTTCTCTCCTTTAAAACATTTATAGTGAGGGCCTAAACGTTACTGCAGTTGCTGGCTATGGTAAAATCTTATTCTCTGGGCACTGTGCAAATAAACTAAGACTGATACTTGTGTGTGTGTGTGTGTGTGTGTGTGTGTGTGTGTGTGTGTGCGTGCACGGGGGTGGGGGAGTGGGTTCACAGTGGGCCATGTGATTTTTCTCCACTATCATAGATACTTTAAGGGTGAAATGATTGAGAAAAATAAGTTAGCATTTCTACCTTTGTTTTCTGACACTGTGAGACTCTGAGAAGAATTGGCTTTGTATTAATGTAGTGCAGGAGATTGAAGCTGCTAAGCACATTCTCTCCCTGAGCTATCTTTGCAGCTCAAACCTTAAATCTACTCTCCCCTGACTGCTTCCTGAGGAGTATTACTGCTGCACTGAACTCAGAAAAGTGGGAAATAGACAAGCGCTCCAGTGCATTTTTATTCCTTTTACAATCAGATAACTTCTACTTAGCTCGTGCTTTTCTGGAATGGTAAGCAATGCAATTTGCTGAACAGTTTTTGTATTTGTGTGCATGTGTGTGTGTTTGAGTACTTAAAACCTTCTGCCCCACAACTCCTGTTCTACTTCTGGGAAATAAATTAAGGATTCTAAGCATAAGCAGAAAGCCTATAGGATCTGTAAGCAATCATTCCTTACATAGAAAGCACGGTACAAGGGATGCTTGACTTTTCCATTATATTATAAGCTCCAAGAAAGCCAGGGACTAAAGCACTTCCTTGCCTGCTGCTTCTTTCTCCATTGTACATGGTAAAATACAAACAACTGTACAATTTAAAATCTTTCATGAGAAAGCTGAACATTAAAGGGACAGATGTACTTAACTGAAACAACTGGTATCACATTTCACTTTCTTTGAGAATCAATTACATATGGTGGGCATACACTTAATAAGAATGTTTGTTGTTATTTGTCATGAAGAACATGGCAGTTTGTTAACAGGAAGTCACTTACACTCTGCATGTCCAGGAATGAATTTATGACACAAAGAGATGTGACTAAATGAGATGCAAAATTCTAAAAGTCAAATTCTAAATTTGCTTCTCAGCTTTCAAAATTTTTAGGAAAACACACTGAAGACCAAAAGCCTTGCCAGGCAATGGTGGCACATGCCTTTAAACCCAGAACATGGGAGACAGAAGCAAGTGGATATCTGAGTTCAAGGTCAGCCTGCTCTACACAGCAAGTTCCAAGACAGTCAGAGCTATCCAGAGAAACCCTATCTCCAAAAACCAAAAAAAAGCCTTTCAGCTTACAAGTAACAGACAAAGAATATTAGAAAATTTAAATTTTTTAATAAATGTGCTTTGTTCACAAAATGTGAAAAAATACAACAAACACAGACATACATTTTCAGGTATACTACCTCCAACCACTTTGCAACTATGATAAAACCACATGATCTGTTCACCATCCCGATGAGCCCAACCAAGCACATGATTATCATCTGTTTTTGAAATACCAAGTTATTTTGGAGCAATTGCTGTGAATGTGACAGGAAGTCCCTTAAAGTATTCATATCCAAATAAAACAACTTTTAGCGTACCCATACAATATTGAAAGGACCCTACTAACTTCACCGGTCATTACTTATATAATCTGGCCCCAACCCACTGCTCATATTTCAGCACTTACACCCTGAACTGGCCTTGGGGAATATGTATTGGTGTAAGTTCTCATTTGAGTAAGCTAAGTTTACAGTAACAAATGATATAAAATCAAACATTTATACTAAGTGGTAGTAGTTCTCATAAAGAGATATTTTTAAGTACTGCTTAAAACACATCATGCACACCTTGGAAAAAGCAGACTCAATGTCAGTAAACAATCACAAGAATTTGTAGCACCAACATTTTTGCTGTAACACAGAAACTATCACAAAGGTCATACCTAGATCATCCTTCCAAAGCACTGTTTCATTTACTTTCAAAGCAATTTCATTTAGTATATTTTTTTCTCTTAAAATTGTAATTAGTAAGTAAAGCAAACAGTGTGGTAAGAGGGATGCTACCAAAACATAGTTTTGTTTTTTCCTGAACACAGTGCCTATTCAATCTCTGTCTTTTCTTTTGAGGGAACTATAAGACATTATCCTGTAGTGCCTAAATGCAAAGAAATATCAACTCTAGTAATTATGGAACTGTATGCTATTGAAAGTAAATGAAAAATTTCAAGTTACTTATAGCATATTTGAACAACCAATGTTTATTGCATTTACACAACTGACTTTTCTAAAATTAGTTATAATCATATTACTTTCATTAATTTAGCTTGTGAAACTGAACTTGAAATATTGGATATACACAATGAACCTATCTTAAAGGGTAAGTTTATGTATTTCTAAATAAAATTTGACATTCAAAGTTAACTATAGCAATTCACAATAAGCACAAAAACATCAGTTTACCAGAGTAAAGAAGTGCAGTTTATGAAATTTAGGATTACCTATTGAAAATGCAAGTTTCCATTAAAAATGCACACAGGTGTGAACACGTGTGCACATGTGCACACACACACACACACACACACACACACACACACACACATACACACCATTAACCATGAATTCTGAAACTGTTATATTTCAGTGCAAACACCTCAGTATGAGGTAATTTTAATGTAATAACCACTTGAAAAAAATCCACACAGTGGCACGCTTAAAAATGATAGTTTACATGACAACTGCTGGCTGACAAGACAATGTGGACTATATGTTTTTAAAACTGTTTAAACTTGTCTTGTTTGGACATATATTTCTTGTTTATCATTTGCTTCTGATTCAGAAACACAGAAAGGCATTTATCAACGTGGAAAGGGAAATTTCCCACAGCCAACTAAGTGTTTATATAGTCACAGAAAATTATCTGCTAGGGATTAGAAGGAAATTAGGATACCAAAAAGTCAGGACCATTCTATGAGATATCAGTAGAGGGTTAATTTCAAAAAGGTCAATGGAATTCCAAACTTGTAGTGCAGCACTGCCTTAATGGACAGGGAAGGACCCTATCAGAGCTGGTCTCAATAGAATATACTCTTATAAGTGCAAACCCTTTCACAGAGGTGATCTCAGTCAGTATTGAGTATTATACATTGCTCCTTGCTTAAACAGAAAATTCTGTAAATATATCCTAAGCTTTAAAAAAATAAAAATGAACTTTCATAGGTAAAATAGTCTGAACACCGAGGCCTAAATCAATAAGGGAGTCATGGAAATATTACTTTGGCAATGGTGTTTGCTGTACAGTATTAATGAACTTAAACATAACTTGGGAAATTTCTTTCAATGTCTAATGTTTCCAAAATGAGCTTAATATTAAGAGTTGTCACCAATTTAAAAAAGATTCAGGAATATTGTATCATCAGATTTAACTGAGAGGAAACTTTTCTTTCTGTAATAGGTAACAATTTAAAGAAAAATATAAGTGTACCACAAACAACTAAACCAACCTATGTGTGAAATACTTAACTTGTGAGTCATCAAAGTGCAATCTACAGCTTTCTACACATCTTAAGGTTACTCATGACAATGATGTAAAGTCAACACTACACTGAAAAGGAACATACATAGTAATTTAGACTTCACAACAGCACGGAGGAGAAAAGAGGTACCTTTTTAAATCTTAATGCAAAATGCTAAAGTAACAGTGGTTTCTGCTAAGATGAAGTCACTCTGCATGAAACTTTAAGCTTCCTATATAAGAATAAATTTTGAAATCCAGAAGTAGAAAAAAATAGCAAACTCTGTAAATGTTTGCATTTCTTCTATGCAAACCAGGCTTTAAATACTGAGTTCATGTTAGTATTCTGATTAGTGTAAGCAATATGGTTTAGAAGTTGGGAATGGAAGGGCTTTTTGCTTTTATATTAACTTAACAGTAAGATGGGATCTTCTAGCTCATAGAATGGAATAGAGCTGGCTTGACTTTCTCCAGAATCTGAGTCATAAGGAGCATCAGGGAGCTCTGAGAAACCATACGCTAGTTGTTCATCTTCTATATCTGACCGGACATAGCAGGAAGGGTTAGAATACTCCTCATCTTCTACACTGTTGAAATCTTGAGGAATATATAACATCCCTGGGTAGTTCCTACTAACCAAGTCACTTGTGGTTTTAAGGGAGGTTTTCCTAAAAGCCATGAGATGCATATGAGAAAATTTTGAATACTTGAAGCGCTTAAAGCCCAGGGATTCTATAGCAATCTTCCAGCTCTTCATCATCATAGCGTGCCGGTTCTGATGGGAGGAATCAGGGGTGATGATCAGCAGTAAGCCATTCAGCACTAACAGCTCATGGGCTTTCTTGCAGCAAATCCATCGCTGGTAGGGTGATGGAAAATAGGAAAGGAGGAGAGAGAAAACAACCACATGGAAGAGTTCTCCGGGAAGAGAATCAATAGGATTTTTCAGCTGCTTCAGGAAAGCATCTATAGCGTCTTGTGCAAGCTGGAGAGGCTGCTGAAGCTGTAAGTTCAGGAAGTCACACTTATACACACTCTGTAGAAATAAAAACAACAACAACAAAGGCATATTCAGAATTCAAAGAGTGTTGTATGCATGCCTGTAATCCCAGTACTCAAGACTGTATATGTTAGAAGCCAGCCTGGGTGACATAATGAGACTGTCTCAGAAAAGAAAACAAAAACAAAACCAATTTCAATATGCTCACCCTAATAAGAGTTTCACACCACAATATTTAACATCTCACAGCTTCTCAACAGAATTCAGCAATGATTACCTTTTCCTTCTAACTTTATACAGATTTTCCTTTCTTTCTTTTTATTATTTTTTTTTTTGAGACAGTCCCCTGTGGTCCATGGTAGCCTCAAACTTCAAAGTCAAGGCTAACTTGGGTGTCCTGAACCCATCTCATCCTTTCAAGTATGTGTACCACCATGCATGTGTGTACCACAATATATGTATCACCATGTCCTGTGCTCAACTAAACTTAAAAATTTTTGACTACTTAAGTCCTCCAAATTTCCAATCATCACCCTGTAGATACAAACAAATACACACACTCTCAAAATTAGGAAACATTAAAAACATCTATTTAAAATTGATGTTTATTTAGAATTTAATTTGGGTAAGAACATACGGGAATGATTCATTTCTAATTGTAGCAACATTTACATTTAGTTTATTATCAACAGTTAGCCAAATAAGCAAAAACAAATAAACAACAACAACAAAAAACAAAAACACTTGTAAGGAGATGGTAAATGTTATACAGAGTTGGTAAATGTTATACAGTTTGTAATTGAGATGTCTATCAAAGAATGTGTGCTAAAGGCTTGCAAACCAGCTACTAGAACTCATATCCTGGATGTCAGGAGTAAGGGAGGCAACTAAACAAAAAACTAACCACATTAGTGGATTGATCTTGTGACTGGTTCACAGGTGGCAGAAAATTTACAAGGTGAAGGCTAATTAAAGCAACAGATGCTGCTATCTCCATCTCTATCTCTGCATCTGAGGAGAGTCTGCCTTGCCTCAGGCTCAGAATGAATGAGCTAGCTGACTACAACCTCTGACATCCTCAGACTAAAATAACTTTACCTCCTAAATTTGACTTTGTCAAGTGCTTTGTCATAAAGACAGAAAGGTAACTGCCAGATAATATGGGATAGAAAGAATGATGCTGACACCCTTTAAAGTTCAATAACAGTTAAAAATGATACCGACACAACTTTTATTCTATTCAAAAGTTAATTCCTACCTTGAAGCAAATTACACATTAAATTTAATCAACACCATCAAATAGCTGAGGAAAATACAGCAAAGAGATATTTGGGAGATGGGCTCCATGGGTAAAAGCAGTTGCCATGAAAGCCTGATGACCTGAGTTTGAGCCCCTGGAACTCACATAGAAAGCAATGCAGACCTGGAATCTCAGCTCCCCTATAGTAAGGTGGCAGGCTGAGAAGAATTTTGTTCAGAGGCAAACAACTATGGATTCTAAGCAATATACTTACCTTCTGTACTGTTTTACTCTGTAACAAGATGTTACAAGACATCTATGCAACCTACAGATTTTTAAATCACAATGATTTTACTATAGCATACTTCCAAATTTCTAGATATGAAGGGGGAATAAAACAAAGAAAATAAAATGCTAATATTAGTTAGCTAAATGTCAAAAAGTTCCAGAACCTGTTTAGTTTTGAATAGAAATAATTTACTAGTTGGTAGACCAATGTATATCTGTTATTTTAAGATAGTGCATTTTTCCTTTTTAAAGATGCATGTAAAAAGAAAAAAATCAAGTCCCACATACCTCTACAGCAGGTACAATATCTATGCCAACAGTTAGAAATTCTTCAAACTTCAAAAACGGATTAAAGCAGCTGCCAACATCAAGTAATCTGATCTTTCCTGAGGCTTGAAGCAACCTGAAAACAGAAATACACTTAAAAAGCAAACTGATTCACATATGAGAAGATTATCAGCTCTTGTCTGAGAAGGAAGACCAAAGAAGTGCTGTTGAGGTTGGTTATATTTATGCATTCTATGGCAAAACAGAAACAATCTTCAAATAAAAAATTTTCAAACTGGTTGTAAAAAGTGAGGCCTTGTTTTCTATTTCTTGAACTGTCTTTAATATCTGCCATATAGTGAATTCCACTAGCTGAGCATTTAAGATGCTATAGTATTTTTTGGCATAAAGAAATACTCTGAAGACACTACTCTCACAGAAGAAAGTTAAAACAAACAAACAAAAAGCAGGCAACTTGTTATTGTGAAAGTAATTTTTCCCTAGAAAAGACTCCAAAAGTGTCTGAAACCCATACATTTTGAGAACTATTGTTGTATGAGAAAAAGCTCAAATTAATTCTCAATAATCAGTATTATTGTATCTATCCTTGGATTTCACCTTAATTTGTCTTAATCACTTAAGCGAATCAAAGATAAAAAGTTAATAATACAGAATTCTTTAAATCAGGGAACTTTCTTATTATATGCAAGCATTCCTCATTTCCAAAAATAGCAGATGAGGCAGCAAATTTAGTCATAATAAAGTTCAATATGGCTCTAGGTAGTAGACAATGGCTTGTTTTGGTCCCAACCCTTCAGTCTAAATAAAAACAGTTAAATAAAATATGAATTTTGAAATTAGAGCTTTAATAAAATTATTATTTTATTAAAATAATAGAAATCCACTGATCTGTCTTTAAATATGTAATATGGGGATAAGTAGGACAAAATGAGATAATCTATTTAAGGTTTAAGCAATGTCTGTTACAAATACTTTTAAAGAAGACAGGGTATGGCTCTATAGCCCAAGATGACCCAGCTGGCCTCTCGCCCAGGATAAGCTTTAACTCATACTCTTCTTTCCTCAGTGTGATAATTACAAGTATGTTCTAGAATACCAATTTCTTTGACATTCAAAATTAATATTAACAGATCAAGCAATAAAAATATTATTGTCCTTTATTTAAAAGGAAGAAGTAACTGAATTTATTGAACATGTGTTATCCTATTGATGTAATGAAAATATTTGGAAAAATTAGCTCTAAAAATTCATTTACAGTGAAGGGGTGGGTAATTTAAGGAACAAAAGACTAAGTGGATATGTAGCTATAATAATGTTGGACTACATTGTATTTTCAGCATATTTGCTAATTCTTCTTGATGAGCTGCAGGTGATCATAAATTTCAAATTAATAACATTATACATCATTGAGTTACTTATGCAAACTATATACAAAATGAAGCATGCATAACCTTTTTCTTTTTATTTCAACAATAACACTGTATTATAAAGGGCATTCAAAAAGATTCACATTAAAACTAGAAATAACACCAAGTTATGAGGCAGAGTGGAAGACAGTATCAGAACTTCAATTCATCTGTGATATATGATAAATACCAGTCTAGCTATCATGGAGGCATTTTTAAAAGATAAGACCAATATTTATATCAGAACTCTGAATAAAGCTGGCTGCCCTCTACAAATAGGCAGATTGCACCTAATCAGTTGAAAGCAAGGAGAAAAAGAACAGAGTGGCTTAAAGTAAAAGAAATTTTGCCTCCAGAATGATTGCAGACTCAATCTCCAGCATCTCCTATTCCCTGGGTTCACAGCATACTAGCCCTTCGTGACAGACTACAAACCAGGCAAACCCTATAACCATGGGGGTCAATTTCTTCAAATAATTCTTTTCACTGTATGTATATATGCACATTCCAACACAGTTGGTCTCCTACTAACATGCTTTTAAATTAATATATCTGAACTTGTGTCTTAAAGTCTCTAATATGCTAAACTCAAGAATATTTTTCTTTGAGGCTGAATGTAGCTCACTTACCTAACATGTCCAATGACTAGAATTTGTTCCCAGCAATTGGAGAAAAAAAAAAAAGTGTTTTAAACTTTTAGTTTCAAAGCAATTACTTTAATTGATGTCATTTTCTCTCTGGGTAGTTAAATGTAAGTCTAGTAAAACAGAATCAACTATCATTTACTAGGGGAAGGAGTTAAATAGATACTGATGATAGATTTTTTTTAACAAAGGAATATATATATATATATATATATATATATATATATATATAGAGAGAGAGAGAGAGAGAGAGAGCATTTTAAGTAGTTTATTTTTCAACATTTTGATCTTCCATCTCTTTGGAACCACTCACAATATTTTTTGAGTTCCACCCTATTCTAAACACTTCCAGGCATATCACCTTACTGAATGGTACACAGACTGAAAAGATTTTCTAGGGTAACAAGAAAATGAAGAGAAGAATAGTACTTTTTCTGTTTTCTAGCCTCAATTCATCTTCATGCTATAAAGTCAGAGTTAATGCAATCCTGAGACTGACATAAGTGGGAACTGGGGGTATATTCTACTTTCAAACTTTCGTCTAACAGAGAATCCATTCACTGAATTACTGAGTTCCTTTACACACATGGTAACTATGGTAACTATGCTAGGCTTTGCAGGCACAGCAGAATATCATACCAATTCTAACATCTCTGCTGGCAGAGTCTAATAGAGTGGTTAGTTAGGAAGCCTAAATGGCCCTAGGCTAAACACTAAATTCATTAATTTAAACCCTACATGTCTTTTGCTTGTGTATTTTGTTTACTGATTTTGTGTTTTTATGGGATTTCTAAGTTTCCAAATATGTCTTTGAGTCTATATGTGTTTCTTTTACTTTTTCTTGGGCTCTTTTTTTTCTGTTTACTTATTTTTTTTTATCTATTTATTATTATTATTTTAGACGTTTGTTTTCTAATAAGAGAGAGATCAAAAAGGTGTGGACACACAGCTAAGACTAGAAAAACAATTAGTTTTGTACTTTGTATTCTGTTTCACAACTCGTCCTTTTGCTTGAATTTCATCCTCTGTCTTTGCATAATATTATCCTTTCATGGTTTCTTTCCTAAACGTTACATTACACCTACATCTATTTACATATAGGCTATGATCCACAAGAGGGAAAATGGGAATATTTCCTTTGAAATTGGTTGACCTAGCTCAATATACATTCTCAGTCTACTTTGTTACTGAAGATCTCATGACTTCATTTTTTCTTTATAGCTGAACAAACAGTATTCCGTCTTGTATGCAAACATTTTCATTATTGATTCTTCTAGAGGGACATCTAGATTGTTGTATTTCCTTGCTATAGTAAATAGCAGAGCAATTAACATAGATGTGCAAATACCTCTGTGGTAGGATAGGGAATACTCTGGGTATATGTCTAGGAGTAGAAGAGTCAGGTTATGTGGCAGTTAATTTTAAATACATTTTTTTGAGGATTTTCCATAATGTCTGAATTAATTTGCAAACCCACCAGCAGTGAATGAGGATTGTTCTTTTCCCGTGTCCTCTCTAACACTGGGCAGATTACTTGATGATAGTTATTCTATTTGGGAAACGGCAGAACCTCAAAGTAGTTTTAACTATCATTCCCCAATGACTAAGGGTTAGTTCTGAATAGATAAAATTCAGCCCTGCACGCAGTGTGGACCCATCAGGATCCAAAACATAGCTCCTACCTCAAGTCTACATAGATGACCATGGTCATTCCCAGAAGAACACACACACACACACACACACACACACACACACAAAAACAAAAAAAAAAAAAAAAAAAAAAACCCAAAAAGACAGAAGGGCATGAATGTGGGGAAAAAAAATAATAGCAAGGGACAGGGCAAATGGGAAGGATGGAGAAGGAGAGTGGGGTGAAAACAATCAGAACACATCATGCATATGTATGAAATTATTAAAGAACAAATTTAATTAATAAAAAAAATTTACAAAGGAAAGTGGTCCTCATGGGGAAATAAGTAGGTGATAATTAAAACTGTAATGCTATATCTTAGTCTCCATCAATCCAATTCTGCAACCCACACAAACACCTGGGCAGGAGCCTGATGGCTACTTTCTGTTTTACAATTTTGTTAATGTGATTATGGTAACATTAGAATATTTATTTAGGTGGTTCAGGATAATGAAAAATCAGGTAACTATACACAGAGGTACACAATTAACAAGTGCTGTAGTCAGTTGGGTAGAAGTCTCAATCTGCATTTCCAGGTATTTTTCTCTTAACCTTTTCAGCTACCATCACACTTGAAGATTGTTATTAGCCTACTAGGAATCTCCCAATCGAAGTTCAAATCAATAAAATTTAGTTGTCACCCTTAAAATTGTATAAATATCTCAAGGTCAATGACATCTTAGTTGTTACAGCCAAGAATAGCCAATTAGTTTGTATCTTACTGGCAAAAACAGCAATTTGTTATTTCAAAACAAAACACTTAAGACTTCATTCTTTAAATTATCTTTTTATAGTTCTGTATTAGGTCTCATTAGCTTTGTGTTTACATTATATTAAGTTAAATTAACTTCCAATTACCAAAGTAATAATGATTTGTTTCAGGCAGTAATTCTAAATGATGCTGGGGACATAGTTCACAGAATTATAT
Source organism: Cricetiscus sungorus (assembly GCA_030556225.1). Taxonomy (NCBI): domain Eukaryota; kingdom Metazoa; phylum Chordata; class Mammalia; order Rodentia; family Cricetidae; genus Cricetiscus; species Cricetiscus sungorus. The sequence continues at coordinate 14,735,831 of JANBXA010000253.1, forward strand.
TAAAAATCTTGTAACCCGAGATTAGCAAATTGTTTAAGTGATTTAAAACTCTTACTAAAAAGACACATTTATTTAAATGTTCCTCTGAACAGAACCTATTTCAATAGAAAATACTTTGTAGTCATGATATAGTATTTTATAGAAGTTTGATCAGTTTTGGTCTCATGATGATTTCTCAACTGAGTTGTTACCCAAATGATATTTCAATCTAGATCATCATTACTCCATTCATTCTGGACAACTACCAATATTTTGAAAGGTCAGAGCTTTGGGATTGTATATATCCCATTTTTTTTTTTTTAAGAGTAGCTTGAAGAATATATAGCATTAAGTCTTTTAAATTTCTCTGTCCTTTGATGTACATACATTCATGCAATGCATTTTCATCGTATCCCTTCTTCCATCTTTCCTCTGACCCTCATATTTGCTTTCCAATTTCATATGCTCTTCTTCTCTTGTAATTTATAGCCAACTGCTGGGTGGCAGTGGCACATGTCTTTAATCTCAGCACTAGGGAGGCAGAGGAAAGAGGATCTCTGTTGAGTTCTAGACCAGTCTGGTCTACAAAGTGAATTTCAGGTCAGCCAGGGATGTTATTCAGAGAAACCCTATCTCAAAAAACCAAGCAACCAACCAAAAAATATATAGCTCACCAAGTACATTTACTGATGCCAGTATGTGCACAGACGTAGGGCCATGTACTGAGATATAGATAGCCTAAGACAGGCCATACCCTTTAAGAAAAACTGACTCTCTTTCCATCATCAGACATTAACTATCAATAGATCTCAGGGAGAAGTGGGCCCTTGTGAGTGTCTCTTCCCACCCATGCTGGAATGCTGACTAGCTTGATTTTGTGCTTTTCTTGTATAGGCAGCCACAGATGCTCTGAGTTTATGAGTACAATGATCCTGTCACATTCACAAAACATTTACAATGGTCCTTGACCTCTGGTTCTTAGAATCATCCTGGTCTATCTTCCATGATGTTCCTTAAGCCTCGTGGGTAGGGGGTGATCTAACAGAAGCCTCATTTGGGGCTCAGCATTCCATAGTCACTTATTATTTGTACAATGACCAGCTGTGAATCTCTGTGTCAGCAGCCACCCACTTTAATAAGAAGCTTCTCTGATGATGGGTGTGAAGGTCTGTGTTTGTCAACACAAGCTAGAGTTATTTGGGAAGAATCTCAATTGAGAAAAATCTCCCCATCAAATTTGTCTGGGATTGGGGAGGGCATTTCTGGATTAATCATTTATGTAGGCAGGCTCAGCTCTCTAGGGGGGTAGTTCTATTCCTGGACAGGTGGTCTTTGGGTGTTATAAGCAAGCAGGCTAAACAAGCCACCAAGAGCAAGTCAGTAAGCACCAGACCCCCACCACCTCTGAATCAGTTCCTACCTCCAGCTTCCTACACAACTTCAGTCACTGATGGATTGTTACAGGGAAGTTTAAACTAAATAAACCTTTTCTCTCCAAGTTGCTTTTGGTCATTTTGTTTTTACCACAACAATAGAAAGCTAACTAAGAAGATTGTACTAATCTGTATGTATAAAGACAGTATTTGGAAGGCAGCTCAATGTTTTGTCTATTTACTCAGACTCAGTACATTAGTTGATAACCTTGTAATCAAGGTTATCAGCTAAGCAACTCCTAAAATAAAGAAAACATTTTCTTCCCAACTGTTATAAACACAGTAAATAAGTGTAATTATTTGCATTATGCTTACATATAAAACCTGCAACAAGGATTTTTAACCAAAATAAGCTGTGGAAGACAATGACACGGATTTCTGTTTAAGTATTGTTTTGGCAGAACTGGCTTTAAATTTTATAAAATACATTCTTTTAAATCAGAACTGCTACCATGATAATTTTGCTAAGCCTCCTGACTAGGTATTTACAAATTTACCTAATTAGCATATAGCAAACTAAACAAAAACTTTTACATTCAGGTTCAAGTGAACACATTTGCATTAATATTTTTATATATTAATATGAGGGATTGACAATTTATTACAGTGTCAATATAGAAAAAACAAAAACATGAAAACACCTCATGCTGGTAAGTTTGGGCAAATGAACTCAACAATCACATGCAAGAGCCCATAACCATCTACAATGATCCTATGTAGACAATTATATTAGTAAGAGATAATAATATAGAAAATGTATTTTTCTTAGTATCTAACAGATTTGGATCATTACACTGAGGGACACACAACAGAGAAATTTATATGAAGAATACTATGCAAAAATGAGTGTTTTATTAGCACAGAAAGAGTTTACAAAGTTCTGTACAAAGTTACTGCACAAAAAACCTCATGAATGCCCTATAGAAATCCCCACTGCCATGCCTCCCCTAAGCAAGAGGATTGACTCTAACCTTGAACTTTGCCAATATAAATCCTTCTTAACATTACTTTTGCCAGGTATCTAATCACAGTAATGAGAAAAGTAATGAAACACATTAACAAATCTATTCTTCAAGAAGTAAATATAAGGTTGGACAAAGCCATGAAAAATAAACATTCCAAGGGGTTTAATGGAGAGGCAAGTAGAGTGAAGAATGTCTGTCATGAAAAGAAGTTGAATGTAGGTTAAGCATCTATGCTATGCTACCTAGAACTATTCTTGTTTCTGCCCTACCTGCTTTGTCAAAGGAAAACCTCAGATTCCTCCAGGAGAAAGCTGGCTGTGAATCTGCAGCAACTTTACTACTGGATGGGCGGAACTGGTTTGGAGTGTGGAATGGAAAATTTTATAGCATATTCTCAGTGAACAAAGTAAACTGGGTTAGAAGAAACAGGGATAGTCAGCAGGCATGCTAGTCTTAGGTTGATATGGTAGTCTTGGTCAGGCTGAGCTTCAGACTGGAAGATAAACCAGAAATTTAGCAGCAAGATCCAGAAAAAGGAAGTAGACATACAGGAACTAGATAAGCCCTCTACAAGAACACAGCTTAACTGCAAAAAGTGAGGCTGGTGTGCATACTGTTTACTTTTTAAATATCCTCCTCACTCAACACATATACAGACAAGCAGAAGATGGAAGTCATCCTGACCCAGAGTATTTGAAGACAGCTTCTAATCTATCATTGTTTAATGTAACATGATAAATAAATGACCCAGAGATTGGTACTGGAATTAAAAGCTGGAGATCAGAAAAACAAAAGCAGCCAGCCACTAGCTCTTACCTGCACCTCAGCTCAGATCAAAGGGGTGATCCTCAAACTTCTCCCAACTTCACTGCTCCTCAGATTCACTCAGACTGCTCTGCTCTCCTCAACTTGGCTGGAGACTACTCTCAGAATGCTGCCCTATCCTCAATGTGGCTGGACTCTGTTCCTGTCTTACCTCCCTAATGCTGGGATTAAAGGTGTGTGACCCCAGGTGTTGAGATCACCTTTGTGTGAGCTGTTTCTTTAAGGATTGGATCAATTTGGTGTAGTCTCTGTGGCTTTCAACTAACAGATCTGTGTACCTCTTAATCCTAAATTCTGGGATTAAAAGTGTGTATCACCACTGCCTGATCTATATAGTTTGAGGCTGGCTTTGCTTTCTAAATCCTCAAGCAAGTTTTAAATAATATATTACCACAGTTTAATCAATAATCTATCAGTGTTTAATCATTCAGCTATGGAGATACAGGTACAAACCCTAGAAAACTAGCTTGAAACTGTCAGCTAAAAAAGAGGCAATACAGACATCAGCATAAACAAACCACAGAACTTGAAGATCAATTATATCTAGGAGAAAAGCAAGAGACAAAGGAAAGGAAGAGAGAAGGGAAAACAGGAGGGTATGAAGGAGGGAGGAAGGAAGGAGAGTGAAACGGAAGGAGGGAAGGAGGAAAGGAGGAAGAGAGGGAGAGAGAGAAAGGGAGGAAGGGAGAAAAGGAGGGAGGCAGAAAGAGAGAGGGAGGAAGGGAGGGAAAGAAAGAGAGGGAGGGAGAGAGAGAGAGAAAGGGAGGAAGGGAGGAAAAGAGGGAGGGAGAGAGAGGGAGGGAAAGAGAGACAGAGGGAGGGAAAGAGAGACAGAGAGAGAGAGAGAGAGAGAGAGAGAGAGAGAGAGAGAGAAAGGGAGAAAAGGAGGAGGCAGAAAGAGAGAGGGAGGGAGGGAAAGAGAGAGAGGGAGGGAGAGAAGAGAGAGAAAGGGAGGAAGGGAGGAAAGGAGGGGAGGGAGAGAGAGGGAGGGAAAGAGAGAGGGAGGGAGGGAAGGAGGGGAGGGAGAGAGAGGGAGGGAAAGAAAGAGAGAGGGAGGGATGAAAGGAGGGAGAGAGAAACAGAGAGAGAGAGAGCGCTTATTTCTCGATCCCCTTAGGAAAAAACCCTCAATGACAAGTTTTATATTACATTATGGGCAATGTTTAACTACCAACAAAACACTGTACAATATGTAAAGAAAGATATAAAAGTGTGGAATATAAAAATATAAAAGTGCAAAAAAGCAGTAAATAGAAGCTTACTCTGAGTGAGTAAAAATTTGAGATTTTGCAGATAAAAATCTCAAGACAATGATTGTAAAAGGGCCAAGTGGGTATTGAGTATATATACACTTGTAGTCTCGGCTACATGTGACAGGCTGAAAGAAGGATTGTTTGAACCCAGGAATTCAAGGCCAACTGAGTAAAATAACAAGATCCTATCTCCAAAACATAAATTTAGAGACTTTAAAAAAAATCCTAAGTTTAAAGAATCAATAAAAATATGGCAGAAGTATACAAGGGAACCTCAGAGACTATAGCTAAAGAACTATATAGTTAGAACTATATAGTAGAGAACCATGTATGTAGTAGAGCTACGCTTTTCACAGCTACCTGTTTTGAGGTAGCTATGAGTGCTTATTCTTAGCAACATTTTATTTATTTGGCAGTGTTGGGGATTGAACCTAGAGCCTCACAGATGCTAGGCAAATGCTCCTCTAACTCTAAGTTACAGCTTTAGCCAACAATTTAAAAATATTTTAGTTATTTCATGACATCTAAAGTACAACATATTTGGTAAGTCATTATAAGCTTTACAACAATCTTAAGGTAAAAATGACTTGTTCTTTCCTAGTGAACTAATCAATGATGTGTTGATCTTATTTAGATAAAGTACTCACAACTAATTCTTTTGATACAGAATAAGGTTAGAGTAACCAAAGATAATGCTATGCTGGCATGAACAGTTCTGAAATTATTTAAGAATTTAAGTTTGTTGTTATTAGTTTTCACCATTTATCAAGAATGTTTCCACAACTCTCAAGCAATTAATAAAATATTATATGACACCAAAATTTACTCTGGCACTAAGATGCATACATAATTTTATACTAATGATTAACTGGACTATAATTATAATACTCATGAACTTGCAAAGTTTATACCTATATGCACACACACCACCAGGCACATTTTCGATTCAACAATAACATGATGATGGTTGATTGCTATTAATATTGTTTTTATAATTTCTTAGTGGCTGAATATTTAAAACAGTTTAATTGACTTTCAGTGTGATTTTTTGTATTGTCATTTTAATGACAAGTAGTTGTCATTAAAAAGTTTAATAAACCACACATTTTTTTCATTTTTATAAGTGCAACATATGCTATAAAAACATTAAGTTTTCTTATACTTAATATACTTAACAATATTATAATTTCTTTCTCAAACATACATATACCAGAGTAGAAAATAAATGGCCTGCTACTAAGTACTGACTCTTACACTATTTTACACTGTGTAAACCATTCTATTCACACTAACACAGGTACCTAAGGAAACGTTGACTGAAACAGATAAAGCATACTTACTCAGTTATAAATTCGGGGCTTGTAAAGCTGAGGTTTGTTAAATGACCTTCAAGTTTAGAAGACTCGTGCACGTTTAAGGCTGGAGTGGTCTTAGTGGCGAGTACAGATCTTTTTTCATCTTTCTCAAGTGCTTTTCTCTTCCCACCATTTTGGAAATACTCTCTGCATATACTAAAATCAAAATAAAGTTGTATTTTAAAACATTATATGTGATGAAGTAAAAAAAAAAAGAAAACAAAAATCACCCTTCATTAAATTATTATTCAAGGTGGTAAACTTTCAAATTAAAAGGTTCCATTTTAAAAGGTCAAATATTACAGTGATGGCTACTTACAACTGTTAACATGACTACATCTAGACTAGTGACTGGGTACACCCGTGACAATTTTTCTTGGTTGGATCACTGAGGTAAGAAGACCCACCCTAAATTCAGATTGAGGCAGGAGAACCACCTTAAATCTGGACCACACCTTCTGTTGGGAGCCTATATAAAGGAAGCACTTGTTCTTTGCCTGTTTGCCCCTGGGCTCCCTGGCTCATTCCTTCATTGGTATTAAAGCCTACTTCTTTGGGATCCTGACATATACTGAAACCAGCTGAGACACCTAGCCCTGTGGACTGAACAACTACTGAACCTTGAACTTTTTGTTGGTAGAACAGCTATTGCTGGGTTAACTAGACAACAGCCTGTAAAGTTACAATAAATTCTGTTTATTTATTTATTTACTTACTTATTCATATATTTAATAGATTGATTCATTCATTCTGTCAGTTCTGTTCCCTTCGAGAACCCTGACTAGTACAATTACAATTTCAAAAAACATTATTAAAAAAGATGTTAAACAGGTTGGTTCCTGGTAAGTTCCTTCTTTGTTTGCTATCCCTTCCACCATCTAGTTGCCATCTGTATACAAGCCTAGCTCCAGACTTGCAAACTATGACCCCTGACCCCTTTTGTTCAATCAAGTACCACCTTTGCTGGCTGGATGAGGAGTTTCTGTCCTATACCATCATTCACCCTACCTGTTGTCATTTCCACACCCACAGCCTTAGTTCCAGTCTGCTTGTCGGCCTTGAATCTGCTTTGTTCTTGATCATCTTTGACTGGTGAGATACTCTTTAGCTATCTCAAGCTTCTATTTACTCAATGCAATCCCTACATCCACTGTTGTAACTCCAAAAGTCATCTTTGCCTGGTTTAGTTCAACACCTGATCATCAGCTCTACCATGCCTAATTCTAGTCATGCAACTCCTGTAGTAACCCAATATTAGGCAGGCCCAATTCTCACATCAGTCACAAACCAATGAGAGATCACATGCCTAGGTCAACTCACAAAAACACAAGCAATACAAATGGCCAAGACAATGTCTTAAATCAAACTCACCAATCCTACAGAAGTGTTGTGAGAACTACTTAGATGAATCTCATGACAGAAATTAGAAGAGTTATAAATTTTATCAAAAATTTCTGTAATTTAAAGAAGAATGAGCAAATATTTCATAGAACTCCAAGAGGATAAAAATAAACACCAGAGTGATGTTTAAGAAAACACAAATACACTGCTAAACAGTGAAGGTAATTCAGAATTTGACAACAGAAGTTAATGAAGAGAGCACAAACTGAAATGAAGAGCGGATTGAAAAACTCAGCATCTCAATTAGAAAGCCTTACAAATAGAAAGAATCAAGCAGAATACAGAATACCAGTACACAAAGTTAGGGTAAAGGGTCTAGACCAAACAAGTGAAGAATTAAAAAAAAAAAAATTGTTTTTTAAAGCACAGGAAAGGAACATGAAAGAAATGTGACACAGTAAGGGGGGAGCATCGTGGGTTAATGGTATAGATAAAAACTGTGAGTGAGGAAAGCATAGAATAAGAGAAATCTTACATAACAGGAAGTAAGAAACACTAAAGCCTGAGAGAAGTGAGCCTTGTTCCTTGATTTCATCTCTTTTCCTGTTGCTGTAATAAAATACTCTTGACAAAAGCAACTTAAGGAAGAAAGGGTTTATTCTGTGCCATGACTCCACATAACTGAGACATCAAGGAGCCTGACACAGCTGTTCCCCTTTCGTTCATACTTAAGAAACAAACACTAGAGCTGACAAGATGGCTTAGTATGTGAAAACAAGTAGACCAGGCCAAATGAACTAGAGATAGAACTTAATGTATTCAGATGATACTGTGAATATCTGGACAACCCAAGAGAATCAATCATGAACTAACACAAACATAATAAAATTATGTAAAATGGTAATATATGTAAAACACAAAAACGAGAAGTAGCACAAACATGTTCAAACAATTACATATACGAGCTTCTTAAACTATGTAATCAAAGGGAAGCTCATATTTATAATAGCAACAAAATGTTAAGGTACCTAAAAATAAAACAAGAGATAAGTACAACCACTAAAAAGAAAACCTTGAAATACTGACTAAAAAGTAGAAAAAAAATCAAATGAAATATTTTTTTCATGGGCAAGATAATTCAGTATTGTGAAGTTATCAGTTTTTACAATTTATAATTTCATCTCAAACAATTTTAAAAAAATAGTAAAGCAGCTCATTCTAACATGAAAAAACAAATAATCAAGAAATTCTGAAACAGTACAAGGGTGGGTAGGATAGATGACATAGAATGATACTATATAAGTCTATGATTAAAATACTGACATTAGTCATAGATCAATAATATACAAAAGTGAAAGAAATTATAAAACAAAATCAGCTATGAGGTAAATAGCAAAGCATTTACGTATCAAACTATGATACTATGATCTAGTTTTTTTTTTTTTTTTGCAAAAGTGGTATTGGAAAAATGGAAAAATCATATTGGGGAAAAGTTACTTAAGGGAGAAAAAGGAGAGTAATACTTCACAACAAACATCTGATAAACTCTGAACACAAATACAAAAAACTGAATATGAGTGAATCATGAATAGGAATCCCTATATTTTGCAACTCAAGAGAAATTGCTAAATATATTTTCATTGGCACTGTAAGGAAGATCATTTGTAAAGTATAGTATGACATTTGAATAAACTGATATTCTGTAAATAAACTTAACATTTCTACTTTAAGATATTTATGAGTGATACAAGGTATGGGACATTGTTTATGTAGTGCTAGCCAAAAAGCCAATAATCTCAAAACCCAGGAAAAATCAGTTCAATTTGATCCAGAAGGCAGGAAAAAGCTGGAGTTCTTCAAAGATAGAAGTTTTCTAGTTTTTTTTTTTTTTTTTTTTTTTTAAGGGAATTATTCTGTTCAGAATTGGAACTGGTTGGATGAGAGCAGAGGAAATTGCATTTATTCATCTAAGAGTTCAAACAAAGATCTTAGGATATATTAGACTTCACAATTTGATTGAGTCAGTTCTGTATAGACAATCTATTACTTTATATCCATACAGAAGTGCATAAATGTGTCATGTATACATACACACATATTGCTTATATTTTTCTGGAAAAACCTAACATAATGTCATATAGCATAATCACCACACCACAACTGAGTAAAAAAGGTAAGAAGCAATATATAACATGCTATCACCTATAGTTAATAAAGAATATTGGAGGGCAAATTAGTACAGATACTATGGAAATCAGTGTAGTGGCTCCTCAAAAACTTAAGACATCTACCAACATATGAAAGGGCAGGAGCCTGAAGCAGCAGAGTTTTTAAGGGATGATCACCACATGGGCCAAACTACAGATTTAATTCCTCTTATATTCTTTCTGATTCTTGGGCAGCAACAGCACGAGAGCCTGAGAATGGAGTGCAAAAGCAGAGAAGGATCTTTGTGCTCTTTCTTGTGCTAATATCTCAAGATATTAGCTCCTTTTCTCCAACAGCTGTCCCTTTGCATACACAGAGCATTCATTCACTCACTCTTAGAGCATCCGAAACCAAATGTGAACTGACACTTTCTAAAGAGGGAATTTAGCTTCATTCCAGACCAATTATTACTGATGAATCTAAGTGTTCTTTCTCTCACCCTACCTTCTGTATCAGAGAAAAAACGTCCTGTCCTTTTTGGGGAAAATATTTATACCAGTGTTTTTAAAGCACAATAGTAATATTACCAAACCACCACACACACAATGAAGTAGGGGGGAAAAAAAGGGCCTATAACCAAAAGAAACAGACCTGAAGCTAAACCATATTACTATATTAAAAAAAGCAGGGGAAGTATTAATGTATTACAAACATAATAAGCAAAAGTAGAGAAAGTAGTCAAAAGTAATTTTATGAAATTTGAGAAAATTAATCTTAGAACATTTCTCAGTTATTGATAAAATAAGATACCAAAACAGGAAAATCTGTGAAGATATCCAAAATTAGCCACTTTTAAGCATCAATCAAAATTTAACTGTGTGAAGTTTTCTAAAAGAATGCATTTTGGCAAAAACTCAATGTTATAAAAAAAAAAAAAAAAACTAAAGTATAACCATAGAGATATAACTACAAAGGTCTAACGGTGTTTGGAAAAAACTTAGAAACTCATCTTAGTTACTATTCTACTGTGTGACAAAACACCACAACCAAAGCAAATTACAAAAAAAGAAAGCATTAATTTGGGACTCAAGGTTCTAGAGCATTAGTCCATCAGCATCGAGGCCAAGAACATGGCAGTAGCAGGCAGACATACTGCTTAAATGAGGAAACAACCATAGGCAGAGAGCAAGAGAGCTAACTAGCAGAGAGGGAGCATAAGCTTGCTAACTGGGAATGACATGCACTTTTGAAACTTCCAAGCCCCACCCACCCACAGTGACACACTTCCTCTATGAAAGGCCACACCTCCTATTCCTTTCAAAACAGTTCCACCCACTGTGCAACAGTATTCAAATATATGAGCCTATGGGGACCACTCTAATTCAAACCACCACAAAAGTCTAAGAGGCATTCTGGAGACAATAAGAAAAAAAAAATCTAAATTTATGAACTAGACATCTTTAGTAAATTAGAAGATTACTAATTACGTTGTGATTACACAGAAGGATTTTCTCCTTAGGAGTTGTGAGGTCAGGCATAAAATGGCATGCTATTTGTAAACTGCTTTCAAATTGTTCAAAAAAAGAATGTGTTTATGCATCTTTGCACATATACATAAAATGCTTTATTGAAATTATACCTATACCTTTGTATGCATATTTTTCTGTGTTTTATTTCACATAATTTGAAATCTAATTATTCTTATAAAAAGAAGCCCAACATTGAATTATTCCAACTAAGTGGTCAAAACAAATCTTAAGAAAGTAAACAGTTAGCCTTATTTTACACATCAAATTTCTTTAAAATTTTAAGTACAACTAAATGGAAGCAAACTTTTGCCCAACTGGCATTGAGACCTATATTAGCTTTGAAGGTAATACTGTTCTGTTATAATAATCAAGAAGGAAAGAAACTACATAAAATTTAAATTAAAATTATATATACTGCAAATTTAATATTGTTTTGAAGGCTTTAGGTTTAAATAAAGATACTGTATAGTCTCTCTTACACACACCTTTTGTTCTGGATCAAGATCTCAGTGTATAACCCAGGCATGTTCAAACTGAGCTCTGTTGATCCTGCCTCCTAAATGCAGTGTTTTAAAAGCATGAATCACATGAATCATCATAGTTGGCTCCAATCTTGTTGTTGTTTTTAAATCCGTATCTTGTACTTGACTATTGTTCTTCAGAAGTTTGAGTTAAATTCATACCAACTATTCTTATCAGTTTAACCTAAAAATAATCTCTTTCTGAACACAAGAAGATACACTGCCTCTTGGAAAAAAACAAATTCAGGGAAAAGGAAGAGTGAATGCAAGGCAGAGTCATTACACAAATGGAAGGTACAAACTGTTCCTCTGATAATGCCACACATCAAAGTCTACATAAGTAAAACAGGCAGAGGGTTTGCCTCTGGGACTGTAATGATAATTTAAAAGCCAAGGCTATGGAGTGAAGCAATGATGGTTCTGTTCCTGACTAGTTGACACTGGAACTTCGTGGTAGCTGAGAGGTTTCTAGCCTAGTAGCACATTTTTTTTGTTTCTTACTTGGGGAGCAGGGTGTAAACAGTCAACTCTACAGCCATTTTCTCTACAAAGCTAAGCAAATAAAACTGAGTAGTTAATTACAAACACCCTATTTTTCTTTTCTCTCTTTTTTGGCAGTGAGGGGAAAAGGGGATCCTTCCTTTATTTCCCCAACTGTACAATTCTTTGTTCTTCATTTTCATTCTCTCACACTACTTTCACTGAAATTTTAGTTTTATGTGGAAGCTTTTTTGGTCAAACTAGTTTTAGGTTTAAATAAAGGCATTGACTGTATAACCTGTATAACCTCTCTTACATACACATTTTGTTCTGGGTCTCTCTCTCTCTCTCTCTTTCATACACACATCACCACCACCACCACCACCACCACCACTAATTATGGAAGGGATCATGAAATTGAAGGGATCATGAAATTGAGAGCTAGAGGGGGAGAACATGGGAGGAGTTGGACTGGGGAGAAAGTGGCTTTGGCAGGATGTAAACAGAATATTCAGGTAGAAAATTTTCAAAAAACTAATACATGAAATCTCAAAGTATTAATCTGCATTTTCCTGATGAAGGACTGGGTAACAGAAAATAGCATTATTGAGTGAGAAAGGTGGGAAGTGAACAGGCAGGACTGGTTAAGTGAAGGACAAGAGGGCTGGGTAAAAGAGAGAATATGGGGAGAGAGAACTAACACTGCAGGCCTTTTGAAAAGCAATATGAAAATCTACTCTCTAGGAACTTTCTAAAATGTATACACAATATAAAAAATTGTTCCAAAGGAGTTACCCTACAATGGTGGTGGGAAACCACATGGTCACAATATGCTACCAAATAGAAACAATATGCTACAAAATAAAAGCTCCAGTAACCATAATAGGCTACCTTTTTTTTGAGGTGTTAGCCAACTGGGTCCCATAGGCAGCCTGCTCCATCATGTCAAATACAGGCTACTGTCAATTATATTTGTTACCCTCTATAGAACTTGACAGTAAGACTCTGATGCTGAAAACACCACATGCTTAAGTCAAGAGAACATGGAGAAATTTTAGCTAGTACTGGCCTGGAAGTTCATCCTTACTGGCTAGTATTCACGGTGATAGAAGATACCATTTACATGGCCAGACACAAAAAGTAATCACCAACCTCACTCAGCTATGAATCCTACATGCTATAATAGTGACTTTTCTGCAACTTATCTGCTCTGGTACAATAGTGGCACAGATGCTACAGATGTTACCAGTCACTATTTGATAGGCAGTGAAGTCCACTACTGGAGATGGAACCCATATATATATTTGACACTGTCAATGAGGCTAAGAACCTGTGGCTAAATGGCTCATGAGTCCTAGGAGAAAACCTACCACTATTACTCTGTAAAATGGATAGAAATTACTTCTAATAACTTACAGGTTTACCTCTTATCAGTGCATAACTCAATTTTCATCAGAGAAGCTTTTTACCATAAGTCATAATTGAAAGGAACTCATTCAACTTCCAAAAACGAAGACAATTCATAGTACTTAATCTTAATGGAATATAGTAAACTTCTCCCCTTAAAGCTTAGGAAATGATGTGGAAGAGGGGTTGGAAAAACTCTAAGAGCAAGAGCTGATTAATGACCCCAAAGAAACAGTATGATCATACACAAACAGAGCAGTTGCACATATCAGCTCACAATGATTGTTATAGCATACAAAGACCTACACAAGCTCAAACCAGACAGCAATCACAGCATGGAGTAGGGAAAGAGGGCAGGAAGTCCTACCCCTTTCTGAGGAGCTACTGACTTTCGATTGCTGTTAGGAGGAGGGAAATCAGTTTTCTTCAATGGTGTGACATCTGGTATCTCAATCTTTTATCAAGGGTATAGTTGACCAACACAAACTAGATTCAATTTTATTTATTTTTTTTAAAATAGAGAACACAAAGGCCAGGTAGACAGAAAAACAGGCATAAAAAACATCAAGTTGGGTGGGCATAGAGGTGGGGAAAATCTGGGATGTGTTGGGAGAGAAGATGAATATGATGAAAATACACATCATGAAATTCTAGGGAATTACTATGAAAATTTCTCACCTTAGGAATCAAAGATCTTTGTGCATGAGGTGGCATACAGATCTTAAGAGCTAGAGATGATAACTCCAAGAAAACAGTATTTTTTGGACGTAATAAGACTGATATACACATGAACTCAGAGAGACCATGGCAGGACACATAAGACCTGCACAGGTTCAAGCAGACAGAGTTTTAGCACTAAGGGAAGGAAAGTGACACAGGGTCCCACCCCTAGCCAAGAGCCTATTTGTAGCTGATAGCTGTTGGAAAAAGGAAAATCAGTTTACTTCAATAGTATGTGCCTGACTGTATCAGCCACAGTCCAGGGCAGTTCCTATGCTTAGGAACAGTTTACTCCCCACAAAATGAACTCCATATTTTTTGTTATTACTGTTGTGTGTGTGTGTGTGGGGGGGGGGATTCTTTTCATTGCATTTTGTGTTTTGGAAATATTTTTGTGAGCTATTGGTTATTTGTTTTTATTTCATTACATTTTGAGAGAGACAGACAGAATATTGAGAAGCTATGGAGGTAGAGAAGATCTGGGAGGAGCTGGGAAAGAGAAAATCTTGACCAAACCTATATGAAAAAAGTTTTACAAAGGACAAGCAGACTCCAGGCCACAACCACAGAGAACCTAGATAACAAACAGGACCCTAAGAGAGATATGCATGGATCCACCTAAAAGGGGGGAAAAGACAGGATCTCCTGAGTAAATGCAACAGGCCACAGGGATTATGCTGATCTCAGCTGATTATGAGATCTCAGCTGATAAAATCACTAGGCTGACCCATGGGGATCATCATGCATCCCTTTGGAGGAAACCCCATTTGCAACGCCTTGGGAATATCGAGATATCAATCTTTTGAATATTCACTGTCATCTCTGTGGAACCCTTTCCACAGTGGGATTCCTTCCCCCACAAACAAAAACAAAAAACCAGCAATGTATTAATCAATTATTCTCCTTTAAGTCATCTTCAGACTTGTAATTATCCACAGTTTACACTACCCAAGGAGAGAGCTCTTTTTAAACACTTTTTAAACTAAAAAGGAGTATGATGTTAGAAGCCTTTATTATATATTATAGAAGCAGCAATTAATATTCTACGTATCAACCCACCTGCATTAACTTCTGATGGAGAAAATATACTGGGTGCTTTATATTCTCAAAATTGGTCCAGAGAAAGTAAATTCCTTCTCAAAGGGGTGTCAGTGGTAAGAACGGCAGCCACTAGATCTCACACTACATAGCCTTCATTTTCCCCTCTGATACAGCGCTGAGAAGTCTCCTTTACTCAGTTCAGCACTTTTTACAAGCCATGTACCCTCTAAGATTTAAGCTTGCCTGGACATTTTACAAGTCACATCCCCCTCTAAAACATTAGGTACCCATCTGCTTTCCTCAAGATTTTATCTGCCTTCCTGGTTATGAGAGATGTGCATGCCTGGTATTCTTGCTGTTGTTAGAGAGTTGTTAAATTTATCTGTATTGGATATAAAAACTGGAAACCTCTGGGATCTATGAGAATTTTTAGAAAGAACTCTAGGTGAACTTTAAGAGACAGCTTTCAAAGAAAGAACTTTTGAAGAGAAATCTTTAAAAGAGCTTTTGAGAAAGAACTTTTGGGGAAGAATAAGGAACCATGAGTGAAATGTGTGTATGAACTGATTCATTTGCCCTTAGACCTTATTAGTCAGCCTCAACTCGCCTGCTGTAAGCCTCCTGCCTGAACCCTTGTTAAGTTAAATGGGAATGTGGGAGGCAGGGGGGAGGATGGAAGGGGAGGGAGTAGCTCAATAAAAATAATTGGCAAAAAAAAAAAAAAAAAAATTAACGAGGAAAAAGAATTAAAATACAATACAAAATAACATTGTTAACCTTAAAACAGAAGAATTCATATACTTGTTATGGTTAAATTGTTTCAAATGTTTGTCCATTAGAATGATTTATATTCTAATAAAAATAAATGTTTTAAAAGAACAAAGAATATGATTTCAAAATATTACTAAAGCAAAAATTGAGTTAAATGGGCTGGATCTGGGTGCGGGGGCAGAATATGGGAGTAGTTGGGATGAGGAAACTATAATCAGAATATATTTTATGAAACAATAGACTTTCAACAAAAAAACAAACATTTTAATTGGGTGGGGGCTGATGGCTGCAGTTAAGTCCACTAGCTGGGTGTTCTTCAGAGGACTTGAGTTAGGTTTCCAGTACCCAGGTATGTCAGGGTACTCATGGACACTTATGACTTCATCTTCAAGAGATCCAATACCCTTTCTGTCTTCTTCAGACTGCACACAGATGGCAAACACACACACACACACACACACACACACACACACACACACACCTACCTTTAAAAAAACTGAATTTAAAAGGGAAAATTTTAATGAAAAAGTATAAGTTGGAAGCTATCATATTCTTATGCTTTACACAAACAAAACAGAACTTCACTTCTGGGAATTAGTTTTAAAATTCAGCCAACATATAAATAGCTCCTTCTAATTATACTACATTTGATAGCATTAGTAGCAATCACATTTCATTTTCTGACTTCAACATTAGAAATTGTACTATTAGAAAATAAATACCCAATGTCAATGTACATGCTGACATAACCACAAATCACACACCAAAAATTTAAGATTTTAAAACTGTTAGCATGCTTTTAAGTTTAATGTACTCACTTTGTACTTGAATCCAAATGTATTATCAAAGGATTTTTTTTAATTATGGATAAATTAAGAATTTTTGAATGTAAAATATAACAATGTTTAAGGTACTTAAATTCAATATATATATATATTACATTACTTTGGTCCATCATGTTTTTGTCTGTCAATTATTTTTTTCCAGCCTGATCACAGTTTTCTCTCCCCACCCAACACTCCCAACTACCCACCCATCAACTCCTCCTCCTTTCTCTTCAGAAAAGGGTAGGCCTCTTAAGTATATAAGCCAGCCATTCCATATCAAGTTGCAGTAAGACCAGAAGTGCCCATTTATAAAACACTCACCTACAACACCATTCAATTCGACCTTCACCCTCACAAGTTTTTGCCCAGTGATTATCTGCCAAATTTTTCATTGCAACAGCATATTCACAAAGTGTTTCCGCATCTTCACAGTGTTCTCTCCAGATCTTATCAAAATCTCCAACTGTATATAAAGAAAAGATGAGCTAAGTTAACTATTTTGTTTACGTGTGAGCTAATTTTAGGAAAATAGAGATAGTTCATAAAATAAGAATACAAAAAAATCATCATTAATACTTAATGAAATTTTATACATTGTTTTACAATCAATGATCTGACAATTAAAATTTACCCTTTTAAACAGACTTGTAAAGTTGAACATCACTGATTGTATACACACACACACACACACACACACACACACACACACACACACACACACAAAATATACACATATGAACTACCAATTCATAAGGCAAATGCATGTCAGTAGGGAATATATATGGCTTAAAGTTCAGCATTAGTTTCACATTATACTACCTTAAAAATAAGAATGTAACCACCTGTGTTTTGTACTTAGTCTAGGTATATTATATCTATACATTTCTCTCTCTCTTTCTGAAACAAAGCATGCTACAAGCTTCTCCAAAGTTTTGAGTTGTGTTAATGTTCTGAATAAAGAGTATAAGCAAGTGGCTAGCAGGGACATGCTTTATCAATGTCTGTTTTACAAACACAAAGACTTGGGGTTTCATTGACAGAAGCTTTAAGCTTGTGATCCAAGGGCTGGGGAAGGAGAGACAGCTAATAAGCCAACCAATAGTTCAATTGGTCTGTTCAAGAGTAGGGATAGACATTGACTCCAAAAGCAATAAAACTATAAGGTGGATGGTACCTGGGAACGACATCCAAGGTTGTCCTTTGTGTTATACTTTAATAATCAACACATTTATTCAAAATTGAAGAACAGTCAATCAATTCTATTTGCTGACTACTTTCGTTCCAGTCTAGAAATACTAAGTTGAAAACCCATTTACTATGCCCATAACACAAATAAAGGTACAGTGCACCCATACACACAGTTCAGTTAAAATCATCATGGTACCAGTGATTCATAGACTGAATACCAACTTTAATTCAAAGTAAATGGAAGCTTAATTAATGGTAAGGGGGTGTTGTGGCCTTAATATACTAACATTTTCATTAGTCACTAAGGAATTAGGCTCTTAATTTGTTACACATTGTTAGCCATCTCTATCTCCTAAAAATCAAACAAAATCTTTCTAAATTCTCAAAAATTCCTTTTGTAGCAGTATCTATCAGATGCAGTGATGTATTGAGTGAAAGAGAATAGGAGGTCTTCACAGTAGTACACCGATTAGTGATTCCTTCATACACTCACAACACAGTTCTTGAATTTACCCAACAGCCTTGATACTAAATGACTTAGTGAGGTATTACATAGTTGTAAAGCTCCTTTATGATCTGAGTTTTGCATCAACTTTAGAAGGCCCCTTGGACTTGTTTTATTATCCAATATAACATATACATTGTTCAGTAATACTTGAATGAATTACATGTGTTTGTAAATGTGAGTCATTTGTATAAAAATTCTATGATCAAATGTGTTTCAAAGGACTTGAGTGCTGAAAACTGATTTCATTCCTGCAAGACTTAATTTAGATTCTACATGGTAGATAAAACTTCAAACCTTGAATATTTGTACTTGATTTGGAAGAAAGCCCAACAACAGCAGTAAGTGGATGGGGGCCAGGGGTGGAAGGGCAGCTAGGAGAAAAACGTAACAAACAGTAGAGTCAATGACATTGCTGGTAAGAAGTCATATCTACGATGCTGCTAGATCTGAGGGGAGAAGGTTACAGCATAGCTTTCCGAGTTCCCATTAACTAGGAAAGGTTATAACCCTTAGATTCTAGTATGCACTTAATGAGTAAGGACATATCAACCAAATGCTGTAAGTACTAGAGAAAACAGAACACACTCAAAGTGGAACTCTTGTCATGGTGATTATAAGTTCAGTGTTTGCCCATTACAGCTGAGAACTAAGGATGGTTATGTGAGGTACTTCTGTCCTCTAATAAAACTTCTTAGTGACCTTACCATGTCATTCTAGACTCTAAAACTTGATTTGCTCTATAATTAACTACTAGCTAAAAGATGCAAAGATGGTTATAACTACAGAGAAGCCCATTTCTGTATAGCTTTTTAAAAGGCCCCTGTATTCTTCAACAAAATTGTCTTTAAATAGTGCTTTTCAAGTAGTTTTGGGGTCCATGATCTGTTTATCTAACATTTAAAGGATTCAAACATGTATCTGTGTGTTTAATTGACTTTAATTGCAAACAACTTACTATTTTAACATTTTCATTAACAGTATTTTACATACCTTCAAAGTGTGTTCACACCAAATGTTATTGTGAACACAGTGCACTTAGCTATATAACTGAAAAGAAACAATAAGAGTTACATTTGCATTCTTATACCCTATTTGCCAAAAGGGGTTTTTCTTTTTTGATGAATATGTTTTGAGGAACATGTACAGACACACACAAGCCACATCTGTGTAGGTGCCCATGAAAGCCAAAAGAAAAAGGTGTAAGATCCAAATGAGCTGAGGTTTATAGGCAGTTGCCAGGCACCTTACCTAAGATCTGAGAACCAAACTTGGATTCTCTGAACAGTAGCAACTTCTCTTAATTGCCAAGTCATCTCTCCAGACCCGAGGGGGAAAAAAAAAAAAAAAAAGTACTGCTAAATGCTACATGAAATAGTAAGGCTAACAAACAGGTAACAAAACAGAAGAGAGTACAACATAATACACAAATAAAATGTTAAGTGAGACTATAACAAAAGAGACATGAACTTAACACATTCCCTGTGTCCTTTATAAACCACAAGTTTTAATTCAAGTCCTTACTCAACAAACTTTTTCAAAGCCTACTAAATATACATTACAGTAAATGCTTAATGATTAAAAATGGACAAAACCATAGTTGTTACTTAATTATGAGAAATTTTCACTTTCTATTATATTTCTGAAAGCTTATTAAGGGCATTATTTTAAATGAAGAGAAAAAAGGGAAGTTAATTTTTCATAGTATCCTGCTTTTATAGTGTTCAAAAATACTGAATTTAACAAATGTTTAAGCGTATTATAGTTCTGAAAGCACTGCTCTCCATAGTAATTTTTTAAAAAATGGTTACCAAATGCCTGGCATGTATATTCAAATTTCTTCTACACACTCAAACTGTACACATAAAACATATATTAAAAGTTGATTCCAAGGACTTCTGACAGTCACAATTTTAACTACTGCTTCATTTAAGAGGACAATATACTCTGCTTCCTGGCCACCCCTGAGATGTAAGCAAGCCCCTGCATGTTCCAACTACCAGGGACAGGGATTGCTCCTACCTCTATGAACTCTGCCATGATTTCCCTGTAAGAAACTGTGAGCTAAAATGAATCTACGCCCTCAAAAAGCACAGTAACTTGGCGCTGGGGAAATGGCTCAATGGGTACAGTGCTTGCTAGGCACCCACTCAAAAGAAAAGCTCAAGTGTGACTGCCTAAAGTCCCATCCTAGTGGTTAGTACATACAATTCTGAAAGCTCACTGGCCAGGTAGTCTAGACAATCAGGGAGCTCCAGGTTCAGACAGAGAACCTGTCTTTTAAAAAGAACAATAGATAGCAACTAAGGAAGACACCAAACTTTTATTCTTGCCCTTCACATGGGTACACTTGAGGGTGTGCACTTGCTTACACATGCATTGAACATGCACAAAATAAATGACAATACTTTCACTATCAAAAGACAAATGAAAAATAGAAGACAAGATATGCTCAAAACTATAGTTCATTATAATATTTAAATATTCCAGCTCAAAGTTGGCAATGAGCTCACCTTATGATTTATTTAATATAATGTCATTTGTGAATAACAAAACTACTATGGTTAACAGCTCATTATTGTTTAATCATTTTTTATTGTTTGAACATCTCATACATGTACAATTTATCAATCTCACCCAATATCCCCTCCCCTCCAATTCCTCTATAGCTGGTCCTACCACTTTTCTCTCCCAACTTCATGTGTTCCCTAAAGAAACTGGATTCTTCCTCCTCAGTTGCCACTGCCTAACAATCAATGGCTCTTCAGCTACGGGGTGAGACTTCATGAGCTTTCCCCCCCATCCAAGCAGAGACCTGCATAGGTTTCAAGAATTCCAAGCCACTGTGAGTACATGTGTGCAACAGCATTGCTGTGTCTAGCAATACTGTCTCACTGCAAGTATCCACTACTCATGGCTCTTACAATTTTGCTGGCATCCTCTTCCATGATGAGCTGAGCCTTGGTGGAGGGAGTGAGATACAGATGTCCTATTTGGAGCTAAACTCCCAACAGTCTGTCACTATTTACACATTGCTCAGGGGTAGGTCTCTTTGTTAACTGCAATTTACTGCAAAAAGAAGCTTCCCTGATGAGGGATGAAAGGGTCTCATGTACCCGAGCCTGTTCTCAAACTAGGATGTCCCATCAGTAGGTAGTAGGCAAAATAATTATGATGTTCTATATTTTGGCAGTGATTTCACAGGTTCATATAATAATTTCACATTAATAGAATTATGTACTTTAGAAGCTGTCTACTATATATGAACTACATACACTTCAGTAAACCTAAGCTTTCAAAAAGTATGAAGGACTTTTAAATACTATTGTAGAACATGAAGAAATGAAGCTGATGACTGACTGGGAAAAAATTATATTCCAATCATCATACCACCTTTCTTCACGAGTTTTGCATTTATGAATGTTCATGAACATGAACAAAAGTCTGCAACAAACAAACTACAATGACTTTCCTAACCATAAACAAATGGGCTTTTGACAGTCAAATGCTGTATTTAATCTCTGTAACTGCATTACCTTTAATTTTCTGGCAGTTATTCTCATCATTGGTTGCCAATTCTCAATGCACATGGTAACTGCCAACATTTCACTTAATGGATCTAGAGTTTGAACTGCTCATTTATCCCAACACTTCACAAACAAACCCACTGTATACTGGTGGCTCAAAACCAACAGCCTACACAGCAAGGTTGTAAAGTCCAACCCCAGTGAAACAATACAGAAAACCATGAAGCCTGGGGCAAAGCAAAATCAAATTAAACTTAAAAAAGCAAAATAGTTTTTTGCTTATAGTATATCTTTATTAAGCAGCCTTTTATAAGAAGCATTTATGCTGGGCGTTGGTGGCGCAAGCCTTTAATCCCAGCACTTGGGAGGCAGAAGCAGGAGGATCTCTGTGAGTTCGAGGCCAGCCTGGTCTACAGAGTGAGTTCCAGGACAGGTTCCAAAGCAATACCCTGTTGTCTCGAAAAACAAAACAAACAAAACAAAAAAACCAAACCGACAAAAAAGAAGCATTTATGATTAAGAAACTTCAACCAAAAACCATAATATATAAAAGTCTTCAATGACTTTCTGTGAGGGAGACAGGGTTTCTTCTTTGTGAAAATAATTTATGCACATAGATATTATTACAATATACAAGTAGAGATTACAACCTAGTTGGTGTAATACCAAACTTGCAGAGAAAAGGACTTAGGATAATTTTTAGGGCTTAATTATATAAGTAGGGAACTGCTATACAAATGGGAACTGGTGATGTTACTACAGGTTGACATGAACAACTTATTCTAAACAGCCCCCATGATGGACATGAGTAAAGCTGCATTTGAGGCACCAGAAAGCAGTACATTAGTGGTTCTCAGATATTATTTATAAATAGCATAACTTTAGCCTCCAAATTTTAGGAGACCATTATTGAGCCATATTTTTTACCTGTAAATTCAGGGTATACAAATATAAATAAATATATACAAAATATACCAACTATTGCCATCCTTTTATATAAACAGAGATACTATAACCATCAAAATACCTTTAATTTTACAGGCTGAAAAACATCTTAAAAATAAAGTTGGACTGAATGGTGTGAAGAAGGAGCCAGTGGGCAGGGAGGGCAGAGTAGCAAGAGGAGGAGGAGGAGGAACAGAATTCATCCCACAGAGTAAAGCAAAGCTAATTAATTCAGTGCAGTTTGCCAAATATGGCAGTATCTGTGTTCTCTAATATTCGCACTTTTAAGTATAAAAAAAGGACAGATGTTTAGAATAACTTGGATCACTAAAAAGGGGGTAAAGCCACAATATACTCAACAAGTAACAATTTCTATTAGCTTCTTTTCTATATATGAATCTTCAATCTATGTGAGGAATCATATCAGGGATAGTTAGGCAAACAGCATACTTCTATTGAAAGAACTACGCTTAGTGGGAAAGAGGTAAGAAATACACCAGCAATAGACATGATAAGGAAACATTAACTGTAGTATGCACAAAGACAGGCAACTACTCATGTAAAATCTATGCTAAACATGACACAGAATTAGCCTAAATGCCATCTGTAGTAGTTTAAGAGGCTGAGTGAGTTCTAATTTTAAACCATAGTATTTGGTAACATGATGAAGATTGCCTGATTTATCTATCTAGTTTTTGTTGCTGGGTTTACTGTTATTTTCTCTAGAGTTGTGTTATATAGTTCAAGCTGCTCTCCAAATCTTCATTTTTCTGCTCAAGTCTTTTAAGTGCTGGGATTCAAGACTTAACTTCACGATGCTTGACTCATAACTTGAATTTCAAATCATCAAGGAAAACAATATATGGCCGCAAACAACACCTCTGACATTTATGTAACTTGAAGATAGTTGGTATTGCACTGATTTTAGAAATTATCAAAAACTAATAAAATGGGATCCAAAAGTATGTTTCATAATGAAAAAGGGACTTCTTAATACCACTGTCAATTATTAAAATTTACAGTGTGAGATTGCTCTTTCAACAGCAGAGTATGATTTTTAGGTAAATTTTGTTGTATGACAAAGAGTTTTCAATCTGTGACATAAAGGGTTTCCCCAAGCACCAGATTGTTCTAAATTAATATATATATATATATATTACAAAGAGGTTGATATGGCGGGGCTATGTGAAGCATTTCTTATATTATTTAGATATCAATAAAGGTGTGCTTATTTTAACTACAGAAATATAAAGCCAAAAAAAAAGGAGGAAAAAGACAATAAAATATATGAACTCAATTTAGGTATCAAAACTATTCACAGAGAAATTTTTAAAGACATAACATATATCTCAACTGTACCTTAAAAATAAATAACTCATTACATAGATAGTACTGTAGTACAAATACTAAAAAGTAGTAGAATAATCACTAACTTAGCTATCCCAACGGACACTTTGTTAGTAGTATTCAGGCATCTGTACTAGCTTGCCCTTGGGGTTCTGAGGGATAAATCCTCAGCTGTGGCCACTAAGAGCACCCACCACCTGTGCACATTCACTACATTCCCTTCCCTTTGCAAGGGAGCCCTGCCCCTCTCCCATCTTTCTGTCTTTGTCTGTTCCCCCCTCTCCCTTGGCCCTCCCCACCTCTCTTCTCTTCTGTGCTCCTGTCCCCCAGAAGCCAGTCTCCCCCATCCTTTCCCATAATTAAAACTCCTCCATGTGAGCTCTATTCCATGTCATTTTTCTTTCTCATGCTGCTTTTTAAATTTCAACACACTTCCCTCCTATATACTATGCTTTTATTATAGAAATGAAGCATCATATAGGCAAAGAATGAATTTTATTCTATCAAAAGTATCTAGTTTTACAACAAAATAGTCTTAATTCAGTGTCATTGCCCCTCCCCACTCCCCACCCAAGGAGTCCAACAGTCACCTGCTTCAGAAGCAAACAACAAATAGTGAAAAGTATTCTAATTTCCAACTCACACAGAGCCTTTCTGGGGATCTAAGAATCAGCATTTTAAAAACTAACAGAGTACTGGCATACACTAATACATAAGAAACATACTTGGTGCTGGAAGCTAAAAACTGGATATACACAAAAACACCACACTTTGGCTAATGCTGAGAACATCTCAGAATCAAAACCAATCACGATTTTTTAAAGAATGTAAGACTCCTAATGTTGTTCTTTCTTAAATACTATAAATTGTCATTTTGAGTGCTTTTACTGTAAATGAAACATAAATAGTAGGTACAGTTCTTCAGTGTTATAACCTAACACAGAAGAATCTCAACTTCAGTGTTCTGTGAAGCCTCCATGCTCTCCTTTACCTCCTAACTACTGGTATATCCAGGTGTCGCTTACCACATCACCACTCCTCTGGCCAGTTTTGTTTGTTGTTGGTCTTCCAAAGAAGACTCCCACACAAAACCACCATCCCTGTCCCTATATCAAGCCAATCTGCCTGTCTACTATGTCCTCACTGCACTCTTTCTCAACCATGTAAGATGCATTTCTAAACTAGAGGTTTAATGACTACTAACATTTTCCCAAATAATCTTACAATACCATTGCCCTCTCTTCTTTACTTTAAATGAAAACTATTTATTCTACCCTTCAAACCATTCTTACTTTTCTCCATTGCAAAATTATGACTGTTACTTATGTCTTTATCAGCTTATATCGGATGAACAACAAGAGCCACCTAACTGGTTTCTTCTCTTCTGGATACTTCCAATGCAGTCTTCTGTACTTTGACTTCAGTGTTCTGACTTTTCTGTCTACTGTGTACTCCACGGAGTTTCAAAGTACTGTAGACAGTTATATTCTACAAAGTTTTAAAGATAACATTTATAATGGACCCAGGACTAAGAACCACAACATCTGGGTTTGTTTGTAGGTTTACTTTGTGCCTGTTAAGTAACCAAAGGATTTGCATTACTTTTGTTTTTAGGTTACCATTTGAAATATAACCCCCTTGCAAAGATACCACAGAGACACATAATGATAAAATCAAATAGGTAACATACACTGCATACCTACTGTGTGCCTTTCACTCAGACAATTGCAAGTGTTCCTTTTCTCGCCTGTTACTGATTATAATGCTCCTTTCATTTCGCCCACTGCAAAACAAAAACAAACCCCCCAAAACAAACAAACAAAAAGAACCTTCTAGGGTCAAATTAACTAGATTTTTGGTGGATAGTCTACCTATTACATCGATAAAACAAAAATTCTCTCATATGCATATCAGTGTGTACACACACACACTTTTCTGACTGTATCAGAATGGGTGTTGACTAGGGGAAAACATAAAAAGAAATCTCATTTGAAAAAAAAGAATAAAAATCTCTTGGTGGCCACACAATTGGTTAAGATATTATCACAGCTGTGGAGGAAGTCTACTGAAAAAAATCCCAATTCAAATTAAAGTGGTTTCCCCATAATCCTTTCATTTCAGGTGTTTGCTCAAAAAGCAGTGACAGCTGGAGAGATGGTTCAGTCACTAAAGTGCTTGCCTTGCAAGCATGAGGACTTATGCCCAGATCCCCAACACCATAAAAAGGCACAGGCACAACACCATGCAACTATAGGCCCACAATCTCTGGGGACAGGTGGACAGACAGCCTGACTGGCCTAATTGGTGGGCTCTAGGTTCAGATAGAGACCCTGTCTCAAAAAATAAAATGGACACACAGGAAGACACCTGAAGTTGACCTCTGCCCTTTATACGTATATGTACACATTGTACACATATACAACACAGACATGTATTAACATACCAAAACTACAAAAAAACAAAACAAACAAACAAACAAAAAAGCAAAAACATAACTGAAAATCCACTTGGCTCCAGTTCAGTTCTCAATCAAGTAAATCTGACCAAATCAACAAAGTTCTTGTTTAGAAAGCAAATCTAAACCAGCTATTTCTTTTATTTATTTATTTATTTATTTATTTATTTATTTATTTTACATGTTGATCCCAGTTTCCCCTCCCTCCCTCTTAAACTCTCTCTCCCCCCTCACATGCACCCTGACCACCCTCCCCTCCCATTCCCCCACCCCCATTCCACAAGTAGGGCTATGCCATCTAGGTGGGGTCATGTAAATCTGTCAAGTCATTTGAAGTAGGGACTAGGACTTCTTTCCTTTCTCTAGGTTAAGGGAGTATCCCTCCATGGGGGATGTGTCCACAAGGTCCTTTTGTGCACAAGGAATACATTCTGGTTCCACTGTCTGAGGTCCCTTAGACTGCTCAGTCCTTCTAGCTGACACCCATATTCAGGGGGTCTTAGTCAGTCCCATGCTGGATTCCCAATAATCAGTCTGAGGGGCCTATTAGCTCCTCATTGTTCAGGTCAGCTGTCTTTGTGTGTTTCTGCAACCTGGTCTTGTCCTCTCTCTGCATCTGGATTCTTGTTCGACTCAGTGTTTAGTTATGGGTGTTTGCTTCTGTTTCCAACAGGTACTAGATGAGGGCTCCATGATGGTAGATAAGTTAGTTGTTGATTTCACTGTCAGGGAAGAGCATTTATGGTAGCCTTTCCATGGTTGCTCAGATTGTTAGTTGGAGGCAGTCTTGTAGGTCTCTAGACCTTTCTTTAGGTTCAGTTTTCTCTTCAAACCAATAATGGCTCCCTCTTTTATGTTCTCTCTTTCTTTCTCTCTCTCCTGTCTTCTATTCCTACCCTGACTCAATCTCCCTAGTCGCACGTGCTTTCCTCTCCTCCCCTTCTCTTTCTTCTAGTTAAACTAGCTATTTCTTAAATAAGCTGTCTATACAGCTTACAATCAATTTTCAAATACTTTTAAGTTGCTGTGGAATTCAAATTTTATAATTCTGTTTATCAAAGGTAGAAAGTACCAGTTTGTGCAAGCATACTTTCCTTCACATCAACTCAGTCTGTAACAGTTTCTTATCTACAAATGGCTGGACACCAAAGCATCCCTTTTCATCACCGATGCTAGAAACTGTGCTCACATTTTCTTTTAGTAACTTATTCAGACACATAGTACTCTCTCAAACACTGCCCTTTATTGCCAATCACATTTCACTTATACAAACTTGCATAAGATCTCTGAGTGGTGATACAGGGCAGGCAGTAAAATTGAGCCAAGTAAAACTGTGGTAAGAGTACATTGAGTCCACCTATTCAACCTTGTAATATTATTCGCTTTCCCAGCCCTAGCCTGCTCACCACTGTCAACACTTTCCAGCTGGAAAGATTAGAGCAGGGGAGAAAAAAACCGTTTCTCATCATAGAAGGAAGATCCCATTTTCATTTTTCTTCCTGGTGCATTTCAAATCCTCCATCAGAGATAAGGGCAAGGAAAACTACATTCTTTACCCTTGTGTTGCTAGTTTTCAGTAACTGCTTTGTTTCCCTTTCCATTCCACCCCAACATGTTTCTGTCATTACCAGTACAGCTCTGAAAAAGCTGTCCTGCACATTGTCCCAATTCAAACACATACATCTCCCATAGACCATTCCAACAATCCATATCCTTCTTCCATGCCCAACTTTTAGTGTTGCTTCCTCCTCTCCATGTCGTCTTATAGTCTAACATTAGGATAAGGGATGGGAGAGAAAACTATTATTTCCCTTAAAATAGTATAGCACTAATGGTGGAGAATCTCAGCTTCATGCAAGTTACTTTGATTTTAGGACTGGGGTCCACTTGTCTATAAAAATGAAAGAATTAATTTAGGTTATACATTAATTTTGGCTTTTATGTATCCTGTCCCTAATGATGGAGATGCAGAAACTATGGATCTGAGATAAAAGGTACACAATTCAAGATCAGCCATGTTTGAGAATCATTCATGAAAACTATGGGTTCTTATAGTCTTACATTCCACGATTTTAGGTGAGGCTTTTTACTGCATTTCCTGGTGAGAAAATTATTAGGAGCTTGTAGAATACAAATATAACTGGAGACCACCTGTACTACAGTACTATGTTGTACTGATAAATAACAGGAATTATTACTTTGGCTTTCTTTTATCCAGGCTTTCTCAGAAGGCATTCAAACTGAGACTAGCTAGACCCATAACAAATGTGAACATTGGAAATGGCACACTCATTCAGATCATCTGTTTTGCAAGTTAACTAGTGGGGTATTATATATCACTAGAGCAAAGCCTAGAGAGGCCTAGATTGTCCATGGAATTCAGGCCACTAAAATGCCCAAAGAAAAGCTTCATTCAAATGCTTAGACTGTCCTGTTGGGACTTCTTCAACTGCCCAACACCCCATCAGATCATTCATTTCTGAAGTACCTGCATTGCTTTCAGCTCTGGTAATTTCTAAGTACCAATCCTCATTATGAACTAAGTGTTCCCCTCGTTAGAATTTGGGCTTAAAGACATGTTTAAACATGTGGGACTAAGCATGCATAAACAGCAGCTTAAAGAGATAATGACACATTAGCACTGTGTTAATTTAAGTGGAACCTATTGGCTTATGAATAAATGAATAACAATGAAATTATTACAAAAAGGTTAACAATAGGAACTGAATTACATACTAGTCATTTTCAAAGATGTGCCTTAAGTGTGTACAAAATGGCATGATAAATTGAAGAAAAGTGGGTCCACTTATTTCCTCATTTCTCCAAACAACATAAAAACCAACAGAGAATGCCATTATGTAAGTGCATTTTGTGACTATCAAGAATGATGCAACTGTTGCTATGGTAACCACTCATTTTATTGAATCGCAGTTGAGAACTAAAGCAATCTTAATAATAATAATAATAAAAAAATCCAATACCTTAATATGCTTACCAAGGTTCTATTGGTACCTATTAAACAATAGCTGTAAGTCATTTGTGGTGGATATCAAATGGCCTCTATTAAAAGCCAGGACTGAGTTGTCAAGGAAAGAAACTTGGAATAGTTTTAAAAATAAAACAGCACCGACACTCAAAGAAAGAAGGCTTGGACTCAACTTCTACAGTAATTGGAAGTGCATAACTGAAAAGCAACATGATCTCACAAGTCTTTGTTCCTTCACAGTCATAATTTCTCTTTTAACCTAAATTATTAACTAGTTAAAAGACTAACATTAAGAACACTGCTGAGTTTTCATTTTGCAATTATGCTTAAGCAAAAATCCGGTGAAAGTATGCCATTTTAATACTTGGGAGGATTGTTTTTCCCCTGAGCATATAAAGAATAGGGCAAGTTTGCATCTTTGGGATCTTACAAAGTTGCTTTGTTTGAGAGGTTCCATTTACAAAATGCAAGAATAACTCGTAAAATCCAACTACAGACAATGTTCCAGCATAAGCATAAGCCAATAAAGCTACTTCCATGGGGTGGGCTGCACCTATGGCCGGTTTCAATGGCATCCATCCATGTCTTTCAGAGTCTCTGTGGTTAGACACTATTCCAAACCGCACAGAATCCTAAGACCCTGCCCCCAGATCTCTTTCTTGCTGTCTCCACAAACTCGAAGATGGAGCTGCGGTGGAGTAGAGAGCTCCCCGGTTAAACAACGTGAAGCACCTTGAGATCCTCTACCGGGCCTGCTGACTGACTTCACAGCCCCGGGAGCCCAGGCAGGGGAGGCCTCCTCGGCACGGCCTTGCCAATGAGCGAAGAGGAAGAGGGGCTGTTGCCAAGCGAGCAGAACAACAGGCTGGTCCAGCGCAGAAGAGTGAGGGCAGCTTCGCTCCTGCCAGGCTCCTTCCTGGGTGGATCTTCCCTTGTCTTCGGGTCTTACCTGAAAGCCCCTCCCTCCCTGCCCCTCGGTGACAGTGGTCTCAGCACAGGGTTGGGGACAGGGCCTGGGCCGGTGGCGACTGCCCATTAGGGTTCGGGGCACCGATCGCAGGAGGCCGGTCGCGGCCTGGGCAGACGTGCCGCCCCCGTATGTGTCAATGGTGGCCCGTGGGGCTGGAAAGGGCTGACCCAGCCGGGGGACGCGCCGCGCCTCCCCTCCCCTCCCCCGCTGCCTGTTTACCTTCGCGGTACTTCTTGCGGAGCCGCCGGTGGACGCTCTTCACCACCCCGGACAGCTTCTCCTGCTCGAGCTTCCGCTCCTGCTCGCGGGGCTGCGCGCCGCTCGGGGGCCGCTGTCCGCGCGCTGCGCCTCGGCCGCCGGACCCGGGCTCCATCGCGCCGCCGCCGCCGCCGCCCCTCGGGCCCCGCGGTCTCTCCCGGGACGGAGGAGGTGGGGAAGGAGCTGGCAGCAGCGGAGGCAGCAGCCCGGAGGATGAGGCCGCCTAGCCCCAGCCAAGGCCTCGGGGGCGGTGTCTTCCGCAGACCGCGAGGTGATTGGTGGACTTCGGAGGGCTGGGCGGAAATGGAAAGGGCTGAAGGCCAATGGGCGGAGGGCGGCGGCGGAGCGCCGGTTTGTTTGGGAAGGAGCAGCTGGAGGAGGCGGAGGGAGCGCTGGGTCTCTTGCCAGGACACGCCCCGGATGCTGTGCGGAGGAGCCCTGGCTGCCCGGGGGTGGGGGGCGGGGCGAGGGTCTGTGATGCGAGGTGCGCTTGCGCCTCCGAGTATGCTTAGTTTGAGCTTCATTGTAAGGTCCTGCTTTGGCACGTCTCCCAACTTTCCTCTGTGTGTTATGATGTGATGCCACCCTCTGAGTGCCCGTTGCACCTATGTAGATTCCCATCAACTAGATATCTTTCAAAGACTTGCGAAGACTTGACTGCACAGGGCTTTACACTTCAAGGAAGAGCCCAAACTTGCATGCTGTTTTTTTTTTGGGGGGGGGTGGTGGTCAAGGAGAGGTCAAGCTACCAAATCCGGATTGAATGCTCTAGCTAACTGTGATGAATGCCAGACGTGAGGCTGCTGTGCCAAAGACACCTAAATGGGGAAAAGAAATGTAATAGAAAAACTACAATAGGGGATGTGGAGCAACCAAGTTGGAAACCTTAAAAGCCCACATCGCCGTCCCATAGAACTTTTGTAGTTAGCATTCTGTGAGGTTACTGGAAAACCCACATTGACTGTAGGTCATTTCAGAACTCAGAAGAGTCTTCTCAGGTGTTCTCTCTCACATGAGTTTGGAGAGTTAGTCCACTAGGGCATGCAAAGTTCACTAATCAGCTTCCTCTTTCCTAACTTCTTTAGTCCTGGCATGGTGGTGCGCAACTAATACCAGCACTCTGGGAGCAGAGGCAAGTGTATCTCTGTACGTTCTTGATCTACAGATCAAGTTCCAAACAGCCAGAGCTACACAGAGAAAACATGTCTGGAAACAAAAACTGTTCTCCAAAAAGAGCCCTTAAATTAGCTCAGTCCTGGTACCTAGGCTGCTAGGTGCTGCAGGCTAAGAATAAATTGTATCCAATTGTGCAGCTTTTGGTTACATTACATTGTATACACATTGTTGCACTGAAACTTTCAGGTCAAACGATTTTGTAATATTAGTAACATTCTCTTTCTGTAACTGTCAGGTCCAAAGGAAACTCCATTTCCCCAAATTCTGGAGGTCAAAGTTAAGCCAGCATTCCTTAGGAACCAGTGAAGCCGGTTCTACTCTGCCACAGGAACCATTTCTCTTACCATTGGCAGAAGGTACGAATGGTTATCTGTGCATGCTGGCCTCCAGGCTCCCTCAGCATCACAAGTACTTGTTATACATCTTAAGAGTCCATACTAGCATCCTGTCTCCTCACTTCCTCTACTCTGGAGCTTCCCTCCTCCCAGCTTCTCATTCTCTTTATAACCCGGCTATTTTGGCTGTGTGTACTCTTGATCCTTTTAGGCCTTTCTCTCACCTTTGCAACCAAACCCCAACCCACCCCCACACCCAACTCTGTGCTTCTCTCTCTCTACTCTGCACCTGTTTTTCTCCTGGTTAGGTCCAGTCTCCTGGCCATGCTTAGTCTACTACTTTTTCCCTCCTCTCTGGACTCTTCCAGATGCCTCCGGCTGGTCTCCCCTTCATATTTACAATAAAAACTTTCC
This sequence comes from Cricetiscus sungorus, assembly GCA_030556225.1. Taxonomy (NCBI): domain Eukaryota; kingdom Metazoa; phylum Chordata; class Mammalia; order Rodentia; family Cricetidae; genus Cricetiscus; species Cricetiscus sungorus. The sequence goes on from JANBXA010000253.1 coordinate 14,768,532, forward strand.
CCTCAACCATACAAGACTGATGCTATGCTCAGTTTATATAGTAACCATTTCATGTTATCTCTTGGGTTAAGATGACCCTGATGAACAAAGCATTACACATGCTTTTCACATCACAGGAGCAGAGATATCACAGTGGATCAGGCTCAGGCAGAGATAAATAAACTCTAGAAGAACTAACAAGGAAACGTAATGTGGCCTTACATAGGGAAATTTCGTTTGGGAAGAAAAGAGTGTTTGGATGGTTTGTTTGTTTGTTTGTTTTTTCATATATAAAAGGCAAATAGGGGTGAAAATATTTGAAAGCTACATAATCGTTGGTGGTAAAGATAGGAACATATGTTATTTGTACTGAATATTAGGTGTTCAGTTTTTCTCATTTGCTTTGTTTTAATATTAACTTTTTCTACTTTCATTTAGGAAAGTCTAATGATGTACTTTTATTTAAATATTTTTATTTTAATTATGTGTTCATGTGTGGGTTTGTGCATGTACATGCTATGCCTTCTGGGGCAATAGGACTGTATTGGGACAGCTGGAGCTAGAGTTAGTTACAGGTAGTTGTGAGTCATGTGGGAGCTGGAAACTCAATTTGGGTTCTCTGCAAGAACAATAAACTCTCTTTGCTGCTAAGATATCTCTTTAGCCCAAGGTTTGTTTCTTTCTTTGTTTTGTTTTTCAAACTTTCTTTCAAACTACTAGCAGATGAATTTTTAAAGAAAGATTAAAAACATTGAAATGAATTTGGAAAATATAGGAAGGATTAAAGAAGAAAAAACTCAAAAGTTTTACCAGTGAGAGGTAACAACATTATTATTATTATTATTATTATTATTATTATTATTATTAGCCTGTATGCACTGACTTCAAATGAGGTGTTTTTCAAATGGCTAGGTGATAATTTATTGTATGATTAGCCTACAATTTTATTAGTTAACCCACCCATCACTTTATATTTATGTTGTCTCCATTTTCCTCTGTAAAAGCCATATTACATGTGATCAATAACTTTGATGGTTTTTATTTGATTATATATACCATTAAACAGACCCCATTAAAGTTCAGTTCCTAATTCAAAGGATTATACCTATTATACTTTTTGATACCTGTTATCAAGATGCCTTTCCAACATGAGCTAGGAGTTGACATCACCTCTGGCAATAAGGGTGGGTATTTATTTTCTTTGCACCATTAACACATATACGAACTACTATTTGTTGATTGTTCATAGGTAGTCTGTCAAAAGTCCCTATATTTTAAAAGTATGAGAAAACGTCCTGCCACTTCTTAAGCAGTTGTACTGTTTGTCATAATAGTTAGTTTAACATATACTATAAAAGAAACAGGATACGCAGTCATTTTCCATAAAAAATTGAAAAACACCCATGTTGTAATTTGTTTTATACCTCCTGGCTTTCTTTAGAATCAGCTCAAGAACTGGAGATTCGACAGTTAAATTTTACTTAAAATTTTCATGAATTCAGAGTGAGCCTAGGCTTATACATCCTGAGAAAGACCAATATTGAGTTTCTTTATAGGATATGACAAATGGCTACAGATCACACTATGAAGGACGTTTACAACTACCATTCTCCAGCCTAACTAATAATACTGGGGAAAGCTGTACATCTGCTCTGGTAGAAAGGGAATGGTAACAGGATTTTCCACCTCAGTGAAATAACTGTTCTCATTGATGGAAAAAGGCATTCACTGTAGCATATAGGTTTAGTGTTATACTGGACAAGCATACCTATGTCCCAGAAAATATCAGCACCTTTTCCTCAGTTTTTGATTTACTGTAAATGCATTATTTTTTTTAAATTCTTCCAATATTAATGTAAATGTCTTCTGGAGACAGAGGTTGTTGGAATTCAACACTATACACTGAGAAGGACAAAGCAGCCTTGGAGACAGTGCCATTTCTTAAGAGCATACTCAATTCCTGGTCACTAATTTCTTGTCGTCACTTCTTGCCGCTTATCTGACCACTTTTTATACCTTCCTCCAGGCATGTCATATATAGCAAGGTTCACCTGTTGAAAAAAAACATCTCATACAGTAGTAAGGAAATGACTTGTCCTTTTTGTTTATAGTCACACTATTTATAAGAAGAAGAAAATCCTGCAGTTGATGAAGAGAGTTAACAAAAAAAAAAAAAAAAAAAAAAAAAAACTTGGCGAAGAAATCAACTTTCAAAGTCTACATCACAGGTTCTCGATGTGTTTGCAAAAGTGCAGTCCTTTTCCTTCTGCTTATATTGAGCATCCCTGAGGAACAGAGAACTGCTAATGTTAGTTAGGAACATTTAAATGACTTAAAATAACATACTCTATTTTTTATTAATTCTGATGGTACTGTCTACTTCATTTTGGCCTTCTTTGTTGCCAAACTTTAAAAGTATTTTTAAAGTTATATAGTAAAAACCCTATGTTAAATTTATATTTATAACTCTTTTTTGCATCAATAGTGCAAAAAGATTTGGTCATGTCAGAAGAAAATAATTCATCTCATGACTTTAGGAAATTCAGTTAAAATGATGACTAGATGTGTGGCAGTTTCCTCCAAGGTTAAAACCTTCTATTTTGGAGGGAAACTTGTTAAGATGAAGCCATAAAATAAAGGTAAAACAATATTTTTTACTTTAAAATAAAATAAAGGTAAAACTATATTTTGTGATAGGATGTTTACAAGAAGGTGAAACAAATGACAGGGGAAGTTAAAGTTCTCAGGGGAAGTTAAACACTCTATGTTATAAGGAAGCTCCATAAGACAGGAAGAAAACAACTCAAGATAGCTTCAGGAAGTCCCTGAAAGTGCCAGATTCACTAGTTCCCCTTCTTTCCCAAGAGTAAACAAATGTTGAGAGTTACTGCCAGGCAAGTTCAACCACCTGAAAGAAACAGAGACCAGCAGAACTGCCCAGAAAAAAACAAAAGATCGGCTAAATCCCTGGAAGACCCTCAAGTCAGCTATGCTACCTGAACATAATACTTTTCAATCTGCTGAGCTTTGGGCAGGTGTCATGGGATATTACTTTAACTAGGCAAATATGTGTTGCACTTGTTTATGCTGCATTTGTTTAATTATGTAAGGATGTTTTGCTGTTTCACCTTGGCTGTCTAAGATACCTCAATGATCTAATAGAAAGCTGAATAGCCAATAGTTAGTCAGTTAGAGGTATAGGCAGGGCTGGCTGACAGAGAGAATAAGCAGAAGGAATCTAGCTTGGGAGGGTGGGAGGACAAGGCAGAAAGAGAGGGAGATGCCTGGGGCCAGTCAGGCAGCCAACAGCCAACCAGCCAGTCACAGAGTAGGACATACAGAATGAAATAAAGGTAAAAAATCCCTGAGGCAAAATGTAGAAGAAGAGAAACAATTTAAATTAAGTTATAAGAGCTAGCTAGAAACAAGCATAAGATAAGGCCAAGCATTCATAACAATGGTAAGTCTCAATGTCTTGATTTGGCAGCTGATTGGTAGCCGAAAAGAAAGCCTGTTACAGTTTTCCAGTTTTTATGAGCTTTTAACCATTCTGGGATAGGCTATGGTGATACAACTGTCATGTAGCCATTTCTGCTCTTGTGAGTAACTCCTTACCCATATTCCTATAGTAACCCCAGTAAAACTTACTGTTTTACCAAATTGAACTTTGGTGGTTTCTTAGTTAGGGTTACTTTTGCTGTTATATAACATAATTAAAAGCTAGATTAGAACCTGGAGTCAGGAGAAAATACAGAGGCCATAGAGGGGTACGGCTTGCTGGTTTATTCCTCGTTGCCTGCTCAGCCTGCTTCTTATAGAACCAAGAACCAATGGCCCAGGGATGGCACTACCCACAGTGGGCTGGGACCTCCTACAGTCACTAATTGAAAATGCCCTACAGGTTGCCTACAGCCTCACTTTAATGAGACATTTTCTCAATTGAGGTTCTTTCCTTTCAAATGACTCTAGCTTATGTCATGTTGACATAAAGCTAGCCAGCACAGATGGTATCCATACTTTGGTTTGTCATCAGTTCCCAATTCGAGTGAGGCACATGTGTGTTACATCTCCCCAAAAGTAGTCTGTCACATAACACTAGAAACATAAAATTTATATTAGCTTGAAAATAACTGCCTATCATTTGGAGAGCTGTTAACCATTCATACAAAAATACCAGTAGTATAAATCTTTTGTTTCATTTTAAATTGTAAAAGCATTGTTAGGGTGGATTATTACAGAAAAACTGAAAAAAAGGGGGTATTTTATTTTAACTTATAAAAACTTTCTTTGGAAAAATATTCTTGATTTTTTAAAATTTAATACTTTGAAAGAAACAAATAGAATGAAAGCACATGCAGGCAAGGAAAATACCTGTATACTTCTATTTAGTAAGGCAAATTACAACTTTGAAGTTCTATTGAAATATGAATAATTTTCCTTAATGATTATGGTTATAATTAATTCAATTACATCTTTTGAAATTAATTTTGTAAAGAATTTGTTTTTATTATTGTAAATTTTGAGTATTTATAGCAGCCAGAAGGCCTCTGTCTCACTTAGGTGCTCATTGAACATGGGCCTGGAGAAAAAGTCCAGATATGCCTCTTTGATTCTTCAGGATATGTGGAGTTGCTTAACATATTGTAATAAATGCCATCTTAAAATCAAAAATAGCTAGAACAAGTTCTCCTTCTTGTAGTGAAGGATCTAGTGAAAAGATACCAGGGAAGAAAGTCATGTGAACTTGAAGGAGTTTTGCCTGTAACTCCAGGTGGATGGTTGTCTGCTGGGTTATATCAGCCGAAGCCGTATCACCCCTACATTGCAAAGACGTGTGCTTAAACAGTGACCTTTGGCTGTAATTACTTTGAAAAGTTAAAATATTGTAATAATTAATGAAAGGGGTAGACACAAATGATTCAAGGAACCTGAGAAACTAAAATTTTCATGGATGCAGGAAGCTAATTTATGCTTTCCCTTGTAAAGCATACATCAATTTACTTTTAGAGTTTAGTGGTTGTTACTGAGACAATTTTTGTCTCATCCTATGAGTTAAATCTTAGCATTAACTCCAAAAATTACAGAAATTACAAGGTTTCTTATGCCAAACTACAATCAGCTTGACTTTCTTAAACTTGACTATTTTTTTCTTGTAAAATAATTAGAATTTGTGCTGTTTTGAAAAGTTAAATTGAAGTTTACTATGCCAAGAAATATGGTATTTCGAACTTACTTAATAGTTCCATAAAATTCTTGATTTCAAAACCAAACTCCCCCCAAATTTATTTTATTCAATATGAAAATGTATTTAACTTTTTGTTAACAATTTCAGTTCTCAACAATCTCTCTAAAGACACAGAAAATTCTAATTAAAAAAAAAAAAAAAGCTAGCAAGGTCAGGCTCATAGATGGCTGAGCAGTTAAGAGCACATCATGGTGCTGGTTCCAGAGAAGCCAACATTCTCATCTGGCCTCCAAAGGTCCTTCACACAAAATAAAATAAAAAACAAAATAAAAATTAAAAAAATATAAAGTCCTACCAAGTGTTTTGTTGTTATTTGTAGAAATTGACAAGTTGTTCAAAAGCTCAAATGCAAATATAAAGACAATAGAAAGTCTAAAACAGTTTTGGCAAAGAATAATAAAGCATGGCATATTAATATTTAGTACCCAAGAACATTAATTAAGGTAGTGTAATGTTGGCAAAAGAAAATGTAAGCATAGATGAATAGAGAGAGAGAGAGAGAGCAGGAGAGAGAAAGCAGGAATAATGGGTGCACACAGGTAAATTCCTGAATTTGGACTAAATTAAGGCCCTGGGTAAAGAGGCGATAAGGTCTCCAGTAAGGAGCAATAAAAGGTCCCAGGTAAGTTGGAACCAAACAAAAGACAGCGGAATTAAGTGGCAATGAAGTCTCAGGCATTGAGTGAGAGGTTGTAACAAACAGAAAGTAAAATTTTCAAAATGGGGACTTCTCAGTCTCATCCAATTTTTCTGGCTCTTCAGGAGCTACTTTTGTCAAAGAAACTTAAAATAAAGAAAAGCACACTAGAAAGATTCCTGAGTGAATGCAATGCCATTGCACCTTGGATCACAGTTTCAGGAGACCTCACGCTAGGGTGCTGGGACAAGTTAGGCAGGGATCTTGATTTTGCTTGGGAACAAGGGATGCTAAAGTCTGGAGTCTGGCCTGTTTGGAAGTTAGTGCATAGCTGTATTGAAAACAAGAGGTACTGTAAAGAGGCAATGGAAAAAGGGAAAGCTGCACTAGAAATGTTACAAGAAGAAAGATTAGAAGAGGTTGAGAGCACAGGAGAGTCAGGTACGGACGAAACAGATTCTGAGGAAGAATTGCAAGCCCTCGTAGAAAAGGTTCAGAAACAATCCCTTGAGGGGCAGAGGGGGAAGGGAGAAGAGAAATGGCAATGTGGGGAGGAGAGGGACCCTCCTGAAACAATGCCTTCAGCGCCTTCTCCTGATCAGAGTGAGGAAGGGCGGGGCTGAGGTACAGGGTGTTTCTTTTGCCCTGAGGTCTGGAAAGCCTTACGAAATGACTTAAGTCTTGAACAAGTAAATCAGATTGCCATAAAAGCATGGAAGTCATTACCCAATAAGGGAGAAGTGAATGGTAACCTCAGTAAGATACTACAAGGCCCCATAAAACCATTTTCAGATTTTATGGCCTGTTTGGTAGAGGCTGCGAAGAGAGATTTTGGCATGACAGCAGCCATAGTTGCAGCTATCTCTTTTGCAGTTGTGGGTTCAGTCATGGCTGCCGTGGCTATGAGCACATTGATGCAGACAGCCTCTACGCTAAATGAGTTGTCCAAGAATGTGGCTACCACCTTGGATGCTCAATCCACAATTGGTGCTCAACTAAAAGGAGGTTTAATGATTGTAAACCAAAGAATTGATCTGGTGCAGGAGCAAATAGATACCTTGTGGCAGCTGGCCCATTTGGGATGTGAAATGAAATATCCAGGCTTGTATGTTTCCAGCATTCAGTATAAGAACTTTACACGTGCTACTAATTTGTCATGACAGTTGTCTAGCTATCTTTTAGGAAATTGGTCTGCTGACTTTGATGATCTGATGGCACAGCTGTGAGTGGCCACCGTTGCAGTGAATTTGACACGTGTGGATGCAGGATTGGCTGCCAGATTGTCATCATGATTCCCATTGCCATGGATCATCTGAAAGAGTGGGCGGGAATGGGAGCCATGGCTGTCCTCTTGTTGCTTATCTCCTTCGTGGGACTGTGGTGCCTTTGCAAGATGAGGTTTGCTCAGAAGCAGTATGCAGCTATGGTTGTCCAGGCATTTACAGCCATTGGGGCAGGACAGTCTCCCCAAGCATGGCTTGCAGTCATGAACAAGAATTGATCCTTCATGCTCAGGTTGTATGGCTTAGCACTGCACTCCGAGTTAGCTCTGGAAGTGAGCAACCCCGAGAAGGGCAAGTTTGGTTGCATGTGGGTTGGTGTCAGAGGCCCCACCTCCAGGAAAAAGATACCAGATGGGTGTGGCACTGACTTGGCTGACTACCAGGATTCAGGGTTATTACAATGTCCACTGCTTTACTGGAGACCAGACCACTACCCTTGCCTGTTGTGTTATTAAAACAAAATGGGGGAACTGTAGAGAGCCGTGAAGTGCCGCACCTTAAAGACAGCGCTGGATTCCGCCTTCCACCTCCTCAAGGGTGAGCGCTCTCTGGCATAAACAAGCCCTTATTTGGTTAAGTCTGTTCAGCCTGTCTGCTTCCTCATTAGAGTAGCCTATCTGCAGGGTCCACTTAGCTCACTGGGATTGGTTAGCACAAGGGTATTTAAGCCTGTGCAGGGGTTCCCCTGGGTCCCACGGGTCAGAAGAACATGTTTCAAGGATCCTGATTAAAACTGCATGAAGAAGATCTTCCCAGAGTCGCGTCTTCCTTGCTGGTGAGGGTAGGCGTGTACACTGTCTCCATGCACCAATGGGCATGATCAGTGGAACAGGTGCGGGCAGGGTTGATAGCTCACTACAATTCCCTTTTTAGTCTAAAGAAAAGATTTAAGCTTGATACAAAACTGTCTTCAAAGACAGTAAATATCAAGTATGCTCTAAGAGAAGGAATAAGTAAGAATATATACCTATTGCCATATAAGGCAGTCGTCCATCTCATTATTACGGAAGGGCATCCTAGAGCCTGCATCTAGTAGCTGATGGAAGCAGAAGAAGACACTCACAGCTAAACACTAGTGGAACTCCTGGAATTTAGTTACAGAGAGGTAGGAGTGATGAGCAAAGGAGTACAGACCAGGCTGGAGAAACCCATAGAATCAGCTGAACTGAACAAGGGGGAGCTCATGTATCCCAGTCTGATAGCTGGGAAAACATCATTGGACTGATCATATCTCCTGAATGTGGGTGTTAGTTAGGAGGACTGGGCAGTCTATGGGGCATCTAGTAATGAATCATTATTTATCCCTAGTGTACAAATGGACTTTGGGAGCCCACCCCACATAGAGGGATGCTTTCTCAGCCTGGACACATGGGGGAGTGACATTAGTGCCCAACATGATCTCAGGAATAGCTCAGTGCTGTCAGGAGCAATTGTATCTCATGTCAATAGAGTACTTATATTAAGACATTTAAATGCTATTTAAATGCTGTAGGCCTATGAAGTGTTTGAAGATCAAACATCTATGTCTGACTAATCCCATAGCTATATGAAACATGGGTGATAATAATCTGGAAAACTCAGGAACATAGCTGTACAAATGGCTGAAACTTCCCAAAATAATTTAGCAAGGATAATGCTAAATATATGAATTGAAATGTCTTGACCAGAGGTAAAATTGTATAGTGAATTATGATAAAAATATCCTAAATTGTATCAATATACAAAATATCTTGAATATATGTAAAAGTGTACATACACAGACTATGATAAAGATATTTTTGCACAAGACATTGTAAACAGAAAGATCTTATATAATATGACAAAATATAATATACAAATTATCTGATAAAGAAACCCAAACTTAATTTTACATAAGTTACAACATATAAATTGTATATGTATCTATAACAATGTATATAGCAATCTATATAACTAATAATTACTAAGATAATTCACAAGAAGACAAGTTAATCTACCTATATCCCATCCAAACCATACCCTTCCCAACCATACCCTATACTTATCTAAACCAGATACCTGAGTATGAACATCACCTTCCATACCCAACCCTAAGCAACTAATCCCAACCCTATGCAGATGAATATTATCCCTCAATGCCAACAGTAGGGAAAGGGGGTGTTGTTTTCTTGGGATTACTTCCTATTGAAATGGGATGGCATGATTCCATGAGATCCTGTAGGGAAAAAAAGTAAGGCAACACAATTTCTCCAGGAGACTAGTTGTAACATTTGTTGCTAGTCTCTGAGTGGCAGGAAATGCTTGACTGAAGTTCTTATCTGAGGCTCTGGCAGATAGTTATGGTTATAGTTTTCCTTAGTTAGGATTAAAGGTAAGATACATAGATGACTTTAGACTCACAAAGATAGGAGAGTTGATAGAATATATTTTTTAATTACTGATAATATTAAATGGGCTAAGTATTGTTAACTATAGTTCTTATTGTTAACTGTTTTGTTATATATTTTACCATGTTAAAGTTAAAGCCTTTCTTTTTATTTAGACAGAAAAGAGGAGATGGCGGGAGGTGTCATTCTGTAAATATGTTTCTCTTATCGGTTAATGAGAAAGCATTGTTGGCCAATAAAGAAGCAAGATAGGTTGGAGTAGGAGGGGTGGAGGATTCTGGGAAATGTAGGACAGAGTCAAGATGTGCTTTTAGGAGAGGACTCAAGTCTGGCGTTCTCAGTAGGATAAGACCATGTAGAAATATATAGGTTGGTAATTATGAGTTAGTATTTAAGACAGAGCTAGTCAAACGCTAGGGACAGGCCAACAGCATCTCTGCATGTTATTTGGAGCTGATGCAATTGTGGGACCAGGCTGGCAGGAAAGTGCTTGTAACGTAGGTGGGTTATCAAAGAAGAATTTAATTGTTAAGCATAATGGATTCAGAACTTCATTTTTTTCCCCAAAACTTCATGGTTCTTGGATTTTTTACACTTAACAAAAGAAATACACTCTTAAGTATGTTTAAAATCCATGAGATCAGCTTATAAAGTTGAAAGATAAACAAGTTAGCAAGGACAATGAATAGAAAAGTTTATTAAGCTAATTGTCTTCATCTGAAAAGAGAGCTCTAGGTGCTAAAATAGTATTCCTTTTCGAAAATGCATTAGTACAGGTAGAGCTATGACCAGCACATTCACTGACTTTGTCCTCAATAAAGCCTATGTTTACCAGCCACTATTATGATGTGGGCAGTAGGAAATGTGCCCTTGCCATGAGGGAAGAAAGAGGGGTCGAAATAGGGACTAGATTGGCTTACGTTTGTTTTGTACATCAGCAAATTCAATTTAAAAATTCTTGGCTTACAGACATACTTGCATCTTCAAAAATAGTTTCTTTTCAGGACACTGCAGTGATTTCAGTTAGAAAAAGTTTCTGAACTTTTAACTCGAGGTAATGAGCTAGTTAATGGAAGACTGAGTTTTGTGTAGGAAGCAATTACCTCGATTGATAGGAAACTTGAGAAAATGAGCACAAGCTTTAATGAGATTGGCAAAAAGGTCATGTGTCTGAGAGCTGAGATGGAGTAAAAAGGAAGGATAGTGGGTGAAATCATTAGAGACAATCCCACAGAAACCAGCAGAAATAACGGTGAGATATTATACCATTGAATATACTTTTGTAAAAGGCCACAAAATTAATTTGCCTAAATATAAAGTGACCTCTGGAAATTTGTGAGTCAGTGGTCCATGGTTTTATTGGAACCATGGTCTACTTTATTTCTACCAATACAGTGATAGGAATAGATTTGAAAAGAATAAATCATTATAAGCTGATTGATAGGTATTCAAGCTAGTGTATAATTTTTACAAAGTGCATTCCCTAGGCCCTCTTTTTGTCTCCTCCCCCAGTTACTTCTCAGCTCCCAGTATGACCTGACCTGCAACCCCAGCACTTCACTTACACTGCTCTGAGAAAGGTCAGCAATGATGTGCTTGTCAAATGCTTCAGCCTCTTTGCAGCTTATGTCCTATTTTGCTTTTCAGAAGAATTAGGAATTGTTCACTTTCTTCTCCCTCTCATAGACTATATTTCCTTCCAAGACACAGCTATCTTCACTTATCCCTTTCTCCATTACCTCTTGCCTGCCCTTTTTTTCAATCCTGCTTGTAGATTTATTTTTTTCTGCCAGAATTTCCCAGAAATTTTCTGCCAGTTCCTCAGAGAACTACTTTCCTTTCTTTCTCTGTATGATGTTCCTGAGTGCAAGCTTCAAGCTCCAACTATGTTCTATGTCCTTCTCAAATATTGAGTTATCAATTTTCCTTGAATTACATACATGTCATTGGGTACATCATAGTTCATTATATGTGAGATTGTCCTCTGAGTACATCATAGTTCTCTACATGTGAGATTTCTCTCTACAGACATTGTATTTTCTTTTCTCATTTCCCATGCCCCAATTATCAGCAACCCTATGTATCATCTTGATTAAATAGGCATCTTTGAGCTATTGTTTCTCATCCACTTTCCTTGCCATGTATACTCAGGAACCATCCTTTCAGTCTCTGCAGTGGGTTTGCTATCTCTCCATGTCTTTCTATTATTGTTGCTATCAGAGTCCTAATATGGAATCTTCTTGTTTTTGCTTGAATTCTTCTTAATGGCTTCTTAGGTGGACCCCACAAAACCTTGTTAATCTCTTTTCTTATTTTCCATATGCTACTGGGAGTTATCTTTTTTTAAATGATAGATTTGATCATGTCACTTTCTTGAGTACAAAAAGAAATTTAAATCTATGTGAGTGTTTTCTGCCTAGTTTCTAGCATATTATCTTCTATCCTCTGGTGCTAATCAATGAGAACAGGCTCACAGAAGCCTTATTCTTCCTAAATTAGTTTCTACTGTCTAGCCATAGTTGACTGAAAGGCAGTCACTCTCCTTTCAGTAAAATCCACACCAATGAGTTGTGGGATTATCATATTTAAATAATGTAAACTGTAGAAGAAGCATACAGATTCAAAAGGGAAAGGAGAGATTAGTGAAAAGCTGTGGACAATATTCTAGTCCCTTCCCAAGCTACCACTCCATTTATGCTCTTGAATTTTACAAGAGCTCTGTGTCTTTTTTATTAAACAACACTCTCATTTGATTATTTACTTTAACTGAGTTAAAAATAAAAATAAACTTTTCAAATTTTGTTTCATTGCCTTTTCCTGATTTTACTATCTACTACAGCTTCCAAAGACAATAAAATGTTTCATCATTCTTATATCTAGGTTTCTGTTTAAGTATTTTATGGGTACTTCTAATAGACTATCATGGACTGGATAATAAAGATTTATTTATCATAGCTCTGGAAGCTGGGATATTCATGATTGACAGGCTGGTGTTGACACAAAAGTTCTATCCCCCAAAGTCAATTTATTTATTTTGTAGCAAATATGAGTGACAATGGCCCAGAAAGACAGATTTAAGTTCCCCAAATGTCATGTAATGTAACAGTTTTGTAGTAATAATAAGAAAAAAAAAGACTAGCCAAAAAGAATTTGGCTTTGGTCTTCAATGCTTGGACTCTTCATAACAAATTTTAGTAATTTAGCCTTATTTAATGTTTAACACAAATGGTGCCCCTACTTCACTTCCCCTGGGAAGTTCATGTCACACTGGAAATCAGTCAAGAACCTCTTTACTGTGTCATGGCCAAAGACAGAAATGCTTTGGAAAGGGATGGAATGGAGGACAGGAGAGAAGGAGAAAGAGAAAGGAGGATGAACAGGAGACTAAACGTTTCCCTTTATTTAATAAAAGAACATATTCCTAAGATGATGAAGTCATTTCTGCACTGTAGCATAACTTGTTTGTGATGACCTGCCCATTATTTTGACTGCTGTCATAATTTCTTAACACTATACAAAGGCCTCTAACAATGCTCTTTTGGGAACAGTGAAAAATAGCAGTATTCCTGTGATTATTGTCACTCCTTCCCAAGTAAGCTTCCTCAAAAAAATGACTCATGGCTCTTCTTACATTCCCTGGATGTTGCTCCTTATACCTGTGGTTACCACACACCTCTGCCATTTCTAGCTAGCCCCACTTTGGCTGTCAAGCTTTTGCGAATATCTTCATTTACCAGACTACTTTCTGTAGAGAGCCACGAAGTGCCACGCCTTAAAGATGGTGCTGGCTTCCGCCTGCCTTCCACCTCCCCAAGGGTAAGTGCTCTCTGGTGTAAACAAGCCCTTATTTAGCTAAGTCTGTTCAGCTTGTCTGCTTCCATATTAGAGTAGCCTATCTGCAGGGTCCACGTAGCTCATTGGGGTTGGTTAGCGCAAGGGGATTTAAGCCTGTGCAGGGGTCCCCTGGGCTCTGGCGGGTCAGAAGAACATGATTCAAGGATCCTGATTAAAACTGCATGAAGAAGATTTTCCCAGAGTCGCGTCTTCCTTGCCGGCAGGGGTAGATGCGCACAACTTTCTTACTCCTTTGTTATTATATCTTACTCCCTGTTATTATACCCTTACCTGCACCAAAGTACAAGTATGCTTTGGGGTCTGCTCCTGATCCAAGATCTCCTCCATATCTTATTTGATTTTCTGCTTTTCTTCAAAACTACAGTATTTAGTACTGTTTCCTGAGCAACCTCATTTTCCCTTCAGCAATCAGTCTTTTCAGTATGAATTTTATTGCCCAAACTCTACTGGAATTGCTTATCCAAAATAACTAGCAACTTGCACTTTGCTATGTTCTCTGGCTGGTTACTTTTGGTTCTGACTCTAGCATTTTATCACTTCTCTTTCTTTCTTGGGTACTTTTCTATTCAACACTAAATATCAAAACTGATCTACTTTTCCCATCCATGCAGCTCTTTCCTTGGTCCTTCTATGTTGTAAGGTAGAAAACTTTGGTCAATGTTGACTTCTTTTTCCTTCATATACACATGGTCCTCTTGATCCTCTCTAGATATACTCCTCACAATTCCATGTTCACAATCACTGCTTCAAAGCATTGCCCTGTCATCAATGTCTATCTATCACCTAAACTTCAAAGGCATCTTTACTAGAGCTCAAACCTTTGTTTGGTTCACTATCTAGTCTATTGGACACCGGGGAAATTAAATTAACTTTTAAATATACAAAATGTATCATGCCACCCTCTTTCTCAAAACCATTAAATACATTAAAATTGCATTCGAATAGCCTAAACTCTGTTATTTTAATTATGAGTATGTGTATGTATAAAATAGTTTAACCTCTTATAATTCTTTCCAAGTTATGGACTTCATAATCCCACCTATTAGTCTACCTTCAACTTTTTTATTTTGCATTTATGATCCAGCCATTTAATTTTTTCCCTCAGTTCCTTAAACATGTCAAATTCTCTTCCCCTTTAAGTATTTTGAATACATAATTTCTTTTGCTAGGAGCTCTCCACAATTAGCACTTTTATTTTAGCTTTTTTTTTCATTGTTAATATATCAAGTGCAAATTCTTCCTCCCTATAGAGGGGGTTTCTAGTAACATACTATAAAAGAGTAGCCACCAGCAAAATAAAAGTCCCCTTCAGATAGCAATCATTTCCTCATAGCAATTATTATAGATAGCTATCTTTACTTGTGATCTTTCTCCTTCACCAGAGAATAAAGACTTAATGATGTTTTATTTCTTCATTTTTAGTGGCAGGGTATATTTTAATGATACAGAATGAATATTTACTAAATGTGTAGTAATGCAAAGTAATATTTCCCTTACAGAGCCTTTAAGGGAGCCACATTTGTGTGCTATCCTCTGAGCACAGAATCAGAACCCTAGGAAAGTTCCATAAAGGTGGAAAGGCAATTTTCAGCTCAAAGGAGTGAAAATTAGCAAATACTTTTGTAAAATAAGTGTTTGTTACTTCGGTTTTCTACATCTTTCAGAAGTTTGTGGGGTTGACAGCACATCTCAGTGCTATCAGTCCCAATGGTCTGTGTTTGATCCCCAGAATCCATTCACTGAAAAGAGAGATCGGACCTTCTTCTTCTTCTTCTTCTTCTTCTTCTTCTTCTTCTTCTTCTTCTTCTTCTTCTTCTTCTTCTTCTTCTTCTTCTCCTTCTCCTTCTTCTTCTTCTTCTTCTTCTTCTTCTTCTTCTTCTTCTTCTTCTTCTTCTTCTTCTTCTTCTTCTTCTTCTTCTCCTTCTTCTTCTTCTTTTTAAATAAAGCTGTTGGCCTGTTACTAGCTTTTATTATTGGCTAGCTCTGTCTTAAATACTAACCAATTTTTATCAATCTAAGTATATGCATGTGGTCTTATTTTACAGGAGGGAGGGTCCAGACCTCTGCTCTCTTGGTCCTACATGTTGAATCTGAGAACAGACTTCTGAAAGAAGTTCTCGACCTCCACATGCATGCAGTGGCGTGTGTCTGTATGCGCACACACACAGTAAGTACAATATAATAGAGGGATTCTGTCATTATGTATACAACCAAAATGTCTCATTAGTTAATAATAGTTTATCCAATAATTACTCATTTATCCATCCCATTTTTATTACTAGTCTAGTATAGGTCAGACACCAAGCTACAGATATAGAGATATAACAATGAACAACATAGGAAACAAAGTAAAGCCACTCACCCTTCAGGAAATTTATAATTCACTAAGATTAATGCTCCCCAAAATTCTGAGTTAATTAATTTGCCTTAAACCTTAAAATACAATATTCCAAAAGCACTTTTGGTGATTCTAATATGTAGCTGAGAATCCTCAATACTGTGCTTAGTTTTTAACCCCGAAGTTCTAACGGCAACATATTTGTTTCTCTAAATGTGATTTATATTTTAATATGTACAACTTGTTTTCTTAATCAAAATCCAGTATGTGGAACTGAATGTGAGAAGTGAACTCTTACATTATAATGATCTACTTTCTTTTGCTAGAAGCCAGTCCAACCAAAACCATCTGAAGTAGTAGAATTAATTCTCTTCCACCTAAAATACAAACTTGAAACTTAATGTCAAAAAAGGAAGTTAAGAAGGAACAAAAAATATTGTAGTTTCCCCTTTTCAAGTAAGTGCTATACTGTAATATTGGAAAATTCCTTGTTTCTTCTGTATTCTCACTGCTTTCTATATTTAGCATTTGATATTTATAGTGTCTGAGTGCATGGGGAACTATATATAGTGATAGCTTTCATACGGAATAATCATATATTCTCTAATGCTGCTTGAGAAAATTAAATTCCATGGGAATATACTTTACATTTGTTCTCACACCATTTAATGATGGTAAAACATAAATAGAACTATATTTTAACAACAATGAATGAATATAGACATTTGAGCATCAATTTTAAAATGATACAGAACATTTCACCACTCCAGAAAGTTACATTGTCCCTTTTTTGCATCCTTCATTCTTTACATAGTAAACATTCTAATTGAATGTGTATAGGGGTAACTTGCCCATTAAAGAAACCCTACTCTCTCTCTCTCTCTCTCTCTCTCTCTCTCTCTCTCTCTCTCTCTCTCTCTGTGTGTGTGTGTGTGTGTGTGTTGTGTCTGGTTTCTTCCAGCCAACATGCTTTATTATTATTATTTTTATTATTATTATTATTAATATTAATGTGGTGCAGTACTACTACATCTTTTTTCTGTTGTTCAGTAGTATTTCATTATAGTAATATATCTCAATTAATAAATGTCATGTCGATGGACATTTGACTTACTTTTGCTGTTAACACTTGTGTGTAAGTATGAGTTTGGATTCCCATTTTCACTTCTCTCAAAAAAAAAATACTCAGAGTTGAGAACTCAGTCCTAGAGCAGTGACATATTTTACTTGAAAAGAAAGGTCTTAAAACTTTTTATTCACACTGCCTCTGCTTTACTGTCTTACATAATTCCAGTAACTAAGGAAAGTTCCTGTTGGCTTGCATCTCTGCCTACATTCATAATACAACTTTGAACTTTGAAGTGTTCTCAGGATGTGTAATGGTTTTCTACAGTGTCTGTGTTGCATCACCCTGATTACTAATGTATTAGAAATATTGTTTTATAATGTCCATAAAACTTTTCAGTTATGCAATTTCCATTTGGTTCTTTTATATAAAGTTCACTTTTCTACTGAGGTTTATGCTTTTATTCTCTAATTTTGATCATCTTCGATCATGAACTTCTATCTGTATAATCATCTCTTTTAACGTCCTTGCCTGATAATTTTAACATGTAGGTCAGTTTGGGATCTTTAGTTGGCACATTTATCTTTTGACTAGGGGTTATGTATTTTTGTTTCTTGGAATTTCTAGTACTTTTTAAATTTCATAGTAGATACTTTGAATGATACATTCAAAATACATTGAAAATCTAAACTTTTGAATATTTTTCTTGAGAATTGTGTTTTTTATGTGGCCATCTATTTAAAATACCAGTAATTTCCTCAAATACATGAAGGCTCAACTTTTGTTTTAATTTATACATTGTCATGTAAATTTTTGCCCCATAATTTAAGGGCTTAATTTTGACATTCATCTTGGGATACTAATATATTCAAGGATCTTAGACTAATATTAGCTAATTTGTTGTCATTAGTAAAAAGCATGCTGTCTTTGTATAGTCCTTTAAAAACACATCAAGAATTTATAAAATGCCTGTGTTACAGTGGATAGGAATTCTTTTAAAATGGGAATAGTTATATTCTTGTTTGAGTGTTAATTTTCTGGCTAGACTGGGTTATAAGCTCTACACTTCTATCTTGAGAGTAACATGTAAAATACTAGTAACAGCGAGTGTGTGTGTGTGTGTGTGTGTGTGTGTGTGTGTGTGTGAGAGAGAGAGAGAGAGAGAGAGAGAGAGAGAGAGAGAGAGAGAGAGAGATGTGGATTTCTCCACATCCACTGGCAAGTGTGGATGTCAGAAAAGAGCTTGGAGGAGCTGGTTTGTTCACTTCACCATGTTAGTTCTGAGGATTGAAATCAAGACAACAGGCTTGGCTGCTCATTTCTTTACCCACTGAGCTATCCAGCCAATCTTGTTTCTTTTCTTCAAACCACCCAGGCTATAATATTGTTTAACTGCAATTATCAACTATTTAATATACCATATTTGAATTTTTTGATGATTCATTGTTGAATTTATTATGTTAATAACTAAGATTGAAAAATTATTACTATTTTAGACTCTGATGAAAATCTCATAAAATAAAAACAAACTTTAAAAAAAATCAAATAATGCGACTTCAATCTTGGATTTTTTCCTTCTTTACATTTTAACCATCTGTATTCATAAATTTAAACAAAGAAGGTAGCTTTAGAATCACATCGGGAAGGACCAGCTCTCTGATTTCTCAGTTGAGGGAAGATACCAATGGCATCAGTCAAGCTTGTCTTCTGGAGAAGGAAGATGCCATGTTATCACTCAAACTCATCTCCCAGCATGGAAAACACCAGTGACATCTGACATCTACATCTTCACAGACACTGTGGGACTATTTCATCATCACTGCTCATTTTCACTTTTGTAAGAGTGAGTAGGAAATTTCCTTTTCTGGGGCAGTTCCTAGAACCAGACAACTGTGCAGAGAAGTGAAAGAATTGTCACCATATGAATCTATAACCCTGCTCTAAAAATAGAATTATTTACAATTACCTTTTTTTTTTGAGATGTTTTATATCACTTTTCCCTTTTCTCTCTGAAAACTCTTTGCTCTCTTTCAATTTAATGACCTCATATTTCATTAATTTTTATTGCATGCATGCATGTTACGTGTATTAATATTGTGTGGTAGTTTGCTTATTCAGTATTTAGTTGCATGGTGTGACACTATACTCTTTCATATTTTTCTATATTCTGTGTTAGAATTTTCTTTAAATAGTGTAATGGAAGAAAAAGGGCATTTTACAACAATAACTTCAAAGAATGTCCCTCTCCTTTTATCTTTCAGATTCTGAGCACTCACAGCAAGCTAATTGAGTTTATCACCCTGTCTGACATATCATGTGCTATGATTTTAGAATTAGGGGGACTTTGACAGACTGAGCCTTCTGTGTGTCTATTACCAGAGTTGGAAAAATCTCATTCTTAAACCATAATGGACCTTCCAGAAAGGTACGCCCAGTTCAGATATGAATGTAGGTGCATTTGTAGGTGGAGTTGTACAGAATTGTATACATATATTATGTTATAGATTTCTGTTGTTTGATCTTAGATTATGCTGTGTTTTATAGTTTTTATTTTATAGATAGGCAAGGAAGGTTCACAGAAGCTGACCATAGAGGTAAATCATCAAACAGAAATAAAAACATTTAAAAAACGTGTCTTTAATTACCCCCGTGTAGAGTTCAGTTTTAAAAATGCTTCTTTAATAGTCATTTCTCTAAGTGTGTCATGTCTCATGCATGTAGGAAAATAAGAAGACCTCCCTGTTAGCAAATGCCACATTTTACTGAACTTGAAAGGAAAAGGAACTTAGCCTATAAAAGCAAGAAATGAAATGTGCAGAAGGAGAAATGAGATTGCATTTACAATGCAGATTAGATGCCAAAAGTACCTCAAGGTTTCTCAGAGGCAGGACTAAGAAGTTCAATGCAAAGAATGCAGTCAAAGCCAACAAGAAAATGCCAAGGTAAAACTTCAAAATCTAACCAGAAATGCTCAACCAAAAAGTGAGGCATTTCTAAGTAGTCCATGTCTTCAGTGGCCAAGTTGAGTTGTAACAAAATCTTCTAAACCTACTTTTAATGGTTCTAAAAGATAATAGGTTTTGTGCGTAATTTGCTATATGTAAAATCACTGGATTTCCGGGGTGGCAAGAGAGTCCCTAACTATTAACACAATGCAGTGAAGTCAGCTACTTACTTGGTTGCAGAACTGGGTATGTTCATGGACAATTGTCAGAAAGCATTAAGCATGTGTAGTTGAAACACACAGTAGCAGCATCTTAAATGGGGTTTGGAATACAAATAATCAACAATGTGAAAATACAGATTTTGTGGTCTTTTTAACTTTTAATTAAAAATTAATTCATACAGTGTTTTTTTTTTTTTTTTTTTGCTCCCACTGTGATACCTGGTTAACATTACAGATGTTTAAGGCATTCACACAATACCAATAGCCAATATGTACCAAAATACATTTCACAATATGTACCAAAAGCCAATGAACAAAGGACACAGGTAATTTATAAAATTTTTAAATGCAAATTGTCTAAGAACCTATGGAAGTTTTAATAGTAATCAAAATGCTGAAAATTAAAACATTTACTTTATTTATAATGTAATTTTTATAATAACAATTAAAATATCATTAAATATTATTCAGTTGAAATGAACTAGGCATTCTTGTCTACTAACATAATAACTTTTAGAAAAAAATATAAATAAGCATCAGGGACCTTAAAAACATATGTATGTGTTCTTTCATGTGTTTAAAATGCCTTAATACATATAAATTTCAAGAGATATTCATTTTTAAAAAATCATATAATTTAAATCAGAGAGTTTCATAGACACCTAATATTAGGGAAATTAATCTGGCATATTAATGAGGTGAAATATATAATCTTTTAAATTATACTAATAGTATATAATACTAAAAATGTCTATACTAACATACTGGAAAATATATGAGATTGATTTTTAATGATATTAGCGTCATAGAAAATGCATTTTATGAAGGTTTGTATTATTTTTAATTGTGTGTGCAGTGTGTGTGTGTGTGTGTGTGTGTGTGGGGTGCATCACGTGAGTGCAGTTGTGGGAGGTCAGAAGAGTGGGATTTCCCTAATTCTGTGAGCCATCTGTGGTAGGTTCTGGGAACTGAACTCCCGTCTTCGGCAAAAGCAGAAGGTTCTAATTGCAGAGCCAGCTCTGTAGCCCATGCAAAACCATTATGTGAGTATGTATTGCGTTTTACAAATTATCTTCTGTCATGCTAAAGAGGAGTTTGTATATGCACATCATATATTTGCATAACACACACAATTTATCTTAGTAATGTATAAATATGTACAGTCAATATGTTGTTTGTTTGTGTATAAATACATACAAATATCTAAATGGTAATACAGGCCTCAATCTGGGATTAACTGGATTTTGCTTTAATAAATTTATTTACCAGTGAGTTAGAGAGCTAATCATAAGTGAAAACATTAGTAAAAAGCCATAAGAATTTCAGATGAGAAAATTTGAAGGCAAAAAAATTTAAAAGCAGAACAGGAATTGCATAGGACAAGAAAGACTGTCAGTAAATTTACAAAATTCAGATGAACTGAAGCTTTTTAATTAAACAAATGGAAGATTTTTCTCTTGGTATTCTTGAAACATAAATTGCTCTCCAAATAATACGGTTAGAGTTAGGACTTTTAGTTTACAATGATAAGAAAGTAGTTATAAAACCATTTTGCTTTTCACATTCAGAATATTATTCAAGAACACACATGAGAAATTCAATGTTTTTTTTTTTTTTTAAAAATACAATAGGCTTGTGTTATGGGCAGGTTTTTCCCGCCAGCTGCCTGACTCACTCTTTGTTCCTCCCCGCCGACCTTCTGGTCCTGCCTCCACGGTCCCGCCGCCATGTGAGCCCCAAATAACACTCAGAGACTCTGTATTTGATACAATCCTGTTGGCCAATGACTATCATTGTTAATGGGCTAGCTCTGTCTTAATTATTAACCCATTTCTACTTATCTAAGTATTTCCACGTGGTCATCATATCGGGGAGCCGTGGCCAGAGTCTTCCTTCCTCCACAGTCTACCTCTTGACTCCTCCTTACCACTTCCCCTTTTCTCCTTGTCTCCTAGCCCCGCCTATCTTGCTTTTTCATTGGCCCAATGGTGCTTTATTAATTAACCAGTATGAGAAACATATTTACAGAATAACATTTCCCATCATCTCCTCTTTTCTGTCTAAAATAAAAGAAGGGGTTTAACCTTAACATAGCAAAATATATCATACAACAGTTATCAAATAAGAATCACAGTTAACAATATTAGTCCATTAACATTTTGTAAGACTTAAAGAAAATATCATCTACCCTATCTTTGTGAGTCTAAAATCCTATATGTAACTTGTCTTTAATCCAAACTAAGGAAAACTATAACCATAACTATCTGTCTTTAACTCCATCAAAGACCACAGAAGGATAATATATAAACTCTAGAAATGACAGAGACAACTCATTGCCTGGTCAGTCACCCGAAGTTCTTCTGTAATGTTCCATCTTCAGCCCATAGGCCATAGTGTGTCTCCATACTCCTCAACAAAGCAGGAAACTTTAAACTGTCCACCTGTATTGGCAGTTTGTCAGTCATTTTTCTCTGTGTCCTGTAGACTGTCTGGCTGTCTGGCAGCCTCTTCCATGAAACAGGAATCCTGTAGCAACGTCCATCTTGCATCAGCAGTCACCTTTTTGTGGGTCCTGCATGTCCAATTTCTACAACATAAAGTCAAACAGTCCAGAAGAGCAGTACCTTACCCAAATGGCTAGTCTTGCCATATTAGAAGCAAACTCCATAATGTGTTTCTTCGATGTCCATCTTCCTTTCTGATGCAGGTGATGTTACCAGGAGCAGTTGTGCCTCACAGTCAAGAAAAAACCTAAACCATTTTAAATGCCATATTCTGTAGGTCTTTGAAAGGTTTGAAGAATGCCTACTCATCTCAAATACATCTCTGTATATCTAGAAATCCTAACTAACTTAACTCCAAGTTTTAACTATCATAGGTAACTCTCTATAATCTGTAATAAATTATACATTACATTTTCCAATGAGCTATATAAAGACAATACCTAAACAAGAGGAGAAATATGCATATCACAAAATTGACCTTAAATTGTATCAATAAAAGAAAATCCATTCCAAAGCAAAGTATTCATATCTATACCATAATTCCCTTTTTACCTTTAAAAAGATTGGTTGTGGTTATTAATCATTCATAACCAAGCCCACTTAAATGAAAACAAACATAAACAATATTTGAAAATTTGAGTGTCATTCTTTCCAAATTATTTCTTGCTGGTAGGGAGTGCTGTAATGGGGGTCAAAGAAGACGTAGAAATCTTGGCTGTAGTGGTTTGTAAGGTTGCAATGTCCCATTGACGTTGCTTCAGGGAGTCATGCTTGATCAAACCATGTCAGTCTGGAAGGGATCCACAGCTTTTCATTTTCTGTGGAAACAAAAATAGAAATCCTTTTCCCCAGTAACCTGTCCTTAGGCTTAACTTTTGGAGGCAAAGCATTTTTAAAATATATAAATTGAATTAATCCAGCAGCATTTCTTTTATCAGTAGTTGTTATTTTCTCAGCAATCAAATAATTTAAAGACAACAGAATCGCATATAATATACAAAATTTCTCTGTGCTTTCCATCTTTACGTGGTTTTTGTTACTCTATTTCTTCTACTTCTATTTTTACATATTTTGAGACAGGGTTTCTTTGTGTAACTATTATCTGTCCTGGAATTCCCTCTGTATACCAGGTTTACTTTGAAATCACAGAGATCTGTTTGCCTCTGCCTCCCAAGTGCTGGGATTAATGGCGTGCACCACCACACCCATCCATTTTACTTTCTTTTTTCTTTTTTAAACCATTGTATCCTGTTTCTTTTTCTCTCCCAAGCCAGCGTATTTTTTAAAACACAGTGTAAACCTTCATTGCAGCTCTCATACACACCAATGAATTGTTAGTAGAGCTCTTTAAAAGCAATGCGGTTTTTCTGCCACTTATGCAAATTTTGGAAACCTCTCTTAAAGAAGTCGTGCAAATCTATGTCTACAGCAAAACAAATCCAACCGAGAAAATGCTGCTACCAAGAAGTCTTGCTAGTCTCTGTTCCTTTGTTTCTAACATCTCTTTTTAAGCTTTTATTAGTTTTAAGTGAAAGTTCTTATAGCCACGTTGGGCACCATTTGTAGCATGTATGTTTCGGCCAGCCCGCCAGCCCGCCAGCCTGACAGCCCGCCTGCGGTGTGTGTGTGTGTGTGTGTGTGTGTGTGTGTGTGTGTGTGTGTTGCCTCTCAAAATGTGAACATTTATCATTAGTTTTTGTTTACTAAATAACTAGCAGATAAGAGAATTTAATCACTTCTTACAAGGAATACATTTAAGGTTATTTTTCTTCTTTCTGTGAAATTAATTTATTAGATAATATAGTGGAGAAAAATATGTTTTGAATTTATTGACATTATGAGCCTGAATTCTTCGGGTATCATGAAAACAGGTACCACACTTCTTACAGTGAGAACACATGAACAATTTTTACTCTTTTCAGTCAGGAACTGCTCTTGCCCAAAAAGGGGACTTAATAGAGGAGGAAGAGACAGTGGATAACATAATTCTAATTTACTTCTGACAACTTATTCCTTAAAAAAAAAAAAAAAAGAAAAAGAAAAAGAAAAAAATAAATTCTACAGCTAAGGCAGGCACAGTCTTTTGTTGCAAAACTCTAAACTATTAATAATTATATACACTGAGAATCTTAACCCAACCTACCCTTCAAATCACTCTTTGGATTTCACCAAGGAGAAGAATTAGGTCTTCAATCTGGGAGCTAAGGACAGAAAGGTCAAAATAAGGTTTTCTGCCAAACATGAACCCTTCTGTGTTCCAAATGCCACGGTCAAACAAGTGACAGTCATAGGAACTTAAATAAATTCTACTTCTAAGTATGCTCCAGAATTCAGATTTCTTTCTTTCATTCATTCTTTCTTCCTTTCTTTTTCTTTTTTTCTTTTTTTTTTTTTTTTTTGGCTAGGGATCAGGCTTACATTTCAAAATGAGAAAATTCTGTCCATACACTTCTGAAAGCAATACTAAGCTTAGTATACCCTAACACTGTGAAACACATATGCCACATTCTGCTCTACAATCAAATGACAGGGGAGAGAAATGGTGGAATTAAGAAGGTAGGCTGGCTCTTGTTAGGGAAGCAGAGAAGATTCATCATGTGTTCTTTAAAACATTTCACAGGGACTATTTCTTTGACACCTAAAAATTGAAATTCAACCTTGAAGTGTGAATGATTTAATAATTTCAAGCAGAAGAATAAATCCATTATAAATATAAAGTATCATTGTTGACATAAATCTTTCACATTGATTTGGCTTGTAATTTTAGATTTTAGATGAGTGACAATGTTTCATTTGAAGAATGAATTGTTGCTTTTAAGATTTAATATAAATATTAACAGCAACTATAGAAATAGCTTGATATGGAAATTTCAAGTTTTTTAAGAATATAAAAATGTCATAGAGAATATCTTCATTTTCAAGCACCGATTTTAAAAATATGAGCATGACCACTGGGAACCCAGTGCTTGTGCAGGATAAACACAAGAGGGTCACCATGGCTTGGCAGCCAGCCTAGCTCCAGATTCACTGAGCGATTCAGTCTCAAGAGAATAAGGCAGGCAGAGAATACTACAACAGCTCACCTATCATTTTCCTCTGGTTTGTGTGTGGGTGTGTGACTTGTGTGTGTGTGTGTGTGTGTGTGTGTGTGAGTGTGTGTGTGAGAAACTCTCGTGTGTGGGTATATATGTGTTGTGTCTTATGTGTATGTGTGTGTGTGCATGTATGTATGTATGTATGTGGTGTGTGTGTATGTCGTGTGCATATATGTGTGGTGTGTGTCCTATGTGTGTGCTATGTGTACATATGTGTGTGGTATGTGTCTTATGTGTGTGTGTGGTGTGTGTGCATATGTGTGTGGCGTGCGTCTTGTGTGTGTTTGTGTGCATGTGTGTACGTATGTGGTGTGTGTCTTATATGTGTGGTGTATGTCTTGTGTATGTGTGTGCATGTATGTATGTATGTATGTGGTGTGTGTCTTATGTGTGTGGTATATATCTTGTGTGTATGTGTGTGTGTGTATGTGTGTGTTTTTTGTCTTATGTGTGTGTTCTGTGCATGTGTGTGGTGTGTCATACAACTTTCAGGAGTCAGTTTTCTGCTTTCACAGTTGGATCCAGAGACTAAGCTCAGATTTGTATTGTAGGCATGATTACCTGCTGAGCAGTCTCACTAGCCTGTAATGTTTCCTTAATTCAGGTCTTCTGTAAAACAAATTGTGACATGCAGAAATCTTTTATGAAATTCTTAAATCTCATCCATTTAAACTTTTTTTATCCTGAAAGAATTTATATAAATCAATAAAGTTATAACTTCATATACACAAAGAGAAGGATGACCTTTTATTTTGATGGAGTTAGGTATTAAAAGTTCTTTGTAACTTAAAAATGTTATTGAGTAAAAATCCATATAATATACTTAACCTGTTGAACACAGTCAATTTAACTTAGCTTATATTTAGTATGCTTTAAATACTTACATTAGACTACAGTTTGACAAAGTATCTAACCCAAGCCTATTGCGATTTAATAAGGATCAGGATAAACAATTAGGCTGAATAGATGTTTATTAAGGGAGAAATAACTCACAACATAGGCAGATGAACGCGGCGGGTTCCACCGGATCCGAAGCCTTCCAGCATCCACCACCAAAAGGAGCCACCCGACCCTTTCCCAGCCTTTTCCCTCAGCTCATGTCTGGCCCTGTCTCCACCCCAATGGGCATGGCCTAAGCCACAGGTGCAGACAAGGTGAATATCTCGCTACAATTCTCCTTTTAGTCTAAAGAAAAGATTTGGGCTTGATACAAAACTATATACAAAACAGTGAATAACAAGTGTGCTCTAAGAAAAGGAAAATCGAGAACAAAACGACCTACATATCTAGTCCTAGGGTGAAGACATAACGGAGTTTACAAGAGAGTTATCCTAAGCTAGAAAGCTTAAGCCTAGTACCTAATATATCTAACTAGGAAGAAAGAATAATACTTGTGATAGTTTAATCTACAACCTCATCAGGACCTGAGAAGGAAAATAGTGATACTAGGGTAGACAGGAAGTGCAGATGGGCAACTTCCAAAAGGTGCAGCAAGGACAGAAACAGCAAGCTACCTGGACAGTCACCCAAGGTCTCAGAGCAATGTTGGTACAGCCAGTTTTGGCTAAGGCCAAGAGTACCTGACAGACCACAACAAAAGCAGGGAGGAAGAAAGGCTTTCTTACCCTGACTTGGCAAGGTTCAGCAGTCTTCTGTTTGTCTACTGCAAGCACATAGAACCACATGTCCAGATCAGTTGTCAAGGTTGGGGCAGTTCCTTGCCCAAGAGGCCATGGCCGAAGTGAGGGTGAACTCCAGAAGGAGCAACAACAGTGTCCAACATAATTTCGGGAAAGTGCATGGTGCTGTCAGGAGCAACAGTTTCTCATGTCAACGGAGTACTAATATTAAAACATTTAAATGCCATGTTCTGCAGGTCTATGAAGTGATTGGAGATTAATCATCTATGTCTGACTAATCTCATAGGTAAAGGAAACACAGGTGAGGGTAATCTGTAATACTCAGGAACTTAGCTAAAAACCTGATTAAAAACCTTGAGCAAAGCAAGGATACACACCTAAACAATATAATTATGCACATGTAAATTCCTAAAGTAGAGGTAGAGTGCATCTTCTTAGGATCCCACATGACAGCGCCCCATACCAGCAAGAAATAATTTGGAAAGAATGACACTCAAATTTTCAAATATTGTTTATGTTTGTTTTCATTTAAGTGGGCTTGGTTATGAATGATTAATAACCACAACCAATCTTTTTAAAGGTAAAAAGGGAATTATGGTATAGATATGAATACTTTGCTTTGGAATGGATTTTCTTTTATTGATACAATTTAAGGTCAATTTTGTGATATGCATATTTCTCCTCTTGTTTAGGTATTGTCTTTATATAGCTCATTGGAAAATGTAATGTATAATTTATTACAGATTATAGAGAGTTACCTATGATAGTTAAAACTTGGAGTTAAGTTAGTTAGGATTTCTAGATATACAGAGATGTATTTGAGATGAGTAGGCATTCTTCAAACCTTTCAAAGACCTACAGAATATGGCATTTAAAATGGTTTAGGTTTTTTCTTGACTGTGAGGCACAACTGCTCCTGGTAACATCACCTGCATCAGAAAGGAAGATGGACATCGAAGAAACACATTATGGAGTTTGCTTCTAATATGGCAAGACTAGCCATTTGGGTAAGGTACTGCTCTTCTGGACTGTTTGACTTTATGTTGTAGAAATTGGACATGCAGGACCCACAAAAAGGTGACTGCTGATGCAAGATGGACGTTGCTACAGGATTCCTGTTTCATGGAAGAGGCTGCCAGACAGCCAGACAGTCTACAGGACACAGAGAAAAATGACTGACAAACTGCCAATACAGGTGGACAGTTTAAAGTTTCCTGCTTTGTTGAGGAGTATGGAGACACACTATGGCCTATGGGCTGAAGATGGAACATTACAGAAGAACTTCGGGTGACTGACCAGGCAATGAGTTGTCTCTGTCATTTCTAGAGTTTATATATTATCCTTCTGTGGTCTTTGATGGAGTTAAAGACAGATAGTTATGGTTATAGTTTTCCTTAGTTTGGATTAAAGACAAGTTACATATAGGATTTTAGACTCACAAAGATAGGGTAGATGATATTTTCTTTAAGTCTTACAAAATGTTAATGGACTAATATTGTTAACTGTGATTCTTATTTGATAACTGTTGTATGATATATTTTGCTATGTTAAGGTTAAACCCCTTCTTTTATTTTAGACAGAAAAGAGGAGATGATGGGAAATGTTATTCTGTAAATATGTTTCTCATACTGGTTAATTAATAAAGCACCATTGGGCCAATGAAAAAGCAAGATAGGCGGGGCTAGGAGACAAGGAGAAAAGGGGAAGTGGTAAGGAGGAGTCAAGAGGTAGACTGTGGAGGAAGGAAGACTCTGGCCACGGCTCCCCGATATGATGACCACGTGGAAATACTTAGATAAGTAGAAATGGGTTAATAATTAAGACAGAGCTAGCCCATTAACAATGATAGTCATTGGCCAACAGGATTGTATCAAATACAGAGTCTCTGAGTGTTATTTGGGGCTGGTGAGGCTGTGGGCCCAGACTGGCGGCAGGTGGGCTGGCGGGCTGGCGGGCTGGAGGAAAACAAACATGCTACACACACACACACACTCTCATTCCTACACTATATACTTCTCTTAGGACAAGTTTTATAGTATTATTTTTATTTTGTGAAATTATGTTTTAATTTTGAGATTATAATATATTGCACCATGTTCCCAATCCCTTTCCTCATGTCAGATCTCTTGTATACCCCTCGTTGCACTCTTTGTATTCATGCATTGTTTCCCATTAATTGCTCTTATGTGCATATATGTATTTCCATGTATATACATATGCATACATATAAATATATATTCCAAAGTACAACCTTCTTAGTCTATATAATGTTCCTTGTATGTAGATTTTTCAGGGTTGACCATTTATTGTTGATAGTCAATTATTGTACTCTTCTTAGGGGAAGACTCAGTTTTCCATTCTCAGCATTCCTTAGTCACCTATAGTTCTTTGTGGAGGCTTGAGACTTCTTGTCTCTCCCTGTGCACTTTGACATGTCCATTGGTGCCATCCCTGTTGCACACATGTTTAGGCAGTTGTGTTAGTGAGACTTGAAGGGTAGCTTCTGAGATTATTTGTAAGTAACTGTTCCTTTGGCTCCCACAGTCTTTCTAGCCCCTCTTGCACAGTTTTTAAAGAGGAATAATCTCATGCTTTATTTACTTCTTTATTAAGATAAGGTCTTGCTATGCATCCTCCTGGAACTTGTTATGGATTCTTCTGCCTCAACATCTGGAGAGCTAGGATTACAGGTTTGTGTTATCGTAATCTATAAACCTACCCTTTACATTTACAGCAAGCTATTAGGACAAATGAAAGACTGAAATGTATTCAAAAGATGATTGCGATGTTAATAACTGAGTTGGGAAAACTGCCATATTGGGCAAAGAGGCAGAAGGAGATTTAAAAAAAAAATACTAACTTTATGCCTCATGAGCATCAGGTTAAAGCACACATATAATGGGTGTCAGAGGAACCTTGTTAATAATGCATCATGCAAAACACTGGCTCGGGGTATGCCAATAACATGAAATGTACCTACCTGGCAAATATCAGAGTATCACATCTCTTGAGCACTTTCTATGTAGCAGGATGCTGTATACACTATTTGATACACTGGTTTGTTCCTAAGAACTACTGATGGTTGAGATAACACTGCTATGCAACCTAGACATAGAATTAGATGTATGAGATGATTTTATTGACAAAAATACGAGAGTTATAAAAAAAGATGGCTAGATCTCATGAATATTTTTTGTATGTCGAGGGTTTTTTCTTGGTATATTTTGCTAATGGATTCTGAAAACAGCTTGTGAAATTAACATTACATATTATTTATGCTGATGCTTACTTCTGTCAGGTATGGGTGGTGTGTGTGTGTGTGTGTGTGTGTGTGTGTGTGTGTGTGTGTGTGTGTGTAACTAATTTACTTTATATCCCAGGCTTTTAAAGACTTTCCATAGTGATGACCAATGAGAAGCATTTCACAGGTTGCTTTCTTACAATATGTGGCCCAGTCTTCTCTTTTTATGTCTTTCTGTTTCTTATTCACATACCATTATTAAGCCTCCATGACAACAGCCAGTGGTCTCTTGAGCACACTTCTTTGCACCCTATGTTTGTGTTCCTTTCTATGTGCCTTCATGTACTCAGTGGTATCATAAAACATCTGAGATCTACATCCCCAGGCATCTGGCCTTATGCCTCTGGCAACCTCCTTATCCTTTACATCTGTCCTCAGAGTGGCACCAGCTGAGGTTATCTTGAAAGATTTTTACTTCCCTAACTTGTCCATTCTCACAGAATATACATGTGTCTTCTCTGATGTGAGTTCTTCCATAGAGATATTTTAAAATGGAAACTTCTTGATAACATAGCCAATTATTGGCTAAAAGCCCTAACTGCTAACCTACAAGTCAGAGTACAGTTTAGCCTTTAAAGTCTCACAGAACATTTTCAAAAATGATGTAATTTTAGTCATACATTTTGATATTTCATGCTACTTCTTACTAGAATCTAAAACACTTTAGTTTGGGATTTTACTGCTACAGAAACAATAACCATTTAAGTAATTTCTCTGCATGTGGTATTTAATTTTTCCCCTAAGGATAAAGGAAAACATTAAACATAAAATCTTCTCTCACAAAACTTGATTATTATGGCAAATAATCATTTACTGCACCCACCTTGATGAGATAAAGCTAAAAGCAAAGGAATAGAAAGCAATCTAAAAAATACATTTACCTAAAAATTAACAGGGCTATTTTTAAACATTCTAGCTATCAGAGCATGTAACTAGAAATACATATTGATCTTTCTCTCCCTTTTCTCTTTGTATAGGAAAGAAGAATGAAAATGAGTAACAGTTTGATCTAGTATATTTATGCAAGTATACAACAGTGTTATCAGAATGTTGGGTAATTGCTATGATTCTTTAACATATTCAGGAAATGTATAGTTTAGATATATTTTTGCACTGGTCTAAATTATTTATGTTTAAAGTTCAATTACTAAAATATCTTACATTGCTCTCTTAATTTTATTAATTTGATTGAGGTCAAATGACACCAGTCATAACATTTTCTAGATTCAAATATTTGACTCAAAATAAATTTATGAACCAGTGTACAAGGAAGCCACACTGTCATAAATCATTCACCGAATTCATTTCAACTATTTTCTTAGAAAACAGTATTTCTCCATTCTCTATAACCCCCGTAATGGACAGAGAGAATGAAAACTTTTGGTATTTTCAACCTTTAATTAGTATTATAAATGCAGTTCCTTGTGATTAAAGCAAATGGCACAAAGGTGGTTTCTTTTTATATATTCAGCCCAAATGAAAAGAAAGTAGGAAAATTTGAAGTTAAATCAATATATTTAATGTTTTTATTTGAAGATAAGAGACAAAACATTAACAAAATGGAAAGTTGGGTGAGTAGCCAAATATATCTACATAGTTTACACTTACAAAATAACTATGAGATTCAAGTAAAGTCAAGCCTATCCTGGCATTTAGATGCTTATCTTATTTTGACTTTTTAAAAATTTATTCTCTCATATATTATATCCTGACCACAGTTTGCTCTCCCTTCCTACCCCAAGTCTTTATCTCCACCTCCTCTTTCCCTGCAATCCACCTCCTCTCTGCTTCCTATCAGAAAAGAGCAGGCCTCCCAGGGACATCAACCAAGCACAACATAACAAGTTACATAAGACCAGGCACATACCATTGCATCAAGGCTGAACAAAGAAATCCAATAAGGGGGAAAGTGCCCCATAACTAGGCAAGAGTCAGAGACAGTTTCTGTTTCCACTGTTAGAAATACAAGAATACCAATCTACTTGTCATTAACATACATACATAGGACTTAAGTTAGACCCCTACAGGCTCTCTGATCTCTGTAAGCCCCTATGGTCCTAGTCAGTTCATTCTGTGGTCTGTGGTCTGTGTTCTCATGGTATTCCTGATCCCTCTAGTTTCTCCACTCCTTCTTCGTCCTCCTCTGAAGGACTCCCCAAGCTCCCCCAATGTTTGGCTGTAGAAGTCTGAGTGTGCTACTATCAGCTGCTGGATGAAGTCTCTCTGGTCCCTTTGATGACAGTTCTGCTAGCCTCTGGTCCCAGAACACTCTGTAAGCAGAATAAACTATAGGTCAAAGGTTTTGTGTCTAGGTTTGTGTCCTACTCCCTCCACTAGAGGCCTTGCCTGGTAGCAGATGATGGCCAGTTTAGGTTTGCATCCTCAATACTAGAAGTCTTTACTAGGGTTACTCTCATAGATTCTGTTGCACAAGCTTTCCACCTCACCCTTAAAATGTCCCCAATTTCAGTCATTTCTCCCACTTCATAAAGTTGGTTTTAAGGTCCTTTTCTTGTGCTTCAGCTGTGTTGAAACATTCAGACCTTGTTGTAGGGTAGCTGGGTTCTGGTGGTGCCACATTGATTGTATTTCCATTGTTGATTATGTTCTCTTACTTGCATTTAGGCATTTGCGTTTGGGGTGACTACACGTCTAAGTGCTGATTTCTTAGTTTGTCTTTGTTGGTGTTTTGTTCCTTGGTTTCTATTTTCTCTTTGATCCTTCTGGTCTTTGTTGCCTGGATTTCTGGCAGCTAGCATGACCTCTGATTCAGAAGGGAGTCTGTCCAAGTTGAGGACTGGACTTCTGGTGGCTAGCTTGGCTTGTTCCAGCATGGGGTTTCTGCCCAAGTTGTGGGGTAGATGTTGTGATAAGGAAGGGAGTGTGGATTGGGTACACTGAGTGAGTAAAGGAGTTCTGCTTGTGGGCTGCCTATCTCTAGTTCTAGCAGCAGGTGTAGGCTCTGGTTTGACAGGCAGTTTCTGTCTGAGTCCACCTATGTGTTTTTCAGGCTCGCTTGGCCTGCACCTTTCCTTCAAACTGTCATGGCCTACACCAGTTCTGCTGACTGGCATGGACTCTACCTATTGTGATTGGTGTTTCCGGCTCCTGGGAAGTGGAAGTCTGCCTGAATTAGGGTTAGGGACACAGAAGCAGGAGGGGATGACAGTGCTGTGGGAGATGGGCAGTGAAATGGGACTTTGGGAACAGAATCTAAGGAGTGGGGAAGTTTGAGGGGAAGGTGGGTCACTCACCTGTTCTTGTGACTGATGTGCCCTATATCTGAGCAGTAGAAATCCTCTGGAGTTGGGGTCAGGGGCCTGGCAATGGGGAGGGTAGTGAGGTGAGTGTGCAGGTAGTATGAGTCTTTGAAAACAGATTTGAGGGAGTGGGTCTATTTGGATTATGTTTGACTATTTTGTATAGACAGAAGTTTATATCCTGCCTGGTTCCTCAGCCATTTAGTTCCAAATAAATACACAGGGATTTATATTAATGATAAACTCTTTGGCCTATTGTTTGGGCTTATTAATATCTAGTGATTATAACTTCAATTAACCCATAATTCTTATCTATGTTTAGCTACATAGCTTGGTACCTTTTCTCAGTAATGCATTCTCGTCTTGCTTACTCTACATCTGGCTGGTGACTGTCTCTGCCTTTATTCTTCCCAGAATTCTCCTAGTCTGATAGCCCTGTGTATACTTCCTGACTGGCTACTGGTCAGTCACCATTTTATTAAACCAATACATGTGACAAATCTTTACAGTGAACAAGAACACTATACCACATCACTTTGTAACTTTAAAAATATTATATTAACATATATTAATTATACACAGTGTCTTAGTTAAGGTTTCTATTTCTATGAAGAGACATTATGACCATGGCATTTCTTATAAAGGAAAACAGTTCATTGGGGCTGGCTCAGGGTTTCAAAAATTTAGTCCATTATCTTTATGGTGGTGTTCAGGCAGATACAGTAACAGAGAAAGAACTGAGAGTTCTACATCTTGATCTACAGGCAACAGGGAGTGAACTATGTGTTGGGTACAGCTTGAGCATAGAAGACCTCAAAGCCTACCTTCACAGTGACACACTTTCTTCAAAGTCCATACCTACTCCAACAAAGCCATATCTCCTAATAAAGCCACTCCCTGTTGGGGCCATTTGCTTTCAAACCATCACAGATACAGTCTTTATGACATTTTCATGCATGTATATTATGTGTTCTGATATTTTGTTATCTCTAATTTTTAATGTTTTTAAAATATTTAAAGATATTTTAATTAAAATCCACAATATTTTAATGCTGCATTTGAAATTTCTTATTTAAGCTATTAAAATCTCATACAATTCAGTTCAATTTGAAGTTTAGAGAGAAAATAAATGTGTCTATATTCACCAATTTTCATAATGCTATTTGTGTGTGTGTGTGTGTGTGTGTGTGTGTGTGTGTGTGTGTTCCTTTTAATCTGGGAATCAAATGGCAATGACATTCTTCTGAGGAGATTAGTAAAAGAAAACATTGTCATGGAAAGTTGAGGAACTCATTCCATTATCGAACTCGATCTCACCTATTGCACATAAAAGCAAACCCCTGATTTTCATCAACTTTGTTCATGTTTTATTTTATTTTTTAAAATAATATGTTATTTTTTGAGAATATAATGGGGTTACATCATTTCCTTGTTCCCTTTCCTTTCTCCAAACCCTGACATATACCCCTTCTTTCGATCTTTCAAAATCATGGCCCCTTTTTCAAATGTAAGGCTATCATGGTTCCTTCTCTTAGACAAGAAACTTGAACTGGACATGGCATGGAGAGGGAAAGAGTAAAGAGCACTTGTGCAAGAGTAAATCTCGAGAGTGGAAGACCAATGATCCCAGGATCTACTAAGGAGTCAGCAATGACAGAACATCATAAGTGATTACTTAGACTTCATAATTGCACCACACATTTTGGTCTTGTGAGGATAGCAAGAGAGATGTAAGTTGTAGTCTTTGCTACCATGTGGTGAAAAGAAGATTACTCAAGACAAGAAGTGGGTAGAAGCCTTGTGGATATTACTGAGGTCAGTGTGAGAAACAAGACCAGCATGGGCCCATCTAGATGTTTTAAATCATGAGATGTTGATGCATTCAGTTGGGATGGTGCTAAGGTCTCTAAAACTTTGTCAGTAACTTCTGATGGAATCACAAAAGATTTAGTCATTGAAAACTTACTAAGAAGTAGGTCATCATAAATGCCATCCTCAGGCATTCTATTTATTGTAATTTAAATTAGTCAATGCAGAAAGATTTTTCTGTCCTATAAATAACACTAAAAGTAACACGACTGTTGTAATACATCTAAGTCCAGTTTGTTTGGAAAGTTTTGGATGCTATTAAAACAATTACTTCAAATTTTTATTCCACAGCTTTCAGTTTTCCTTACATGTCTACAACCTTTTTAAAAATAATCTTTTTCTTTTATTACTGTCATGTTACCAGCTATGACACATCTGCATTCACTCTAGTTTTATATTTGCCAAGTGTCATTACATGTAACTGTTCAATATCCATTTCTCTTGATCCCTGTCTTAGCAGCAGGTGTTAGATCTGTTGCATTTTATGTGGGATATTAAGCTATCACACAAAATGAATAGTTGTTTTAGTGCCAGAATTCTGCTTTACTCATGGAACAGTTTTCAGTCATGTCACCTCAGGTTTTCATATTTCAGATCTGCAATAACAACAGTTCAATTTAGAACTTTAGCATTTTAAGCTATGGTTTTTGCTATGGTTCTGAAAACAAGAGTGAAGTCATATTTAGAATTAATAATCCTGACTCAGGTCATCTTCTCTGTGTCATTACTGCAGCTTTCCCATCCTGACCCAGGAGTCCTTAGTAGCTAGACCTCACTCTTTAATGGTCTGTAGTGCTACCATGTTTGAAGCACATCTGGTCCAGGGCTCGATCCTGAAGATCGGGCTGGAAGCACACAATGGCCTCATCAATGAGGCCTGCTGAGAAATCATCTCAGTGGTATGAACCTGCAGATCATGGAATTTTCTCACATCTTAACTGTACTCCAAAGGCTTTCTCAGGCACCACTGTGATAACTACCTGGCTGTGGGCATGAACTTTGTCAGCATGTCCACAATACTAAACTGTGCTGATAATAAAGACATTATTACATTAAGGGCTAAAGATGAGGATACCTTAGCACTGAGGTTTGAAGCATCAAATCTAGACAGAGTTTCAGGTCATGATATGAAGTTAATGGATATAGATTTTGAACAACTTGGCATCCAGAACAGACCCCCTGGTGAATTTGTACCTATATGATGACACCTTAAGCCATATTGGAAGTGCTATTGTAATATTTTGTGCAAAGAAAATGGTGAAGTTTTTGCAAGTGTAGAGCATAGAAATGGAAACATTAAGAGGTCACAAACAAGTAATATTGATAAAGAGTAGGAAGCTGCAACCATGGAGGTGAGTGAGCCAGGTCAGCTAACTTTTGTAGCAAGGTACTCAGATTTTCTCACAAAGGTCACTATGCTGTCTCCTACAGTGATACTCAGTGTGCTGCAGATGTACCCCTTGTTGTAGAGTGTAAAACTACTAATGTGGGACACTTAAGTATATTTAAGTGGCTCCCACGATGGAAGATGAAGAAGGATCTTAGGTATTGATAGTATTTGCAAAAAGTAAGCCTTGGAAAACTGTTTTTGAAATGCCAGTAATACTTTGAAGTCTTTTGGGTTACCAAATTTATACCTGAATACAGAATATATATATATATATATATATATATATATATATATATATATCTTCTGAAAATAACCTATTCTTTTCTTTCCATTCTCCACAGTTAAAAAAACAAACAAACTGATTTTGTTAAAAAAAAACAAATTGATTTTTGTTAATTAGCAATATTTATAACAAGAGTTTTGGAGATAAATGCAGTTTAAAGAAATCTTTTTCAATTTAGGTAAAGTTAACTAAATTTTGAAAGTTAAAAATATAGAATTAATACTCACCCTATGACTTACTTGGTAAATGAGGAATGAAGTAGATTCATCATCTCTAGTTTTCATGTTGTCTGTAGGTGGACTTTTCTGCCCACCAGCCAGTCCCAAATAACCTCTCAGAGACTTGATATTAATTATAAATACTTCGCTGGTAGTTCAGGCTTGTTATTAACTACTCTTACATTTTAAGTTAACCTGCATTTCTTATCTACCCTCTGCCACATGGCAGTACCTTTTTTCAATATGGCATGTTCACTTTGCTTCTCTGCATCTCTCTCTACTCCAGAGACTACACCCTTCTCCTTCCCAGTGTCCTCTGTGTCTGGTATCCTGCTTTTTTGCCTAGCTACCAGCCAGTCAGCTCTTTTACTAAAGCAATCTGAAGGTGCCTTGACAAAGACATATATTCACATGCAAAAAATTATTACATAACAGTTGACATGTTAATTTCATGTCATGAATTTTTGTTCATTGTATTTATAAAATTTTATTATTAGAATACTTTTATAGAGTTTCATTCACAAGCTTACAAAAATGAAACAAAAGTTAATTTTATCATTCCAGTACTACTGGTCAAATTTATTTAAATTTTTCTGTATTCTAAAAGTGTCCTAAGTATTTATATACACTTATTCAGTTTATACAGTCCTACAGGGACTGCCATTGTCATATTCCACTTTACAAATGAGAAGGATGGGATGTAGGAATGTCATGTAATTTCTCAAGTTGCATTTTTGATGAAAGAACTGGGTTTTAATCTTGACAATCTTCCCGAGTTCACGTCTACTGTGCATGCATGTGTGAGCATCAAGTATTTTTTTATAATCTTATTCCACTGTAGGACACAAAGTATAACCACCTTCATTAGAATATACTAGGTGGAGAGTAGCATTTCTGAACAGTAGAGTTAATTAAACTATAAAAAATTGGGATATAAATAGAAAATCTTGCAAGAGAAACGAAAGTGCTCTGCAAAGCTTTCCTTTGCCTTTCTGAGTCATTTGTGATTGGGTTTTTAAAAGCTGCGGCCTATGAGAAGACTTTCATTGTTTGTTTTGGAGAGGTGACTATGTATCACTGCTTTCCATGAGGACTGTTCCCTGTGTATCCCCAGGATCTATAGCAGCAAGCAAAGTTATTTCCACAGTCCATGTGTTATCTCACTTCTTGCAGCGCTCCTGAAAAGCAAGAGAGACAGTTATTCCTAGCTGAGAAGCAACGCTGGGAAACCAAGATGAAGCCTCTAATAAATGTCATACTTTTATTTAGCTGGTGTCCTTTGCCATTTTGGATAGTGTTTCTTTATCTCTTGCTTTCCTGTTAGGATTTCACAGCTATGGTTTTACAATGCAGTGCTAAATCAGTCTTCTCCTGCTGAATTGCTTTGTCTATAACACAAAGAAGGTAATGTAGAAATCCACAGGTCTGTTTGAGGAGCCTCCATATTCTAGGCAGCTGCCTTTCCCTCTCTAATGCTCTTGTTCTCTCTAGGTTGGCCCTTTTTCTCTCTGTCTGTTCTCTTCAATCTCTCTCCATCTACCCCCTAACACATATACATGACATTAATCACTTATCTTGGAATATATTATGTAAATATTTATGACAATAATTTTGAAAATAAAAATTAGCTGAAAATATTACTGTGCAACCAGACTAGTCTGTCCATTTTGTTACCACACAAATATTTTATACAAGATAGTTTTCATGACATGGGACAACATCAGGACATCCAAGAGGAGCTCCGGTGATAGCCCATTATGGGTGGTATAGCAGAAGCCAGAGACCTGGAGCCAGACCAATGACTATGGCAATGACCCCTTAAAAGTAAAGATGAATGGACTAAAGGGTAAATTGTGTGTATTAATGTACCACACTATTTTCCACGGACAAGATTCTTTTTGTTGTTGTTGTTGTTATGTCTTGTATCATTGTCTTGCTTGGTTTTATTTATGGGGGAGGTTGCAAGAGCAGAGAAAGGAGTTGAAGGACAGGGAGTTAAGTGGGATCAGAATCTATGATGTGAAATCTTCAAAGAATCAATACAAGTAAAATAAAATGAACTGAATCAGCCATCTGATATTTGTCAGTTATGGCCCTCTGGAGTGTCGTTTCATTATTTCCAGTGTAGATTTCACAGCTAACAAAATACATGTATGATTTACATGCTTCAGTGGGCTGTCTCTCCAAACTTGCTCTGTGTAGAACTCAAAGGCTTGTGCATAGGGTAGTAAAGGCAGTGGGGAGTTTTAAGGGGAAGAAACTGGTTGTAAAAAGAGAATGGGGCACATAACCCATGCTTATTTTGGTCATTATATTTAACTAAACCTGCAGTTCAGTAGTGTCTTTTTATCCTTGGAGGACACATGCAGAGATCCCCATGGAAGCTGAAAGTGCAGCTATTAATGATCCTTGCCTGAGTACACTATGTTTACTCCCATCAGCCTGACGCGATAACCTAGACAGCAATGCTTCACATGGGGCGAGGTACAGTGGAAATGTAGTGAGATATCCACCCCACCTGCACCTGTTGCACTGACCACACCCATTTGGGATGGGGACAGGAGCAGATGTGTCATGGAAGAACTTGGTCTGGGGAGCTCCCTTTTGCTTTCCAGATGGAGACAGAGAGGATCTGGAGGCATCCTTGGGACTGGAACCTGTTGGCATTTATTTGTCTCTGTTGTAAGCTATTTTTCCCTGGATAAACATCTATTCAACCTATCTGATTACCCCGATCCTTACTTTTTCCACGATATGGAGTGGTGTGAGATTTCACCACACCCTTCAGAATGATGGAAAACATCTGGATTTTTTCATTTGTAAAGTATTTCACCTTGTAATCCAAGAAGGTGATTGACTGTGATGACTGAAACATAAGAAAGCAAAACTGGAAGTAAAAGAGAAGGAAGGAAAGAAGAAAAAAAAAGAAGTTGGTTTTTTGGCTGAGTACTTCCTACAAAGACCACAGAAGTGCATAAAGCCTTTCTTTATGGCCTTTTGTTATCCAAAGGATCTTTTAAGATAGCCCCTAGAGTCATAGCTCCATCTCAACATCAAACAGCTCTCCTTCTCTCTCTTAAGCAAGGGCAATTTAATTTAGATGTTATAAGGACACACACACAAAAATTATTACCTATATGTAATGGATAACATGATACTCTTTCAATCCTTTGTTCTACTTGTCATTGACAAATACAAACTGCAGGATTTGGGTGCATGTGTGAAATCTTAGGGAATGTAACAACTGAAGTGCAAAATGGGAAATAAAATCAGGATTGTTTGGGAATTTGCATTGCATTTCTGGTTTTTTTTTTGTCCCCTCTACCACTTCCCTTATTGTCTCATTTAAATGCATAAATGCATAGATTGTTTAAAAACTATTCTATCTTCTGGGATTCATCTTCTGTTTTTCACCTTGCATAGCCCAACAGGCCACAAATCTGAGAATTTTCTGTGAATATGGAGGTGTTGTTAATCTCAGAGATGAGAGAAGAAAGGCCATGGACCCAAATCTCATGTCCAAATAAATTAAAGCAATCAATTAATTAAAATAAATTTTTTATTTGTGTACATGGACTGCCTCCTCCTTAGGCAGAATTTGAGAGGTCAGTGTTGGATGTGAGGAAGACAAGGGTTTTATAATTAGGGGTAGGCAAGGGGTTTCCAAATGGGGGATATGGTGGTCAAAATACAGGAGCAGAACATTAGCAAAGCATTAGTTAGTCCTACCAAGATCATGAAACAAAGACATGGATGCAAGGTGAGCATAACAAGATAGTCATAACAAGGTTGTCATATTACCTTTTAAAACAAAGACATGATTTCTATTTCTCGAGCAAACAGTACAGAAACATTAGTTAAGGTTTCAGGTGGGGCATATCCTGTCTTTGAGAAACAGAGGTTTAATAGTAAACAGAAATGAACATGGTGTGTCTTTACTAAGATGACATCTAAGGCTAAGACAGAGGCAGGCTGTTTCTTCATTGCCCCTGTCTTATGTGTCCCTTTTAAATCCTTGATAAAGTCTTAGAATTCTTTATCTGGTTATACAAAATTTATAGTGCATCAAAAGATGCACTAGTCATTCATAAGTTATACCTGTTTGGTTAATGTGGATAGAACATTAAGGAAACTTATATTCATAGCTTCCCACTCAAGAATAGGCATCAGGAAGGGGAGTTTAGGCTGTTGATTAACAGAAGTTCTTACCGGAGTCTGTTTGACTTTGAGAAGTAGATATAAGCCTTAGATTTTTTTTACTCCTGTAATCTTACATTACTATTGCATGTAATTTGTATTGAAATCTGAGTTGTAGAATAAGCAGCCAATAGCTGTCTATAAAACAGCTGGAGTAGGCTCTCAGGTCTTTGAGACATAGGAAAAACTATGGCTTTGGGTTAAAAAGTATGATCATTTTCTCTTTTGTCCAGATACATTGATATATAAATGTTTTCAGCATGATGAGAAGCATCTTTAAATCTATATTTTAGAAGGCAATTAGAAGAAATTTTAAATCTTGAACTTGTGACTGATAATAGTAGTCAGTGCTTTACCAGTTTATCACAACTCCATTGACGAATGTTAAAATTAGGAACCTTTATAAATCTTAATATAACAAGTAATTAGTATTTATGTGCTTTAAGAAATTTTCTTAGATATTTATAAATTTAGACTTTTTATATCCTTGGATGTTTGTAATTTAACCTATTTTTAGACCTTTGTAATTTATATAAACCTAAAACTTTTTATCCAATTATTTATCATTAGACATACATAAGAAGTTGATTAATAAGGACAGTCTTCACAAAGCAGCAAGTTTCTTTAAATAGTAAAAGTTACATCTGCAACCTGTTTATCCTTTAATATATAACTTGTTAGTAAAACAAATCTGTCTTTGAATTTGCATTTTTCATAAGGCAACTGAGTAACTCTAGAAAAGTAAGGCTTGCCATGATTGCCATTCCTAAAGTTTGTAGCACAGAACCATGACCTATGTTGCCACCAAAACCATAGATGTGTCCTGAGTGTGGGCTGCTACCTGTTGCCATTGTGCTGTCTATGAGCTGTGCCACCACTGGGGCCATATTGGTCTGGGTGGACTGTGCTGCTTTCCAGGGAACATGATGACATTGGGCCTGTGTTGCTGCCACAGTTTATGTCTGGGTCCAGTCTCCTACAGCAGCGAGACTCAGTGTTAATATTCAGGACTTTGGTGATCACTGAAGGCCATGCTGATGACTGGGTTCTGGTCAAACATCTAAATCCATGTTGGTATCCAAGGCTCATGCTTCCAGTAGGGCCATGCTAATCTGGTTGGCCTATGCTGACAGCTGGGACCATGGTAACATCTGAGCCCGGGCTCCACTGAGGCACAGTGTCTAGGTCCATGGCCCTATCAAAGCCAGAGTGGGTCTGAGTAGATTTCCATGACTTCTGATACCATCAAAGGCCATGCTGAAGCCAGGATACTGGGCCACCACCTTGGTCCATGGTGACATCTGAGCCTGAGCATAGGACCATGTCTGGGTCTATTGTCCTACCACAGTCAGGGAATGTGACTGGTAGTACCAACAAAGACTACACAGATGCCTTGGTTCTAACCTGTATCCTATGGTCATGTTGGTGTCCATGGGCCATACTGTCACAGGGGCCATAGTATCTTCTGGGCCAGCGCTGCTACCGATGGCCATGTATGGATGGGTCTATGGCCCTACAGCAATCAGGGTATGCATTGATGTTACAAGCCTTTTCCAAATAGTCTGGTCCCATAGCTCTGTCAGCCCCAAATAACACACAGAGACACTGTGTTAGATATAAAGCTGTTGGCCTGATTCTAGTGTTTCTTATTGGCTAGCCCTGTCTTAAATATTAACTCATTTTTATCAATCTAAGAATTTCTGTGTGGTCTTATCTTACCGGAGAGAGGGTTTGGACCTATTATCCTCTTACTGCCTATATCTTGACTTCTCTCTACTGCATCTCCCAGAATCCTCCTTGTCTCCTAGTCCTGCCTATCATTCTTTCCTATTGGCCAACAGGGCTTTATTTGTTAACCAATAAAAGAAACGTATTTACAGAATATTATCTCCCATCATATTGATATCCATGGCTCCTGATAACATTGAAGTCAATGCCGATGCTGGGGTCTGGAATAGCATTTATGGCCATGTTGGTATCCAAGGGATTTGCTACAATGAGGGTCAGACCAATCCTAGAAGCCTGTATGGCCACATGGGTCTAGGATCAGGCTGGTGCCATGGGCCATGTTTGAGTCTGTCATCCAACAGCAGCTAGGGTCAGATGTCCATGGCTCATGTTGCCATAGGGGGTCATAGAAATCAAACATGTTGAAATCCAAGGGCTGTGCTAAGCCAGCCCTGTTCCTCCCTAGCCCCAGTATCCTTTGCTAGATACTATAACAGAAGAGCTGGCCTTACCCCAGCTTCCATGGGAGAGCTGACATCAGCACTTGTGAGAGATGGCCTCACCCCACCCCATGTGAGTAGGAGAGCTTTCCCCAATGGCATGGACCTAGAAAAGCTGGCTTGCTGGAGCATGCAAATGGGCTGGCCCTACAGAACAAAAGCTACAGAATCTTAATGATTCGAGGGCAACAACAGGATACCTGAGATGAGTTATGATGAGGACCCAGGCCAGGGGTGATGGTGAACAGAAACAGATGAATAATTGAAATGAACATTTTGTAGTGGGGAAGATTGAACAAAAAGGGTAATCTGTGTGACACATCTCAGATCCTGATGCCACTAGGATGAATGAAGAGGCACTGAAAAGATGG
Organism: Cricetiscus sungorus; assembly: GCA_030556225.1. Taxonomy (NCBI): domain Eukaryota; kingdom Metazoa; phylum Chordata; class Mammalia; order Rodentia; family Cricetidae; genus Cricetiscus; species Cricetiscus sungorus. The sequence goes on from JANBXA010000253.1 coordinate 14,812,823, forward strand.
AGGATTAAGGTCTGTTTTTATTGGTTTGTTTTTAATTAATTTTGGGGCAAGGAATGGATATGGAGAGATTGGAGGATGAGCAGGACTGGGATGCATGATGTGAAATTTCCAAAGAGTCAATAAAAAATTATGTTAAACCTTATTATTTCACTATTAATTAATTAATTGATTAATTAACTGATTTTTAAAACTCAGTCTTGTTATATAGCCCCATCTGGCTCATATATTTTCTCCTCCCTGTCTTCGACTGAATTCCTAAAGTCTCCCACTATTAATGTGTGGTTATTGATGTGTGATTTAAGCTTTAGTAATGTTTATTTTGCAAATGTGGATACCCTTGTATCTGGGGCATAGGTATTTAGGATTGAGAATTCTTCCTGATAAATTTTTCCTGTGTGAATAGAAAATATCCTTTATCATCTCTTTTGATTACCTTTAGTTTGAAGTCTATTTAGTTAGATATTAGAATAGCTACACCAGCTTGCTTCTTAAGTTCATTTGCTGGGAAAGTCTTTTCCTAACCCTTTACTCTGAGGAAATGTCTGTCTGTGAAGTTGAGGTGAGTTTCTTGTATTCAGCAGAAGGATAGTTCTTATTTATTTTTTATCCATTCTGTTAAACTGTGACTTTTAAAATAGGTTAGTTGAGTTCATTAATACTAAGTGATTGTTAATTCCTTTATTTTTGGTGGTGGTGTTTGTGTTTTTTCATTTTTTTTTATGATTTGCTAGTGTGGAATTATCTATTGCTTGTGCTTTCCTGGGTACCTCTAAATTTCTTTGGGTTGGAAGAACCCAAAGAAGAACCTTCTAGTGCTTTCTATAGAGCTGGATTTGTGGTTAGGTATTATTTAAATATGGTTTTGTCATGAAATATCTTGTTTTCTCCCATCTATGGTAACTGAAAGTTTTGCTGGTTATAGTAGTCTAGGTTGGCATCCATGGTCTCTTAGTATTTGCACAATGTCTTTCCAGGACCTTCTGGCTTTGAGAGTTTCTAACAAGTCGGGTATTATTCTGATGAGTCTACCTTTATAGGTTACTAGACCTTTTTTGCAGCTCTTAATATTCTTTCTTTATTCTGTATATTTGTGTTATTATTATTATGTGATGAGAGCTTTTTTTTGATGCAGTCTATTTGGTGTTCTGTAAGCTTCTTGTATCTTCGTAGGCCTTTCCTTCTTTAGATTGGGAAAATTTTCTTGAATATATTTTATGTGCCTTTGTGCAGGTATTCTTATCCTTCTTCTATCCCTATTATTCTTAGATTTGGCCTTTTGTATGATGTTACAGATTTCTTGGAAATTTTGCTGTGACTTTGTTAATTTTAATGCTTTCTTTAACCAATGGATCTACTTCTTCTATCTTCAATGCCTGAGAGTCTCTCTTTCATCTCTTGCTTTCTGTTGGTTATGCTTGCATCTGTAATTCCTGTGTGTTTATGCTGATTTTCCATTTCTAGAATTCCCTCCATTTGTGTTTTCTTTATTGCCTCCATTTCAGTTTATAAGTCTTGATCTTGTTTGGTTGTTTTTTTTCTTGGCTTTCTTTAAGGGATTTACTTCTTCTTTTTCTTTTTCTTTTTTTCTTTTTCTTTTTCTTTTTCTTTCTCCTTCTCTTTCTCCTTCTCCTTCTCCTTCTCCTTCTCCTTCTTCTTCTTCTTCTTCTTCTTCTTCTTCTTCTTCTTCTTCTTCTTCTTCTTCTTCTTGAGTGACAAGTTTTATTAGAAAGAGGAGGGAAGAAGAAGGGAAGAGAGAAGAAGTAAAGAGACACAGAAACAAAGAGAAGACAGAAGAGAAGAAGGAAACAGAGCAGAAAGAGAGGACAGCAGAGAGAACAGAAAGAACAGTGAGAGCAAAATGAGGAGAGAGAGAGAGAGAGAGAGAGAGAGAGAGAGAGAGAGAGAGAGAGAGAGAGAGAGAAGAGCGAGAAAGAGAGCAAAGAGTTTTAGTCATTGCTTCCAATTTCTGTTTGTCTTTTCTTCTATTTCTTTAAAGGAATTCTTCTTTTAGGGCCTCTATCATATTGATAAAGTTATTTTAAGGACATTTTCTTCTGTTTCTTCTGCATTGAGCAGGTTTTCTTAATTTAGTAGCATCAGGTTCTGGTGTTGCCATATTTTTTTTTAGGTTGTTGAATGTATTCTTGCATTGATGTCTACCCGTCTCTTTTTCCAGTTTGTCAGCCAGTGTCTTTGCCTCTTGATCCAGTCCTCTCTCTCAGTCCCCTCAGTCCTCTCTGTGCAATAGATGTTTGTGTCTCAGGTAGCTGCTGAAGTTGGAAGAGAGGGGATGATGGGTGGGTTTGAAGGCATAGTAAAGGGGATATTGGTGGAGCCTGCCTGCAGGAGTCTTTCCTGCTGACCTGCTAGTATAGCTGAAATGGTGGGGAAAGGGCCTAGAGTTTTCCTCCAGGACCTAAGAGTGAGAGGTCCATTTGGGAAGCTGACAACTCCAAAATACATTTATAACAATCCAGTATATCTTGAAGCTATAATTGTTTTCCCCAGTTTTATTTTTTCCAATTGGAATAATTCTAGTAATTTTCATTCCAGTTTGTTGCTATTCCAATAATTATTAAGATGTTTCAAATATATCCAGAGGAGGACCTTTTAAATGTTGAAATTTCTCTTGGGAAGATGTTGGGATTTTTATTCATGCCACATTTTTGAGTTGCTTTTTCTTTTAACTTTTCACTTGGATTATATTGCTCATGTAATTTTCAACACTTCAGATGACATTTTACAAGTCAAGGAATGAGAAAATAAACAACAAGTAATAAATAAACAATAAACAAGTAATTGGAATAGAATTTTCAGTGATTATGTTGGGAAAATATCAGTATACATGCTGGGAATGTTTGAGGGTCTTATCAGAAGTTAAACACAGAATAGTGTCATCTCAAAAGAATATTTAGGCAACTTTGGTAATGCCATTAAAAATTTTCACATTGTATTTTAAAGGGTTAACAATGCAGGATCTTAACATAAGTTAAACACACAATAGTGTTATCTTAAAAGGAAAATTAGGCAACTATGGTAATAATATATCAAATTTATTCACAGCATATTTTAAAGGGTTAAAATGCAGCATAATTTTACAGTGGAGAATGAAAGTCACCTTAATGACAGCCATGCATATTAATCTTAGAGATCTGTGAACTCTTGAGCAATTTGAAGAAGATACCCCTTCTTCAAGAGAAGTATTTCTCTCTTCAAGAGAAAAATGTAACACAAAATGGGAAGCAAATACATTATCCCATGAGTGTTGGTCCTTAAGCAAAATCCTGTACATTATATTGTAAGTTCTGTAGTATTATCCCTTTGCCTCATTGTCCTGACTGGCATTCCTCTTAGGGCATCCTTCACCCATGTAAACCAAAGGCTCAAAATGTAATATGATTATCTCTGATGTCTCTTTCTCTGCTTTTGAATAAGCATTTTTTTTTCTCACATTCTTCCAGTAGGCTGGCTGTTATCTACATTGTTGGTGCTATGATACATTATTTCCCTCTTCCTGTAGTTTACTAGTGTTTCCACAACAAATGGGGAAAGTCTGGATGGAGGGCTGCTGAAGAAATACTCATATTACCAAGGACAGTATTCCTCACCAGGGACAGTATTCCGTATACAATTTGTATTTAGTAGGTAGTACTTATTTAGTTATCTTATTTTGTTACAATGGATTGAACTGAGGCACCTTGTGCACTGTGCATGCTGGGCAAGCTGACTGTAGCTGAGATTATTCTTGCAACTCCTTCCCCTGGACATGCTCTGAACTCTGGACTTGGTCCGTAAGCATGATGTCCTCCTGACTCAGACCCCCGAGTCACTGGGATTATAAACCAGATCCACCAGCCTTGATATTAAGGCCAGAATTGGAAACAGCATGCACAAGATTAATGAACAAAGCTAGCACTCAGTGTAGCTGAGTAGGCAGCTGATTATTTGGCATGATTGAAAGTACAGAAAACACTGTTTAGTTCCTTAATGACACAGAGTAAAGTATTTAGATTCTTACCGTAGATTTATAAATATCTGGTGATTAAATGCTATTGTAAAATGGAAATTATTCACAGAATACACTATGATCAGCCATTGTCTGTAATGTAAAACAAAAACAACAACAAAAGAAAAAGGGAAGAGAAAAAACAAACAAACAAACAAACAAACAAAACCAAAATCATTATTTCTAAATGGCTCTCTGTTGAATTTTCCAGAGAATGGTGATCATGACTGCTGTCAGGAACTTGAGAAGGAATGCCTTGCCTTGCCTTTTTACATTTTTTTTTAAACTCTAAGATCTCCAGGGAAGCAAGTGGAAGAAAGACTATGAGATGACAGAAACCATGCTTCTCCTGCCTGTATCCTCTGGAATCCTCACCATCCTCACCACTGTTCCCATCATTGCTGTGAACTCTTTACACTTGAAGATGAACGGCAATGCTAGCAAGCACAAAAAACCCTTGTCTCTAGTTCTTTAAACATTTGCTCCTCATAGGAATGCACAATTTGCTCTAAGTTCACTATAAATTCTCTTTTCTATTCACTCTCTTCTCCAGTGCCAGCTTTAGGGCCAATTTAAGTGAAAACATGTTTGTAGCCTTCCTAAAACTATGTTGTTTGACTTCGGGAGCCAGACAAAGGGATGTAATAGCTATATCTTTTATTATGCCTTTAAAATTTATAGTTAGAGGATAGCTGAGTTACCAAATTGATACAGGATCCTTTGTTTCAAACAGTGATGTTGTGTGTGGCAATTGTTCTTATTTTAATGGTTGTGGTATGTAGAGCATTAATGTTACTCTCATAACATCCCTAAACAACACAGTTCACTTGGTTATATGCATTCATGTTGTCTAAAGAACTTTTCTGCCTTGTCAGTCAAAAAGTCTATACCCATTGAATAGAAACTCCCATTTTTTTTTTTTGAGTTCCATTACTGCCCATTTAACTCAGATTGATACTTCAGATAAGTTAAATCATAGATTTGCATTTTTGTGATTTGCTTGTCTCAATTGGGATAATTGGTGTTCTCTAGGTTCATTCATATATTGTATGTCAGAACTATCTTCCTTTTAGATGCTGACTAATATTCCATTATATGCATATACCATATTTATTTAGTGATTAATTTCTCCACGGGAAGTTGGGTTGTTTCCATATTTTCACTTCTGTATACAATGTTGCTATGAAGATAGGTGTATATGTGCCATTTTGAGTAACTCTGCCTTCTCTTCCTTTTATTTCTGTGATAGCGTCTATCATAATTCACTTTTTGAAAGCTCACTTTGACGAAGGGGTCATCTTTCCTTTACACACGTGGAAACCATAATACAAAGGAAAAGTGAGTTCTTACAGGTTTTTAGAGCCCAGTAATAAGGCATTTTTTACCGTCACAGATTATTTACAATTTGTAAGAAAAACTATTAGAAACAGCAATCAAGAGGATCTTAAAATAAGACAGATCAAGTTTTAGAAGCATTGGTAGGGGAGCTTTCCATTCCTTAGTACTGCTTGGATACATAACTATAAGCTCTGTTAGTAATAATATCGTCCAAAGCAGGAAATGAGATTTTTCTTTAGATTACCTGTGGGAACAGTAAAGCTTGACCTTCATTAATATGCACACATTAGCATAATCTGATTTACATAGGTGTTAGCCCAGGTGTTTGGAAAAGCAGTCAGGAGAATAACCTCAGATCATTACAAAAACTAAAGCTGTATTTTCTTTTTCTCTCTGAGGATCTTCAACTGAACATTAATTATAATAGCACCAATTTAACCATGGCTGATTACATAATTTTGGCAAACCTGTCATTACCCATGAATATTTCATGAAAAACAAAAATGCATATACTGTTTTTCTTAGCTTTTTAGAGATTTTTTTTCTTAGAGAAAAGAAAAATTGGGCTATGTTCCTCATTGAATTCTCATGTCAAACAGTTGATTCTTGGACCATAACACCTATGGTTTCAGATACCTAGACTAATATTCTTGGTTTTATATTTTGGCCACAGTGTCAGGTCTGTTTACATTAAAAGCATACTTGATAGTCAACATCTTGCCTTTCATCAATGCTGTGAGGACATCTCCTGAGGCAGAGATAGCAGAACTGGATGTCCCGCAGGTCTTTATGACCTTCTTGATTACTATGTGGGTTACTTATGAGCATCCCGAGAAACCACTCATTGCAGAGAACTGGGCACTGTGAGAATATCCTGCTGAGGAGACAGTGGCATGGCCCATTGAGAGTTTCATTTGTTCATACTTAATGTTTCATTATGGCAGCATCTGAATTTTATGGACGGGATACACATCAGGAGAAAATAATGCTGAGCTAAACTTAGAGATGACTCACCATTCAGTAGATCTGCATCTGTTAGGTATGTGCAGATACAGTACTGGGGATTCATGGAAGTCATGCAAAGAGCCGCTTGAGGATGCTCAATCATTATTTCTATGACACAGTGGCACTGGAACATTGATGGAATTCAAGACTGTATGGGGGTGTGGGGAAGCACTCAGCACTCTGTAGGGATGCTTCCATATCCTGGGTTGGCAGCTGTGGGGGGATGGGAGATGGGAGCAGAAAGTATACTTAAGCCATTCCTGAAGGTACCCTCTTGGGTACAAACTATGAAAAGGGCCTTTCTGAACTTACTTGGTGACACAGTTCTATTATTCCAGTTCCTCAGAAGGTTGAAGCAAGAGGATGGGAAGCTCAAGTCTTATCTAGGCTATTGAATGAGTTCCAGACCAGACTGAGCAACTTAGTGAAATTGTGTGAGAAATATAAATCAAAAGAGGTCTAGAGATATGCTTCTGTGATAGAATGCTTGCCTTGTATCCACTGTGCTATAGTTTCAATCCCTGGTAACACAGACACACACACACATACACAGACACACACAGACACACACAGACACACACACACACATGCACACACACACACGCATGCATGGAATAAAAGGGCAGCAAACCAGTTTTTGGTAGCATTTGACACTCTTATATCTGCCAAAAGAAAACATAAGTATCTGAATCTTACATTGAAAAAAAGTTGAAACTTGAGACAGTCACGTGATACTGTCATATTAATTAATATAGTTCTTACAAAAGTTGTTTAAAGGAATAGCTTATACTCCACAAGTCTCACACAGAGACACACACACAAAGATACACACATGAGATCAGAGAGAGAGAGGGAGAGAGAGAGAGAGAAGGAGGGAGAGAGAGAGAAAGAGGATAAAACCACTTTTTAATATAAATGCTATTTATTTTATATACTGTTACAAAAAGAACGGGTAAGGAAAATATTACAGAAGTATAAAAATTAACTAAATTATAAACATCACATCTGAAATATGTAGAGTACAAGAGAATTATATATGACTTCTTGGTGACATTTAAATAATATTTAAATAAAAATAATTGATACAGATTTTATATACAATAATAGTTTTATTTTACTTTTGTAAATAATATGACCTCCTGGACCGTGGTGACATCAGGGCCGAGCTGCTGAATAGGACCATGTTTAGGTCATGCTCCTGCAGCAGTGCAGGGTCTGAGTTGATCTTCGTGGCTCCTGTTATCACCAAGAGCTGTGCCGATGCCTGGGGTCTGGTCAGCCACCTGAGATCATGTTGGTGTCTAAGGGCGGTGCTGTCGCTGGGGGCCATAGGAACCATTCAAAGTGAACTCTTAGGGCTGTGCTGAGCCAGACCCAACCCCACACTGGCTCTGGGATAATTGGCCCTGCCTCTTGCTGTAGCAGGAGTATTGGTCCTTCCCCTCATAGGAGAACTGGTCCCCCAGAACTTGGAAGAGAAGGCTCAACCCCTCACTACGGGCATGGGAGAACTGCCCCCCTCTCCCATGGTATGGGTGTAGGAGAGCTGTCTATGCCCTTCCTGTGAGGGGGGTAGTCCTAGTAGCCCATACTGACCAGCTCAGCTACCACCCAGGCCCACATCCTGGGCCTTGGGTTGGCCCACCCTAACATCTACCCGTTTATGACCTGCTGGAGCACAGGAAGGGTCCCGATAACCACAGGACCTCCATGACTGGGGCAACAGCAGGATTTCTGAAAGGAGTCTCAGTGAGGGCCCAATGATGATGGTGAGCCAGAGACCTTGAACCAGACTAAGGACTCATTACAGTGAAGATTTGCCTGTGGGGCTGATTGAATATATGCTGCTTGACACACTGCAGCTCCCCATGCCAGTAGGAAAAATGAAGAGATGTTGGAGAGATGGGAATGACAGAGAAGTGAAGACATTTTTGCTTTTTTGGTTTTAATTAGTTTGGGGGGAGTGGTTTTCTTTTCTGGGAGCAGATGCTGTGAGGGTGTGGGGTGGACGTGGAGAGACTGGGAGGTGAGCAGGACTGGATATGAAATTCCTGGAAGGTCAAAGGATTGTGTTATACAAACAAAGTGGTGCATTTTCTACTGATGGCCTTTGATGGTGTCTTCTCAATTGTTTGACTGTAAAAGTGCTTTAATGCAAAAAGTAATGGCTATGCTTCTTTATGTTGCTGTGCATGTCCACAGTGTAAAGGACAAGCGGTGACTTACAACATTAAAGATTGTGAGCCAAAACAAATGAACCTAGTGAACCTAGATATAGCAGGGATGCCTAAAAAGAAGGTGGGCCATGTTGTAGTTATTTTTCTGAAAGTCTGAATAAATACTGAGAGTCAGAAGTCATTTACTTACACTTAATGGCACCACTTATTAAAATAAAGTAGCCAGACATTATTACCTGTATTGCTCACATTGATAATGGACATGAAGAGAAACAAGGATTCCAGGTCTCTTACAGAGTAATTCTTAGAGAAAGTGTTAGGATCAGTGCAAATCAGAACAGGTCAGTGGAGCAGAGTTGTTGGTGGCTTGTCTTAAATTTCGTTTAGTTTTTAAACGCTGAGCCACATTCCTGAGATAGCATCTTGCTGCGTAGCTCAGGCTGACCTAAAACTCCTTCTCTTCCTGCCTCAGCTTCCTGAGTGCTGAGATTATAGATATGTGCTACCACATTATTTTTTCTTAATAATACATAATAGCTTTGGATTTAAAAGAAGTTTTATGTTTTAACGTCTTACTAGTTAATGTAGTACTAATTATGCAACTATAATTTAGTAATTCTGGAACTGAAAATGTTGGCTTTTTAATGATATTATTTTCATTAATAGATAAGATTTTACTCATTTCTCTTTGAATAGAGTCAGAAAACTGTATATTATTTAGTATGGAACAGGACATTTTGAAGACTTTCAAAGATACTAACAAGCTTACATAAAATTGATAAAATGCTCTTACAAATATTTTCAAACATGTCTTAATGGAAAGAACAATTTTACTTGTATAAAATCAATATAGATATTGTAGTTCATTATTATCTTCATGTGTAATCAGTTTCCCTAAATTGCCCACTATTAGATCTATTGTGCATTCCATTAAAATTAATACAAAACAACTGAATGTGAAATCAATACTCATTATTGTTATTATTATTTACAAAATAAAGGAATTTCAAGGAATTACACAAGTCTTTCTATGAGCCCATTCTCATGAATCAGGGGATGGCTGAGTGATTCTGGTATGATTCTGTTTTAGCACACAGCTATCATCATCTTCCACTATACCTTTTGGTGATCTAGAATATCAACCTTAGTCTCCTTCCCACTGGATAACCTGTTACCTGTATTTTCAATATAGCAGAATGGTGCTTTTTTTTTTTTTTTTTTTTTGTTTTTTCAAGAGAGGGTCTCTCTGGGGCTTTGGAGCCTGTCTTTGAACTCACACTGTAGACCAGGCTGGCCTCGAACTCACAAAGATCAACCTGTCTCTGCCTCCTGAGTGCTGGGATCAAAGGCATGCCCCACCACCGTCTGGTTAGAATGGTGACTTTAATGGTCTCAGAATTTAAGCTTCTGTGGTTTAAATCTCAGCTCTGCTATTAATTAGGTTTTGACCTTGAGGAATATTCACCCTTTCTAAACCCATGTTCACTAACCTGTAAAAGATGAATTTTTACATCCATCCAAGACCTGGACCTGGATTGGTGGGAAGATCAGAAACCTGGAATAAATTGATTCTGGATCTAGATCAATCTATGAAGTTCCAGATAGGATGACTGTCTTCTGGAAAAACAGTTGGTTTTAAATAGGAAAGTGGTTCAAATATACACAAGTTTGTATTAGCAAAAGTCTGAACATGCTTAGTTGGAAAGTCAGCCTCTGTTTTGCCACTTTGAAACTTCTGTGAATTGAGGACCCTTAGTTCTACTGGAAGTCTCTTCATCTGTCTTGGTAACAGGGCTTTTGTTCTAACCTAAGATGATTGGACTTACTAGTGGAGTTTTTAGTTTATAGAAGTATTTTGAAACTGGGTATTTGTTGTTCAATAGATTATTGGAAACGAATGACTCAGCTAATATTTAACCACCAAATAACAACTATAAGGAGTCATTTCATTTTGGGTGGATTTTGCATGTGCGAACCTTAAAAATACATGGAGGGTAACTGACCTTGTGTGAAGGCCAGGTTTTCAGTGTGAATGGTGAAACTTGAAAGGAAATTTTTATTGGCATATTTACTTTTTAAAGGATCTATTTATTTTTCTTTTTTCTGTGTATGCATGTTTTGCCTGCATGTGTGTGTGTAGTATGGCAATATATGTGTACCTGATGCATACAGAGTCCAGAAGAGGGTGTAAGATTCCCAGGGTCTGGGGTTACAAAAGTTCTGAGGCACTACTAAGTTGCTGAGAACTAACTCCAGGGCTTCTACAAGAAAAGTGCATGCTCTTAATGAATTAGCATCTCTACAACCTCCTTGTTTATTTTTATATTAAAGAATTAAAACTTAAATGTCAGTCTAAATTATCACAGGAAGCTTAATTTATGTCCTAATTAAAAACATCTAGGTTAGAGCTTGCATACGATTGTGCTAATTCTCGGGGTTTAGGATGAACAGAAAAAATAAACCAAAGCTGTTGCAGGATTAACTTCACTGGTAAAATTATAAAAGAGAACACTATGGCACCTATCACTTATCATTTGACTTTTGTAGCATGCTCTTAAAGAGGGCTAACTTGGCAAAATAGTCAAGTGCCAATTGAAAGCCTATTTTGAAGGATTTAATTTATTTCTGAATGGTTTTAACTGTTGTCCAGTTTCAGTTGAATGCACATTATGAAAGCCTATGCCTTTAAAAAGATTTATAACTTCACTGTTACTCGTAGCATGTCATTGGTTCTTCTAAGAAAATGGCAAACACATTAAAAAAAGAGTCTTTTAGTTTTCTAGTGGCTTTATGTCTACTAGGTTTCACTTGAACCTTTGTAAGTATGGGGACTCTAATAACTGTTCTGATTTGTTTCTCTGCTGCTTTGATAAAAGACTGACCGAAACCAACTTAGAGAGGAAAGGGTTTTTGTTTTCCCCCACTTTTAAGTTACTGTCCATCGTGAAGGGAAGCCAAGGAAGGAACTCAAAGCAGGGATTTGGAGGCAGGAATTGCAGTAAAGGCCAAAGAGAAAGGCTGCTCACTGTCTTGCTCTCCATGTCTTAACCTGTTGACTCACTTACATAGAACAACCTGCCCAGGAATGGCAACCTCTACAGTATGCTGGGCCCTTCTGCATCAATCATTAATCAAGAAAATGGACCAACAGACTTGCCTACAGGTCAATCTGAGAAAGAAAATCTACTTCTCCCACTTGAGGTTAATTCTTCTAAGGTGACTCTAGTTGGTGTGAAATTGACAAAAAATAACTGGAACAATGATAAATATATGAGTAATGAGCATGACCTGTATGATTCCACTGCATATCCAGATAAGACAGAATTCCTATCTTTGTCATATTGTCAATAAAAATAATCACATTATTTGTGTACTAGCCTCACCCTTGTAGTTTCATGGTCACTTTCTCAGACAAAATGATTCTAAAATAAAAAGAGGCCTACCTAGGTAGAGCTTCTAGCTGTAATTCCTTGTCAAATACCTAGAGCTTAAAATGCCTTCTTGGCATGAGAAGTTCTGAATTGGCACACACTATATCAATTCCATAAAAATATGAATATGTCAATTAGTTGTCCTGCTATGATAAACAACAGAATTTCCACTTTCTATTTTTCTTGTATTTTTCTCCTAGGCCGAACCAGAAGTAATTTTCATGAATATAGTCTGCAGTGGCTCCTGTAGTGGCTAGACATCTGATGTATAAGCCAAAGTCTTTAGTTGCCTTCCTTCTGGACTCATTGGTAGGTAAAGATTTATTCATTGTTCCTTGAAGAGGTCCACTGGAGAGGCTAGCATCTAACTTAAGCATTGAGTCTACCAGCAAGACGATGGATTTTGCTGGTTTTTCTGTTCCCACAGCCATTTGAATAATAGTTTTACCTGAGTGCTTCAATTTTCATAGTTGGTTCTTCTACAAGTTATAGGAGGAAATTCACAGGATGATGTTCATAGGGTATGGTGAGTACGAATTTTAAACCTCAGAATGACTAACAGCTTATGGAGTACAATGTGGGAGGCTAATCATCAGGACTCACCTCTATCCACTATACCTATAACATAGTCTATGGCTACTCAAAATGTTCCAGGTATAGTACAATATCCCAGTGAGGTTAAATGGCCCGTATCCGTGATTCAGTTTTGGATTTATATGAAGACTGAGAATTCCTGCTGTCTGTGACATCAAAACATGTTCAGATCCTAGTCTCCATTCATTTGCCACCACTTACATTTTCTAGCTTTGTCCCAACCATAATCATTTCTTGTATTTTATGGTAGAATCCTAACTGGACTTCTGATAGCTGCTCACCTTCTACTTTTTTCTTTTCAGTCTTCCTAATCTATCATCCAGAATTATTCATACAAAACATGTAATTTATGGCATTCATTTGTTTATAATCTTCCTATGACTCCTGGTTTCCTTTGAAATAAAATGGCCCATGAGGAGAGTGTATGACAACACTATACCACCACCTATGTCATATATCTTTATGTCTATCTGAAATGGGGATAGGAAAATTATCCAAAGATATGTGAACTAACAGTTTCCCTCGGAGAAAGCTCAGAACTTTCTGAAAGTTATTATTATTAAGGTTGTTTTCAGAGCCAATTTGTGAATATAAATACATTGCACTGTTTATCTATAGTCAGGTTTCTCTTCACTATTCTTCCAGTCAGATAATCAAATAGCTCATCAGATCACACAGACTTTTATTTCTAGCTGGAAATTAACTACTATGCTGTAAGAATGAGGGTTTACTAAGAGTTTACTTAAAGCAAAGTTCCAGGTTCTAGATATAAATCAATGTGTTCTAAAAACTGACTTTAAACAGTAATAATATCAGTAATAGTAGAAACTTCAGAGAGAGCTATGCTGAGATAATTTTTATTTATATTTGTGTAGTTTGAGGATCCTTTTTATACAAGCTTTTCTGTAATACCCAAGTTACTATCAGTAACTTGGCACTTGCAAATAATACAATTTCATAATTTAAGATCACACTTTGGGAATATTAGGAACAGGTTTAAAAAGATTAAATAATGGAGAAATCATTATTAGAAACACACAATATCCTTCTGCAAGATTACCATGTAATAAAATCCTATGAATATAGAAAGCATAAGGGACAGCTAAAGGTGGCAAAGATACAAAGACTTGTCACTTTCATAAAAAACAACAACAACAACAACAAAATGTTAGCAATCTGTTAGAATACAGAAATGGCAGTGTCCCCTATCACAACTTGAAAGATCATTCATAGCTCTGCTAGTCTGCTCCTGTCTCTCCATATGGAAAAATATAAGTAGCTGGATAATTTTCAATCAGAAGAAAAGAATAAGTTGTTGGAAGACATATAAAGATGCTCAATATGTTCTAAATGGGAATGCAGATAAGAAAATACATAGTCAATTTCTTTTTTAAGCTATCTGTAATAGGATGAAATTAAGCAAAAGAAAAGTGGGAAGCAAAATATCCCAGAGAACATTTTGATGACAAATGGAAATATCTTATTGCATAGCAAGAGCCCTGGAACAGAACAGAATATGAAAATAAGCTAAGAATATCCAGAAAGCTTCTCTAGGGTACAGCATTTCCAACAGGAGAGACATTATTCCCTGGACTTACTGGCATATCACACACTCCTATTTTTGCATGAGTTTCATGAAATGTCATTAATTTTTTTACTTTTACTATCTGTTTCTTGGACATCACACTTCTCTTGGGAGACGATATATGATAAGCTGACAGAGCATGTTGGCACATCCACCCTTAATGTTAATCCCCTACTAGAAATCAAGCTTATTTTTTCCCTAAGCTTTTGGCTAGTGATACCATTTTTGCAGCCATAAAAAATAATGCCCATGTTTCACAGACAGTTGCAAAAGTAAACTTACTTCAATAACATTCTAGAAACTGGATTATTAAATTAAAAAATGTAATATAATAAGAGGCATGGTCCAGAAAGACATTTGTTAAATGCATTCATTAATAAAAACACATTTTCCTCACCCCAGAGATTTCATAAATGGTAGTATGGTCTCTGTCTAGCCAGCTGAAGTTATTCAATTCATGATGCAGTTGAGACTGAATGTTCTATAAATCAAATACATTATGGGGTAAGCGGGCCTTTGGGAAGACTGAGTTTGGAGGCAGTAAGAGGAATAGCCTGGCAATCTGATTGCTACTATATAAATTGTATTGACAATTGATTTTCAAGTCAGGATTCAGGATGCCAAGGCCTTAACTATGAGGTGTTCCAGGAAACCGGGAGACTGGAATAGAAAAAAGGAAGGACATGGAAGTGGAATTTTCTAATCAGGCTGCAAACTCATTTCTTTTATTAATCTGCTGAGGGTGATAAGATTCTCTTCTCTTACACTGGGAAGTCACCAAATTCTCCCTGTTCACTCTTCCAGAAATCCCTGGGTGTTACTGTAGGCCCAGAGCCCTCTTCAGAGCTCCTGCAGGCAGGCCTGCATGTCTTGCATACAAGGCATAGATTGTCTTCTGTTCATAGATATGTTTTCAAGGATGTTTGAAAGAGATTTGGAAGATACATTGTCTCCCTCTGAGAACTAGGTAGGTGTGCCAATTGCTCTGGAAAATAGAGACTGAGTGTTCACCAAAGCTGGGGACAAGTATAAACATTCAGGAGTCTTCATAACAACCCTATGGGAAGTGGGGCTTTGATTTCAAATGTATTATTCTCCTGACTTGAGCTGTTATTCCAAGCAATAAACTTTTGTCTTCTATCATATCCGTGAGTGCAGCAGGCTAACTTGTTAAAATTAGCCTACTGCATTTTAATCAAGGCAGCCCATTCGATTCTGATTGTGATCTATGCATATGCTACATTATAACACCATTTCCTTTATGGAAGATAGTTGTTGACATAAGTTCTAATTCATTTGACTTAAGTAACACGATTTTTTGTGAAGAATAGAGTCCCTTCAGAAAAATGGGTTGGGGAGATTAAAAAACCTTAAAAAACATTAAAAACCCAAATAATCTAACAAAAAAAAATGGGTTCCTCTTAAAGCTAAAACTAGATCTGCCTGATTTGATGTAGTAGTTATCACACTTATAAATAAAGACCCAAGGGAAAATGATAACAGCATAACCAAAAGGAAACTAGTCTCTTGTATTTATTATGTCACTAGTACCAATAATTAATATGTGAAATATCACTGGGTTTCCTTCATTTTCTGAATAAAAAAGTGTATATAAATATGCAATAGTGCATTATTCAAACATAAAGAATCTTGTCATTTGTAACAAAATGGGCCATTATTGTAATAAGCCAAACACAGGTAGTCATGGACCACATTTTTCTCTCATATGTAGAAGCTAAAAATAAAAGCCAACAAGAATATTAGGTAGTGATTAGTAGATTTGGGGGAGAGGTACAATAAAGGAGGGTAAATATTTTTAAACATGGTTGTAGAGGTTTTTGGTAGCACAGTGGGGAGGCTGTTATTTGTAATAACCTATTGTATATTTTATGAAGTTCTAGAGAAGGATTCAAATACAGGGGGATATGCTTTAATTTGATCACTGATTACTGTATCTATATTTTCATATACCACACTGAATCTCATTGATCTTTATAATATATTTAAATATACATATTTTATAAGAATATGTGTTTTATAATATGTGTGTGTGTGTGTGTGTGTGTGTGTGTGTGTGTGTGTTAGGCATTGAATGCAGAGCCATACTCCCAGCACAATATACCATAATTAGAAAATAGTAAAATAAACTGGAGAGATGTAAGAGTACTGACTGCTTTTCCAGAGGACATTTCCCAGCACCCACATAGTAGCTCACAACTATCTCTAACTTCAATTCCAGGGAACCAACAGTCTCACATAGACATACATGGAGGCAAACACAAATGCACATAAAATAAAAAGAAATCATTTCAGAAAGAAAACAACAATAATATAAAAATACTATGTTGAACTAGGTGTATGACTTAGAAGAGTCTGTTAAATTTCCAACCTGTCTTTTTCTTTCTCCTAACTTCCTCTCCGCTCATTGCCACCCTCACACTCCTGATATATTCAAGAGATCTTGTCCCTTTCCCCTTCTGTGGGGAAACATGTATATCTCTCTTCTTATGGTCCTCCTTGCTTCCTACCCTCTCTGGCAGTGTGAATTGTAGGCTGGTGATCCTTTGCTCTATGTCTAACATCCATATATAAGTGCCTACATACCATGTTCCTCTTTTTTGTGACTGAGTTACCCCACTCAGGATGGTTTCTTCTAGTTCTATCCATTTGCCTTCAAATTTCAAGATTCCATTGTTTTTTCTTTTTTCTGAGTAGTACTCTGTACCACGTGCCCGCCCTCACCAGCAAGGAAGACGCGACTCCGGGAAGATCTTCTTCATGCAGTTTTAATCAGGATCCTTGAAACATGTTCTTCTGACCCGGGAGACCCGGGGGACCCCTACACTGGTTAAATACCCTTGCGCTAACCAACCCCAGTGAGCTAAGTGGACCCTGCTGATAGGCTACTCTAATGCAGAAGCAGACAGGCTGAACAGACTTAAACAAATAAGGGCTTGTTTACACCAGAGAGCTCTCACCCTTGGGGAGGTGGAAGGCAGAAGCCAGCACCATCTATAAGGAGCGGCACTTCGCAGCTCTCTACAGTTCTCCCTTTTGTTTTAATAACACAACAGGCAAGGGTAGTGGTCTGGTCTCCAGTAAAGCAGTGGACATTGTAATGACCCTGAATCCTGGTAGTCAGCCAAGTCAGTGCCACACCCGTCCAGCATCTTTTTCCTGGAGGTGGGGCCTCTGACACCAACCCACATGCAACCAAACTTGCCCTTCTCGGAGTTGCTCACTTCCAGAGCTAACTCAGAGTGCAGTGCTAAGCCATACAACCTGAGTGTGAAGGATCAATTCTCGTTCATGACTGTGAGCCATGCTTGGGGAGACTGTCCTGCCTCAATAGCTGTAAATGCCTGGACAACCATAGCTGCATGCTGCTTCTGAGCAAGCCTCAACTTGCAAAGGCACCACAGGCGCACGAAGGAGATAATCAACAAGAGGACAGCCATGGCTCCCATTCCCACCCACTCTTTCAGATGATCCATGGCAACGGGAACCACAATGACAATCTGGCAGCCAATCCTGCATCCACACGTGTCAAATTCACTGCAAAGATGGCCACTCGCAGCTGTGCCATCAGGTCATCAAAGTCAGCAGACCAATTTCCTAAAAGATAGCTAGACAACTGTTGTGACAAATTAGCAACATGTGTAAAGTTCTCATACTGAATGCTGGTAACACACAAACCTGGATACTTCATTTCACATCCCAATTGGGCCAGCTGCCACAAGGTATCTATTTGCTTCTGCACCAGATTAATTCTTTTGTTTACAATCATTAATCCTTCTTTTAGTTGAGCACCAATTGTGGATTGAGTATCCAAGGCAGTAGCCACATTCTTGGACAACTCATTTAGCTTAGAGTCTGTCTGCACCGATGTGCTCATAGCCATGGCAGCCATGACTGAATCCACAACTGCAAAAGAGATAGCTAACCAACCCCAGTGAGCTACTTGGACCCTGTAGATAGGCTACTCTAACGAAGAAGCAGACAGGCTGAACAGACTTAACCAAATAAGGGCTTGTTTACGCCAGAGAGCGCTCACCCTTGGGGAGGTAGAAGGCAGAAGCCAGCGCCATCTTTAAGGCGCGGCACTTCGCAGCTTTCTACAGTACTCCATTGTGTAAATGTACCACATTTTCTTTATCCATTCTTCAGTTGAGGGGCATCTTGGTTGTTTCCAGGTTCTAGCTATTACAAATAATGCTGCTAGAACATAGTTAAACAGATGTCTTTGTTGCATGGATGTGCATCTTTTGGGTATATGCCTAAGAGTGGAATTGCTAAATCCTGTGGTAGACTGATTCTCAGTTTCCTGAGGAACCACCATACTGATTTCAAAAATGGCTGTACTAGTTTGCACTCTCACCAGGAGTGGAGGAATGTTCCCCTCTCTCAACATGCTCTGCAGCATAACTCTGTCATTGCTGTTTCTAATTTTAGCAGTTCTGACAGGAGTAAGATGTTATCTCAGAGTTACCTTGATTAGCATTTGCCTGATGACTAGGGATGTGGAGCACTTTCTTAAGTGTATTTCAGCCATTTTGGATTCCCCTATTGAAAATTCTCTATTCAGTTCTGTACCCCACTTTTTATTTGGATTATTGGTGTTTTGGTGACTAGCTTCTTGAGTTCTTTGTATACTTTGGAGAACAGCCTTCTGTTAGATGTGGGGTTGGTGAAGAAGGGGAGAAGAGGAGGGGAGAGGAAAACATGAGGGGACAGGAAAATTAAGTCGTGGGAAGAATAGAGGAGAGCAAGAAAAGAGGGAGCCATTATAGGTATAAAGAGAAATCTGGCACTAGAGAAATGTTGAGAGACCTACAAGGATGACCCCCAACTAACAATCTAAGCAATAATTGAGAGGTTACCTTAAATGTCCTTCCCCAATAATGAGATTAATGACTACTGATGGGAGATGTTATTCTGTAAGTATGTTTCTCATACTGTTAATAAAGCACTGTTGGCCAATAGGGAAACAAGATAGGCGGGACTAGGAGTCTAGGAGGAAAGAGGAAGGAGTAAGGAGGTGTCAGCATGGAGAGCCTAGAAAAAGCAAGATGCTGCCCACTACTCTCCAAAAAGATGAGCCACATGGAAATACGTAGATAAGTAGAAATGAGTTAATCATTAAGACAAATCTAGCTGATAAACAATGATAATAAGTGGCCAACAGCTTGTATCAAATACAGAGTCTCTGAGTGTTATTGGGGGCTGGTGTGGTAGCGGGGTGGGGGGACCAGACCAGCAGGGAAAACGTGTTCATAACAGACTACCTTATATGCCATCCTAGAGCCTGACACCCACAGCTAAACACTGAGCTGAACTCCTGGAATCCATTTGCAGAGAGGGAGATGTGATGAGCAAAGGGGTCAAGATCAGGCTACAGAAACCCACACAGAGAGGTGACCTGAACAAGGGGGAGTTGATGGACTCCAGACTGATAGTTGGAAAATCAGCATAGGACTGACCCAGACCCCCTGAATATGGGGCTCAGTTAGAAGTCCTGAGCAGTCTAAGGAACCTCTGACAGTGGAACCAGGATGTATCCCTGGTGCAAGAAAGGACTTCAGGAGCACATTCTCCATGGAGGGATACTCCCTTATCCTAGAGACAAGAGGGAGGCCCTAGGCCCTATCCCATATGACTTGACAGATTTTGATGATCCCACCTGGAGAGGCTCACCCCCCCTGGGGGTGGATGGGGAATGGGACCAGGGAGTGGGGTCAGGGGTCATGAGAGGATGGAAGGGAGAGAGACCTGGGATCAATATATAAAATAAGAAAAAAAATATAAAAAATAAATAAATTTAAAAAATTACAACCAGTCTTTTAAATAAAGTTTGGAAATGAAGTGAGAATGATGATTTATGTGCCATGTTAAAAAAATGCTTTCCATGTACTGATTGTGTTTTATACATATGATTCCTCTGTTTTAAACGTGGTTTATTGTTTTTCACTTCTGTATGTGTGGAAGGAAAATAACTTCAGTTCCATGATTCTAAATTTGTGCAGTGACTTGAAGGACAGCACGATGAACTTTGCTCTTGACCCAGCAAGTTCTTTGAATTTGTCCTGTTGCCAGGAGTGTACTGTTTCAACATCATCCCTGATTGTTTATCCCACAGTGGAGAATGGCTTAGTCCTGCTTAAGCATGGTCCAAAGTCCAGCCTAACTCAACTTAAAGTCTCAAACATGCAAATAAGACCTGTACTTTATGTGTTTTAAACATTTGATTATTAACTTTGAATATATATATTCATTGCGTGAATATATTACTTATTTGAATACACACATAATTATGTTTTGTTACGAGATCTTGTATTTGTACACATTCACTTTCCTACCTTATGGTTAATGTAGACCTTGACAAATCTGTTGTTGTTGAAACTCCTTTCTCTGCAGATGTTCCAGCTTTTAGCATAGATGAGCTGCATCTCTTGTTTCCTGGAGACTAATCACACATCATTAGTGCCCTCCACACAACAGTAGAGTAATGGATCATAGGTTAAACCCTGATGCTCCATATAAAGCACTCTTGAATACTGTCTTACCAGCAAGATCCATATTTGATACTGTTTCTTTCCATCAATACAACAGCACTGGATTGTACACTCTATTCTTATGAAAATATAAGTAAGTATCGCAACAAATGAGCCACATTTTAACCAATTAAAACTCTTAAAAAAAAAGGATTGCAATGAATAACACACTCATCAGGATCTTTAAAGGATTTGATGATTGAAGATGTCAAGTTAATTATCACTTCATTTCATGGAGTTGTTGGAGTCATCTTTGACACCCAGAGGTTACAGAAAACAACTTGGAAAAATCACTTTAAAATGCATGCCTTTGCTTAAGCTTTGGTGTGCAAATCTGGTTCTATAAATTAAGTCTGCACATTCAGGGCTGTAATATCACTCTGTTTTAGAGTGGTAGATTATCATATGCAAAGCTTCCGATTTGACACCAAGCATCAGACATACAGACACTCAATGTCAATACTCACAATGTCTAAGAACAATAAAACTAAATCCAATAACAATAAAACTGGATGGAATAGTTTAAATTATCAAACAAGTGCTAAATATACATTATGCAGTCCAGTAGTCACAACTATCATTTATGTGTACTCACAGACGAAGTAATTGAGTAACTTGCTCAGGTTCATATAGTTAATATGTAATGGAATTTTAATACAGTATGCTTGACCCTTACAATTAGAAAAATGGTAGCAATTTTCAATGTAAATTGAGGCTTTCTTGTTTTCAGAAAAAAAATGTAAAGTTTTCTGCCCTGGTCCTTGAAAATTATCTGAGAAACCAAACCTAAAGGAGATATTTGCATTTCTATTTCATTTATTCAACCTGCAATAACTATGGGGGGGAACAAATTATGCATATGCTGGGAATTGGCTTGTTAGAACACCATTAACTTTTAATTTTTAAGTATCAGGACTTAAACCACTGATGTTATTAGGTTAAATCTATCACTTAAGAAAATTATAAATACTTCCTTTGGGAGGAAATCAATTCTATGAAGCTAAGACTACAAGCACAAATTAATTAAAATGTACTATTGAAACAGGATGCTAGCCTTCCAAAGAGGCCTCATCAGTTGACACCTATGGCTCTAACCAAGATAGATACTCCTTGTGTTTGTTATCCTAGGCAGCATGGAGGATGCTACTGGTCCTGCTGGTTTGCAGACATGGGTGTAATCGCATGATTCCCGAGTTTTCAGGTATGTGATCTAATGAGTATTGACCAGAAGATAACATCTTTGCTCTTGGTCCTACTTTCTTCATTCTCTGTGCACTTCTGCAAGACTGATAAACTCTCCAAACTGTGATCAATGCATTTAACTAATCTGAACTGGAAGTGGCCTTGTGCATGTAAAATAAAATGATGATTTCTATGATTTGATTTATTAGCTTTCATCTGAAGGACCCTGACATACGTTGTCTCATATGCTTGCTCCTCAACCATAATAAGAAAAGTAAACAAAGCACCAACCAACCAAACAAAATCCATTAGAGGACTGGGGCCAAATAACATTTTCCTCCCACTTTTATGTTATAATGTCACAAGTTCGCTAATTTATAGAACATACATATAGTTTTAATAGCTTTACCTTCTAATTACATTAATTTCATCTTATAGAGTTAAAATTATTTATTATTACCACTAAACTTTTGGAAGATTCTGCATTTGATTATATTCTTACCTAAACAGTTTTATACTTTTGTACATTTTTCAGACTGCTTTCTAGTGTTTTTTTTTTTTTTCCTGCTTCACAAATCCTTTCTCTCTGACCTTCAGAATTGTAATTTTTTCTTGGTGGTGCCACATGTATTCTGTATACTCTTTCATCTTTTTTCCCCTTTCCTTTGACTGAGAAATTTCAAAGAACTTATCTTTGAGATCATTTAATCTTTCTCCTTCCCTTTTTGAGTTTGTTGTTTAGACCCACCACAATATATATATTGTTTTAATCATTGTGTTTTCAGCTCTACAATTTTAATAACTTGAATCTTACCATTAAACTTCTCATTTTGTTTGATATTGTTTTCTCTATTACATTATTTTTTAGTCAAAATTCTCTTGTAAACCACTAAGCTTCTTGTTGACAATTATTTGAATTCTTTGAAAGTTTATAAAATTTTGTTTCTTCGTAGTCTGTTATTGATGTCTTATTTTGTGCTTTCAATTTGAATTTTGAGAGACTGGCTTTGGCCTGTCTTACCATGTAGAGGTTTTAAGCAGACTGTCTTGTAAGGCTGGTGGGCAGGCTTCAGATAGAGGCTCTAAGCAGGCTGACATGCAAACCCAAAGTCTACAAGGACAGTTGGAGTCTTGAGTTCATCTAGATGAACCTGAAACTTGTATCTGTTAAAGCTGGCCTAGATGAAGATCACTGGTTCTGGTCTGGCACTGGAATCCACCATGATAATTCTATTTCTTATTTCTGTATATTTGGCTCTATAGAGTGTTGACATATACTGTCTTAGAAACCAACTCTAAAAGACCCTGAGTAGATTGAGGCAGACTATTACTGGGACAAGCATGGTAGAATTTACTTGTAATTCCCTTTTACTCAAATTGTTAATTAGGAATAAAATCCATATCAATAGACAACACTTTTATTAACATGGTATTAGGCTTTAAATTGTCTTCTTTAATCACCAGTGGTTCTTAAGGCAGTATTTTGGTTTTTGGGTCAAATAATTACCTTTCACTAAAGTTTGGTAACCTGACTTGGGTTACTCCTCCACTAGGTGGCAGAGGTAGAATTACATTTATCTCTGAGTGACTTGTGTATATTAAACTTCCAGGATATTTTCTGAATGCTGACACAAGCCTTCGTCAATGTTATATTTGATTGTATATGGGCTTTGTTAAGAAGGTTTGAGACTGGGTTTGGAGAAATTATTTTCTTTAGTTAATTGCTTTAATTATTGTTTGATTTTTAAAAGGCAGTATAAACAATTTAATATTTTCCATACTAATTTTTGACAAAGAAATTAAATTTGTTATTATATTGACTCAGTTGATAATTTTTCCAGCTTCCAGTGGTACATTGGATTGTATCATTGAGAGAGAAAGGACAATTTCCCATGAAAAAGAAAAAAGTCATTAGCTTTTCATTAATAGAAATGTACACATCCATATTTCTCTAAAAATAAATTAGTATTAGTGCTATGTTTGCCACCAGAGGGAGTCATGTCAATACCATAGTAGATTGATGGAGGAAAATGAACTCCTTTCTTGGCCTACTCATTTTTTAACTAGGCTTCAAATTTTGGTAAAGCTGATATGTTTCTTGGAAAGAACTTAATGTCTCATTTGTTTCATCATTTAATTAAATTGATTATGCATTGAAGATATGAAAAATGGAAGACACAAGGTACTTAAGCTAATGATATGTACAGAGATAAGGATCACATCAAACTTTTTTTCTTTTTTTATTTATTTAAATTTGAAAAAAGGTTGTTTTACAGGTCAATCTCAGTTCCTTCACCTTCCCATCCTTCCCTATCATCCCCACCAAACCCCATCCCATCCCCTTTCTGCTTCCCAGGGAGGGTGAGGCCTTCCATGTGGAGTCTTCAAAGTCTGTCATAACATTTGGGGCAGGGCCTAGGCCCTTCCCCATGTGTCTAGGCTGAGAAAGTATCCCTCTATGAGGTATGAGCTTCTAAAGTCCATTTGTATACTAGGAATAAATACTGATCCTTTACTAGAGGCCCCATAAACTACCCAGTCCTCCTAACTAACACCCACATTCAGGGGGTCTGGGTTAGTCTTATGCTGGTTCCCAGCTATCAGGCTAGTGTGCATGAGCTCCTCCTTGTTCAGGTCAGCTGATTCTGTAATCAGTATGGCAGTTCCTCAGGAAAACGAGAATTAGTCTACCTCAAGATCCAGTAATTGCACTCTTAGGCATGTACCCAAAAGATGCACATTCATACAACAAAGACATCTGTTCAACTATGTTCATAAAAGCATTATTTGTAATAGCCAGAACCCGGAAGCAACCTAGATGCCCCTCAACTGAAGAATGGATGGAGAAAATGTGGTTAATTTGCACAATGGAGTACTACTCAGCGGAAAAACACATTGGAATCCTGAAATTCTCAACGTATTGGATGGAACTAGAAGAAACCATCCTGAGTGAGGTAACCCAGCCACAAAAAGACAAACATGAGCCTTCATCTAGTAGCTGATGCAAACAGAAGCAGGTACCCACAGCTAAGCACTAGCCAAACTCCTGGAATTCAGTTACAGAGAATTAAGAGTGATGAGCAAAGAGGTCAAGACCAGGCTGGAGAAACCCACAGTAAACTTAAGACCTGAGAGAATTGTCCCCTTAGGTTCAAAAATTTGAATACTTAGGAATACTTAGTCCCTATTTGCTGTTTTCTTTTCCTTTTTTTTTCCCACAATGGGGAGGTTGGGACAATTAGGCATGGCCTTGTTGAAGATGAATGTCACTGAAGGCTGACTCTGTGGTTTTCAAAGCCCATGCCATCCCCAGTTAGCTATCTTTGTCTCGTGGATCAAGATGTGAGCCCTCAGGTATAGCTACTGTGCCAGACCTGCCTGCCATGGTTCCCACAGTGATGGTCATAGATTTTTAACCTATGAAGCTGTGAGCCCCAAATTTTAATTCTTTCTTCCATAAGTTGCCTTGGTCATGATGTTCCATTGTGGAGTTTAAAAAAGTAACTAAGAGATCATGCAAGCTTGAAGACTTGCATTCAAATCCATAGAGCTCATGTGTAGCTGAATGGATAGCAGATGTCTGCACTACAGTCTCAGCATTACAGCATTGGAGATGGAAACAGGAGAATCTTTGGAGCTTGCATGCTAGCTAGGATGATGTATATAGTAGCAATCAGCAAGAAACTCAGTATCAAGCATTGTGGACAGTGATGACACCAATGTTGTTCTCTGACCTCTGCACACATGCTGTTGGTATGAATATGCCCTCACTCAAATGTACCATTTGCATATATTTATATCCTAATTTATTTTAAAAAATGGTACATTTAATATTTTAACAAAATGAATTTAGTAATATTCTGAAAGGAAAGCTATTGACCCATGTTAAATTTCTTACAAACATCCTTGTCTACTAGTATCAAAATAATGCTTAAAAATTCTGAAATCAGTAATTACATAGATGTTTTATTAAGTATACTTTATCATGAAATTTACTTTGCCAGGATAACTGTGATTATTTGTAGCAAATACAAAACCAAATAAATTAAAAGTGAATTGAAAAAAAACTTCATAGCAGTAAGCTCCCACAACACAAAGCTACTTTATGCTCTCTGAGTAGAGGTCTGAGACTGACCTGAACTGGTAAATGGGGGAGGGGGGAGAGACATCACATAACTAAAAAAAATATAATGCAATTTGTTTTATTCCCATTTTCAGAACCAAATGGGCAAAAATATTTTCTGAAACCCACTATGTTCAGAGCATTAAGTTGCCATTAAGCTCTAGATGTATTGACCCTCTTAAGAAGATGAGTCTTAAATGCTAATTAGAATACGTCATAAAGATCTGTGGTTTTCACAAGTGGTCAGTTGGCCAGCTTCGCCATGGTTGCCTAGAAACTTGTTCCAAATATAAATGCTTAGAGTGAACTCTGGCACTATTGGTTGAGACACTAAGGGATGAGATCCAGGCTTCTCTATTTTCATAGGTTCAGGGAGAATATGGTGCATGTTTGGAACTTGAGAATCAATTAGAATGAGGGATATTATTTTGGTTTATTCCGTAAGTACTAAAATGCTTATATTAGTTTTTACCATGTTGTTTACTTTAGATATCGTTAGGCATAATGCTGTCAATTCCATTTTAAGTAGAAGTTTGAAGACATTCTTTGTGTCTGGCCTACACATAGGCAACAGGTGTCACTAACCAGGTAAAAGTGACCTTGGAAATGGATTTGGGTCTGACTAGTATAGTGAGTAAAAGTCACAGAATAATTACAAAACTATACCTACATAGATAGATCGGGAAGATGGCTCCATGGTTAAACACTTGTCACATGAGGGTGAAAATCAGACTACAAATTCCCAGAACCCATGTGAATGCTAGGTGTGTATGATGAGTGGCCTGTAATTCAACCTCAGAAGTCAGAGATTGGATTCCCCAGTACAAGCTAGTTAGCAACACTAACTAGCTATGTCAGTGAGCCCTAGATTTGATTGAGACGCTATATCTCTCTGAACAAAGCATACGAGTAAAAGAGGACGATTGCAGACATCAATTTCAGGTCTTCATGTGCTCTCTCACAGTTATTCACCCTCCAACACACATATGCCTCCCTACAAAACATGTAAACACACATGCATAGCACACAGACACACACATGAAAGTGGAAAACAAAGTAAAATATGGCTGCAAAGGTTTAGTGGATGCTCTTTGATTAGGTTGCTACAGGAAACAAATAGCTCACTTGAATTATTTACCTTTTCTTACGTAGAAAATAAACTGTTAAGATGAAGTCTTTTTCACTTTCACAAGGAAAAGAAAAGTTGTGTAGATTTTTATGGACTATAGAGTGGCTGGAGGAATTCTCAAGACTGCTGAACTTTTCTGTGGGAAGTAAGAAAAGTTCTAAGTTCTTTTTTCTGTTTTTGAAATTGCCAGTTTCATATGATAGAAAGTAACATACTGGTCTGGCAACTATGAATTTATAGAAATCTGAACTCTTCCATCTTTATGTCTGGGTATGCTTACTGGCCGGTTAAAAGAAGTGCATACTGAGAGGGCCACATACTTTCCCATGAGAAGCCCTGACCTTCTGCATAGAATTTAATTCAAGCATTGTTCTAGGCATGTTACTTTCAAGGAAGTTTAAAAATTAAAATTCAGATTGGAAATCCAGAATCTCACATACTTACGCTTGAAAGCTTTATAAATGATAACACATGTGTAAATTTTCATTATCTGTAGGAGCTTTGACTTTTATATGAACTCTTACAGCATCCAAGAAAAAGTTTCAAAACTCTCTAGCAGCTTTCTGGTAGATATTGTATATCCTGGCAGTGGCACACATGGTTTTCTGAGCCATGTTTGCTGGAAATATCTACAATGTATAACTCATTAGTATCAGATAATTGAAATTGGATTTCCTTTGTCTTCCCCTTCTACGCCCCATCCAGAAAAATGGGAAGAGCAATGATTCACTCCTCATATGGAGAATATAAGTGACCTTGCAAGAATGATGCAGTTGTGGTTTACTAAGTGTGCCCAGGCCTCTTTTCTTATTACTCCAAATGAAAAGAAATAGACAAAGTTAAGTTAATCACTTATGAAAATATAATTATGCCTGAAGGACAGCTTTTGAACACAGAGGATTTGTATTATGGTTTCATCTTAATTACTATTATTGCTCAGTGGCAAGCATCTTTCAATCTTGTGATGAAACAAATACATTCCAATACTGAAGAAGTTATGATTCAATTGAAAGTATTTATGCTGTTTTTTAAGGGATCCCAATGCTACTGTCATATTTGTCATTAATTTTGAAGATTTGTAAATCAATAATGTATATACCAGGTAAAAAGGGGGTATCATGCCTTCTTTTTTATTTTTATATTGATTGGAATTGTGTCTTTTTTATATCTTATTTTTAATAAATTTATTTTGGTAGCCAGTGAATTATTATAGTGGAAGTTTGTGTTGACCTAAGTCTTATTTAATCTGTGAAATTAAAAATTGTACAAAGGAGATATTTACAGCAAATAGGAACCTTTGCTTGCAAAATTATACCTGCAATAATTAAGAGCTGTAGGTATCAGGTAATCAACAGCTTCCTTAAGAAAAGAATAACAATATGAAACTATTGAGGATCATTAGGATGTAGCCTTCTTCCCTTCTTCTTAATAAGAAAAGAAAGGAAAAAATCCTGAGAATAGAGGTCCTCCCTTCATATAATTTGAATAGAGAACTTTTGCTTTCTGGTTACTAAAAGCATACTCTTTGATATAAAAAAAACTGTTGAAAATGAGAAGAGTTGATATGCTATAACAATCTTGAGTCTGCATTTCATTATTTTAAGTAGTGCCTGAGCTTCTTTTCCTGCTGCTGTGATAAAATACCTTGATAAAAGCAAGGGAGAAATAAGAATAAGGTAGACTTAGGTGGAGAGAGGAATGGGAGTCTAGGGCTGAGGAGGTTAAGATAAAGGATAAATAATATTAAGGGTGTTTGAAAAATGTGGAAATATACTATTTTATAATCTTTCCAAATATTTATATATGTATATACACATATACTCATATAAAAGAGTTTAATTGGAGTTACCTGACACATGGGATATTATTTCTCTCAAAAGCAATAGGCTAGCAAATATAAAGCCCAGTGCCAGCTTTAGGAACTCTTACCTATAGTTGTCTGGCAGATATGCCCCAGAGAGCCCAAAACAATATAGGTAATTGCCATTTCTCTTAGCTGCCCAACCGAACCTGGTGGTAAGAATCTATTGCTGAAGACATCACTTTTAAGGGTGGGGCATGGAAAAATAAGCTGGAACTGATTAGGGAGCTTCTTTTATGATGTCTAGCTTTTATGGTACTGGAAGGTGATAAGTATGGAACTGGGAAAAGGAGCATAAACCGTCTTATGTATTTGTGAACCCTGTAAGCTACAATCACAACTGATCTGACAAGTCATGAGGACTGGGGCAGTAGTGACCCGGATGTTACAGGGATAACGAACCATCTTTTGTTTAGCCTTCAAGCCTGCTCCACAGGAGGAAATGCATACCTGGTATAGTAAATCTGGCCCAGACCCAATGGCCCGGGATTCCTTAGGCTCCAAGGATGAATCTGTTAATATTAGTTTGAGAAATTTGTATAGAACAACACTGCCTCCTAAATTCATATCCCTATAGCCATAGTTTAGTGCTGCTTAAAACCCTCATCAGAGAAGTTACTTTGTTCACTGGACGATGGTTAGCAGAAACGCACAGCTAGTTAAGAGCAAAGAACAAGTGTCTGTAATGCGTTCAGTCCCAAATAACACATCTATGGCACATTCCATCTCCAAGACTCAGGAACATTTACAGAGGGGAAAATAACATGAGAAGTGGACAACAGGGAAGACGGGGCTGCAATGGTGACTCCTGAACAAGACAGGACTATTGCACTTGTTAACTTCACAGCAGTTGTGGTTGCCTTCACAAAGAGCAAACCAGCATAAATGTACTGCAGGGGTTCACAAGACCCCAGCCCTAACTGAGGAGGCTTCTATAGTTGATAGATTCCAGGAGAGGGTCAGTCACATGTTTTGAAATGTGTGGCCCCTGGTACGTTGATGTTCTCCAGTGGTTGACATCACACCAGAATTGTATGGACAGCCCAAATTGGATTTAGTGGGGTATATAAAAAGAAGAAAACTATGTAAGTTAGGAGAGGGGTGTTTGGGGTTCTGAGTGGATCATGGAGGAGTTTGGAGAAGCAGTGGGAATGAATGTGACCCAAGCATACTGTAAGCACACATAATATTCTCAATATGTGAATATTCATAATATTCACATAATATTGTCACAAAACAGACCACTGAAAGTAGAGATGGCTTATTCTGGCTCTTAATTTGAGGTTATAGTCTACCATGGTAAGGAAGCACTGACATCAGAAGCTTGAGAAAGCTGATCACACTGTATCCAAACTAAGGATGCACAGCACAATGCAAGCTTTTGTCCAGGTCATCATCTCCTTTTTATATAGTCTAGGAAACTAACCAGGGGAATAGTGCCACCCACAGTGGGCAAGGTCTTCCTAACCCAATCTAACCAAGATAATTCTCCACAAGCAAGCCCAGAGTGTCTCCTAAGTGTCAGTCATTGAGTTGACAATTGAAACTAACCACCATAATGTGATTTCTTTCTTTCTTTCTTTCTTTCTTTCTTTCTTTCTTTCTTTCTTTCTTTCTTTCTTTCTTTCTCTCTTTCTCTATTTTATGTTTTCTTTTTATTTTATTTTTCTTATTTTACATATCAATCCCAGTTCCCTCTCTGTCCCTCCCTCCCTCTTTTCCACCCTCACATACCCCCCGACCACCCTCTCATCCCATTCCCCCCCCATTCCACGTGTAGGGTGATGCTTTCCTGGAGGAGTCATCTAAGTCTGTCAAGTCATTTAGAGTAGAGACTTGGCCCTCCCTCCTGTCTCTAGGTTAAGGGAGTATCTCTCCATGGGGAACATGCTCCCAAAGTCTTTTTGTGCACCAGGGATATATCCTGGTTCCACTATCAGAGGTCTCTTAGATTGCCCAGGCCTTCCAACTGAGAGCCATGATCAGGGGGTCTGAGTCGGTTCAATGCTGGATTCCCAGCTATAAGTCTAGGGGCTCACTAGCTCCTCCTTGTTCAGGTCAGCTGTCTCTGTGGGTTTCTGTAGCCTGGTCTTGTCCTCCCTCTCTGCATCTGGATTCCAGTTCAGCTCAGTGTTAGCTGTGGGTGTCTGCTTCTGTTTCCATCAGCTACTAGGCGAGGGCTCTATGATGGTGGATAAATATGTCGTCAATCTCATGATCAAGGAAGGGCATGTATGTTAGTCTTTCCACTGTTGCTCAAATTGTTAGTTGGGGTCAGTCTTGTAGGTCTCTGGACATTTCTCTGGAGTCAGCTTTCTCTTGAAACCTATAATGGCTCCATCTTTTATGGTATCTCTCTCTCTCTCTCTCTCTTCTCTGTCTCTGTCTCTCTGTCTTTTTCACTCATCTATTCCTCTCCTGACTCAATCATCCTAGTCCCATGTACTTTCCTCTCCTCTCCTCTTTCTCCTAGCCCCTCTCCACAGACTGCCCCTCTACTCTCAATGTGGTAAGGAGATCTTGTTTCTCTCCCTTTCTGTGAGGGACCTTGTATGAGACTCTTAGAATCCT
This sequence comes from Cricetiscus sungorus, assembly GCA_030556225.1. Taxonomy (NCBI): domain Eukaryota; kingdom Metazoa; phylum Chordata; class Mammalia; order Rodentia; family Cricetidae; genus Cricetiscus; species Cricetiscus sungorus. The sequence continues at coordinate 14,844,376 of JANBXA010000253.1, forward strand.
CCATGTATCCTAGTTCCTCTGGCAGTGTGAATTGTAGGCTGGTGATCCTTTGCTCTATGTCTAAAATCCATATATAAGTGGGTACATACCATGTTCCTCTTTGTGTGAGGGTTACCTCATTCAGCATGGTTTCTTCAAGTTCCATCCATTTGCCTTCGAATTTCAAGATTCCATTCCCCCCCCACACACAGAGTAAATGTGCCACATCTTCTTTATCCATTCTCCAGTTGAGGGGCATCTAAGGTTGCTTCCAGGTTCTTGCTATTACAAATAATGCTACTATAAACATAGTTGAATACATGTCTTTGTTGCATGAATGTGGATCATTTGGGTATATGCCTAAGAATGGGATTGCCAGGTCCTGTGGTAGACTGACTCTCATTTTCCTGAGGAACTGCCATACTGATCTCCAAAATGGCTGTACAAGTTTGCACTCCCACCAGCAGTGTAGGAGTGTTCCCCTCTCTCCACATCCTCTCCAGCATATGTTTTCACTGGTATTCCGAATTTTAGTTTTTTTTTTATTTTAAAATTAAATGTATTCATACTTTTTTATCTTTGCAAAGTTTTGAAGTAAATAAGAATAAACCATCAGGTTATTAATAAAATGTAAAATTATTTCTCTAGTGTAGCTCCTCATTTACTGTGATCAGTTAATGTTATATTGCTGAGTATCCCATATCAATTTTCTTTGTGGCTTGAGCAGTTTTTTTCTTTCTTTTTTTCTCTCTCTCTTTCTGTATAACAGAAATATCTTCTATTTTTAATTTATTTGTTTTTCTTATTGTGCATATTGATTCTTGTTCCCTCTTTGTCACTCCCTCCCTCCCTCTCTTCCACCCTCCCATGCCCCCCCATAATGTGATTTCTTAGTGATATAAGAGGCACTTTTAGTATGATTGGCCGTTAATAGAGGCAAGCCACGCCTAATCTAATCCTGTTGCACATCATCATCACATTATTTTTCTTTCCTTAAGACCTTATTTTTGTTTTCAGTTCAAATTTGAATATTATAAAATAATGATAATTCAAGGAAAGATACAACAATATTTGCAATTTCTTTTGACTACGTAATGATGCAAAACAGTAATGAGGTTAATGCAATAACACCTTTGCTGTAAATATTTTCTTAGTATTTGCAAACAGCTTCTACTAATGTTTGGAAAAAATCTTTTCTCCAATTTGATTTATACTTCACATTTCCTTAATTAGGGGAATAAATGATTAAAGAAAATAGATATGAATGATGTATGAAATTTCTAGGATCAGCAATTGGGTTTGCTGCCCAGTTTGACACACACTGAATTAGGATGCCTTTAATGGATAATCTTAAGATGAACTGACTTTCTCCATGGTCATAGACACATGTGTTTACACTAGGATGAGAATGACATAACATGGTGACCTTGGTTAGCTCAAACCAGAATAACAACTTTTCAGTTCTCTAAAATTTTCCCTCTGTTTTACTTGTGTATGGCTTAACAACACATTAGTTATATAACTGCCTCTATTCTCTTCCAATTTTCTTTACTAATTAATTATGGTTTCTCATGATTATTCTTTTAGTATAGTTGGTTATTTGTTCATAGAGGCAAGACATAAACTTTATTTCTAGTCTCTTTAACTTTCAACTAGAACAATGACTTCTGTTTGTTATGCTGCCTTTTATAACTATCTCTAGCTTTGTTTTCATATTTACAATAAATAAGTAGAATTTTTATAGTGCATGCTGGCAAATATAAAGATAATTATTCAGTCTTATTTGAAAAGGAACATACATGTTCATATTATTATTCTTTTATACCTGTTACATCCCATTTTTCCTACTTGTGACTTGATATATATATATATGTATGTATGTATGTATGTATGTATGGTATGTATGTATGTATGTGTGTGTACATATATACACACATATATGCATATAGATATATATGCTTTTATAGATAAACATAGAAAGAATGATGTAAAGTCATACTGATATGTTTATTCATATAATCTTGCAGGATGTTTTTCTTTTTAAAATTAATGAGTTCATTTATTTATTCATTTTACATGCTGCCACAGTTTCCCCTCCCTCCTCTTCCCCCAGTACCTCTCCCCCACACCCACTCTTTTCCCATTCATCAATCCACTCCTCTGTTTCTGTTTAGGAAAGGGCATATCAAGTTGCAAGACTAAGTACCTTCCCATGTATTAAGTCTGGACAAGGTGACTCAGTATGAGGAATATGCACTGAAAGCCAGCAAAAGAATGAGAACCAACCCCTACTCCCACTGTTAAAGTCCCACAAGGAAACCAAGATGCACAACTGTAACATATCTGCAGAATGCCTAGATCAGTCCCATGTTCCCTGGTTGTTGGTTCAGTCTCTGTGACCCCCAGGTTAGTTGATATTGTGGGGTTTTTGTGTTGTCCTTAAGTCCTCTGGCTCATATGATCCTTTCTTCCCCCTTCTTCAGGATTCCTTGAGCTCCAACTAATTTGACTGTGAGTCTCTCCATCTATCTATTTCTATCATTGGCTGGATGAAGCCTCTCTGATGACCATTGGACTGGGTGCCAATAAATCTATGAGTATTGCAGAATATTGTTAGGTATTATTAAATTGACATTTCCCCCTCCAGTCATGTTTGATTTTATCTGAGCTATCCAACCTGTGGGTTGTGGTGCTTATGGCAGTGTCAGGGGTAGGTTTACTCTCCTGGCATGGATTTTAGGCTAGAGCAGTAATTGGTTGGCCACAAGCTCAACCTCTAGGCCAACCTTACCTCAGCTTATCCCACAGACAGGAAAGACTGTAGGTGGAAGGCTAGTGACAGGGTTAGTGTCCTGATCCCTTCGCTTGAAGTCTTGCCTAATCACAGGAGATGGCCAGTTTAAGATTCATATAATCTTGCAGGAATCATCTTGCAATAGGACATTCCTTTATTGCTGGGAGTCATCTTGCAATAGGAGATTCCCTTGCACTAGGTTTCTACCTAACATAGAAATGCAACCCCCCTTCCCAGTAGTCTCTTTTTGTATTCACCCCCATCCCCGTTGCCTCCTGACCAGATCGCTCATGTTCTCATCCCCACCCACCTTCAGTCTACTCCTGAAATCTCTTCTATTTCTCCTTCCCAGGGAGATCCTTCCCAATTCTACCCCTTGAACTCTCCTTGTTAACTAGTTTCTCTGGGTCTGTGAATTATACCATAATTGGGAAGATGTTTTTTTCTGTTCTTGGCATAGAGCTAAAATACCATGACTAAGGACCATTAGGAAACAACACCTAAAATAATTTCATATTTAATAACTACATTCTTTTCTTTTGTCTTATTCTGATAATTTTTAAAAGTAGAAACAATTACAATTGGTGATATGCTCAAATATATTCATAAGATTTTCATGACATTATTACTCCACCAAAGCTGATTTTACCTACCTACCTATTATCATTAAATGGAGAGTGAGGTGAAATAAACATAATTAATATGCTCAGACCAGTAGAAAGCTGTTCCAGCCTACCCCTGGCTTTAATTCCCTGTATCAGCAGTCATTTAATTTAATAAGAGAAAAATGATTAGATTGTTTTAAATGAAGTTCTTTTAAAAATAATTCTAATAGATCGTTACTCAGAACATTACTTGAATTCATCTTTTTGCTTGATAGGTATGACTAAGAGAGTGATTGCACATAAATTATTGCAGTAGAAAACCCACTATTAGATAAAATATTATTTATTGGAAATATCTATGTAGCCAGAGACAAAAATTTCCACAAACTCTGTTTCACTATCTTTTGTGTTGCTACTTCTAATATCTGGGTCTACAGTGGTGAGTCGAAATCAAACCTTTATAGTGAATTTAAAACTTTGAAAATATGAACATTTATTTCACTTATAGAAAGTACAGTCTAGAATAGAACTCAAACTTATATTTCAAATATTGATTTACTAAAAATCTATGGTTATCATTTTGTGATTTTAAAAAAAGGAGCTAAGACAGAAATAAGGGTTTTCAAGCATTTCTCCAATTCAACATTGATGTTATCATCTGTGGAGGTTTCTATGAGAATGTCCATCTCAAATTCATATGTTTTGATGCTTTGTCCCTAGTTGGTAGAACTGTTTGGGAAGGATTAAGAGCTGTGGTCTTGTTGGAGGAGGTATATGTGGGGACTGCTTTTGAGGTTTCAAAAGCCTATGCCATTCCCAGTTAGTAGCTCTCTTTGCTTCATGTTTGTGTGTCAGATGTAGGCTCCCTACTACTGCTCCTGAGTCATGCCTGCCTGCCTGCCTGTTTCAATGCTCCCTGTTGTGATGACTAAAGACTCTAACCCTTTGAAATCATGATCCAAAAATTAAGTACTTTCTTTTATAAGTTGCTTAGGTCTTAAGACAGCATCCAAGGTCATGATCAGCAGATTCCTTTCATGGATCTATACTTGTATTCTATACTCAAGAAACAAACAAGACAGGTTTAAGTTTTAGCAGTACTCTTCAAAACTTAATTATTAGAAGTGGTTATGATGAAGGACTGAAGATGAATCTTGAAAATATAACTGGCTTAATTTCATATAGTAGGTAAAAGTGAATAACCTGAACTCGCCAAAATTGTTTTAAAGTCTTTGCATTATTTCTATCAATGGATATATCTAGACTGTTATAAATTGGAAGAGAGACCATTTAGAAACACATACTTTCTTACATGTAGCATTATTACCAATTCTATTTTGGTTATATCATTTGATAATCAAGAAACAATTTAATTTATTGTACTCAAACCTTGAAATATGGGTATATCTGTGTTGGTTTAAAGTGTGTGAAATCCATGCATTCAACATGGATGGAAATGGTGATACAAATCTGTTTTCCTAACATGCAGGAAGAAGAGAAAAGAGGCTTGCCAGATATTCCAGCTCCTTTGTCTATACAGAACATTCTAGGCTAGAGTTCTACGCAAAGTGAGACTCTATCTCAATGCCAAGACAAAAGAAGTTGAACAGGTAATTAATATAGTAAATTACTATGTCTCCACACACTTTACCTAAAAGTGTGGAGTGGTACAAGATACAAATATTTAGAAAATATCTATGGCAGTTGCATATGTACATACTTAGCAAAAAGCTTGTACTGTTTTGTAATTAATTATATCTCCCTTCTTTGATTATGCTTCTTTTAATTATAAATATTTTAATTTTAATATGATTAGTTTTGACACTAAAAATTAAAGCTATATCTTTTGTTGTAAGCTAATTTTCCTATTGATTTGTATGAAAATATTAATTCAAAAATAATTGAATAAAAAGCAAAATGTGATTCTTTACTACAGACAGTTTGAAAAGAATTTGATAGAGGAATGACTGCTACAGAGAACTTTGTGAGTCATGATGTGTTGACTATAGACAAGTGTAGAAGGTAGAACTTCTGAAAGTAATTACACAATCAAAGCTTCATAAATTCTCATATTTATGAAAATGTGAATAATAAATTGTCAAATCTTCAAAAAGTGTATGATGTTTGGGATAGCTTGTTTTGTTGAGGGTTAGCAGTATAAATTTACACAATTTGACCTGAATGAAAATTATCTGTGTTCTATTGTGACTATTTGATGATGGCACCAACAGACAAAATAGTCTTTTAAAAATACATAGTAATTGACAAGATTGCTAAGGAGTTTATGCTGTTTCTATGAAGCTTGAAGACCTTATTCTATTCCAGGACCCACATGGTGAAGGAGAGCCAATTTCTTCAAGTTATTATCTGACATTTATATATATGCATTGTGGTACTTAACCAAACAGAAACAATGGTGTAAAAGGTGTGTGTGTGTGTGTGTGTGTGTGTGTGTGTGTGTGTGTGCGCATTCATATATGTATATGTGTGTGTGTTTGTCTGAGCTTAAACTCTTTGTCAGCTTCCTGTCACATTTGTAATAAAATCAAAACTCACTTTGTTCTCAAAACCTTCACTTAGTCTCCCTCTAACTTTTTCTTACTCTTGGTGTACTCTGTGCTGATCAGCCATATAAACGTACTTTGAGCGTTCCAGTGAGCGCTCATTCTTTATGTTTTATGCTCTTTGAGCTAGTCCTGTCCTCTCATATCTTTCCAATGCCAGCTCTTTCTCACTTTTTGAGGTTTCAGGTTAAACCACGCTCTGTTTTCCCCTCTCCTCTTGTAGTAACTTACCGTGTGTCCTTTTATAGCATTCATGGCATCTACCACAACCTGCTATTTCATTGTTTTTGGTTGATTGCTTGCTTGCTTGCTTTTTGTCTGCTCTCCTTTTAAATACAGTGAAAACTTGATGAATGTAGAGATCTTGCACCTCCTGTGTGTATTTATATTCTCAAAGTATAGTGTTCTAGGAATGATGTAACACAAAACAGATGCTAGATAATGATGCTCAATGAAAGGATGCCCTGGAGGAGAAAACCATTTAACTTAGACTAGTAATGCTGAGCCATTTGAACTGGTAATTAAGGGAGACCTGGAGAAGACACCTCATTGAGGAGATGTACATGTCAGTGAAGGCTATTTTTGTTGTTATAAAAGCACCCATCTGTAAAAATGAAATCTGCTTCTCATTTGGCAGATGAAATGCATAGAGCACATTTAAGGTAAAACAAAGTCAGAGGGATGCTGAGTGCAGATTGTGTCAAATCTTTGTGAGAAAAAATAAGTTTTAATCTTACTATAAATGTGGCAGTAAGTGAGAAGTACATGGCAATTTTATACATATTAGCATCATTCTAAATCAAATAGTACTTTGCCTTTGTATTCAAGATATGTGGTGTCTTCAACAATAGGGTCTTTTTAACTACTTCTGATGAATCACCTTGGGGGATGGCAAGGGCTTTTATTATTATGGGAGACTCTGGGAGACCTATAGTTCATATGAAGATATCCCACACATGTTACTAGAGTTTTTGTTTAATTACCAGGGAACCAACACAGTCCATCTCTGCAGGATATCTCCCTTTTATCCATCTCTCATTTTTATGTGGATAGCTAACAAAGTAGGAGATGTCCATGGGGATTTTCATACATACCCCTCCACTTACCCATATGTCCTCTATCCTAAGTCCTACCTACCCTATCTGTGGCTGGACACTCCACTCTGGATTTCCCCCTCTCTGTTTTCATGTTACCCGTGTTCTGCTAGTCCTCTCCCTTAAGACACTCACCCACTCAATGGCCTTTTTCTATATTTTTGCATTCTATTGGTGCTTCAAGTTAAACACACAAATCAATGTTAAAATTCATATATGAGAAGAACATGATGTGTTTGTTTTCTGTGTCTAGATAACTTTACTCAATATAGCTTTCCAGTTATACCCATTTACTTGAATCATTAATAGTGTTTCATCTTTCTTTGTGGTTGAATAAAACTCTGTATGTACCAAATTTTGTTATGGATTCATCAAGAAATGTTTTACACAAACTCTAAAAAAAAACCACAGCCAAAGCAGGGCCAGAAATAGTATGAAGTATATATGTTTTAGAACCAGGTTATAATATACCTAAAGGTAAAGATAGAAACATCAAAAAGTACTTAACTCTCTTTAAGTATTTTAGGGTAAATACTGGATAAAATTCCCTGTCATTGATGAGGAAAGTTAAGAGATTGACTCTGTGAAAACACATTCTCCAGTTAATTATTCTTGTACAACACAATAGTGTATAAAGCTTAGTTTATTTTTCATAAAGCAAAAGGTGTCAATTAAAATCACATGGAATAATTTCCTTAGTATGTCAAACATTGTCTCAACTGTTCTACTAGTTCTAATAGTGACTAATAGCTGAATTCTCTCATACTTGGCCTTCTGTCTATGCTGACACTAATCAGTGCATTTCTATTTGGATTTTTAAAACACAGAGCCTGAAAATAAGATTTATTGCTGAATTCCACTATTCTGTTTTTAAGGAAGGATGAATTAATTAGATTCCTATATAGGCTTCACCCTGACACTTCTGCTGAATGCCATATAGAATGCTATCAGTTTTAATCTATTTCTGGTTATAAGTCAATCTGTTATCTCATTTTAACTTTAGTGATAATAATATAACTGCTTTGAGTATGTACTTTTATCTTGTACCTACAAAATGAATGTTAGCAGGCTTGAAGTAATTGTCCTAAGCATTACTGGTAAATGGATGAATATGAAAGCAAATATTTATTTTAATGATATATATATCATTAAATATATATCATTAAATATAGATATATATATATATATATATATATATATATACACTATATTTGTTCCTGGTATGTTGAAAGATAAATTCTAGCTGTTATGAACTCATAATCAACGGTATACTGTTGGTTATTTGGTTAAGTATAAAGCATTCTAAACTTTAAGACTTCTTATTTTGATACTCAGGGATTTTCTGGCCATCTATCAGTTAAGGGTGGAGCCAAATTTTATAAAAGATGAATCTATGAAAGGCAGAAAAGTTCATGGGTTCCTACATGATTTGAGACATAATATAAATGATGCATTTAGAATGTCTAATGCCTTTTGTCATATAATCAGTTACTTTTTCCAAAATATGTGAAAACAGATACATCTTTTCAATGAACAAGAACATCTTTAAGCTTTTTACTCCCCCATCCTTTCTGTTCTTTCTTTTCCTTCATCCCTCTGTCCCTATGTTCCTCCCCGCCTCCTTCCCTCCCTTCCTCTCTCCCTCCCTTCCTCCCTCACTCCCTCCATTTTTTCCTTCCTTCCTTTTCTTTTGAGATAAGTTCTCTCCATGCAGCCTACACTTGCCCTGAAACTGTGGCTATTCTCCCTCAGCTTTTCACCAAATTGAATATTTTAATCAGAGAAAGGACTATAATATGGTGAGATTTCATAAAGTCTTAAATAAATGTCTAGAAACAGGGCAAGTAATGGGGTCAATTTTCTGCTTTAGCCATCTCTAGATCATATTAGCTTTAACATTCTTCTTTTGTAGTATTAGGGAATTGTGGGAGCTGGTCATTGTTGAAAAAACAGACTGCTTCTTGGGCATTTGAGAGTCAGCCCTTGGTATCTGGTATTGAGGGTTCTATACTGATAGATTGAACAAACTGCAGGTAAAACCATTTTTTTCTACTAAAAATGTACAGTTTTTGTGCAAGCACAATGGGATTTGATTATATTTGGATTTTGTATCTAGGAAACAGGCCTCAGTGGATCCTGATCATGAGCTGTATTTGTCTTAAAACAAAGAACAAAATTAAAAAAAAAAAAGAAAAGAAAACCTTAACATCAACAACAAATCTACCTTAAAAGCATCCTTAGAAGACCTCTGGGTTACATTGTATGTTTTCCATATAAAGAAACAGAGCAAGCATCAGAATTGACTAGGAGATTGTTCTCCATCTTCATGTCAGAGCCTTCAGTGCTGCTCTAGTAGTCTGTGTAGGTTTATCAGAGAAGATCAAATTGGGAATGCTTCTCAGCTGGCCTGAACTGTGTCTACAACACAAGATTGCAGTAAGATGAATGGATAGGCAAACAAACTCTGATATTCCTGAAGGGAAAGCATGGAATATATTTCATTTGATCTGAACTTTATTTATTCTCTACTCCATTATTGGCAAAAAAGTGACCTGTTTGACAATGGACTCACAGTGTAAAAAGCCAAATTCATACACAGTCATAGCAGTAAGAAAACACTGTGCATATTAATCACATGCAGTTACCATTAGTAGCCATCTGCTTCATTTAGATGAATATGGAAAACATTTTCTTTCTTGTATTTCCTTTTAGACATTATAGCTAACTCTTTAGAATCTTCCAAAACCTTATAAATATTTATTATACTTGAATAATTACATGAAATTTGTGGATAGAAAATATAAGACTGCAAAAATTTAATATATGCCAGTAAATATATCTGCTAATTTCCAATGTGTTTATTTTGAATATCACAGGACTTTGAGCATTTCCAAGAAAGCACACTTTTTTAAACATTATCATATTTTAGCAATCAAATCAAATTGGCTTTTCCTATATGATTGAATTTGAGCTTTATAGATTTCTGCTGAAGAAAGGAGCTAGGGAACCAAGAATTGGTTTTCAGAGAAGGAAGGTCTTTGTTTTTCATTTTCTAGTTAAAAAACAAACAAACATATTTCTAATGTAAAATAGTACCTCCAACATAAAGACTTGCAAATAATCTTGAAAATGATTAAATGTCATTTACTCATTGTAGTCAAGATACATAATAGGGAGATAAATATGGGAAAGGCTTTGCTAAAATGAATCTGTTACTTATAGCCATGCAACCTCCTAACAACATCTTCATATAATACAAAAGGTGGACTGGCTGATAGGAAATCAAGCTGGCCTTAGAGTGGTCATTTTATTTTGAACTAGTAAATTTGTGTCCATCAATTCTAATTGCCCATCCTAATCACATCAGATACTCACCATATGAATTTATTGGTTCTCAATTCTTCACATACAAAGGTCAGAGAGGTTTTGGAAGGTGACTAAATAATTTCACTATTATAGTTGATTAACACATGTATTTCTATACTGCTCTATATTACTTTAAGGCCTGCAATTATTTACATTTTTGTTTCTTTTATTACATCCTCAGCTTACCTTGTGAGCAGGCACAACAGGAATTATGCCAAACTGAAGGCCACAGTTCTCCAGACATAGTCTGTAAAATGGGCAAAACTTGCTTCATATTTGTATTAGGTATTTTATTTGGCTGCGATAAAACATCATAACCAAAGTCACTTACAAAATGTTGGATTTATTTGGGCTTGTAGTCCTAGAGGAATACGACTCCATTGCCATCAAAGCAGGGAAGCATGTTGTCGTGCAGACATGACAACTGTAAGGTTTAAGAGCTCATGCCTCAAACTGCAAGGAGGGAGCAGAAGAGGACTAACTGGGAATGGTATGAGAGTGAAACCCCAAAGCCTACATCTCCCAATTCCTAAAGACACACTCCTTCCAGCAAATCCATACTTCCTCAACGACCCAGACAGTATATTAGCAGAGACCAAGTATTCAAATGACTGAGACTACGGCAGACACCTCCATAAGGCCACCATAACATTGAAATCCACATAGCAGTCCAGAAATACCTTTTAAACGTTAAAAAAGTTATGTTAAGTGAAAGACATGTTCTTAATTTATCTAACAAATACTTACTAAGCTTTGATCAGTTTTTCTAATTGTAGATTCTGAACTATAACTAAAATAGGAATGCATGTCATAAACACAAGTATAAAATAGAAGGGAAAATGTAGGGGCTGAAGGATGGTTCAGTAGTTATGAGCACTTGTAGCTCATAACCATCAGTAACTCTGAGTCCAGGGAATCTAAGAACTTCTTCTGGTGTTCCAGATATTACACACATGGTACACTTACACGCGTTCAGGCAAACATTCATATACATAAAATAAAAAGAATCTGTTTTTGTTGTTGATGGTGGTGGTTTTTGAGACAAGGTTTCTCTGTGTAGCTTTGTAGACCGGGCTTAACACAGCCTTCCTCTGTCTCCTGAGTGCTGGGATTAAAGACATGCGCCACCACTGCCTGGCAAGAATCTATTTTTAAAAAGAGTTTTAAAAAATAAAATGAGACATTGGATAGATAACTCTATGGTTAAGAGAGATTACTTCTCTTGCCAAAGAGAAGTTCCTAGCACCCATGGTAGTTAACAACCATCTGTAACCTTAGTTTCTTCTGACCTTTTTGGGCCACTGAATGTACTTGGTACATATGCAGAGACCTAAGCATGAACATATACATGTAAATATTTCTTTTTACCAAGAGAAAAAGTATATTAAAGGGATGTGGAGAGCTGATGGGAGATGTTATTCTGTAAATATGTTTCTCATACTGGTTAATGAATAAAGCACTGTGGCCAATGAGAAAGCAAGATAGGCTGGGCTAGGAGACAAAGAGGAAAGAGAAAATAGGAGGAGTCAGCATGTAGAGCCTAGAGGAAGCAAGATGCCAGCCTGCCGCTCTCCGGTAAGATGAGCCATGTGGAAATACTTAGATAAGTAGAAATGGGTTAATAATTAAGAAAGAGCTAGCCCATAAACAATAATAGTAACTGGACATCAGGATTGTATCAAATACAGAGTCTCTGAGTGTTATTTGGGGCTCACGTGGCGGCAGGACCGGGCCACCGGCAGGGAGGAACAAAGAAAGGAACCTATCAGCAGGGAAAAACGTGCTCGTAACAGAGAGCAAAGTAGTGCTATGTGTTCTATGTTATGGAGATACATTCACAGAGACTCTGAGGAGGTTATGGGAAGATGGCATCAGCATAGACTTGAAAGAAATCAAGTAGATCAAAATAGAAATATGATCTAAGCAGTGGTTATTGGACAAAGTGAACACCAGGAGTAAAAGCCTAAGTATGTGGTCCTATATCCATTTGTATAGAACAAGAGAAAGAATGGATAGATAACCATGACAGTCACAGAACTGATAAAAATGCTTATAAGCAAGCTCGATTTGATTCATGGTTTGAAGACAGTTACAGGAAGATAAGGCTACTTACCTACATTTAAGGATCCTTCTAGAAAATCCTGAAACAGGGATATGGGAAATGAGTAGGAGGTGGCAAAGCCCAAGGAGCTTGGGAAGGATATAGGATGTATAGAGTCATTAAGGCTATTTGGATATCTTTATCATTTAGTCTAAGAGTGGACTTTGGGAAGAAAGTGGTATTATCAATTATATTTTGCAAAGACACTCTGGTTGCTCTCCAGAGACATAGACTATACTATAAAGGGAGCAAAGGTACAAACAGGAGAACTATTTACGGTGTGCGGCCTGTTCTAAGGTGATACTAGAAGAATATTGTCTCACTTCAGTCAAGTACCTGTATATGGTAGGTGTAATAAAGGCTGTGCAAAAATATAGCAGCTCGCTCTGATATTATCTGTCAGATCAGGAACTGGGAGAAAGAAGGCCAAGTCCCAATGGGACACATGGTTTGGATAGTGACAAAAAGGACTTTCCAAAGCTCATGTTTAGAAACCTTGGTCCCTGATATAGCAGGGTAAAGGCATGAGATTTTTGGGAAGAGATTAGATCATGAAGACTATTGATCATTTCATAAGTGGTTAGCCCACCAATGAGTTCATAATTTGATTGGTTATTCGGAAGTGATGGATACTTCAGGAGTGGGAATCCAATTGAAGAAAATAGTTTGATGGAAGTATACCCTAGTTACTCTATTTTGTCCTATTTCTCTCCTTTTCACATCTACTATGAGGTAAGAAGTTTTTGTTTCTTTTCATGATTTCCTGTCTCATTTTCTGCATTGTACCATGGGGTTTGGGACCATGGACTGGAATCTCTGAAACCCATGAGACAAAAAGAAAATCTTTCCGCCTCCAATCTAACTTTATTGTCAGAGATGTAAGAATGACAGCAGAGGAGAAACAGACTATTTTTTTTATAGAAGAAAGTAAAAGAAATGTTGAATAGCCAGAGCTATGTGTAATCACTATCATTATCTTTGCATGTATAAGACTCCAACGTTTGTGAATCAAGTGACATTTAGGATGATGGGGTGCATGACTCAAAATCTTGTTCCAGGCTTCATCCTGCTTTCTTTTAAAGACTATGTCCTCTGATTTAATTTCCCTTCTTCTCTCAAATTTATCTTTAGAATTTCATATGTAAATACCACGTTTACATAATTTTTCCCTCTCCTTTCTCAAATTCCTCTGATGCCCCTCCTGCTTCTCAAATTCTTAATTTCTTATTCTTTAATAATACTGTTACATTTGTGTATATAAACACATTACATATACACATATGTACATGCAATGTAACAAAAAATAATGAAAAATTGCATAAATTTAAAAGTGAGCAATGAGGAGTATATGAGATGGTTTAGAGGGAGGGTATTGCGGTTTAATAAGGGTCAGGATAAACAAATAGGCTGAATAGATGTTTATTAAGGGAGAAAAAACTCACAACACAGACAGATGAACACAGCAGTTAAAACTGGATGCTCCTTTCTCCGTGTCCCGCCAGAAAGAGAGCGTTCTCCGCCTCCTTCCAAGACCAAGCCCCACAGGTCACTTCTGCCTCTGGCTCCACCCCTCAATGGGTGTGGTCAGTGCCATAGAAGCAGACACAGTGCATATCCCACTACAGGAGGGAAAGATTGAAAGAAAAGATATAATTATAATCTCAAAAGTAAAAGGGTAATTAAGTAAAATCTACTTTAGAATTAGTTTATAGATTTATGTGATAGCATTTCTTTTACTTATCTAGACCACTGTCTGGTTCTAGAAACTAAAGTTAAGGGCAGTTACTAGAGGTGCATTAAGTTGAAGAAAACTTGGGAGTTGTCAATTTAAGATTAACAAATTGTATTTGAAGAATGAGATGGGAAAGTTTGTTATATATGAGCATAACCTCTTATAGTCCAAGATCTGAAGATAAAGTTGGAATGGACTCTGTTTGTAAATTTAAAGCTTCCTTTAAAGTCCTGGAACATACAGCAGTTCTGGGAATGTGTGTAGAGAATAGTGCAGCCTATGGATCAGAGGGGGCTACTGAGGTCCCAGACTCAGTTGAAGAGCTATTGGCAGTTGAAGGCTACTTAGAGACAGAAACAACACATTTGAGGGTGATAGTAACAGACAGGCTACCCAAGTCCAATGGATGTCTCCACACACTTGTACATATGGGCAATACTAATTGGTATCTATGAGTTAAAATTAAATAACATTTAAAATGTTATTTTAAAAGATGACCTGAATTTGGGAGACAGATGGGTTATCAGATTCTAGGTGCAAATCTTCAAGATGTATTGTATATATATACATGAAAAATTCAAATCATAAATATAAAATAATACATTAAAATGAAAGAAACTATAATTAAAATGACAAATTGTGCCTGATGTAATGTAGTCCTTTGAAGTGTCTAGTTGTCAATGAAGTAAGAAATTAATTGATTAGGATAAATCCAGTTAGGCAGAAGATGATATTGAGAAATGTAGAGTCTACAGTGCAAGATGTTTCAGAGAAATTTGGAGCAGTAAGAGGGCTAAAAACAGTTTATATTGTTTGGTATCAGGTCTTTAACAAGATGGTGTCACTGGCATGCTAAAGATGAGATAGTTTTAGTGAACTCAGGAATAAATTGATCAGAAAGTAAAGTTGGGATACAGACAACTCTCTCTAGAAGGTTGAGGAAGGCAAATTGGTGGTAAACAGGAGAAGGGAAGTTATTAATATAAGGTGTGGATGTTGTATACTTGTCCCAGAGAGCCCAAGGCACGGAAAGGCAGTGATAGAAGCTAACTGTTCAGCAAGGCCCATGCTGAAGTCTAGGAATATGGGAGACAAGGCAGGCTTTGTAAGAGAAAGCATCTTCCTTTGAGGGAGAAACAAAGCAGGTGGGTGCAGAATGGACTGGAAAAAGAAGATGCCTGTGTTCAGAGCTAACGATTTCATCTTATATTCTTGTTTGTTTTTGGCTCTGTTGATGTTATCTGTACTACACTTCTATGATGGTAATAAAAACACATTATCTCAAACAATTAAATGAATTTTCCGTTCTTTATCCCAACACCCCAAGATAAATATGTATCATTTTGGAGACTTTCCCCATGGGATTTTAGCTTTATGGTGTTAACACATGAAGATGGTCAGAAAGTTGGCATAACAAACAGAAGAATACAAACATGGTTATTCTGCACTGGCGCAGAAGGGAAGGTTGGAAGCAAGCATAACCAGACCATCTTTATTTCACTTTGAAATATTATTACATTGATAAACCAAATACACACACACACACACACACACACACACACACACACACACACACACACACAAGCATATATTATTACATTGAGAAGAAAATTTTATTTTCAAGCAAGGACACCAGTATTGAATTCACTAGGAAATTGCATTTTAGTAAAGTAGGTCACAGTAATTTCCAGTTTTACTGAGAAACCCTTGAAATATTTGAAGACTGGTATCTCTTTCCAGAAACTTCTAGCTGATCGCAGGCCTGAAGTCAAACCAAACTCATTTCTTCCCCTAGTTGAAGCATCCAGATGTACAAGAGGAATGGACAATCTTATTGACATAGTAGGCAGGATGTACATTCTTCACTGAGCAGAATTTTAGCATGTGGCTATTTTACTAAGTGATAACTCATTGCTATTTCACTATTGATTTATTATGCTCATGAAAACCCACTTCAGAATGCTTGGTGAAAGGCAGAAACAATATCGTCCAGACTGGACTCTGCCTTCCTGTTTATTTCATATTTAGTCAAAGGAAGTGCACAGCTAAGTTGCATAGTGAAAAAAAATGAGAAAAGAATGAACTGTATGTAGGCCAAATAGGATTATCCTCTTAATGATGTTAATGTGAATTACTTTTAATAGGATTAAATCCCCTGGGTTTAGAGTAATAGAGAGAATCATCTTAGCTATTTCAACAGAATGTGCCTAAGTGCTGTAGAAGAATTCCAAATATTAGCATTCTATAGGTAAAGTGGTCCCTGGACATAATTAAACTCATCATTAAAAAACTGGAAATTATGTTCATATTTAATATTTAATTTAATGTGTCAAAACATTCTTTTTGAGAAAGAAGAGGAAACTGGCTAACATATTTATGCACAGCACTATCCTTTGCATATGTGATATTCCAGAAAAACAGTTGTTCATGAATTATTTTCCAGTAGGGACCCTAAAAATGGATTAAATTCCTTTGGCCATTAATAAAATAAAAATTTATTGTACTATAAAAGTTGAACTCTAAAACATCAGAGAAAATAAAGAATTTGGTTAATGGTATTAGAAAAAATGACTATTTATGGAAAACGTATCACCCTACCTTAGCTATTCCTAGAGTTTACCAACAAATTAAATTTTGTACATGAAAATACTAGAAAAATGTAGGTCAGTATTGATAGAATCTTGGGGAAATGAAGATTATTTTAATTATGTTTCCTCTGCCATTCAAGCCAGAAACCATAAAGAAACAATGAAAGATTTTAAGAATATGAACTAAACGTTTCTGCTGCCACATGTCACAAAGAATGTGAATTAAAATATTTCAGACTAAGAACACTAGCATGTTTTACAAGAAGTCTTTTATCTTACTCTATAAATATCTCTCAAAAAGTAGCTAAACCAACATTGCCCTTGGCAAATCACTGTAGAAAGAAAATAGGTCAATATCATGAGAAAATTTATTTAAAAATGCAAATTGCTAAGGAAGAAGACACATTATTCACTTTTTAAATTGCAAAAAATGAAACAATTAATGAAAAGAAGAGATGTGAAAATGAGGGAAGCCAGGCAAACTCATAACTGGTACTGGTAACATTAGTATGGAGGACACGGTGCTATGTAGTCTATGCCTTCCTTTAATAGACATTTAGTGATCTGGTTCAGTGGTTGTTTCACCTACAGAGACTCAGGAGTAAATTCAGCAGCAAGAAAACCTTTATCTAAGCACACATTAGTTCCTTATGTGGCCCACAGCCAGTGATTGGCCAATATGGAGATAAAGTATCCAGTCTAACTCAACTAACAAACATCCTAGCCTCTGAGCCCATGGGAATAAGCTAACCATCACTGCTGGGTCATATTGGAGATTCAGTGCTGCTTCTTCCCAATTCTCCCTTCTGTACAAACTGGTCCCAAGGGCAGTTCTTGGGTATTCAGTAGCTTAACCTTGAATTCTGAGTTTTCTGCTTAGGGCAAATCAATCTATTCGTCTTAATTTCTAGAGTTTTAAAGAGAAAATTGCTTATGGGCATCAATAGCCTTAAATATAACTTGCTATTTCATTTAGAGATTTCATTTCTATAAAGATAACCATAACAGTAGAAAACTGTATCTCTCACTGTGTTTGAGCAAAATGACCTCTGCATTTTCCACAAGATGGGACTAGGATGCAGGACCTTGGGCATCCGCAGGTCCTTCTTTGTTCAGAGTGGCTGTGTTTCTGTGTTTTCAATTTTTAGTTCCGGGACATTTGGACATTTTCCTTTGGTTGAAAACAGTTTAAATGCCTGTTTCCTATGTTCTTTTAGTTACAGCTGTTGGAGTAACTTAGATCACTCGAAAGTATTTGGACTGCTTTGTCTTATCTGCTCTTAGTAGTGCTTTATGTGAATTGCACTTTAGTATTTAGTTTATATGAGGTAAAATATGAAAGAAAATCAGTACAAACCACATTTGTAATTGTCAAAAACACTTTGGAAAACATCATTTTGTTATTCTTGATAGTCCTCTTGCATAAGAAAGCATGAGAAATGTCTGCTAAAAGCTGTATGTAAGAAAGATCTCCCCAACATAACTGACATAAAAATTTTAACAAGCAGCACTAAATAACCAGTTACATTTCTATTTTGCATTGCTCACAGACTCCCCCATGTTGTATTCTGTTTTAAGCACTTATCTTAATTTTAATCTCAATTTTGAAAGTATGTTTTATTTTCATGGTTGATGATCTCTGTTTCCATACTCAATGACCTGCGAGACTTTAATCTATTTCTATTACAAGCTCTCTAATGTTATTTGACAATTAAAAAGTATATACATAATATTTTTATGTTTTATCCTATAAATACTTTATCAACTTGACTGATTTATAATTTTAAGAAGCATGTGTTCATTATACAAAAGTATTGATATGAATTCCTAGAACTTTTTTAGTTTTACATATTAGATTATTCTCCCTATATATGTGTCCCCCACACGTGAACACATGGACATCAATTTCCTTGAACTACAGAAGTATTGCCTCCATTGAATGCAGACTGCTCATTCTTGAAGAATTAAACATTTTGTTTTCTTCTCAAGGACAAACCACTGGGAAAAACAGTTCTGCATATATCTATGTGTATGTGAGATTAGAAACAAAACAAAACACAAACACTCAAAAAACTAAAATATTATTTTCTTCAATTTCCAAATTTTATTGCATCAGAAAAAAGTTTGAGTGTGTGTGTGTGGAGGGTGGGGAAGATTGGATGAATGTTACAAATCAATTTTAAATCTGTGCACTTATAGAACATTAATCTTTTGAGATTCACTGTGAATTCAATCTGAAGTGTAGGATGCTTCCACAGTAAATGAATGATTCATTTCAGTTACAGAAAATGGCATTTTATTTCAGTTAAAACCCAACCAGCCATGAATGGCATGAATCTATCCAGAGATTTTTAGTTTGTACTTACTTCTAACTTGTGGAGCAAAAGCTTGCTTTCCAATAGTTCACCTGTTGGTAAATGTGTTCTTTCTAGATTTAGTGGGCAGCCTCTCTGAAACCTATTAGGGACCAATATCAAAATATTTGCTCCTTTTTTTTTGTCCCATTGCTGAGAGATCACAATGTTTTGGGGGTTGCGTGTGGAAAGTCTTCAATGGCTGTTTGCATGGAATTGTTGGCTCAGATTGAGTGAGGAATAATGAGATGCCAAGTAACCTCCGTAGGCCTACTGTGGACATTCCATTCTCTTGGAGAATGTAAGGCCTGGGAGTGATGAGAAATGGGCAAACGTAGGTCATTAGAAAAATATAACATGTTTGCTAATATCTTTCCTGGGTTATCAATATTAGTCAAACAATTTAGAGTACAACTTCTGTATTTGAGTATTTGAGTCTTGAAATTTTCATTCATGTAGTCTACACAATCAGGCTTACCCATTTGAGCAGAGGATAGAGTAGTAAATGTAAAAGATGTTTTCCTGCTTTGGAGATGTTTGGACCTCAAGGTGAAAGAGCAGGAATTAAAGAATTTTCACAAACATGTGTGTAAGTCAAAATGTCAAGACTTAGAAGGAAAAGTGAAATCAAACTTTCTTTCATTGAAGGCAAATATGTTTGTGGAAGTCAGTTCAGACTTGAACATGAATCTGTGCTAGCTAGTCAGGTGAGCAGAGCAAACTAGACTATTTTAGACTTCCTCTATTATAGGTATCTTTTGAATTATTGTCGAGATAATAAAAGAGTAGTCATTTCCAAAATTAAAATAAAAAATCAACGTAATATGCCATGTTTCACATCCTGGTAATGACAGCTTCAAAGGTCATAACATTTTATATGATTTCCACTTTAGTCCCCTTATTATTTTTTTGGAATCTTATAGAGCAACTCTCTTTATCATTAAATTTTTAAGCATTGGTTTGGGAAATTCCTCAACACATCAAAAGTATAAAGGTGAGTATTTTCCTAATGAAGTTGGCTTTCTTAATGTTGTCAGCTTTTCTAAGTCATTATTCAGCTAAAATTTCTTGAGGACTGAATTTTGGTTGCCTGGAACTGCCATTTGTTCTATCTTCAATGAGGGTCCATTTATCAACAATTAATTTTGGATCTTGACGTGTCTTAATTGTGGTTAATCAGCCTGGTATTGAGTCTTCTCTCAGTCTGAATCCCATTTCAGTGTTTCATGGTGAAGTATGGCAAGAATTTAAAATAGAGCTGGACAGTGGGGGAGCACACCTTTAATCCCAGTACTCTGGAGGAGGGGGCAGGCAGATCTCTGTGAGTTTGAGACCAGCCTTGTCTACAAAGCTACACAGAGAAACCCTATCTCGAAAAATCGAAAAAAGAAAAATTATAATAGAGCTGGCAATGCTAGTTGTGAGGATTATTGTTTCTTCAAATTACCACCTTTTGCATGATTCCTGCTTCTGCGTTCTTTGTGTAAATGGTGGGCATACAGTTGATTTACCAGATAGTTATATGCCCACACAAAATGGACAATCTACAGTCAATTACACAGAAGGTTTGATAGAATGAGGCTATACATACAGATGTTCACCAAAGCTGCTTTCTGCCTGAAATTGAGAGGACATCAAGATCAAAATTACTGCCTAGGGATACTACCCCACTTAATTATAATTCCATCATGTTTTCCTGAATAACTTATGGTCTATGTTTTACCCTTCCCCTTCCTCAGTGTATATGTCAAAGTCTTTGAGCCTCAGTAGCTCAAAATGCGGCCTTACTCGAAGAAACAGTTGCTATGGATGCAATCAAGAGCAGATCATGACCAAGTACAGTGGGTTGCCTAACATGACTGGTATCCTTACAAAATGAATACATTTAGAAACAGGCACAAACACACACACACACACACACACACACACACACACACACACACACACACACAAGAGAGAGAGAGAGAGAGAGAGAGAGAGAGAGAGAGAGAGAGAGACATAATCACATACCCACTCCCCCAGAAACCCTATGAACTCCTCCAGAAAATGGCCTGTGAAGATGAAGGAGAAGAGGAAATAGCATGTTTAGAGACTACAGCACTCCAGAAATGCCCATAAGTCCTCAGAAACAAGGTAGACCATAGGACCAGTTCTCCACAGTCTTCAGGAGGAAATAACCCACAGGTACTATGACATCTACTGCTTAGGACACTCAGCTTGTAGTCCTATGTCAGGCCACATTTCAGTGCCTCAGATGGCCCAACAGGATTGGTCAAATCTTCAAAGACTTCCTTAGGTGGTCTGCTGGGGTGGGTTACCCTGTGCACAGTCCCCCGGCCTCAGGAGGCTCCGAGCAGGGCCCCAGAAGGTGGGCATGGAAACAGGTCCAGACTTACTTCCTGTGGGTGGAGGTGAGACTAGGACCCTGGCAGACTCTAGATAGGGTGGTTCACTGGGACGGGCTCCCCCATGTGCAGTCTCCAGCCCTCAGGAGTATCGAACAATTTGGATTTTTTAATAAAAACAATATGATAGCATTTTTTCACCTAATAATAACATAAGGGCATTAAAACAATAAGGGTAAATGTTTCAGACTGTGCTCCCAGGAGAAGGAACCTTTAGAAGCTTCTGAACCTCCCTCAAAGAAAGAGTTGTATAGGAAGAAGTGAACAGTTGGACGCCAGATCCATCCCTGCAAAGAACTAAGGGTACAGAGGTCTTCAAAGATTTGAAGCTAATCTTAGGCCTCAAGGCAAACCCTGTGCCCCTCTCCTACCCATCCCAGCCACACTGTGCTTCCTTTTCAACTTCTTGATTGCTTGACAGTTTCTAGTTGGAAATACTTTGGAGCAGAGTAATATTTTCTCCTTCTAGTATGATCTGACCCCATTGTTTTCTTGACTTTGTGTTAGAGTGAATGGCCTCTGCATCATCTAATACAAGGTCCACGTACTCATCAAAACCAACAAAACAGTCCTCTATCTGTATATTCACTTGTGTATACAGCCACACCTGAATCCAAGATCAATTTTGCAAGTATCTGAAGATGAGGTTGATGGGTTCCACCATCACTTCCTGCAAATTCTGGTCCTGGCTACAGTATGACATGGTGGAAGTCACAAAGACCACATGAGTAGGAAGGCCACCTCAGAGAGTGACTTCCAGAAGTTTAGATTTGGATTTTTAAAGCTTCATTTAAATTGTCTCTGTGTGTGTGTGTGTCTGTGTGTGTCTGGCGGGGGAAGGGGACAGGTGTTTTGCAGTGCCTGTGGACACCCAGGACAGGGAGATAGATTCCATGAACTGCAGTTACAAGTTATTGTGACCCCTCTGATATGGATATTGGGAATTGAAGTTAGCTCCCCCAAAAGAGCATCAAGTGCACCTAAGGAATGAGCCATCTTTCCAGCTGGCCCCTTCCTTTTGTGCTCAGTCAGGCAGCTAGGAGTGAGAAAGACTGTTCCAGGTGGAAAAGCTATCAACACAGCTGAGGTAGGTCCAGAAACAGAGAGAAGCTAAGGCTGTGGACAGCTCCCCCCAAAAGAGATGTGCATGAAGAGGTTAATCGTTGGGTGCCAGATCCATTCCTGCAAAGGTCTAAGAGTACAGAGGTCTTCCAAATGTGTGAACCTTCTGGAGGTAAAATGATGCGGAGGCCAGAATCCATAGCTCAAGATTAACCTCTTGAAACCCCCTGAGCAGGGTTCTCCTCTCCAGTTTTATACCACCTTCCTAGATGATTGTTCGTACTTGCTTATCATTAAGACCATGGTTCAATTGCCCAAAGTGCTTCAAAGGATTTATACATAGCAAAATGAACTCTTGGACCTACAAAGTGATGAGACAATAATACCTTGTCCATGGGTGCCTTTGGACTTTGTTTAAATAATTAAGATGGGTCATTATAAAAATTGCCATTAAAATGCCATGTTCTTGTCATGGAAATATGATTCAGCTTAATGATATTTGCATAACTAATAATCCTGAAATGAAACCATACATGAACCAGAAAGGCAAAGAGCAAAGGGTAATAATGTATTTTGCCCAGTTGAATGTTTAGATTTTACCTTCATAGATTTGTTATCATACATCAAGATATTTAGGGAATTTTCTCTTTTTTTCCTGTTAGTTTTCACAAAATGAAACTATAATGCTTTAATAATGAGCAGAGATTTTTACTTTGTGTTATAATAGTTCTAGAAAAATGTCACCAGCTGATTATGTTGATTTTATATGTTCATTTGAACTATTTGTATTTGAATAAATATGTAGTGTTTCTGTTTTCTGATTGTCTCTAATTATGAAGGCTTTCAAGGCTATGTACTTAGCTCCATTCAATTTTTATAATTTTTTGAGAGGGTAATTGGCTATTATCTTGTATTCGATATTGTATAACTTATTCTTATGCACCCAAGTCAATAATAAATTCTTGTGTTATTTTTGGAGCTGTATGGTTCCAATATCCATTTAACATTATAATGTATTTCAAGTTACTGGTCACTCAAAAATAGACTTTGAATACTCTTAGTATTATGTTACCTTGGTTCAAAAATTTAAATAATTATTTTTGTAGTTTGTTTTGAAGCATATTCAAAAACTAGTTATCCAAAATTTGAAGTTTGCTTATTGGAATTAAGTGTCACTAACTAGTTACAGAAAAATCTGCTGATTTTATTCATGCTGAGCTTCTGATCAGTAAGTATGAAATTTGTTTTAGATAAGAGTCAGTGAATTTAGAAGCCGTGAGTGATGCCAGGTTGGCAACCTCTGAGTGGTGCCAGATGGACATGGGAGATGTTGGTTTTTATTTTAATGAACAGAAGAGAGAAGCAGGTGCTACACGAGGTGTGTGAGGTGTTACAGGGATTTTTGACTTGCATTTCCAATCTAGCATTTAGTCTCTGTTTTGAAACAGATAAGGACTACGGATGGAAGGACAGCTGAGGGAAACTTTTCCTCATTGAGAATTCCTGAGATAAGAATTGCTACTGTAACCAAGGCTCAGCAAAGCTCAACATGAAGATTTCAGTACTCAGATGCTGTGTGTGTTAGACCTATTAGGATCAACTCACTTAGCATCACATTTCAGAACTGAGGAGGTACTAGCAGTCCTTGAAAATACCCTGTTTTCACAGGCTTGGAGAGTTACTACTAATCACATGGCTAATTAGTGCTATAACCTCAACTCACATATATCTACATTATATTATATTTGTTTGTTTGTTTGTTTATTATTTGAGACAGGGTCTTATGTGGCCCTGGCTAGCCTCCAACTCATGATATAGCTGAAAATGGCCCTGGACTTCTGTTCTTCTTGCCTCCACCTTTTGAGCTCTGTGATTACAGGCCTGCACAACCAAACTGGTTTATGGTTCTAGGAACTGAACCCTGGGCTACAGGCATGCTTGTCAAATGCTCCACCCACTAGACTACAGCCAAGTCCCAACCTTACTCTTTGTTCTTGACCTTGAATGTGTCACTGTTACTGACATCATCACATTGATTGTTAAAATCCCCTTTTTAATAATTTTATTTTATGTGTGTGCCTGAGTGTATGTATGTGATGTGTGTGTGTGTGTGTGTGTGTGTGTGTGTGTGTGTGTTTGTGTGTATTGTGTCTATGGAGGCCAGAAGAAGGTCTATGTTGGAGTTCCTGAAACTGGAGATGCCTGATGTGAGTGCTTATTTTTAAAATCTTTTTTTAAAATTTTTCTTATTTTACATATCAATCCCAGTTTTCCCTCCCTCTCTTTCTCCCTCCCTCCCTGCCTCCCTCCCCATGGCCCCCAACTACCTTCCCACCCTCCACCCCCCCCCACTGCACAGGGAGGATGATGCATTCTAGGAGGGGTCAACAAAAGTCTTAAAGCAGAATCATTCCCTAGACAGAGATTTGGGGACTGTATAATAGTAGAAAATGAACTGAACACTATGTATGCCTGTATTTATTCTCTTTGCTCTTCACTGTATATAGGATATGACTAGCTGCTTCAAGTTTGTATTGCTTTGACTACCCCCCCAATGGACTATATAGCCTGAAATTGTAGACTGAAATAAACTCTTTCTCTCCTAAAACAAACAAACCCAAACATATTGTTAGCTTATTTTCTCCACAGTAGGTGCTTGTGAAGCAAGCAAAGCAATTCACTGTCTCCTGGTACATTTTTCCAAAGGGAATTTTAACATTTAAAATTTTTATTTATTTATTTATTTATTTACTTACTTACTTACTTACTTATTTATTTATTATTGTTGTTGGATGTGTGTGCGTGAATGTGTGTGTGTGTGTGTGTGTGTGTGTGTGTGTGTGTGTGTGTGTGCGCGTGTGTGCTGTATGTGTAGACATCAGAGCATGATTTCTGGGGATTCAACTCAAGTAATCAAATGCCTTTCTCATGCAGCCATCTCATTGTCCAGTTGCTGGTACTTTTGAACTGAGGCTGAACATTGGAAGGCCCTCCACTTGTATTTCCAGGTATATTTTTTCCCTTTGTCACTTAGCATGTCAAAAATAAAACATATTTTCAATCTAAATTAGATCTTGTAATTAACACTCATTATTATTATTAATATAATCTGATTGCATTACAAACATTGTCAAAAACAATTAAAGCATGCTTAGAAAGAACTTGTCCCAATCACAACACACTAATCTCTTCTAGATTATTCCATATTTTCCTGTAGTCAAAAATATCACCCTATCATCCAGTTGTGTGGCCTCTGACTATGTCCATGTAAATGTGAAGAAAGTCTGTTAAATATTATTGCAGTAAAAATCCTGCCTTATCATGACAACAGAAAGACCAAGTCACAGGATGTAATTTAAGGTGAATGGAAAAACAAAACAATGCTTGTATGGAACTGTATTTTGGTTTATAGCTAGAGGTTTTGTTAAACAAACAAATTCATATTTTTGTTTTTGTCTTATAGGTTCCTCAGTGGCTCCTATATTTAAGGGTTGGTCTCTTATGTAGCAATGTTCATGATGGAGTGTTGAGGAAATTATTAGATCATTAATTCTCACTTCATCAACTGATTACTCCACTAATGAGTTTCTAACTTGATTGGCCATTGGGAGTGATAGAAATTAAGTAGAAAAATTAGTCTTGCCTTAAATCAAACGGGAAATAAGAACTGAAGCTCAGTTTTGAACATAGGTCTTCCTGTCTCCAGGAAGTGGGTCTACAGGTTGTACCTTTTGGAAATGTAATCTGTCACATGCCTATTTCTTGTCTCTCTGCTTCCAGGCTTCCATACGGTGCACAGATTTGTTCTTCCAGGTACCCCCTGACAAAATGTTCTGCCTCACAATGGCCCAGAAAATTCAGAGCCAAGACACCATGGATGCCTGACTCTGAAGCTGTAAATTAAAATAATAATCATTTCCTTCTTCAAACTGTTTAGTGTGGTGATATATTACTTGTGATTTAATAAAGTTTGCCTGAGGGTTCAGGAAGAAAATCCAGCCACAAGTTATAGAAGTCAGACAATGGTGATACACACCTTTAATCCCAGCAGCCACACTAGCTAGCCATAAAAGCTGGACAGTGTTGACACACACCTTTAAATTCCAGAAATCAGGAGACAGAGGTAGATGAATCTTTGTCTGAGTTCAAGGCCATGAAGATCTATACAAGATTGAATCAGTCTAAAAGAGAAATAGAGCTCACACCTTTAATCCCAGCCTTAGAAGAATATACAAAAGACAGAAGCCCAATGTCTCAGGCTGCGTTCTGAGATTTAGTCTCCAGCTACATTGAGGAAAGGCAGCGCTCTGAGGTTTGGTGGCGAGCTCATGCAGACAGTCTGAGGTAGAGGTAAGACCTAGTGGCTGGTTACTTTGCTGATCTGACCCTCACCTTGAACCCCAATATCAGTCCCTGGGATTTTATTGTTCATGTAACAGTTTAGCTCAGGGAATTTGTCTTCATACTGGTAGAAAGTTGATTGGCACGAGTAGTTAATATGATTTTATATTGCTTTCTCTACATTCCCTCTCTTTTTCTCTCTCAATCCCTCTATCAGGAGCCCAGCATTCTCGGCTTGCTCTTTAAGATGCTTTGTTCTCAACTATGCTTCACTGGAGCCATGTGCATCTCGGTACAGGTTATATCCCACTTGCCCACACCTGTCCTTCCTCTTCATCTTTATATACCTCATCCCAGAAAAATGAGGCTCTAGGATTCATCATGGTCAGATATGGAACACACACACACACACACACACACACACACACAAGACTTCAGCTCTTCTTAGTTCAGTATATGGGGAACTATGTTAACTTACACCTTTTGGCTATGTGGCTCTATTCCTGAACCTCTCTTGTGATGGTGGTAAGTTTTAGAAAGCAGGATAAGCAACAGAGGGTAAGAAGTTTTGGAAATGGGAAGATCTAGGTTGAAAATTCAGGTTCAGTTTTTATTTCCTATTCGACACTACACAAAATACATTTTCTTTCTAAGGATTCTATTTCCGAGAGCCATGGGGAGGCCTAGGTAGATAATTCATGTAAAGGATCTGGCAGAGAGCAAGCTCTAGTACATGATGTAGATTACATTGGGAGGCTGGGGAATATAGGGGCAAGAGCTTGGGCCTGGGAGGCAAGAAGACAGATGTTTGGATCCTGGTAGGAATCATCACTACCAAGCCATTTTTCTTAAGAGATTTAATTTTCTCAAGTGTAATAGTACCTGTTTTGCAGAAGACTTAGGAAAATAATTGATCAGCTGTCACTCTAGGTCTTTATCCAGGAAAAGAGTTGACAAACCCACACTCCATTATATTGCTCCTTTTCCTCTTCAGGGCCATGTTTGCTTTTCCTCCAGGAGACATTGCTCTGGTGGCTTAGGAACCTCCTGAAACTGTGTGTGTTATCCAGGGGACTGGAAGAAATCTACCCTCATTTGTCCACCCACTTACTTATTCATGCATGCCACAAATATCTATTAATAGCTATGTCTGTCCATTCTTTGACCTCTGTGTGTTTGACTTCATCTCAGAACCAACAGCCAGGCCTGCCTCTGAAGCACCCTGCTTAACAACTCTCTTTTTCTTGTTCTGCTGTAGACACTGAGATCCTGTCTCATGGCCACTTAATCCCTAAGCTTATCTTCCTTGTTTCCACACAATTCACTCTAATTTCAGTCCAGAAATTACCACTCTGACCCAAGTTTACCTGGTAGATCTCTAATTCCCCTTTCCTGGGTGACCCATGTGTCCCTCTTAGGGTTACCCTTGTTACCCAGCTTCTCTGGGGCTGTGCATTGTAGTATGGTTATCCTTTGGTTTACATCTAATATCCACTTATGAGTGAATACATACCATGTTTGTCTTTCTGAGTCTGGATTACCTCATTCAGGATTTTTTTCTAGTTCTGTCCATTTGCCTGAAAATTTCATGAGGTCATCATTTTTTATTTTTAACCTATGAATAGTACTCCATTATGTAAATGTACTACATTTTCCTTAGCCATTCTTTGGTTCAGGGGCATCTAGGTGGTTTCCAAGTTCTGGCTATTATGAATAATGCTGCTATGAACATTGTTGAGCAAATGTCTTTGTGGAATGAGATGGTCTAGATGGAGAGGGATATGGAAAAATAAAGAAAGAAAGCAAGGAAGAAAGAAATTAAAGAAAGAGATATCTTAATAGAGATAGCCATTATGGCTTATGGAGAAACCTGGTGCTAAAGTAACTCCCAAGAACCCATAAGGAGGACCCCAGCTAAGTCTCATAGCAGTAGTAATGAGGATGCCTGGACTGGCCTACCCTGTAGACTGATGAATACCCCAACTGTCATCATAGAGCCCTCATCCAGTAATGGAACCAGATACAGAGATTGACAACCTTGAACCAGGCTAAGCTCTGGGAATTTAATTGAAGAGAGGGAGGAGAGAATATATAAGCAAGGGAGGTCAAGATTGTGATGGAGAAATCTGCAGAGACAGCTGAGCCATGCTCATGAAAATTCATGAACTCTAGACCTACAACTGTGGAGACCCCAGGGGACCAAACTAAGCCCTGTGCATGTGGGAGACAGTTGTGAAACTTGGCCTATCAGAGGGGCCCATGGTAGTAAGGCTATGACACAAGCCTGGCTAGCTTGTTAGAGCCCATTACTTAGGGTGAGATGCCATGCTCAGAGGCAGTAGGACTACCATATAATTCTGGTGTATGAGGTAGCTTGTTGGAGTCCACTCCCTATGGTGGACTATCCCAGTCTCAATGCATGGGAGAGGGGCCTGGCCCTGCCTCAAACTATTGTACCAGACTATGTTGACTCCTCATGGGAATCCTTACCCATGAGCAGGAGTGGATTGTAGGTAGGCTAGGGGGTAGGTGAGGGGTGATGGAAGGAGTTGAGGTGGATGGGAGGGGGAGTGAGAGGGAGAACTGTGCTTAGAATGTAAAATGAAATTAAAAAACATAAAAAGAGAAAAATGAACTACTTCGGTAAACTATTATGAAAAGACATGAAAAAGTTTTAGCACATTATATGTACTACGTATATATTACAAGAAATTACTAGGTGTTGGGCATTGTATGAGGCTTCATGAATGTCGTAATGAATCAGGTATAAGTAATCTGCATAAATCTTAAAGTCTAGAATGGAAGAGAGTAAAGTAAATTGACAATTAAAATGCCATGTGGTGATAATTTCTGTGGAAGAGAAAAAAACGCAGGCTGTGTATCTAACCCACACCTGATCTATTCAGGTATGGCTTCCTGGAAGGAACAATGTCTTATCCAAGTGAATGGCCCAGAAGAAAAATCAGTATTCCAATCCAAAGAAACTGCAAATACTCTCGTGAAGGAGGGCATAATTTGTTCATGGTAACAAGCAATACCGTGGGTTGTTGAAGAGTAAACAGCCAGTGAAAACAGATGAGGTGTTAGGGTGCATAGGGCCTGGACTACAAGCAGGTTTGTGAGTTATAGGGAAGCAATTTTGTTCAAAGACCATTAGTGAGCCATCTAAGGGTTGTAAACAAGAGAGAGACATTTTCAAGTTTGGTCTTATAAGGCCAATTTTGGCAAAAGAACATACAATGATTCAGAAGGAGGGCAATATTGGATACAGTCCATCCTGTTAGGAGGATTCTGCAATGATTTGGGTAAACAATGCAACGGATTGAGCCAGAACGTAGAGGAAATTGGTAATGACCTTCATGGATCCATTTCTGAGTTTGTGCAGTGTAACGAGTATGTTTTCCCTGCTGCCGGTCTGGTCCCACCGCCGCGCCAGCCCCAAATAACACGCGGAGACTCTGTATTTGATATAATGCTGTTGGCCAGGTACTAGTTTCTTACCTGCTAGCTCTGTCTTAATGATTAACCCATTTCTATTAATCTAAGTATTGCCACGTGGCACATCTTACCAGGGAGCAGGGGCCCTGCATGCTGTTCTCTTTAGGCTCTCCATGCTGACTCCTCCTTACTCCTTCCTCTTTCCTCCTAGTCTCCTCACCCCACCTATCTTGCTTTCCTATTGGCCAACAGTGCTTTATTCATTAACCAATATGAGAAACACATTTACAGAATAACGTCTCCCATAATACATATTGATGCTGTGATAGACATTGTGTTATGTGCTGGGGCTTAAATGATAAACAGAAGAAGCTGCTTCTAGCTCCTAGTAGGAGATCCCAACTGTTTGAGGGTAATGCTCAGAATACACCGAGGGATTGAAGGGCAGGAAACTGATAAGGGCATGAAGAGGTCAGCTAAAAGTCAAGTGAAATACATAAAAGGCAAACTCAGAGGAGAATCCCATGTGCCCCCAAATCCTCACAGTATGTAAGAAGGAACCACCAACAAAGAAACATCCTCAGGTTACAGTGGAAAGTGTCCTTACTCATCTTGACTCATGACTGTCAATAGGAAGCTAGGGTCAAAGATGACAATAGAAATGTGAAATAAACTAGTATCTAAACAATTTGGAAAGATAAACAGACTAGGGAAGAAGTGATGAACTTGGTTGTATAAAAGCTGAGAGTGTTATCCAAAAAGATGTCAGTCAAGAACGCTTCAGTGTCTAGTGCTGTATTGTGGCATACTCCTGTGCTCTGAACTGTGATTGCCTAGGCTCAAAGAGTGATGCCTACATATATAAACTCCATTACTTTAGAAAAAATGCTTTCTTAATGAGAGATTCACTTCATAGTATTTGTTTTTTCTTAAGGGATCTTATGTAGCCCAGGCTTGCCTTGAACATCTGTTTTCCCTGTCCTGATGTCTTGAGTGCTGGGATCACAAATATGCACTGTCATGGTACAGTGCTGGGGGTCAGATGCAGGACTCAGTGCATGCTAGGCAATCACCATATGAAATGAGCTATGTCCTTAGCCTGGACAAATTATTTAACCTTCATGTACCTCAGTTATGTCACCTGTGTAGAGGTGATGACACCACCTATATTTAAAAGTGTGTTCTGAGGATGAGATGAGCTAATACATTAAGTGCCTAGAAACAAAGTCCTAAGAAGGTTTAACCATTGTTGCATCTGGAACTATGGTACATATTTTGGAATTCTGTATTTGTTGTGCAAGTGGGCAATACACAAAAGTGTCATATCTTGGACAAAAGTAACATCATAGATATTGGGGACATATGCATATTTATCATACAATTGCCTGAAAGAAGTTAAGGAAGGAATATCTTCAGTAGTTTTTACTAAGTTAATAACATGGGAAATGAATGATGGAGGAGACAGAGTCACCATATATGGAGGTGGGAGGAAAAGATGTGTAATTGTGAAGAAGTGAGTGGCGAGGGAATTGGGCAGAGATGGAGAATTGAAAAATTTTTCACTTTATTTGAAGCAAGAAAATTATGAGTAACTTCAAATGTTGATTACAATGAAGAAAAAATAGTAGGATATCAAGTTCCTGGAGTAGGATGAGGAAAATGAATAAAAATGTCTTTCTGAAGTCTGGGGGGAAGGTTGGATGGGACATAGGATTTCAGAATTAAATTGTAATATGGGAAACTCACAATTTGACTGCTTCTTCTGACCCTTCTAGTAGAACAATTTTGGCTCCACTAAGAGAAAATAAAAATGTATGTGGGAAGAATCTGATGTCCCTTCAAATATTTAGTTGTGAGTGGTCATCTGCTGTTTGTAGGTTGAGCTGTAGCTAAATTATGTCCATCACAAGCAGGCTCAATCATTATGGTGGTGCTGTCTCAAGGGCTTACTACACAGAGAACATGATGCTTTAATACAGATGTGGGATTGTGAGCGGTAAGTCTTGTAGAATTTTCTTGATATTTCATGCACATTGTTGGTTTCTACCATTGTTTGGGTCTCATAACCATAACTAAAATAAAATAGTATGGGGTTTCCTTTCCCTATATCACAACAAGAACTGAATCCAGATGCATATCTGTTTTGTAATTTCTAATGTGCTATTTCAGTCACTCTCTACTATCTTCTTAAAAGTGCAAAAATATATGACTCACAATCTTTCTTAAAACATCAAAAATATGCTTTCCTGTCATTTCACAGAATGTGCAATTTTAGGGCATGTGTATATGTTCCTGTATGTGATTAAAGTTTGCTTCAAGTTCTTTTCAACAAATTGAGGGCTAACTAGGGCAGGTAGATTCCTTAGACCCATTTTACAAATCTTTATTATTTCTTTCATTCATTTGGGTACTATTTATGAAGCAGAACATATTTTAATCATGAGTCCACCTCTCTTTAGTATAGTTAAATGAAACAGTTATAGAAGGAGTGGATTTGGGAGGAGAGGGGAGATTGTGGGAGCTAGGAGGAGCGGAAGGAGGGCAAACTGTTCTTTGGTTGGGATGTATTGTATGAGAGAAGATCTATAGTTCCAATAAAAAGATACAGTTATGAATAGAAGTGACAATTTCACCTTCATAATCATAGATTAAAACTACAACCAAAAGTTGAAACTATGTGCTGTCACATACCTGATATTGCAAGCACTTATACAGCTGAGGCAGGAGGACTGAGAGATCAGAGCAAGTCTGAACTATAGCAAGATACTGCAAAAAGAGAAAGACAGAAAAAAAGAGAGAAAGAAAGAAATGAGGAAGGGAAAAGAAGGAATGAAGTAAGACAGGTTTAATGGAATGTGTATCAGTCTATTTAGAGTTTTTAGAGAGCCTTTCCTTTAATCTGAAAACTGAGGCAGAGAAAAAGTAGGTGACATTTGTTGGGTCACTTAAGGTTAGCAGCATCACAATTAAAATACCGTGATATGTAGAAAGCTTTTTTTAAAGTATGCCATTCTAATCCATTTAAAAGTAAAAACATATGCAATATGTTCATATGATGGATCATACAGTGCCTATTACTAGACTAAGTTCTTCTTGAAGTTTCCTCTAAGCAAACTGAAGTTACTTATATGCATTGGTAATGTCTGGGAATCGGTGACACAAATATTTCTAGAGAAGTCTTTCAGGGTGGCCAAAACTCTTTCTTACTCCTTTGAAATTTCACTCTAACCAATGACTTTGCAGTTCCTTTATTTTACCGAAACAATGTGATGTGCTATAATAAGAATTCAATCTGTTCTGATATTATACAGGAATATTCATCAGACTCGTAAGCTTAGACCCAATTGGGCCTATTCTCTTTGGAGCCTTTCACACTGCTCTTTTCTATAAACTCATCCCTGGTATAGCTTGGTCCCCTAGAAATGCCTTTTAAGTTCTACAGAGGCAAACAGCTGCTTACTTTATTCATCCATGCATTTTGTCAACAGGAATTAAGTTCTCTGCTTTATTTTCTTTCCCATTACTTTGGTTGTTATTGAGGTCCTGGGACAGTGTGAGCAAATCGCTTTGGTTTTGTGGCCACGATTTGCTCCTCTGTAGGCACCTGTGATGTTTAGGTCTACTTAAAT
Organism: Cricetiscus sungorus; assembly: GCA_030556225.1. NCBI lineage: Eukaryota > Metazoa > Chordata > Mammalia > Rodentia > Cricetidae > Cricetiscus > Cricetiscus sungorus. The sequence continues at coordinate 14,878,428 of JANBXA010000253.1, forward strand.
TCCTTACATTAAAATAGCATAACCTGTTTTAATAGGTGTGAGACATGCCTATAAACCAGCAATCAGGAAGCTGAAGCAGGAGGGCTACCTCAAATTCAAGACCAGCCTGAACTATGAAGCAATTATCAGGATAGTTAGGGTTGCACAGAATGAGTCTCTTGAAAAAAAAAATTAGCCTTGAAAACATGATTTCAGGGTGTATCTTTTACAAGTACGAGGTACCTAGCAAATTCAAGTCTCTTTGATCAGGTGGAAAGTGGGAAAGGCAGCTACACTTTCACATTTCTCCTTTGAAAATGAATGTGATTGGATCTGAATTCTAAACCTGCTCAGTAAAAATTCAAATGCAATGGCAGATATTCAAAGTGTAAGCAACATAAATTTTGGCAACAAAAAAAGAGAGAGCATTTTGAAAGCAAAAGTAGTGTAGAAGTCCTGGTATTTGAAATGATCATTCAAAACATCATTGTATTTCTTCATCTGAAAGAAAGTTCTAGTATTGGTGATATGTTTAGCATTGCCCAGATGGAGCCAGGCTAAGCAGCCTTCAGACATTACATTAAACGATAGAGAGTAAATTGCAGGACGAAGATCTAAGTCTTAGTACAGAAAATGAACAGGTGTCTGCACATATCTTCTGCATTACTTTACTGCCATGTCAATCTTGGTTAGCTAAAGTTTCAAAAATTAAAACTAATTTGGAAATTGACTAAGAGTGACACCATGAGATCTCTTTCAGTCTTTCCAGACCCACAATGTGATACCATAAGACAGTGTTCAGGAACTTGCCCAGAAATCCACTCCAGTTGCACATCTGTCCCTCTGTCGTGCTTTCTCATCACAGCTCATATCCATTGACAAAGTGCCTTCAGGGTAGATATTTCTAAGTTACAAAGGACACTCATGGCTGACTTCAATTTTAGGCACCTTTCATTGTCATTTAAAAACCATTGTCACCCAAGTCAATAGCAATTTAATTGCTTCCTACTAAAGAGAGACTATACCAAATCATGCAGCCCTAACATGGAACATGTTGTTCCTACTTTACTTTCATGAGTGTGTCTGAGGAGCTGTCCAGGACAGCATCTGCACTGAGTCATTACAGAAAACTCCATATACATCCCTGTCAGAAACTACTCCAGGCTTATGAGTGAATGCGCCCACCCCACCTACAAATGCCTGCTAATTGGGGATGTTGTTTCCTGACCCACCTGATCTGCTCAAGTTAAGACACCAAAATTCATTTTTCATAGGTTGGAGCACTTGCTTTCTTGATTTAGAAAGCAACTGTTTCATGTATGAGTATATGGGATAATTCCCTCATAAATTTTTAATGACTAAAATCTAAAAGTGGGTGAAAGCCTTAATAATAGCAATACTTTGTAAATGATAAAATTCCTCATTGGAGTTCAGGTATTCAACTGTTCAGATTTTTTAAAAAATCTGCATAAAAAAGCTTTATATGAATCAGATATTGTGTTTCATTTACTATCATTTGTCCTGAACATAGCAAAACATTACTATGTAATATATATGTAGGCTTTACTTAAATCTGTGTTAATGCATGAATAAAAGGAGATTTACATTAAACAGTCCCCTTAGGCTGGAGAAATGGCTAAAGAGGTTGTACTCCTCTTGTGCTAAAGAGGATCTGCATTTAACTCGTAGACCACACAGTAGATGGCTTACAACCATTTGTAATGCCAGATCCTGAGGACCCGGTGCTCTCTTCTGATCTCTTCTGATGCCTACATATATGTGCACATACCTACGCACAAACACAAAGATATACAGACAGGCAGACAGACACACAGACTCACCTACACAGACATACAAAGAGACACACAGACAGACACATACAAACACAAGTAGATTTTTTAAAAATTATGATTTTTTTCAGAAACAAACCACAACATTGTTCAGCTAGTTGAATAAAGAATGACAATATTTTCAATATTAATAAAATAAATATTCAACAACTGTCCTTGATATCTAGAATTATTTAAGTCTCAAGAGATCTCTTGGCTGGTTTCTATGTAAAAATAAATTTCAACTGTAAAATTAGGCTTACATGTCCACAATTTAAAATTTTATATTTTAAAAATAATTATAAGATTAAGAAATACAACCATCCAGTTTTACTTATCACCAATAAAACAAACCTGTTCATTTTTCAATAAAACTGAGTTTATAAATCTTTCTCATATATATTCAACTGACACTTTAATTGTTTCCATTAATTAAATTTATAGTAACTATGGCCATGAACAATGACAACACAATAATGCCTTCACATATGAAAAGTATTACTTAGAGTCTATTTAAGTAAATATACTGATGAGAAGATATTATTTGTCTGTTCTTCATAAGCTTAACTCATATTTTGGTCTTATTCAAAATCTAAGAGATGACATTGTGAATTTTCAGAAACTTTGACTATATTTTAACTTATTTCTAATTTTTGACCACATGATGAGTAACTGATTAAAATATAGTATAGGTCCTTGCTGAATGACATATCATTGATTAATATAACATGCCCATATATGAATGTTGTAAACAATGTTGTATAACAAAATATGCCAAAATACTGTCTACATAATTATGAGAATTATAGTTATTATAAATAATCACACTGCCTTTATGATCACCCAGGTCATTTGTCCAAAATCACAAAGAAGGAAATAAGGTGTGAGTAGTTCAAACTTCATCACCATTAAACTTTCAGCAGCATCCTGGGGAAATGACTGAGTGAGTGGAGAACTTGCAGGGAAAGCATGTGGATTGAGTTGGAACCTGGGATCCTGCGATAAAAGCTTGTAGTGGTAGCATACATGTGTAACCCAGCATTGCAGGAGAGGTATAGAGAGGAGGATCCTGAAGGTTCACTGGCCAACCACTTTAGTCTTAAATGGCGATCTCAGGTTTAGTGCTAGACCCTGTCTCAGAAATATGTTGGAGATAGATAGAGATGGACACCTTCATGTCAGTTCTTCTAGATGGGCACATCTATATATTATGTTCATATATATTCATAACACACATACATACATACATACATACATAACACACACACACACACACAGAGAGAGAGAGAGAGAAAGAGAGAGAGAGAGAGAAACACACAAACACACATGACCTACATGTTTAGCAGATAATATTTTGTTACTATCTCAGTTTTGACAAGACCAAAGTGAGTACTCATTTTTTCAGAACACAATAGGGGGCACTGAAGAGTTGGCTCAGATATTAAAGCATCTGCGGCCTTTCCAGAGGACTCAAGTTCAGTTTCCAGCACCTGTGTTAAGCACAAATACTGTAACTACAGCTCCATGCAGGTTTGTGCTAATTTCTAACCTTCCTAGCCACCTCTATTCACCTGCACAGGTCTGGCACACATACATAATTATGATACACAAAAAAATCAAAAATAAAATGTATCTTTAAGACTATAGGTAGACACAATTTCTAACATGCACGCACACACATTTATATATATACATATACATATATATATGTATATATATATGCATTTCTGCCCTAACATGTTAACAGTACTTCTGCTTGTTAAACATGTATTGCCTAATACTAAACTAAATATTTTGTGTGGGAAGGATAGTATTTAAGTGCAAGATATGGCAAATTAACTTAAAATTTTTCTAAATTTTCATCAATCTAAATGAATTTAGATTTCACTTCTATGGAAATCTGAATGAATTGAAGAACACCATCAGGTTATATAAAACAGATGACATACTGCACAAGTGTTCAGAAAACTGCAAAAAATATTTTAGTCAAATCAATGACCATTAAAATCAGTCTATGGACTGGAGCTGGAGAGCTCAGTGGGGGGAAAAACATGGCTGTATGGTGCAGGACAGGAAGGGAGTGATATAGAATGGGAAAATGGCAAATGAGCAAAGAATCTGGGTAGATGAGAAGGCACCTATCTCACAAAGCCTTTAGTAAATGAACTTTGGATTTGATCCCATGTACAGATGAAACACAAGTTGGCCCTTCTAAACAGTGAAGTTAAATCCAAAACCATGTATGAAATAGTTTCAAACTTCCTTGCTAGTGAATATTTTTATTTTCTCCATAGGATCACTAGGTCTTATCATTAGAATGGCCGAGACAGTCTTTCTCTTTTTTTCTGTGTCTTTTCTTGGTGACTACTAAGACACTACATCTTGAGAAAAGTGATAGTAGGGTGAATATTTCCTGTCTTCTGCCATGGATACATATCTAAGACACAACATTAGACAAATAATGTGCCTTATGTTAAACACACCGTATTTGATTATTGTTTTCAATGGAAATATAATTTTTGTTGGTTGAATATTTGAGAAAGTATTTTGTGATGTAAATATAATTTAACAGATCATTCAGGTTTTTTGTTGTTCATATAGTGGTGTGTGTGTGTGTGTGTGTGTGTGTGTGTGTGTGTGTGTGTGTGTGTGGTGTATGTTTGTATGGTACATGTGCACATGTGTATGCATGCATACACAGATGACACAGGAGGATGCCTGTGCCCTGATCTGTCACTCTCAATTATATTCCTTTGAGACAGTTTCTCCTACTGAGCTTGGAGTGAGACTATCAGTTTGCAAGCCCCAGTGATCTTCCTGTGTCTCCCCCAAACAGTGCTAGGATTACAAATCCCTTTGCAGCTAAGCCCAACTTATGTAGTTGCTGGGATCTGAATTCAGATCCTCTTGCTTGCATAGCCAGCAGCCTTACTCACTGAGCCATATTTTCAATTACTAAATTGATGATAACAAAGAAAATTTTCCTTAGCAAGACTCAATACAATGGGAAATGCCTTTTTTTTTTGTAGTTTCTAAAAATGACAGATCTTCATGCTCACAATGGAAATACAAAACACTAAACTCATCCACTGCAGAAAATGCTCAAGACCTTCCAGGCATAACAAAAAATAGCACCACAGAGAAGAACACAGCTTCTTTCTGCATCAAGGAACTGAGTTGCATCATGTCTAGAGGCATTGGTGCAATAGTTGTGCAGAATTTCCAATGCACTGTAGTGTTTGAGGGCCATGTAAAAATAGAAACATTTATTCTCTTGAATTATGAATCCTTGGTTGCATAAACATTTTCTCATTCAGTCTACCAAATCAGTACCTAAAATAATTACCATGCTACAACTAAGAACCTTTTCTTCTGCATCTTTAAAGTTAAAAATTCATAATATTCCCCAACATAAAATGGTATTTTATAACAATTAAATCACTTTGTTGCTCCAAGTAAGAGTGTAAATTTAAAAAGTCATAATTATTTCTAGACATTTGACCCAGTGCTTGAACCAGAGGCAGGCAGATCTATGTGAGTTTGAGGCCAGCCTGGTCTACAAAGTGAGTGTCAGGACAGGCTCCAAAGCTACAAAGAGAAACCCTGTCTTGAAAAACCAAAACCAAACAAAACAGAAGGAAAAAAAATCATTGTATAACACCTTTGCACTGGGTTGCATTTGAAAGGCAAGGTCTTCATGCAAGTTTGACACAACAAACACATAAAAGACAAGTCGATCTATATTCATTTTATAAATCTGAAGACTAAAACCCAAGCCAAAACCAGATTTAATGAAATAATTTATTAAGTATTTTGTACAACTTTCAGTACACAATAGGCGCTAATGAAGTATAGGTGGGTGGTTCTGAAATCACAAACTGTGGAAGTATTAAAATATCTCCCTAGATTTTAGTTCTCATATATTGGAATAGAAATTGAAGCAGGTTTCTCTCCCTGTAAAAGAAATCCATGAATTATTTATAATTGAAGACAAACCATGAGAAGGAATAACAGGGCACAAATATCCATAATTTGGTCATTTGCAATGGAAGCAGAGCATCAGATCTGTCTGATTAAAATTAAAAGTGCTGTTATGAAGTTAGCACATGAATAAAGCAAAGGCCTAGTGAGTGCTAATGTGCTATATATAGATATTCGCCAATGTTGATATCAATAAGCTGGGATCAGTGTGGGCATTCAGCTACTTAGGTAGGGACCTAGTTAGTTCAAATATCATACACAAGAAGTGACTCTCAGTGGACCACTGCCAGATGTAGGAAGTTCTGTTGGATAGGAATAATCATGACATTAATTTTCTGGGAACATCCATGACCCAGATAGATAACTATAGATTTTTTTTCCAAGCCAGAAGAATTTCATTATACAGTGAGAGAACTAAGAGGTCATGAAAATTGATCATAGCTTGTAGCTGACCAGCAGACCAACTCCTAATACTCACTCTGAGCCTTCTTTCCCGAATCACAAGATGATGAAATAATATTAATGTTTCCTGACACCACAGAGGTTAGTGTGTGGAAACAGGCAGAAGACAGCACCTATCATTTCAGAAGATGGACTCACCTTGACAATTACTTCTGAAGAGAGCAAATGGGAAGAATGAAGCACACTGGTTATGGAAAGCAGTTAGAGAGAATCGGCAAATCAACATATTAAAAGAGGCAGTAAAGGATAGCTGGATGTGTAAGCAATTGTCCATAAGTAAGTAAATGAAAATGTATGGGAATTACGTGGCTTCATGAATATCATATAAACAATATGACAAGGTAATTCTACCATACTTGATATAAATTATCCTTTCACTAAATGAGCTGTGGAAGCTCTGAGGACAAGAAAATAAATATCATTAGTTGGCACAGGGACAAGGAATGGTGTTTCTGGAAGGTAGATCATTAAGGCAGACGGCATAGACCAAATGCAAAGATTTTATCTAGCCTGCAACAGTTCACTATATTAAATCTTTCCCTTTGAGAATGTGACAAAACTTGTATAGTACCAAAAAATAGCCAGATCTAGGCAAATATTTCCACCTGGTGTGAGCTGTGTAACCCACTTTTCAAATCTGAGCAGTGTCCTTCTGAAAAGTCATCTGAAAAAAAAAATCGTGACGGATTCTCCTTTCTGCTGTAGCAGGATCCTACATGAAAGCAGAGATGGGTTTAGTGACTGATCCTCTGTTTCTTTCTGAGTCTCTGTGGGAAAGGAAGGCAGGCAAGCAAGGTGGAGCTGAATTCCAAAGGCCTGGAACTCTGTTTCTGCTGTGCTCCTTCTGTTCTTGTAGTTCCTAACCTTCAACAGTGATATTCTTAACACCACCACCAGCAGCAGTAGAAACAAGAACTATAGCCATCACTTATAAGCATCCAGTGAGGCTGGATATTGCATGAATGAATGTTTAGCTGTGCTGGGTACTGCATGAGTGAATGTCTAGTTTAGCTGAATATTGCATGATGTGCTTGACAGCCATCCTCGTCTCTACTAACTTGTGCAGGTTACTTAATTCTCTGTTGCGGCTTCACAAATTATAAATATTAATAGCATCTATTTTTGATTGTCAAATGAGTTAATAACAGAAACACTTTCAGAATATTCCTGGGCATGTTGTAGCAAATTCTTGTTATTTAATATAATTTTCAAAGCAAAACTTTAAAACTAGTAGTTGTACATTTATTCATAGATTTACAGATAAGCATATTGAGACTCAAAAAAAATTAACTAACATGTTTAAGATATAGAGCTAGTAAGAGACAGAATAAGGGCATAGACCTTCTAATATTTTGCTTTTTAGCCTTTCCACCATGCTGGCTCTCCCTCCTCTGCTCTAGCTACATCACATAAATCTCTTTGATTAGATTTCTGTGAACACATCAGGGTTTTCACATGTCCTTTTCTTTGGCCCATCTTGTTACACCTCTATCTAAATTGCTTTATTAACTTTGTCATGCCAATGAAATTAAAATTATCCTGCAAGGCCTGTTAGGTTGCCACTTTTTCTTTCTCACCTCCCTTTTCCCCTTTTCCCACCTTCACAGAGTTAATTGCTTGTCTGTGTTGTTTTAACACTTACCTCACCTATCTCCCTTACAGCACTTATCACATTGTCTCATCCTCTGTTGATGTCTTCAGTGTGAGATGATGAACTTCTTTGGAGCACAGAGTTTATTTAAAATGGTAGACTCTTGGCCAGGGCCTTACAGGGATGCACTCACTGAGTCTTTTCAACAGCTCTAGAACTCATACGTTATTGTGATCCCATTTCTGTTGTTAAGGCAGAAAGGCAAAGCCATTTGACAAAGAATCTATCTAAAATGGGGGGCATAATGAATTGTTTTCACATTAAAGTTATGTTTCACTAAAACAAAAACAAAAACAAAAAATGACAGAAAAGTAATTATCATGGGAGAGTATCAACATTAAATTCAACATCTTTTTTTGATGGAAGACAAAGGAACAAACTCTTCTTTATCTATTTAATTGTTTTTCCTTTTCTTATGTCTACAAGAAGAAACAACTGATTAGCTGTGGCTAGTTTAAGCCCATTCTTAATCCATCTTGAACATTTCTGGGAGTACAACCCCTCACTCATGATACAATGGATACCTTAATTTGTCATCCTGTGAACTCAAGTACCCACATAAGTTTAATGCTTATGTGTTTTATTATCTACCCGAACATCTCATAAAACATAGCCTGAATCACAGAATAGGCTTTCATATTTGTGAGAAGGATCTAACACTTTCCATACTCAGAGGATGATATGTCCTTTGGCATCAGGAGGAGCTGGGAGCTGGCCTTGAGGGTCAGGTGTGAACCCCTCCAACTTCCAACTGACCTATGGCTTCCTGGAGGTATATTTATGCAGCCACTTTTAGGGAAACACATTCTCCTGGATTTCCTCTGGAGCATGAGGTGATCTGCTGCTTGGTCAATTTCCTGAGTTGGGGAGAGGAAACTGGCTTTAAAAGCCTTTTAACCCAAAGGGTTTAAACAGCTAATGGACAACATCCTTTTGGCAAAAGGAGACAATGCAAAAGCTCCTTCTGTTGCTTGAAAATAAGGCTTTACTTATGTAACACTTTTATGAAGTTAAAGGCTTTTGGTTTTACTATTTATTTTTAGAATCTGTTATACTGAATTTTAAGGCAAACAGTATTTGTTAGTGTGGGTCACCCCAAATCTCCACTATGTTACTCTTTCTTGTTTGTGTGTTTGTTTACTATACTTTTGACTTGCTAGCCATTTTCAAATAGTATATCTTTACACACCGTGCAAGCTATGGATTCACACCTCAATATTGAGCAATTTTATCATTTTAATATGAGATAAATAAAGTTCCTGCAGGTTTAGAAAAGTCACAAAATCAATGGCATGTCTATAATTGAGAAGGGCAATAAAATTTCATTAATAAACAGATAATATAACTTATAATTTCCATTCAAAACATTCATAAACTCTCACCAAACACAAATGTGATAATTTTTTTTTCATTGGAAAACAAACTTACAAGACCTGGGAATAGTAAATAACTCATAGACTCACAGACTTTATCTTGATTTTAGTATCATTAGCCAGTGTTTCAAACATGTCATTATATAGAGCCCTTTTATTTTCCTTTTAGTATGGACTCGATATATGGTGGAATTTTGTGTGTAAACAAGCCATAGTCTCTGCTATCCAAGGGATAGCAAATTTGTCTAAGGGTGAGTATGGAGAAGTGAGGAGTTTGGGTTTCATTTACAACTTCCCAGAAGTAATCCCAGGTTAGCACAGCTCAGCAGTTAAGTGACTTACATGAAAAGTATGTATCTGCATAATTATGAATATATTTCACTGTACTTGTAATGGAAATAACTGTTGTAGGCCAAACCAACTTTTCAGCTACAGGACACTCAGGGGTTGTATTTTTCACTCCAATAAGGAGCAGTAGGAATCTTAAAGGGGTGGAACATTTTAATAATAATACACCTCATTTCATATATTATTTCTATTTTTGGTTGGTACCAGGAAAGACCCCCTGATAGTAATAACTAAGTTGCACAGGGACAAATCTGTCCTTTGACTGTGCTTTACCTATACATTTTCATGATAACCTGAGGGAAGTATAACTCTAGCAGAAGTCAATCCCTTCAAGTTTCATGAAGGGATTAAATTATCTCTTGTGTAAGTGAACAGTTAGGACCCAGTGGGATGGGAAGAGACTTGACATGTAAGTTTCTTTGTGACTTTATGCAAACTGCTAACAAAACGGGAACTATTTGTAAAACACAGCATGGTAATTCATATAAGTGTGGAGGGTGCTGTCATTTTCTTTAGAATGCAGCAAAAGGTTCCCCATAGTTGAGGGCATATGATGTAGAAAAGATTCCAAGGCAAACCAGGAGATAAGGCATTAGAGAGAAAGTGGAACCAAACTGAATTTGTAGTCATTAATTCCGACCCCACCCTAAGAGTATTTATTTTCTTAGCATGCACAACTCACTCTTACCCCATGTCTGTTGATTCTTTCCCAATTGACGAAGCACAAGGGCAGCTCATTCTGTCATGTTTTTCACAGTACTCACAGCATGAAGCCAGAGCCTAGGATGACTTTACTGAACAAATGAATAAATAAACCAGCTACTCAAGTGAGCATCCACAGAAATGTAGACGAGTGGGAAAGAGGTCATACCCAAGTGCTAACAATAATAAATCAGTTAATTCTATAGAAATGATGGTGTCCAAACTCAACTAGCTAACATTTGAAGAAGATATTCAATTGATTTTCCTATTTACAATTAATGTTCTTCAACAGCAATTAGTTTTGTTATGCAAGTCAAGCCTATGTAGAAAACCAGGCAAGCTACTCACCTCTGTCTGCCTTAGGTAATATCTGTTTGGGTGGGATTCCACAGTCACAAACATATAAATCGATTGTTCATAAAAGGAGCCAGATGACCAAGTACAGGCATATCCACTGAAAAACATTACCACTTTGATAGAAAGGAATGTAAAGACTATTCAACTATGTAATGTAATTAGTCCAAGAGGAACCCATTGTTTATTGATGATGAGTCTTTCTCCATGGGAAGTTGGACTCCCCAGTGAGGATGTACTTTTGTGGACTGGAAATTAGTAAAAATTTCAAGTGGAATTAATGACCAACTGTTTTTTTTAATGACTATTAAAATCGTTGCCAAAATGGATAATGTGTTTTGGTCATAAAAACACTGGAGAAGACTTTTAGTTTTTATGATTACTATTATTACGAGTTGACTTACAAACTTGGTTGATAACTGGGGTTGTATCTGGCTCACTGACTCAGTGCTTTAGCCTTCACCTGCAAGTGCCAACTAGGCCAAGAGTGACAGTTCCTTGACAGTCACTAGAGTTAGCTGTATTTACTAACCCCCAGGCACTAGTCACTTATGCAAACTGAGTCATTAGTTTGAGTAACTAGGTGGGATCAGGCAAACTGATCTGCCTTTCTCTTTGTTCCTATGCCCTGGCCCCAGCTTAATCTACTTAATCCACTTAATAGATAAGTAAATCTGTTATTTACTTATCTAAATAATAGAAGTATACATCAGTGAAACCTGTGTTCCCTGGCCTCAAGATCATTGCTGAAATTTCTGATTGATATTTGAAACTATAAGTGAACTTTTCCCTGAAAATAATAAATGTCATGTCTTGCCTGTAAATTTTGAGATGGAAACATGTTAGCAGCCCATGTTTGGGTAACATTGTTTTTACTGTGTTTTAGATAATGGTTTTAGTATGAACAAGTAGCTTTTATTGCTAGATCCATCTCACTACTGTGCATTAAACTTTGTCTCAGATCAAATAAGCTTTGGTGTAGAAATGAGGTTAGCATGCTCACTAATCATGGCTTGAGCAAAACTGAATAGTTGCATAGACGATTGAAATTTTCAGTTTTTGTTTTTTCTATTTATATTAAAATTCTGTTTATAGAAATATTGTATTAATAATAAGATCCTGTTTCACTAGAATCTTAACCTTATTTTTCAAATACAAGTATAAAACAAAACAAACAAAAAAATCCCTCCAGAAACAACGTAGTGGAAAGCCAATAGAATCAATAACAACTTTCTTTGGCTATGTCATACTCTTTCTGTAACCAACTGACAAGTAATAAGTTTAGAACTCAAATTCTACTGTACACTACAGTGTAATAATTACATTAAAATTCTAAACCAAACAATTAGGCATGTATTTGTTTTTAAATACTACTACTATATAAGAATAAATAATGGGATGGATTTGAAAAGTTACCCCAAAATGCTTTAGAAATATTGTCAGCTTTATGCTGTCAATCATATGCTTCCAGTTTCAGAATATGTTACTACAAAAAAAAGAATCATAATAAAACTAATTTTTCTAGTTTGTGCTTGTTTGCTAGATTAATGAAAACTATATGCCAAAAATGTAAAATTTATTCCACGAAAATTAACAGGCTACACAGATAAATTTTGGCAAATGCAACTTTATATTGAAGTTCACACATCTGTATCTTAAAGAATGAGACTCACAGAATCTAATGTATTTCTAAAATACCAGAAATCATATTGTAAGCTTTCACAAGTTAAAACTGAAATAATTTAAACGACCAATACACTGAATGTGCAGAAAGTATAAACAAGACTGTGCCTTCCATAGAATAAATACTTCACAAATTGTGCCAGGTGTCATCCTAAGGCTGTGAGCTTCCCTTGACAGCTGACTTACAATATAAACACACATCAACTGTCCATTTCTTAGAACACACTAGAATGAGTAGCACACCTCAGAAGAAAATCTCATTACCCCAGTGATGTGCACCTTAGTTTCCAAACCTTGTGAGGAAAACTGGAAAATGCTCTTCCATGTACTTCCTGATGAACAGCCAGGGCCAGTCACTGATTCAATGCCTCTTGACCATTTTTTCCACTGCTAATGAATATGAAGGATACTAGATAACCCTTTAAGGCAACACGTGTTTATTCTGCATCGTTAGAACTGCTCATCTGTGGTCAGTTGATACCATTCATGTTGCCTCCCAGACAAATATCTAGCATTTGTAAAATAGAAATGAATTGGAAACTTTTTTACTGAATGAACAGAAAACACATAATACAGTTCAATGCTAGCAATTTCACTGGTAGGGAAGAAAAGTGGCATTTAGAAATAGCAATATATTAATACAAAAACAGTAAACTCTAATTGGAACCAAATACTGCTTTGGAATGCTCCCCCAAACGTACAAGGCATGTTTAAAGTGTTGTACCCCAATAATTCATGGCACATCTTTTGAAGATTACAGTACTATTTAGTTCCCCAGTAGTGAAGTCTTTGCAAAACAAAAATAGTATGAAATGTTTTAAAGTCTCCAAACTTCTAAAATTAGTTTTTATCAACACATTTACCTCATGTCAACTTAATTTATTAAAATGTCCAATGCTAATTGTTTTTAAGTTTTTTCATATGTAATGATATACACAGCATTTAGCACTGATACTTAGCACCTGCTACTTTCATTATCTAGTGTTCAACCACAGAAAGAAACTTAGGGCAGTGGTTCTGTCCTTTCTTAATTACAAACCTTCGACGGCAGTCAGCAGGATCACTCTGAGATTTAAAATAGGATTATAGGTGAACTATTGCAAAGACTGCAGAATGTTGCCCAAATCCTTATGACTGCTGATCCCATCCTCGGTTTTCTTCTCAAGACATGGCTACAGGCCACAATTGCTTAGCAGAGAGGGTGAGTGTTTCACAAGGCTAAAGATTTACAGATGCTCCCTCATATAACACAGTAAGGTTCCCTTGGTAACCTGGATTTTCTGCAGTAAAGAAGGGTTGTGCTGAAACAGCGCCTCAGCTCCCTGTTGGAGAAAATGCAGACAAAGGGATTGATTCCTGCTTGGGCAAAACTCATCCAGACAGCGGCCGTTAGAAATCCTCCTGGTACTACAGGCCCTCTTGCAAAAACTCTCCAATAACAGGCCACCAGGTAGGGGCCCCACAAGGTTAGGAAGAGAAAAGTCATTATATAGAACATTCTGCTGATTCGCTTCTCCATTTTGAACTCATCTAAGACCAACAGCCGTCTTCTGCCTGTGGTGTTTGCATTTTGCCTGATGCCCAGCAAGGTGGGTGGTGTGGGACCCCTTCCAAATCCCGCTAGCCAATTGGCAGCTGCCTGGCCGCTGGCTCCGGGGCCATGGAAGGTCCAGTTCTGGCTGACAGCTGCTACAAACTGGACTGGCTTCATTTTCCTTCGATCATGGACAAAAAATATCAGCTTGAGGTAGACAAGCTGTGTGGCTAGGAGGATGAGAGCAAGAAGCAGCATAAATCCTAGGGAATCGTTAGCCCTGAAGGAGCGGTGTTGGAAGGTGCACTGATCCTCCTCCCTAATGAACGAGTAGGTGCCCACGTCTAAAACTGGGGGGAATGCCATGGCCACAGACAGAGTCCACACCATGCAGATCACAGCCAAACACGTCCAAAAGGTCAGCCTCTTTGTATAGAAGCGGTGATGGGCGATAGCTAAGTACCTGGTGACACTGATGCAGAAAAGCATGAAAGCAGTGTGGAAACAGGACAAGACCCCCAGGAAGGCAATCACTTTGCAAGTCAGAGTCCCGTAAGTCCAGCTAGAGCCATTTTTGACAGAGTTGAACACAAACGGAAAACAAATTGCAGACCTGAGGATGTCTGAACAGCACAGATCCAGCAGGAAGTAGTAAGGAGCTCTGTGCAAGGTCTTATCTTTTACTAGCAAAATGGAGATCAGAAGGTTGCCCACCACACTGACTCCTATTATGAAACCCAAAGAAGTCAGTTTCAGAAAGGCTGTTAGAGGCGAGAGATTTTGCAAAATGTTGTCAGCTGCATGGCTATAGTTCGCCATAGATGGATGGAGGATAAGGAAACAGCCTCAGTCAAGTCTCATGATCTAGATATTTGAACAAGGAAAAGATAGATCCATACATTTTACTGAAAATGTAATCCACAAAAAGATCAGATCCGATTTGTGGTCATGCTTCCTCTTTCCTTCCGTTTGATTTGCCATCAGAATATCTGAAGAAGAAGGAGAAGAAGAAGAAGAAAGAAAGAAAACTATCAGTTCTTAAGTTAACAAGCCATGATGTCAGTGCTAGCATAAAGCTGCTCCTTTTCTAAGGAAGCAAATAAAGTTTCCATTTTAAACACTCGTGTTTGCTTCAGCAGTTATTTGTTGGAGACGTTAGGGTACTGGTTATTTTCCTGCTCTAAGCTAGGTGAACTTAACAATGCCCTTATTGTAAACACCAAATAGTTAGATTTGGGCACCTTCAGGAGGGAAGGGAATACATTGTACCACAGTTGTAAAAAATGCCAACCCAAGAGTTAATCACTAGCTTTGCAATGGAATCTGCAAGATTGCTGATAGGAGACAGAAAGGAGGCTACCCACAATTATGTTGAGCTCTTTTAGTACCATCAGTATTTTAAAGGAACCAGCTTTGCTCATATGCATCCAAGAACCTCTGCAAAATATACCTTTTAAGTCAAGTGTCATTGTTCATGCTGCATAAGAGTATTTGTTGATTCATCTTGAGGCATAATTTCAACACCACACTTCAAAATGAATAGAAATCTGTCCCAAAATTTGATGTGGTTTAATCTTTTGTCTTTCTCTCCCTACCCCACCCCCCTTTTGGCAAATCGTGTCTCTTTTAAGTCTACATGATTATTAAAAATGGTTAATGTAAATATTGGCCAGGGAAACACACCCAGAGGAATAATGCATTTCCATTTGTCAACCTTGGCTGCCTGAATTCAAATGAATATAACATGAACTGGTATTTTTTAGGTAATTAAGCCTTTCTCATTTACACTGATAACTGTGTTGCAAATCACAAGTGGCTTTATTTTCAAACAAAATGCACATTGTCTCCTAGGTGCCTGAGAGCCACACCAGGGAAATCAGATTCCTCTGTTATTCCCACGAAGCGAGTTTCCTTTGCCACTTCTCACTTGCCTGGAATATGCTGATGGGAGCCCAGGCGGAACTGCATCCGATGATGTTAATTTCCCAACCGGTGCATCCCAGGGTAAATACCCATCACATCATGCAACATTACGAAACCTGAAATCCACCACCCCTGGATTTATAATAGGGGTGGGGGAGGGGGAACGACAGAGAGAGAGAGAGAGAGAGAGAGAGAGAGAGAGAGAGAGAGAGAGAGAGAGAGAGAGAGAGAGAGAGAGAGAGAGAGAGAGAGAGAGAGATGCATTACATACTCGAAGATGGGGAGAGATTGCTTCTATGCTGCAAGGGAAGGGTTCCCGGTGGCTCGCAGTCTGATATTCTTCAGCTTTGCAAAGCTTTCCAGAAACCGAACTCTCAATAAGCCTTCCAGAAGATGCATTGTCTTGATGTACTTCCATTATGCAGTTTATTGTAAAAAAAAAAAAAAAAAAAAAAAAACCCTCTGGGAGGGCTGTACCCTGGTGAACCTGCAGTTTCATCAACACGGTGCAATCCCCCTCCCCCAAACTTAACCAAGAGTATATCCTCCTACCTGTTGGTGTTGGATATCCCGGCAGACTATAGCTTCTTCTTTCTATAAATTGCTGATTTTTTTTTTCCTGAGTGCCTTGACTGAGCATCCAGGCAGGGCTCGGCGGCGCCTGCGCGTTGGAGCCTCCTTCAGCTCCAGCCGCGTCCTCCCCTGTCGCAGCGGCACCGTCTCCCCCAGTAACGCAAGGGCCGCGGCGGCGGCGCGGTGGCGAGGGCGGCGGCAAGGGTTGCTCCGGCCTCCGCCGAGCCAGCGGGAGCCCCTGCCTGTCCCCGGAGCAGGCTGGCTTGCTTTAATGTCCTGTCCAGTCCAGCCGGCCCCGAATCAGGCTTTTGTTCCCTCGAGGCTGCTTCGGAACTTTTCCCTCCCCGCATTGGAAGTGGGGGGCTCGGGAAGGCTCTTCCCGGACCTCAGGCCCATCCTCTTCCCCTAGGGCAGCGCACGAAGCCACCGTGCCGCGGACCGCCGCCTCCGCCCCAGCTGCCCCGAACCCTCGCCTTCCCGAAACATCCTCTTCCTTTCTCTGTCAGGGTGGTCCTGCTAAGCATTGGATGCGCCTTGGAGATTTCTTCTCAAAAGATTTTTTTTCCCTGTTGATCTTTGATTTGGCACGGTAGCTGGGGAAAGAAAAAAAGAAAGAATGAAAAAAAAAAAAAAAAGGAGAATAATTAAGCACAGTCAAAAATCTTGTCAATGGGGGGAAGAAGGGAAGCGGGTTAGGGCAGCCCTGTCTTTGTTAGCTGTCATCTGTTATCGAAGGCACGGAGATCTGCATTTAAGGAAGGAGAAGCTAAGTTCAGGCGACAAGTGCAAAAACCATCTACACTCATTCTACCTTCTAGAGCGTGACTAACGGATCAGGAATACAGAGATTTTACATGGCTGTTCTCACATCCCACCCCACCAAGCAACAAGCCTCTCTTTTCTCCTCCAAGCTGGGCTGACCAATAGGTTGCTGATGTCAAAGCGGTGGTGTCTATGAGACCCCCCATTGCCTCTCCTTTGTTATTAGACATTTAAAAAAAAATACTAGGAATATGATGAATATCGGAAACTTACACCAGTCCACAAACACCACATAGTCTGACACCTGGTGATTAGGAATTCCTCTAGAATCATCCACGTCCGGATTCTCCCATTTCCAAAGAGTTTTTTTTTTTTTTTTTTTTTTTTTTTAATCAGGGTGGGGTAAGATTTTAAACAACTACCCACTCTCCACCCCTTAAAAGCTAGCAGGCACGCTTTCGTTAATTCCCAAGGCAAACCGTCTGCTTGTCTTGCTGCAAGCTTATTGCTTTATAATAATCTGTTAATGAAACAGGAAAAAAAATCTTTCTACTGTAATAATTTGATCTCGAGACAGCAGTAAAATACCTCATCGCTGGGTGGTGAGATTGTGACATTCAGGGGAAGTCAAGCCAATCAGCATACAGATAATATAGGTTAATTTACATATTGTATTTCTATTGGACACATAGAGGTAAAATGTTTAAGGCTTAAATACTTAACTGTCATGATGTCACAGTTGTTACACAAAGACCAATGTTAGTAATGCTGAAATAAGGTTAATTGCCCTGATTTGATTGGAGATTTTCTTAGACAATTAAAAAAAAAATAGTGACTAGCTCTCTCTCGCTCTCTCTCTCTCTCTCTCTCTCTCTCTCTCTCTCTCTGTGTGTGTGTGTGTGTGTGTGTGTGTGTGTGTGTGTTCTTTTGGATATCCATAAGGCACTCATTTTAGGCATTTCTTTTACTTAGGAGAGTCAACCCTGCAACAATATTGAAAGTAACTTGAAGGTATTTCTACCCAAGTATGACATCCCAGTTTTTGGAGAACACGATTCTGAGGAACTCAAAACTATATGACGGGGAAAAACTTTTAAGTGAAATTTCTAACTTGTTTTGTAAGAAACAACATATTAATTTTCCACTTCTTAAATTAAATCTCAATGCATTTTGCAAAGAATGAGGACTAACCCAGATTCCCTGAATGTGGTATTATTTGGGAGGACTGGGCAGTGTCTATGGGGCCTCTGGTAGTGGGTCAGTATTTATCCCTAGTATAAGAATGGACTTTGGGAGCCCACTCCACATAGAGGGATACTCTCTCAGCCTAGCATGGGGGAGGGCCTGGGCCCTGCTTCAAATGATGTGGCAGACTTTGAAGATCCCCGAAGGAAGGCCTTGCCCTCCCTGGGGAGCAGAAGGGGGATGGGATGGGGGTTGGTGGGAGGAGCAGGAGAGGACTAGAGGGTGCAGGAACTGGGATTGACATGTAAAACAAGCTTGTTTCAAATTTAAATTAAAAAGTTACTTGAAAAGAGAATGGTGATTTCTTGAACTTTTAAGATTAAAAAAATACTTAATAGAGGAAGTGATTCAAGTAAGTTTGCTGAACACCCGCTGTTGACCAGGTGTTAGGCTGTCCAGATTAAAAAGTTTAAAAACAAATGAAAGGAGGAAAGTACACTAGCGGTGCACTTGGCAATAATGCACGCTGGCAAAACGTACAGGACTAGGATCCAAGGGTTGAACTAGGTAATAGAAGAGGATATGTAGAAGTCATTGGTAGCAACTTCCCGGCATATTAGACCTATCGTTCTTTTGTAATTGAGCACGGTTGCACTCACATCCATGTTTCCCCAGCTGTTAGATGAGAATGGCATTCTCTTGCCTTGCAAGGGGGCTCAAAAAACCAAGGGAATAACCCTCAACTTAGTTCATTAATACTACAGGAGAAACACACTGGATTTTTCATCTTTCAACAACAGGGATTTTAAGGATATGTTTAAGAGCCCAACAAAGTTTAACATTATCAACAGGTTCTTAAACATATTGCTGCCGTAGCAGATTTATGTTCCCATTGTAGGGTGACTTCACCTCAGCTAATTTCGTTTTTGATTCCTTGTATCACCAAACCTAGAAAAATTGATTTTCAGGTTAAGAATGAAAGAACAAAGCAAATGCAGCAAGGTGCTTTCTACCCTAATCCTTGGGTTTAAGGATTTTAAAGGGTTCCAGCATTTGACATATTACATTTGGGATATTGATTTGTGTTTAGTAAGACTGGGGTAATTTACTCAATTTGGTCTTTATACTAAATAACAACAATTTTACTTTAAAAATTTAACTACCTTCTTTTTGAAATTAACCTAGTTTAGATTTTTGTCCTATGATGCTCAACTTCATTATGGGTGCAATCTTATTCTACACATTGGCATTGCTTATGTGAAAATCCATCAGGATTTGAATTCATAAATTAGGCTGCAATAAAATATTCTAATAGAGTATCTGTAGCATGAATAATAAAATCCCAGAGACAGATATTGGGGTTCAAGCTGAAGATCAGAAATGCAAAGCAGCCAGCCACTAGCAAGTTCTTGCCTCTACCATGCTGGGACCATCCTGTCCTCAGCATGACTGCAGACTGAATACATTGTACTCCTATCTCCCACCTGCCTTATATTCCTCTCTAGTGCTGGTATTAGAGTGCACCACCACTTCCCAGCTTCTATGGCTGATGGGATTAAATGTGTAAGGCACTCCTGCCTGACCTGTATGGTTGACAATTGTGGCTAGCTTTGCACTCTGATCTTCAGGCAAGCTTTATTTGTTAGGTCATAAACAAATTTACCACAGATATCTAGTTTTTCATTTAAAATGGCAGTTTTTCTGCTTATAGCTTGTCATTAAAGCTTTAGAAAACATGTATATTTGTAGTTCTAAACAAGCAACTTCTGAAATCTTTATTGATAAGAAAGGTTCCTGTTGAGCCCTTTTGCACAGAAATATTTTCTGCTAGATTATTGAGAAATAAGAGCTAACATAGGCAATTAATAGATAGAGTCAATAATATATTTATATTTTAATAATATTTTTCAAAGAAGCAAGCTTTTTTTTCAAATTGATATAAGCAGTTAAAAGTTTGTAGGGCATTACACTTCTGTGCTTGAAAACTAGAATGATAGACTCTAGACCTGAAAAAATGACCACCAAATTTTAAAATTGTGCCTCGGGAGTTTGGAATAACCACAATAGTGAACATCCCAAATAAGGAATGAGGTTTTTTCAGAATTTTAATAGGTTTTTAAAAGATTAAGAATCTGGTATATTTTTTTCCACATTGCTAAGAGGTTCATTTGTCAGATTTTTCTTTCTGTTCTGCCACAAAACAGGACTTAAAGTGTTACTATAATTCACTTTTAATTTTAGAGCTAGCATCTTCTTTCTCAGTTTAAGATACAGTCTTTTGGAAGCTCAGCAATTTACTTTCAGTGACCTTTACAAAGAAAAATTTCTTCTCTGAAAAACTTTAAAATATTTTCTCTTATTTAATTCACCCAATAAACCTTTTGTCGGGATAATTCTCTCTGAGATGCAGGAGTAGATCTTGAATACAATGAACAGCCAGGTGGTGGGACTAGTTTAAAGGTATCTGCACCATTCTAAAGAAAACCAGAAGATGGGGTGGTGTGATTGGAAGCAAAGGGTGGGTTGGTATGATATGAGGAACCATAGTGCTTGTCAAGTGATTAGAAGGAAGCAAAAGGGGTTTGAAAAGTAAGAGTTAATTCTTGTATGGAATCACTATGAGACAAAAGAACTGTTAACTGAGGGTGGCAAAAATAAAAATGGAAACAAGGAGCTCATCCATAATGAAAACAGTGAGTTATTTTAGATATATGTATGTGAAATGCTGGTGGGTATTTCAAATGTTGATATTTTTTGTGCAGTCAAAAGTGAAGACTTAATTCAGGGTGATGACAGTAGAGTAGCATAAACTGATGGATGGCATTGCCAGTTAGAAACTGTCAAGAGAGTGCCTTATTCTCTCTGCACTTAGTTCAAAAATGGGGGAAGGAGTGGTTTCACATACACACACACCAGATAAATGGAAAGATGAGCAACATTAATGTCAGGAGTACCTTGGGATAAAGACTTTCAGTGAGGAGTGGTCGTCATCCAAGCAAATTGTGACTTAGACAGATGGTGAATGAGAAGGTATCCTTGGGTCTAGTAGTAAGATTGGCAACTTATGAGAGATGAGCTTGTGTAGTAACAAGCAAGGACGCAGTCTTAAAGCTTTTAAGGTTAGACTAAGAAACTATTGTACTGTTAGCCACACCACTGTTTTAGTGACTTAGGTTTTTATGAATTCTTTGGATAGCTGAATTTGTTTATGAACAAAGTGGCAGTTACTTAAATGAATACAGCGTGTTTTCTTCAAGAAGTCTTGAGAACTTTAAATTGTACATTAAATTATGTCCACAGAAGTTCCACGTTCCTTACTAATGGCTGCTACAACTTCAAAACTAAAACAAAAGCCCCTGTTGCTTTATTATTCTCACAATTGTTCCATTAATTCACATTTTCCAACCCCACTTCCTTTTTCAGATGTAGTTAATCTTCTCAATGAAAACTAAAGTGGAAATTCAGGAAGACAGGGCATGTGTCTAGAGGACAGGCCAGAAGAGGACCCCACATGTTGGTAAAATGACTAAGGAATGAAAAGCTAATAGTCAAATTAATAGAGAGTCATACATATCTTACATGGATTATAAATTCTCAGGAAATAGAAATGCAATGTTGATTTAAAATCTCTAGAAGTATAAGGACATTTTTGTTTCATTTTTTAGAGGTTACCTCAATCTTTCAGGGCATTAAGGACATAATTATGGGTACCAGTTCAGTGATAATGTAAGCAGTTAATGACTACTTGGGTTTCTGTGGCATTAAATTTTGTGACAAATGGGCATAGTTAAAATGTACTGAAAATATAGTACCTTCAAATCTAGAATGCTGCCTGCCCAGACCTGTGCTCTGATTTTTTGATTAGCCTTTCTTTTACATTACTCTTAAAATTTTTAACTTTATATTTTCTCTTTACAGAAGTATAACTTCATAACACAAAGACATTTCTGTCTTTTAGATTGAAAATGTATGAGTGCCATTTATAAATATTATAAATATTGGTTGTGTTTTAATTTCATTAACATCTTTTAAAGGGAAATGTGCTCTTATCTACTTAATTTTGCATCAAAAATAACTTTTTTGAGACTAAGTCTCAGGAGCACCTAATTTTATTCATTTGACAAACACTCAAGGCTTTACTAGAACTATAAACTCTGATGTGTTGGCATTTTTCTTCCCTGATGCCCAAAAGACCCTGGCCCTGGGAAGGCAAAAGACACACATTTGTTGAATCGATGCTTATGAACCTATTGCATGAAAGATACTTTCGGGTCTTGTGGGTAGGGATATGAAGGGAGGAAACAGGTAATGACATAAGCTCCAAGGTGGCTCCACCTTTTCTTAATTGGATGGAATTGGGGTACTTATTTGCATTTGGGACAGACCATTGCAGGGGTACTTATTTGCAATTGGGGTAGACAGTTGTCTTGGCCACGGTTTCACTCTGGATTTGGAGTTTAGTTTAGTTTCTAACTTTATTACATGAGCATCTAAATAATTACTTATTTGCACTAGAACTCAGTAATTTCATACCATTCTCTAATGTCTCTTGTGTCAGTTATAAGACAAGAGTAGATACTTTATTCTTTAATCACTAACCTGGTGATCAAGTATAGAAATATACATAGTCTTATAAAAATATATATTAATAGATAATAAATATAATATAATCATAGCTTTTTAAATATGCATATTTATAGTCTCACTCTGCTTTTGTATATATGATCATTAATCTTTTAATGACAGTGAATGATAAAAAGCAGGCAAACAAATGAAGACACATAAAAAAATCCATTGTAATAAATCAGCACAGAAGTAAAAAGCTCTATAATATAAAACATTTAAATGATCACCACTATAATATAAAACATTCAACTAAATGTGACCTGATGCTATCTCTGTATTACAATGAACTGCAACCTGACTTAATATGTAAACAAGTCTAAGCCTATATTATTATAACAAGATGCCAAGTCTCCCCGCAGTGTCCAAAGTTGAGCTTCTGCCAATCACAGGCTGCCAACTGCTCAGACTACATTCAAACAGGTAAATGCCTCACTACATCCTGCAAAATACTGATCCACAGCCATCCAAAACAGGTGCTCACCGTACTTCTTTTTTTTTTCACATATACATTTTATTTAAATTAGAAACAATCTTATTTTATGTATCAAGCCCCTTCCACCCTCCTTTCACTCCCCAGAAAGGGTGAGGCCTTCCACGAGGGATCAGCAAAATCTGTCAATCATTTGGAGCAGGGCCTAGGCTTTCCCCCATGTATCTAGCCTAAGGGAGTATCCGTCCGTGGGGAATGGACTCCCGAAGTGGGTTTGTGCACTAGGGATACATCCTGGTTCCACTGCCAGAGGCCCCATAGACTGCCCAGTCCTCCTAGCTGACACCCACATTCAGGGAGCCTGGTTTGGTCCTATGCTGGTTCCTCATCTGTCAGACTGGGATCCATGAGTTCCGACTTACTCAGGTCAGCTGTTGCTGTGGGTTTTCCCAGCGTGGCGTTGACCCCTTTGTTGGTACCCGTACCTAGTATTGTTTCACTGAAATCCCCCTCGTTAGGAACACTGCCCCATACATGATATGTTTTTTCTCTGTGTAGACGAATTTTCCTAACTTAACTTTGTAATTCCTTTCTTTGAATAATAACTTCTTTCCTTTTTGTGTGTGTGAATTTTTCATAGTTATTCACAGGACAAGAAGGAAAAGAATCTAAAGGAGAAATTGCGTAGATAAAGACTTTATAAGGACGGTATGCCTCTCAGGTAAATGGCAGAGTAATATTTTTTTTTGTGTGTGTGTTTTGTTTTCCTTGTGGGAAGTACTCTCCTTTCTTTACCAAGCATAAATTGAGCCAAACATAAAGCTCTTATATAAAATAGTACTGATTCATTTTATTAATTAAATATAGTATTGGAAAGCCATCAGCCAAATCACTCTTTAAGTCATCTTAGTTTGAACAAGGGACAAAGCCAATTATAGTCTATATTTGCAGCAAGGGAGCACAGGGATATGTTCCCAACTGAAAATAGGGCAGCAGGTCACATTGAAAAGACCCCAAAGACTAAAAGTTTGATGTATAAATTTTACTGTGTGATATTTTTGGCATTGCCTGTTTTCTTTATCTGATCTAGAATCACAACATCCTGTATTGGCAGCTGGTATGTGATTTACAACAGCTGTTTTCTGGCATGGTTATAGCTAACAGGTTGTAAATCATTCCCATAGGGTTTCAGGAATCATGTTACATGCATGAAAACTATGAAAAAAAATGTGTTTTGTGTGTAGAGATTTGAAATGCAAAATGTGTTATGTCTACAAACTCTAGAATCTACTTCTCTAGGCTAGTCATGATCTCTTTGGTGTCTGTGTTGTAAGGGTGGGTCACTGGACCAGGCTTAGAAGAGGAAGGTGGGCAGGGCATCTACATATTTTTATAGCTTTCAGTTTAGTATTTAGTATGAAACTTCCAAGTGTGTGGATAAATGTGTCTCTCATTCTCGTGCCTTCTATTGGGCCCTTTTCCTTATGTTGGCTTGCCTTCAATGTGATGGTTTTTACTTTATTATTTTGCTATGTTTTATTTTATCTTTAGAAGCATGTTCTTTCTAATGAAAGACAGGAAGGGAGTAGATGCAGATGAGAGTGGAGGTAGGGAGAAATTAGGAGAAGTAGCGGGAGGGGAAATGCAATTAGAATATTATGTGATAAAACAATCTATTCTCAATAAAAGGTAGAAAACAAAAGAAAATGGAGATGGGGATGGTCTTATGTCAAGAGTTCAAGTATTTTTTGTACTATAAATTTTATATACTTCCGTGTCAATTAAGATAGTTGAACAGAGCTCTCCTTGTTTCAGTTTTAGAACTAGTTTGAATTTAGATGTCTGAATAATTATCTAGGACATGGAGAGGACTAGATCAATGAAAGGCATCCTGGTAAACAGTTTGTACTCCTGTGAGAAATCTGAATGTGGACATTAAGGCTGTTCTAGTAAGTGTGATATTTTATCCAGTAACTATGGGATTGCGTAGTACAAATCCAGGACCAATGTTAATTTGTTCTATTGATATACAGAGAAGTCTTTGTAATGGCCAATTTGCTCCAATAATCATATTACTTTTGAAGGAACATTGTCCCCTTGCATTTTATTTATAGTAGGTAGTAAATCATTGAACTAAAAACAACCCCAGAATATAAAATTCCCTCTCCAGTAGACATTCACTAATCCAAGTATACATGGAATTAGATGCAGGTGTATGTATTGCTTAGCATTACATAAAGCTCTTTTACACCCACTTGACTTCTGTTGCACCCAAAATATTAGCTAGTTCTTGGTTTGGGGACTTATTCCCATAATGACTTAGTCCAGGAAACATCTGTCTGTTAAGATTTACAATGCTTACTTCCCCTTAAATCAAGTTATCAAATTGCCTAATATGCTCCATTCTTGCAATCTAAGCAATTCTAAAATTGTATTTTATAGCACACTTATGGTAAATATCTGCAAAATCCACACAAAAGTCTTAGAGTACAAGACTTTACTTTCCAGTTAAGTATGTGTTTGTTCTCATTCATGCACTCTTAATTCCCGAAAATTCTAATGGGAATTAAGAACATAAATCCTTGGCACTTGGTTGAGAGACCAAGAACCCTACAGAGACAGCACTTTTGTATGTAGTCTGCTTATAATCCACTCTATAAATGGCTTGGTTTCCCTGCCATCTGGCACCACATAGGTGAGAGGTGCTTGCTGGGGTTTCATGTTGGGTCTCATTACTGTACTGCAGAAGAACATGCATAAATTGGCATTTGATGGGTAAATGGACTGAGTGTTTTAATCACAGAGATATATTCAAATAGATGTTTTATAAAATATCAACCTGTATGTATACAAATGCTGGGCATTTAAATTGCTTTTTGAAAAAAATTGATGCAGTATAGTTCCCAAGAGTAAGATCTCTGTGTTGATTGTCTTTATTTCTTTGGTGCCTAGAATAGAGCCTGCCATATGGTAGGTAGGCACTTGAGAAATGATTAGTGTCATGAGTGAATCAATGTTTCCATTTTTTTAAAATTCATCAAAATTAAGAATTAAATTACTTAGATGGGTCATCCTTGTGGATGTTTCCCTGGCACAAGGTTTCTACCTAACCCCGAAATGACCTCTCTATTAAGACATCTCTTTCACTACTTCCCTGCCCCATCCTGTACCCAAATCCCAAACCATCCATGTTCCCATGTATTCCCCCATCAAGACCACTTTACCCAGGAGATCTCTTCTATTTCCCCTTCCCAGGAATATCCATGTGTTCCTCTTTGGGCTTTCCTTGTTATCTAGCCTCCCTGGGGCTGTGAATTGTAGCCTGATTATCCCTTACTTTACAGCTAATATCCACTTATGAGTGAGTACATATCATGTTTGTCTTTCTGGGTCTAGATTACCTCACTCAGGATGGTTTGTGTATGTGTGTGTATGTTTGTGTGTGTGTGTGTGTGTGTGTGTGTGTGTGTGTGTTCTATATATTTGCCTGTAAATATCATGATGCTTCTGTTTTTAATATCTGACTAATACTCTATTGTGTAAATGTGCCACAATTTCTTTATCCATTTTTTGATTGAGGGACATCTAGAGTAATTCCAGGTTCTAGCTATAAGTTGCTATGAACGTAGTTGAGCAAGTGTCCCTGTGGTATGATTGAGCATTGTTTGGGTATGTGGCCAAGATTTGTTTAACTGGATCTTGAGGTAGATCGATTCCCAATTTTCTGAGAAACTATTATATTGATTTCCAAAGTGGCTATACAAGTTTGCATTCCCATCAGCAATGGAGGAATGTTCACCTTACTCCACATACTCTGCAATATAAGCTGTCAGTAATGGTTTGCAATGGAGGAAAGAGGGCCTGAACTGGCCATTTTCTGTAACCAGATAGTGACTACCCTAATTGTCATCAGAGAACCTTTATCCAGTAACTGATGGAAGCAATTGCAGAGATTCACACCTAAGCACTGGGAGGGGGGGGGAGGTTGAAGAGAAGAAGGAGGGATTGTGTGGGCCAGGGAACTCAAGGTCATGACAGGGTAACCCACAGAGATAACTGACCTGGGCTCATAGGAGCTCATAGGCTCTGAACCAACAGCTAGGGAGTCTACATGGGACTGACCTAGAACCTCTACATACGTGTGACAGTTGTGTGCCTTGATCTGCTTGTGGGGCTTCTAGCAGTGAGATTAAGGCCTGTCCCTGACACTTGAACTAACTTTTGAGAACTTATTCCCCATGCTGCATTGCCTCACCCAGCCAAACTTGATGGAGAGGAGTTTGATTCTGCCTCAACTTGATGTGCCATGCTTTGTTGATACCCATGGGAGGTTTACCCCTTTCTGAAGGGAAACAGGATGAGTGTATGGGGATGCAGAGGGGAGGTGGGGGCAGTTCAGGAGGAAAGGAGGGAGGGGAAACTTTGATTGGGATGTAAAATAAATGAAAACAATTATTAATATAAAAAGAATTAAATCACTTTCTTTCTCATCCATTTCTCATAATCTTCAGCCATTTTAAAATAAAACCATCTTTAAAATAAAAATAATGGGCTATCTGTACTCAGCATTTGTACCAGATATTTTGGCTAAAATCATTTTCTTATAGTAGATCCAGATTAATTCTGCAAAATTTAACATGGCTTTTATAACATGTATGATTCATTTTAATTCATATTGCAATGACTGAAGTAATGCTGCCCTAATTGTATTCCATTGTGTGTTGCTTAGACAGTTTTCTCTCTTCTACCCTTCCCCTCCAATGGTCATGTCAGCTATGGCAATACATTTGAGTTTACCATGGCTTCAAGTATGATTCAAATGTATTAACCAAAATTATTAAAGTAAACTAAAATAACTAGAAAAGATATAAGTAAAATTTAAATAAAAAAATTTTAACAAAACAAAACAAAAACGCTGTCATGCTATGTCTAAATTAAAGCTGCCAGAAAAGAACATCTCAAGGTCACTCTGACCTCATCTAACTTTGATATAAATCATGGCCTTTGTGAATTTTTCCTTTAGAAACATCGTACCTTTGATCTTGGCCACCAAGAGAGTTTCCAGAGGCATGGGCCCACTCTTAGTCTGGCCATTAATTATCAGATTGGTTGCAGGTAACCATCTAATGTGGATCATTTCAATACTCCCAATGTTCAATACAACTCTACCTCATTAAGTACTTATATGGTAATAATGAAGCTTCTAGAAACAAATTTCTATTGTCTTAGAATTAATTAGATGCATCAAAGTCAAGCAGGTGAACAGACTTAAAAAAAAAAAATAAAATCAGTTCCAAGGCCTGAGCCATAGGTGAGGTTTCAGCTAGCCTGCTGACTTTGAGACCCCAACTCATCCTTGGGTATAGGGCCTGGTAACCACAACTCATCCTGATGTAGTGAAACTCCTTCACTAAGAAGAACTACTGGCTGTTTTCACATGCCAGGGCAATAAGCACCATTTACTTATTTAGTTTTGAAAAGTTTGAAAAAACATGAAGCAAAAATCAAATCAAATTTCATGAGATACAGGAGCCTAGAAACTCCCCCTCCTCACAGATTATCTTTTTTAAATGTGTATGGGCTGTGGAAAGCTCATTAACTTAATGGCTTCTGTTTGGGAAAAAGCTGAGATCTATAACTTCAGGAAGTGTTTGTTTTAATGACAAGTTTTGACTTTTTTTACTCATACCCTGAACTCTTACAGACTTCTATTACCTTCTGGGAAACTTGACCTGAATTTTACTTTGTTATGTCAAATTCATTCCAAACCTTTAGGTTGCCAGAGCCAGGATCTACCAAGCATGCATGTAAATAGAAGCCTAAATTAGTAATTCTCTCCAGTACTATTTTAATAATTATATTTCTTTAGTTCACAGGGCTTTAATTTTAGAAAGAAGAAGGACCTCACAGGCTTCACTGTCACAGTTTCGAATTTTTTTAGGTGGCTACACTTCTCTATTTACACTTATTATACTTAGAAATCTAATATAAAAGAAGTAGGAGTTCAGGAGCTGTGAGTACAGTGGGACTGAAGCTGGGGGCTGACACCACTCTCTGTTCGTCTTCTCTTTGATCTGGCAGCTCGCAAGCATCCTATAGTGCCTGGGTGTAGATCGACAGTTATGATGCACTCAGTTAGTGTTCATCTCTCCACCCACTCCCGCTAGATCAAAGCCAGAGACTTCTGTAATTTTAACGTGTTTGAGCTTGTGAACAGAATGTCTAGGAATCAGCACTACTACAGTGAGAACAAACAAACAATGAACTATACAGAGAAAGGATCTATATAGGTCAGAATCCTAGCCTGGATATGGGATTAGAATAAAATCAAGATTGGTTAGCTAGGAGATTGATGGTCACACACACCCACATGAAGAAATTAGAAAAAACATTCAGTGTTGACAGATGAGTTTAATTTTAGCAGTTGAGCATGAATTAACAATCATCCAGTCACATGAGAACGTCTACAAATAGCAGCAAGTATAAAACTTGAACTTGAAGAGCCAGGGTTGGCTACATGTTATCTGCTCATAGTGGAACCTTAGGACCATGCTATCAGAGAGTTTATAATGAGAAATTCTACAAGGGAGACCATGTAGGAAGAGGAAATTAAGGTGCTTGTGTGTACCCATCCTTCAGCAGACCATAGATCTTTACTTCCTTTAGATGTCTGCTTATGTACCCACGCATTAGATGGCCACCCTGACCAACCCCTGTAAAAAACTAGCACTGCTCACAAATCCCTTTCTGTTCAGTTAGGGTGTGTTATTAACAGCACAATCACCAACTAATATGTGTTTATTTATTTATTATCATAAGTCTTGCCCAAGTGTGTGCTTCTCTGGCACTGCAAAATTTCTTAGCACATACTCATTATATAAATGAATAAGAGGCTGTTGTTCTAAAAAAAAAAAAACAACAAGAGAATATAATGTTGCAAGAGGGTAATCAACAGCGTAAACTACATGAGACAGCCTATAAAGAAATTAATTAGAGAAAGACCATAGCAATTGCTTTTAGGTTAGGTTACTTGTTCCCTGTGATAAAGATTTTATTCACTTTTTAAATAAAATAACCACTTGCTTATCAGTACTTCAGATGTGTTCATGTACTTTCTGTGCCATATATCATGCTTTGTAGAAGCTATGGTTGTCATTGCCAACCTATAGGCAGTAAGTACCTGGAAAGTTCTGTTTTTGACATGTTTCAAATCATGGTATCTCTATAACACAGCTAGATTAATGAGGAGTAGAAGGCATGAATACCAGGAGAGAGGAATAAGCAGGAAGTGCATTAATAGTGGGTCTAGACCATAAGAAGAAAAAAATAGAATATGCTTCAACTGGATGCTGGAAGCAGTACATACTTTCTTCTCCATCTCTAAGCTGAATCCTTTGAGAAAGATATATGGGATGTGGAAACAGTCTGGCTTTAACTCTTTCTCCACCATTTACTAGCTCTGTGATACTGGGAAAGTTAGATCCTCTTTTTGATTTTTCTATGGGTATTAAAGAAGTAAGTAATGACTAACTGATGAGTTTGTGCTGAAATTACAAGAGACAGTTATATTTATAAAGCATTCAACACAATATTGCCGATGGTAAGTGCTCAGTAAATGTTAGGTATGGTTATTATCACACAGGAGAACAAATTACTCCTGTGTCCATGTGGGTACATATATATATATATATATATATATATATATATATATATATATGTGTGTGTGTGTGTGTGTGTGTGTGTGTGTGTGTGTGTGTGTGTGTGTGTGTGTGTGTTGGAACAGGGCAGTCAGGACAGCTTGATGGATCAAGCTTCTGAAAGTGATAAGAAAGGGATGTATTATTCATTTTGGGCTGCATAACAGTATAGTGTAGCCTGAATAGTATAGCCTTCCATAAACAATGGAAGTTTGTTTCTTATAGTTCTTTAGCCTAGAAATTGATCAACATTTCAGCTCATCTGGTGTCTATTGAAAGCTCTCTTCCTGGTTTAGAGAGGCCATCTTGTATGTATTCTTTCATGGCAGAGAGAAGAGAGGCAGGGGCAGGGTAGGTGAAGAAGAGTATGGAAGAAATAGAGACGAAATAGAGGGAAGTGAGAGCACTGTATTTTTCTTCTTAGAAGGTCACTAATGACATTTGTGAGGGATACACTCCCATGACCAAATTATTTCCCACAATATATCAGTTGGGATAAACCTGTGCAGAGCAAACACCAAAGATATGAAAAATATTCAGACTGCTGGGGTGGGTTGTAAGGGCTAAGTAACCTACTCTATTTAGGATCCCAAAGGTAAAATTCTTCTCAGAAGTGAAGGAGTGAGTAGAAGATTTCTATAGTAACTTCACACATAAGCTGAGGGTCATGCTGTTTATTGTTTTGTTTCTACTCTAATAATCCTTTCCTACTTCTAACCTCTCCTTGCTTCTTCTTCTAGCTTCTTCTATTCTAAAATACTCTTCTCCTTTAGGAGGCTTGAAGTGATAAAGAAAATTCTGTCATTGGTCAAAAGCACATTCCTAGAGCAAGTAATAAGGAGCTGAGCTATTTACCTTGGCAACACACAAGCAAAACCATTGACCAGACAGGGAGGGCACAGTGCCTAATGACAACTTTAAGACACAGATCTATTCTTAGTAGACTGACATGTGAAGAAAAATCCTGCTTTAAGGTTAATGCAAAGTTAGCTGGGAATAGCACTTTCCATCTGCAGGCAGAGAGAATCCAGGACACTCTTGTTCTTTCTCTCTCTCTGAGAGCTATGGCTCAACAACTTTAGATGTGCTATTATTCTTGTCCTTGGGCATCTGTGAATGTATCAGTTGGGGTCTCTGATTGGACAGTAACACTGACTAATTGTCTGACATGAAAGATAATTGATGAAGGACAGTCTTCTAAGTTTATACAAAAACTTTGTTGAGAGAGCAAGGGTATTTACTATGATTACTTTTTTTTTTTTTGCCAGAATCATGCATTGCTGTGGGGAGTCATCCAGTATACCAATGTTTAGACGTAAATGTGCCCAGTAAATGATCAATATACTGCTGTAGTTTTGGGGATGAATCCCACCATAGAAAGGGAGAACTATAGCTTCACAGGGAATTTACAGTAAGGACAGTGACTATTCATTGCCCTGCATGTGGGTCTCCTCAGTTAAAATGATCCCAGTGGGTTAGATCTGTGATTTTGCCAGCTGAGATCTCACTGCATAACTCTGTGGTATGTAGCAGTGGATGGGACAACAAGAATGACAGAAAAGGTGTGTAGAGAATGGGCCCTCTTATTGGGTATCCAGTGTAGATTGGTCAGCCTTGAGATCATGCATATATCACCAACAAAAAAATGGATACAGGATATTGCACACACACACACACACACACATATGTGTGCATACATGCACACACATGTGCACGCCGTTTGTGTGTGTGCGTGTGTGTGTTTGTTTGTGTGTGTGCACAACATTAATAATCAAAAGAAAAGGGAGGGTAATGAATGGCTATATGGATTAGGGAAAAAGAATAGTTGGGAATTCCTGAAGGGGAAAAAAGCGAGGAGGGGGGAGTGATGTAATTCTATTTTAATTAAAACTTTAAAGTAAAATAAAAATATTAAGTAGAATTAAATTTTGATCAACCAAGTGACTAATTTCTTGCATAGTCAATAAGAATTTCCAATGTGGACAGCAAAGAGAATAAAGTTTTCTTGTTTTCCTGCACAATGTAGAGAGATCTCTGCCTTCAAAGCCAATGCAAACCTGAGGTGGGGGCAGTACATCAGAGTTCAAGGCTAGGCTCATAAGAATGTAGAGGCCACATTGGTTTTCACAAGACTGTGGGCAAATTGACAACCAGAGAGCCCTCCTTATTGTTATGAGACAGACACAATCAACTTAATGGACAATAAAATAAAAAGTTAACTGTCTTGTAATGCCATAATCACACAAGGCTCCTATATCTCCATTGTTATGATTCCTCCTCTTCTTCTGCAGTACATATTTTAGAAAAAGAATACCTGTAGATCTCTGGACATTTCGCAAGTGCCATATTTCTCTTTAAACATATAATGGCTCCCTCAATTAAGGCATCTCTTTTCTTGCTGTCCTTTATTCTTTCTTCGACTCAATCTTCCTGCTCCCTCATGTCCTCCTCTCCCCTTCTCTTTCTCTTAATTCCCTCTCCCTTCCACCCATGCTCCAAATTTCTCAGGTGATCAGGTGATCTTGTCCCTTTCCCCTTCTCAGAGGGAACCATGTATGTCTCTTAGGGTCTTCCTTGTTTCCCAGCCTTTCTGGCAGTGTGGATTGTAGGCTGGAGATGCTTTGCTCTGTGCCTAAAATCCATATATGAGTGAGTACATACTATGTTTGTCCTTTTGTGACTGGGTTACCACACTCATGATGGTTTCTTCTAGTTCCATCCATTTGCCTGGGAATTTCAAGGTTCCATTGTATTTTTTTTTCTGCTGAGTAGTACTACATTGTGTAAATGTACCATATTTTTTCCATCTATTCTTCAGTTGCGGGGCATTTAGGTTGCTTCCAGGTTGTGGCTATTACAAATAATGCTGCTATGAACATAGTTGAACAGATGTCCTTCTTGTATGTATGTGAATCCTTTGGGTATTTGCCTGAGTAGAATTGCTGGATCTTATGGTAGACTGATTCCCATTTTCCATAGGAACCACTTTCCAAAGTGGCTGTACAAGTTTGCACTCCCACCAGCAGTAGAGGAGAGTTGCCCTTTCTCCACATCCTCTTCAGCATAAACTGTCTTTGGTGTTTTTTATTTTAGCCACTCTGATGGGAATAAGATGATATCTGAGTTATTTTGATTTGCATTTCCATGATGGCTAAAAGAATCCCAGTTGGAAGTCTCACTTGAGGGTATTCCCCTATAATGAGACTGATGACTACCTCATGGCCTTCATCCAATAGCTGATGGAAGCAAAAGCAGACACTCATGACTAAACACTGAGCTGAACTCCTGGAATCAGTTGCAGAGAGGGATTGCCGTGGAAAATAGTTTTCCTCAAGGAAGTTGTCAGCCTTTCCGTTAGCAAATTTTGCATTTTAAAGGTGGACTAGGTGATGTCTATAAAAATGGCAGCTGATACCACGAAGAGAAAGTCCCATGTATCACTATTTAGTTTCATTTGTTTGTGTGGGATTTGGACTCATTTTAATGCATTCCAAGCTCTCACTTCTCAGGAGAGTCAAAATGAGTAGTTGCCTTCTGCCTGGCAGTCTGCTGAAGGTCCTGCCTTTGTGATCCTACTTGTCTACACTACGGAGTGCAAAGAGAAAAGTGGTGTGCAAGGTAAGAACAGGGACAAAAGAGATACCATAATAAAGGAGCCATTATAGATTTAAGGAGAAATCTGGCACTAGGCAAATGCCAGATATCTACAAGGATGAACCCAGCTAACAATCTAAGCAATAGTGGAGAGGCTACCTTTAATGGCCTTCCACAATAATGAGATTGACCACTACCTTATATGCCATCCTAGAGCCTTCATCTAGTAGCTGATGGAAGTAGAAACATACTAACTGAACTCCTGAAATCCAGTTACAAAGAGGGAGGAGTGATGAGCAAACGAGGTCAAGACCAGGCTGGAGAAACCCATAGAAATGCTGCCCTGAACAAGGGGGAGCTCATGCACCCCAGTGTGATAGCTGGGGAACCAGCATAGGACTGGCCCAGACCCCCTGAATGTGGGTGTTAGTTAGGAGGACTGGGAAGTCTGTGGGGCTTCTAGTAATAGATCCGTATTTTTCCATATAATAGGAATGGACTTTGGGAGCTCATTCCCCATAGAGGGATACTCTCTCAGCCTAGACACATGGTGGGAGACCCTAGGCCCTGCTCCAAATGATATGACAGACTTTGAAGACTCCATGGAAGGCCTCACCCTCCCTAGGGAACAGAAAAGGGATGGGATGCGGGTTAGGGGTAGGGAGGACAGGGGAGTAGGGGAGGGTGAAGGAACTGGGATTGACATGTAAAACTAGTGTGTTTCAAATTTAAATAAAGAATATAATCATTAAAAAAAAATGAATCCCAGTTGGAAGTGTCACTTGAGGGAATTGTTTTCAGTTTAAGGTAAAGGCCAGGAAGGCATACTAGCACTAATAAGGGAAGAGCCAGGACACTTTGAGGTATGGAAGTCCCCGAAGGGGCATGATGAATCGCAGAACTGTGGGAACCTTGGCAGTACTTATGGGTATACAG
This sequence comes from Cricetiscus sungorus, assembly GCA_030556225.1. NCBI lineage: Eukaryota > Metazoa > Chordata > Mammalia > Rodentia > Cricetidae > Cricetiscus > Cricetiscus sungorus. The sequence goes on from JANBXA010000253.1 coordinate 14,914,050, forward strand.
CATGTTGATGTGGATAACTGACATGGGTAGTTCCTATTAGCTTTCTTTAAATCATATCACCTCTTAAGTAATTATGTCTGATGGGTTTCTTTTCTTATTCATTTCTAAGTGAGTTGTTTTTTTTTTTTGTTTGTTTGTTTGTTTGTTTGAGGCAGGGTTTCTCTGTAGCTTTAGAGCCTGTCCTGGAACTCACCTGTAGATCAGGCTGACCTTGAACTCACATAGATCCCCCTGCCTCTACCTCCTGAGTGCTGGGGTTAATGGCATGTGCCACCACTGCCCAGCTTTCCACTTGCTCTTTTAAAGAGTGATGATTTGTGTTCTGGGCCTGACAGATGACTGCGTGTTTTGGGTAGAGTATTTCTATTTGTAGTTTCCCTTAATAAAATGAGGTCCATGGCAATTTGTAGGTTGCCTATTGACTTGCAGCCTATTTGGAGAGTAGTCAGAACTGGGAAGAATAAATACTGACCAAAACACATGAGCACGTATGTAACAATGCTCTTGTAAAAATTTGACCCGTGGACTCCTCCTCTAGTGCTCCTTTCATTACAGGATACAGCCTTCCTTAACCATAAACTCCTTTCCCTTAGCAGCAGCACCTGGGAAAGAAACTCCTCGATGTTTAGCACGGAGCATATTATTGTAACAATGATCACATTAATAGTATTTCGGGACAGCTACAATTACTGTTGATTTGCCTCAATAAAAAATAGATATCATTGGGCAGCTAATGCTTATTTCAATTTTGGAAACAATAAGAACAATCTTAAAAGTGACAGTTCAAGAGTACGTGATGACTTACTTCACTTCTGTGTTGAGTGTATTTTGACCCCTCTTACAAACTGCCTATTATAAAAGCACATAGTGATTTGTTCTGGCCCTTCTTTCTAATACAAGATTTCTTATCTTCTTTCTGGATAAAAACCTCTTTCTACACCTAGAACTCAGAATGTCATTTCTAAATCCAGACTGGTAGTGTTTCTCATTCAGGGGTGTGTAGTTCCCTCAATTATTTTCCACTTTGGGGAGACTTTTGGGAAAGCTGGACAGACTGTTTAGACATACACTATGCACACATTTGCAGATATTGAATTATAACGTAAAGGTAATACTTAAAAGACAATTTCTAGGCTGGAGTCATAGTCTCAAACTGTATGTCTGTCTTTTTTTCTCTTTGACACTTAGTGAGAATTGTCTGTTTTTCTTATTATAGTGTTGTCAATAATGGCAAGATGGTAGATATCATTGATATTGTTAAAGAAATGGCTTTTGAAGAAGCAACAGGAAATGGAATTGTATGGCCTGGAATAGTGCTTGAGTTAAACTCTCCATGATACACTTGACAATAAAAAAAATTGAAGTAAATATTCTAATGTGGTTTAATTAACTTTATACATATAAAAGGCCGTGTGCAATATGGTTGTTTCTTGGGGATGGAAATAAGATATAGGTTTCTTTTGTTTGTTTTTTTAAAGACAGGCCATCTCTTTAGTCAATTATGTCTTATAATTTACCGATCACCTGTCTGAGTCTTCCGATCTGAAATAGTGGGTGTGCATCTCTACACCTTGCTCATTTCTTTATATATTTCATTATTTAATGAAATTAATATTGTTGGTATAATTTTCTTAGTTGTAAAATAATATATTACATAATGTGATGTTATGGCTAGTCCTTGTTGTTGACTAGAGGTGGAATCTAGGAGACACACCAATAGGCATGTCTGTGTGGGTGTTTCCAGAGGAAGGAAGACACACTCTAAGTGTGTTGGTTGTTATCCCAGCTGACATTCAGTCATCATGGACAGAATGAAAAGGGGTAAAAAAGGAGGATGCAAGCTTAGTACAAGCATTCATCTTTCCACCTCTTGACTACAGACTAATAGTGAAGACCTCCCTCACACTTCCTTCACAGGTCTTCTCAGTCATGATAGACTATCCTCAATCATGAACCAAAATAAGAAACATACATATATGTATTATTCAGCTAATATGGTTTATAAATTAGAGAAAAAATGCTGATTGCATTACTGTGACATTATCATTCATTCTATCACTCTGTGTGAGCATACTGCTCTTAGTAACTGAAAATATCCAAGTCTAAGTATCATCATGTGTAGATAAGGAATGAGCTCTGTGCTCTTGCTCAATTGGCAAACAACTCACTAACTGGTGTTGCTCGTTTCTGTTCCCCTGCCTCACAAGACTTAGCAATGGTTTGTTTTGGGCTCTTTTTAAAGCTAGATACTTAAGAAAATCTTTCCTTCATTGGCAGTTACTTGAAAAAGCATGCCATAGCTTACATGTAAATATTAAACATTGCTTGAGTGCTGGCCCCATCAATAAAGTTACTACTTCTGTAAGAGGACTGTTATAGAGTGGTCTAAGTATGTTCATAAGCAAGATATTTCACAGGTGAATTTTGATGGGTTTTGTATATCAATTATGCCTTGCCATTGGCTCAGAAAGTCATAGTACCTGGATGAGAGTCCAACAGGATGATCAAGCAAGCAGCTCTTCAGAAATTCATTCATTGTCAATGAAGGTAAGCAGTGGAATGCTATTGAAGGCCATTCATTTGAGAGACTTTTGGAAATATAGGACTTTGGCTCTTGGTAGCTTCTCTTCCTTTTGTTTGACACAGTCTTCTCATTTGCATAGAATGTGAAATTTGGCCTCCCTTGTGGTAGTGTCATCTAAAAACTACCATGTGTTGTCAATTGCCTTATGAATACATCATAGAGAAAAATAAAATATTAATATACAATTGTTATCAAGAAAAGAGAGGTCACACATTTGCCCATAAATGGAAAAGTCTCAATATGCTATGTTCTTGAAGAACATTAGTATCAGTTTTGATCTTGTACTCTACTAACTATAAAAATCAAGGTTTAATGTAATATATATATATTATACAGAAAAAAATTGCATCATAAATTCTGAAGGATGGATATCACTAACCCTTTTAGGGAAAGCTTCAGGGAGGGAAATAGAATGTGTAAAGTATTCTATAGTTGAGTCTGGGGGCCCAAGGAAGCATTTGGTATCTGTGGCAACTTGCCTTTGCTGGTAAATGGTATCAATAGGGAAAAAGGAGCAATGCAGAACAGCTTGCTCAGTGGCTTAACAGTTAAACAGTTAAAACATTTTCTTATCCCAATTACATGGTACATAGAACATTAAAGAATTCAGAAAATGCAACAAAATTTTAAGAAGTAACAGTCAGATCCTGTAGGTTATCTATTTATCTATTGAAAATTGTTAAAGTCATGTTTTCCAATTATGAATGCTAAAGAATGTGGCATTAAAAAAAGTGAATCTTAGACTCTTCTCCTTCTCCTTCTCCTTCTCCTTCTCCTTCTTTTCCGAGGCAGGGTTTCTCTGTATTGCTTTGGAACCTGTCCTGGAACTCACTCTGTAGACCAGGCTGTTTTCGAATACATAGAGGTCTGCCTGCCTCGTCCTCCTGAGTGCTGGGATTAAAGGCATGTGCCATCATGCCAGGCAGATCTTAGACTTTTCTATGCAAGATTTCAATGGTTAGTAGAGCCACACTGAGACGATAACAGTATAGCTCAGCAAGAGGACATGGTGATCTACCATGTATCCCTGTGCTCTATTATCTTTGATTGAGTAAAGATTCACTTTTATGCTGGAAATCCCTGAATGTGTACGTTTTAGACATGGCTTTTTCTCTCACAGTTTATTATTCTGAAATGGGGGTTAGGGTGGTTGAAATGAAGATAAGTAGACAGATTAAGGCTCAGTGTGGTCTGTGCTTGATAGATATCAAAAAGCCTTGTGAGCAAAAAGAGAAATGGGGTAAATATTTAAGTCTGAACAATGGGAACAAGGCAGGCATTCTGGAGTAACTTCCTTAGAAAGAACAAGAAGCATGTGTATGCAAGTGTGAGACAGAGAAGAAAGAGAGAATGTACATGGCTGTTTCTAGAAAGTGAGGTTAAGCATTGTAAATATAAGTGAGAATGAAAAACAAAGGGTGAAAAGAAAGTGCATTCTTCTAAGATTTGGGATTCTAAGCAATTCACAGAAACAAGAAACCTGACAAAGGATTTGGCCCTGACATGTATAGTAATAGGATCAAATTTGTGTTTGTGGTTTTTCACTACAGCCAGGTGGAGTATACTGCTCTAAATAGGCTAAGCAAAAGGCTTAAGACCAAGAGGTCAAGGCTATCTGGCATCAGAGTAAGATTCTTTTCTTTTTAAAAATTTTATATTAATTCTACATAATAGGCTTTCTTGGAACATTTTAATAACATACACACACATATGTATATATACACACACACATATACATACATACATAGATACATTGATCATTTTCACACACCTCTGTAAGAATACAGTCCAAGAATGGAGTCATGCAAGGGTAATTTTAAGTGCTTCCTGAGAAAACTGTATGACAACAACCTTGTGACCTCAGATTTTTTCAAAAAAGGAATTGTTTTTGGAATGTGCTTTGTGTGCCGCTCTTGGGTGTAGAGGATAGAAGGTTGCTTTAGGTCATTTATGCAACTTGCTACTGTTACTTGTTTCTATGTCCCAATGGAAAAACATGCTTTTGTCATGTGTGGCTTGCCTGCAATGTGCAGCTTGCCCTTGTGATTGTGCACTTAACTTATGTGACACTTGTTAATCCTCGAAGCATAAATTGTCTGATGCTCTGAATAAAATTGACCATTTATAAGAGTTTTGTCTGCCTTATTTTTAGACTCCATTTGCCCAGGTTCACAATGCAAACTAGGGCAGTAAACACCCCCTATTATTCTCTCTTGTCTTCTTTTCATTCCCAATGATCACGTTCCTCTCTCCAAACAAGGGACTCCGTTTCTTAAAAGTTCTTTACAGTTGGGCTTGGAAAACAATGCAGAGGAATTACATGGGAAGTCAGAAGACCAGCAAGGAGGTGTTGTTCATGTTGTTGATCTTAATTACATCAGACAATTCTTGGAAATGATCTTGGTAGGACCATGGAGATGGAAATGGGTGGATACTATAGAAAACTTGAATAGGATCTAGTGATAGATTGAGTTTGGATTGAGGTGTCTCACATCCCATCAACTGTCTTAGCTACTGGGAAGATTTGGTTAACATACCTTCCCAGTGTCAGTATGTGAGACTGAAACTGGAAGATTCCTTATTCCTGAACGCTGCTAGGCCTCTAGTAGTTAGTCACCTTGTGGACTGCTCGCTTTGAGTGTAAGTGGCAGGGCAGTGCTTTCTTTTCATTCTTCCTTCTTGAGATAATCCCTAATCACCTTCATTCAGATAAGAAAATAAACTGTCCACACACTGCTGAACTGGATCCAAAATGTACTAAAGGACTAAACTGCCATTGTCACTGAGGAGTTGAAAGACAGAATCAACTCCTCATCGCTTTTGACTGAAATGGGTAACTACAATATTATCAACACATTAGTAATACTGTTTTTCAGAATAAGAAAAATAATACGACAAGGCCACAAAATCCTATCACAAGGAAGCCTTATAGAGATTTCTGACATGATCTAGGCAAAAACTACCAAACCCAGCAAACAAACAAAAATACCCAAGTGTAGAGGTGAGAGGTGCTGTCTGCCTAAGCGTTTCAGACATGTGGAAGTAAGTGCATACCATACCAAGACTGGTAGAATTGTTTTACATTGGTGTCAATGCTCTGAAATAAAATATGAGGTTCCCATTCTTGGTGAACATCCATTCTAAATTCTTTTAAGTGATTTATGAACATTTAATTAGAGCATAATTATCTTGACTAATATTGTGAAATAGGGTATTTGTAATCCTAGTGTTTAACAAAGTGCTTCATGATTAGCCCTTTGCAAATACTTAACCTTCTTGTTCATAACATTTCACAGTATCATTTCAGACTATGAAGAATCAACTAATATTTTCAATTCAATCATTCATAAATAATATTCAGTGGAAAAAGAAGTATTGTAGATTGTACTTTGCCAGTGAGAAAATAAAACATAGTTTTATAGCACATTTTTTACATCAATTATACTTTCTTGCAGAAAATATTTAGTTATTAAAAATTTGAAAACCTAAATATTCTATCCTGCAGATTTTTATAGATTTGAGTATGCTATCATCTAAGTATGTAGAGCATGTATAGGGCTAGTCAGTCAAACTAGGAGCTTCTTTTCTACACACTATCATGGGAAACACAGTAAGTTTTAATTTGCTTATATACTTAAAATTTTTATTTTTTATGTATAAGTCTTTTGCATGCACATATCTGTGCACCTCATAGTACCTTAGAGGCTGGATGATGGCAGTGGGTCCCCTGAAACTGGAGTTCAGGATAGAAGTGAGTCATGATGTGAGTGACAAAATGAAACCTAGGTCCTCTGAAGAGCAGCAAGTGTTCTTAACTGCTGAGCTCCCTCTCCAGTCCCAGTTCGCTTATATCTTTTTGGCTTTCGTGAATTGAGAACGAAGTATTTTTCCTGGTGGACCATGAACCAAACCATTTTTTTTTTTTTTTCTGAACAGGCAAAACCAAATTCCATGTACCATCTTAAAGAGTCTAAGCAGTTACTGGTAAGCATTTGTCATGCTACCATTGAGCACATTCAATGGTTATCACTCGAGTGACACAGATGCTTGCATCATATACCATGGATACTAAAGCAGTCCCTGGGAAGATGCTTCAATAAGCACTAAAGTAGAATCTCAGCAGTGGATAGAAGATACAAAGAAAAAGCAAATGAAAAACTTTGAACTGAAAAAAATACAATTGTAGGATTACTGACTCTGAGACTGTATCACTAGAAACTATGCAACCTGAATAACAGGGGAAAAGCTAATAAATTGCTAGTTCTACAACAAACCATCTACGATTGGGTCAATGGAGTCCGAAAATAAAAGGAGAAATGGTCAGGCTGAGGAAGTATTTAAAGAAATAATGGAGGGAATCTTTCTAAATCTGGGAAAAACAAGCAAACAACAACAACCAAAAAAAAAAAAAAAAAAAGTCAAAACCCAAAACAACCCTAAAACTTTCAAATTTAAGAGCTCAGAAAGCCCCATCTAGAGTAAACTAAGGATCCCCAGGCTGAGATACATTATAACCCACCCTCTGAAAAATAAAAACAAAATCTTGAAAGCAGTGAGAAACAAAAATATTGGCAAGGACCTTAACTTCTTTATTGTTTCTGCTTTTTAACTGAACTCAGCCCATCTAACTAGCAGAGCATTTATAAGACATAAAACATTGTGCCAAGCACCAGTGGGACATGGGTCAATCCTACTCCTCTAACTGCAGCCCTAACAGCCATGCTCTCTCTGAGCAATGTGATGACTTGTACAACTGGAAAGAATCTGAACCCGAGAACAAACGAACAAACCAGAAAACTGTGATTGTTGATTCGTAGATGGGCTTTAGCCCTGCAAATTTAGTGTGTCCAGGTATTATTTACGAAACAACATCAAAAGCGTTTATCAGATTCTGGAAGGAGCTGATGATTAAGATACATCATAAGGCTTTATTATTGTGTGTGTGTATGTGTGTTTGGTATGTCCACGTGTGTGCACAAACAGAGAACAGAGCACTGGGTTTTCTTCAGTTGCTCTTATTTTTGGAGGCTGGGCCTCTCATTGAACCTAGATCTCAGTTGAACCTACATCTCAATGAATTAGCTAAACAGCTGTCTACCCAGCAAGCCTCAGAGATCCATTTGCCTCTATACCTGGGGTGGGGATTTTCGGCACTGCTGCACGAGGTTCTTTTGTGGGCTTTAAGTCATCACACTTGTGTAGCAATCACTGTTCTCAATGAAGCCATCTGCCATCTCCCCAGTCCAGGTTTCTGTTTTCAGGCAATGAAGCTGCATTTTTTCCCCCTTACATTAAACAATAATTATTTAGTGATATGTTTGGAGACAATGTTGTCACTTATGGGAGTTGGTTCTCTCCTTCCACTATGTGGATACTAAGGATCCAGGTCAGGTCATCAGTAAATGCAAGCACCTTTACCCACTGAGTCATGTATTTGGCCCAGAGAAGCTATTTTTTAGCTATCCCTCCCCTTCCCACCCCCACACACAAACACACCTCTGCTTTTAAGGATAAAATAGGAAATGGCAGTCAGTTTTTGAAAACATTCTTTGGAGTACTTTTAGAAACATACTGTCAGTAAAGACAGTTTTCCTGTAGTCTTATTTTGAATATGCTAAAAATAGTACCTGGAGGTAACTGAGTGAGTGGGACTTAAAATATGCTTTAGATTTTTTTCCCCATCCGGTGGAGAAGCTAAGACCTGCAGGGAAGAGAGCAGGGTCTCTAAATCAGCTCCAATCAGCCAGTATACAAGGATGAAAACGGCCCCTGGCACTGGTAGCATTCCTTTTTACTGAACACACACACACACAGGCTCAAACAAGTTTCAGTAATTGCCAATTAACCAAGTAAAGACTGTGAGTCTTCTCTGGTGAAAAATAAAGCACATTCAAAAACAGTACACCTATCTGGTTTCCATATCTCTGTAATGTAAGCACTCCTCACTACCTTTTACTGTTTGCTAAAACTCCCAGGGAAGCCACATCTTTTTACTTGCACAGAGTTTCTATATTTGCCACAGCCCATTTCCTGACAGAAGTCAAGGCTCGTAAGATTATCTGGAGATTAGACAATGCATTTTTGGGAACAACTTGATTATCTACTTTCATTGAAAGCACCAATTAGTTTGATTTCCTGAGACTATTTCACCCCAGCAGAATCTTTGGAATCAAATGAAGGCCTGAAGATCTTGGACTGGCATGGAGAGCAGGCTCTGCTCTGCCTCTTGCTATGCAATACAAACAGACTCAGGAACTGAAATTCCATTTGAAACATAAAGACCTGAAGTGATTCCCGAGTTCTAACAGGTTGGAGCAAGTTCTCTTGAACCTATAATAACATTCAAAATACAGATTTTTAACCCAAATATTTGTCTAGGGTCCAACAGTGTGTATTTAATTTGTAATTTGCTGGCTTTGGGGAATTTTTAAATTACTGGGGCAAAGAATAATGTCGATTTAGCTGGTGTATAAATCAATGCAGGCCAATATATTTCCTTTTATATTTGTAGATTTTCTACCAGAGACCTTTTCCTATCTAAAAGATACCCATTTCCCACCCATTGTGATTTGTTAAGGTAAGGTATCCAGGCTTTCTCTTTCTTGTAAACAACTAGTCCACACGTAAATACAATCAGACCAAAATAAACAGATTAATTTATGGCATAATGGATATGTATTTGATACAGTACTTCTCACAAAGGAGATGTTACTCAATTAATATAAAGTTTTTTTTTTAACAAATATTTTCTCCATTTTGGTATTAGGTATGTTGACTACATTTTAGTTAAACCTTTTCTCAGACAGGAAAATTTCAATTTTTGGCTATTTAATATCTAAGTACAGTATTAACCAGGAAGTTAAAACAGAAAAAGAACAAGAAACATGGAGAAAAAGATTCCCCCAGAATTCAAGAGGCAGTGATTAATACAGCAACAATGTTGATTTACTAGATTCTGAGCAAATGCTTCCTTCTTCCAATTTTACACACTTTGACAATTTAGAAAGTATGAAATAATACTTAGGCAAATTTAAGCTCTCTTGGCCCCCCCTCCTAAGCAGCAAATAGAAATTATAGGCCATGTTGTTAATGCACTCTTTGTTGTAAAGAGCCCCCACTCCCACCCCATCCCGTCTATTCCCAACCTATGAGAAACATCTAAGAATGTGAAATCATCCTCTTCTTGCTGGGGACAGGACAGATCAAACCTTGGGTTTGGCCTCAATAGCACAATGGTTTTCAGTGTGGACTGTGTGAAGTCTAGTTCCAACGAGTCCTTCAGAGTCACATCTGTCCGTTTCGCTTTCTTGCGTATATCCCCAAGCAAGCACAAATGCCAGTAACACTGAGAAACACACCTAACAGGAGCGCAATTGCATCTCCAGCTTCTACGGCTTCAACACCAGGCACAATCAGAAGCAGTGAAGTAAGGACCAAGATCAACTGTGTTGAAACTGAATTCATCATGTTGGGATCTTGCAGGCTGAACTTTCCTAGACATTAAACACAGAAACGGTAGAAACTGTTAAAAGACCTTACTTTTTGGAATGGCAGTATAAACATACAGCCATCTTTTAAACTGGAGTTGTGAATCATTTCAGAGTTTGCCATTTTACACATGACAACAACTAAAAAAGTATACTCAACGACAGTCATTTTAGGTTAATCTCATGACAACACCCCTAGCTCCAGCAATTTCAACAGTAATTCGATCAAGATATGCATCCGCCAAACTGAAAGTGGACAGCTGAACATCATTAAGAAAAGAGAGAAAAAAGATGCACATGGCACTTGTAAATGTAAAATACACTAACAAGTTAAAACACACACACACACACACACACACACACACACACACACACACACACATTATTTTTTAGTCTGTCTCCTTTCTAGAAAATGTGGACAAATCTGATAAAAGTCAAATAGCAAAACACATAGCTCTGCGAAGTTGACAGGAATTAACAAGACTTACCTAATCAAGGGAATAGGCAAAATTCTCTCCAAAGTGCAAACAGTCCCTCTTGGCAGCTCCGGTTCTCGAGGCTAAGAGGTTTCCCGTGACACCCCTATTAGGGTGGGAAATAAAATTTAAACATTATTTTAGAGAGGAAGCTACAGTCGATAAGGAACGGATGCAAGGACAGGAACGCGTAATGAGTACAGAAAACACTCCTAACAGTTCGTTCAAAAAGAGACTACTAAATTTAAAGTTAGTTCTCACACAGAGAAACCTAAACGAAACCGGGCTGAGAAGCAAACCCGTCCCAGTATTTGACATAAAGACCTGGAAAAAAAAAATTCCATTTGTCCTGGAAGGGATCAAATTTGCAGCGTTTTATAACTACACTCCGATAATCAAACCGGATCCCCGGGAGTGGAGTTTGTACCCTACCTGACCGGAAAGCAGCCATTACAGGAATGGCGAGCAGGGCGGCGTCGCCAGACTACATTTCCCACAATCCCCGCTGCCTACTCCCGTCATGCACGGTTCTCCGATCACTGGCAGAGGGGCAGTCGCCCTGAGAGCTGTGCAGGCTTGCCTTTTTGTTTTACTGTTAATGAGAGGTTGAATGCTTGTCCAAGAAAAGGTTTAGTGAGTTTGCCGTAAGACTAAAGCAATAACAGCCCGTGTTTTCTGCCCTATTCAGGATTCCTAGGTGCATAAAGATGTCTTTTGGGTCCTCTGAAATGAAGAGGTAACTGGAGAGGTAGCTGAATACAGCCATCTGTTTGGGATGCTTTCAAACCGCGGGCCTTCCAACATTTCTGCAACAGAAAAATCCCCATCTTCATATTCCATCATATTCCAAATGCGCCTAACAACATTTGCTCATTTACTAGTTTTTTTTTTTTTTTAACCAATGGAGAAAATAAGCACATTTATATCAGAAACTTTGTAAAATATTGAATCATTTGTGGTGCAAAATAAGTTTAGAAAATGTGGTTTCAACCCCATACCCAGATCTTTTCTGATTCAAGTTCATGTCTCTCACAATGCTCACTCTCAAAAGCCCCGCCCCAAGTATTTTAAAATATCAATTAGTACTTTAATTACAAGAAATATTTGTTTGCGTCTGTCATCATTAGCGTTGAAAGGTATTAAAATTCTGTTATCTGTGATACCCTTACTAAATGTTTCTAGTCTGGCCTGAACGCTTTCATACTTAGTGACAACTTGTCACCTTCCTATTGTGAGTTAGTAACAATGCAGAATTAGAGGTGATTGTACTGGCCCTGATAAAACCATGAAGATACTATGGACACATTCAGTTCAGTGTGGATAGCCAAGCATGCATTCTTGTGTTGTGGGATCTCTTTAAACACAGTTTCTATAGATAGCAAAGATTTATACTTCTGGCTACTGATACACATCTGGCAGGTGCTTTTAGTAATATTAGTTAATAATAATCACTTGATAAAATAAATATGTCAAGATTTTACAGGAGACACAGAAGTATCAAACACACTTAAAGCAAGGTGTCTGACAGGTTGACAGTGCTGTTTCTTTAAAGTTGATGAACAAATTCTTTCTAATTGCATTTGTCTTATGCTGCATGTGGCTATATATCTTTCTTATCAATTAGTTTTGGAATAGAATCTATTTTTATGGCTTTCAAATTATCCTCCTGTATTCCAATGTTTTCATTTGGGAGATTTTACTTTTCCTTGTGTGCTTACTTCATCTAGTAGAAGTCTGCAGACTAAAGTTAGTTTTGGTACGCACATTGTTCCTGAGATTGCTAATGTTTCTTGATTAAATTTTAAGTTTGAAGAGATATGAATTAAGGTATTGTAGTCAGGAATTAACTAATGATTTGGCCTGTCTGTAAAAGAATGGTGCAAATTTGTGTAGGGACATTTTGGGAAAGTGCTTAAAATTTTCTAGTTAGTTCCCATCCTTACCAGGAACTTTAAGGCAATTTTTGATACATCACTTTCAGATTAGATGCTGTTAGAATTCTATTTTTTCTTCTTTGCACTCTAACTAGTCTGTTTTTCTTTTAGTGGTAATTTACCCCTTTGCTTAAAGAATGGATTAGATGCATTTCCATCAATTAGGCAAAAGCCCAAGTGACTCATCAAGACACAAACACCAGCCCTACTCCACTTGCCTGTGATGCCAGCCCACCACTTATGCCCTCTTTCCATTCTGCTTACATTTAATGTTTCACTGTTTTATAAAGAAGCTAGTTTGTTTTTCCCTATTGACATTTTGCCCTTCTTGTTTTCTCTTCCAGTAATATTTTCCAACAGAATTTTCATAGTTATTCTTAATATCATTCAGGGCCCAGAATTTTGTTGAAGCTTCACTTCCATCTCCAATTATCTCACTGAAAACGAAACCCAAAACTAAACAAAATGTCCCATTATATTATGCAGGTAAACACATACACTCAAGTCAAAATTCCAGGAAAGGTAGACACATTTTCACATTGATCCTTTTTAAGTTTGCAGCAATTAGAATAGTACCCTGTGTAGTAGATACTTAGTAGTTATTTTGTGAGTGAATGAATGAATGAATAAGGATACTATAACAACAAAATGCTATTAATATGTAGTCACCTTTTCTATTTATTGTAGAAAGTATCATACAAGTAAGAAGTTTGCATTTGGACTAATCTATGAAGATGCTTAGTCCAATGTTATTTTAAATCTTCATTCAAAATTTGTTATCCTATATCTTTTCTACATATCCTTATTAATAATAAGATTTCTCTGTGACTACAATCTATAACAATCTATAACAGGAGCTTACATTTAATGTTCTACACTTACATTCTCTGACCATAAAATATATTCATAGAGGCTACCTAGATCACTACATTAAACATTTAGAGTGACAAAATTCAGAATTTAGTCTTTCAGTTTGAGAAAACTAAGCTAATTTCATTCCCACTAATAGAGAGCACTGGTAGCCAGTGATAGGGACAAAGAACACTGCATAAACCACTTATCTCAGCAGTGTGAAGTAAATTCCCCAATCAGCCGTTACTAAGAAACAATATTAAAGAAGAAAGGAGAAGTGGCTTCTGCTTATTTTATAACCATTAGAAATGAGTCACTGATGGAAGGAGCCTCTGGGATCCATCAGAGGAGGCAGAATGTGCCTACACAAGGATTCTGCAGTGAATCGTGGGTGTCAGGGAATTCATAAAACCCAGACTTCCTCATTAGCAGTTGAGCCAAACCGACTGAGTGGAAATATGTTAGTGAAATTTCACAAGTAAAAAAGGACCTAGACCTAGAGCTAGTCAGTATTTCTCATCAATAATGGCTATTTGTAGCTGAGAACTTTGTGTTAGAATAATTAAGCATTAGAGTAACCACAGAGAATAAATTACATTTCTAAAGCTATGCAGTTGGTCAAAACAAAACAAAAAGCAATGAACTAACTGCAGAACCTGCAGAGTCTCAATTCCTCTTGTAACAGTAGTTTACAGAGGCATATGTAAAGCTAGATAGTCATTTTGTATGTAAGTTCAGGTATCATCTAGCATCATGGAGGATGTGGTCCTGTCTCATCAATGAATTATGGCAATATTGGAATCAAGTCGTCAACATGATGTAACCAGCGTTCACCTGTGAAGGGAGGTTGTTGGTGGGCATGCCTCTGAAAGATATTAACTGAGTTACAGATGAGAATACTCATCTTATTGATAATAAGGGTACAACCAATCTTCATGGGAATGTCAATGCTGAGTAAAGGAAGTGGCATGTAAAATGCCTTCATGTAGTCAAACAGAACTATTGGAGATTTCCTTAGTAGAATGGTTTTATACTATCTGGGATATGTCATTCAAGTATTAGTTGCTAGAACAAAGTAGAGCAGCTAACTTTATAAAGAGAAAGTACTTATTTGATCCCAATTTTGTAGGTTTAATGTCATAGAGCTGGAACTTCAGTGTTGCATGATAGCAGAGAATAACTGTAGATGAGACTGGAGTTCCACGCCCCCTTCATTGTGCTGGATAGTTTTATATCATGACACACAATCAAGTGGCCAGAGGCCAGAGAAGAGAGAATCTCAATAGAGAAAAATCCTCCATAACACCTGGCTGTAAGCAAGCCCATAGGACATTTTATTAATTAATAATTAATGGAACCCATTGTGGGTGGTGCCATCCCTGGGCTGATGGCCCTGGGTTTTTATAAGAAGGAAAGATGAGAAAACTATGGGGAGGAAGCCAGTAAGCATCACTTCTCTGTGGTCTCTGCCTCCAGGTTCCTGCCCTGTTTTATTTAGTTCCTGATCTCACTCATTTTGATAATGAACTGTTAGTGAAATAAACCCTTTCCTTCCCAAATTTTTATGGCATTTCATCACAGCAATATAACCCTTACTAAGACATCTTCCAAGGAGATATCCCCCTTGACCCAACAAAGGCCTAAAGGTTCCAGCATCCTCCAAGAGCACAACCTAGAATCAGCTCTTTATTTAAAATGATCTGCCCACACACATAAACTGTACTTAAACTGCATATGGTAAGATTGTTTGACATTTATCCTTAACAGACTCTTTAAATGATGACTAATATATACCAGATCTATTTGCATACATTAACAAATATTAACTCTTTTACTCTTTAGATAATCCAGTGACAGAAATACTATTAGTATCCTATTTCAGATAAGAGACTGGAGTAATGCTTAAGCAATTTGCTTAAGGCCATAGAACCTGTGAACAATAGTATTTGGATTTTTATGAGTTAGGATACCTGACAAAAATATTTCTGTGTTGAGACAGTGACCATGTGGGCAGGGATGACCTTGAACTTTTCCTAAGGCGCCTCTCTCCAACTCCAGATTACTGGGAGTTGGCCCTCCTGTTTTTTTCTGAGGTTTTGATATTGGGAATTTTATTATTATTTTTTAAATTGGAAATGCATATTTTGTTGTTTTTTCTTTTCTTTTTCTTTTTCTTTTCTTTCTTTCTTTTATTTTGAGATGGAATTTCTCTGTGTAATAGCTTTAGCTATTGAACTCCTTTTGTACACTAGGCTGGGCCCAAACTCATAGAGATATACCTGCCTTTGTCTCCTGAGTGCTTGGATTAAATGTGTGCACCACTATTAACTAGCAAGAAAATATATATATTTTTCATATAACATAATCTGATCATAGTTTCCTCTCTTTCAACTCCCCCCCAGATCATCTCTATCTCTCCAGTCACACAAATCCATACAGTTTTCTTCTCTCTCTCTTTTATTAGAAAGCAATCAGGCAGCCACAGCAACAAAAAATAAAATAAAAGAGAAAAGCCAGAATAGGACAAAACAATAAACTTAACAGAAAAAAAAAGATAAAGCACACAAACACACACGTGCATGAGTGTCCATGAGCGTGCGAGCGAGCGCGCGCGCCGCACACACACACACACACACACACACACACTGCCACCAACATCATCAGCAACAAAAAACCATACAGATATAGAGACATATTCATACATATAGAAATCAGCCAATAAAAGCCTCCAAATATGTTTTTGAGTTCATTGGTGTTGGTCATGTACTGCTAGTCATGGGGTCTGTTCTTAAGAGTGCTTTGTATATCCAGTGAGACTGTTGAAGAGAATTAATTTTGCCTTTGTGAGCAGTTTTCAACTTCTTGGTTAAGAATGAGGGCGTGTGTTTACTTATCCCCTTAGCAATGGGACCCCATCTGACTTAGACCTGTGTAGGCCCTGTACATGCTCTGTGAGTTCATGTTAGTCAGCCCTGTTGTGTCCTTGTTTTCTTGGTGTTCACCTCCTCTTCTGCAAAGTGTCCTGTGCCCCGAGGAAAGGGATTTGATGGAAACATAATGTTTAGGACTGAGTGTTCAAGGCTTAATAGTGTCTGCACATTGTCCAATTATAGATCTCTGTATTTCTTCCCATCTATTCCAAAAGGACACTTCTGTGATGATAGCCAAGGAAGACACTGAGATATGTGAGTATAGCAGAAAGTCATTAGGAGCCATTTTATTGCTGTCCTTTAGAATAACAGTAGTATTTTCCATTAGGTCCCTGGCCTATGTATTCTCAGGTTCTTGTCCACCTAAGCAGTGTTAGGCATGGGTTCTATCTCATGGAGTGGGTTTTAAATCCATTATCAGATAGTAATTGTTTTCTTCCTCAATGTGCCACAGTGGCACCAGTGTATTAAGCAGGTCATCATTGTAGACCAAAGGGTTTGTAGCTGGGTTGGGTGTTTACCTTTCTCCTTTACTAATATGTCAATTAGCTTCCAGTACCATGAACAATACTCAGTAGTGCTGAAGGCTCTAGGTAGGTACCATTTCAACCTCTCTGTGTCCAATGAGTTATGTAGATTTTCTTCAGCATTAGGCTTTAACATCAGTTTGTTGAAAAACACCATTGAACTTTACATTAGCCTGGTTGTTCATGGGGATACTGTGGGGCCTCTTTGGCCAAGAACTCAGATAGACATAACTCATCCTGCCATTGGAAGTTTCGTTTAGTAGCATGAGATACATAGTTGGAGCTTTGTCTCCCTGTTATTTTATGATAAATTTAATTTCGTATATATGTATATGAGTGCCAAGTGAGTCAATGTTAGCATTCACCTGATCATTTGAGTAAAATTTAACAAATATGTATAGAAATGCTTTATAAATTATGTATTTCAAAATTGGACATGAATAAATACAATAAAACATGGATTGTGACTGGTTTCCAATTCTTAACTACCATAAAATTGCCACATTTATGTATGATACAGAATTCATAAAGGTATAAAGACCCTTTGGAAAGCTTTGCTGGTATACTGGAGCTACAGTTAGTCTCTGCAAAAATAGGAGGATGTGAGCAATTTAGTATGTGCAGTTCATAAAGAAATATTAATTCTTCATTATAGACCAGGTGCTAATTATGATTAAGAGCTGGTAACCATGGAGACAGACAGCATGAAATTTATAAAATTAAAAACATACAAGATAGAAAATGCAAATATCATAGGAGAGTGAATCATGACCAAATGGTCTTAGCTTGATTTCCTTATCTCCAAAGACCCATGGAATGTGACTGTCCATTTTCTGAGGAAAATTATAAAGTTTTGAAACACCACTTTGGGTATCTTCTATTTGGTTATGACATGTCATCCACCTGATCCATGTTTCATTTTGACCCAATTCTGATATGATGAAATTTATAATGACAATGAAGTTGACCTTAGATGTGCTAAGCTCATATTACGTGAGTTTAAAACAGTTATGATCAAAAATTTACCTTCTTGGAAAACAGTTTTCCTCAAGGAAGTTGTCAGCCTTTCCATTAGCAAATTTCTATATTTCAAAGGTGGAGTAGGTGATGTCTACAAAAATGGCAGCTGACACCATAAAGAGAAAGTCCCATGTAGCACTATTCAGTTTCATTTGTTTGTGATTTGGACTCATTTTAATGCATTCCAAGCTCTCACTTCTCAGGAGAGTCAAAATGAGTAGTTGCCTTCTGCCTGGCAGTCTGCTGAAGGCCCTGCCACACTACGGAGTGCAAAGAGAAAAGTGGTGTGCAAGGTAAGAACAGGGATAAAAGATATACCATAATAAAGGGGGCCATTATAGATTTAAGGAGAAATCTGGCACAAGGGAAATGCTCAGAGATCTACAAGGATGAACCCAACTAATAATCTAAGCCATAGTGGAGAGGCTACCTTTAATGGCCTTCCAAAATAATGAGATTGACCACTACCTTATATGACATCCTAGATCCTTCATCTAGTAGCTGATAGAAGAAACATACACCCACACTAGCTGAACTCCTGGAATCCAGTTGCAGAGAGGGAGGAGTGATGAGCAAAGGGGTCAAGACCAGGCTGAAGAAACCCACAGAAACAGCTGAACTGAACAAAGGGGAGCTAATGCACCCCAGACTGATAGTGGGGAAACCAGCATAGGAGCGACTTTGACCCCCTGAATGTGGGTGTTAGTTAGGAGGAATGAGCAACCTATGGGCCCTCTAGTAATGGATCTGTATTTATCCCTATAATAGGAATGGACTTTGGGAGCTCATCCCACATAGAGGGATACTCTTTCAGTCTAGACACATGGTGGGAGGCCCTAGGCCCTGCTCCAAATGATATGACAGACTTTAAAGATTCCCCATGGAAGGCCTCACCCTCCCTGGGGAGCAGAAAGGGAATGGGATGGGGTTTGGTGGCGGGGGTGGGGTGAGGAGTGGGGGTGGAGATAGGGGAGGATGGGAGGGTGTGGGAACTGGAATTCACATGTAAAACAACCTTGTTTCAAATTTAAAGAAAAAAAAAGAAAAAAATATGAGGAAAAGAAAACAAAAACAAAAACAAAAAAACAGGGTTAACAGGGGTCTTTTCACCTACTCTATGAGATCCTTGGTAGGGTATTCTGTCTACATTTATTCACAAGGCATTAAATAAATTTATAGAGACAGCATGGGCTACAGGGAAGAATGACAGAGTCTATTCAAGGCATCCACAATTGGTGTGTTTTGGTGTATTCTGAGATCATGTGCATCCTAGTTATAAAGGAGCTCTTTTTTATTTTATCTTATTTTTTGATGTAGAATTTTATAAAGAATATATTCTCTAAGGACTTTTTACATTCATCTGGTTTTTGCAATTTTGAAATTGGGGAAAATCAATTTACCCAGGGAGACTTTTATTTTTTTAGGAAGTAGGTGTCTAGAAACAACTGAATGGTGTTTATTAGCTTATTAACCATAAACTTTTGGAAAAGCCAAGTGGACATTAACCACCTAACTCCAAGGACCACTTTTTTTTTATTTAATGAAGTACCAAATACAAATGCTTCATACTGACTTTATGGCTTCATAGCCATAAAATGACATTTTCCTGTTTCCATCCCTAGACTTTCTTCTGTGAAGCTTGCTTTTTATAAGTCTGAAGCCATTCTGATGCCTTCCATCATTAGAGATGTACCAAATATCACATGAGAAAAATAAAAGATCCAGTGACTGATAATTGAAGTTCAAACTTCAAGCTGAATACCAGAAAAGCAAAGCAGCCAGCCACTAGCTCGTACCAGTACCTCAAGCTGAAAGTTTTGATCCATGTTGGAGATTGTCACCAAGTCTCTAACTGCTGCCTCTCCTCAGTGTGACTGGAGAACGATTGCCTCTGCGAACTTGCTTCTGTTTTATATTCTTTCCTAATGTTGGGATTAAAGGTGTGAGCTATAATTCTCCTTTAGACTTATTCACTCTTGTGTAGGTATGGGTGGCCTTGGACTCGCAGAGATCCACCTGTCGCTTAACCCTGAGTTCAAGCATCATAACAAACAGGTGACATCTTCATTGGTCAGAAGTAACAGTGATTGCTTGAATGTGATGGTTCATTACTATAATCCTAGCTCTTAGGAGACTGAGATCAGTCTGGGCAAGACCTTACCTCACAGAAACAAAAGATAATGACAAAGTAACAGTACTGTTTTAAATTTTGTATGATTACTTCTTATAGTAACTTCCTATCACACTTAGTACAGTACATTAATGGCAACTTAGTAGAGGTAATGGACAGGTGTCATGTGGTGTCCAAATAGATAACCTTTCTTGTGAGAGTGTTAAACAAACACTGAATTTAGAAGGCCTTGGGCTTAGCTTCAGTGAACATTTCCCTCTCAGTAGGATTTTGGAAGGAGGTAGATAACCTGGAGTGTTGACATTCTAAACTACTGGCTGAGGGCCCATCCATATGCTTTGAAACTGAGATCAGCAAGTAGCAAAATAGTTATCCTATTATGAAAAATCAAGTAGCTCTAACAAGTGTTCTTGTCACACAGCTAGTGGCAGCTAAAGAAATGCTGGAGCCCATAAATGCTTACTAAATAGTTACGGAATATCTTTAACTTCTAAGAAGTTAAATTTTTTGGTCACTATAAAGCTCAATTTGAATTAGCATATGTGACATACCCTTAAAAGTAATGAGTGTGATTCCTGGCTTTAGAAATAGATGTGTAATACTAGAATAGGGAAAGAATGTTTGCATTGTTTTTCCTAAACTGGCCTATGCCCAACAGTATGGTACTTTTATGGGTTCTCCATGTTAATACAAACAGTAAAAACTAGACATCAACTGGGAATATGATGTAACTCAGTCTTAATGCAGGTGTATTTGGAAAAATTGACCAGAAAGAAACATGAAAACTCAATGAGTTCAGTGTCTCTATGCATAGGAGTAGTGGTCCCAAAGGAGAAAAATTGGATTTGCTCTAGTAAGAGTATTGGTAGGAATAATATGTGTGCTTTAATTCAACAAAAGTATAAATGGTTCTAAGAGTCTAAAATAGAATTGGTTGTCATTGTGAGTCACAGTGAATTAACCAATCAGAAGGTTGGATTGGTGAACATGTGGCTGAGATGTGAAAAGAATCAGACCCTATAAACATTTTTGAAATAGATGTTCTTGCTGAATTCTCTGAACCTGATGTTCCCCCATTGTCTTATCACTTCCTCTCACTCATTCTCAAGTCATGAGATAGTCATTTTATTACAAAGAATTATTTCTGCTGATGTAAATGATGCATGTTTACAATTGTGGAACTGGGGAGAACAAATAAGCAGGAAGATTTTTTTTTCAGTGTTGAGGATGGAACCCAAGGCCTTGAACATGCTAAGCTTTACCCTCACTATACCTTTTAGCTACACCATTTAACTATGCTCAGCTTGATCTTTATTTTAAATTATGGAGAGAACTGAACTTTTTCTCTATCTTTGAAGAGAATTTTTAAAAATATTTTTATATATGTAAGCATACATTGTTAATATCATTCATATTTTATCTGTAGCCTATGTGATTGTTTCTTTGTAAAGTAGGATGGAGATCAAGGTAAATAGGTTAATATCCTATGTGTTTTGTTTACACTGCTGAATACCTTATAGGCTGAGGAACGAAGCATAGAGTGATTATGTTTTAGAATGTAGAAAATCCTAAAAATTAATTTTGGACAACATCTATTCATTTTATGTATATTTGTGTGCGCATTACTTGCTTGTAGGTGACCTCAGAAGTCAGAAGAGGGCTTCTAATCTCCTGAAACTGGAATTAGCAGTGGTTGGGAGCTATCACGTGGGTGCTGGTAGTCTCACCCATGTTTTCTATAACAGCATCAATTTCTCCTAAGTGTTGAGCCATGTCCCCAGACCATAAAAATGGATTTCTTATGGATATCCATAATATTTTGTGTGCAGTAAATTAAAAAAAATTACTTAAACAGACTTGTGAACATCAAGTCACTTGTAGATAGTAAAATCTTATACCATTGTAGATTTTCATATTTTTCTGTCTTCTAAATTTCAGATTGTGCTCTCTGGGAAGTGGGGAGCTTTGATTTAGTTTATAAATGATTAAATTCCTTTCCTCTCTATTTCTAAATATATGTAAAATTTATACTGTCTTATACTTCCTTTTTTTATACTTTATTTTGCTTTATTTGGGAATTTTCCTTCTGCTTTCTTTGTTCTCAAAGGAAAACTTAAATATGTCTTAACTAAGACAGGTGGGTAAATCTACTCACAATGTTATTACCAAAATAATAGGCAAAGCAAACATGCAACCACAAAGAGATAAAACAAAAATATATCCCAAACTAGGATCATTTTACACTACTTGGCCTGAGATGTACATGGGATAAGTGACTGATTCCATGGCAAACTTTCTTTGACTTTCAGAGTGACTTTTAAGAGATTAAGAACATGAAGCACAGATACTGTTGTATTTATTCTTTGTCTTTTGACCAGAGAAGGCCATATAGATCTTTACAAGTCAAACAAAATACATTTCCCATCTCCGAGTCATGGCAATCTATTGTAGACAAATTGCTTTTATTATTCTTTTATGTTATTTCAAATAGAATTTCAAGTGGAAATTCTAATTTCTCCTCTTATAATTGGTGATTAAAATCATCTATTTTTTTTTGTTAAGTGCTCAAAGTTGATTAGGTTAAATCGTATAAATTAAATAAAACTAATGTATTATTTCCTAACATTTCTTACAGTTACATAGAATTGAAGCCAGTTGGAGAGAATTATGCTGTATCATCCTCACTAAATAGTTTCATGCCTTTAATGGGAGACTGAAAGCTATACCAGGATTAGTACAGAGGAAGTCATCAAAACTGCTACAATAATTCTCATATTTATTGAGATTAGCTTTAGATTAGAAATACAACTCTGTGATGAAGAATTTTGTAAAAAGGTGCTTTTTGTTATTCCTTTCATTTCTTTCTTTCTGTTTTTTTTTTTTGAGAAGAGCTTTCTTTTTTCTTTTTTTCTTTATTTTTCTTATTTTACATATCAATCCCAGTTCTCTCTCACACCCTCCTTCTCTCCCTCCTTCCCTTCTTCCCTCCCTCTCTCCCACCCTTCCATGCCCTTCCCATCTCCCCCCACTCCACAAGTAGGGTGATGCCTTCCAGGAGGGGTCATCTAAATCTGTCAAGTCATTTGGAGTAGAGACTAGGCCCTCCCTCCTGCCACTAGGTTAAGGAGTATCCCTCCATGGGGAATATGTTCCCAAAGTCATTTTGTGCACCAGGGTTACATCCTGGTTCCACTATCATAGGTCCCTTAGACTGCCCAGGCCTTCTAACTGAAACCCAAGTTCAGGGGGTCTGAGTCTGTGTATGTGTATGTACTCACTCATATATGAATTTTAGACATAGAACAAAAGATCATCAGCCTATAATTCACACATCCAGAGAAACTAGGATAAGAGGAGGATTCTAAGAGATTCATACACGGTTCCTCATAGAGGGGGAAAGGGAAAAGATCTCCTGAGCATATTGGGGAGGGGAGAAAATGACCGTGAGTAGAGAGGGAGCTAGAAGAAAAAGAAGGGGAGGAGAGGAAAGGAAAACATGTGGGACTAGGAAGATTGAGTCAGGGGAGGAATAGATAGATAGATAGATAGATAGATAGATAGATAGATAGATAGATACATAGATACATAGATAGAGGGATAGAGAGATAGAGATAGAGAGAAAGAGAGAGAGGAAGCATAAAAGAGAGAACTATTATAGGTTTGAAGAAAAAACTGACTCTAAAGAAACGTTCAGAGACTTACAAGACTTACCTCAACTAACAACTAACAGTGGAAAGGCTACCATAAATGCCCTTCCCTGATAATAAGATTGATGACTAACTTATCCACCATCATAGATCCCTCATCTAGTAGCTGATGGAAACAGAAGAAAATACCCACACACTGAGCCAAACTGGAATCCAGATGCAGGGAAGGAGGACAAGACCAGGCTACAGAAACCCACAGAGACAGCTGACCTGAACAAGGAGCAGCTATTGGGCCCCCAGACCTTTAGCTAAGAAGAGCTTCCTATACTTGTTATTTAAGGAAATAAGCAAAGGTAAGGCAGTTTAGTTAAAAGAAAGAGGGGATTCACAATACTACTGTAGTGGTTTGACTAAGAATGGCCCCCAAACTTTCACATATTTGAATGCTTAGTCAACAGACAGTAACATTATTTGTGAAGTATTAGAAGGATTGAGAGAGGTTGTATTGTTGGAGGAAGTGTGTCTCCAGAGGGGTGCAGGGCAGGATGAGTGGGTCTATGTGACCACCACAGCCAGCAGAGTAATGATTCATGAAAGGCAAGAAGACGGTCCTGTAAACATTACTAAGTAGCTGGTGTCAGTTTAAACTTGGGGATTTGAGCCCAAATATTTTATTTTAGGCATATGTAAGCATATCACAATTTAGTAAAATTTTTTTGGTGGTAATTATAATTAATTTAATCTTGCATACACAATAATGAACAAAGTAAGTTAAGATTAGAAGTGACTATTTTGAAACTCTGTAAAGTATATATGATACCTTCCATAAAAATGGGTTCTGTAGATGAATATGTGCCTTTAATAAAATTAGGTTCTATAGGTTGAGAGAAACTAGCTCATGATCAAGGTCTGGGGAGAAGATCTGGTATACTACTGGCTATGTAAATAGCATACAGGTCATATCTGCTCCCATACCTTCTGGGTAGGTAACAGGTTATACATTCCTTCCTTGAAGAAATACCTCTACATGTTTAACATTTGTAGTGCCCCTAGTGCTTATCTTTGTGCACCAAGAATTCTGTGCCTCATACAGAGGTGGGTATAGAGAGTTCAGAAAGCTCATGCCAGGCTCAGTGTTTCTCTCTGCCTGTTGCCTGTGGATGAAGAAGATACAGCTCTCAGCTACTACTCCATCATCAAGCCTGTGTGCCTGTTGCCATACTTCTCACCACGATAATAATAATGGGACTAACCTCTGGAACTGTAAGTAATCCCTCAATTACATGATTTCTTTTATAAGAATTGTCTTGGTTCATTGTGTTTCTTCACATCAATAAAACAGTGACTAAAACAGAGATGGTATCAGGAGTGGAATGCTATTGTGACAGGCCTGGCCATCCATGCTGCTTTTTTTTTTTTTTTTTTTTTTTTTTTTGGAATGTAGACTGTGGACTAGAAAAGCAGTTGAATTTTTTAAGTGGAGTTTAATAAGCCAAACACAGTGGCACTGAAGGCAATGTGGACAATGAAACAGCATATGTTTCAGGGGTAGGAATAATAGTAGTTTACAAACTCTTCTTGAAATATTTAAGAGTGTGGAGCTTTTGTCCTTGTCCTGAAAATCTGCCTGAGGTTAGATTCAAGAGTTTTTGATTAATGATTTTGGCAGAGATTTCAAGATAACCTAATGTTGACTATTTCATGTGGTTATTAGTAATCATTCTTATGTAGATCTGTAATGGAAAGGAGTAAGCTGGGCAAAAATAAATACAAAATGTACAGTTTGAGAAGAAAGGGAGAAAGGAGAAAAGAAGAACAGGAACATCAGAAAGTGTAATGGTTCTAAGTCTAGTGCTCAAGGACATAAGCATTTAAGAAAAATTGTGATGCTAAGTGGAATGATGGGAGTAGAAACATTAGGATAAGATCCTATCCAGCTAAGGTTCCAACTTGTGAAAAATAATTAAAGCTTAAGCAGTGAAGGAAACCATAAGCACTAGAATGTTGATACAAATGCAATTAAAGAAAGGGATCAAGTCCCAGCCAGGTATGTGTTAGGGATGTTGGAGGGGGGGGTACTCTAGGTGTTCATGTAGGCAATGATCTGCGAAGAGATGATAACGGAAACTTGGTTCAGTTTGACTTCATAAACTTGGATCAGACACAAGGGAGTCTAATACCAGAAAGTTCATTGTCAGTATATTTAAAACAATACAATTTAGGAAAACGTTTCCCAGCAATAATCATTCTAATTCCAGGTGTACAAAAATGCTTAAGATGTGACTGCTTAGAAACTCCTTTACAAAGTACATGTAACAACAAGGGTGGGTTCTATAGCTAAAGGTAATGGTCTAGGAAGGAAGAGTCTCGGATAAACATTCTGGGGCATTTGGGTAAGGTTTGCCTCTGTAGCAAAAGGTGGGTGAGGTCTGCTGCTATAGACAGCAAAATGATCACCAGGTTAACAGTATCTGATAACAGTATCAATTTCTAGCATTCTGGGTAAAAAGAAAAAAATGGGTATTCTATTTCCTCAATTTAGGAGACATCCCTGTGTGACTAACATCCCTGGTTTCCTAATGCTCTGAAGGCCTAAGAACCATTGTGTCCCCAGCAGGGTATCTTTATCTGGAGGCCCAGAAAGGCCATTGTATGAAGCTGTGAAGGTGAAGCCTGGATTTTGTTGGAGACCCAAGATGTTGGAGATGCCAGAGCTGTGGGATACTGTCCATGAAGATCTACAGGCCAGGTATAGATGTAGGCCAAGAGAGAAGTGTGTGCTACAGGTGGCAGAGATGGAGGAGTGGAGCTACTCAAGCATTTTGTCCCCACTTAATTACATTATAAGCTCAAGATGCTGGACTTGAAGCTCCAGAATTTGATATTTTCCCTGCTGAGTTTTTATTTTGCATTGGCGGGGTTATTTTATACATTGCCTCTTTGCTTTTCTAATAATGTTTATTTTGTGCCATCAAATGTTGGTTGCATATACTTTGCTTTTTATAGGCAGTAAAGAGACAGTGGACTTTTAGTGTTGCAAGTTTTCAAGACTGAAGTTTTAAGAGTTGGACTGTATTTAACATTGTGAGATAAACCTGAGACTTTGTGGACAAGAGGTAGAAAGTTATTACTTTTATGAGCCTTTGGAGATAAGAAGTAGAAAGTTGGGGCTTAAAGTTTTGTGTTTGTGTGTAAAGTTTAATTGTCAACTTGACACAATCTAGAATCGCCTGGAACAAGGGCCTCTGAGAATGTCTCTGAAGGGTTATTTTAATTACATTGATGTGAGAGGACCCACCCATGGTGGGTGGCTTGGTTTCCTGGGATTGAGGTGTCATACTGTGTAAGTGGAGAATGTAAGATGAGGGGTAACAAGTATTTTCCCATGAATATTCCCCATCTGCTTTTGACTGTGGATGTGATTGATCAGTTGTTTCAAGTTTCTGTTGCCTTCATTTCCCCAAAATGATGAATGGTAACTTGGATCTATGAGCCAACATAAACTTTGTCGCCTAAGTGTTATCTGTGAGTAACAGAAACAAAACTAAGATACAGTCTGCTAACATGACATTTTAAGTCACTCATATAAGAAGATAAGCACAAGGGAGAGCCCTAACAGATTGTGGTGTCTGGTATTGACAATAATTGAGAGCTATACTCACATTCTTGTTCTGCTAGAAACATCAGAGTAAACAGAAAATGTATACCTATTACCCCTTTCTCACCCGTGCTTTTAAACCAAAGCTTGTATCTCTTGAAAAGTGGAATCTTAGATATCGATTTAAGAGATTCTTCCAGTTTGACATACCTCAGATGGATGCCATTTGTTTTACACTACCACTAAGCTGTAATACTACAAACTCCCAAATCTTAGGTGTACACAAATGGCTTCTCAAAACATTCTACTGTTATGGAATTTATTTCAGATTAATCATCTAGAAAAGGAAAATTCAGGCATGATAGTCCATGTCTGTAACTTCTTTACTTGGGAAGCCAAGATAGGAGCATGGCTAATTCAAACCTAGAATATGTTACATAGTGAGTCTCTGCCTAACAGAAAACAGAAAAGAAACCAATAAACATGTTAGATTGTCACCACAAAATGAGAACAAAATAATTGGCTTTATAATTATAACACATTTATTATGAGGCTAATTTTTACTAAATGTTGCTACAATTATAACACTAACCTTCATATTTACTCCAATGTATTAATGTTACAACCATTTATTTTCTGGATGTTTCATTAAGCTAAATGTAGAAATGTCATAATAATTATTCTGTTCAAGTCCAAGATTAATATGTAGATCTAATTAAATAACTTTATAAAATATTTTCCTTCTAAATAAATTATTTTATTTTTTGAAGTGTTGCTTAATTTTATTTTATTTGAGACTTTGAATACATAGTAGAAAAATATGTTAAAGCCTTTCTGTAAAGAATTTAGAAATTATTAAAAATAAAAACCCTGGTTACATGCTTTGTGTTGCTGTGTTATGGATGATACAATTTGTTATCTATTTCTGTGACTAATTTTCCCTTTTTTATTTTATTGTTTGAGACAATTATGTAAATTTAAATTTAAAAGCAAAAGAACCATTTTCGGGAAATTTGGAAATTATCTAGATGGTATACATTTCAAAAGGTTATAACAAGATCTAACCATATGACCAGAGACACCACTCCTTGATATATTGTAAGGATTGTTATCTTACTAGAGACACTTGTTCAGCTATACTAACAATAGGAAATGGAAACAACCTCGATAACCTTCAACTGATAAATAGATAATGAAAATGTGGTACATGTACACAGTGTGTGATTCTGTTCAGGTATAAAGAAAAATTAAATTCTGAAATTTGAAGATGGACAAACAGAGCTGGAAAATATATTCATGTGGTAGCTCAGATCAGAAAGGTGAATACTGCATGTTCTCTCTTATCTGTGGATCCTAATTCCAAATCCTTGGGTTTGAGTATAAAACCTGAAGTAACTGAGAAGGCTAGGGAAGTAGAAAGGATCTACAGTGGGAGTGAAGGAGCTCTAGAGAAGGGAATAGTAGGGCACAGGTGTTATGAACAGGGGCATGGAAAAATGGGTAAAAAATAAAAATATCTTATGTGGGAAAGGATGAAGGAAGTTAGAGAGAGAGAGAGAGAGAGAGAGAGAGAGAGAGAGAGAGAGAGAGAGAGAGAGAGAAATAGGAGAGATGGATACTAAGACTTTTTGTAAAATGATATGGTAACATTAGTTTACAAGCTTACTTAATAATGTGTCTACCACCATCATGACACCCTAAGCATGAGCTGGACAAGAATGACACTAATAGAGGCTCCCAAGTGGGTGGGGGAAAGCCCACAAGGCTGCAACCCTACACAGAGAACTACAGGCAACTGTGAGCAGGAGAAATAGTCATGAATTTGAGAGGGGATGAGGAGGACCTGGGAAGAGTTGGGGGAAGGGGGAGCATGAAAATTGTGTACATATAACACATAATTTCTTAAAAATTAAAAAATGACTAAACACGGGGGTTCTTTAATTAAGAATGAGGCTTCATACTTAAACAATATTATCCTTTTTGCATTGTTCTTGCATTTAGAAAAACTATCTGCATTAACTTATTGATCAGAAAGGGAACTTTTACTCATAAAGATCAATATTTGTGACTGATGGAGGGAGCTCTCCTCCAAGCACAAGTTATTGTAAGGTAATTTAAAGTTCCTTAGGAAGGCAGTGGAAACTGCTGATTGTACAGATACCTAACTGTGACTCTAAAGATGACAACCTCCAACTTTAAGAAATACTCTGTAGCTTAGGATAGAGCTGATAGATTCATGCACTTCTCCAGGTTTACTGAACATCAATGCTGCTTTGAGCTAGGGTAGATGGCATGCAATGTCATATCCACAAAGTACTGTTTAAACACTACTTGGCTGGTAGTTTTATTGAAGATTACTATCTTGACTCCCATTTTCATACTTCTATGACCTAAATTTTCCCAGTTTACTAGGGACTTTAATAGAAAAAGTAGCATCCAAAAAATTCCCTATATACTCTTTGATCCTCCTCCTCTGCATAACACATCAAAGCTATCTGTTCGCTAATCCTGCCACTCTGCACTATAGAAACACTCACACCAAGTACGTAGAATCCACTGGAGATGGCATGCTTACTTCTTCATGTTTAGATAGGAAGATCCCTTTTCTAAACTTGTCTCTGGTCTCTCTAGATAGAGAAAATTGCCCTTGCCTTGGGCACCTGGTGTTGTGTCTCTCATCTTTTATAATCACACCATCCCTTGTTATACTTGCCCAGGACACTTCAGACAGGAGAAATTTCTAGGATAGAAACTAGGCTTTATTTACACTTTATTTTTTTCCCCAGGCAGTTGTGGGGCACAGCTTCAGTCTCAGCAGTAGGGAGACAGAGGCAGGTGGATCTCTGAATTTGTGGCCAGCCTGAGTCTACAGAGTGAGTTCCAGGACAGTCAAGGCTACACACAGAAAGCCTCCTAGAAAAAAATGAGAAAAAAAATTCTGTTTGAGATAGGCTGTTTACTGTCATTCTCTGCTGCTGTGACAAATACCATGACCAAAAGCATCGTAGAATAAGAAATGGTTTATTTCTTCTTATAGGTTACATTCCATCATCGAGGGAAGTCAGGACAGGAACTTGAGCAGGATCTTGAAACAAACTACAGAGGAATGTGGCTTGCAGACTCTAGCTTTTCCATGGACTCATGCTAAGCTAGCTTCCTTATGTAGCCTATCACCCCCTCCCCAGGGGTTGATATTACCCACAGAAGGCCTGGCCCTCCCACCTCAATTAAGGATGGATAAATCCTCCATATACATGGTCACAAAGCCATTCTAATCTGTACAGTTCCTTAAGTGAGGTTTCCCTTTCAGATGATTAGGCTCTGTCAAGTTTACAACATAAGCTACCTAGGACAGTATCTTATGTATCCCAGGCTGGACTGGGATTTCTGATTCAGTTGCTCTTATATTCCTAGTGCTGCAGATTACAGGTAGGAGCTCCCATCACTGATCATGTGGTTCTGGGTATTGAACTCAAGACTCTGTGCATGCTAGGCATGTGCTCTATTAACCTAGCCACATCCCCTGCACCATTTTCATTTTTTCTTTTAAAATGTTTCAATTTCATCATTTATGTATAGGGATGAGTATACATGGAAATGCACATGTGGTTGGCCAGGAACAGAAGAGAATATCAGGTTTCTTGAAGATGGAATAACAGGTGTTTGTGAGCCACTCAATATGGGTTTTTGGAAATGAACTCTCATCTTCTGAAAGAGCAACAAGTGCTTTTAACTGCTCAGCCCTTTTTGCAGCCCCTGATTTATTTATCTTTAATGCTTTTCTGTCTGGCGCTATGCCTAGTCACTTTCAAAATGACAAGTTCATGTACTTATCATATTTATGCTTTCACTTCTCCTGAACAAGTTATTTGAAACAGGAAATCTTGATGGGCAGAGGTAGTCATACCCAATTTATCACCAAGTTCTACCTACTTTATCATCTACACATGTGTTATTTCCAACATCTCCATAGCTTTCTCTGAAGTTTGTCACAGATCTTTGATGAAGTCCCTTCCCCTCCAGATAGCTGGCATAAAAAATATTCTCCTCCCTAGTCTATGAAGGATACATTTCAAGATCCTTAGCATGACATGGAATTTTAATAATATGGCCCCAAAAGTCCAGTTTTATTGTCTATTATTTTCTGCTCCAGAAATACTTGACTTGCACAGTCTCGTATGATGTTATTTCTCATTTTGTGTCTTATTCTGAATTTTCCAATGGGGAAAAATGTCTCTTCAGTCTATTATTTTTAAAATGATGAAGTTCTACACGTATGCAGCATGCCGCAGCTCGTAGCTAGGTTCTCCCACTTACAAATTGTTTGTTTGCTCTCAATATTCTCATCTGTAAAGCAAAACTACTAGCAGCATATCTAACTAGCAAGTATGCGTATGGAAGCTGCTGTTGAATAATTCATTCTTTCAGACTTTATAAAGATATTTTTTCAGAATTTTTAATCTAAGTAAAATTTTCTTATTACATGTGCCATTATTTCTATTGCAGACATGATTCTTGGGTTCTCTGCATTTTTTAAAATACGTGTGTGTGTGTGTGTGTGTGTGTGTGTGTGTGTGTGTGTGTGTATAACTAAATCTCTCCTCATAGGAATAAAAACCCATGAAGGAAAAATAATATTTGATCTAGCTTTGTATCTTCTCCACAACACTTGCTCATAGTAAACATTCAATAAAAATCTGACAAATCAGTGACTTGTATAGTGGGAAGTATCTATGCTTTAGGACCAGATAAGTACGTTCGGATTGAATGTTTGCTAATTTTGTATTCACAAGTAAGTAATTTCTCTGAGGCTGTTTACATCCCAATGAATAGAGATAATTCCCTTTTCACATAATTTCTAACATTGATTGCGGTGCCTGAAATGTGGTTATTATTATCTTGAAAACTATATAATATTATTATATCAAAGTTAGGTGGTATTAAACAGGTGCAGTTTTTCTGTAAAAAAAAACCATTTAAATCTAAAACTATTCTACTGTGTTCCTGTATTTCTAAAGCTAATTTTGCCTATAACACATATGGAATATAGTACCATTTTTCCTTATAGTTTTACTGACTTCTTTGTGTTTACCTTGCATGTATAATCATATATATTTTGAGAATAAATGTATTTTAATCTTTTTCTTTTCCTTTCATCTTTCCCATCCATTGCTTCCCTTCCAAATTGAGACTCCTACATATAGCAACACATAAATGTTGGTTGATGATGAGCAATGTCCAGGAGCGGTCAGTGATAACTGGAATGTGTTGGCTCTGGGAGGACTCATCTCATTTAGTGTAGAGTCTCAGTTATTAAATAATGACAAATTTGTACCGAGCATGAGTGGGGCATAAAAGAAATATAAGATTTGGCTTTTTCTCAACAGGAACTGACAATCTATTTGGCAAGATAAAACACACCCACATGGAACCACTACAGAGCAGAACTGGACAGAATGTGATTAGGTTCCCACTGTGTTCTGAGGAAGAGAAACTAGAAATTTTCATAGGTGAGGTAGAAGCGAGGAAGTTGTTGCAAAACTCAAGTGTGGCAAAGACAGAAACTCCATAGATGTTTGAAAGCTTATGATGTGTCAGCCAGTGTGACAAGCAGTGCACATGCTCTGTATGTTTATGAAAATTCACACCTATGGTGACTCTCATTCTTGCAATAAAACATTGGCTTTTATTAAGACAGAAAACACAAGACATAGAATATTCATCCTAACCACTTTGACTCAGTTCAGTGATCAGAAGTCCTTTCAACATTCATATTGTTATGTAACAGAGGCTTGGCACTTTCTCATTTTGTGAAACTGAAATTCTATACACATTAAACAGCAAATCCCCTTTGTCTTTCCCCATGAAAGCAATCTTTTGTCTAAACTCTATACTGAACTTAGAAGATAGTATTAGTATGTAATTTAAAAAAAGACTTCAGGGGTGTAGAAATTAAAATTCCTCGAGGTCTTTAAAAATTAAGATTTATTTTATTTTTGCATGTATATGTCCACAGGCATGTGTGTAGGTACACATGGAGAGTGGAGGAGGGTGTCATGTTCCCCAGATTTGGTGTTACTGGTGATTATGAATCATTTGATTTAGGTTTGAAGAATCAAACCAACATTCTCTGAGAGCAGTGAATATTCTCAGTTACAAAACCATTTCTCCAATATCACAAGGCCTTATAATCAATATGCAATAAGGAACCTCGGATTAAAAAGGGAATGAGATAATAGAAAATTATAACATCAGGCAGCATGGTGGCAGATTAAACTTTCTATATTTGCAGGAGCTTGTTTTTATGGGCTGTATTAATCAGGGTTCCCTAAAGGAACAGAATTGATAGAATGGAGATATTAGGCTGTATAAAAAGAAGCTATGATGCCCAGACCTGTGCAGGTCCAAGATAGTTGTCACTGAAGCACTGAGGGGTAAGTGTACATGAGCTCCCAATCCTAGCTCACAAGTTATCTCTAATTCACAACTGCTTGTAAAGGAAAAATAGCTTTCTTCAATGGAGTTTTCCTGGGTACACAAACCACCTTAAGAGCAGCTCCATACCTAGTAATAACGGGACAACACAGAATAAACCCAGTGGTATTGTTGGAGATTGTTTGGTTGAAAATGCTTTAGTTATTGCTTATTTATTTTCTTATTTTTTAAACCTTACTGGTCTTTTGTCTGCACATTATGCTTCTCATATTATGCTTTTATGGGCTTTGTGTTCATGTGAGTGTCTCTTGTGCTTTCCTCTCCACTTCTTCTCTTCCTAAGAGAATTGGCATTTGTTTCTAAAGAGAAAAAGAAGGTGTGGAGGAGTTGAATGGCTGGGGAGATGGGAAGGGTCTCAAAGGAGATGAGGGATGGTAATCCAAGTCAAAATATATTGTATAAAAATTTACTTTAATACAAAAACATAATAAAAAAGAAAGATAGGAATAAAAGGAGGGAGGAGGGAAGGGAGGCAAAGAGGGAGGAAAAAAGGAAGAAGCTATGGAGAAAAAAAACAGTAAGCGGTGTTCATCCATGGTCTCTGCTTCAGTCTGTGCCTTTAAATTCCTGCCTTGGATTGTTGTTTTGGCCTCTTTTGATGTTGGACTTTATTTATTTTGTAAGATGCAATATACTATTCCCTCTACAAGCTGCTTCTATTCAATGTTTTGTCACAGCAGCTGAGTAGTAACTAGACTCAAAATAACTCTTGTTTCTAACATGTTCCATGTGGTACTTGATACTCCTCTACTGTTAATCACTCTTTCTGGTATGAAGATATATGATGGTCTAGACAATGCTAAGAAAACACAGCTGTGGGGTTGCAAGCATGAGAAAAGTGTCAATGAGTTCCTGTGTTCATATTTTTGAACACATCACCAAGTTAGATTGCAGGATATAGGCTCTAGTTTAAACCTTGCTAGGATGGCTCATGAGGAAGATATAAGAAGCTTGGTTGTATTTTAAAAAGATCTTTTAACACATTTGTTTGATTGTTTGTACACACGTGTACATGTATGAATGTGCACAAATGAATATGTTTGTGGTGTGAGTATGCCATGCCATGCATATGGAGGCCAGAGGACATTTTGTGGGTGTGAATTCTCTTTCTTCATCATGTGGTTTATGAAAACCAAAGTCAGGTTGTCGGGCTTGTAAGAAAACAGCCTTACTGTCATGCCAATCTAGGAGGTCCTTGGATGTCTTCATGAATCAGTAGACCTGACCTACTGAGGTGACAGTTGCATGGGCAAAGATATTTGGGTAATATTTTCTTTTATGTTAGGATGACAAGAACACATAGAAATGGAACTAAGAGTCCCAATATACCCTCAAGTCAAGAAGGGCTCTGAAGCCTTATAAATAATATTTGTCTATTAAAACAGGGTCTGGTAATCTTGGAAATCTTTAAGTTGTTTAAGGAAGGCAGTAGTAGGGGGTAGATGCATTTAGAAGGATGAAACAGAAGAAGAAAGCACTAAATGTTGTGAAATACTGTGTTATGTTCTTCAAGCACTAAATAGGGGTTTTATGCACATTTTGTCTAACTTTCCAAACACTTCTTTCTGGTAGGCACTGTTGCCTTTAGCTTCTAAGGAAGATCCTGCTATAGGTTACTGTGTTGATCACTAAACTACCATCTTCCTCCATCTACCATGCAGCCTGATGTATTTTGCTTTTTGATCCTGAGGCTGTGCATCTGCAAAACAGGCTTTTGCTTAGTTAGTAGGTAAAACCAACAGTCACAGGAACCAGGGGGCATGGTAATCAAGGTGAAGGAATTTGAACAGGATCCTTAGATATTGCTGCTGTTCTGCATTTTTTACTATTTGTGTCCTATCTGTTGTTTCTCATGAGACTCACTCTAATAATGCTGCTTTTATCCTGTAGCAGTTTATTTTAATATTTACTCTGCAATTCAGTTCGGTCATTTCCCCAAGTTGGTCAGTGTCAGTACAGGGTGTTGGCATCTCTTCTTCAGAGGTTGCAGACACAGACTTTGTGTTGCCTCCTTCTATAGCCCAGTTAACTGTGTCTTCTGGTTCCCTCTGTGATGTTTTAGTATTGGTCTTTTCAGTTCCTAATTGATGAATTTTACTGAATTAAGAAATTTTTCATTAATGTGCTTCTATTTAATCAGTGTATTTTTGCTTTTGTCTGGATTCTCAGACAACTATAGAAACTTTCCTACTTGTAGTCATCATTATTATCGTCATCATGGGTGGCTTCTATATTATTTAGTAATTACTTGTAAGGTGTAGAACCACATTTCTCATTATGAATGTGGATAGAATCTATATCCATTTGTCTTTCCTTGCTATCAATCTAGCTGTCTGTGGGTTTCAGCCAAATTTTCAGAGGAGAATAGACTGCTGAACATTGTTAGTGCTGCCAGTGTTTATAAACACTGTCCTGACCAGGTTTTTGACCCATATATTGGATACAACTTGAACACAGAGCAGTTCCAACAAAGCCCTTCATAGGAGCAGGGACCATGTTTATTTTTTTCACTGAATCCACAAGGCCAGAAATAATACTTAAAATTGCCAAGTAGTGATTTGTGTGCATTTAATGAACAAAGGCTTGGATGAGAAAACAAATGAATCAATAAACACAGCTTTGGAATATTCAAACTTCTTTATAGTGAATCTGCAGTTACGTCCTTTCTTGATTTTTCCCACTTACATTCTCATTTAAGACTAGAGATCTGAAATCTAGTATCTTGTACTGATGCCCAATAATCATTCTAGATTTTGCTAAACCCCCTCTGTTTTCATTCTTTACTCTTTGAGCTGTCAGCTGGGGATGTGCTGCTAATCAGAGAGACCATGCTAGAACTATGGCATTGTCCCTGTCTTTGATGCTGGCTTTTCTTTTCTTATGTATCCCAGTAGAAGCAGCCCCAGCTTGAGAGTGGGCTTAGGTAACTTTTGATATTTATATAACATCCAGTTTCTCATGGACTCTACTTCAGCTTGGTAAGATTCTTTTGTTTCTGCAAAACCCAAGCTCTCCAGACCACGTCTAGAAGAGCTCACAGTGTTCCCTCTCCCACCATTTCAAGTTTCTACATGACTTCTAGTGTATATATTCATGTATTTTTTCCATTGGTTCTCATTGAATGCAACACGAGCCAAGCAAACAGACTTTCTTTTTAACCTCATGTCACTATTGAATTTAAATAAAATGTTCCTAGTTATTTTAATAAATCAATAAACATTTCATGAGAATGTGACAACTGAGGGAAAAATACCTAGTAGCATAAGCAATAGTATATTTAACAGTGATGGTATCTTTTCAGGTTTTGGTTCTCATGTTATACTAAGAAGCTTTCAAGGACAGTATGTTCTATTTGTGCACAAAAGGTTAACATACATCTTTACTCTTGGGTCTTTTGCCATCTGATCTCTATGAAAGAGGTTCTATACATAGAGATAAGAATATTTCTCTCTTTTCCTAAGCATTATCATTTTTAAGAAGCAGATTAGTTTCTATAGGCCCCTCATGAGCCACAGAACCCAGTCTGGAATCCCATCGTTCTTGTAAGCAGATTGCACATTTTTCCTTCATCCAGAAACAATTTAGAAAATTGGCCTGGATCTTGTGGTATCTATTGATGCTGAGACCACTAGCAAAAATGTGTACCAAATCACTAACCTAGAGTGACCCTTGTAACTCTATGATTAGCTGGGTCCCTTTGGGATTCATCAGAGATGTTCTAAAGACATCCTTTTGCGATGAGATACTTCTGTGAACTTTAACTACAAGTTAACAATGAACTTGATGGGTTCATTTTATCTTGTGTTAAGGTGTTGGGTGTATTTTACATATAACAATGTTCAAAACAAGGCATGGGGGAAGTCAGTAGGCTACTGAACACAGAGAGATCCATCTCACTGGCTGGCTGTTCAGATAACAGCATATCGTTGACAATCTGAAATGCTCATTCAGCTCGTATTCTCTTTAGGCAGCTTTTCCATTAAAATGGAAGGTCTGCATAGGCATTACAGAGAAAAAAATCTCCCATGATCCCCAAATACTTACCATTTTACAGGAAAAGTTTATTGGCCACAATCTCATCCGCCAACTCGTTTTGCAAATGAGGAAACCAAATCCTAACCAGATTAAGGAACTGAACAAAGGTTGCCCCACTGACAAAACTGAGGTTAAAGAAGGCCAATATATGCTTTGAGGAAGAAAAAATGATGATTAGACCAATATTAAGTGTGTTCTAATAGCAAAGTGAGAGTGAAATAAATATTTCATGAGTGGATTTAACACAGGAATAAAACCTAGCTTGACTGATTTGTTTCGCCTACTGAATAAATCAATTGTGTTACATAGCCGAACCAAGACTTCTGTCAGTGACATCACAACTGTGAGCAGTTAGGTGGTGTTTTCAAAAGGATAGATGTTTACTGGGCAGCCTCCCGTGTCTCAGCATTACTCAGAAGCTGAATTATGGATGGTATGTCAAGGAAGACATTTTGATAATTGCTGAAATCTTGAAGGTGTTAAGACTGACTAACTGTCCCCATGTTCTGTGGTGGCACCCGCTGACACTGATGAAATCTATAGAAGTAGGGCACATTTCCATAACATGAATATTCAGAGTTTGTGATGCAAGAATTATTATTAAACCACTGGGAAGGAACACATTCTC
The DNA here is from genome assembly GCA_030556225.1 of Cricetiscus sungorus. Taxonomy (NCBI): domain Eukaryota; kingdom Metazoa; phylum Chordata; class Mammalia; order Rodentia; family Cricetidae; genus Cricetiscus; species Cricetiscus sungorus. Next base: position 14,952,394 of record JANBXA010000253.1, read on the forward strand.
ATTATTTGATTGAATACTAAATGCTGTCTTTTAAAAATAATTCAGTATGAATACTTTGGTAATGAGCAAAGAGAGATGCTTGGGGAAAAAAACATCATACATTTTATACATTATGTAATCAGGAAATGAAATTAAGTTTAAGCTATATAAGACATCTAGAGGAACTGTGTTTGAATCATTAAGTATATTCCACCAAACCCTGCCTTGCATATATTGAAGTATAATATGATAGAAATACAGCTAGAGCTTGATTCAAGTGATTTGTATAAAAATATATTGTTTAGGGTCCAGTGAGATAGCTTAGCTCATAAGGGTGCTTGCTGCTGAGACAGACGACTTCAGCTCAGTGAGATCCCTGTGACTCACATGGTAGAAAGAGAGAATCCACTCCTGCAATTGCTTGTTGATCTCCACATTATAATATATATATTATATATATGTATATATATATATATATATATATATTTGCATCAAAATACTCGTGTGTGTGTGTGTGTGTGTGTGTGTGTGTGTGTGACAAAGCACTCCTGACAAGGTTTTTCTGTGTGTAGCCTTGACTGCCCTGAATTTTGCTCTGTAGATCAGGCTAGTCTGAAACTCATAGAGATCATGCCTCACTCCTCTGAGTGCTGGAATTCAAGATGTGCACACCCCCAACCTCTCCCAGGCCTGACAATGCACTCGTAGGCACACATGTTTTGTCCTGGTAATAAGTAAAATACTTATTACAAATAACTGCATTGTTTTGATTCTGGACACATTGGCCATATTTCTGAGTGAAGGCATTAGCATTTCTTTCTTTTTATTTATTTGTTTTCACTGAAAATAATTTTTCAAACCAAGTTTGATCATGGTTTCCCCTCCCCCAATTCCTGTGAGATCCCTAGCCTCCCTAGCTACCCAATATGTTTACCTGTCTCTTTGAAATAAGCATGGACAAAACAAGCAAAACCAAGAAACACATACATACACAACATCATAACACAAAACACACTAAAGGAAATAAAAGTAAACAAGTAGAAGTGCCAAATAAGTAAGACAAAAAGTGCCCACACAAAACAAAATGAGATAAAATGTCTTCAGAAATACAACTGAGGTCTTTATGTGTTAGCCAGCTACTCCTGGAAAATGGGGCTTGCCCTGAAATGCAGTGACAAAAATGCTCAAGTGAAACCAACTTGACAGCAGAAAGAAAGGTTTATTGTGGGCCACAGCTCTAGAGGTCTTAGTTATTGCTCAGGAGTCTGTGGGGTAGAAGTTTATTATACACACTTGATGGTAGCCAGGAAGCAAAAGAAACGATGAAAAGAGTGAAGTGAGTGTGCTACCAATGAAATACTTCCCCAAAACAGACTTAAAACTTGACATTTTACCACCTACTAAGAGGATCATTATCTGTAGACTAAGACTTCAACAAATGAGCTGTTGGGCACCTTTAATATTCAAATCACAACCCAAATCTTAGTCGTAAAAATTGTCCGTTTTTCTGTTGCCCAGTAGAAGACTGGGGAGTTTGGATGGCAAGTCTAGAAATATCACATTTAATGCAACTTTTAGGCAATGCACCGTGAAAGGTTGGGTGCTGAGTATTTGTGAGATGAAGGGGACACTATCTTGTCCTTTGGAAAAGAAAATCCATAAAAAGGGTAGTAAATGAGCTGGAGCATGGGATGCCTAGTAATGTGGCCCAAATGAGAAGGCACATAGAAAGCAGGCAGAGTGAGGGAGGCAGCAGCTGCTAATACTAGAGGCAATTCTAGGATGGCTTCCAAAAGGCCAGAGATGTGCCAACAATAGTCTGATGACATCTTTGGTATTGTCTTAGGGTAGGCTGGTGCTTCCCCTGGTGACATGCCTCAGAGTTATTGTCCCAGCACACATCATAGCTTATTCTTTGGTTCTGGAGATCCCTGGGGCTGTCCTGGGCAGCAAAGAGCCCTTTCTCTATTACAACCAGCTTCATCAAAACATCATGGGAACTGTTTCAAAAGAGATTCCATGATAACTGCTGTCAGTCACATTTCTACATTTCAGTTCCATGAGGGCAGAATTAGGATGAATCTCTTTCTACCTAACCCAAGGACAGAATTTATTTTACTGAAAATATACATATATGTTTTTTTTTTTTTTTTGTACAGTATGTTCTGATCCTGGTTTCCTAATGCCCTCATATCCTCCCAGATACTTCCTACCTCCCCACTCATCCAACTCTATAATTTCTTTCTCTCTCCAGAAGACAAACAGGCCAATAATTAAACAAACAAACCAAAATAAAATAAGTCATACAGAGGGGAAAACTCCACCAAAAAGGTAAAAGAAAATACACACTCAGAGACTTCCACATGTACATACACAAAACCGATAAAAACACAAAATCAAAAATTATAATAGATAGGCAAAAGAAAAGTAAAGTAAAGCATTCCCAAACAAAGTATTATCAGACAAAACATCTCCAAAAAATACAGTTGAGTCATTTTATATTGGCCATCTGTTACTGGGCATATGGCCTCCCTTAACTGTGGGTTGTACACCCACTGAGATTCCATTGGAGAAAACTGATTTTACCTTTGAGAGCAGTTGTCAATTAGAGACAACTTCTGGAATCTGGATGAAGGCTTGTATCCAGTTCCCTTCTCAGTGCTGGAACCTCATCTGGCTTAATTGTGTACAGGCCCTGTGCATGCTGCTAGAGTCTTTGTAAGTGAGTTAATGTGAGCCTAAGTCCTATTGTGTCTAGAAGGTGCTGTTTCCTTGGTATCTTTCCTGAACCCCTGCTCTTAAAACATTTCCCCCTCTTCTTCCACATCATTTTCCAAGCCCTAAGGAGAAGGGTTTGATGAAATTCCGTTTAGGGCTGAGTGTTCCAAGGTTCACTCTCTGCACATTGTCTAGTCATAGGGTTCTGTGTTAGTTTATATCCACTGCAGGAAGAAATTTTCTTGATGATGGCTGAGTGAGGCACTGATTTATAGGTACAGTGGAATGCAAAAGACAGAAATCTTAATTGCAGGTTGCATTTTGGTTATCATTAATGGTAAGAAAATCGATGACACCTATTGTAGATTTACAAAATAATCATTCAGAGCATTTATTTCCTGTGCTTCAGTGTGAACATTCTTACCAAGGACAGAGTGTTTTCTTGTTTTATAGAATATAGAACCATTTCTACCTGTGTAATACACACACACACACACACACACACACACACATACACACACACACACCAAACAAACAAACAAAAAACAAAAACCCTCCAAAAGTTGCCACACGCTTTTGGTAAGAATGCAATGACAAAATTTATAGGACTTTGCACTTTGCAGTTTTAACGATGCCACTCTTAACAAGAAAAAGAAAATTGGTCCTATACTGAAGTTGTTATTGACTAAATCCAGCGTTGAAAGTATACCTCATTAATCTAGGGTTGGAATGTGTCAGAGATGCATCGAACTCTATTTTCCTAGGTGACCACTCCTTAAACAGTTCGGGAAAGCAGGAAGGAAGATTGGGAGTGGGGAGTAACAAAGACGAACAAAAGCTTCTGTTACATATTGCTGAGAAAATGCTGCTGCATTTCAAAACAGACAGTGAGAAGAGTAGCAGACTCCTTTGTGGTTAGTTAACATTTCCCTTAAGCTTCACACATGTCCTGCCAAGAGGTCCCATTCATCTTTTTGCTGAATCATTCATTCAAAATGTTCAAATTCTACTTAAGAACCCAAGAGGAGTGTGTTCTGGACAGTGAGGTACTGGTCACAGTTTTGAATATATTCTCATTGGCTGTGGTACAAATTGCTTTTCAGATAGTCCTTGGAATGTCCCAGGAGACAATGTCCACATGAATAAGATTATTGGCTCTAGTGGCTCTGGCTCTTAGTTTTATGTCTTACTTCATGACTTCATGGCTCACTCCACAGAAATTTATATTCTCATATTTTAAGAAGTAGGAAGTCCCAAACAAGATACCTATAGTTTTAATTTTTTTGAGAATTTCACACATCTATGCAATGAAATATGTTCATATTTACCCCTCCCATCTTAATGTCTTTTTTGGTTGTAACCCACTACCCATACTTACATAAGTATGAAGCCAAACCTTTAGTGTATGAGAAACATACCACTGGCCAAATACTGGCAATGACTTCCTGCCCAAGCAACTATCCACCTTCTGTAGTCTTATTTCCAGATTTACTCATGGCTATCTTCTGGTTTTTCTTTGCCTAGAATGTTCTCTATATGCAAATGTTCTTTGTATCTTCACCTCTTTTAATAAGGACACAGTTTCTCTTGCATTAAGGACCAATCCTTAGAATCTTGTCTAGCCTTTATCACCTTACTAAAAACTGTATCTCAAAACCAAAGCAAAGCAACCCCAGAAGCTCTGTCTTTAAATACAATCATGCTGCAAGCTTGGTCTTCAACAGCTGTGTTATGTAGCATGTACAATTTCCACCAGCCTGCCTGGTCCCACTGCCACACCAGCCCCCAATAACATGAAGAGACTCTGTATTTGATATAATCCTGTTGGCCAGTTACTATTGTTGTTTATTGGCTAGCTCTGTCTTAGTGACTAACCCATTTCTACTATTCTAAGTATTTCTACATGGCACATCTTACCAGCCAGAGGCTGGCATGCTACCTCTCTGGGCTCTCCATCTTGACTCCTCCTTCCTACTTCCTCCTTCCTCCTAGTTTCCTAGCCCCGCCTATCTTGCTTTCCTATTGGCCAACAGGGCTTTATTCATTACCCAATAAGAGAAACATTTACAGAATAACATCTCCCATCATTTCCTCTTTTCTGTCTAAAATAAAAAGAAGGGTTTTAACCTTAACTAGCAAAATATATCACACAACAGTTATCAAATAAGAATCACAGTTAATAATATTTAGTCCTTTAACATTTAGTAAGACTTATAGAAAATATTCTATCATCTATCCTATCTTTATGAGTCCAAAGTCTTACATGTAACTTATCTTTAATCCTAAATAAGGAAAACTATAACCATAACTATCTGTCTTCAACTCCATCAAAGCCCACAGAAGGATAATATATAAACTCTAGAAATGACAGAGACAACTCACTGCCTGGTCAGTCACCCGAAGTTCTTCTGTAATGTTCCATCTTCAGTATATAGGCCATAGTGTGTCTGGCAGACTCCTCAGCAAAGCAGGAAACTTTAAACTGTCCATCTGTATTGACAGTTTGTCAGTCACTTTTCTCTGTGTCTTGTAGACTATCTGGCAGACTCTTCCATGAAGCAGGAATCCTGTAGCAATGTCCATCTTGTATCAGCAGTCACTTTTCTGTGGGTTCTGCATGTCCAGTATCTACAGCATAAAGTCAAACAGTCCAGACAACAGCAGTATCTTGTCCATATGGCTAGTCTTGCCATATTGAAAGCAAACTCCATAACGTGTTTCTTTGATGTCCATCTTCCTTTCTGATGCAGGTGGTGTTACAGGAACAGTGTGCCTCACTGTCAAGAACATCCCTAAACCATTTTAAATGCCATATTCTGTAGGTCTTTGAAAGGTTTGAAGAATGCCTATTCATCTCAAATACATCTCTACATATCTAGAAAACCTAACTCATCTAAGTTTTGACTATTGGAGGGACCAGACCAGCAGCAGGGAAAAACCTACTTGTAACATAATGGTGTCAGAAGGGGAACTGAGAACTTTCACTTAAAACTTAACAAAAGCTTAAAAAAAGCTTTTAGAAACAAAAGAACAGAGACTAACAAGACTTCTTGGTAGCAGCATTTTTCTCAGTTAAACTTTGTTTTGATAGAGACAGAGATTGGTGCAGCTCCTTTAAAGGAGGTTTCCTAAATTTGCATAAGCAGCAAAAAACCACATTGCTTTTAAAGAGCTCTGCTAACAATTCCTTGGTGTCTATGAGAGCTGGCAATGAAGGTTTACAGTGTGTTTTAAAATATATGTTGGCTTGGGAGAGAAAAAGAAAAAAGTTGAGTGGGTTTAAGAAAGAAAAAAAGCAAGAAAAAAGAAAGAGAGAAAAGAGAGAGAGAGAGAGAGAGAGAGAGAGAGAGAGAGAGAGAGAGAGAGAGAGATAAAGAGAGAGTTACGAATATGTTTTCAGCCAGCCCTCCTGGACCCAAAGCTGCACCAGCCAGCCCCAACTAACATGCAGAGACTCTGTATTTGATGCAATGCTATTGGATAGTTACTAATTTCTTATTGGCTAGCTCTGTCCTAATGATTAACCCATTTCTATTAATCTAAGTATTTCCATGTGGTCTCATCTTACTAGACAGTGGGCCCAGACCTCTGTTCTTTCCGGTCTCTACATGCTGACTCTTCCTTACTACTTCCTCTTTCCTCCTAGTCTCCTAGTCCCTCCTATCTTGCTTTCCTACTGGCCAGCAGTGCTTTATTCATTAACCAGTATGAGAAACATATTTACAGAATAATATCTCCCATCAGTGTTATGAGCAGTTTTCCTGCCAGTCTAGTCCCAGAGCCGCACCAGCCCCAAATAACACAGAGACAATGTATTAGATATAAAGCTGTCTTACTTCATGGTAAAGACATTAGTCAAGTTGTAGCTAAGCAACAATATCTATAATACAGATTTGAATGACTAATAGTTTTTATTAGCTTTCTCTGCCCATTGAAAGTTCTTTATAAGGAATTTGAGGAGTTATTCCAGCTTGCTGTCTACATTTTACCTTTTGAGACTGTGGAATACTGCAACCTAGGTTCAGAAGAAGTCTTCCCTCCTTACATAAATCTTTCTGAAAGTAGCTACACATACAAACAGGGTTGTCTCAGGCAATTCCATATATGGTCAAGTTGACAATGAGATTGACTACTGTACCTCACCATGTCATTTCCCATAAACTCATGACTTTCTTCTAACAGAATCAGTGAACAGAAAAAACTGCAAACCTAGTGCTTCTTTATATTTTATTTGAGGCATAATTATTGTCTTTATTTTGTTTTCTCCACTATGACTAAGGTTTCTCCCTTTACAACAGCTAGGATTTGAGGTATATGTCTGTGTCATGTAGTGTGTAGTGTTATTGGCATGGATGGGAAGTCCACATGAATCAGACATGTCATGGTTTTCACTTCATGTATTTCTCCCTTGCTTCTGATTCTATCCCAGTCACAGACATTAGTTCTGAGCCGGATGCCCTCTGTGCTGACACAGCCTATGTCTTCAGTGTGAATTAAGCATCATTTGCTTTTTTGACTCAGTGTGTCTCTGGATTTATGATGAGGACCCCTGGAAATGCCCTTGTCATTTCCATGTCAGGAAGAGAACTAATGTTCCAGATAAACAGTGATGAGACTCATTCTAAATAATTCTGTGATGAGCCTGACAGAATCTAGCATTCATTGTCTGTTGTGCTGGTAATCTCACTAAAGCATTCTTTACAAAACAGAGAGAGAGAGAGAGAGAGAGAGAGAGAGAGAGAGAGAGAGAGAGAGAGAGAGAGAGAGAGAGAGATTTCACAAAATCAAACCATATCTTGTAGGAAAGCTCACCAATTTTAAATGTAGATCTATATGAAATGTTGTATATGAATAAAACTATGTGGCTTCCACCACGATGAAAATATAGGAGATTTTGAGCACCTAAGAAGGCTTGTTTGTGCCCTCTCTTCTCTTGAACTATTATAAATAAATACTTCACACTACACATCACTTGAAGATGATTTTTTTTGTACTCAGCACTATAATGGAGAGCTTATACAGATTGCTGCAAATCCTAGTGGTGGCTTCTTTTTATGTTCCTATGTGCAGTATTCTATGTTCAGTCATTCACAAAGTATTCTCCCATCCAACTACTAACCAGGCCCAACCCTGCTTAGCTTCCAAGGCCAGACATGCTAGTGCTGTGAGATTAAATGTAGGAGTTCTCTTGCTACCTCTGCTTATTTCTTTATAACTTGACCACTGAAAGTAGCTTCCACATGGAGGGGGTTAAGTATGAAGAGTGTTCTTTGTTTAAATCCAGCAAGTTATGTAATCAGTTTAAGAGAGATTGTCTAGGGAAGATAATGCTCAACCCAGAGAAATACATGGTAGATTTTTTACTTACAAGACCCAATAGGTAAAATATTTAGATGGAAATGTGCTTCAGGCCCTGAGCCCTCACAGTCTGCATAGCTGTCTATCTGGTGGGTTTTAGACAGACTCATCTGATACAAAGGAGTGACTGGGTAGAAAAACCACCATGTAAAGGGGCATCTAAAAGGAAGTAAGAATTATGAATAGAAAGCAGTATGTAGGGTATAGACTATAGGTCTCTGTCATTTTCCCTCACGACAACTGAAACTGTCATTTTTAAGATAATTTCTTTGGCAAAAAAAATGTGTCTAAAATGGAACAAATTATGTGAGGGTATCTGCTTATGGAAGTCATCAGTGATAGCAAGGAAAGAAACTTTTGATGGCTGAACATAACTTTCCCCTTCAGTCTATGGTATTCATTTCACACTATATCAGTGTGAAACGTTTTCTAAGTAACTACTAAAAATTGCACAGCTATTACAGTAATTGATTTAATATTTCACTCGTGGATGTCACTAAGCTTTGCCCTCTCTCAAAGATTTTGTTTCCATGGTAACTAGTCTGTTTTAAATGATAAGAAATGTGAAGAGCAGAAAGGATCAATTAGTGATATATAACTCCGATTAAATAAAATTTAGATTTTTATTTGATGAAGCAAAATCTTTCAAAAGTAAACACAATACTCTAACAGTAGTTGGATTTGGGCAAATGGTGCATACACTGATTTTAAATAAATTTGCATGCCTTTGTGCATAGCTCTGACTACCCAAAACTTAAGGCTTTTATGCAAATATGAAAATGCAAAAGGGCTAATCATGCAATCAGTCCTTACTTAATTATCTATTGTCTAAATCCCGCCTGCCTCCTTCTTTTATTTTCCATCCTTTCATTCTTTATTGGCATTTTTTAACATAAGGAAGAGGAGGTAAATTAAAATGATTTTATTTTGCTTCTGAAGAGCTCTGCCTGTGAGGACACATTAATTACTTCATTTATCAAGGGTGCATTGAACACATTCCAAACATTGATGCTCATTGCTGTTCCTCAATTAGGCAAAGCCCTTTCTTCTCAGATGTCATGCATTCAGTGTCACTTTTGCCTAGGAAGCTCTCTCCTAATCTACACATGGATCACTGTTTCTTTTATGTCTTTGCTCTTCTGTCAGCTTCAAAGAGCAATCTTACTGCCATCCTGTAGAAAGCAGTAACATTCACCCCCACAGAAATCTTGTATGTCCTGTGCTTAAGCTGTTTTATATTCCACATTTCTTATAATGCCACCTAACATTCATTCACTCACACTCCATATATCTCCCCACTAACATAAAATTAATAATGCCTAAACACAGAGGATTTATCTGCTGTTTTCTTTTTACTGTGCCCAGCTTATGGAGCAGTTGTGTGTAGTATTTAGTGGCTGCATCATCACTGGTGTTTTAGTGACATTATTATTGTGAAGTATGAAAGACACAGTCTTCTTCCTTTAGTCTCAAAAGATTGTTACTTACTAAAAATTATGAATGAGATTATAAGATTATATTAAATTTTTCTTTTATTGAAAATAAGCATTTTTAAATAATATATTCTGATTATAGTTTCCCCTTTTCCTACTCCTTTCAGTTTCTTCCCATCCCCTCCCATCCAGATCCATACCTTTTTTATCTCTCATTAGAAAACAAACAAGCATCTAAAGAATAATAATCAAATCAAATAAATAAATAATAAACAAATCATAATATGAAAAACAACAAATCAAGGAAAAGAGCCAAAGAAAGAGCATAGAAAAGGCATATGGATGCCACACACACACACACACACACACACACACACACACACACATTTCAATATTCAAGAAACCCATCTAAATCCCAAACCAGAAGCCATATAAGGGCCTGTAAAGTTGAGAACAAAATAAAATAAAACAAAAGCAACACATGACAAATGCCCTCACTTAACATTATGAGACAAAGAACCTCCAAAGATGCCATTGGTTTTGTTTTGTGTCTGCTATCTACTGCTGGCCAATAAGATAACCTTGGAGAAAACTAATTTTTCTCCTTTGTGAAAAGTTACCAATTGGAGATAACTTCTGGGTTGGGGATGTGGTCTTGTGTCTAATTTCACTCTTAATGCTGGGAACTCACCACATCCAGGCTTATACAATCCCTGTGTATACTGCCACAGTCCTTGCATGCAAGCCCTGTTGTTTCTAGAAGACCTTGACTCCTTGGTGCTATCTATTCTCTCTTGCACCTAAAAATCTTTCTGCCCCCTGCTCTGCAGTGTTCCTTGAGTCCCGAGAGGAGATATTTGATGAAGAAATTTTGTCTAGGGCTGAAAGTTTCAAGCCTTTCAATCTCAGCATCTTGTCTGGCTGTGTGTCTGAATTTGCTTTCATATGCTTCAGGAGGCAACTTCAACAATGATGTATAGCAGAATATCATTAGGAGTTGCTTTGCTGCTAGGTTCTCTTAGTAGAACAGTAGCATTTGCTCCCCACCCCGATCCCTGACATGTCTAGTCTCCGATTCTTGACTAGAACAGCATTGGGTTCCATATCTTGTAGTAGACCTTAATTCAAATCAGATATTGTTTGGTAACTCCCAGAAGCATTGTTCTACAATTGCGCCAGTGTATTATACAGGCAAGTCACCATTGTAGAACTAAGAATTTGTACCTGGGTTGATATTTACATTTCTCCTTTGGTCCCATGCAGAGTTAGTTCAATGCCACAAACACTAGTCCACATGGGTGGAGGCTCTAGGTAGTCACCAGCTGAACTTCTCTATGTTCAATATGTTTTTTAAATGTTGTCTTCAGCAATAGGCACTTCCCTTAAGTTTGTAAAGAATCATGAGTAGCTTTGACAATAGCCTGGGGTGTTTCAGGGTTGCCATGAGAACCCATTGGCCAAGAACATGGTTAGATATCAGATATTTCTGGTACTAGAAGCTTCATTTGGTGATAAGAGATTTTCAGTTGGGAACCTCTCTTCCCCATTATTTGGAAATTCTATTTAGGTCACCTTTATATATGTGTATGTTGTAGGAAGCTTCTACTGGTATTAGGTTTTTATATGACCCACACCCCTCAAATGGCACTAAATTTTAGATTTTCCTCCTAGTATTCCTACCCTCATTTTCTCTTTTCTCCCCAACCCTGTTTTATATTCCTATTTGAGTCTCCTGGATACCTATCCATAACTGTCTATTCTGTTTTCACTTTCTAGGACGATTTCTACCTCAAACTCTAGTCCCTTACTCTCTACTTAACTGGCTATTTTTTATTACTAAAGTTCTATAGTTGATTTGAGACCCTGGAGTGTGGATACCTCTTATAGTGTTTTTAGCATTTAACAAGGTTTTAGCTATCTTGGGTTTTTGTGTTCCCATATGAAGCTGAAAACTGTCCTTTCAAGGTTTGTGAAGAATTGTGTTGGAATTTTGATGAGGATTACATTGAATTTGCTTTTCGTACAATGGCCATCTTTACTATATTAATCATATAGATCCATGAGCATGACAGATCTTTCTATCTTTTGATATATTCTTCAATGTCTTTTTATAACACAAGTCTTTTACTTGTTTGATTAGACTTAATCCAAGATATTTTGACACTGTTTTGAAAGGCGTTAACTCTGATTTCTTCCACAGTCATTTGTATATGGGAAAATTACTGATATTTGTGAGTTAATTTTATATACTGCTACTTTTCTGAGTGTGCTTATCAGCTGAAGGAGCTTTCTGAAAAAATTTCTAGGATCTCTTATATATACTTTCATATCATCCAATAAAGATACTTTGACTTCTTCCCTTCCAATTTGTGTTCCCTTGATATCCTTCAATTGTCTTCTCTCTCTAGCTAAGACTCAAGTACTGTAATGAATCGGAATGGAGAGAATAGATGACCTTGTCTTGTTCCTGATTTTGAGTTTCTTTCCACTTAAGTTGATATTGCTATAGGCCATCTGTAAACTGCCTTTAATATGTCAGGGTATTTTCCTTGTGTTCTCAGTCTTTTTAGTACTTTTAATCTCTCTGTCTCTATGTATTTATCTATCCATCTCTCTGTCTATGTATCTATCAAACAAGTATCTGTCTATCATCAACATCATCTATCTACTATTATTTTTTATTAATTAAATTATTTAGTTTACATCCCAATCTCTGTTTCCCCTACCTCCTCCCCTTCCATTCCCTTCCCACCTCCTCTCTGTGCCCTTGCACCATCACTCTCCCTCTCTTTTTAGAAATGGGCAGGCCTCCCATAGATATCAACAAATCATGGCATATCAAGTTTCAATAGGACTAATTATCTTCCCTTGTATTAAGGCTTGGCAAGGCAACCCAGTATGAGGAATAGGATCCCAAAAGCCAGCTAAAGCAGTAGGGACAGCTCCAGCTTCCACTGTTAGGAGACCCACAAGTCGACAAAACTGCACAACTGCTACATATATGTAGAGGGCCAGTCCCATTCAGGATCTTTCCAGTACTTTTATCATGAAGGGATGTGAGATATTGTCAAAGGAATTGTCTTAATCTAATGAGATTATCATGAGTTTTCAGCAGTCTGTTTATATGATAGATTACATTTATTGATTTATGGATGTTGTTGAATCATTCTTGCATCTCTGGGATGAATTCTACTGAATAATGGTGAATGATCTATTTGACATATTCTTGGATTTGGTTTGTAAACATTTTATTAAGCAATTTTGCATCTATGATTATAAGAGAAATTGGTATTTACCCCCCCCCATTTTTTGTTTGTTCTTTATGCAGTTTGGGTATCAGGGCAACTGTTGCCTCATAAAAAGGACTGGGCGATGTTCCTCCTGCTTTGTAGAATAAAAAGGACTAGGCAATGTTCCTCCTGTTTTGTGGAATAATTTGGGGGAATACTGACCTTAATTCTTCTTTGTAAGTCTGTGTAAAGCCATCTTGTCTTGGGCTTTCTTCTCCTCTCCTCACCTCACCTCTCCTCTCCTCTCCTCTCCTCTCCTCTCCTCTCCTCTCCTCTCCTCTCCTCTCCTCTCCTCTCCTCTCCTCTTCACTCCTCTCTTCTCTCCTTCTTCTCTCTCTCTCCCTTCCTTCCCTCCTTCCTTCCTTCCTTCCTTCCTTCCTTCCTTCCTTCCTTCCTTCCTTCCTTCTTTCCTTTCTTTTTTCTTTCTGTTTTTCTGTTTGGTCGGAAGACTTTTAATTACTTATATTTGAAGAGGTGTTGTAATTATGCTTAAATTGATTATCCAATATTGATTTAATTTTGGTAGGTGGTATATATTGAGAAAATTATCCATTTCTTTCACATTTTCCGAATAGGTAGACTACAAATTTCTAAAGTATGTCTTTGGACTTGCTCTTTGTTTGCTTTTATGTCCCAGTTTTAGTCTCTAATTATGTTAATGTGAATATTTCATTCTACATTTATTAAATTTGGTTCAGGGATTGTCAGTCTTGTTTCACTGATTCTTTGTATTTTTATTGCTGTTGTTTCTACTATATTGATTTTAGCCAGGAATTTGATTATTTATTGACATCTACTCCTTTTGAGTGTTATTTCTTATTTTTGTTTTAGAGTCTTTGGGTGTGTTATTAGCTTGATAATAAGAGGTATCTCTTTTCTTTTTTTTGAACCATTTTCATTGAATCTCATACCATTTAATATGCTGTGTTTTTATTTCCCTTCAATTCTATAAAGTTTTAATTTCTTTCTTAAATTCTTTAAAAGATACTTTATTTAAAATGTTTTGATATCCTGAAATGGCAGTGGTGCTATTAACAAGTTCACACCATGGTCTTCAGACTCAGTACTCACCCCTTGCAACACTGAAGAAAATAAATAAGTTCTGTGGATTAAACTCATGTCATCAGGTTTAACAGCAGTGTCTTATCTGCTGAGCCATCTCACTAGTTGAGAACAATAATATAATTTATGAACAAGAAATGATTTTAAGGCTGATGTCATTTTACTTGATAAAATTTCTACCAATTTATAGAATTTGTTAAAAGGCATACTTAAGTTTTAAAAAGTGTACTGAAAGAAGATTGTTTTGGCCATGTTACCTGTCTTATGATTTCATTAGTAGCAACTCTGGATTAAAAGCAAAAACAACAAAACCCTATCAATCTAAAAAATTCACCATAGAAATGACTTTTATATAATTTAAGAAGAGAATCTCAAAGTTCAACTATTGCATTTGTGTACAGAGCTCTTGATTATACTTCATAAAGCTGGCTCACTGTACTATTCACTGAACCTCTGGTAACACTGAGTTGGAGCTCTGGTTATGGGGTCTCTTTTGTTTCACTCTATATTTATTTCTGTAGAATGAAAGAACAAATTGTAGGAAATTCCACTGGGCTAATTGTTAGACAGAATTAAAATTGTCTTGTTCTTGAAGATAAAGTTGTCTGTGATCAAAAACTAGGAATAAAGATATCAGCCTGGGAGATGGAAATAAACCCTGATCTCTGGTATCCTTCATATTGTTCTATTTCTTCATAATTCAGATTTAGCCAGGAAAGGTTCACAGTCCAATATGTATAAGTATGCTAGCTTTAGTGTGTGTGTGTGTGTGTGTGTGTGTGTGTGTGTGTGTGTGTGTGTGTGTTGTGAGGATTATAAAAAGCCTAGTTCATTGGCTAGTAAATAATATGTTTTATTACCTACTCATAGACTTTTGTTCACCATTTCTGTCTCTTTGCAACACAGTAATTTTAGAGTCAAGTGTGTGAATTTATATTGTTTATGGATGCTATAAATCATTCTCAGAAGTAGCTGGTTTAAAGTTTTTAGAGTGTCTAAGAGTGTGGTGCAATGCTTGTGTGGCATGTTCAAGGTCTTGGATTTGAGTATGAGAGCTGAAAGAAAAAGAAACCCCTATAATAAATAGGATGAGCTAATGTGTGATTACATTTCCAGGTAGAGAGAGCTGTTACACACTTTGGTTTGTCTACATTCCAGGAAAAAGCAGAACCATCATTAACACTGTATCAGATGTGGGTACTGAGTTCTAATTCAAAACACACCTCAGAAGATATTTCATCAGGAAGCAAGCCTCAATATTGTAATTTCTACAGCTTGTTTTCTTACTTAGGCTCTTTAAAAATAAAATACACCTCAGACAGAGCAGAGTCTAAAATAGATTGGCTAGGGCTGAACAACATAAATCTACAGTGTAATTAAGGGAAAGAATTTAAAAGTTAAATGTTTAGGTTCAAAAACAGGTACATTTTCTTTAGATTTCTGTACAGATATTTGTCTGAAGCAAAAAGTGCTATTCAGTGTGTATAGAAAAGCAGACATAGCTAACTAAAGGAATCATAATGGTGATGAAAAACATGTTTACTATTTGTATTCCAAGAAATAGGTTCTGGTCACAAAGATAAATAAGTAGGACATTCATTTATTAATGTATTGTCTCTCATAGTTAACCATCACCTGGCATTTGTAAGTACATTCATCTTTTCACTCAGATGGGTAGCAGAATTCCAGGACAATTTTAGTTCTTTTCTCTAGGTTCATCACTCAGTCCATTTTGTAGCATACTAAGGAGATATGTGGAGATGGTGCCAGTCTCTGATGACCAAGTTGAAAGAAGCCTTATGACTTCCCACAAAGAGAGCAACAGCTAAGCAACAGACCCAACATCCCTGAAGTCACTGGAGTTCACAGAGCTCCAGATCAGAAAATACAAAGGCTTTACCTGTGTGTGTTGGGTCAGTCATGGGACTTCCAATCCAGATCATGAATGTTCTTGTGCCTTAACCTTTATTTCCAGACAATGTGAACTCCAAACATAGCTTCAAGAAAGTGCTTTTTTTTT
Organism: Cricetiscus sungorus; assembly: GCA_030556225.1. Taxonomy (NCBI): domain Eukaryota; kingdom Metazoa; phylum Chordata; class Mammalia; order Rodentia; family Cricetidae; genus Cricetiscus; species Cricetiscus sungorus. Next base: position 14,968,254 of record JANBXA010000253.1, read on the forward strand.
TTTTTAGGTCAGCTTATACACGGAGGATGATTAAAACATTTGGAAAATCAAAAGCAACAAGAATTTGTAGGAACTCTGTTCATGCCTCTGCCCTCACCTCAGTCTTTTACTCTGATGGAGCACTCTCCAACTCATTTACATCCCAGGTTTTCCTAAAGATAAATGAGGACACACAATATGCCGGTTGGCTTATTTTCCTCTAAACAAAACAGAAAGATTCTGTCCATGTAATATTTTGTATTAATTCTTTGAGAGTTCATATAATCACCATTCCACTATCACCATTCCACTCACCAACTCTTTTGTGACTCAACCTCCCTTCCCTACCAACCCCACTTTGTATACTTAAAAAAGAAGTCCTTCAAGGACCAACTTGTTTAAATCTTCCTCAATATGTGGCTGACTTACTTGGGGTACACTCTTAGTAAAAAACATCTCTTCCTCTCCAAGAAACTGATGGATGTCATTGGATCTCATTACACACATTTTAGCCTCATTCTTTTTCATGACTATGTATACTCTATACTATGCATAATTAATTTATAAAGTTATCACTATTAATGCAATTCATATAATTTTAAAATTTACTATTAGAAGCAAAACCTGAATGAATGATCATCTTTGTTTTTGGAGAGGGTACTACTTTTCTGCAGAACGGACTTGTAGGAGTTAAACTCGTACAGTAAAGTATCATCAAAATATCTTCTAAGAACTCAGAAAATAGTGTAAGAAATCATATTCTTGCTATACTTCCCACTGTGTAATATTGAAAATGTTGTCAGAGTAGCAGGTAGTCATAGAATATTACTTTTTAAACTATTTGCCTCTTACCTACAGTAGATGAACAAATGTTCCTTGAATTACTAGATTATAATTTTTTTCTGTTTCTTTAATCCTGATACTTCTTTCGTATGGAAATAAAGAAAGCTCTCTCTCTCTCTCTCTCTCTCTCTCTCTCTCTGTGTGTGTGTGTGTTTCTCCATTTCTTCCTCCTCTTCATCTTCTTTGTTTAAATGAGATAGGGTCTTGTGTTTGTTTGGAATATTCACCAGAGAAGACTGTTTCAAAATGGGTTTAAGTCAATAGAAAGTCTTTGTTAGCTGGTCAGTGACTACACTGGGTGTTAAGGATTCCAGAGTAGCACTGAGCCTTTGTAAGGGTAAGCTTTTAAGCACACACACACACACACACACACACACACACACACACACACACCACATGCACACACTCACACACACAAAAAGCATGTTCTGGGTTGATATACATTAGTTAACATGAACAGTTAGGTAGAAGCAGAACTCAAAAACAAAATAAACAAAACAAAACAAAGGTTAGTGCATTTAGAGACTTTCCAAGAATTATGAAGTATGATAGATTAGGTCTTCGTTTTAGTTTTGACAGGTGGTGCTATCTATATGCTGAGTTTTACAGTCTGCATGGTACTTCCAACATGGAGTTGGTCATGTTAAGGTCTGGTGCCCTGTTATAACTTTGTAGTCATGTCTGGCATGGGACAAACTCTGTAGAAAAGATTGTCCTGGACTTCACAGAACTCCATCGTCCTCTACTTCCAGTAGAGTTGTGCTCCACCAGGCCTTGGCAAAGCACATTTTAAAAATATTTGCATTTACTGGGAAATAAGGGGGCATTTTCCCCAAATTATGCTGGAAGATAGGAAATCATCCTATAAGGTAAGATTGATTTCCAGAATCGTTGTCAAAGTCATTGTAGGCAAACAATCCTTGGTGAAGAGCCCACATAATAAGGACTGGAGAGAATGTACAATGACGGACAAGTTGGCATTAGCAAGCCAATTTCTGCAAACAAGTAAACAGGTGGCATCCAAAAGCTGTGACAGTAAATTCTGAGGTGAGCAAAGCATGTTTTAGGTCTGGACCTTAAGGGAGAGTTTAATCTGAGGTTGTCAGAAAGAAAAAACGGTGGAAAGAACTCAACCTGTTTCTATGTGAGTATCAATGCTCACAGTCACCAAACAAAGGAAGGAACCAGCTAAACAAACTGAGGTGTGCAGATCATTTCTCCAGGGAATGCCTGCAGCATCCTCTTCTCTTGAATTCTTCTCACAACTCTAACCCATGCTCCTTGCTCTCATGTTATTTACACATAATACATGGAGGAAGGATTTCTGTTAGCCTGGAGTATAGGTGGTGCTTTTAACTCAAGCATGTGGGAAGTAGAGACAGGAGCTCAAAATCATCTTCAGCTACATAGCAAGTTCAAGGACAGTGTGGGCTACAAGTGACCCTTTCTTGTAAAAAATGACGCAAACAAATGGACAAATGAGGAAGCTGGTCCCAGGTAGACCATGTATCCTGGAAACAGCACCAGTAGATGTGGATTCCCTGGTTTCTTCCTTCTAGAATGACCAAGCATGGGCTTTCCCCAGGGTGGTTGTGATTAGTTCTTGTTCTCTTGTCTGCTTTTGCCTTCTCTGGAAGGCCTGGCCCTAACCCTTTGGGAACTGCAGTCCCACTACTGTTCCAGGAAGATACTGAGAGAAACTTTTGTGTTGGTTGGAATTCTCTCTCTCTCTAGAGGGATACTGGATCCAGCTAAGGTGAGTAGGTTAAAGTCCCTAAGACAGAGTGCCTAAGGAGTGAGTGCCCCCTCAGTCATCTTCACTGGGGGTTGAGTCCAGAACTTGATTTCACTTTTTCAGAGAACTTGTCAGAAAAGAGCTCTAGTCAATGATAATCTTTGGGTATTCTTGAGTCCTGAATTCTATAATCATGTTTTCACTTCTCTAAAGTACTTTTTTTACTATTTGAAATAAGTCACAAGATGGGCCTTGCACATTAGAAATAAACAGAAGCTGTTACAAAGGTGAAAATCAGGATGTGGCTTTATGCTGAGTTTTATCTCAATTTGACACAAACTAAAAGTCATTTGGGAATGTCAGATGGGAAAAAGCCCCCATAACATCAGGGTGTGGGCAAGCCTTTAGAGGTCTCTCTCTCTCTCTCTGGTCTCTCTCTCTCTCTCTCTCTCTCTCTCTCTCTCTTTCAGTTTTCCCCCCCTCCCCCAGTGCTGGGATTAAAGACTGTGCCACCACTGCCCAGCTTTAGAGGGCGATAGATGGGGGAGGGTCCAGCTCATTGTGGGTGCTGCTACCTTTGGGCTGGTATTTCTGGCTTCTACTAGAAATCACGCTGAGCGAAGCATGAGGAGAAACCAGTAAGCAGCACCCCTCTATGACTTCTGCATCAGCTTTTGCCCTAGGGTCCAGCTCTTTTGAATTCCTGTCCTTATTACTTTCAGTGATGGACTGGGATGTCAATGTGTAAGCCTGATATGCCTTTCTCAACAAGCTGCTTTTGGTCAGGGTGACCATATCTTCACTTGTTGACAGTGTCAAATAATTTACCAAGTAAATCTTTACTTGTTGATAGTATCAAATGTATTTACAGTACTCTTTGTTCTTAACTTATCTAACATCATGTTTCTTTTTTCCTCCTTTTGCTTCATAACCTCTTCTTTGAAGTCTTCATTGTCATTTTTCTTTCTTCACCTGACTTCTAAATCACAATGGTTTCTGGTCTATCTAGACTTTCATTGTGCAAACCCTTTTCTATTTGTAACCTATTTAGTCAAATGGTGTTGGTTATACCTATATATCTCTTATAACTGGTATTTGTTAGGATTAATCACAATATTTTTAAAACTTATTTGGCTCTGAGTGCCTTGGCTTCCTTGTCAATTATAGTTTGAGATTCCAAGGTTTTTTAATCTTAATTGTTACTTCTGGGATACTTCTTTAACTCTATTACATGCATAGCTCACAGTTTCATTTCCATCATCTGTCTATTCAAATGTCACCTTCTCACAGAGACCAACACTGACCAATTTTTAATGTAAAATAATACTCATTGCCACTCCATGCTCTCCTAGTTTTCTTGCACACTTAGTTTTCTTCATAACAGTGATTACTATTTGGCATATTATGAGGATCTTGGGAGCACTTAGAAAGTGCTCAATAAGCACATTTTCATAAAAATGTTCATAAATTAAAGAATGACCTGTGGTTGGAAAATTTTCTCTGTCTTGTCCTGTTCTTCTGGACCAGTTTCATTCCCACCTGCCAATCACCAAAGCCACTTATTGTCCTGCCCACCAGTTCCCAAGTAACCACGCTAATGTTTAATATTAATTATAATTGTCTAGTCAATGGCTCCAGCATATTACTAGCTAGATCTTACAACTTACATTAACTCATCTTTATTAATCTATCTATTGCCACGTGGGCTGTAACTTTTACCGATCTACACACATATTGTTCCTTGTAGGTAGCTGAATGGTGTCTCCTGGACTCTGTCTTTTTTTTTTCTCTATCTCTGTTTGGATTTCTCACCTACCCATGTTCTGCACTGTCATAGGCCAAAACAGCTTTATTCATCAACCAATAAAATAACACATATTTGCAGCATACAGGACATCACACATCAATAACCCATACATAGTTATTTTCTATTGACTCTGCTGCTGTAGGCCCAAGAGTCCTAGAAATAATAATAGACTATGGAATATAAAAGTTAAGATGTTAGCCTTCAGTGTGAAATGTCCAAGATTGTCTTCCAAGTCAACAGTTCTTAACCAAGTCACCTGCTCTTTTTGCTCCTGAGTTTTCCCTTTAATAAAGTAAGTACAATAATGGAATTGCTTCATAACCTATTTTAAGGAGTAAATGATTTCATTCCTGCAAAGTACAGTACCTTTTTTTGTACTTTTAAACTGCTTTGTAGTTAGATGTTTTGGTTATTATTATAGTATTTAACTATCTACTTGATATACTTGGTGTCACAAAGTCATTTAAATTTAGTACAATAGTTCTCAACCTGAGGGTTGTGACCTCTTTGAGGTCAAATGACCCTTTCACAGAGGCCACCTAAGACCATCAAAGAACAGATATGTACATTATGATTCATAGCAGTAGCAAAATTACAGTTATGAAAGAGCAGTGAACATAATTTTATGGTTGGGGGTTACCATAGCATGGGGAACTGTATTAGAGTCACAGAATTAGGGAGGTTGAGAAACTACTGGTTCATTAAGTCCAAAATAGAACTCATGAATTTTTCTGCTTGAGTTTGTCATGCCTCTAGTCCTTACCTCTATCTCTCAAAATTAGAAGTATCATTTCTAACACATTAAAAAAATATACCAGCAAGTTTGTGAAGATTCGTTCTTGAAAATGTATCCAGCTTTACATGTCTCTCCTACATTACCTTTTCCACAAGACATGAGCTTTCTGTCTTGCCATGTTTGTACTTAATTTGAAATGTGTCATTTTCTCCTCTCTCTTTTTAGAATATTCTCACACAGAAGCCACAGTTGTTTAGAAAGGCTCTACTGCTCATATTCTTCAGTAACTTTCTTTTGTGTGTCATAAAGCCCAGATTCTGCATCATTATCCTCCATGATCCTGCAAACTCTCAGACCTCCTTTCCTCCTTCTTCTACAACTTTATCTTAAGATCTCTCTCATGTGTCAGCAATATTCAGCCTCCTGGAAACCTTTATTCCTTTCTCCATCTATCCTTCACCAACTTGCATTGCCTGTTCTGGTTATCCCTTCCACCTGACATGCTGTTCCCTCAGTCCCTCAGTTCTGTAAATAGTGGTTATTTTTATTTGTTTGTTTGTTTGTTTGTTTTCCAGATGCACTGGGGAGACCTTCTGGCAGTACCCTTGTCAACATTTAGAAAGTGTGTGTGTGTAATTATATGTATTTTTGATTCAAACAATTTGAAGCCTTTAGTGAAACTAAATTGTTTAACAAAACAATTATTTCTATCAGTGACTTTGAATCTATCTCTTTGTTTTTTCTGGGCAATTTTTCTATCGATAACTTACAAAGTTTCACCCCATTATGTAAAACAAAATGTTTATTCAAGTTTGCTGTATTTGAACGGGAATAAAGTGAGGACTAAAGATCTAGACTCCCATATGCTACCTTTTTTTTTTCCCATTCCCTGGAGTAATACTCTGTGAAAACCAGTTGTAGTACTTATAATGTACAAACAGACTAAATCCATTTTGGATTAGAAAGATGACTGTGGCTATATCTGTGTAACACAAAGATGTAATTTGTGAAGATCTTGAAAATAAGAAATGTTCATTTCTTATAATTTTATTGTTGTGAGTTTATGTCTAAAATTGCATTCCCCACACCCATTTAAGATCAGGAGATAAGCACCTTTAGGCTTCTAGCACCTACACTTGGCCTTACACAGATAAAAGATCCTGTACATGACTTTAATTAAGGTCCCAAAGGGTGCCAAATGTTTATGGTTGGCTTTAAGCTCTTCAGTGCCCTTTGTAGAAGCTCCACACTATAGCCTTATTTTCAGTTTAGTGCAACTCAATCACTCAAGTGTGATATTATTATGGCACATCTGCTCAACAGCAAGAAGTACCAAGTATTATTCCTTGCAATGGGTGCTATATTTAATCCTTGGCAAACAAACAAACAAACAACACCCTCCAAAACAAGAGAAGGTGAGAGTTTTCCTACACTTCTGTACAAGGAGAATGCAATTCAGAAAAGCTAATTAATTAGTACTTTTTTCAGTGAAAAGAGTGGGTGTATAGTTTCTTTTCTGTTGCTTTGACAAATATTCTGTTAACAAGCATCATAGGGGAAGAAAGCATTTACTTCAGCTTAAAGTCCATCAGGAAATTCACAGCAGCTGATGCCTCAGACACAATATTACCTCATATTTAGAGTCCAGAGAGGAAATACTGCATGAATGCTACCTGTTTGTTTGGTAGCTTTTTTTTTTTCTTTCACTTTTACACAGTTCAGCATCTATACTAAGGAGTGGTATCACCCACAATAGACTGAACCTTCTCTGTGAATAACCAATCAAGTTAATCTACATATGAAACCTGATCTAGATAATTCCTCAATATTCCCTTTCCAGATGATTCTTGATTATGTCAAGTCAACAGTTAAAACTAACTAGCAGAGTACAATAGAGAACATGGTGTTTTGAATCTTAAATTCCCATTTTCATTCAATTAATGCTATAAAAATATGAAAATGCAGCTCCTGACCAGTACTACTGAATTCCAGAAGAATCTTCAAAAGGCTACCTTCATATTTGCTGTATTTTATTTTTAAAATATAGATCATATCATAATTCATAACGAAACATCAAATTTTATTTTATTTAACTTTTGCTTTGGCTTGAGAAAGAATGATTCTTTAAAATTCAAAGTCACAAACATTGTGAGCATTGAGAAGTGTCTGCATTCATAGGAAACTCAATAACGTTGGCCTTCTGAGGTTGGGGACTGCCTACTTTTGCATTCAGTTTACAGATGGCAAGCAGAATAAATTATGTTGTGGGGAATTTATGAAATCAAAATCATCTACTTTACTTCCCTGTATCACAAAGCACATTTGTTCATGATGGGAGATGTCATTCTGTAAATATGTTTCCCTTATTGGGTAATGAATAAAGCACTGTTGGCCAATAGGAAAGCAAGATAGGCAGGATTAGAAGAGAAGGAGGAGAGAGGAAATAGTAGGGAGGAGTCCCAAGATGGAGGACCTACAGAGTAGGATGCCAATCTCTCTCTCTCCGGTAAGGTGAGACCACGTGGAAGTACTTAGATTAATAGAAATGGGTTAATATTTAAGACAGAGCTAGCTGATAAGAAACTAGTAACTGGCCAACAGAATTATATCTAGTACAGCATCTCTGTGTATATTTGGGGCTGGTGTGATGCTGGGTAGACAGGCAGGAAAACATTACCCATAACATAATGGCACTGAATGTGGAGACAGCTTCCACTTAAAACTTAAGAAAAGCTTAAGAAAGTGTTTTAGAAACAAAAGAACAGAGACAAGTAAGGCTTCTTGGTAGAAGCAGTTTTCTCAGTTGGACTCTGCTTTGGTAGAGACAAGCAGAGACTTGTGCGGCTCCTTTAAGGGAGGTTTCCTGACTCAGCATAACCGGCAAAAAAACCTCAAGGATTTTAAAGGGCTCTGCTAACAACTGAATGGTGTGTATGAGAGCTGGCAATGGCAGTGACCACATCTCCAAGCCGGAAGCATGCTGCTGGATGGCAGCATAGACCAAGGCAGTGAGCACAGCTCTCAGTTCTGGTGGTAAAGGTAACTGTTGCCATCTTTGATAGATCGTTGGCTAATACAGCTATGGCTTTCATTTTTAGCAATGTTGTTTACCAGATAAAAGACTTGTGGTCAGAAAAAGATAAAGATTTACAGTAAAGACAGATTCAGATTAAGAAAAACCTCTAAAGGTTTACAGTGTGTTTCAAAATATACATAAGCTTGGGAGAGAAAAAGAAACAGAATACAATGGTTTAAAAAGAATAATAGAGAGTAGTTAGGAGTAGTTAAGGCACACACCTTAAATTCCAGCACTTGGAAGACAGAAGCAAGCAGATCTCTGTGATTTCAAAGCAAACCTGGTATACAGAGTAAATTCCAGGACAGATAAAAGTTACACAGAGAAACCTTGTCTCAAAATATGGAAAAATAGAAGTAGAAAAAAGAGAGTAATAAAAAAGCCATGTAAAGATGGAAAGCACAGAGAAACTTTGGATACTATATACTGTTCTGTTATCTTTAAATTGTTTGACTGCTAAGGAAATATCAACATCTGTTAAAAGAAATGCTGATGGATTAATTCAATTTATATATTTTAAAAATGCTTTGACTTCAAAATTTAAGTCCAAGGACAGGTTACTGGGGAAAAGGATTTCTATTTTGATGAAATGAAAAGTTGTGGATTCCTTCCAGACTAACATGGTTTGATTAAGCCAGACCCCCTGAAACAGTGTCCCAGGTGATCTATATATAACATTCAAAACAGATGGGAAAAGGCAGCCTTACAGACTAGAGCCAAGATTTCTGTGTCTTCTTAGGATCACCATGACAGTGCCCCCTACCAGCAGGAAGCAGTTTGGAAGGAATGACACCCAAATTCCCAAATATTGTTTATCAATGTTTGTTTTCATTTAAATAGGATTGATTATAAATGGTTAATAATCACAACCAATATCTCTTTAAAGACAAAACAGAGAATTATGGTATAGATATACTTTGTTTTAAAATAGATTTTCATTTATTGATACAATTTAAGGTCAATTTTGTGATATGTATATTTCTCCTCTTGTTTAGGTATTGTGTTTATACAGCTCATTTAGAAATGTAATGTACAAGTTAGTACATATTATAGATAGCTACCTATGATAGTCAAAACTTACAGTTAAGTTAGTTAGGTTTGCAAGATGTATTTGAGATGGACAGGCATTCTTCAAACCTGAACAGACCTACAGAATATGGCATTTAAAACGATTTAGGGTTTTTCTTAACAGTGAGGCATAACTGCTCCTGGCAACACCATCTACATCAGAAAGGTAGATGGACCTTGAAGAAACACATTATGGAGTTTGCTTTCAATATGGCAAGACTAGCCATTTGAGCAATATACCGCTCTTGTCCGGACTGTTTGACTTTATGCTGTATAAACTAGATGTGCATTACTTGCAAGAAAGTGACTGCTGATATAAGATGGACATTGCTACAGGGTTTCTGCTTCATGGAAGAGTCTGCCAGATAGTCTACAAGACACAGAGAAAAGTGACTGACAAACTGCCAATACAAGTGGACAGTTTAAAGTTTCTTGCTTTGCTGAGGAGTCTGCCAGACATATTATGACCTATAGGCCGAAGATGGAACATTACAGAAGAATTTTGGGTGACTGACCATGCAGTGAGTTGTCTCTGTCATTTCTAGGGTTTATATATTATCCTTCTGTGGTCTTTGATGGAGTTGAAGACAGTTATGGTTATAGTTTTCCTTCGTTAGGATTAAGGATAAGTTACATATAGGACTTTAGACTCACAAAGATAGGATAGATGATAGAATATTTTCTTTAAATTTTACTAAATGTTAATGTTAGTAAAAAAAAGGGAAAGTTAGAGGAGTGAAGAGTGGGTTAGGAGTTATGTAGGTAAAATGTTCACATATGAAATTCTAAAAAAAGATCAAAATGTTGGAAATGAAAACACAGAATAATATTGATAGGTTCACAGAACTGAAGGGATTTGCATAAAAATAGCATAAACCAATTGTTCTTTTTTCAGTTGTAATTGAGTAGCATGTATTTCTAGGACTATATCATTTTTAACCAATTAATCTATGAAAAGTATTTAGTTTGTAAAGCAATTGAAATGTGCTTACCACAGTCTCTGAAAAAAAAAAACCTATGGTTGCTTGATTAGAAGTCATTGATGGGCTGTACTTACTTTAAGTGGCATGAAGCTTGGAAGTAGGAACAATGATTAACCTTTGTCTTTTCATCAAAAAGCAAATATCTCATTGAATGTGTGCAATCAATCTACAATTCACAACCACTTCGCAGTGGAGTTATTGTTAAGCCTGGCTCCCCTTTTTGTGCTCTTGTCCTGAGTTTATGTCAAGAGTTCACCAGGAAACAGAGGATGCAAGGGAAGATCAGGCCATCAGGACTAGGGTGATGCCTTTTTCTATCCTTTCTGCTTTGTGTAATTCATCTTCCCTCTGAACCTTGACTAATAGATTTAAAATATATCCCCCACTATGGTGGTTTAGAACTGAATTTGAATTAGAAGTTTTTCTTGTGTTTTTGAGACTGCCTAAAGTCTTATGTTCACCTGCATGTCCTTGTACCTCATATTCATCCACCTTCTACTTAAAATTAAGGTAAATAACATCTTAAATAAAGAAGGAAAAAGAAGTTGCTTGTGAAGGGAGACAATGTGCTCATAAAAGAGGCGTATCAGGGAAGAGAGGTAAAAAAGAACCCTGGAGTATCGTTTTGAGGCTCTAAGTGCAGATAACCAGTCCAAACCAGGGAGTTTGGAGGTTAGCACCATCTTGGAAAGGCAGGCAATACAATCAGTTTAGACACACAGACCCTGATGGAAAAGGGAGACATCCATGTGGCAACATGCATTTGGAAGCATGGAATTTAACAGGACATGAGTTAGAGAAATGAGATCATAAAGAGAAATGAGATTGGAAATGCTGAAAGCAAAAGACTGAAGGATAAATTTTAAAGAAAATATTAGAGGGGAAAGGCAAAAAGAGGACAAAAATAGATAAAAATTTATTTTTAATACATTACATTGAAATATAAAACAATTTTGGAGAACTGATCAACATGGCAGTCACATAGAAGAGAGAATTTCATAGAAGAATTGGTAAAACACAAAGCAAAAAAAGTAAGTAGTAAAATACCAGAAAGTTAAAATTATAGTGGGGAGACATTAAATTATATGTGGAATCATAAAGATTTATCTCAACACCTATGAGATAAATAATTTTAAGTTCATCAGCCTTGGTTTACTTTTTTAAAAAAATGATGACATTAATATCAACTTACTGATGTTACTGCTTCAATTATAGGTAATGAACATATGAGTGTGTAATTACCATGTAATTATGACAGTCAATAATGTTTGACCAACTGGAAAGTTTGTAGAATGTCTAAAATAACCCAAAGTTAAGACATGATGGCTAAATCTTCATTGCCAATGTCACACATCTAGGAAGAAGCAATCTTACTTTATGAATATCTCCTCATTTTTGGTCTGTGGGTAATTTCTTGATAACTAATTTGTGTAGGAAGACCCACCCCTGTGAAAGGTACTATTCCTAAACATGTTGGCTTGTTCTGTGTGAGAAACCTGGTAGCAAGTCAGTAAACAGTGTTCCTCCTTTGGTTTCTGTTTCAAGCTTCTGCCTTCAATCTATGCCTTGCTTTCCTTAAAGATGGACTATATCTTGTAAAGTGGAATCAACCCTTTCCTCCTCAAGCTCCTTTGGAGTATTGTGTTTTATGACTGGAACAAAAAGCAAAATAAGAGAAATGGCTAAATTCCTACTTGTTAAAAATGCAATTTAACAGACAGGAGAGATCCCACCCATGTTTTCAAGAGAAATAGTAGCAAGTACATGGGGAGAAAGCTGCTGGAGTGATTGTTTTCGGCTTTCTTCCACTTTCCTGGCAGGTCTCCATTCTGTTTCAAATCTGTAGAATATGAATGTATGAATGTTCCTAGTGCATACTGATATCACACTACAGACCTGTTTTCTAAATCAGAATCCCAAAAGTTTTGATACATTTACTTAAGCATTAGGTTACTTTTTTGGGTGTGTGTGTGTGTGTGTGTGTGTGTGTGTGTGCAATAGAATTTCTCCAGCAAAAAACTAAGAAAACAAATAGCATTAATATTTCTGAGCACACCTCAAACACAGATTCTATCTTGACCACACAAAGAATACTTTCTTTTGTCTATCTGTCTTTCAATCTACCAATCAACTTACCTATTTTTATTTTTCACTTTCATTGAAAATAAATTCTTTTCTCATATAACACATCCTAATTATATTTCCCCTCACTCTATTCATCCCCTAGTTCCTCCCTGTCTCCCCTCCCATCTCATTATAAAAGAATTGGCTTCTAAGAAACCTAAATATAAATATAAAATATAGTAAACTAGAACAGAAATTTTCACATTGAAATTAGACAAACTAAACCAGCAGAAGAAAAGAGCCCAAGAGAAGGCACAAGAATCAGAGAACTATTCACTCACACTCAGGTGTCCCATAAAAATACCAGACAGAAAGCTGTAATGCACACACACACACACACACACACACACACACACATCATGGTGCAGACCGTCAGCCTCATGCTTCCTTTTTCAGCGACATGAGCTTTGCTCAGTTGTTTTATAGAACCCTTTTTTCTTGATGTCCTCCATCCCATCTGGCTCTCACATTCTTTCCACTTCCTTTTCCTGGGGGAATCTCCAGTCTCTGTCAGTCACCCAAGCATTGTCAGATATGGGTTCCATCTTAGAGTGGACCTTAAGTCATATCAGACATGGGTTGTGGATTACTCATTTGCTTTATGCCACCATTGTAGCCTATCTGGCAGGCATGACACTATTTTAGATCAAAGGTTTTGTAGCTAGGTTAATATTTATGTTTCTCTTTTGGTAGTATACAGAGTATCAAATATGATAGCATTAGGGGTGATGTCTCTATGTAGTTACCAGCTCAACTTCTCTAATGCTCAATGAGTTGTGTAAGTGTTATCTTCAGCAATGGGGCTTTGCTTTAAGTTTATTGAGTATAACCTAAAGTCTTGGCAGCAAACTGGGTTGTTGGGGATTCCTATGGGACCTCTTTGGCCCAAAATTCAATTACATGTAATACAATTCCAATCTGGAAGCTTCACTTAGTAACAAGAGTTAGCTTGCTGTAGCTCTGTATTCCCATTAGTTGGCAATTTCATTCAGATCATCTTCATGTATGCATATAATCTATCTAAAGTATTAGGTTTCATTACTATCTTTTAACTCGCCTTTAATTTTAGCTGTCTTTTTCAGTATTCCCTCCCCTTCTTCCCTTTTTCTTGCCACTTGAGTCCCCATTCCAGCCCCCACTTACACATAATTGTCTGTTCTATTTCCGCTTTGTAATAAGATTTATCTTTATCTCCTAGTGCCTTACCTTCTGTGGTTCTATGGATTGTGAATTAGTTTTCTTTTTTTTTAATTTTTTATTTTACATATCAATCCCAGTTTCCCCTCTCTCTCTCCCTGCCTCCCTCCCTCCCTCTCATCCACCCTGCCTCTTTCCTTCTCTCTCATCCTCTCATACACCCCCCCCACAACACATGTAGGGTGATGCCTTCCAGGAGCTGTCATTTAAATCTGTCAAGTCATTTGAAGTAGGGACTAGGCCTTCTCTCCTGTCTCTAGGTTAAGGGAGTATCCTCCATGGGGAATGTGCTCCCAAATACCTTTTGTGCACCAGGGATACATCCTGGTTCCACTGTCCGAGGTCCCTTAGACTGCCCAAGGTCCCTTAGACTGCCCAGATGCAGAGAGGGAGGACAAGACCAGGCAGCAGAAACACATAGAGACAGCTGACCTGAACAAGGAGGAGCTAATGGGCCCCCAGACTGATAGTTGGGAATACAGCATGGGACTGACTCAGAAACCCTGAGCATGTGTCTCAGCTAGATTGGTTTTCATTTTAACTTTTCAGTCCTCACAGGTCATTCCTGTCAGGGAACAAGCGAGATTGACTACAGATCTTCACCTTTCTGTGCCTCCAGATTTAGTTCCCCATTCTCTTTCCCAGCTCTGTAGCAGAACAGGTGTGGTAGCCTACCCTGACTCCATCTCTGCTGGATCACATAGATCTCCTCCTAACCACCAACCTCCACTCATTGCTTTATTTGAGTGTACAACTCTTACAGTCACTTCCTGCTAGTGCGAAGACCACTCCTGCCAGGGAAGCAGCTAAGATGACAGCAGATCCTCAACTCTCTGCTCCTCCAGATCCAGTTCCAGTCCCAAGTCTCATCCAAGCTGTGTACAGAAAAGATGCCTCAGTCTCCCTTATCCTCTAGCCCTATCCCTACTGGATCACAAAGACATTCTCCTTCAACCTTACTTCACCCAACTCATCCTATTAATTTTTTTTGCAACTTTTAAAAAGCATTTTCTGTAAAGTATTGTATCATTGAAAAGTATATACTATGATTTAATGTTGAAGTGGTGAGTTCTTTCATGCTAGTAAGCCTGCAAATGTTAGAAATCACCATGTTTCATTCAAAAGATCTGCAATACACTGAAGTACTCTTATGAGTTCCTTTTACATGCCATTGTAAAATTCCATCTAATTTCAATTATATTTTATTTGACAGTGACTGTTGAATCTAGACTGTTGAAGACAAGAAAAATGGGGGTGTTTTCTCATCCACATTTTTCACTTTTATTTTGAACTTTTATTTATTTCTTTATTTCTTTATTTATTTATTTACACCCCAATCAATATTTCTCCTCCCAATCCACTTCTGCTCCACTTCAGATACAGGCAGGCCTTCTATGGATATCAACCAGCCATGGTATATCAAGCTGCACTGAGAGTAGGTTCCTACTCTTCTGTTAAGAATGGATGAGGAAGTACAGTAGGAAGAATGGATCTCAAAAGCAAGCATCAGAATCAAATTCATCCCCAGCTCTCACTGTTAGGTGTCTCATACAAAAACTAAGCTACACAACTGTAACATATATAACTGATTGTTAGTGCAGTCTCCATGGGTCTCTGTTAAACCAGGTTGGTTGCTTCTGTGGGAATTTTCTGTGGTGCCCTTGGCACCATTGGGTCCTACAATTCTTTCTCTCCCTCTTCCACAGGATTCCCTGGAGTCTGCCTAATGTTTGCTTGTGGGTCTGCATCTTTTACCATCAGTTCCTGGATTGTTACGGCAGGTTCCTCCCTGCCGGCCTCCCGGTCCTGCCGCCATGGTCCGACCACCACATGAGCCCCAAATAACATGGTAAAACTCTGTATTTGATACAATCCTGTTGGCCAGTTACCATTATTGTTTATGGGCTAGCTCTGTCTTAATTATTAACCCATTTCTACTTATCTAATTATTTCCACGTGGCTTATCTTATCCGGGAGCCACAGCTGACATCTTCCTTCCTCCATGCTCTACATCTTGACCCTAACTTCTTCCTTTTTCCTCCTCCTAGTCTCCTAGCCCCGCCTATCAAGTTTTCTATTGGCCAACAGGGCTTTATTAATTAGTATGAGAAACATATGTACAGAATAACATCTCCCATCATCTCCTCTTTTCTGTCTAAAATAAAAAGAAGGGGTTTAACCTTAACATAGCAAAATATATCATACAACAGTTATCAAATAAGAATCACAGTTAACAATATTTAGTCCATTAACATTTTGTAAGACTAAAGAAAATATCATCTATCCTATCTTTGTGAGTCTAAAGTCCTATATGTAACTTATCTTTAATCCAAACTAAGGAAAACTATAACCATAACTATCTGTCTTCAACTTTTTCAAAGACCACAGAAGGATAATATATAAACTCTAGAAATGACAGAGACAACGCACTGCCTGGTCAGTCACCTGAAGTTCTTCTGTAATGTTCCATCTTCAGCCCATAGGCCATAGTGTGTGTCCAGACTCCTCAACAAGGCAGGAAACTTTAAACTGTCTACCTGTAATGGCAGTTTGTCAGTCACTTTTCTCTGTGTCCTGTAGACTGTCTGCTGTCTGGCAGCCTCTTCCATGAAGCAGGAACGCTGTAGCAATGTCCATCATGCATCAGCAGCCATCTTTTTGTGGGTCCTGCATGTCCAGTTTCTACAACATAAAGTCAAGCAGTCCAGAAGAGCAGTACCTTGCCCAAATGGCTAGTCTTGCCATATTAGAAGCAAACTCCATAATGTGTTTCTTCGATGTCCATCTTCCTTTCTTCTGTAGGTGGTGTTACCAGGAGCAGTTGTGCCTCACAGTCAAGAAAAACCCTAAACCATTTTAAATGCCATATTCTGTAGGTGTTTGAAAGGTTTGAAGAATGCCTATTCATCTCAAATACATCTCTACATATCTAGAAATCCTAACTAACTTAACTATAAGTTCTCATTATCATAGGTAATTATCTATAATCTGTGTTAAAGTATACATTACATTCTAAATGAGCTATATAAACACAATACCTAAACAAGAGGAGAAATATACATATCACAAAATTGACCTTAAATTGTATCAATAAAAGAAAATCCATTCCAAAGCAAAGTATTCATATCTATACCATAATTCCCTTTTTACCTTTAAAAAGATTGCTTGTGGTCATTAACCATTTATAACCAAGCCAATTTAAATGAAAACAAACATTTATAAACAACATTTGGGAATTTGGGTGTCGTTCTTTCCAAACTACTTCCTGCTGGTAGTGGGTGCTGTCATGGGGGTCCAAAGAAGATGCAGAAATCTTGGCTGTAGTCTGCAAGGCTTTGTCTCAACTGCTTTGAATGTTGGATCACCTGGGGAGCTGTTTCAGGGGGTGTGGCTTGATCAAACCACATAAGTCTGGAAAGAATCCACAGCTTTTCATTTTCTGTGGAAACAAAAATAGAAATCCTTTTCCCCAGTAACCTGTCCTTAGGCTTAAATTTTGGAGTCAAAGCATTTTTAAAATATATAAATTGAATTAATCCAGCAGCATTTCTTTCATCAGTAGTTGTTATTTTCTCAGCAATCAAGTAATTTAAAGACAACAGAATCGCATATAGTATCCAAAATTTTTCTGTGCTTTCCATGTTTACGTGGCTTTTTTATTCTCTAGTTTTTCTACTTCTATTTTTACATATTTTGAGACAGGGTTTCTCTGTGTAACTTTTATCTGTCCTGGAATTCCTCTGTATACCAGGTTTATTTTGAAATCACAGAGATCTTTTTGCATCTGCCTCCCGAGTGCTGGGATTAATGGCGTGCGCCACCATAGCCATCCATTTTACTTTCTTTTTTCTTTTTAAATTGTATTCTGTTTCTTTTTCTCTCCCAAGCCAGTGTAATTTTTTGAAACACAGTGTAAACCTTCATTGCAGCTCTTGTACATAACAATGAGCTCTTTAAAAGCAAGGCAGTTTTTTGCCTGAAGCTTCTCTGATAACAGTTGGGCTAGGCATCAATCTGTGAGTATAGCAGAATAACATTTGGATAATTTCACTGACTTTTTTCCCCATTTGTGTTTGGTTCTATCCTATGTCTCTGAGCCATCCAGTCTCTGTATCCTGCATCTCTATAGGCAATGTCAGAGGTGAGCTCCCTCTCAGGTTATGGGTCTATGGCTGTGCCAGAAAGGACTTCTTACTTTCTAATGGGTATCCCTTTGATCTCTTCCAGTTGGCTTGTTGCTCTTGCTAAAAGTTCAAGTACTGTATTTAATAGATATGGAGAGAGTAGACATCCTTGTCTTGTCCCTGATTCTAATGGAATTCTTTTGAGTTTCTGTTCATTTACTTTGATGTTGGTATTACTGACTTTATTGTTTAGGTATGTCCCTTGTATCCCTGATCCCTCCAGGACTTTTATCATGAATACATGCTAGAATTTGTCAAAGGCATTTTCAGCATCTAGTGAGATAAGTGGTTTTTAATTTTTTGGTTTATTTATATGGTATATGATAGATTTTCATATCCCAAACCATCCCTCTATCTCTGGGATGAAGCCTACTTGATCACAGTGGAAGATTCTCTCTTTTTTTCCCTCCTTCCCTCCTTCTCTCCCTCTTTCCCCCGTGACATGCACCCTGGCCACCCTCCCTTCCCATTCCCCCACCCCCATTCCACTTGTAGGGCTATGCTATCCAGGTTGGGCCATGTAAATCAGTCATGTCATTTGAAGTAGGGACAAGGACTTCTGTCCTGTCTCTAGGTTAAGGGGGTATTCCTCCATGGGGGATGTGTCTGCCAGGTCCTTTTGTGCACCAGGAATAGATCCTGTTTCTACTGCCTGAGGTCCCCCAGACTGCTCAGTCCTTCTAGCTGAGACCCATATTCAGGTAGTCTGATTCAGTCCCAGCTATCAGCCTGGGGTGGGGCATTAGCTCCTCCTTGTTCAGGTTTATGCAACCTGGTCTTGTGCCCTCTCTCTGCATCTGGATTCTAGTTTGACTCAGTGTTTAGTCATGGGTGTTTGCTTCTGTTTCCCACAGGTACTAGATGAGGGCTCCATGATGGTGGATAATTTAGTTGATAATCTCACTATTAGGGAAGGGCATTTATGGTAGCTTTTCCATGGTTGCTTGAATTGTTAGTTGGAGTCAGTCTTGTTAGGTTCAGTTCTCTCTTCAAACCAATAATAGCTCCCTTTTCTTTTCTATGTTCTCTTCTCTCTCTCTCTCTCTCTCTCTCTCTCTCTCTCTCTCTCTCTCTCTCTCTGTCTCTCTCTCTCTTTGATGTGTTCCTGGATTTGGATTGCAAATATTTTATTGAGTATTTTTGCATTGCTGTTCACGAGTGAAATTGGTTTGTAATTTTCTTTGGCGAGTCTTTATGTGATTTGGGTATTAAGGTGACTGCTGTCTCATAAAAGGAGTTTGGCCATGCTCCTTTTGTTTCTATTTTGTGGAATAATTTGAGGAGTATTGGTATTAGTTCTTCTTCGAAGCTCTGTTAGGATTCTACATTAAAATCATCTGGTCCTGAGCTTTTTTTTTGGTTGGGAGACTGTCAGTGACTGTTTCAATTTCCTTAGGTGTGATGGGTCTATTTAAATTTTTATAAGTGGTATTTATATAGAAAATTGTCCATTTCTTTTACATTTTCCAATGTTTTGGAGTACAGCATTTTGAAGTATGACATAATGATTTTTTTTTAATTTCCCAGTGCCTGTTGTTATATCTCCTGTTTTGTTGCTGTTAACTTAGGTATTCTGTCTCTGCCTTTCAACTAGTTTGAATAAGAGTTTGTCTATCTTGTTGGTTTTCTCAAAGTACCAACTCTTTGTTTCATTGATTCTTTTCATTATTCTCTTTGTTTCTGTTTCATTGATTTCAGCCTTTAGTTTGATTATTTCCTGCTGTTCTCTCCTCTTGGGTGTGTCTCCTTTTTGTTCTATAGCTTTCAGGTGTGTTGTTAAGTCTCTGGTATGAGAGTTGTTTAATTTCTTTATGCATGCAATTAGTGCTATGAATTTTCCTCTTAGCACTGCCTTTCTTGTGTACCATTAGTTTGGGTATGTTATGCATTCATTTTAATTGAATTCTTGGAAAACATTAATTTCTTTCTTAATATCTTCCTTGACCCAGTGGTAATCCAGTTGAGAGTTGTTCAGTTTCCATGAGTTTGGAGGCTTTCTATGGTTTGTATTGTTGTTGAAATCTAACTTTAAACTATGGTATTCTGATAATATACAGGGGTTAATTCAATTTTTTTCATATCTGTCGAGACTTGCTTTGTGACCAAATATATGGTTAAATTTTGAGTAGGTTCCTTGAGGTGCTGAGAAGAAGTGGTATTATTTTTTGTTTGGGTTACATGTTCTGTAGACATCTAAGTTCATTTGAGTCACAATGTCTGTTAATTCCATTATTTCTCTGTTAGCTTCTTTTTTTGGATGACCTATCCATTGGCCAGAGTAGGGTTGGAAGACTTCAACTGCTACGGTGTGGGTTTCAATTTGTGATTTGAGCTTTAGTAATGTTTCTTTTACAAATGTGATTGTCCTTGGGGCATAGATGTTCTGAATTGAGATATAAACCTGGTGGATTTTTCTTTTACTATGTATTAAATGTCCTTCCCTATATCTTTTGATTAATTTTGGCTTGAATTCTGTTTTGTTAGACATTAGTATAGTTACATCAGCTTGCTTCTTAGGTGCATCTGATTGGAAAATCATTTTCTAATCCCTTAGTCTGAAATAATATGTATCATTGATGTTGAGGAGTAATTCTTGTACACAGCTGAAGGATGGATCCTGTTTATGTATATATTCTGTTAACCTATGCCTTTTTGTTGGCAAGTTGAGCCCATTTATATTGGTAGATATTAATGACCACTGGTTGATAATTCATGTTGTTATGTTAATGTTCTTGGTAGTGCGTGTTTTCCTTTTCTGAATTTTGCTATTGTGAGATTATCTGTTGTCTGTGTTTTCGTGGGTGTAGTTAACTTTCTTGGATAGAAATTTGCCTTCTAGTATCTTTTATAGGACTGGTTTTATAGATATTATTTAAATTTGACTTTGTCATGAAATAACTTGTTTTCTCCATTTATGGTGATTGAAAGTTTTTCTGGTTATACTAGTCTGGTCTGGCACCCTTGGTTTCTTAGAGTCTACAATACATTTATCCAGGCCTTTCTGGATTTTAGAGTCTTCATTGAGAAGTCAGGTATAATTCTGATAGGTCTGCTTTATATGTTACTTGGCCTTTTCCTTTTGTAGTTTTTAATATTCTATGTTCATTGTATTTATTTAGTGTTTTGATTATTATGTGTTGAGGGGCCTTTTATCCCTGGTCTAGTCTATTTGGTGTTCTATAAGCTTCTTGTACTTTTATGAGCATGTCCTTTCTTTAGGTTAAGAAAATTTTCTTTTATGATTTTTTAAATATATATATATCTGGGCCTTTTAGCCAGGGTTCTTCCCCTTCTTCTTTTCCTATTATTCTTTGGTATGGTCTTCTCATGATGTCCCAGATTTCCTGGATGTTTTACATTAGGGGATTTTTAGATTTCACATTTTCTTTGATGTGTCTGTTTTTTCTATCTTATCTTCAATGACTGAGATGGTCTCTTCTATTTCTTGTATTCTGTTGGTGATGCTTGTGTCTGTAGTTCCTGTTTACTTATCCAGAGTTTCAATTTTCTGAATTCCCTTAGTTTGTATTTTATTAGTTCTGTCTTCCATGAATGGATTTCTTCAACTGTTTATTTTATTTATTTATTTTGCATTGGCTTTCACATCATACATTTCACATCATGCATCTTAATAAACAGATGTGATAAAAAATTTAAAAAATGAGAAAAAGACATCTCATTGTAGAAGCTGCAGTGGGATACAGGGATTCACATAGTTCAACCTTTAGTCAATATACTATTGGTTGCCACAGGCCACAAATGGTTTGGAGGGCCTTCTGTTCCTTGCCCATGCTACCATACAGCAGACAAGAGGTGGCCAGATCTCTCATGCTTACATTCTTGGGGCTGGCTTATCTGCTCCCCAGTCAATGAGGTCAGCTCTACTGTGTTGCCCAGACAAGGTGCAGGGCCCACTCCCCTGAATGCTTATCTGTTGAGAGGCAGAGGCAGATTTCTTACCTGATACAGGTGGCAAGGGGCAAGGGAAGAGGGCATCTTTCCCTCCCGCTTGCCACTCCATGGTAGATGAGGGGTTCTTCCTCAACCATGATCTAAGAACAGGCTTAGCAATGCCATTGTCAGCAGGGACAGCTCTATTCTGTTTCCCAGACAAGGTACAGGGCCTGCTTTCCCTGTGTGCAGCTGGTGAGATGTTGGTCAGCTCACCAGTTCCAATGAACTCAGGGCCAGCTCTCCTATTTGCCATATGTGGTAAGGGATGGGGTGTTGGAGGACATCTCTGCCTTTCTCATACAGTCATATGACAGATGAGGACTATGTCTCTCATGCTCTCATTCTTGGGGCTAACTCACCAATGTCTCTATCTGTAGAGTCAGCTCCACTCTACTGCCTAGGTGATGTGTAGGGCTTACTCTTCCTAGAGCTGCAGTTACAGAGGACCCAGGTCTGCTTTTTTGCCCACCATAGGTGGAGAGGGATAAAGAAGGGAAGGCAATTTTCCCTTACCCAGGCCACCACATGGCAGATGAAAGGACAAGACTAACCTCCCATTCTCACACCCTCAGGGCCAGCTCATCTGCAACTCCATTAATAGCCAGCTCTGTCATGCTTCCCAGATGAGGTACAGGGACCCCTATCTCCAGTTCTGTAGCCAGTGGTGGCAGGGTCTGTTCTCCCTAGTGTTGCAGTCAATGAATGGTGTGTCTAACTTTATGTAGCCTTTTCCTTGCATCCTTTGGTGGGAATGGGAGCTGCAGACATCAACACTGACCACATCAGTGGCAGGGCCATGGGTGCAGATATGGCCCTTGGCAGCAACTCAGACCCTGATATTATATATCAGGGTCTGTATGATCTGAACTCACTCCTCACTGCCTTCATCTCTTCAGATCTGCCTTTCTCCACAGGACATGAACTTCTGTCTTTTTTCTCTCTTTCATATCCTACCATATATTTGCTCATCATAATAGAGTTCATGTACCTAGTGCATTGTGGTGCTGGGTGGGTTTTGTCTTCTTCTCCAGCACCAGGTCAGAGAGCCCTGGACCAGCATGTGGATGTTTGTTTACTGCTCAATAAAAATATTTTTATGTTTAGCAGGATTTATATTTTTGGGGGAATTTATTCCCTTAGTTTTTGTTCACTATCTGATTGGGCTACTTGTCTGTTTTCTAATTGATTTCTATGCTTAGCCTTACAAAGAAAAGAAACAATAACTTTTTCCCTCAATTTCTTTTACCTCTTTTCCTTTCTTTTTATTTGTTTTTTATTATTTATTTAGTTAGTTAGTTTTGGGTTTTTCGAGACAGAATTTCTCTTTGTAACAGCCCTACCTCACCTGGACCTATCTGTAGACCAGGTTGTCCTCAAATTCATAGAGATACCCCACCTCTGCTTTTGGAGTGCTGGGATTAAAGTCACACACCAGCATCCCCTGGCTTTTCCTATATTTAAGGGATTTTAAAATTTCTTTGTTAAGGACCTCTATCTTCTTCATAATGTTGTTTTTAAGGTTGTTTTCTTGTGTGTTGGCTGCATTGGAACACTCAGGTATTCCTCTGTAGGATAGCTGGGTTCTGGTGGAGCCATATTGCCTTGACTGTTATTGGTTGTATTTTTACACTGGCATTTAAGCATCTGAATTTGGGATAGTTAGGTCTAATCCCTGACTTCTGAGTTTGTTTCTGTTGGATGGGTGTTTTGTCCCTTGGTTTTGGTTTCCTCTTTGATTTTCTGGTCTTTGCAGCATGGATTCCTGGTGGCTGGCCAGACCTCTAGTCTAGTAGTGAGTCTCTTTCCAAGTTGGGAGTTGGTCTTCTCGCAGTTATCTGGCCTTTGGTGATGCTGGGAAGGTCTCTGCTCATCTGATGACTGGTGTGGCCTGCATCTGTTTTGACTGGTGTAGCCTGCATCTGAGCAGCTTAAGTCTGTTCAGGCTGGTATGTCTTGCTCCTGCCCTAATTAGTGTGGCTTGCTTTGGAGTGGGCTGGTTCCAGAAATGCTGCATAAGGAGCTGGAATGGGCTGTGGGAAGGGTCTTGGATACAGAATCTAGGGAGTGGGGCATTCCACTAGCAGATATATCACTTATCAGTTCTGACTTACATAGTCTGCCCCTTCATGGTAGAAGTCCACTGGGGTTGGGGACAGGACACAGAAGTAGGGCCACTGAAAAACTGGGATGATGTGCATTTGGAAGAGGGTCCCATGGGACAGAATCTAGGGATGAGGCAGCACTTCTCAGAAGAATATATATATATATATATATATATATATATATATATATATATATGCTCAATTGTTGCTGGACCAAAATGTCAGGAATCTTCAGATTACCATTACAATGGTGTTTGTTTCTCACAAATGAAGACATCTGGGAGACCATGTGGGAAAGGGTCCAGACTGGTCAATATACAGAAAACAGGGGGATATGGTCAGAAACCTTTCCTTTGGTTTCAATGGGATGGAAGGGACACTCAGTAGATGGGCTGAAGGTTGGCTAATGTCATTATGCCCTGGGGACCAGGGAAGAACTACTCCTAGTTGCCTGTCTTCTGTCCCCTGGGTGGCTAGAACAAGTCTATGGAGGCTGGAAACTGGTTGTGGATGTCAGCTGTGGATGCATCCATGTGTAATCTTGCAGGACTTTGCTATCTCTCAGAATGGCAAGCCTTAGAAGCTTTCATGTCTTCAGGGACAGACAAGTCCTCAACTTTCAGAGCACTGAAAATAGTTATTTTCTTGTTTGGTGTCTGAATGGCCTTTCCTGAAGCCTCTTAGGTTACCATGGGAGATTTCCTTGGATATCTGTGAGGCATGGAACTGAGATTGCCTCAAGGATATAACTAAGGCAGCAAAGTGAGGGGACAGAAGAGCACTGCCAGACACACATAGCCATTGAGTGTGCTATGAGTCGTGCACAACTTTGGACATTTAATTGGAAACTACACTCTCCTATTACTTTTAGATCAGTTTTTCTTACTTATTGGTTATTCATGTTGTTTGTAGGTTTCTTATTGTCTGTACTCATGAAATTTTAGCATTTATAAATTCCTGGTTTGACGATCTATAGTATATGACTTGAGGGAATTAATTTTCTACAGGAATGGACAGCTTTTTCAAGCCTTCATCTCACTATGAGTGTTTTCCCTCATAGGAAATAGAGAACACAGGCCTTTTAATTGCATTTTCCTCTTATATATGACTTAGTTTGCTGACCTAAGCATAACTATTTCCATTCAAAAGTTGTTCTGAAGTATCCAAGCTCTACTGAATCAGAGAAAAATCACAGAGTTCCTACAATAATATCCTATTCCAATAATTCACACTAAGGGGTAATAGAAACTCATATGGACATTGAAAAGAATGGCTTGTGGGTTTTTAGTACAGGAAGGCATTATTATTTTCTTGTGATGAGATGATGATTATTAAGGGGAAATAGGAATTAAATCCATCCATTTTATACTGTGTATGTAGTAGACCTAGTAATGCCACTCTACCAAGATTCAGGATTTAACACTAACAGCTCTAATAACTTACATAGATAGCACACCTCACATGTGTTTGTATCTATCTATATGCAGAATGAGAATTAGAATATGTATGAACATTTACATATTTTATTCTTAGTATTGGATACTTTACATATTATGTACTACCCTGAAACAATAAATATGAGAGATTTGATTTATTAACAGCTGATTCATAACAATTGTACTAAAAATGCATGCATATGGTTTAAAACAAATAAAAAGCCCAAAATGATGATAACAAAGGTCAATGTATTCCATAACTGTCAATACAATCTTTTCTTCATGGTAGACAATTTTTATTCTCTCTCTCTCTCTCTCTCTCTGTGTGTGTGTGTGTGTGTGTGTGTGTGTGTGTGTGTGTGTATGTGATGTTTTATTGGAATTTTTTTACTTATTCATTTTGGTTGTTATATACTGAGTACTTTATAATTTGTGTTTAGTTATTTTGTATTTGCAATACATGTTTTCCTAGCCTCTTTTTTAAAGAAAGAGTTATTTATTTTTATTTTATATATACCAGTATGTATGTATGTATGTATGTATGTATGTATGTATGTATGTATGTATATCATGTATCTGGTACCCATGGGGAAGATAATAGGATTTCTGAATTCCTGAAACTGGAGTTACAAATGGTTGTGAGCTGATATGTAGGCATTTGGAACAGAATTCCAGTCCTCAGCAAGAAAAGCAGGTGCTCTTAACTGTCAAGCCATTTTTCTATCTCCCTTAGTATCCTTTGAAAACTATTTGGTTTCTAAATTGACAAATTGAATTGCAGATATAATATGATAGAAATAAATGTGAAATAATTATGTAGTGTTGAAACTAAATCAAGCTAAGTAACCTCACATAAGATTGTGGAGAAAGTTCATAGATTGTACATGGTGAGTATAATTGAAATAATTTAATATTATATATTCTAAGGTTGCTAGTAGAGAAGCTATTAAATGTTTCTATACCACACTCTTAATGCATACTTAGCACTAATTTTAGTAAAATAATACATTTACATTGAGGCAATGTAGATACTGTTAAATAAAAAGTGCAACATTACTGAAGTAAATGCTGTCATGCTTGTAATTATACCACCATCCTTGCAGCCTACACACTCCTTCTTGAGTTCTAGCCCAGTGATTTCTGCCCAGTGCACCAACTTTCTTTACGTCCCTCTACATTCAGGATCATTTCTGGAATCATATACTTTCTACTGTGTAGGCTGAACTTTCACTTGGTTAGAGAGCATTCTGCAAAGGTTTTCTGAGGCAGACTGCAAGTCACTTCTGGTATTCTAGTATCTTTCATTCTTCATCAGGATTGTGTTAAAGTCATTAGTTGGAAAACAAGTCAAAACCTTCCAGAATTTGAAGGCATTCCTCCATTTTGTTCTAGTAGCTATCTTTTATATACTCCTGACAAATCTAATGCTATTCTGTCTTTCTGATGTGTCCTCTTCCTCAGAGCTTAGTAGTCTTTAAAGTTCCTAAATTGTGTGTGTGTGTGTGTGTGTGTGTGTGTGTGTGTGTGTGTGTGTGTGTGTGTGTGTGTGTAGGTGAAAGCAAAGGACATCAACTGTCTTGCTCAATCATCACCTTATTTTTTGAGACAGGGTCTCTCATTTAACCTGCAGCTTGCCAATTCAGCTAGACTGTCTGGCCAGCAAGCCCCTGGGACTTGCTCATCTCTGCTTCTCCAGATAAAGTGACACACACTTTATCAATAATCTACCTCCAAACCCTTTTTATTAATTTTCAGTAACTTTAAATTTTTTATCTAGGTTTCATCTTAGTCTGAACTCAGAATGATCCAAACCACTCTTGTATGCAATAAGAGTCACCCACCTGACCTCTCTCTTTCCGCAACTGTGTTTAACTTGTATCCAGAATGATGATTTTAAAACTCATAACTCAAGTCTTGCCATGTTATTTCTCTCTTCAGTCCCCCACTGCTTTTCCATCTGGGAGCAGACTTCATGTAATCTGCCCCTCTTGTTCCTTTTTCATAAGTGATATACCCATATTAGGTCCTATAGAGAAACAGAAGCTGCACATGCATGCACATGTGCACACACACACACTCACACACACACACACACACACACACACTTATACACAATGTAGTATGTGGTTAATATATACACATGCACACTATACAAGGCATAATATATTCTATAATATATTCAATTTTTTGTACAGATTTTACTACTGTTTATAAAGATCTTTGCTATAATGAATTGGTTTACACAGTTATAGCAGCTGACAGGTCCTATGATCTTTAATCATTCAGTCAGAGACCCAGGAGAGATGATGACAAATGTTCCTGTTTGAGTTCTCTGAAACAAAAGATGGAAAATGTCTGAGATAGAAGATAGTCAGAGGAAATATTTAGCAAAGCACCTATATTTAAGGCACCTTAATGTTTGTTTTGTTTTCTGTGAGACTCTTCAAGTGAAGTTTAGATAAGGCTTAGCTTGACAATAAATAGAATGACTTTAAAAGTGTAGTTTTCTTTGAAATTTTTTTGCTTTTCACATTCCATGACTCATATAATAATAAAAGCTCATTTAACTTTTCAAAGGGCTATAGCTACATGGTGCAATCATTTTTGTTTACATTGATCCTATGTGAGAACTAGGCAGAGCTCTAGTGTTATTTTGTGTAGAAGTTTGATTGCTATACCTCCTTCATTGTGATCAGTATTTGTCTCCCTGTTGCTGATGCAATAAATATCAGTATCTTCAGTGGCTTAAGTGATACATGTTTTCATTTTACAGATCTGTAGGTCAGTATACAGGTCTTGGGTAAACTCAAGGTGTTGGCCAATGGATTCTTCTTAGGAGCAAGGAGAAAAATCTTTGCTTTTTTTGCCACTAGGACTGGAAGCTCTCCTTAATTTTCAAAGCCAATAGTGCATTATATGTTCTAACTCTGAACTTTTAGAACTGTTTCACTTATAATGACCCACGTGAGGTATGGGTCCCAGCTAGATAATGCAAGAGTCTCCTATATTGAGCTCACCTGATAAGAGCAGTGACCTCTGTAACTTATTTTTTTTGCTGTGTAACATTATGTACTCAGTTATTGTACATTCACTATGTGGCTGGCATTCAGCTGAACACACATAGACCAGAGGGGAAACCAGTGTTGCTAATAGATTTTTATCTTTGTTGGCTCTCTTAAGGGCATTTTCTTGAATAACCAAAGAAGTGATAATGACAGAGAATGACAGGTTCCATCTTTTGAAGGTTTTCTGGCAGGCTGTTTTTGAAGATCTCAACGTAGAAACACAAAATTAACTTTTATCTGTGGTGGTCACTACGTCTATTTACATTCCAGGAAAAAATCTCAAATAAAAGACTTTTATAATACTCGTATCTATCTTCTCTATGCCTTATTGTTTCTGAATGTGCTCAGAGATCATGACTATGCTTCCCCTTGGAGAGAAAATTAAAAGTTGACAATCAAGCAGACACAGGGTTCTGTTCACAACTCTCTACAGAACCTGATGTGGATTTGAGTTCATGTATCCTAATACTGACCTTATTGTTCAATAGTTGGTAAAAATAAAAAAGTCAGGGTTATTGTGAATTCTGGATTCTTAGTGAAATAGCACTCATTCTCCTATTTTGACTACAGAATGCTTTGTATCAAGTTCAAGTGAGAGGGTTACTATAAATGTTTGATTTAAACTGCAGAATTGTTTCATTAGTAAAGTCAATTTCTCTTTTCAAACTCATCTATAATATTAACTTTCACTTTTCACATAGGATTTTTTGTGAGAATTACAATGAGATCTTCATTTTAAATTCTTTTCCTTAAAATGTGTTCACTGGCATCCATGTTTCTAGAAACCAAATTATTTGACCATATTACAGCTCCTGGCTGACAAAATGTATGAGATGTCTTCAACATAATCTCAGTAATAGTAGATTAGCTTCAGTGTGGAGAGAAAATGATATTTTGAAAATATCTAAGTCAGAGCTACAGTGTTTTGTAAAATGATTTGGCTCATGGAGTATGCATCTAGCTTTCATCCTCACATTCATGTGTTTTGTTGTTGTTTATCTAACTTGCTTTTTATTTCATTCAAGATCTTTAGATACTGAGATATTGTGATGTATATTTCCTCCCACTGGTGCTATATGATAATAGTTACACTTTTAAATATCATTTCCCAAATGATATTTTATTTTGAACTTTTAGCTAGGTCATTGAAAAATAAAACATTTAATTCTTGAGTAATAACCACTGTTGCTATATTGTTTCTAATTTTTGACATCTTAAATATTGATGAAAGGACATTGAGTACTTCATATTATATGTGAACATGTACATAAAAGCTTATCTTATGTTTTGATAAATGGTGGTTCTGTTCATTTAAGTTTAAAAATAATTTCCCATAGTTTTGCTTTAATGATTACTTAAAAGGATATTTGAATTATGTTAAAAATATATTTTTACCATTAAATATTAAAATTTACAAGTTCTTTACAGTAAAGTTTTAATAAATTCAAAGTAAAATAAAAATAACTTTTGTGCTAAGTATAAACGGATTATGGTTAGAACATGTGGTCTGTGTGGTTTCTGCTTTTGGAATGAATTTTTATTTTTCTAAAACTGCATTCATCCTATTGTCAATATTTGTTTTGACATGGAATGAATGATGCAGAAGATAGCAAATAAGATGGTGTAATTTTTTATGTACAGCAGATATTTTGGATAGGTTTTTATCTATCACTATGCTAAGAAGGCTCACAAGAAGTTGGTTCTCTAGAAAGTGGATATTTCAGACTCCAGACACACCAGAGCTGTTAGACTACCTCAACACTGCTCTTCAGAAAGTAGAGTGACATATCTTTATTTGTGCTTTTTTCTTTTTGAAATTAAAATACAATTAAATAATTGAAAAGATTTAAAATACTCAGGTTAAAATGCAATTGAGAGCATCTAATTATTCAATAGAAAAAAATAAGTTTGTAACAGTAGAGCCTGGACATAGAAAACCTATTCTAGATTCCAACAGGCATTCTAAAATATGAAATAACTTCTTTGTTTATTAGTTTAACATTATGGACCTGGTATACTGAACAAGTCTCTCTCTCCATGAGAACCCACTGGCAATACTAGCCAGGAAACCAGGCAGGTGATCTTTATTATCCTTCCTGCTATCCATGTCCAAATCCCCAGCCTCATTCCCAGACATGGAGCAAACCCCTTGCAAGGGTCTGTTGTCCCCTGTCTTTCTCCATTCCTTGTAGAAACCACAGATCCACATGACAGAAACAGGTTACCTCCCATGAACTCTCTCAGAAACCCATTCTAGCCCATCTCCTTTTCACTATGTCAGTTCCCAATACCTAGAAACATTTTCTATTTTAGACACTGAGTGGCTCCACATGGCAATGGCTCAGAAGCACTTCCTACTAAGTAGCTCACAGCCATCATATACTCCTAAGATCTGGAAAGGGCAATAGAAACCAAGCAGTGATACAGGGAGAAAGAAGTAGAAGTGTTGAGGACATGCCATCTAGCTGCCATAAGAGAAAGATGTTCAAATATCACCAGTAAGCCATGGGCCATGAGGTGATACACAGATTAATAGAAATGGTTTAATTTAAATGTGATAGCTAGCCAATAATTAGCCTGAGCCATCAGCCAAACAATTATAATTAATATTAAGTCTCTGAGTGATTATTTTATAAGTGGCTGCAGGACCAGCTGGGACACATAAAAGCCTCTGGTTTTATACACACTACAAAAGAAAGTGCCCTTCGCGCATAATAATCAAAACAGTAATTGTACAGAACAAAGAAAGAATATTAAAAGTTTTAAAAGAGGAAATTCAAATGGCTAAGAAAATGTAACTAAAGAAATGTATAACATCCTTATTATTAATGTAAGTCAAAAGTGCTTTGAAATTTCATTTTATACTAGTGAGAATCACCAAGATCAATAAAACAAATGACAGCCCATGCTAGTGAGGATATGAACTAATGAGAACACTCATTCATTGCCGGTGAAAGTGCATTTGGTTATATGTGGATGTTGGCTTTTACATTTTCAATAATCATGTTACAATTCATATAGTCACAAAGGTTATGTATAGAGTAAGTGATGGAGAGTAGGATTATCTCACCAAAGGAAGGTAAAACAGAATAGATAGTATGGATGGATGGGATTGGTAAAACTGGAGGATCGAAGTGGGACAGGGAGGGAAGAGGAATGTGAGGGAGTAATTAAGGTGAAAGACAGCTAAAACTAAGGGTCATATGGAAACTTAATAAAGTACAAACTTTCTATAACATACCCATGTACGTATTTATACACATACAACATTGTATTACCCCCAAACTCTTTCATTTTTATATCACTTTCATGTAGATGTTCAAAGTTAAATATTTTTTTTAGTTTCATCATCAACATTTTATTATTTCAAGCACATGCAAGTAATTTCAATTATGTTAACTTTAAATTATGTGATATTTTCAATATGTAATTCCATGAAAGAGAAGTGATCACATTTATCTGACTCTATTTCTTCCAAGCAGATATACTGCCCAATTCTATTATAAGTCTATTCTTACTGAATAAAATGTATTGCATCATATTAAATATAAATGAGTATTTTCAGTTTCTGACAAGCTAGTACAAAACAAACATTAAAATGGACATGCGCTGTTTGGATAAAGGTAAATATCCACGGAGAAATACACATTTAAAGAGCGGTGGTTTTGGCTCATTTGGTAAAATCCTTGCTTAGCACATATAAAGTCCCATGCTCAATCCTCAGACTCCTATGAAACCTAGAAACTGGTATGATGCTACAGGTCTATAATCCTAGCACTCAAGAAGTAGAAACAAGAAGATCAGAAATTCAAGTTTATCCTCAGCTACATAGCAACTTCTATTCCAGCTCAAGCTATGTTAACCCCTGCATTAAACAAAAGAAAAGAAGGTATACATTTACCTTAGTGATTCTTCTATAAATACAATTACTGATTAAGCAAGAAAGAATAAGTCCAAGCTAAGCAACTAAGATGCTTATGGGAAAATTATCTACCATGGGTTCTAACAGGAACCTAGGTTCTCATTACCAATAAGATTGGTAATGAGACAATATTGTTGGGGTTTACTAGGCAAAAATCTTCCTATCAAGATAAGATGTCTACCAACACAATGTTCAAAGAACGGAAAATGGCACTATTCATAAGAACATCAGGTTTATGCTTCTAACTCAGCTTGTAAGAAATGAAATCTTTTAACCAAACATTTATTTGACTTTTATATACGTTCATAATTTATTTAGTAAAAAATACAAGGCATTTTAACATATTTTCTTTTGTTTTTGTATTTGAGATAGATTTTCTCTTTCTGAAACCCGGGGTGACCCAAAACTACTAGACCTCAAATCACAACAATTCTCATGACCCAGTCTCACAAACCCTGGAATTACATGCAGGATCCATATCCAGCAATATTCATTTATTTATTTTTCAGCAAACTCATAGACAAGCCCCATCTGCAAACCCCCTGTGAGTGGAAACTGTACATATGATATAGCACAGATCATACAAGAGTTAAAATCAATATCCCAACCTTGTACATGGTCTTTCTTTTAAGTGCCCACATTTATATTAGAAATTGTTACTCTCACAATCTAGAAAAGATTGTAGCAGAGCAATTGCATTACACAAATTCAACATAACCAAATGCATTATCTATCTGAATAATAAATGTCAGCCTTCCTCTCCAACACTAGTCTCATTTCTTTACTAGCCTTTCTTCCTCATTCCTGATTTTGTATTCATAATGGGAAATGTTAGCAATAATAGCTTTGATAATGGCAATACTGACTTGAATTTTTATAGCGCATTTCCTCTGAGAGGTTTAAAGTGGTTCAAATGAATTTCCTCATTTCAATGGGGCTTTCTAGTGAATTAGAATGTCTGATAGGACACCACCTCAGCTTTTCAATGACCTTTTCCATCACTGGTTATTTGTTTCCATCTTACCTGAACTTGATCCCTTCCTTATATATCTCTGGAATCATAGGAGCCTATTATTTCTTGAGAGTGGCATGTGTGTGTGTGTGTGTCTCTCTCTCTCTCTGTGTGTGTGTGTGTTGTGTATCTATGTGTGTGTCTTTTGCTTTAACACCCCCTTTTTTCCCCTCTTTGCACATCTGTAGGCTTAGCAGTCTAAAAGAGTATAAAATGGAAATGCAAGGAGCTCACTGGAAGCAATACTTAACAGAAGTGCCAATTCTGTTTATCAGAAATGTGACTATTTAACCTTAGGTTATATGCAAAATGGCAATTTTCATATCTAGGCAAGAGGAGGAAAGAATAAAAATCAAGAAAATCCAGCTTATAAAATATTCAACTTTGGAGAGTTGGAAGCAGGAAGCAAAGGTTGAGAGATAGAGGCCAGCTCTCTCAGCATGCTAAGAGCATTTGATTAACTAACGTCTTCATGATATTCCTGTGATTAGCTACTCATTGCTGTCAGTACTGCATGTAAAATCACAGAATGTTGAAATTATTTTTGAGCAATAAAGTCTAAAAGGAGAAGAAGAAGGAGGGTTCATGACTTAACTTTTTGGTGATTTTTGCTTACTAGTTTTTAGATCTAAACACTAAGAATCATATAGGCATAAATGAAAATACTAAGTCAGCCATGATTTTATATCACAAATCTTAATTTTATACTAAAAATGACAATTAAAGTAGCACATAAAATCAGGGAAATGGTCATTTATTTTAGCCAAAATTACATGGAAGATTTGTAATGTGATTGAAAAATGGTGTTTAAGTAACTTACTATTATTGGAGTCTACTTTTTAAATACATCTATATTTGAAATGTTCATTAATTTTGCAAACTTTTCTGAAATAAAATATGGATGCCATTCCTTTAGTATATCATTCTTCATTTTATAACAAGCTTTTGGTTTAACTGTAATTTTATATTTTTGATAGTTTAAGGATAACTTACCATGTAAATTTTGTGGGGTCTAGAGAGTTAGTTCCAAAGCAAAGTTCTGTGCAAGCATGAGGACCTGAGTTTGGTCTCTGGAGTAAAAATGTTGGGCATGATTATGCTTGTGTGTCATTCAGGGCCTGGAGAAATAGAGACAAGAGAATCCTTGGGGTATTCTAATTTGAAAGCCTCACCTAGATAAGACCAGGTCAATGGGAGACTCTGTCTTATGATATAAGGTGGATAGCTTCTGAAGAATACTACACAAACCCTAACTGCTGCATGTATTTATAGATTATTGTTATTGAATGCAAGTAATTAGTTGCCACATTTTACAAATAATCGTGGCACATTCATTTTTTATCCTAAGGACCAAAATGGTCTTTTCCCATCTTAGCTCAATAAACTACAGATAGAGCTTAACTGGCCTTGGGATTTCATTAGTTTCTCTTTTCTTGCAGCATTTACCTTAGATAACTTGCATTTGTAAGCTCGTTATTCCTTTTAGATTGTATATATTCCCCTAGTTACTTCCAGTTTTAGAACCATGGAGTATATTTTTAAGAGGATGCCTTTGGAACGTGGCCATTGAAGAGGATAGAACCCAATCTTCAAGTGTCCTGGGTAGCCAGGAATCTATCTCAATACAACTAAATAGCCAGCCCAGGTACCCTAATCACACTGACAACCTTTGTACATAATGTCCTCTAGTACCTTTCACTATCGAATTTTAGTGCTTAAAGCTCATCTGCCTTTGGTTTTAGAGGAACAGAGTTCTATCTTTCCCTTACTGCAGTAGTGTTGACACCCTCCCCCCCTGTTGCAACAATCTTGAATAAAGTCTCTCACCTGTTTAATTCTCTAGTGAAAGATTTTTTTTAATGCTACAAAGTATCATAAGACTCAAATGTATGTTTTTTAGTGATTCAGTAGTTGAGAAGTATGAATTCATTTAAATGAGATTTTGTGTTATATTTATACTGAGCTTATTTTACATTCTATTTATCAAAATATATTTTTGGAATTATTTGCAAAGTTTTGCATATATAAGAACAACAGTTTGGGGCTGGGGTAATGGCTCATTTAAGTAAAGTGACTCTGATTACTGTATAAATTTAAAGACCTGAGTTTGGATCTCTGACACTTAACATAAAAGCTATATGTGGTGGTGAATGTCTACAATGCATTGCTGTGACTGTGAAGACAGGCTTATTTCTAGGGCTTGCTGGACAACCCATCTACTCAAAATGGTGAGTTCCAGTTTCAGCAAGAAACCTTGACTCAAAAATTTAGGTGGGGTGCAGTGATATATTATTTATGATTTATTTTAATGCTTGCTTGATGATTGAGAAAGCAAAACAATCCTCAATCTATAGAGATCAGGTAGTGACACATTTAATCCCAGGACCCAGGATTAAGTGCTAGACTGATACCTATACAAGGCCACACTGAGCTATACGAAATATATCCAACCCTAAAGAGAAACAACTCACACAAAGATGATGATTTCAGCACTTGGGACCACAGCCCTTTAATTCCAGAACTCATAAGACAGGAGCAGTGTTTCAGAGCTGGTGTACATTCTCTAGTCACAGTGAGGATAGGGAGGCTTCATTCTCAGTATTCTCCAGCCACATTGAGGACAGCATAGTAGTCTGGGGTTACAGTCTGAGGTTTAGTGGATCCAGGACTGCCTTTCAGGCTGAGATAGAGGTAAGAACTAGTGGCCAGCCAGCTGCTTTGTTTCTATGATCCTTAGTTTGAAGCTTGAACCCTGACATCAGTATCTGGGTCTTTTGTTTTTCATGCAACAGAAGAGTAATAAAGGATGACGTTGGCCAGTGCACTTGGCTCCAAACAGTCACAAATAAAACTCCTAAAAATCATTATGAAATTATCATTTTAAAAATAACTATACATTAATGAGAAGAGGTTTATGTGATAGTGTACTGATAGTAATATTAATAACCTTGTCTTCCAAGCTGATATAAGCATTTCCATCTGATGTTCTTCTCAATCCCTAAACTGAAATAGTAAGAATACAATCAAATAAGGCTCTTAGAACTTTTGTGAAGCTATCATTATCCATTTCCTTGTTCTTTTTGTCTCAAACTGAAGTAATTTGATTTCAGCATTCCAACAGGAGTCCAAATGGTTCAGCTATTAAAACAACTTAAACAAAGTTGTGAAAAGCTATATAGACAAAAGTTCAGTTTGGAACTCCTGCATTTGTAAAGGTCCCAACTATTCCCACTTTTGCTTTATCCTCTGCCCAGCACAGTTATTTCTCTGAAAAGTAACAAACAAAAAGGCGTTGCCATTGCAAGTACTGATGACTGAGTTAACTGAGTTACCCAGGCCAGCATGACTGTTTTTCCATATAAGGAGATTTCTTTTTTTTTTTTACTTTATTTTTTTCTTATTTTACATACCAATTCCAGTTCCCTCGCTCTCTCTCCCTCTTACCATCTCTCCCTCTCTCCCATGCCTCCCGAGTACCCTCCCATCCCATACCCACCCCCACTCCACAGGGAGGGTGAGCCTTCCAGGAGGGGTCAACAAATTCTGTCAAGTCATTTGGAGTAGGGACTAAGCCCTCCTTCCTGCCTCTAGGTTAGGGGAGTATCCCTCCATGGGGAATGTGCTCCCAAAGTAATTTTGTGCACCAAGGATACATCCTGGTTCCACCATCAGAAGTCCCTCAGACTGCCCAGACCTTCTAACTGAGACCCATGTTCAGGGGATCTGAATCAGTCCTATGCTTGTTTCCAAGCTATCAGTCTAGGGGTCTATTAGCTCCCCCTTGTCCAGGTTAGCTGTCTCTATGGGTTTCTGTAGCCTGGTCTTGTCCTCCCTCTCTGCATCTGGATTCCAGTTTGGCTCAGTGTTTAGCTGTGTGTGTCTGCCTGTTTCCATCAGCAACTAGATGAGGGCTCTATGATGATGGATAAGCTAGTCATCAATCTCATTTCTAACCATACAAATAGAATCAGGAGCCCAGGGTCTACCTCTAAACCTCCATTTAGCAGGTATAAGTTGTCAGACAGACATAGATTTGGTTTTCCTTTCTCCTCCCCTTCCACTTCTGTTTCTCTTGTTTTCTCTCCTCTTCCTTCTCCTCATCTTCTTCTCTTCTGCCCCCATCCTCCTCTTCTCCTCCTTTGTCTCCTCCTTATTCATGTTCTTGTTCTGGATTGTTTGCCTTAAAATGTAAGAATGTAACTATTTTACAGAAAAAAATCTACACATCATTTTCTGCATCATTGATGACTTGTGTGAGAACATCACAATCAATATTATGAATAATTTATATGTATGATTAAACACACATAGGATGTTGTTTTTAACACCTGTATAATTATAATTTTCATCAACTTATTTTGGGGGGAATGTTTTAAAATCATTTTTTGCAAAGAGTTCTGCAATCTCATTCAGGTAGCATCCAAAGGGAGAATAATCAGCATATTCTGCTTTTATTGGCCAAAAGGCTATTTAAATTATTGCGAGTGTACCACAATAAATAACTATAAAACCTTAAGGTAAAATAACACAAGAAAACAGACAAAGCTAAACAAACATGTAAGTCTATGCTGGTTTTATCTTGATATACTTATGTTCAAATTGAAGTAGTCTTGAAGGTACAAATCCTGATTTTGTCCTATAGACTATAGTTTTTATATTATGATGATTTCTGATTTTATTAATAAGAAATTTATCTGAAATTACAGTAAGAATAAGCAATGAATCAAATGCAAGATATCTAATTGTAGCAAGAATGTGCATAGTTGAGTTGAACATAGTTTGATCTATGTACCTAAAATTAAGCCAAAATGTTTAGTGATCTATGATTTTTAATATAAACTACAAATAATAGATATCATAACTAAGAGAACCAAAATTTATCATTAGCAACATAGCATTGCTAGAGCAAGGTAATATTATTATCCACAATTCAATTGCACAGAAACTCTTGAATAAAATACTTTTTGTGTATTTTCTTACTTTCTTCTCATTATATTCTACTCTAGCTATGTCTACATAGGCAAAGGCTTCAGTGACTCTTTTCCAGATAAAAGTAAATAGCAATAAAAGTTATCTCAAGGATAAGCAAACATCTCACTGATATATTGTCTAATAAGTTCAGTGGACAACTATTCCCATTACTTGTGTTTTTCTACATTATGCTATAATTTTTGCAATTGTACTTAGCATCCAACCTTGGTCCTTAGGTAGCAATAAAGAGGTACACAATTCCTGGCTTAGTTTTATAGACAGTCAATGGGTACAAAGGTAGTGGCAAACATAACTACATGACAGCAATCTAATAAAGTACTGTAAAGGAAAAGTAGAGAACCTGCATTTGTAGAACTATTTATTTGTTTGTTTGGTTTTGCTTTTTTTGAGACAGGGTTTCTCTGTGTAGCTGTCGCAGCTGTCCTGGCATTTCATCTGTAGCGAGGCTGGCCTTGAACTCAAGGAGATTCTCCTGCCTCTGCCACCCAAGTGGAGTGTTGGGATTAAAGGTGTGCACCACCATGCCCAGCTAGAACTCTTAATTCATTTATCTTAAAATGTTCTGGCTATGTTTTCTCTTATCTCTTTAAGTTAGTTCCCAGCAGGCAGGTAGCACAAGCGTTGCTTGAGTATGAGTATATAGAGATGAAAGTCTCTTTAAACACATCCTTTAATATGAGCAGGTTGGTGGAGGGTAACCAGTGAGTTTACTGCAGAGGTAACCTGCTGGATATGCTCAGGGCTATCAGCTGAGATGAGAGATGCTCCAGCACATTAGCTTCCCAGAGCTGGACATCATGGGTTTCTATGAAACACATGTTGATAAATTTATAACATGTTTAAAGAGCAAGGTTATTTGTGGTGGTATCTTGCTTATACAAATAAAGCCTGTCTGAAGGTCAGAGAATGGAGCTTGCCACTAGCTAACCATAGAGGTCTGGAAGCCTACACAGACAGTCAGGGAGTGAGATAGCTGGGTGGAAACAGGATATAAGGAGGGAGAAACAGGAACTCACTCTTTTGTCTGCTGAGATGCTAAGGAGGTAAGGTGTGCTGTGGCTTGCTCCTTCTCTCTGATCTCTCAGCAATTTTCTCTGTATCTGTCAGGTTTTTTTTTAATTAGACCAATTATGAACTCCATTTATAGTGGCTATCAAAGTTAAGAAGAGAATGGAGACTTTCATAATATTGTAAAGGTGGAAAACTAAAGGATCTGGTAACAGTAAAGAAAAATACAAAAGAACCTAGAGGAGTTTGAAAATAAGATGTGTTCAAATTAGAAGAGAGAAATCTACTTTTAATAAGTTTAATGAAACACAGGTGATACTAGCATATTTGATGACATTTTAGTGTAAAAAGGCCAACCTAATATGGAATTTGTGTACAAAAGGACCTTGCGGACACATCCCCCATGGAGGGATACCCCCTTAACCTAGAGACAGGAAAGAAGTCCTAGTCCCTATTTCAAATGACTTGACAGACTTACATGACCCAACCTGGATAGCATAGCCCTACAAGTGGGGGGATGGGAGGGGAGGGTGGCCAGGGTGCATGTCACAGGGGAAAAAGGGTAAGAGGGAGGGAGGGAAGAAGGGATGGAGAGAGGGAGGGAGGGTTGGAGGGAGGAAGGGAGAGGAAACTGGGATCCACATGTAAAAATTTTAAATTATATTAATATTAAAAGAAGAAGGAGAAATGCTGCTGGATTAATTGTATATATATTGCTTTGTATATACAATATACAATATTGTATATATATATTGCTTTGACTTCAAAATTTAAGCCTAAGGACAAGTTACTGGGGAAAAGGATTTCTAATTTTGTTTCCACAGAAAATGAAAAGCTCTGGATCCCTTCCAGAATAATGTGGTTTGATTGAGCAAGACCCCCTGAAGCAACGTCAATGGGACAATGCAGCCTTGCAGATCACTACAGCCAGGATTTCTGCATCTTCTCCCATGACAGTGCCCCCTACCAGCAGGAAGCAGCTTGGAAAGAAGGACACCCAAATTCCCAAATATTGTTTATAAATGTTTGTTTTCATTAAAAAAATGTATAATTGTGTTCAGCATAAAATAAATAAATGTTTTTTTTTAAAAAGAAAATAGTGACTCATAAAATTAACAGCCAAGGAAATGATAAAGAGAAAAAGGACTGGCAATATAGGCCTATAGGCCTATTAATATACGTAGGTTGAATTTGTGGTGGAGAGGGATGCTAAGACAGAGGTCACGGCTGACCTCTCACATGACTGTGGGCTGTGGCTGCATCCCAGGGCATCTGTTTGTTGATTTCCTTTGCAAAAACACAGGATCATCAAACAGCTTTTTGTCCCACTCTCTGAAATTCCCCCAGCAGATCCTGACTGCTTTGGAGTCTTGGAGGGAAGGGGTCCATTCTGCAATCATTTGGTTCTGAACTGCTAGGGTCCCACAATAGCTGGAAGACATTGTCAAATTATCTCTATCTGTATGTAAATATAATGTATCTGCAAGGAAAACTAACCCCCAAATGTCTTGCATTCTTACCCAGCTTTATAGATTGTATGCCATATAATAAAAGGAGATTTATATGCAGCACAGAAAGTGAAAGGGTCTTTGCACTATATGAAGACTCCCCAAAGCATTTAGGCAACTGTCTTCCTGTGATTCTCCTTTGACAAACACTATCTTCAGCAAATTTACATAGAGTCTCCTGAGTGTGCTATTGCACTGCATCTATTAACTGCTTCATAGACAATCTTTAACACTTCCCCAGATTTTCTTAACTTCAAAATATTAAAAAGTAAATCCCTGACATGCTGAGAGCAGTATCAATAATAATGAAAACGTTTCTTGTCTGTTCCCAAAAACCTTAGGTAGCTTTCTACTATCTTTCAAAGATTTGCCAAAAAATGGAATTTTCCATAGTCTTATCAGGCTCCCATGAGGGAATCTGTGTCTTTCCAGAGCTACAGAGAGAACCCTGTTGTCAAAGGGAAAGGTATGTTGTTATATATTATGGAACAGATTCCTGGTGTGAGACTATAATGTATAATGGGGAACTGTGGGAAGGATTCCTAGAGAGAGCCTGGGAACTGAGTCACTCAAGGAGCAAAGGAGACAAGATAAGCAGTGGTAA
The DNA here is from genome assembly GCA_030556225.1 of Cricetiscus sungorus. Taxonomy (NCBI): domain Eukaryota; kingdom Metazoa; phylum Chordata; class Mammalia; order Rodentia; family Cricetidae; genus Cricetiscus; species Cricetiscus sungorus. The sequence continues at coordinate 15,009,589 of JANBXA010000253.1, forward strand.
AGAGAAGGGCTGCAGTGTGAAAGAAAGCAGCTGGACAGACAGCTATGCCATTCTTCAGGAGCAGTAGCCCTAGAGGCCCTCCAGAGACCCTCACAGAGACAGATTTCTTTCTACCCTCACACAAGCAACCAGACTCAGATGCCTGTGGAGACCTTGAAGCCAACATTACACAGGCACAGAAAATATCCAGAGTCAGGTTTCTCTCTAATTACTTAATTTGAAAGGGTCTATTTTTTTCTTCCCTGAAAAGACACATTATATGGTCAGTATGTTTAAGTGCTAGACATCTAAATTAAAGCATTTCACATTCCATTCTGGATTAGCTCAGTTTTGGTGAAACACAATTTCACCTGGAAAGCACCAATGTCTCTATCTAATGATATCTTTTGAAATTGAGCTGATGTATCATCAGGAAAGTTCTATTTTTTTCTAAATTCTTGGCATCAGTCTCTGTACACAGTGAGAGAATAACAAGGCTATCTTTGGAATCACTGTAGTTCTCTATCTTGTTTGAGATTGTTTTTATTATGGACAACCATGAGAGGCTTACCATGAAAAAGGAAAAATTTTTGTGATACTTAAAAGCTACTTAGGTCTTTCTCTTTAAATACGAAATAACTTTTTATTACATGTGTTTATGTAAATAAATGTAAATGATAAATGTAAATGTAAATGATGAAAGGTAAGATGAATATCCTTATTTTATAGTGGCTCAGGGTTGTTTTAGAGTAAAAATTCATATCAAATGAGCATGGGTGACACATTCCTTTCATCCCAGCTCTCAGTGGGAGGCAGGTGGATCTAAGTGAGTTTAGGTCTAGACTGGTTGATACAGCAACTTCTAGGCCAGCCAAAGATGTAGTTTCAAAACAACAACCAAAACAAAAATAATTTAAAAAGTTTCTTACAAATTTCAAAATGTTTAGATGACTGTAGTTTAGAAGAAAATTTTTACTGAATTAAAAATTTAGGAATTAATCTTTTAATTATTTCCTAAGAATCAAATATGATGATAGGCCAGGAATTAAGCCTTTCTCCTCAAGGAGTCCATAGCATAGGGGCTATGATGAGGGAAATTCATAGTATGATACAGTAAGTATTTCAGTAGCCTTAATTCACATATTTTTCCTCCATTATTATTAATGCAAAAACATACAGAAATATGGTCTTAGGAAAAAGACAGAACACTTTTTTGTTTGATTCTGATATTATGCTTCTTGTTAATTAGTAAAAAAAAATAATAAGTTAGGTTTGGGAGGTAAGGATGGCAACATTCCCCTATAGTGACATATGTGCAGTGTACCTGAAAAGGCATATCTTGACACAGGCAAGTGATACTAAAGTCATAGGTAAAATATTTTAAAAATGCCTGTCAAATAATTTACAGACCACAATGCAGGCACTATACACATTCTATGTATGTTTATTTCAAATCAATTATAAAAGTTTCTGTGGCATAACATTTTCTGGACAGCGTCCTGTAATTAATTGCAGTTTAAAGCACCCAATAAATCTTGGGATCTATCAACAATCCTCAGGCCTGCTGAGTGCTTCTGAAGTCTCCAGCAGCTTTGTACAAATGAAATAGAAAATTAAAGATGAAAGAGACCTGTCTCCACATTGAGGTTAACGCAGAAGATAACCTTGGCTTCATCCATTCTAGGTCACACCATTATTTCTAATGTTCCAGTACTGGTGGGAGGGAGAGTACAGGGTGGATGTTCACTATTTGGCAAGGATTATCTCAAGGTCTTCTGCATCCTCTTGCCTTAGCACAGGCATCTTCCTCTAAGTCGAGGACTCAGCATCCTGTACTACCCTTTCTTGGCTTCCTCTTTTAGCCTGTTGGAACAGGGATTGTGACTCTGTGAAAGATCCCTTCTGTTTTTGGTTTCACCTGAAAGGTTCCTAAAATTCATTCATTAAATACTACATTGTGTTTTAACATGGAATTTTTGAGTTGGCAAAGTTGCTGTCTTACTTTACTTAGGGGTGGTGTCAGAAACAAGTTAGAAACAAATTAGTACTGATGTAATTGTATAGATTATAGACAGTTAATCCTATCATGTGCATGGTTTTATTTAATATCCATAACAACTGTGTGAGGAGAATGCTGTTAAAAATGCTAAAAAAACTGCAAAATGCCTAAATGCCTAACATACCATAAAACTAGATGTATACAGGTGACAGGTCACTAGTAAAGGAAATGTGATTAAAAAATATCTATCATATATCTATTACCTATCATCTATCTATCCATCTGTCACTCACCCTTCTATCTATCATATCTATCATCTATTTATCTATCTATCCATCTATCTTTGCTCTTTCTATCTATCCATTTATCATTGATCTATCTATCCATCTATCTAGCCATACATCCATCCTTCTATCTTGGAATCTGTGGGATCTTAGGTTTCAACTCAGGTAGTTACTTTTGATGGCACACAAATTCTTCTATAGACTGAGGAATCTTACCAGTCCCCACAATTAATTTTAGAAAAATGAGGTTGTTATATTTCATATAAACAACTTAATAAGCAATTTACAAATTAAAATGTCATCAGATGATAAGATTGGAAGATTTAGTGAAATGTTTGATTAAGAAATAGAAAAGAAATTGTCCCACTTTGCTTTCTATTGTTGGGATAAAGCAATTTATCAACTTGAATACAACCACATCCGTATTAAACCATAATATGTCATTTCTTGCTTTACCCTAAGATGTCATGTTAATTTTAACATAACAACTTAAGATACAGTCTAAGGACCCATAGTCTTAAAAATATTGCAATGATTTAAAAGTTCAACGTCTCTTTAAAAAAATCCAAAATCTCTCAATTTTGGGCTCCTATAAAACAAAGGAAGTTATATACTTTGCATTCCATGGGGTGGGGGGAAACGGCATGATTACAATCAAATCTAAGTAAAACCAAACTTCAACAGTGTGAATAACTTAGTGTGTGATATCCAGGATACACTCATGATATCCTGGGTTTCAAAGGGCTTGGGCAGATAGATCCACTTGGCTGACTCACTTCATACCTGCTCTTGTTTTTGGTAGTCATCCCATAATCCTGGCCCCTATAATACACAGCACTGTAACTCAGTTTGCATCATCACCAGTGTCCTTCACTCATCTCCCCTGAGAAGTTGTGATTCTGCCACATGGTGCCAAATCTGAGCTTTGTCCCTTGAACCTTTCGATTCTTGAGGTCTCCTTAGGAACTTAGGCTGCATCTTTGCCAGTGGTTCACACCAGACTCTCATGGTGACAAGACTCAGGTTCTCTCCACGACCAAAGCCAAACTGGAGATAAAATGGTTTGTAATTGTCCCAATCACAGTTATCATGAAGAGAAGCCAGGGTAGGAGCTCAAGCAGGTACCTGGAGAAAGGAACTGAAGCAGAGGCCCTGGAGAAACATTGCCTACTGAATTGCTCCCCCTGGCTTGCTCAGCTACCTTTCTTATAGGACTCATGACTACCTTTCCAGGGATGGCACAGTCCATTGTAGGTAGGGTCCACCCTCAACAATCCTTAATTAAGACAATGCCACACAGATTTGCCTACTCTTCAGAATAGTCTGATGAAGGCTATTCATCAATTGGTATTCCCTCTTCCCAGATGCCTTGATCTTGTGTTGAGTTGGCAAAAGATTCAACAGCACAGAAGCTTTTACAAACATGTATCAAGATTGTAAAAATAAATTTTGAGAATTGACTGAGAGAAAAGGAAAGTTTGTATCTAGAGTTTATAATGAGTGTGAAAACTATCAGGGGGTGTGGGGATGAGCCAGCCTATTAGAGACTTTTGTTGCTACTGCTCAGGCTTGGAACTTGGTGCTGATGAGAGCCTTTTTGCCATATGATGTCTGTGGAAAATCAACGCTGTAGGTCACAAACCCTGTCAGTAAATTTTTTTTTTGTAGTGCAATGAAGACCATGTAGAAGTGCCAACTGGAACAGATGTCATTCCTAACTTCATTTCCCCAAATGCTGGAGGATTTAAAATTGGAACATAATTTTCACATAAGCAATCATGAATTGCCAGAATTAGGGATTTGGAGAGAAGGCCTAGAAAAACCTTGAAAAATAAAGAAAAATGAATGTTTGGGAAAGCCGATTTTCACAAATATGTGACAGTATAGGACAGTCTTCCTATCCATTTTAAAATACCCCTGCAAAGCTATAGACACAGATGCTTTTCATTCCGGGCCCTTGCATGGCTAATTTCCTGCATTCATTATACTTCTGAGCTGTTTGACAAGAATTACAATGGAGCATGTCCTTGGTATCTACTAGGCTGTTTGTGTAACTGTGTTTCTAAGGGATCTTACTGTCTTCTTTAATGCTACCATCAGCTTTAATGCAGGGACCTGGTTCTGAGCTGGCAGGTCCCTTCATTGTTAGTTGTAATATACATGTACTTCTTGATGGTTGCCATTTAAATGAATCCCACTTACTTTGCCCTCTAACATCAGCAGACATTGTACTCAAAAGGAACTTACATTTCAAAACAGAGGTTACGAATCAACATTGACTATGTACTATTTAATTTGTATCTCTAGCCTCACATCCAGACAATATCCTCTACTGATTATAGAAGTAAGCTGGTTGTGTTGTGACTTTTTGCATAACCAGGATGAGGGATGAAATTCATGTTAGTCAGTTATTCTCAGAGCTAATCAGGCCCTCCAATAAGCTTGGTAGAGATCCTAGCTCTTATCAGCTTACTGAGAAATTCTCAGGAGATAGAATTATGTAGGGCTAAAAGTTCTATGAAATGATACTAATAATATTATTAAAATATTGTAGTCTATTGGAGGAAGTTAGAAGTGTTTTATCATGTATCAAAATACATTTAAAAACTTCTGAAATAGGTATTAGTCTGCTCAGTGAGAATATGACATGAAACATTATGAAGTCTAAACACCTCCATGAGAAAAGAATGGCAACTTACATAGAGAAACGAACTTCATATTTCCAAATTAAAAGATGGATCATTGAACTATATGCATGAGGCTTTATTGGTTTTTCAATATATTAATTACTTATTGCATTCTCTCTATAGCATAAACTATCCATTCATGACTTAAACTTTTACAGCTTTAGAAGATCTTTCCTTGTAATCTTTCCTTCATCAGAATAGTCTGATGAAGGCTATTCATCAGTTGGTATTCCCTCTTCCCAGATGCCTTGATCTTGTGTTGAGTTGGCAAAAGATTCAACAGCACAGAAGCTTTTATTCTTTATGTGAATAGGGAATGCCTCTTATCCTGAGCAAGTGAAAAATGGCCATCAAAACCACAGTAAAGTTTTTCAATAATTGTAATGATAAATATTTTCAGTAAGAATCTAATCTAAAATCTAAACTAGTCAAATCTAGGCTCTAAGCCTTAGTGCAAATGTACTGTCCTCTAGAAGAACTAGTAGACATCTCCTAACTGCATGAGTTCCTCTCACATATCCAGAGCTGGGTCTCCAGGAACACTGCTGTTATTTCTGCTATACTGAGTCATGGCAAATGCCTAGGATAGAGAGGTCAAAATGGGGCATGTAAAAAAATTAAAAGTATTCATATATACATAATATATTACTATAAAGGCAATATTTTGGAGTTGCTAATAATTCAGTTGTGGCTTTAATTTGGTTGTTTACAAGCTGGGCTTTCCAGTTAGCAGTGTCTTGGATATCTGACTGTCAATGGAAATTCTGTACATAGAAAGGGCTGACAGCCAAGCACAATTGCTCAGCACTGTCCTGAAGAACATATAACCAACACATAGGATTTTTAATATTTATATTATACTTATTATTTCCAGAGACCCTGTTTTGCAAGCTTTAATCACATAATTCCTATTTTGACAGGCTTCTGGTTTTTAAAGTCCTAAAATAACACTTCTTTTGTGACTAACCAGATTGAAGAAACTGAAGTAAGTCTGATCCTAAAACAAAGTTGTAAAATAGAAGGAACTTACATTTCAAGTAAATTAAAATAATAATGCTCATTTCATTATCAATACTTATTATTAGTAGGGTGAAATAAAGAAATGATTTATGCAATAAACATTAAAATATAATAAATTTGTATGCTTTGAACTGAAGATACTAGCTATGGAAAGAATAATGAAAAGGTAAACATTGTAAAACATTCCTTTTCTAAAGCTAAAAAATCCATAGAAATAAAACATCTCTATCAATGCGTGAACAGTAATAAACAGTATTTTCAATAAAAAGATCTGTAAGTAAAGATGTCTAGTGGACATCATAGATTCAGTCTTAAATGTCAGAAAAAATAAAGTATTTCTTGATGAATATCATGGAAACTACTCTTGCTGTTTCAGCTTGATCAGAATGGCTTCTTTGGATTACAGTACTTGTTTATAAAAGGGGAGGAAAGATAGGGAGTAAAAGAGAGAGGAGGAGAGATGAGAGATATAAAGAGATGAAGAATATGAGAATTTTATGAATGAAATGGTTATTAATACAAGTTTTGTTTTTTATTCCACATCATTTTTTCAAAGCATTTATAGAAATAAGTCTAACTCTTAATAATTTATATTGGAAAATAGGCAAAATCTCTTTCTTTTTTAAATAAATATACAGCTGAGGATTAAGAGGGCATTTTCAATTTCTTTTATATCCATCACTTCTTAATTACTACTTTTTCCTTGCAGTGGTGCTTGTAATCTTTGCTAGGAAGTACAATATCATACTTCTAATTGGCTGTTTTGCTCCCTGTCTGTCAACTTTCCTGGTTATCTCTCATATTGCCTTTGAATTAGCTTCATAAGAAAGAAATCTTTTCCAGTTATACCCATTAAAAGCAAGCAAGACCTGGATGTTTGCTGTACTACTTTTCAATAGGCTATCAATCCTGTGCACGCTTAGGATTGAGAATCTGTGCTCTTATTTTGTCTCCTTTTTGCAATGCATCACTAATAATATATGTTGACAGTCTGACTTAATTATTGATTTATGATGGTTAAGGCATCAATTTTATTTTAAGCTGTATTGCTATTCCAGAAAGTTACTGCTGTGTCATCAGAGCCCATCAAACATGAAGGTTGGGAGAATTTCAGCTATAATTAAGTATAGTTTTCCACTATGTGAAAAAAACCCAAAGTATACACTCCTTTGTCATCACCTCCCATCATCTCTGGGGGTCTTTATCTGTTGGTCACCTCCTTTCTCTATATAACAAAGTGTTATCTGCCCCAAAGAGAGTCTTCTAATTCCACTCATTCTTGGAAGCCGTCTCTTATAACACTGAACTCATCATTTCCTTTGCATCTTATTGCATGCTATTTTAGACTTTTACTACAGTGCCAAATCTTTCTCCCTGGGAATACAATTAGCTTTCAGCATCCTGTTTCCTATATGCCTTTGAGAGTTTCTTGAGGACACAGGCAATGCCTCACTTCATTCCACCATGACATAGATACAAACACCTCATGAAGAAGAAGCTTACTAAGTACTTACTGAAGATCACTTCAGTGGGTCAATGTTTACACATGCTTCTCCTGGAGAGCTACTTTTGTGGGAGTTCAGAGTAGGTTCTATGTAAGGTGGAGAACACTGGTTAACATAGTTTGGAGAACTTGAACTGAAATAAACTTTAAACAAAGTTTTATTTTTCTGACATGGCTAACAGAATTTAAAATGTTAAAGTTCATTGTTCTCCATTATGAATTATTGTACCTAGCATTTCCAAACTTTAATGTATGTATTAAATACATACATTAAATACATATGTATTTTTCATAGATTGTCCTAGTATATTAACTCAGAAGAACAGACTGGCTCCTATATTAGAGCTGAGAAGAGTTGCTATCTCCCAAGCAACAGCCTTAGAAGGATTGAGACAGGAAACTCTTAAACTGATTTTGGCACTTGGGGATGGTCTGAGCTGTATGCGGCTGTGACCATTGGCTTAGTCTGCAGAGACATCTCCGCATACCTTAGCAATACAATGTCAGATCTCCTTTTTGATTTTAAAGAGAAATTACTGTTTATTTTCCCCTCCTAGGCTTATTATTATTATTATTATTATTATTATTATTATTATTAATTTAATTAATTAATTTCCCCCAGCCTGATCAACACTGTGTCCTCTCCTCCTAGTCTGATCCCTCAACCTCTCCTTTCTACCCCATCCACCCTCATCATTTCTATACAGAAAAGGGCAGTCCTCCAGTGTCTATCAGCCAGCCATAGCATATCAAATTGCAGTAAGACCAGGCACTTTCTATTAAGGCTGGACAAGGCAACCTAATAGGAGGAAAGGGTCCCAGAAGTAGGTAACAGAGTCAGAGATAACCCTTGCCTGCTTCCTCTGTTAGGAGTCCTGTAAGAAGACCAAGATAGACAACTATAACATGTATGGTGAGGTCCCAGGTCAGTCCTATACAAGTTCTCTGGTTGGTGGTTCAATCTCTTTAAACCCCTATGAGCTCTGGTTAGCTGATTTTGTTGGTCTTATTGTAATGTCCTTGACTCCTCTGGCTCCCATGATCTCTCCTCTTCCCTCTCCACAGAATTCCCTTAGCTTGGCTTTATGTTTGGCTGTGGGTGTCTGCATCTGTTCCATCAGCTGCTCCTGATAACAGTTGGTCTAGGCACCAATCTATGAGTATAGCAGAATATCATCAGGGATCATTTCATTGACTTTTTCTTTTTTGCTAGTCATGTTTCATTCTATCTGATGTCTCTCGGCCATCCAGCCTCTGGGTCCTGTGTCAGGCTGTGCTATGTTTGGGTTCCCTCTTATAGCATGTGTCTCAAACTGGACCAGCCACTGATTGGCCATTTCCATAACTTCTTGCCACCTTTGTCCCAGCATATGCTTGATGGGAGATGTCATTCTGTAAATATGTTTCTCTTATTGGTTAATGAATAAAGCCTTTTGGCCAATAGGAAAGCAAGATAGGCAGGACTAGGAAACTAGGAGGAGGGAGGAAGTAGTAGGGAGGAGATTCAAGATGAGACCATGTGGAAGTACTTAGGTTAATAGAAATGGGTTAATATTTAAGACAGAGCTAGCCGATAACAGGCCAACAGAATTATATCTAATACAATGCCTCTGTGTGTTATTTGGGGTTGGTGCAGATGTGAGACCAGGCCAGCAGAAAACCCTAATCATAACATATGCTGTAGTCAGCCAGAATTGTAGATCAGAGGTAATGTGGCTTGGTTGGGGTCCCAATCCCTCCACTGGACTTTTGCCTGGTCACAGGAGATAGCTGGTTCAGGCTCCATATTTCCTAGTGCTCGGAATTTTACCTAGGGTCACCCTCATAGACTACTGGGAGTTTCCATTTCACTAGGTTTGTAGCTTATCCCAGAATTAGGGGATTTCAATTATCTTTCTCAATATTCTCTCCCTCCATCCTCCCCTCTACCCTATCCCTCCTGTTCCCTACTCCCCTGTATTCAGAACTGATGGGGGATGTCCTTCTGTATATATGTTTTTCTTATTGGTTAATGAATAAAACACTGGTTGGATAATGAGTCAGGAAAGTAGGCAGGATAAGGAGAATTCTGGGAAATGGAGGCAGAGGAAGACTGCAAGACACTCATCATGTAGACCACAAAAGTGTATTAAGTCTGGGCATTCTCTGGTAGGCCAAGACCACGTGGAAATAAATAGATTAATAGAAATGGGTTAATAATTAAAACATAGCTAGCCAATGAGAAGCCTTAGCCATTTGGCCAACAGTTTAATAATTAATATAGCATCTCTGTGTGTTCATTTAGGGATGAGAAGGGCATTGAGACCTGGTGGTACAAGGAAACCTCTGCAACAGACCTTTCCCTCTGTCCACCTGTGATGTCAATTCTATTTATCTGTCACCATGAGATTTGCATCCTGCTTGCTTGATCCTGCCTTGTTACTTAGCTTCTTTGGGTTTGTGGATTGTATTAGTATGGTTATTTTTTACTTCATGGTGAACAAGAAAATTTCTAACATTTAGAATGTCAATATTGTAAAGAGTTACAGACAACTCCCTATTCTGTAATTTACCCTAGTATATAATATACTGTAATGAAATTTTCATAACCCAATTTTGTTTCTTTTTCTTACTTTATTGACTTTGCTGACAAATTTTGCATATTTATCATGGCATTTGAGAATTCTGAAATCTACATTACATATGTACAATTATATGAGCTCTCTACAAGTAAGTCATTGCTAAGAGGCAAAATGAAGCATGAGTTGATAAGTAGCTCTCTTTTTTTCTTAAAAAATGAAGTTTTTTTCTGCTCTAATTTCAAAATACTTGTCAGTGATAGACAAGACCAGTGGTGCGGTTCATATTTGATTCCACCAACTTTTTAGCATTTAATGTATACCCAGTTTTCTCCTGAAATCTGCACTTGCAAATATTAGTAAGAGTTGCCTTAGGCAAATATGCCTCAGTTCCTATCATTGTCTTCATCTCTAACCCAGTATTTTAAAGAACTGAGCCTTTGTAGTTTCTTTTAACTTTAGTGCTATGCTGTGAACACAGCGGGTCCTCTGAAGACATTAGTAGGCTGACTCCCAAAGAAGTAAGCACTTCCATTAAGTTTTATAGGAAAGAACAGATTGATGATAAGGTAGGGTGGAGTGCAGGGGTGGTGGGCAGAAGCACCAACCCCCTGGAGACTTGGAACAGATTTCAAAAGACCTTGATGATCAAGAAATAAGTATAAGGACATTCACTGGTACAGTACAATAAAAAAAGTCACATTGTACAAGTATATAATGAGTAATAAGGAGTTATACCCAAGTACCTCAGAAAAAAAACAGGGAACAGTCATAATGAATTGCAAAAGCTCTTGTGAGTCAGCTACATGGTGTTTTTGAACAGCACACTTTCTCCAGGATATTTTAAAAAGGACTATAAGAGGCAACATTTATGCTTGCAGGCCATTTCATATAAAGCTGGACAATTGATAGGCATATTGATTGGTTACTGTAACTCAAGCAGTCTGTGAATTCAAGACCAGTTTGGACTACAGAGTGAGAACTTATCATAACAACAAAAACAAGACAAAACAGAACAAAATGAAAGCACAAACAACAGACATACATATAAACAAACAAAGCTCTTTATAGATATTTTAGTGATGTGGATTGTTCCCTGAAAGGTTCTTGAAAATGTCTGTGCCCATTAAGTTTCTTTGAATATTGGAAGGACCCCCAATGATCTCAGGGTCCTTGTTATAATATTGGCTATAATGAACATTAAGAATCCTTTTTGTTTTTAATCATAACAAAATGACATTGAGAATTTTCAGGAGACATTTCCAGATGATGAGGAATGATTGTATTCCTGTTCATGTAATACCTCTTCTAGTGGAGAGAGAAGATGCCCTGTGCTTCAACCTGGACATGCCTCTGATGTTGAATATCCACTGCATTGTGAGTATACTTTTGAGATTTCAAAGGTCTATTACATATCAAAGAATTTATATTATTATTTTGGAATAGTCTTGTTGAATATAAAATAAGAAATTACTATTCTTTCAGTTTCATAATTCAGTAAAAACAGTTGTTTAATACAAACACAAAATTCAAATAAGGCACATAATTGTAGAAAACTTCAGCAAATAGGGTTTGACTATAGCTTCTTGACATTTTGTAAAAGGGTCCTCTCACAGACCTATTTCATCACTGGTATTTGTGCATACCAGAAATTTCTATATCTGAAAAGTAGAAATTCTATACCAAAACATTCTATATCTGAAAAGAAGAAATTCCTTACTGAAAAATTCTAAAGCTGAAAAGTTCAAATTCTTTCTTTTATGGAAAGCAGTCATAACATAAGCAACTATATATTTGGGGGTAATATAGTTGATACCCAGATGAGAACTACTTCAGCTTCACAAATTCAAAACAATGACACTTTTACAAAAACCAATCATTCTGCTATGAAGAGGCCAGAACACCTTATAGGAAGACCACATCAGTCAGAAGTGGAACCTGGGTGCTCACTTCCAGAGTCTCTCAAATTATGCTCCAATCCTAGGAGTATGTCAGCTTGAAAGAAAATCTCTAACACTCACTTGGACTGCCTACATTTTGTCTGGTTCTCTGGTAACAGTTTGTGATAGGAGACCTTTGTGAAAGGACTGAGAAAGTAAAATTGGTCATAGGAAGCAACTAGCTATTGTGACAGTCTGAAAGGCCTTCAGTAACCCCTGGAATCTCTACAATGGATGTTGCCTATCAAATTTGTTAAACCGTAAGAGTGAAAATGGCTGGTCCATTTACATTTCTGCATTTCTCAGTTATCAGAAATTAGCCTTTTTGGAAAGATGTGCCTCAGATTAAATAAATCAATCTAATTTAGGCAGGCTCTTAAAAAGCTAATCACTTGAGTGTCTGCAGTCACAAAGCCACATTGAACAGCAAGACCTCCCTCTACACTTGATGGTGCAATCTTATCTGTCCCACTGATACCTTGAGTAGAGGTAAGTTGCTTGGGGCAATAATGTCATACAGCAACAGTAACTGTGATAACCAAAAATTTTCAGAGACATTAAACTAGAAAGTGAAAAAGAGAAAAAGTAAATATTTCTTTTCCTAGGTAATGGCTATGTAATAATTTACTGACTTTCTCTACATAATGGAAATAATTTTTAAAAATAGAACTAGCAAATAATAAACAACTGTGTGTATATTTGATTGTGCTTATAATTCTGTATCCAGAAGAATTGCAAACAAGGTCTTGATGAAATGTTTGTGCACCCATGATCATAGTAGTATTAATAGCAATAACTAGACAAAAACAACCTAAATCCTCAATGTATAAATGAATAATGGAAGTCTGTTCTGTATGGATTATGGCATTATATTTAACATCAACAGTGGTAAGAATGCTTTGTTAAATGTTCTAGCAAGGGTGAACCTTGAGGACATTGTGCTAAGCCTATGAGAAAAGGACATAATGTATGAGTATCTTTATATAAGACAAAGTAGTCATAGTCTTACAAGGAAGTTGGATGGTGGCTATCATACTTGTTAGAGTTTACAGGTAAAGGAACTGTGTTTAAAGGAAAAAGAGTTCTACATTTGCAAAATGCAAAACTCTTAAAATTTTCTCCACAAAATGACATCTTGAACGACATACTTCAAAATGGTTACAATGTATTTTAAATCTGAAATTAAGTTAAAGGTGCTGAGAATGAACTTGGAGCATCTTCTCCCACATCCATCTTTACTATGTGTGGGTGAACAGAAGATAGAAGAGATTGGAATGAACTTCTTAGGAGATAAAATAGGCAAGAGACTGTAAAATTTGAATGAGACAAAGAATGGATTTTTTCCTGGAGCTCCCAGAAGAAAGTGCCTTTGTGGATGGCTTGAGCAAACCCCTAAGTCTCAGTTTGAACTTCTCATTTCCTGAAGTCAGAGGAAGAGAAAGTGTTAAATTAATCTTGTTTGAAGCCAGTAACTCTGACAATTTGCTATCAGTAGGAAGCTATTGCAATGTTTGAAAGCTTTGAGGAAGGCCTTTATAATGAGTCCTTGGTGATTCAAGTTAACAGAAGGGAGGCATGATGCTCTTTGATGTACTCACAGAGAAGGACTGAATCAAAGTGAGGTAATAACTTACTTATTTTTCTCTGAAAGAATATAGGTAGGATTAGAAAATGTTGGATTCTTCAGTGACCATACTAAAACTGTTTTTCCTACCTATCAGCTTCTGTGCACTTATGTTAGGATTTTCAAATCCTAACAGCACACATCTAAAAACCTTTACAATTTAATCTAAAGAATAAAATTCTTTCCTGAAGTGTGAATACCTAAATGACTTGAAATATGGTTAAATAACTTTATCCCAAATTGAGGATGATTTTTCATAACTCTGCTTCTACTCATAGCCTGAAAGTTGTTAGAGTTGTACTCAGCTTTATTTCAAATGGTAAATATACCCAAAAGAGGACCATGTTAACCTCAAGTTTTGTCACTTGTCCAACCACTTCCTTTCCCAGGAATAAATTACCTTTCTTTGTGTATTCCTCAAACTGAAGCATTTTGAAAAGCTGAGTATAGTTAGATTTGTGGCACTTCTGTTATTGCTAAATTGTACCTGATATCAATGTGAAATAGATTGTATATATGTTTGATTGTTGCTTAGCAACCATTGTGTTAAGATTGTTTCTCTCCTGAAAATGTAAATGTCTTATTTTATGATGGCAATTAGTATTCATAGTCTGAGTAATAAATACAGTAGCAAGATAAGAAATGGAAAAAGCTAAATAAACGTGTTGCACAGTTCCTTATATTTGTACATGGGATTATTTATGAAAACTGATAGATAGATCTTTTTAGTCCTACCTTATTTTTGTTATAGACTAACAATGCCTTCTTTTCTCCATCTCTGAGGAACAGTAACCCTCAACACATTACCATAAATCTGAACAGATGACACAACACATTTCTAATATCTTTTATAGCAAAAGATGAACTATGCTAGATAATGACAGAAAAAAAAGATAAAAATGCTGTATTTAAATGAGGGGTTTTGCTTCATAAATGTGTGACTGAAGATGTTTTCTTTTCTTTTGTTATATATATTTTTGCTATCTATATTTGCATATATATTGCTAATATTTCTTTCTGTTTAATTCTATTAGAAAATATGTATTTATCAGCTTTTAAGTAGTATAGTATACAGAGTTTACATGCCTTCTATTAATATGTGAAAGGTAAAATGTAGGATTTTGACTTTCTTGGCACAATATTCACACATGAATAATGTAGCCCTGTAAAGCAACAATTTTATTGGAACACATCTAAGTGTTGCATTTATTGAAGATCTTTGAATAAATTTTCAGTTTTATATTGGGATGGTAATTTACTTTTACTAGTGTTATCTAATTTAAGCTCATCATCATTACTTGAGAAAAATAAGATTTTCCAGTAATATGACAAAGTATCTTAAAGCAAAGAGAAGGGATGTTGTAGCGTGTATATTTCCGCCAGCCCGCCAGTCCGCCAGTCTGGGCCCACAGCCGCGCCTGCCCCAAATAACATTCAGAGACTCTGTATTTAATATAATCCTGTTAGCCAGTTATCATTACTGTTTATGGGCTAGCTCTGCCTTAATTATTAACCCATTTCTACTTACCTAAGTATTTCCATGTGGTCGTCTTATCGGGGAGCCATGGCGAGCATCTTGCTTCTTCCCCGGCTACATCTCGACTCCTCCCTACTATTTCCTCTTTCCTCCTCCTGGTCTCCTAGCCCCGCCTATCTTGTTTCCTATTGGCCACAGGGCTTTATTAACCAGTATGAGAAACATATATACAGAATAACATCTCCCATCATCTCCTCTTTTCTGTCTAAAATAAAAAGAAGGGGTTTAACCTTAACAGAGCAAAATGTACCATACAACAGTTATCAAATAAGAGTCACAGTAAACAATATTTAGTTCATTAATATTTTGTAAGATTTTAAGAAAATATCATCTATCCTATCTTTGTGAGTCTAAAGTCCTATATGTAACTTATCTTTAATCCTAACTAAGGAAAACTATAACCATAACTATTTGTCTTCAACTCCATCAAAGACCACAGAAGGATAATATATAAACTCTAGAAATGACAGAGACAACTCATTGCCTGGTCAGTCAACCGAAATTCTTCTGTAATGTTCCATCTTCAGCCCATAGGCCATAGTGTGTGTCCAGACTCCTCAACAAGGCAGGAAACTTTAAACTGTCCACCTGTAATGGCAGTTTGTCAGTCACTTTTCTCTGTGTCCTGTGGACTGTCTGGCTGTCTTGCAGCCTCTTCCATGAAGCAGGAATCCTGTAGCAATGTCCATCTTGCATCAGCAGTCACCTTTTTGTGGGTCCTGCATGTCCAGTTTCTACAACATAAAGTCAAACAGTCCAGAAGAGCAGTACCTTGCCCAAATGGCTAGTCTTGCCATATTAGAAGCAAACTCCATAATGTGTTTCTTCGATGTCCATCTTCCTTTCTTCTGTAGGTGGTGTTACCAGGAGCAGTTGTGCCTCATTGTCAAGAAAATCCCTAAACCATTTTAAATGCCATGTTCTGTAGGTCTTTGAAAGGTTTGAAGAATGCCTATTCATCTCAAATACATCTTTGTATATCTAGAAATCCTAACTTAACTCCAAGTTTTGACTATCATAGGCAACTCTCTATAATCTGTATTAATTTATACATTACATTTTCCAATGAACTATATAAACACAATACCTAAACAAGAGGAGAAATATACATATCACAAAATTGACCTTAAATTGTATCAATGAAAGAAAATCCATTTCAAAGCAAAGTATTCATATCTATACCATAGGATGTATATGATATGATTCCAAAATATGATTTGTAATATGTCAATTCTCTAGGTAACTTATGTGCAGCTTAGTTTACTGAAAATGGGAAGTCGTTTTTTGATTATCTCAATCAACTTATATGCTGTCAGAATTCTGTAGTTATTACAGAATATAGTGTATAATGGTTCTATTATTAGAATTACAAATTAATTTTTATCTCTACTTAAGAACTATAGTTCATAATGGCTAATCTTAATTATCAACTCCACTGGATTGAAAGTACCTTGCAACTCAGTAAAGTATCCCTGTGTGTATCTATGACAGTATTTTTAAAGATTGTCTGAGAAGGTCCACCCTGAATGTGTGCATTGCACAGGCTGTAGCAATGAATGGGGTAAAATGTGGTAAAGGAGTAGTTGCAGTAGCATAGACAAACCTCTCTCTCTCTCTCTCTCTCTCTCTCTCTCTGTCTCTCTCTCTCTCTCTGTTTCTCTGTCTCTCTCTCCTATCACCACCTCCTGATTTACCCATTGCCTAGATGTGAGCTGTTTTTCTCTGTTGTGCTCTCTTTCCTCCATGGTAGAAGAAATCTTAAAAACTGTGAGCCAAAAATAATTATATTTTTCTTTAACATCTTGGTTGCTTTTAAATAACCTTGCTGTGTACCCCAGGCTAGACTGAAACTATAGATCCCACTTCCTCCACTAAGCACATGCTATAATTACAGGAGGGTTACTTAAGTCAGATATGTTGCACAATGATAAAAATCTAACACACTGAACACATATTTGGATATAGTAAGGCATGTGAATCTTGTAGTGTTAATCAGAGTAAGAGTTTTTGCTTTGTTTTTACCACTGAGTGTATTTTCTCTATAATAATTTGGAAATATCTATGGATATGTATTTTTCTCTCACGCAGTGAATATTCTCTGAAGACTTATTTCACAAAAGACACTGTTAATAGGGTCCCCAGGGAACTAACAGTTTAGTAGAGAGATAAAGACATAATCACTTAAGAAAGACAATGTCAACCACTCAGAGGTACAGTATAGAGGACAAATATGATAGATAGTATTACTGCTGAACAATGCTGCTACTATTTATGGTAAGATTATCAAAGTCTTCCTTTGAGTAAATTGAAGGAGATCTTGGTTGGGACCTCAGTAGACAGAAAATACATTTTACCTAAAGGGTGTTCTGAACTAGACTAGCAAGCATGTAGGCATTGAGATGGTATGGAGAGATAAGTAAAAGATAAGTAATCTTGGAGCTTTGTATATGAGAGAGAAAGCAATGAAGTTGAAGATGTAGACTTTAACCAGATTTTGTGAAACTGTGTGAATCATTCATGGGAGCTTGGACTGTAAGTGTACTTTGAAGTTACTGGAACATTTGAAACAAATGGACAATATTATTGTATATGCACTTGAAGATCTCACCAAGGCTACCACTTTTACTTGCTAGCACCTACAGTCACAAAGTCCATCCTCTCCTCCATCACCACTGTCTGTGTTTCTGAACAGGACTATTTACCTATTTTCCCTTACCTTCTTGCCTCCAATCCCTGTCTTTTTTAATCTTCTTTTATTTTTTTCCCATTGCATTCTTTTGATTTAAAATTCACTTGCCTCTCAATAATTCTAAGTTAGGTGAGCATGCCTGTGTTAAGGAATCCTGTAAGAAGTCCTGTGTTTGACACCACATGTCAGGAGGTCAAGGAGGGTGAATTAATAATGGGTTATTGACATAAAGAACTGAGTATTTCAAAGGAAGAGATTTACTTTAAAAAAAAAAGATGTAATCTCATGAGTTGATTTAAAAAAAAAAGGACTCTATATTGTAGATGGATGAACAGCACTCAACTTTCTCTTTCTCAGCCTCTCATGGACCAAATGGCATTAATAAATAAAAAGTACAGTTCAGGAATACTCCGCATCTTCATAAAAGATATACTATCTTTGGGCTACATTTGTTTTGAAAAATTGAATCATGAAAGCAAGTCCTGATCATAGAAGTGAGGGTTTTGTGTCCTTCAGAAATGCTGGGAAATGGGATCCTACAAATGTGGAAGGGAATATCAGCATTCATTTAGCTTTCATTGGAATGATCACAAATAGGCTTGAACTTCATTTAAATTTGAGCCAGTATTGTACAAGCCAGTAGGTTAATCACAACACTATTTGACTTAGTGGAAATGATGACAGTCAGGACTGTACACCAGTGGGTGACAACACTGTAGAAAACACTGTGCTGTAAGTTCATACCACAGCATTTAATCCTGCTTCTGGGAAGTGTACAAACAGTGCTGATGTCCACTTCACTCAAAATCATTCTTCAGTTTAGCTTTGTCTCTCTCTGGCTGAAAATATATGATGACAGGCAGCACTCAACTGATTGTTCTGAGAACAGGTCATCATCTTTTGCTTTGTTCTCAACTTTTCTTGTAAGAATGCCAAAAAGACACAGTGTTTGTTAGTGTGAGTCAAGACTGTAAGAATTAGTGCTTTCCCATTACGTGGGTCAAGAATATTCCTGGTTTTATTTCCAGGAATGGCTGTGTACCTATGTAGTGTTTCCTACCCATGGCTGTTTCCGTAACAACAAGAAAAGCAACCATTTTGAAAGGGAACAAAATAGTCAAGATATTAGCCTGATGGCCTGTTGCTATCACCACACAAAGGTTACTTACTTTTCTTGTAAAAAGTAGAGTTTTAATGTTTTCATGGAAATGATGCATACCAGGTTCAGAAAGAAGGAAACTCGCTCCTTCAAATCTCAACTTAGAGGGGCCTATGCTTACTCCAGGTGTCCCACATATAAATGCTGCATCAAGTCTGCATGGGCTTACAGATATGCTGGCAAAATATTCATTTGATCTCAGATCCTTGCCAAAGATAGGCACTGAGGTGTGTAGGGTAAAGAACATGGTATTAACTCAGAGCCTGAAATGCAACTGGACTGGTTTCTGACAAACCTTTGTAACCTTTGCTCTTAGTGTTTTATTACACTACGAACCATAAAATGGAGGGTTATGGGGGTATAAAAGGATAGGAGGGAGAGGGAACAGGGATTGATATGTAAAATAAGATTGTTTCTAATTTAAATAAAATTTATAAAACACAATAAAACAAAACAAAACAAAAAACCCATAGCATTAATTTTTATCCCATTTAAAGCATACAGGTAGGGTTGAGTATACTCATATTTTATGGTAGATATCAAAAACATTTTCCTCTCTAACTAATTCATTCATCAGCTCTCTTTGTTCTTCCTTACTCCAATGCCTGCCAACCTGAATTCTACCTTTTGTTTCTATGATTTTACTACTACCCCTGGTACCTCATATTAAATGGACAGTATAATGCTTTTCTTTTGACTGGGCTATTTAAGTTAGCATAATATAGCCAAAGTTCATGTATGTGACAAATGTTTTATTTTAAAGCTGATTGATATTCTATCACACTCATGAAGCACCACACTTGTTTTTACTTAGTCACACACTGAGTTTATATTTTACTTTCCACAAACTGGAAATTAATAAATCATTTTTCTGTGGGCATTATTTTTATCATATAGTGCAAACTATGAAACATTATATCTTTGTTTATTATTATTATTTGCAAAGTTATACTCTAGTAGAGAGAATGTCCAACACATAAAGAAATATGCTGCTTTTATCTTTACTATCACTTTTTCTTATTGCATGCAAATAATTGATATCACTTTTTCTTATTGCATGCAAATAATTGATTTGCTCTGAGGCCAAGACATATTACCTGTATTATCAATTCTCTCTTACCCCCTGAGTAGAATGGCTGAGAAGTGATAGAGGAAACCCATTTCTCAGATGTGTATCTGTGATTCCTCAAATTCAGATGCTCAGCCCTTAGCCATTATGAACTAACCTAGACGGAGTTGGGTAATTGTTCTCACAAAACCTTATTTCGCTGATTTGTCATATTGGCTGAAGTGCTGACTGAATTCAGTAAACATTTAAAGAACTGAAAAACAATTTATACATTTGAAATTATTAAGGTAATAATTTTGTTACTAAAGCTAAAAGTTTGTTTATTATATAACTTTTTTCTCAGATATTCCAACTACTCCCTTCTTTTCCCCAAATCTAATGGCAATGTAGACCACGATTCTGTTAGAGTCTATCATTTGAAGCATTGCAATGGACAAGTATCAGAGCCTGTCTGAGATGTTTATGGATTGCACTTTGGGACCTAAGTACTTTTCCTCTGTACTGTGTTGGTGCCACATTGGCTGGTTTTACCAATAAAGATATGTAACAGTATCATGGTACTAATGGTGCAGCAATAATTGGTGAGAGGTGTCCATTTTGAAGGACTCTGGATAGCAAATATAATGATACAAATACCAATTATACTCATTTTCATTAAAGTTGGGAAAAACAAAGCAATTTTACTAAATACCTAAAGACTATCTGTTCAAATGTTTTATTAATAAAACACATATGATTATCTAAGTGACTGGTCAATGAGGCAAACAGAGGGAAAATCCACGAGCTTGATGGTCCTGTCTGAGGTTTACTTCAGCTCACTCACCTGGTCAAAATGTTTGCTCCACCATTGTGTTGGAGATAGAGTGAGTAAAAGAAATCAGAAAATGTCAACTTGGCTGGGCAACAGGATTGTTCAGATTAAAGTTAGGCTTTTGCCAATCTGATGACCAATATCTTAGTCAAATTCAATTAGATAAATTTTTATTTCTCTGTGATAATATATAAAATCTGGCCATATTAGTTTAACTTAATTTATATATTTATAACATTTAATTCAATAATAATATTTTGAAAAGAAGTATGTCTTACTGTGAATATCTGAGTGCATGCCAGAAAAAAATATATTGCAAATAAAGACACACATATTTTCTCCATATGTGTTAAAAGCTAAAAGTATTACAGTACTCCAGACCTGGAGGTCTGAGGTCAAGACTATAGAGTCATCCTCAGCCACATAGCAAATTTAAGGAAGGGCTGAACTATACAAGATTCTATTGCAAAATCAACAAAGACAAAAAATAAATTGCTGTCTCCTTAACCAAAACTAACCCAAGTGTATGCATTATTTTATTGATAATCAGCTACTACTCATTTACAATGTTTGATGCTATTAATTAAAGGCACTATTTCTAAGAGCACATACTTGACAGATACTTTGCTAACAATAGAAAATAAATGGTCAAAGAACTTTTAAAGATATTTTAAGGAAAGTATTTCATCCTATCTTAATGAATCTTCTATTGTTGCAAAGATAGGTGATGCCTTCAGCAATTCAGTCTTAAGTGATAAGAAACCTAAATAGAATTCAATTGAGCTAAAAGTCTGTATGCATATTTATTTGCTTTTGACAACATTTTTGATTGCAAGCATACAAGTGTTGCCAACAAATTAGGTCCTCTCCTTGTTTGCAAACACTAGAAATCAAAAGCAAGAATACTCCCAAAAGCAATAGAATTATATTAAAAAAGAAAAGATCATTTGACCTTGCAACATTTATGTAAATTTAGAAAGACACGATGTGGAAAAAGATGTCAATTGACACATTTTGCTTTAATGCAAAAAAAATGTAATCTCAGTTTTTAATCCTTTTGGTTCTCTCTCTCTCTCACTCGGTATGTGTGTGTGTGTGTTTATGTTGTGTGTGTGTGTGTGTGTGTGTGTGTGTGTGTGTGTGTGTGTGTGTTTGTGGAATAGGAGAGAAGGGATCCAGTAAGATTCTTTAAGACATGCATAGGCAGATTCAGAGTGTTTAAACTGTATAGAATTATACTGACTTGAGTGGAAATGTAATGTTTCATCATTGAGCCTGTGACGAGCAGAAGTCCATAAGGAGCAAAATACACTCAGAATTTTTAAAATGTAAATAGCACCTGGAACATGGAACAGAAAGAAAATGGAGCTAAGGGTACCACAATCCACAATCCACAATCCTGAGTTTCTTTGAGGGTAAGAGTAGATGTATCTAGGATTTCTTGTTCTTCTTTCCTGCTAAGGGACCTGTGTGCTACACAACACTGTACACTCATACTTACAGTGTCTTCATCTGCTTCTTGGAAAATTGCAGTTACTTAGTAAGTAAACTCCAGGTTTGAAATATCAGTCCTAGCTGTCTAATCCTAGATCCAGAATGTAACACTTACCCCTTGTCATGGAAATGGAGATGTTTGCTTCCTGTCAGATGTCATCTTGCAAGACATAACAGCTGTGATTAATTATGATACCATCCCTTTGCACCTGAAGGCAGATTCCCCTCCCTGCTCAGAAGTGCCTCATTCCAGCCTTGATTATTGCCCTTGGGGGAACTTCCATTAGTGGGCATCCCATGCACATACACTTACCTGACTTTTGTAAATTATTACACGAGTTCAGCAATGTCCTGAACCCCATCTCTTATTTAAAGGGTTCCTACACCAAGGATACTGGTCCACTAGTTATGGCCTCATGAAAGAAGTTTTATTGCTCATACTTTACTGAGAATGTTGAATATGTTTTAAATTCCAAAATCTTTTATCCAAAGCACATTTCTTTTTAAGAAGTTTCTTGATAAATGCATTTTATAATTAAGTGTATGGTAAATATAAACTTAACTGAGACATTCTACTTCTATTTTTTCTACAAGCTATCATAGCAAATTATAGTTTTTTTTATTATATTTATGGTAATAACTGCAAAAATCAGTTTGGTTGACTTAATTTGGAGTTATTGTTTATGTAAGTATATAAATTTGATTAAACAATATAGGAGAGTACAGGTGTGTAAACACTTATTAAAGAAATATTTGATAGTCCTTTTCTATGTCCACACTTTTCATCAGATGTGTATGATTTGATCATTATTAAGAATTTGTGTGAACTTTGCTAATGAAATTGGTAAAATCATGAGGCTCAGACTCAGTGGTTCTCACCTATGGATAAACTTTTGAGTTATCTGAAGGACTTAAAAAGCCTTAGGATGTGGCCCCAGTTGTATCGGCTTTTATGCAGCTGGCTTGGAAAGCAGCCTGTAAAATGGAATTTCAAACGAAGTTCTGAGACTATTCTCATTCCCATCTGAGGTTATCACCTCTTTCTTAATGCATTTGTTTCCCCTAAGTGGAGCAATTCTCAAAAAAACGCATGAGTGTGCTTATTATCATGCATCACCATGGGACAAATTGATATTCTTTTGTGAAAAGGGTAACAGTATTTGCAAGATGATAGCTGATTAAAATAATACAGTCTGTAACGCCTTCCACAGATCACTTTTTCCTGTCTTATAAACTACACACGACTGACTAAGTTTTAGCTGGTAAACACACAGTTCTATGTTGAGTCTGTAGACTGTGCAATGACTCTTTCTGCCATGTATGATATGCTATTATTTATGACAGCAGGGAATCACAGTCATGCAACATAACAATAGAAACCTCAATAGAGCTGGGTGGTGCCATTTCTTACTCACTAATGTCACAGACTATTCTTCCCTTCATTACACTTCTTAATCATGGTTTAGTAAATCCAAGTGAGAGCTAAAATTTAAGTTGGCCATGATTCTTCATGACTAAAGGCAACATTTGAAAGCTTCTGGGATGAGGATCAGTATTTCAAAAAGAGTCCAAGGTACACATTGAAACTCTGTCTCCAAAAACCTGAGTTGTGTTTTTAGGTCAATGGTAGAAAGGCTTTCTCAGCATGTGTGTGCCTAGTACCTGCAGAAGCCAGAAAAGAGTGCTGGATTCCCTTGAACTGGAGCTACCTACACGCATTGTGGCATTCAATGTGGGTGCTGGGAGTCAGACCTAGGTCCTCTGCAAGAGTAGCCAGTGTTTCAACCACTGAGCAGTCTCTCCATCTTTAGCATGTTTCTTGAGTCCTAGTTGGTCTTGCATTTATGTTGACATACACTGTTATGAAAATGATACTGTCCAAGTTATAAGTTTGTTTCTGAGGACCCTTATAATTTCCATAATTCCATTATTGGACCTTTAGAACACCATGCTGTGAAAAAGTTCAAGGGAACCTACCAAAGACAGAGTCTTGAAGGATAGGAGAAGTATTGAGGTATCCCATGGACAGCCAGCAATGTACTCCAACCATTATTTTGTACCTGAAGATCCAAGCAGGATGTTATCACAGCAACATGATTGAATTTAAGCAAGACCACCAAAAGGAATTTCCATCTGAGTCACAGGCTAATAGAAAAATGTACTGTGGTTTCAAGTAATTAATTTTAGAATTGTCTTAATGGGCTAGATTTGGAATTTTCTTTTATAATTTATGTTACTTATTTAGAATTATATACATGAACCATGTATTTACACATATACATTTCAGACCACCCCTTCTTTCCAACCTCCTCTCTTTAACCCTTATTATCTCTCAAATGCTTTACATTCTCAAACTTTCACTACACACACTTGTGCTATTCTATCAGTGATCAAAAGGTTTTAGACTTTGGAGTATTGGGACTTTTTATTTTCATATTTACAATGGTAAAGCTGTACCTTATGGTAGAATGAGTGTCAGGAGATACTGACAGGATATTTTATTTTAATTTATTTTTTATTTAAATTAAATACAATCTATTTCACATACCAATCCAAATTCTCTCTTCCTCCTGTCCTCTCATTCCCTCCCACCAACCCCCATCCTAATGGATCCACTCTTCAGGGAGGGTGAGGCCTCATTTTCTATAGTTGGCACACACTGTAGTTTGAATCTTAACAGTCTCAAAGGACCCTGTGTTTTAGGCTTAGTAATCTAGCAAAGGATCCAATGAGAAGCAGAAATACTTCAGGACTTAGTGACATCCTCACAAAGGAGATTGTGATACTTGATGTCTTCTTCCTTCTGTTAGCTACCAAGGATGAAAGAGCAGATGCACTCCATCACAAGGTGAACCAAAGCAAGGAGATTAATTGGTCATTGGTTGAAATGTCCAAAACTGTATTCAAAACACAACTTTCTCATTTTAAATTAATGAGCACTCTGACTAAAACAGTGTTGTAGTGTGCAACCACTTAGAGGGTATGAGAAAGTTCTAATTTTTCTGCACCTACAGTCATCCTTAGTTCTGGCTTGTTTGCATTTTAGTGCTTATGTCCTGTGGCTGTTAACTTCAACATAGATTTAGTTGGCCAGGTTTTCCTCATGTATAAAAAATAATCTGTAAATAACAACTATAATTGCACATGAATTTTCATTAATGACTTTGTAGGAACAAGAACGGACACACACTCCAAAATATCAAAAGCAGAACAGTGACTCTTTTTTATTTGGTTATTATTTTTCATATGTATCTATTATTAAACATTAGTATTTTTTACTTATGCTCTTTTATTTGTATCCTTTTGGTTTCTTTTTGTATAACTTTGGTTCAAGTTGTAGATCATGTTGATTAGATGGCATCTTGTATACAATATGTCATTGGAAACTGTTTTTATCCTACTCAATTTAGGAGTTTTCAACAGAGTTCTTATTTTCTTTGTATTAGTCTTCTTTTAATAACAGACTGATTTTATCTATCTTGATGTTTGTGTACATATATAATTTTGATTTCCTTTCATGATTCGCAGCTCCTCTGTCATATCTAGGCAACTAGAAAATAGCTTGCAGTATATTTTCAGTTGTGTTAGCAACTCTATATTAATTGAACATTCTCATTTCTCAGCTTTAAAAATGGAGTTACACAGATTGACTGTCTCATCAGAAACAAGGGAAATTTAATGTGCCTTTTATTATTCACAATTTTCCTGATACATCTTTACCTTTTGTCTTTGTTTTATGTAAACTTCACTTTAGCAATTATAACTCCATTCCATTTTTGGTAGCGATGTATGATATTTCAATAACTTGGGCTCGAATTTAGAGAATAAAATAGAAAAATCAATTTGAAAAATTACACTAAGTATAAATTACTAAGTGACTGTATCATATTCATTGCTCTTCAAGGAGAAGCTAAATAATTTTAAGCGCACTGGAACATGTATTAGGCCACAAAAGAAAACCTTAATAAAGTTTTATGTCAGAAACAAGGCAGCTTTTCCTTCAGACAGGGCAATACTAATTGTATATCCACAGCAAGAAAAGTACTGAACATGGATTTCTCAGAAATTTGGAAAGTAAAATAGTTAACCAAATACAATCTAAAAAACTTTTTAATAAGTCAAATGAGTTTAAATTATAGATATTAGTGAATACTAATGATTTCTTCATTAGACTATGGGATCCTCTCAGTACATTGAAAGGACACATTTAAAACTGTTTTCAGTACAGATAAAGTAATGAAAATAGTTGTTTAATATCCACCCTTGAAAAGTTAAAAGGAAAATATAGTTAAGAAAAGCAGAGGAAAGCTTAAAATTAAATGTAAAAATCTGTGAGTTGAAATTAAGGAAAGAAGAAGAAAACATAAAATCATGAGAGTAGCACATTTTTCAGGTAGGGAATATCACTCTGAGATGTATTATTGCAGTGATTTGAATGGCTAGCCTAAAAAGACATAACACAGTAACTGCTGGTAAAGATGCAAAAGGAGAAGCCTTGCACAGTAATGCTGGGAGGATCAGGTTTCTGCTTTCATCTGCAGAGAGAGAGAGAGCCCAGAGGATCCTGAAATAGTAGAAACAGAACTGCAGCAAGATTTAAGAATGTCACTTCCAGCTAAGTGTAACCCAGAGGAAATTAACACAACACATAGGTGTTTTCACATTCTTGCCTCTTGTTGAAATTCTCAATAGCCAGGCTATGGAATCAATAGGTGTCTAGGTAGAGAAAATGTACCGTCTATATACAATGAAGCACTATCTAGTCTTAAAAGAGAAAATTTTGTAAGCAATATGCAATTGTTAGGCAAAAGGGAAATAATTCAGGCACAGAAGGTCAAATATCTTAGTGAATATGAAATCTAAAATCAGTTGATTGCATAAAACTAGAATGGAGAGGTGGTTTTGAAGTCTTGGTGGAGAGATACCATAGAATTGTTGATTACTGTAGTTAAATTCCATGTAGATAAGAAACATTCAAAAAAGATAAAAATACCCATTCTACATAAGGGAAACTATGATTAATGGCAATAAGTTGAAATGTTTTGAAAGACTGAGAATTGATTTAGTCAATTTACAAAAAAAAATTCAATGCTGAAAGTAAATAGGAGAGCAGATATTTTAGAGAAAATTAGTAGGCAAGTATAAGTAAGCTTTTTTCCTTCTTTTTTATTAATAATATAATTAAAAATTTTACATGTGGATCCCAGTTTCCTCTCCCTCCCTCCCTCCCTCCCTCCCTCCCTCCCTATTACCCTCTTTCCCCTGTGACATGCACCCTGGCCACCCTCCCCTCCCATCCCCCCACCGCCATTCCACTTGTAGGGCTATGCTATCCAGGTTGGGTCATATAAATCTGTCAAGTCATTTGAAGTAGGGACTAGGACTTCTCTCCTGTCTCTAGTTAAGGGGGTATCTCTCCATGGGGGATGTGTCTGCAAGGTCCTTTTGTGCACCAAGAATAGATCCTGTTTCTACTGTCTGAGTCCCCCAGACTGCTCAGTCCTTCTAGCTGAGACCCATATTCAGGGGGTTTGAGTCAGTCCCATGCTGGGTTCCCAGCTATCAGTCTGGGGGGGAGGCATTCGCTCATCCTTGTTCAGGTCAGCTGTCTTTGTGTATTTCTGTAACCTGGTCTTATCTCCTTTCTTTGCATCTGGTTTCTAGTTCGACTCAGTGTTTAGTCATGGGTGTTTGCTTCTGTTTCCAACAGGTACTAGATGAGGGCTCCATGATGGTGGATAATTTAGCTTACCACGGAATCCAGCAATTCTACTCTTAGGTATGTACTCAAATGACCCACATCCATGCAACAAAGACATGTGCTCAACTATGTTCATAGCAGCATTATTTGTAATAGCAAGAACCTGGAAGCAACCTAGACACCCCTCAACTGAAGAATGGATAAAGAAGATGTGGCACATCTACACAATGGAACACTACTCTGCAGAAAAAAAAATAACAGAATCTTGAAATTCACAGGCAAGTGGATGGAACTTGAAGAAACCATCCTGAATGAGGTAACCCAGCCACAAAAAGAGGAACAGGATATGTACTCGCTCATATATGGATTTTAGACATAGAGCAAAGGATCACCAGCCTATAATACACACCACCAGACGAACTGGGATACAAGGTGTATTCTAAGAGATTCATATATGGTCCCTCACAAAAGGAAGAAGGGGCAAGTCCTCCAGAGCACATGGGAAATGGGGGGTGCAGTGAATGGAGAGAGAACTAGGAGAAAGAGAAGGGGAGGAGAGGAAACACATGTGACTAGATAGATTTGAGTCAGGGTGAGAGAGAGAGATGGGGGGAACATAAAAGAGGGAGCCATTATTGGTTTGAAGAGAAAACTGAACCTAAAGAACAGTCTAGAGAACTACAAGACTGACTCCAACTAATAATTCAAGCAACCATGGAAAGGCTACCATAAATGCCCTTCCCTGATAGTGAGATCATCAACTAAAAGTAAACTTAATAAACAAGTCACAGACTTGAAGAAACTAGTGTAAGCCATTACTACACAGCTCAAACCTTGAAATAGTCAATATAAAAATCACCACAGACAGAGGAAACTATTGCATTTATAAGCAAAAATTTCAGTAATACATCTCTTACATATTAATTTAACCTAAATAGAAGGCAAAATTAAGGTATGTAAATGCACTCAGGAAAAGACAGTTACCAATATATGAATAAATACAGAAAACTAGGTAAATTTCTGAAATTACACATCAGAAATTGCAGAAATATTATTTTACAAATTATTAATTTTAATTATACTGAAATGGTAATTGGTATTATTTACACTATTTTCAGGCACTGAGGAGTGAGGAAAGCTTCAAGTTTATTATTACTGACCAGCGTTAGTCCTTACTGTAAAATTATGCTAAAAATATTTAAAAGACAGTATCTACTACAAAATTTTAACCTTCTTAGAGCTATAAGCTCTAAGCTATAAATAAAAAATTGATGTAAAAATGGTTTTGAAAGGTATCAAATGCAATGTAAAATACAGATATCTTTGTTCCATGAATAATACCCATATAGCTCAATGTGGAGGCATATACTACATAATCATAATTTTCTCTAGTTTAACATGAAACCAAGACTAATTTGATATCTGATTCCCAAAGCACTTGTTAAGATCAATGCCAATAAAGACTTATGGTCACTCAAGACTAGAAGACACTCCCTTATTAGGAACCAGTACAAATGTATTCCACTGTAGACACCTGCATGCATTTTCTTTAATATAAGGGAAGAGCCAAGATGGAAATTACTTTACTAGTAACATATAGTCTTAATCCACATGAAGGACATAGTCCCTTTTAGGAAAGGAGAGGTTGTGAGAGATTACCTGTCTATATTTCTAATGTCAGTTTTGAGAATCAATTAGAAGAAATATTCTCTACATGTCTATGAACACTAGCTAATCTTTGTAATTAGAATGATGAAGATACTGCATCACTCATTCCCAGAAATAAAAGTCCAAATTCTTCAGCTCACAACAACAAATGCCTGACATCTCTCCTCTGAAGAGATGATAACTTTTGAAGTGCAGTTGTTAATATCTGTGAGGAACTGATTGTAGGACTCCTGTGGATATTGAAATCTGATGGTATGCAAGTCCTTTTTGAGAAATGGTGTAGTATTGTCATACTGTCCACACAATACTCTCATATACTTTCAGTCATGTCCAGAGCACTACAAACAGAATATAATGTAAATGCTATGTAAACAATTGTATTTGGTTATTTAGTGGATAATAAAATAATAAGATCTGTACAGCTCAGGACACCAGGACAGAGACACCTCTTTACATATGGCTTATATTCAAGTTTGGTTGGAACCTGTGGGTACAATACATTCAGTTATAAAAATATTCACTGTAGAATATTCTGTATATTTAATCCATTTTGTGCATTGCCAAAAAAAAAAAAAAAAGGAAAAAGTACTTATTATTTCTCACCCAAGGTACCTTATGACTCATGTTTCCAAGAGGAAAATTTCTGTATGAAAAGACTTAGGAAGTAATAAGTATGATTTAGGTAGCTTGAGAGTTAACTCTTTCACTGTTCAGAAGCAAAGTGAGTGATGGTACCACAAAGGTATATTGTTATTCTCTCATTAATCCCTGGGGAACACCTTGATATTCATGGACAGGAGAGTGAAAGTAGTCGGCCCTCAAGCTGCTCTTTCAGTTGTCAGCACATTTTAATGAAATGCCAGTCTTTCCATGCAAAATCCTGAAAGAAACCTCTGGGTACCAATTGATGAAATGATTTTACTCCCCAATGGCTTCTAAACTAAAATAAAGCCTCCCATTTTGTTGAGCTCAGCACTCTGCAAGTTCAAAAGGTAGGAGATACTTCCAGTGTGTATAAACGGTGGGGCACATCTGAAAATAAAACATCTTTAATTATGTTTGCCATCACAGGCCCAGTGCTGTCATCTGACAGGAATGTAACATCTGTTTTGACATGCTTGTGCCGGAGACTTTCAATGAGGTTCTAAGTTGCAATGAGTTTCTAAGATGGTTAGTCAGAATGGATGCTGCATTCTTTTCACTAACTCATTCTCAGGGAAGAGGGAAATTATATTAACCCAAAACTTACATGAAGACAAGCAAATCTAAATTATTTTGAATATGTTACATTTCTATTCTCATTCAGTGCTAGATTTGAAAAAAAATACTCCTTAACTAAATTTTAAATGACTATAAAGTTTGAGAATGCTTGTGTTATTACTTAATGAGAAGACATCCTTGTTTTTAATTCCAGACCATGCCTTGCTTCCATTTAGGTTGTAACAGGTCATTAAAGTATATTCTATCCCTCAAAATGCATGATTTGATATGAAGATCAAGGTTTTAGGTGGTGAAATTGGATTTGCCATTTTCCATAAGCTGTGCTCTAAAATGGTAAGATAGAAATTTGAAGTTTTGAGGTTTAAATTGCAGGTATTGGAATGACATCATGTTCCTTTGACAGTTGTGTAGTCTTAATGTCTCTTGACTTGCCATAATTATTAGATTTAAAGACAGTCAATGAAAAAATTTCCCTGTAGGAATCATAATTTTCATGTCTGTGTCTCTGTGTCTTCCATCTCTTTAAGACCTTCTTAAAGGCATACACATAATTTTTAAGCATTTCTCATAAAAGACAAGTTAATAACTCCTCCATTTTTATCTTTTATGAGCCACACAGAATGATTTGGTTATAGTATAGAATAACATAAGTTAATCAGTCAAACTGGGGAGCTCTATTCTGTTGACCAAGGTGTCATTTTAGCGACAAGAGATGTGGGAGAAATTCACTGACAGATATGAGGGAAAGATCTCCTGAGCCAAATGAATATAACAAGAACTTTGGGGTTCTTCAGAAATAAAAGAATTCAGCCAATATATAAAAAATAACTGACATTACTTTTTCATAATAAACATACATTTATTTGAAAATGGTTATGTGGATGAATATATACTATACTTTAAGATATGATTTACAAAACAAACACATTGATAAAAACAAGTTACCATTAACAGAGAAACTTGCCTTTCCTTTGGCTGTGTCTGTACTTGCAATGCACAATAGGTCTCATTTTCATCAGTACTAATAATACATAGATGACAATATTTCTCAGCTGTAGTTTTATTTAACACTACAATTAATTGAAAAAATCTACCTTGAAAGATAATCAGATAATAATTTCCAATGGCTTAAAATAAGTATGTGAACTATATGTAACAAGTATGTTTTCCCCAATGGCTGCCTGGTCCCACCGCCGTGCCAGTCCCAAATAACATGCTGAGACTCTGTATTTGATATAATGCTGTTAGCCATTTACTTGTTTCTTATCTGCTAGCTCTGTCTTAATGATTACCCCATTTCTATTAAGTATTTCCATGTGATCCCATCTTACCGGACAGTGGGCCCAGACCTCTGTTCTCTCCAGTCTCTACATGCTGACTCCTCCTAACTACTTCCTCTTTCCTCCTAGTCTCCTAGCTTCGCTGATCTTGCTTTCCTATTGGCTAACAGTGCTTTATTCATTAACCAGAAACATATTTACTGAATAACATTTCCCATCATCTTCTCTTTTCTGTCTAAAATAAAAAGGGTTTTAACCTAAGCATAGCAAAATATATCACACAACAGTTATCAAATAAGAATCAGTTATCAATATTTAGTCCATTAACATTTAGCAAGATTTAAAGAAAATATTTCATTATCTATCCTATCTTTGTGAATCCAAAATCTTATATGTAACTTATCTTTAATCCTAACTAAGAAAAACTATAACCATAACTGTCTTCACTCCTTCAAAGACAACAGAAGGATAATATATAAACTCTAAAATGACAAAGACAACTTGCCTGGTCAGTCACCCGAAGTTCTTCTGTAAAGTTCCATCTTCAGCCCATAGGCCATAGTGTGTCTGGCAGACTCTTCAGCAAAGCAGGGAACTCTAAACTGTCTTCTTGTATTGGCAGTTTGTCAGTCACTTTTCTTTGTGTCCTGCAGTCTATCTGGCAGACTTTTCCATGAAGCAGGAACCATGTAGCACTGTCCATCTTGTTTCAGCAGTCACTTTCCTGTGGGTCCTGCATGTCCAGCTTCTACAGCATAAAGTCAAACAATCCAGACAAGAGCAGTATCTTGCCCAAATGGCTAATCTTGCCATATTGAAAGCAAACTTTGTAACAAGTTTCTTCAATGTTTATCTTCCTTTCTGATGCAGGTAGCATTGCCAGGAGCAGTTATGTCTCACTGTCAAGAAAATCTCTAAACCACCTTAAATGCCATATTTTGTAGGTCGTTGAAAGGTTTGAAGAATGCCTATCCATCTCAAATCTTGAAAACCTGACTAACTTAACTCTAAGTTTTGACTATCATAGGTAACTATCTATAATATGTACTAATTTATACATTAGATTTCTAAATGAACTATATAAAAACAATACCGAAACAAGAGGAGAAATATACCCATCACAAAATTGACCTTAAATATTATCAATAAATGAAAATACATTTCAAAATAAAGTATCCATATCTATACCATAATCCCATTTTTACCTTCAAAAAGATTGGTTGTGGTCATTAACCATTTATAACCAACCCCATTTAAATGAAAATAAACATATATAGACAATATTTGCGAATTTGGGCGTCATTCTTTCCAAACTACTTCCTGCTGGTAGAGGGCGCTGTCATGGGGATCCTAAGAAGATACATAAATCCTGGCTGTAGTGGTCTACAAGGCTGCATTGTCCCATGGACGTTGCTTCAGGGGGTCTTTCTTGATCAAACCACCTTAGTCTGGAAGGAATCCACAGCTTTTCATTTACTGTGGAAAAAAATTAGAAATCCTTTTCCCCAGTAACTTGTCCTTGGACTTAAATTTTGGAGTCAAAGCATTTTAAAATATATAAATTGGATTAATCCAGCAGCATTTCTTTTATCAGTAGTTGTTATTTCCTTAGCAGTCAAACAATTTAAAGATAACAGAACAGCGTACAATATCCAAAGTTTTTCTGTGCTTTCCATCTTTATGTGGCTTTTTTATTACTCTATTTCTTTTACTTCTATTTTTACATATTTTGAGACAGGGTGTCTCTGTGTAACTTTTATCTGCCTTGGAATTCACTCTGCAAAACCAGGTTTACTTTGAAATTACAGAGATCTGCTTGCCTCTGTCTCTTGAGTGCTGGAATCAAAGGTGTGTGCCACCACACCCAGCTACTCTACTTCCTTTTTTCTTTTTTAAATCATTGTATCCTGTTTCTCTTTCTCTCCCAAGCTGCCGGCTTGGAGATGTGGTCACTGACATTGCCAGCTCTCCTACACACCAATGAATTGTTAGCAGAGCTCTTTAAAAGCTGTGCGGTTTTTTGCCGCTTATGCTAATTTTGGAAATCTCCATTAAAGGAGCCGCACAAATCTTTACTTGTCTCTCACAAAACAGAGTCCAACCCAGAAAAATGCTGCTACCAAAAAGTCTTGCTTGTCTTTGTTCCTTTGTTTCTAAAACATTTCTTAAACTTTTCTTAGTTTTAAGTGGAAATTCTTATTAGCCATGTTGGGTGCCATTATGTAACAAGAACGTTTTTCTAGCTGGCTGCCTGGTCCCACAGCTGCGCCAGCCCCAAATAGCACACTGAGTCTCTGTATTTGACATAATGCTGTTAGCCAGTTACTTGTTTCTTATTGGCTAGCTCTGTCTTAATGATTACCCCATTTCTATTAATCTAAGTATTTCCATGGGGTCCCATCTTAACAGACAGCGGGCCCAGACCTCTGTTCTCTCCGGTCTCTACTTCCTCTTTCCTCCTAGTCTCCTAGCCCCGCCTATCTTGCTTTCCTATTGGCCAACAGTGCTTTATGGACTTTTATGGTAGTATTTGAGTGTGTATGTGTGTACTTGAGTGTGTGTGTGTATGTGTGTGTGTGTGTGTGTGTGTGTGCTTTGCATTTGCATATTATTTGCATTTTTAATACCTGTCCACAATATTGAAAAAATGTCTTATACTGAACCTGTTTCCCACCAGTTCTGGATAATATAGCTATCTAGCTTGTGCTGAGGATGCCCTCCAGAGTGCTGGGACTACTTTGTCTGCTTCCCTGGGGATCTGATTTCTAATTTTCATACTTATGCAACAAGTGCTTGATCGCTCTCAAAATTTAGAATTTTGAATTTGTACTAATTTATATCATTTTTACATCATCTAGTATATGAGGACATCTTTAATTATTAAAAAATATTTAAAATATTTCTTTTTTGTATGCATTTTACCCAATATAATATTGTGAATTGGTGTAATTTTTCTCTATTTGTATATGATTAAATATATTTGTAGTTTTAGTCACTTTGTATATGTGTAACACTCAGCAATGACTAAATTAACTGATCATTAAATCCTGCTCTTGGAATAACTCTACTTTAGGTTATGTATCATGTAGCTCTTAGTTTTAATTATTAAATATCATAACTACTAATCGTAGCAAAAGAATTCTTATTAGTTAGTTGGAATTAGCTTTATTTCAAAATTGTAAACTTTTTTTTAATATTTAAACCTCAAACATTTTAACAATAATAGTATTATTTATTTTTCCCTAAGGATGAATTCTACCTTTTAATGCCTCAAATACTCTTTTCTGTGAATCTATCATACAAATTATATCTGAATCTGTGGTACTTATATAAATTAATTACACAGTAAATATATAACCAGGGGAGAAATTTGTATAGAACTTCAAAATAGTATATAATCTAATAATATCTAATAACAGTAAATATTATTGGTACTTGGTTTTTTAAAGGTATTCTATCCTTTAAACATATCATTTGTTTGAAAAGAACCCCTAAGTTGGGACTTCCCTAATGCTCCTTCTCTGAGGATTAGCTTTCATAGGACCCGAGGGCATCACACATGCTTCCAAAAGAGGAAGCAACTAGCAGTCCTACCCAGCTATAATGCCTATGAGACACATCAATGACCAGTATGCACAGTATCACTAACCCTAAGAGTGTGCAGTAGTAGAAGCATACATTGGCATAGCCACCGCTTTCTAATTGGACTTAAGGCCCTCACAACAAGAGGAAGACAATGTTTGGTTTGGGAAACTTAGATCACTACTCAGTCTTAGTGAACAAATGCTTATTAGAGGGAAGTCTACAACAACTAATTTACCAAATCAGCATAATTTCTAACAACATTATGTAACTTTATCCATATACCCTTAAATAAAGATAGTCTTCACTACTCATCAAGCAAACTTGGTTGTGAAACAGATGCAAACTATTAGAGAAAACATTCAATCAATATGTTGAGTTGTGGATACCAGCAGCAATGAATATATCTAAAAAATATTCTACATCCATGTCTCAGGGAACATTGTAGAAGATGGGGATTGAAAGATTGTAGAAACCAGAGAATCATGGAGTTTGCATTGAGTTTGTATGTCTTAATAATATCAATAGCTACTGTTATAGGGATCACACAAGAGATGAATACTCAAACACAGTTTAAAACCAACTAAAAGTCTGTATTCTAGCCAGCTGAAACCGTAGTCAGATATTGGGATCCAAGTGTAGCACAGAGTGTTTAGGGTAGTGCTTTTTTAAAATCTAAAACCACATCCTGGTACTTGACTCAGCAGCTCTATCAGGCGGGTTTTCTCAAGCATTCAGTTAAACAGAAGGTAAGATAAGCACTTAACTTGAGTAGGAGGTTTACATAAGGAGGCAGTTTAATAGCAGCTAAGATAGTTGGGGAATCTTGACCTTGGGTTCCAAAATAGAGTTGAGTAATTTTCCATGCAGTTCTCTACCAAGGACATCAAAATTCTAGGTGAAACTGAAATTATCTTAGCAAGAATACAAGATGGAGGAACCTCCGCACTGTCTTGCCCTGTTGCATTACAACCATAAACTCTCACCAACCTGACTGCCTTAATGTGAGGTGAACAAGATGGCACCAATAAACATGCCGGAAAACATACGTATAGGCAGCATTATACAGACTGAACAGCTTATATTTATATGTGCACATAATAACAACTGGTGAAACAAGAGGTCATGAGCTTGAAGGAGAACAAGGCAGAGTATAAGGTTTCGAGGGAGGAGAGGGATATGAGAATGTTGTGATTAAATTATAAACTCAAAAGAAAGAAATCAAGGAAAGAAAAATATAACTTAAGAAAAAGAAGCCTAACTAACACTCTTCTTGAGATGATCATATGAGGACTCACGATGACATTTTACTGACTGAATATCTCTTGATGTGTCCTGACAGCAGTGATACTTATCTCTGTAGTGTTCCTTTCCAAAGCTGTGACAAAGAGTGATAATGGGTGACAAGGAGTGACAAAGAGCTATTGCAAAATCCAGCTGAGGAAATTTCTATCAAATGCCTGGCCAATAATTCTTATTTATTTATTTTAATTAAATATTATAAAACCTGTGTTTAGAGTAAGAAATTTTTTTTAAAAAAAGTGTTAATCTCCCCAACTCTGTAAGGTGTTGATAAAAATGTTTTAATTTCCTTAACTCAGTAAAACTTTGTTTACATAATGGCCCCCTGCTGCATTCCAGGAATTTGATGACCAGCAGCAGTGATCCCTTACTCCTTTTTCCTTCATTCCCAGTGTGCCAATTCTTTTAAGACTCGTCAGTTGATGATTAGGATGGTGTTGGACCACAGCCTGGGGAGAAAAGACACAGTCACCACTACAGTTAGAATAAAACCAAACATATTTCCTGTGGTGTGTGTTCATTCTTCTGAGCATATCCTCTTGATTATAAGTAAGGATTTGCTTTTCCTAAACTTAAATGTATATAATATATTTAAAACATATGTATTATATGTGCATAATTTTTATGAAGGGTACTGTACTATATAATACACACACATACATACATACACATATATATACATATAAATATATATATATATATATATATATATATATATATTTCTTTGAGCAGGATAGAGTTCTGTATAACAGTGAAGAGACAAGTCATGAATTTGAAGGAGGAAAGGGAAGGGGGAAGTGATATATTTATATTATAATCCCAAAATGTAAAAGAAATACTTAAAAAATGAAATAAATTTATTATTAAATATGAAATACTATATATAATTACATGATTTCCTCTTCCTTTTCTGGCCTTCAAACTCTCCCATCCACTCTTTTGCTGTATCTCAAATTCATGATCTCTTTTATTAATTGTAATTCTCTCTCTCTCTCTCTCTCTCTCTCTCTCTCTCTCTCTCTCTCTCTCTCCCTCTCTCTCCCCCTCTCTCTCTCACACACACACTTACACACACATTACATACACACATGTACATATATAAATACAACTCTTGAGTCTGTTTAATATTACTTTATGTCATGATTTCAGAGATGCCACTTGCTATTGTATAGCCTATTAAAGGACTCATTCCTGAGAAAGAGTAATTCTCTGGCTCTTACCATTTCTTAGTTTTCCATACTTCTTTGTCTGGGGAAGAGGTAGCCACATGAAATTACTGCTGCTGTCTATTGGTTATTGTACTTGTTCAGGTCTTATTTAGTCAGCCATATTGTTACGCTATTGTAGGTAAAGTTTCCCTGCCATTTCTATGAAATAACATCACTGCATAATTCTTAATCCTCTAGGTTTAATAACCATTCTCTCTCTCTCCTCTCTGCATTGTTCTTTGAGCCTTGGGTACAGGAATTGTGCTGTAGATTTACCTGTTCTGGCTGAGCACCCCCAAATCTGTTGTTTTCTGCATCTTGATCAGTTGTGGCTTTCTGTAATGGTCTCAATATATTTCAAGAAGGCATTTCTTTGATGAGGGTGAGAGGTACATTTCTCAGGTAAAGTCAGAGGCATGGGCTCAGGGAGGTAGTCCTGCCAGTGTGGATATAACAGTGTGGTGATGGAGGTTTGACAGGAGTGGTAGGGAGAGACTCACAAGAGAAAGTTAGTTTATAGTCCTCATATCTGGAGGTAGGTCTGTAGGAGTGGGGTAGGCCTCATATCTGGAAGTAGGTGTGTAGGAATGGGGTGCAACTCATGTCTGGAGGTAGGTCTATATCATCTATAGGAATATGGTAGTCCTCATGTCCAGAGGTAGGTCTGTAGGAATAGGGTAGACTTCATGTATGGAAATAGATCTATAGGAGTGGGGATGGCTGTAGGTGATGATGGCATGTAGAGCTACTTAACAGGCTCTGGCCAAGAATGATAAATACTGTGTAGATTGTTGAGAACAAGTCTGAAAAGCTGTCATCCACAAGAAGGCTGGGGATAGATGACAGATGAATATAGTGAATGTGTCTTAATGTCAAAGTTGGAAGGGAACAAATAATTTTCTAATAGCTAATCTACTTCAAACTACTATAAACAGATCGTCTGATTTCTACAAATTGGAACTGTAATATTCCTATAACAGAAAAAGAAACTTTAAGTGAAGTGTAAGAAAAATTTGAGTTTTGTTAATTGAAAATATTTACTTGATGGGCAGCCTTTCTTATTGATAGATCCAATTTTCTTCCTACACTATTCATTATGCTTCTTTAGACATTCAAGTTTTTTTTGAAAATTTTGCTAGAACAAAGAATTGGACTCTATTCTCAGATAAAAGACAGGTTGTAACAAAGCCAACACATTTTATGTTTGTATTTTCATGTGCCAAAAAATCATTCAAAATGGAGTTTAAAATACTGTAATAGGAAAAAACCCAACTATTCAGTAAGATTTTTCTTCGTGGATGAAGACTAACATACAATTATTTCTAAATAAAAAAGGGAGATACATACATTACAACATTATTCATCATAAGTATTTAGAGCACATTACTTGGGGTTCTGTATGTGACATCTGCCTCAGAGACAATCCATATTTGAAGATATGTCAGATTTGTCTTTTTATGGAATCATGTCATTTTAGAATTTACTTCTGCCATGACTGAAGTCTATTAAGTGATGTCTCTCAACAAGAAAACTTTTAGCAAGATGTACACTTAATGATTGTAATGTAGCTGTTGTTTTCAAGTTTTGTTATAAAACAGATTATATTTGTTCACATCTGTGAGACTAATGGACATGAGCACCACCACAGTGTTATATACCTATTGGCAGTGTTGTATGTAGAATAGTACCTCTTGGAAGAGCTTGTAACTGAAACATAATTATTTTGATCCTCTATCAACTGCAGTGCATATATTAGCAGGCATATTCTCTGGTGAATGGCAGTTTAATGTAGAGAAAGAGGACTCTGGAGAACCATATGGAAACTCACTGTTTCCATAGCAACTTGAGAATACATTGAACAGATCTGTTTCTGTGACTATCCTCTTGTATGGTGTAATTGATTTAATAGAATAGCTGACTCTCAAGTTCTTATCTTATGATAGTAACTGACTTTAAAGTTGCATGGAAAGGACATCAACATAAAATATCAAATTAGCTTCACCCCTGTTACTTAAAAACAGTAAGGTTGTTTAAAAGTCAGATTTTCTAATTCATGAAAAGAAAGTCCTTATATATAACACTTTGAGCTATATTAAATGCTTTCTTCTTGCTAGTTGAGGTTCTGGAGTATTTTCCATAACTATTCAAACATTGTTTTATATGCTGGTTAGTTTTTATTGCCAACTTGACACAACCTAAGCAGAAGTAGTCTTAACTAAGGGACTGCCTAGATCAGATTGGCTTATGGCCATATCTGTAGTGACATGACTTGATGATCGGTGTAGGAAGGCCCAACCCATTGTGAGCTCTGCCATTCCTGCATAGTATACAACAATAAGTTGAGCATGAATCATAGGGCACAAGCCAGTAAACATTGGTTCTCTGAGGTTTTCCTCTCAGTTACTACTTTAGTGCCTGCTCTGATTTTTCTCAGTGATGAAATGTGGTCTAGTAGGGTAAAAACCAAGTTGCCTTAGTCATGGTTTTGATCACAGAAACAGAAAGCAAACTTGGGTACTTTATTTCAACAATTAAAAATAAAAATCTTCTTTTGCTTTTATTACAATTATTAGAATCAAAACTTAACTTGAAATAATTGGTTCTATTCAAGACATGTTATGAACATAATGGCAAAGAGATATTTTGAATTATTAAAGAATTAGGTTTGGGCAAATCAGGAGAACAGTTTCTAATTCTTTACACGGACCCTTTTAGAAAATATATCCAACTTAATACCTTAATTTTTAAACATAGATGTTTAAGTTTCTTCTCCTTTTTGATTTCCACTTATTTTGTTTATAATAAATATGCAGGAGAAAGATAAATGCAATCAATAAAATAAAAGTATGGAAATTATACTCACAACTGCCATTCTTTAAACAAATATGAGCACATTATGAAAAGATTTTTAATATTAAGTTAGTGAACTCTAAAGTTTTGCAACATCTGAATGCTTATTGTTATTTAAGTAAAAAATATAATTTATTTCTAAAATTGAATCAAAGTAGAAAATATTAGTTGTTTTTTTAGTCAGTGCCAACTACCTATCCTTCTTCCCTTGACATTCCCCTATGCATACTTATTAATTTTGTATTCCTTCCTTCCCTGCTATTACTGCATACTATTGTTTCTAGGGTAGCACATCACTTTGAAGTAGAAACATAGCACACAAATATCAACATTTACCTATACATGCCCATAAAATATATCTCCTATAAATATTCTGGCATATTATGATGTTCAAAGAAGTATTTATTTTCTCTGGTTATTATTATTATTATTATTATTATTATTATTATTATTATTATTGTTATTATCATTGGCTAACATTTTTCTGGTGGTTCTCTACCTAAAACAGACATGGTTAACATAGGGATCAGGAACAGAATTATTTTTATTCTGAAAAAATTAACTTACTTAATTGGAATTTAGTATGTAATCATTATTGCAGGTATTGGACTATACAGTATTAGCAAGAATTATAAACTTTTTTTTGTGTGTGTGTGTGTGTATTTTTCTTTTTTATATATACATTTTTATTTAAATTAGAAACAATCTTATTTTACATATATTTTACATATCAATCCCAGTTACCTCTCCCTCTCATCCCCCTCAAACCCCCTCATTTTACCCCCATCTACTCCCCAGGGAGGGTGAGGTCTTCCATGGGGGATCATCATAGTCTGTCATATCATTTAGAGTAGGGCCTAGGTTCTACCCCATGTATCTAGGCTGAGAGTATATTCCTTCATGGGGAATGGGCTCCCAAAGAACAAAGTACTAGGGATAAATACTTTTACTGCCAGAGGCCTCATAGACTGCCCAGGCCTTCTAATTGAAACCC
The DNA here is from genome assembly GCA_030556225.1 of Cricetiscus sungorus. Lineage (NCBI taxonomy): Eukaryota > Metazoa > Chordata > Mammalia > Rodentia > Cricetidae > Cricetiscus > Cricetiscus sungorus. The sequence goes on from JANBXA010000253.1 coordinate 15,051,749, forward strand.
ATGTTCAGGGGATCTGGGTCAGTCATATGCTGATTCCCCAGCTATCAGACTGGGGTCCATGTGCTCTCACTTGTTCAGGTCAACTGTCTCTGTGGGTTTCTCTAGGCTGGCCTTGACCCCTTTGCTCATCATTTTTCCCTCTCTGAAATTGGATTCCAAGAGTTTGGCTTAGTGTTTAACCATGGGTTATCTGCTTCTGTTTCCATCAGCTACTGGATGAAGGCTCTATGATGGCATTTAAGGTAGTCATCAATCTCATTATAGGCGAAGGGCATTTAAGGTAACATCTCCACTGTTGCTTAGATTCTTAGTTGAGGTTGTCCTTGTATATCTCTGGATGTTTCCCTAGTGCCAGATTTCTCTTTAAACCTATAATGGCTCCCTCTATTAAGGTATCTCATTTTTTTTGCTCTTATCTATTCTTCCCCCTACTCAATCTTCCTGATCCATCATATTCTCCTTCCCAGCTGTACCTTTTGGAAGTTGCCCATCCACACTTCCTGTCTACCCTAGTATCGTTATATTCCTTCTCAGGTCTTGATGAGGTTGTAGATTAAACTATCATAAGTATTATTCTCTCTTACTAGTTAGATATATTAGGTACTAGGCTTAAGCTTTCCAGCCTATGACAACTCTATTGTAAACTCCCTTATGCCTTCACCCTAGGACTAGATATGTTTGTGGTTTTGTCCTCTATTTTCCTTTTCTTAGAGCACACTTGTTATTCACTAATTTGTATATAGTTTTGTATCAAGCTTAAATCTTTTCTTTAGACTATAAGGGGAATTGTAGTGGCATATTCACTGTGTCTGCTTCTGTGGCACTGACCACACCCATTGAGAGGTGGAGCCAGGGGCGAATGTGACCTGTGGGACTTGGTCTCCGAAGGAGGTGGAGAACACTCTCTTTCTGCAAGAGACAAAATGATTGATAAACTGCCAATACAGGAGGACAATTTAAAGATTTGCTTCATGAAAGAGTCTGCCAGACACACTATGGCCTATAGGTTGAAGATGGAACATAACAGAAGAACTTTGGGTGACTGACCAGGCAGTGAGTTGTCTCTGTCATTTCTAGAGTTTATATATTATCCTACTGTGGTCTTTGAAGAAGTTGAAGACAGATAGTTTTGGTTATAGTTTTCGTTAGTTAGGATTAAAGATAAGTTACATATAGGACTTTAGACTCACAAAGATAGGGTAGATGATATTTTCTTTACATCTTACAAAATGTTAATAAACTAAATATTGTTAACTGTAATTCTTATTTGATAACTGTTGTATGATATATTTTGCTCTGTTGAGGTTAAACCCCTTCTTTTTATTTTAGACAGAAAAGAGGAGATGATGGGAGATGTTATTCTGTAAATATGTTTCTCATGCTGGTTAATTAATAAAGTACCATTGGGCCAATGAGAAAGCAAGATCATTGGGGCTAGGAGACAAGGAGGAAAGAGGAAGTAGTAAGGAGGAGTCAGCATGGAGAGCCAAAAGAGATCAGATGCGGCCCGCCGCTCTCCTGTGAGATGAACCGCTTGGAAATACTTAGATAAGTAGAAATGGGTTAATAATAAGGACAGAGCTAGCCTATAAACAATAATGGTAACTGGCCAACAGGATTGTATCAAATGCAGAGTCTCTGCGTGTTATTTGGGGCTGGCATGCCAGACCCGTGGACGGGCAGGCTGGCGGAAAACATATAGGCTACAGTAACCTCTCCACTATTGCTTAGATTCTTAGTTGAGGTTGTCCTTGTAGATCTCTGGATGTTTCCCTAGTGCCAGAGTTCTCTTTAAACCTATAATGGCTCCCTCTATTAAGGTATCTCATTTTTTTGCTCTTCTCTATTCATCCCCCTACTCAATCTTCCTGATCCATCATGTTCTCCTTCCCCTCTCCCTCCTCTTCTCCCCTTCTCTTTTCCTCCCTCCCTCCCTCCCTCCCTCCCTCCCTCCCTCCCTCCTTCCCTCCCTCCCTCCCTCCCACTTTCCCGTGCTCCCAATTTGCTCAAGAGCTCTTGACCCTTCCCTTCTCCAGGGCACCATGTATATCTCTCTTAGGGTCCTCCTTGTTTCCTAGCTGTTAATTCTTTGTTCTATGTTTAATACCTATATATGAGTGAGTGCATACCATGCTTGTCTTTCTGTTACTGGGTTACCTCACTCAGGATAGGTTCTTTCATCCATTTGTCTATAAATTCTGTGGCCACTATAAGTCAGATATTTTCATATCACAAAAATATCAGAGTATTGTTTACATTTTAGTGGTACAAACTGTAGTGTTTATCAGATCACCACAGGCCTTGTTGCTTAATGCTTTAATACTAAAATGGAATTATACTTTATCACTACCAATATGCTTAAAATCTATTATACTTTAGTCTAACCAGGTTTATTCTAATTCTTTATACATGAAGACCTCATGTTTCACACCATTTATCAGTTTATCCTTTCAAACTTAGACTCGATAAAAACATTGGTGTGGGGATGGAGCAAGAGAATGGTATCAATCTGCATCAAGGATATTAGAGAACAAACTTCAGACTGTAATCCCTCAGAGGCATTTGAATGTCCTAGGGGATAAAGCAAAGGAAGTTTGTTTTTCTGATATTAAACATATATAGATAGCAGAGCACATAGTTAATGAAAATATTCAAAACATGAAAATAAGCAACTCAGGAGGAACTTTATGAAATAATAAATTTAACATTTGTGAAAGTGTAGTTTCTGGAAATGAAGAGATGAGAGTTGAAATTTTATGTGAAGATTTAATAGGGGGTGACTTTACAAATTAATTCTACAAGAACACAGAAACCAAAACAGCCTGAGGAATCTCAAACAAGAGTGAGGGAGAAGAGGAAGGGAAATGAGAGAAGACATTTAGAATCATCTGTCAAAATGTTGAAAGGATAAACAAAGTATTTGAACGAATCCAGAGGCATAATAAATATTATAAAATGATAATATGTCCTAGAAGTTACAAAAGCCCATGTGTATGAAGTACTCCAGGTCTAGAATCTGGCATCCAGAAAATACACTACCTAACAGAGACAATTAGCACCTACCTTGTGCAAAGACCAAAAATATTGTCTTGTTGGTAGAAATAAAGTATATGCAACATTAAACAGTGGTATCAGAAAGAAGTCTGATAACAGAAATTTGTACCTATGCCAGAAAAGTAAAGAGTTTTGCAAATCATAATGGTGAGGATAAAAGACATGTCTCATATTAATAATCATTTCCTCATGTAATAGAAGACAACAATATATCAGGATACAATATTGAAAGATTCAATTAAATTGAGACATTTATCTACTTGTAGACAAAAGATTCAATAGTATGAAATTGATAATTTTCTTCAATTAAAAATAAATAAAATAAATTTAGTTAAAGTTTTCAGAGTGTTTGTCATTTCGAATTAGTTTAATTATAAGCCATAAATAAAGGACATACTTTTAAAACTTAATAAGATTATGAAAACAAACAATGAGTTTATGTATTTTCCTGAACAGATTGACATATGATCCAAGTTTGCATACAGGGGTATAAGTATGTAGAGAAGAGACTTTGTGAGGATGCAGTGAGGATGTGATCACCTGAAACATGAAGACAAATCTATGAAGCAGCTCCTCATGCTGATATCTTCACCCTAGTTTCTAGCCTTAGAATATTATGTAAGCTAGCTAGTGTGTTCAATTCTCTTTATAAAATAGACGCCCTCAGTTTTATGCAAGGTACCAACGAGGTGTATTCTGGAAGTGCTGTTGTCATTGTATTCATCAATGTCAGCAAGTAACTTGAATCATCCCAGAGTTATAGAAATATTATTATCAATAGAGATGCAATGACTTTGTAATAATATAACAATTAACATTATTATTTGTTGCTTTTCACCCACTAATTTGATGGAAATTTGTTTCACTTTAGCAAGTATTTTAAGTTTAAAAATATATTTTGTGGCATTGCTACAACACTATTTGGATAATAGTACATCATTTTGTGAAAGAGTAGGTCACCAGCCTGTTGGACAGCTATGTGACTTTTAGATGGTAGGTCCAAGTGAAAGGAAGCTAGACTACTGAATGAGATATTAGAATTCTTTTCTGTCTTGTTCCTCTCTGCCTACTATGAGGCCAGTCACTCCAGGATGGGATGCTCTCCTTACCAGTATGGAAATGAAGCATAGATTGATACCATTAAAACTATGAGTCAAGTAAACCTTTCTTCCATAAGACTTACTGATTCCAGGTATTTTGTAAAAGTGATGAGAAGTCAATACCTGTCTTAATTAGGGTTTCTTTTCCTATTGGTGATTGAAAAACAAACAAACAAACACTGTGACTATAATCAACTTGGCTTATTTGCTTATACTTTCTCATCACAGTCAATCATAGAAGCAAGTGAAGGCAGAAAGTCAAGCAGTGTAGGAATCTGGAAGTGGAATTGATGCAGAGTCTGTGGAGGAATACTGCTTATTGCCTTGCTCTCCATAGCTTGCTCAGCCTTCTTTATTATAGCATCCAGGATAACCAGCCTAGTGGTGTTGACTCTGCCCACAAAGAACAGAGGCCTCCCACATCAATCTCTAATTTAGAAAATTCTAATGGGCCTGCCTAGAGGCCTATCTTATGGAGATATTTTCTCAACTGAGAGTCTATCTTCCCAAATGACTCTAACTTAATGTCAAGTTGGCTTAAAAATATCCACCCTAACAACACTATAGTTTCATGAATCTAAAGATAAAGTGACATGTTTATTTAATATGGCAAAAAATTATGCAGCCTTAGAAAGGAATCCTGCATGTGATAAACAAAGCTGAACATTGTAGAATCTGATATAAAATATAGAATAAAGTCTTCTTCCAAAGTATGAACTGTTCATCAATCCTTTCCTTCAACTTGATATGACAGGGCCTTATTTTAAATGCATAAGAAACTTTACTTTCTATCTTAGTCTAAAATTAGGTTGAATATTCTGTATAATTAATTTAATAATAGATGCATTTAAGTGACCAGATATTACTATCTTAATGGAAAAATTTTTATGTCACAATGCAGTGGTGTTTGATGTAACTATGTGAACCAGGGTTCATCAGTTCATCTTACAAGGCAACAACAGTTAAAATTATGCAAAAATACTTTTAGCAAACCTTCATACTCTAACTCCTCCCTAGCTTTTAGATGTATGACTGCCAATTAATCTTCAGTGTCAAAATGCCTTTATTTATAGAAACAAGACTGTGGATACTTTTATCATTATATTTTATAAGAAGAATGACTTATGAGACCTCAAATATATTCTATTCCTATAATGAGTAAAAGTGAGATACTTTGATGAGAACAGGGCACCAGAAAGAAGTCACCTAACACTGAATGTGAGATTCTAATTAATATATGTTTATATGAAAATCACTTTATATTAGGGATAATTAGTATGCAAGTGAAAAATTATTTTGCTTCTTTATTTCTTTTTCCTGTATCTTCAGGTTCAGATTAGTCTCTAGTAAATGAAACATAAGATTCTTAAGGGGAAAAATCATCTCATCCTTCTATGAACCCTGCAAGATGTGCCCACTGCTACAATAATGGCATGGTGTTAGGGGAATAAACAACCACTTTAAAAAGAATGACTTAAAGACCACTGCATGAGATGGGCACTGTTAAAGAGGGAAGATTAGACAGGTCATCAACCCTAGTAGAACATGTATTACTATTACTCTGCTAAATAAATATACCAGTAAAACGACAGCAAATGACATATTGATATACCCAGAGACCACTGCTTCACTAACCCTCATCAGAGAAACTTCTTGGGGTAGATGGAAATTATCACAGAGATAAGAGATACATGACAACATGGACAACATGGGCAACATGAAGAGAGTGAGACATTTGGAGCACTCAGCCATAAGTGGAATGTCTGTATGAAAGCTTTCACTTAAGGTTCAGGAATCTATAAGAAAAAGAAAAAAGACAAAATGTCAAAGGTGTTAGATGACTCAAACAGCTTTTATCTTTCTAGAACCAACAGGACTGATTTATGTATGAAGTCCCAGAGGCTGTAATGGCATGCACAGATGCAAACCAGACAAATTCAACATGAAAGAGGTGAAATGGGCACTGAGATCCAAATCTAGCCACAAAGTTATTTTCAATTGAAAGCTATTGAAAGAAGAAGAATCAGTCTTGAATGGAGTGTCACTGGGTATGTTGTCTCCACTTAGGGCAGGCTTCATGCTCAGGGCAGTTGGCCAACAAAATTACAATCCATTTTTTGTTTGTTGTAGTTGGTTTTGTTTCTTAAGAGAATGGGAGAACATGAATTTGAGTGGAAGGATGGGTGGGGAAAGTATCTGAGAGGAGTTGGGGGGGAGAAATATGATTAAAATGTTATGTGACAGGCTCAAAGTATAAATAAAAACATAAACAAATCTTTGGTCAGCAATATAATTCAGTTATTATAGCCTTTGAACAGCTTAAACGAACGCTTGAGTTCAGTACAAAGAAAGGTGGTGCATGACTCCAATGCTAACACCCAGGAAGTAGAAGGAAAATAAAGGAAACGCTAGCCTCAGGTGCTCAATGAACTCTTTTCTGAAAAAAACTGGGGAAGTAAATGAGCATGGAAAAAAATCAAGAAAAATAATTAGTCAGCATAATTTTGAACATCAGAGCAATTCTGAACAAATAAATAAAATTTGAGCTACTGATTATTTTCTATAGTTATCAGCTGAAACTATCTGTGATGTTTACATAGTCTTTTTCATGGTATATTCATTGCATAAAAATCTAAAAATATGAAGGAAGAAACCTTGGAGTATACACTTAAAAATAAAGAGTACAATTAAGCCAGAAAAACTAGAACTAGTTTGTCCAGAGTTCAGAGATATGAATCACTTTAAGATTCCATCTTCCATGCACCAGAAAAATTATACATCACGACAGCTACTCTGAAAATTAATAAACATATTTTTTGTATATGTGTTTTCCGTGTGGTGTGTGTGTGTGTGTGTGTGTTTGTGTGTGTAAGAAAGAGAGAGAGATACATAGGTCTGTGTGTTTGGACACAGAGTCCAAGAGAGGATCTCCCTGAGTTGCAGTGACAGACAATTGTGAGTCACCCAACTGGGTACTGGGGAATGAATGTGCATCTGCTAGAAAAGCAGGAAGTGAGCTTAACTTCTGAGCAATCATTCCAACCTCTATTATGAAACTTTTAGTGTAGCTAAAGCTGTTCTTAGAAACATACAGAAAGCAAAACAAATTTTTATTATTTTTTGTCTGTCATAAATAGAATACATGTGAAGTATTCTTTTGACTGATTATTAAGATTTTAGCAGAATTTGTGCTGGGTAATTTTAGTTATTTTACAGTATACCTATAAGGAAAACAGAAGCAAAGGTATTTTCATATCTTTATCTAAATCCCAAACATCAAATACAAACATACTTGGGGTTAATATGACCATTTCTTTTTTTTTCATCTTTTCTATTTCAGACTTACAGAAAAAGAAAATAACATTAGTTCTGTTAGAGAAGAATGCCAAAAGGTTATAATATACTTTAGAGAAAATATTTTAAATGAGTAATTCAGAAAATGGAACCAAGAAACATTAACATGAATTGTTATGATGGAAACAGATAACTAAATCAGTGTTCAAGTTTCTTGTATTGTTTTTCTTACTTATATTAAATAACTAAATACAGACAACATAGGCCGTGCATAATAAAACACCTCCCAGCTCTGTTGTGGGCAGATGGAAATAATTTCAGGAAATATATGGCTGTAACAAACAGTAAAATACAGGTCATTAAGAGTGTCATGCTGATCTCCACATCACATGCCATCATTGAACATGTTGAATTATCCCACAGATAGTGAGAGCAAAAGAGTTGTACTGCTATCTGTAGATCTACCTATTCCCAAGGTTGCCTTAAAAATAAGGAAATGATTTACAGGAAATATGTTTGAAAAATTAGTTCATATTAATTTTAGTAACTGTCTCATAATTTTCTTATAATTTGAGAACACAACACTTAGACCTTTCTAGTGCATATTTGATACCTGAAGACATCAAACGCTATCAAGGAAGACTGTAGTAAGTTTCAGTTTTTATTTGTTTCTTGTCAAATCAGTGAAGAGAACAATTTGCTTGTACACATGCCCAAGCCTGGGATTGTAACTACTCACCTAATGTGAAATTATTCTAAATAGGCGCATGACAAAATGGCACCACTTCCATTCAGAAAATACAAGTTTCAGGCCAGCTGTTAGAGACAGTGTAACCTTACAAAGAAGATTTTTATATATCATTCAGAACTCTGGGTGAGGTCAAGTAAAATAGCCCTCTCTAAAGGAGAAAATCTCATCCATTTGTTCAAAAATAAAAATTGCATCCATAGTTTCAAGATAACAAAATAATCTGAATTAAGAACATTGAACTGTGTCTAGGCCTTCAAGTCTTCTGCCCAATAACTTGTGTTCAATAAGTTTTCCTAATTGTATGCTAGCCTGGCTACTATGAAATGTAATTAAATTAATTTTGGCAATAAAATGCTGAATTTTAAAAGGGCTATACCTTAGTCTTACTTCTATAGCTCCTCTGTGTGACTTTGGGCTAGTTACTTAACCTCTGTAGGATAAGAGTTTACTTTGAAGAAGCATGAAAAGGTTAGAAGTGATGACCTTCGACCTTTGTACCTCATTCCTTTAACTCATTGTGTTGAAATCTTGTAAGGCAGGCTCAGAATATCTTCACTCTCGGCATTTCCTGTTTGGATACAGCTAAAGGCATCTTAGGTGGTTTCCATTCCTGGCTTCCCTGTCCAGTATATGTTCACTTTACATCAGGATTCTGACTTGCTTCTGCCTGAGGCTTGCAGAAATATGAATAAATATTTAATCAGTGGAAAGAACACGTAAGCTCACCATTTCCTGTTCTTGTTGTTCCTGTTTGTAAGAAAGGTCTGTCATAGAAATATGTGTTGTTACAGATATAGAACATTAGCAATGAAAATTCTAAAGAACAGAAGTCATCCTGAAAGTATAAACGTGAAAGATCTTAAGAAATAGCTATTCTGTGTCTGTGAGGACCATGATTTCACAACCATCATGGACTTTATATTATCTTTCATGCTTGTTTTGTATGCATGAAACACACACAGATGTACATAGACATGCACATCTGTACATCGGTGTACAGGCACACACACACACACACACACACACACACACACACACACACACACACACACACACACACACAATTAACGACCAGTAACTAGTGCTCATGGAGGTGCAGACAGAGTTGCCATTAAGCAGTCTTCTGGCAGAATATCTCTTCTGCAAAGGTTAGTACTCTTTCTATTAGGGCTTTCCATTAGTTGAACAAGCCACACTCAAATAATGAAGAACAAGCTGATTCAGTTGAATGTTATAATTAGTCTCAAAAATAAGCTTTCAGAGCTGGGCCTCATGACAAAAGCTTAATTCCCAGCTATGTGGGAAGTGGATGACCACCTGAACAAATGAGTGAGATCCTATCTTAACCAAAAAAAGGGGGCATGGGAGAATACTGGCCATGTAGCTTTATGCACAGAGGACTTAGGTTCAAAGGGCCCCTGCCCCAGTTCCACAAAAACCAAACAGGAGACCAAACAGAACAAAGGAATAACAAAACCCTCCCAGAAAGAGCCAGAATGGTGTTTGATCAGATACCCAGGTCTAGCTAAGCTGACACTATTTCACACAGTTCTCCTCAGGTATAGTGTTTTCTTATATATGTGTTCTTATATATGGATGCTCTTATATATGGATGCTCTTCTGAATTCTTCAGCAATACCCCACGTATATGTATCCTATGATGAGTAAGGGCTTTTTAATGACTATCTTTGCTTCTCAGTACCTCATAACTCTAATTGATAGTGTCCTAGTAAGTAGCTTTCAGGACCTTTTAACCTCAATATTCTGAAACAGCAGCAAGTTATTTTTTCCTTTATTTACTGCTTTGCTTGATTAATGATAACATTGTTGAATGTAGAAACCCCGGCATCATTGTATATTTTCCTCCAATTTGTCTATTGAAAATAAAACTCATTAACTCAACAATGCCTATTATATACCTTATAGGTGTCAGACCGGGTTCTTCACATTGTATCTTAGAAATGATGAATAGCATGAAGGAAAGGAACTAGCCACTAGAAGATCGTACAACTGAGGAAACTCATGTAGTAATGAAGGAACAGGTAAAGCTGAGAAAGAAACCCTGGAGTGAGCAGACAGTCAAGGGAGAAAGACTACTGGAGGTAGACAGAGTAAATGCAGAAGCTCTAGAATTAAATGACAGACGATAAAGACACCTATATTTACAAATGAGATGTTATTTTTAAAATCTTAGGCAGCTGTTACTCAGTGATACTAGGTCATCGTGTTGTATTATATTAATTATATTATACTTCTCATATTATGTTATAACAAGGGCTTAAAAAGTGTCTGTGAATAAACGAATTCTTATGTGTCCCAAGGAAATGGGATTCACATAGGAGTTTCTAGAGCTTAAATTCACCCATGATAAATGAGACAAGGGAGGACTTTGCCCTCTGTAAGAGACATAGAGAGCCACTACCTGTGGCCAATGGCTCACTGTTCTACCATAAGTCAAAGAAAGACCACAAACTTCTACAACATTCATGAATCCTGGTAAAACACAAAACAGTGCTCTGATTTTGCTAGACCAGGTATTCCTTTTTAGTGTTTGGTTTATACCATCATGATCACTTTGGAATGTATTCATATTAAATAACCCTAGAGACTGATTAAATGATTCAGTTTCTCCTCTCTTAATTAATCTCAGCATTCGCTTATTGCTTTATCTACTAAAAGTAATCATAATTTTCTCAACCTACCACAATATTTGCTCTAATCTAAAAATGAAGAGGTAATGAATTTAAGATTTAGCTTGATTTTAGAATTACCTTAGTGCATCCTCCTCCCTCATTGACCCTGTAGAAAGAGGTAGATTCCATAGCTTGGAATATAGCATCTCATGAAGATTAAACAAAATTTACACAGACTCCAACAGAATTTCTTTCCACATAGCTTGAATATGCCTTATGATACAGTATATTTACAAGGAGAGTCTCCTTGATTTTAAAATCTACTATAGACTTACAGTATTGATATTCATAGATTGTAGAATTCATACAGTTATAAACATTTGAAACAGAACATGGTATTCTAGATACAAATGTTCTTCGGTAATTGAGAGTGGAGTTGCTCTGATTCTGTCTGTGACTACTCCAGACTGTAAGTACCATAGCTTCTGGCTTACCACTCTAATGAGATGCTTTTATATGAAGCTTCAGAGGTGTTCAGCTTGTTGAATTGAATATCAAATTCTTAGTAACCTTCAATAAAGAGCATCTCTTTTCATTATTTTCCTGCTTGTCAGGGTATCTTTCACTGTGGTTTCTTGTTGGACACACACACAACACACACATACCTGTGCATGCATGTGAGTGCATTTGTATGCATGTGTGTGTGTGTGTGTGTGTGTGTGTGTGTGTGTGTGTGTGTGTGTTGTGTATGAATACTCCATCATATTCTTTGCTGGACATTCCTTACTAGACTTTTGAAATCTGGAATGTTAAAGATTGCAGCCTTGCTAGTCTATATTCTTGATCAATATGAATGTTTATGCTCACTACCACCACTTTAAGTATCATCTGTGCATCAATGGTTTCTAAAAGTCTTTGTGATACCGATCTGCATCATTCAGTCAATTTAACTCACCCTTCATTCAGCCCCTACTTTTCCATAGGATCCAGTTTGTCTTATGATCAAGTATTATTAATTTCTCTTACTTCATTTGGGAGATGCCTGTATCATAAAAGCCACTGTCCCCTTTGCATGGGTCTACTTGTTTAACTCCTGTTCTCTATTCTCAACACAGAGACTGTTTAGAAATATAGTGCATCATGTGTGCTCAAAACTCTATAATTTTTTTTCTTAGACTACACCAAGTTTTATTCCATCCCTTCCTTGGCTCTCTGCCATTGGCCTTGTCATTTTAAGTGCCTCACACTTTACCCAGAGTATTCTAGTCCTGCCAACCAGCTTTCTCTCATTTTGAACATGCTATGGCCATTTTTGTCTCATTTGTTGTCCTAAACAGCAATATCTCCACAAATCTTGGTGTAACTGACTCTACCTATTAGATTTTTTTTTTATCTTTTTACTTAAAATATATATCTGTATCTTTAAAACTAATAATTTCCCCTAGTTTTGAAATTACAATGACATCATTTCACATCATTCTTGATTTTTTTTCTTATCAAAATTTCCTAAAATTTGATTTGGTGTATAGCAGATTTATTAAAAGTACATTGAATAAATTAACTTATATTACTTCTAATCTAAACACAGAAAATAAAATGGTACTATGGCCTATCTATAAAGACATTGACTAAGGGTTTTCTTAAGACCACCAAAGATTTAAGTGTAGAGTCAAAAATTTCTTTCCTCTTGGAATTTAAATTCTTATGGAAAGAGTTATAACACAAAAATTAACTAACTTTATTAGATGCACAGATTGTATGTGTGTATACTTTCCCTTATATCTGTATACACAGACACAGAAACACACACAAGCACACACACATACACATACATACATACACACACACACACACACACACACACACACACACACACATACCAGTGCAAACAAGGCAGAAATATCTTGAAGTTATTGTACTCCAGAATCATTGTAAGGAGTAGATAGATTAATGACACTTTAAAAAGCCCAAGACAAATTTTGAACAGTGCTTTCTACATACACATGGTGTTGGCGATTCTATCAGTTGACTGCTCATTGAATCTCTAGATGAAGTAGAAGCACAGGAACTAGCACTGCTGTTTCCATTTCCTTTTGGTTGTTCAGTTTATGTAAGAAAACAGTATTCAACTGACTGTCTTCTACCTAATCCTACTTTTTGAAACTTGTCCCCCCCCATAATATATTATGATCTAAGAGCCAGGAGGCATTACATTTCAAGAGAAAGTACTTCAATGTAAATAAAAGTAATATTTCAAAATACATGATACTAGTGTGTGAATCAAGATGAAAGGAATAGCCAAGAGATACACAGAGAGAGCCCTGTCTTTGAGGAATGCCATATTTTTCACTGTCATTTTACAAAAAGTGGGAAGAAGCAGAAAGCAAGTTAATTATGTATAAGCCTGTTTAAAAGAGTTGAGAAACTTCAGTAGACAATGCTAAAAAATGAGAATTGTAGGAAAATAATGCTCTAGTATATACAAAAATTAAAATAGTAAATACCTTATAGTTTTATTATTATAATAGTAAACTAACTACATTTAAGTACTGTGTTATTAAAAACAAATTATTTTTGTGCCATAATATGAATCATTGAGCTTTCCTAATGCTAATCCTTATTTTATTGACTTCTGCTTTTATTTTATTACTTATTTTCTTGTGCTTAATGTAATGTAATTTGCTATTTTCTTTCAAGATGACAATGTAAAATACTTGGAACAATTTTAAATTTTTTTCTAATATAAACATCTACTACCATAAATTGAATGTTATTACTGATGTCAATATATTTAGACTTACTGTTTTATTTTTATTTTGTTGTAAATATTTTCTTTTTGAGCAATAAATTATTTACAAGTATGTCACTAACACTAAATTTGGGCCTTAGAGTGGATCACATGTTCTACTGTTGTTCATTTTTAGCTTCATTGGTTATAGACCAACATAGATCCAGCATCATTTCTTTTCATTTTGTTGATTTGTTGTATGTCCTAGGTCAGCAGTTTTCAATCTATGGGTCATGGCCCATTTGGGGCTTGCATATTAGTTATCTTGCACAACAGATATTTACATTGCAATTCATAAAATAGCAAAACTATAGTAATAAAATACCAATGAAATAATTTTATGGTTGGGGAGTCACCACAACATAAAGGTTTAGGAAGATTGAGATCCACTGGCCTAAAGTATAATCTGCTTTGGTGAACATCTCATTGCATGTTCTCATTGCATCTTATTATGTCAGTCTGCTTTGAGTAGGAAAGTGTTAAGCTTTTCTGGATTTATTTAGTTAACAGTGTTCTTTAGTTTCCTATATTGTCTCTATTTTCCACCTCCATTTTATGCAAGTTGTTTAAGGCATCAAAGTGTTCAGTTATAATTATGCTTTTACCTACTTTCAGTTTTATCAATTTTATCTTCATTTATAGAGGAATTATTTTGATTACATAAGGAGGACAATTGTGTAATCTTTACAAGGTGATTTTCTTATAGTTATGTACATTATGTAAGAATTTTAGCTTGGAGATTAATTTCATACAATAGTACTAGAGAAGTGCAAATATACTACTAATCTTTGTCTTGACTGTTGCTTGCAAAGTGTATCTTTTCCATCATTTTCTATGAGCTTTAAATATTTTCTAACATCATTAATTGATTATATCATTATCCAATGAAAACTACCTCAACATTTCTATCTTTCAAATGATTAAACTTTAATATAATTGATGCTGTTTTCACTGTTTTAAAATTTTATGTCTACCATATCAATTTTTGTTTATTCATCTCTTCTGTTGTCTTCCTTGCTTTGGAATTTTTCATTTTTCTTTGGGTACCTTATTACTCACTTATATTTATAATACTGGATTAACAGTGGCATATCTCATGCTAGTTTCAGTAAGTATTCTATAGCTTGGCAATATCACAATCTTAAAATATTATTATATTGTTTGTGGTGGTTTGAATGAAAATTGCCCCCAATGGGTGTGGCATTATTTTGAAGTATTGCTTTTTTGGAATGTAAATGGCTCTTTTTGAGGAAGTGTGTCACTGCGAGAGAGGGCTTCCATGTCTCATATATGCTCAAGTCATACTCAGTGACTCATACCTTCTATTGCCTAAAGGTCAAGATGTAGTGCTCTCACTTGCTTCTCCGGCACCATGTCTCCTTGCTGACAATGAAGTAAACCTCTGAAACTACGGGCCACCCCAATAAATATTTTCCTTTGGAGTTGACACAGTCATGGTTTCTCTTCATAGAAACAGAAACCTTAACTTAGACAGAAGTTGGTACCAGGAACTGGGGTATTGCTGTGATAGGTAGGTCTGACCATGCTTCAGTTTGAAGGAATATGGACCTTGGGACTGTGGCTTAGAATAGAAGTTGGGAACTTTAAGCTCTGCTTAATGGGCCATGCTAGTAGGAACATGGAACACTGTGGTGATGAGTATGATTTGATGAACTGTGGGGGCCTGGCTCAAGAGGTTTCAGAGTAGAAGAATTTTTATATGTGGCCTAGAGATTGATCTTGTGATATTTTGGTTAAGAATGTGGCTTCTTTTTGCCCTTGTCCAAACAGTCTGCTTGAGGAAGAAGTAAAGATTTCTGAATCAATTCCATTGGTAGAGGAAATCTCAAAACACCCTAGTGTAGATTCTGTTCTGTAGTTATTATTATTAACTCTAATGAAGATTTATAATGAAAAGATGCAAACTGAGGAAGGAAAAATACAATGTGTATAATTTGAAGAGAAAATGAGAACCAGGAAGTGGAATTGAGCTAAATCCTATGTTCAATGATATAAACAGATTGAGAAATGGAATAAAGGGACTAAACCTCAGGGTAAGGCCCCACCCTGCTAAGATTCCAACTTGTGAAAAGTAATTAAAGAAAAGCTCAGACCTGGTTGTAGTTGTGCATTCCTTTAATCCCAAACTTGGTAGGCAGAGGCTGGTGGATATCTGAGTTGAGGCCAGCCTGGTCTACATAGTAAATTCCAGAACAACCAAGATTAAGCAGTGAAGGTAACCATCAAAAATAGAAAGCTGGTGAAGATGTAATTGAAAGATTTCTGAGTTCAAGATCAGCTTGGTCTGTCAAACCAGTTTCAGGACAGCCAAGCTTAGGTAGTAAAGGAACCAATCAGAAACAGAAACTGATTGAATGTGGGGTCCATGTTCTAGCCCTAGCAAGCAGCAGAGCTTGGAAGCTTTAGCAACATGCTTCTGGCTTTAAGAATAAAAGAAAGAAGTTAATGGATATTCCTCTATGTCTAAAAAAAAAAAAGCTGTTGAGGCCAGGCATATGTCTGGGATACCCTTGAATACAGGTCTAGAAAGGCCATTGCTTGAAGTTGTGAAGGTGATGGCTGCATTAGAGACCCCAGGATTTTGCAATGTAGGAGCCAGGACTACCTGCCAAGGAAAGCTGCTAACAGGGAGTGAAACCAGCCCAGAAAAAAGAAGTACATCGATGTCCACAAAACTGAAAGGAATTGGAGATCTGAAGAGCATTTTACCATATGATATGGAGAGGCAGAATTTGGAGTTTTCCCAGCAGGTGTTTAGTCTTGTTTTGTTTCAGTATTCCTCACTATGCAGCATTCCCTACATTTTGCAATAATAATGTGTACCTGTGCCATTCTATGTTGGAATTATGTGATCTGCTTTTTGATGTAGATTTTTATAAGGGATTACAGTTAAGAAAGCACATGAATGTCAGAAGATCCTTTGAACTGTGGATTTTTATATAAATTTGAGACTATTGTGAACTACATGGACTTTTGAAGTTGGACTGAATGCATTTTACATTATGATATGGGGACCAGGAAGTGGAATGTAATGGTTTGAAAGAAAATGTCCCCCAAAGAGAGTGGCACTATTAGGAGATATGGCTTTGATGAAGTTGGTATGGCCTTATTAGAGGAAATGTGTAACTGTGGAGCTGTGCTTTGAGGTCTCACATATGCTGAAGTCATATTCAGTGTACCATTTACTACTTGTTATTTGCTTGTCAAGAAATGGAATGCTCAGCTCCTTCTTCAGCACCATGTCTACCTGTCTGCCACCATGTCACACCATGCTTAAAATGGACTATACTTCTGAAACTGTAAACAATTCAATGTTTTCCTTTATAAGAGTTGCCATGATCATGGTGTCTCTTTGCAGCAATAGAAACCCCAAATAAGACACTATTTGTGTATAACTTAAGCAGCTTTCCACACTAAATTATAT
The DNA here is from genome assembly GCA_030556225.1 of Cricetiscus sungorus. Lineage (NCBI taxonomy): Eukaryota > Metazoa > Chordata > Mammalia > Rodentia > Cricetidae > Cricetiscus > Cricetiscus sungorus. Next base: position 15,068,814 of record JANBXA010000253.1, read on the forward strand.
TGTTTTTTCTTATTTTTTTTGCTATTGTTATGTTTTATTTTGTTCCTGCATAACTTTGTTCACATAACTGTGTTACTATTTTTGTTAGACAGGCAAGTATGTCCAAGGTGGCCAAAAATAAAGTGTTTCATGGTTGCATTGATTTTTAAAACATTCTGAATTCCTTCTGGAATGTAGAATCATTAAATTTACTCTTTTTACTCTCAATATCATATAGAGATATCTGTGAGTGTACATATGTATACAGGTGTGTGGAAGAGGTGCTTAGAAGAATTTGTATATCTTATCAGATATAGGTAGACAGTGAGTAACTTTCTCAATAATTTCAACCTTAATTTTTAGTTTTATTTTCGTGTGTGTGTGTATGTGTGTGTGTGTGTGTGGTGTGTGTCTGCTGCTCTGTATGTGTACTAAATGCATGTTGTACCCATGGGACCCAAAAGAGTGTGTCAGATCTACTGAAACTATAGTTACAGGTGGTTATGATATATCTTGTGGTTGCTAGGAATTGAACCTGGGTTCTCTGTGAGACTAGCAAGTACTCCTAACATTTTTTCAGACTGTTCACATTATGTTTTGATGCAGGGTCTTTCTCTATCTGAACTGAGCTTAGCAATGTGACGAGGTTAACTTTTCATAGGACTCAGATCCAGATCCTTCTTGTGTACTGAAAATATGAACTCACATCCTCATGCTTGTGACAAGCACATTAACAACAAAGATAAATATGCAATCTTTCAGTAATTTGAGTATGGTATGTACAGTTTTATCTTAAATATTGTAATCCCCACAATTCTTGAGGTCTTCATTTTGTTGTTGTAGTGGTAGTATTGTGTTTTTTTCTACTTACTTAATGTTGAAAAATACGTTTTTCTCTATTTCCAAGTTTATTGATTCTTTCCTTATTGTATATTTTGCGAGTGAATCCATTGAAGCAATTTTTAAATCTCTATTTCCATGGGTTCTAAACATTTTTTAGTGTTTTTGATAACTACCAGTTCTTGCAGTTTTTATCTGTCTGGTAAAATATCTTTTATGTTCCTACATGTTTTTTTGTACTTTCCTTTATATGTGTTTACATGTTTGTTATTATTATTTTAAAGTGGTTTTGATTTTCTAAGGGTCAGAATCAACTCTAAGTCTGGTTCTTTGGTTGCTTTGTCTTGTCACAGTTGGGTCATTGCTTTTATTTATCATGATGAAATAAAGAACTAAAAGAACACCAGTCTGGTGTTGATTGTTGACTTCACAGGATCTAGAATTAACTTTGAGACAAATCTCTTGTCATGTCTGTGAGGGAAATTTTGTTAATGACTATTGGAATGTGCAGACATACCTACAGGTTGTTGTTTCTTCTCTAACAGCAGATTACTATGACTAATTATTTAGTGTCATCATCATAGTAATGATGAGTTAGTATTTCTCATGCCTCCTTTGATTCTTCCCCTCCTTCCCTTCTCACTTCTGTTCTAGTCTTTATTACTCATCAACCCCCACTTTCTTTTGTTTCCTCTATGTCTATCATCAATGATGGAGACATTGCATGCCTGGCTCTCAAAGGTGTATCCTTACTTACACTTCTCATTCCTTACCATTGTAGATAAACTCTGATTTTGCTGTGTTTGCTGTTGGGTGAGGATAGTGGCTTGCCCTTTATGAAGTGTTCACAGACTAGGGGTTGCTATTGTTATTAATCCTGGGATTAAGAAGCTGTTCTCTCTTTCCCATGGGTACAGTGTTATGGACTTCTTATAGTAGCAAAAATTCTTTGCCTGTGTCCTGAGGCTTGAGTATGTTCTTATCCCAACCCTTGTCACCATGGATATTGATTTTATTGCTGTACCAAAACAACAGATTTTTACCTTTCTCCCAAGAGATAAAGTAGTTTGATGTTCTTCCCTCAGTGCTCTAAAGTTTTTAATTCGCAGAAATAAAAAGGCTACGGAAAGGAACAGACTCTCTTGACTTTATTCCTCTTGACTAATTATTGTACAATAATTAACTTTTGAATGCCTATGACTTAACAGTGAATGTTTGTTTAACTATGCAGAGATGTGTTGCATTTATTGAATTATGTAAAGATGTGTTGCTGTATTACCTTGCCTGCACAAGGAACTGATTGCTCTAATAAAAATCTGAATAGCCAATAGTTAGGGAGGTGGTATTGGCAGAACTTCTGAATAAGGAGAATAAGTAGGAAGAGAAATTTAGGATCAGAGAAGAAAGGAAAAGAAATGCTAGTCAGGCAAACATGCAGTAAGCAGAAAAGTAGGACATACAGAATGAAAGAAAGGTAAAAATCCCCAAGCAAAATATGGATGAATAGAAACAAGTTATTTAAGTTAAAAGAGCTAGTGGGAGAAACCTAAGCTAAGAATGAGCATTCATAATTAATGATAAGTCTCTATGTCTTTCTTTGGGATCTGGTTGTCAGTCCAAAGGAAATGCCAACTACAGTAAAGATTTTCTCTGGTGCCACTTCCTGAACCAACCTGTCATGACCACTTAGGCCTGGGCACTTGAGAAACGAAAGCTTTTAAATGGATGTAAAGTTGTCTCATTTCTGGAAATTCAGCTATGACAAGAGGAATTCTCATGTTTGTCCTTCAAAACTTTATTTAAATTTATCTTGTTTACTTCCAAGATTTTAGCTAGAAGCCTTTCTTACTCCTGTGTTCTGACAGGGTTTTGTATATGCTCTTTACTCTTTATTATTATTATTATTATTATTATTATTATTAATATAATTTAAAATTTTTACATGTTTCCACTCCCTCCCTCTCTCTCCCACCCACTTACCCTCATTTCCCCCTCACATGCACACTGACCAATCTCCCCTCCCATCCCTCACCCCTATTCCACATGTAGGGCTATGCTATCCAGGTGGGGTCATGTAAATCTGTCAAGTCATTTGAAGTAGGGACTAGAACTTCTTTCCTGTCACTAGGTTAAGGGAGTATCCCTCCATGGGGGATGTGTCCACAAGGTCCTTTTGTGCATCAGGAATACATCCTGATTCTACTGTCTGAGATCCCTTAGACTGCTCAGTCCTTCTAGCTGAGACCCATATTCAGGGGATCTGAGTCAGTCCCATGCTGGATTCCCAGCTATCAGTCTGGGGGCCCATTAGCTCCTCCTTGTTCAGGTCAGATGTCTTTGTGAGTTTCTGCAACCTGGTCTTGTCTCCTCTCTCTCTGCATCTGGATTATAGTTTGACTCAGTGTTTAGTTATGGGTGTTTGCTTCTGGTTCCAACAGGTACTAGATGAGGGCTCCATGATGGTGGATAATTTAGTTGATGATCTCACTATCAGGGAAGGACATTTATGATAGCCTTTCCACCATTGCTCAAATTGTTAGTTGGAGTCAGTCTTGTAGTTTTCTAGACATTTCTTTAGGTTCAGTTTTCTCTTCAATCTAATAACGGCTCTCTCTTTTATGTTCTCTCTCTCTCTCTCTCTCTTTCTCTCTCTCTCTCTGTCTGTCTCTCTCTCTTTCTTTTTCCCTTTTATGTCTTCTATTCCTACCCTGACTCAATCTTCCTAGTTCTCTCTCCATTCACTTCTCCCCCCACTTCCCATGTGCTCTGGGGTACTTGCCCCTTCCCCCTTTTGTGAGGGACCATATATGAATCTCTTAGAATACACCTTGTATCCTAGTTCCTCTGGTAATGTGAATTATAGACCTATGTTCTAGGTCTAAAATCCATATATGAGCGAGTACATACCATGTTCTTCTTTTTGTGACTGTGTTACCTCATTCCAGATGGTTTCTTCAAGTTCCATTCACTTGCCTGAGAAGTCAGCATTCCTTTAAAACTTTCATGTGTCATAGAAACTGGAATGGAACCAATTCTGACAGCCATAGGCATTTGTTTTTTTATTTAGAAAACCCACATAGGTTATGCAGCCTTTATGTGACCCAGAAGTGGAATTTTCAAAAGAGGAACTAGAAAATATTGTTATCAATAGACAAAGGGGGGGACTAGAAAAGAAAAATTAAATTGGGAGAGTATAGAAACAGGGAAAAGGAGGGAACATGCAGAGGGAAAACTAACACTAAAGATCTTTTGAAGAATCATATGGAAACTTACTACTGTACACACACCTAAATTATATACCTATATAAAAGAAATTTAAATGGAGCTATCATATAATTGGGGTATAATTCTCCAGCGACACAGAATATGCTACCACATAAAACTTCCTGTACCAGGAAAGGGTTACATTTTGCTGACTCATTGGCCAAAGAGCTCCAATAGATGCATCAGACCCCCAAACATTACAGGCTTTTGCCAATGTTATTGATTACCCACTACATCTGAAGGTAAAGCTCTACTGCTGAAGACACTACTTACTTCAGTCATTAAAATCATGAAATTGAGCTGGTTTCTGAATAGAAGCTTCACCACTGCTGACTAGCATTCCTAAAACTGGATAATACTATATGTATTACCTCAGGAAAAAGGTGATAATAAATCTCAAACAGTTATTAACTCAATGTTCTGCCACGGCAACCTGCCTGCAAGATATTCTAATGCAAGAGTTGAACAAATGCTATGGCGGTAACCATTAACTTCTTGATTGGATTTAAGGTCAGTCCATGAAATAGAACCCATACAGGCATATAGGACACTGCATAAGTGGCCACAAACATCAAACTAGATTGGTCTTGGGCTTAGAAAACCCAATACTATTATCCTGCTAAAGAAATATAGCAATCAAATCAGTCTAAATGTCATACTGCTTATACATGTAGATCAGTGTCTCACTCAGTCCTCATCAGAGAAGTTTCTTCTTGCAAGTAGATGGGAATAAGCACAGAGAACCACAAGTGGGCAATGCAGACAGAAAAGTCCTAGGAGTACTCAGCCCTAAATGGGATGTCTTTATCAAGTCCCTCTCCTCAAGACTCAGAAGTCCATGTAAAAAAAGAATCAGAAAGACCATAAGATTCAGTGGTGGATGACTCCAAATAAACGTGTCTTTCTGACACAAAAGGGTTGAAGAGCATATGAGCTCACAGATTTTGATAGCATGCACAAGACCTTAACACTTGAAAGTCCAACAAAATCCCAGCCTAGAGAATGGAAGTAGGCACAAAGTTCCGTCTGCAAGTAAGGAAGGGTGGGTAATGCACTGATTTTCATAATCTGAACAAGGTGAAAAGCTTTGAATATGTTAGCTCATGAATATTGTTGAATATAAAGTATCTACACACATAATCTTTTAAATAAACTTTTTGAAAACAAAGTAAATATTTCTTTTTTGGACAAATATGTAGAAAATTTCCTTTTTCTGTGATGGGTACACTGGGTTAATGGATTTGCATTATTATCGGTGTTGTCATTTTAGAGGATCTAGATCTAAATGTCCAATTATATGAGAAAATTATTTTATCTGGTGTATTTTTAGTACTTAAATTAGATAAGTGTTATTTACGAACTTTGCTTTTATATGCTGTGACATTCTATTCCATTTTCATGTTTGTGATGCACAGCTCAAAAATACACCCTGTATAGTAGCCATATTTTTTCAGTAATTGTATTATGGAAATAATGAAAATGATCTTCTATTGTATCACAAGTGGGATATCTATCTATCTATCTATCTATCTATCTATCTATCTATCTATCTACGTACCTACCTACCTATGATCTCTTAATCATTATAAAGACTTTGAAATATTTAATTTTCATGACTTGCCTTTATTTTCACTGCCTCTATAAAAATTAAAGATAAAAGTTTTTGTCTCTTTAAATTTGTTTTTATCTTAAGACAGTATTTATATGTTGGCAACCCTCCTGTCTCTCAAAGTTGTCTTTCCATCTCATAGTAAAAGAACTCTCTTAGTACAAGCACTCAAAGAGGTCATTGTAGTATAGATCTTAGAACCTTACCCCCCCAAATTTTCTAATCATTTGGAATCAAGACTGATCAGATACAATAAAATGTCCTGGTCTTTTGTAGCATGCTTCCTGTGAACAAAAGTGTGGCGCGCCAAGCCCGACCCACAGGAAAGACAGCAACCACACGAGGATTCTTCTCAGATCACACTTTATTGGAGCGCTTCTTGGTTGAAGGGAGAGCTGAAGGTGAGGGGCCCTGGGCAGGAAGGGACAGCTGCTTATATATCCTACTAGGCAATGGGTCACGGTCTCATAGGCTCAAAAGACCTGGCCTCAGTGTTGGAGCCACGGGATTGGCTAGGGAATGAGCAGGCGCGCTGGAGTGCAGCCGCCAAGCTGGTGTATGCCCGAATAAGGTAAACAAGAAAGAGGAAGTTCGCCATCTTGTAATGGCGTCCTGCGGGCGGCCGCCTACACAGAAGAAATCTCCTTTTTGTATAGTCTGATGGACAATTTAAAATTACACTGTTTGCAAGCTCTCTGATTTAGAATTATAAAAAAATTTCATGTCTATAAATTGCCTTTAATAAGCAAATATATTGAGAAAAGATTCACAAAATATTCAATTTAGAGGGTTCATTTAAATCCATTTTCTAGAATAATACTCTGAGTTGGGTTGAGTTAATTTCTTTTCTATAGAGAAAAATCAGTGTATTGAGATTTCTTTTTGTTTAATCTATCTTAACATGGAGACTAAGCAATGAATAGATATTCTTTCATTCTCTATATTTCCACAGGGGGCCTCTATGATGTAAGCTGTCTGTTAAACATTGGTGATTTACCAACAAAAGTTACTCCTGGGTAGATGAGGATAAGATTATCATATGTTAAATCAGAAATATGTAGTAATATAATTATTGGTACAATAGTATAGATAAAATGTAGAGGCAAGGGAAATTCTAATTGTATTTGAAAGTATTAGAAAAGACACCATTTATCACTAAACTGTTGAAGAAATACAAATATTTGTTGGTTAATGTTCAGGCCAGGGGTTGGATAGAGAATAGTTTTCAAGGTATGTGTTATATTTTATTCACCTGCTAGTATTTCTGGAATTATGGAGTAGAACTTGAGGGCAGAGGTGGAAGAAAGACAGCTTGGAGACAGGCTGTAGAAGATATCTCATATTTTATAAGAGTTTTAAGTTTTAACATTAGAAATTAAGAAGTCATTAAAAAGTTATAATACATTAAAGAAATGTATTTCAGAATTACAACAGTACTTAATTGTCAAAAACAGAGCTGCAATGCTCCAAATTTATTCATTCTTTCTTTATTTTATAAACTTAGTTAGAAAATCAATTTTGTATTGAGCACTGAGAAATCAATTAGCCGGGTGTCTGTGTCTCTAGCTGGCAGAGTGTGGTTGAGTAGTGGTAGAAACTCCAAGTTTGCCCAAAGGAGGGCAAGAGTTAGGAGAATGTTCAAGGAAGAATGTATGAGAATCTTCTTGTGGGCATTGTGTTGCTTGCGATAAACTCTGCAGCTACCTAAGGAAAACTAGGTTGTCACAGCATATGAGACTATAGCACTGACAAATTCTGACATAGACAATCTGGAATCTCTCCCAAGTTTTTCACACACACACACACACACACACACACACACACACACACACACATATATATATATATATATATATATATATATATATATATATATTCTGGAATCTCTCCCAAAGTTTTGACATATATTATATATATGATAATATATTGATATATATGCATATATATATATATATAACTATAGCCATACAGAAAAGAGATGGATTTTGCAACATTAGTCAAGATGGCAGTTAGAAAGAGCCATGCTATTGGAAGCTATTGTCTTTGAATGGATTTTCAAAGTTCAGAAATAAAAATCAATACTTAATGTTTAAATGTAAGCAATTACAAAGTTATTGAAAGATACATTACTGTAATTAGATATTATGTTTTCAGTAACTGTAAAATCAGGTCTGTGTGATCTGGGTGTGATGATCATGAGCTATGCATTATGGTGTTATACTGAAGTGTAGAAGGACACAGTACGCAAAACATAACTCACAAAAGTCTCTGTTAGGGATCATGGAGGCCATTTTGCAAGCTTCTTTGGCTATTCTTTGGAGAATTTGTGATTTGAAACAATAACATCCTATTTTTAAACTTTTATTTTTCAGTGCATTTGTATTTGTTATGTAGTATAAACATATGAACTATTTTTATGATGTATATCTTATTCTTCAACTAAACCTTTCTTGCCTAAAATGATTCAAGGATCTTTTGTAATATCCCTGAGAAGTTTTATACATAGAGTAAGAAACACTTTGACATATTGAGGTGTGAATGTGAGATATAACTGCATGACACCTGTGTAAATGTTTGGTGATATTATTTAAGGGATATTCATTTGTCTTGGAAATAGATTTTTTTGTTTTTGGGGATACATTTAATATATTATAGATTGTGAAGCATATGTAAGGCTATTGAGCTGTCAAAATTTCTTTAATCTTAAAATTTGAAGTATTTCATAACCCATTTTCTCCTTTGTTATTGAAAATAGATTATTTCATGCAATATTCTGATTACAGTTTCCACTCCTCTAACTACTTTCAAATCCCCCCCCTTACCACTCAACTTAATCCACACATTCTTTTTTCTTTCTCATTAGAATACAAACAGGGTTCAAAAGAAAAAGTAAAAACAAACAAATCAGGATAGGACAAGCAAACAGAAGATGAACATCCAAAGAAGAAGAACAAAGAGCACATATAGCTTCAGAGACATATGTCTGCAACACAGAAATCCTCTAAAAATACAAAAGTGGGTGTCATAATATGTACCAAAGGTGAGGAAATGTCCTGACAAAGCATTATAAGTCAAAAAGCCCAAAAAATGTCATTGCGTTCATTTTGCCCTGACCATCTACTGTTGGGAATCAGCACTGACCTTAAGAGCAGTTTGTATATCCAGTGAAAACTAATTTTTCATTTGTGACTGGTTATGCCTCAGACCTGTGAAAGACCTGTGCATGCTGCCACAGTCTCTGTGAGTTCATAGTGTGGCACTCTTACTGTATTTAGAAGTCTTATTTTTTTTGAAGTCTTCTATGCCCTCTGGCCCTTAAAATCTTTCTTTCTCCTCCTCTGTAGGGGTCTCTGAGCCTTAAGTGGAGGGATTTGATGGGACATCCTCTTTAGGACTGAGTGTTACAAGGTCTTCCATTATCTGAATATTGTCCAGTTTTGGGTCTCTGTATTGTTATCATTTACTGCAAGAGGAAGTTTCTCTGATAAAGACTAAGCCAGATTTTGATCTACAAGTAGATCAGAATGTTGTTATAATATATTGTTACTTTACTTTAGCAAAACAGTAATATTTGGTTTTCTACTAGGTTTATGGTCTACCTAGTCTCATGTTCTTGGGCACCCAAACAGTGTTGGGGATGGGTTACATTTCCTAGAGTGGGCCTTCAATTTAATTAGCTATTGTTTATTTACTCCTACAAGCTTTGTGCCACTATTGCACAAGTGTATCTTGCAGACAGGTCACTATTGTGAATAGAATGTATATAGCTGGGTTGATGTTTAACTTTTTTTACTTTTGTAGCATGCATAGTATCTTCCAGGGCCATGAACACTAGACTCCAGGGGTGAAGGCTCTAGGAAGGCACCAGATAGAAGGGTGGGGGCTAAAAAGATCCACATGAGGGAGGAAAGCTGGAGCTATCAATAGGAGATAGCTCTGAAGATATCAATAGGAGATATCCCTGAAGAATAGAGGAAGAGAAAGGACATGATCTCCTGGAAGTCTGCTGCCGGGCTGGGGATGAGACTAGAAAATTGAAAATGGAGGACATGGAGGAGAGTAAGGATTGCCTACCTGATTCCCAGGCTGGCTGAACCAGCAGGTCTCTAGGAAAAATGCCCCTGGGTGTTGGCAGGTAAAATAATGGGATGAGAGAAAAAGGCTGTAGGAAAATACCAGAAAATGTTTTTATAATTAATATTTTCAGTATCCTTGTCCTTCTCTGGAGGCTTGGATTTCAGTTTTGCCTGGATCTAGAATTTGTTATTCTGAAACTTCAGCAAGTTATATAACATTCCAAGTCTTCAGGCACAATAGGGAGGAAAATTCCTTCTAAACATAGACTGGTTTTAAAAGGTCAGTAAATTATCCACATAGAATTCTGTGCATAATCATTAACATGTAGGTATGCTAATAATACTTTGATGATTAATCTTCTGATGTCTAGTATTATAATAAGCATTCCACATGACCTCGGTGGGGGGAGCTTAATTAAATGATTAAACTCTGGAATGCACATAGAGGTGGGACTGGGAAGATAGCTCAGTCAGTAAAGTGGCTGTGTACACATAAGGAGTGAATTAAGACTCCCCCTCCAGCACCCACTTAAGTAGCCATTAACTATACTAACACAGCACAGGAGAGTCAGGGAGAGGCAAATGTCTGGAGTGTACTGGCCAGCTGGCCAAGTCATATTAGAGCACACCAGGCTCACTCAGAGACACTGTCTCAAAGAATACAAGATGGAGAGCCACTGAGAAAGACATAGTGATGCTCAGAATTCACCTCTGGACTACAAATACATACATGCATGGGTGTGTGAGCACACCCTCTACACACACACTTACACACACACACACACACACACACACACACACACACACACACACAAATTATGCACAACTGAATAGAGAGACTATTTTTTGCTTTAGATAAAGCTAACGTGTGCATACTTATATGCTAATCTCAAGATGAAAGAGAGGATTCATATTCATTTCATGGAAACAAAGTTTTGGTTGAGAAGATGTGGCTAATATTTACTAGCATTATGAGGTATGATTATGACTATCTCAGTTGAAGACTAAAATCTTTTAAAGGTTTCTACTTAAGTGATTTTAATGTCTTTCTAAAATCAAACATTGCTTTTATAAATTAGTATGTAGATATAAGAGGGTAAACTATCTTCCTTTGATATGGTGTTTCATGAGATACTTCCACTAAAAATAATATCTCAATTCTGATAGACAAGTGGTAAATCAAAAATATAAGGCTAAATAAATTCTTCTGAAGTTTTGCAATAATTTGAAAATGTCAAAATAAAAAATATTTACCCTATTTTCTGCTCTTAAGGTAGGTTATAGCATATTTGAATGTTTATATAAATATTAAATGTTAGGACACTATAGGTGAAAAGATTCTATAATAAAATTGACAATATTTTATAATTATTTATAATTTGAAAGTAAAAAAGTATTTGCAAGTAATTCATTTTAATCTTTTAATTTTTATATTAAAATTATTGTAAACAACTTGCAAAAAATGTCACAAACCCAAATAAACCAAACTTAAAGTATTCACACCTCAATTAGTATTAATACAGATACAGAGTTTCACTCAAAACATAATGTGGTCTAACTATATTCTAATATAAATATCTATACATGGTAAAAAATTAAGTGTATACATTTTTAAAACTTGACTGTCCTTAGAAGACTCTGATTTGGTGCAAGGTTGTAGTGTGGCTGAAATTTGTTTAAGGTATTTTTTTATGAAGATAATGTATTTTTAAATTTAAATTAGAAACCTTATTTTACATATCAATCCCAGTTTCCTCCCCACCTATTCTCCCATACCCCCATTGACCTCCATCCTCTCCCTCTTCTGCTTCATAGAAAGGGTGAGGCCTTCTATGGGGGATCATCAACATCTGTCACATCATTTGGGGCAGGGCCTAGGCCCTCATCTGTGTGTGTCTAGGCTGAGAGAGTATCCCTCTATAGGGAGTGGGCTTCTACTATCCATTAATACACTAGGTATAAATGCTGGTCCATTAACAGGGTCCCCATAGACTGCTCAGGACGCCTCACTGTCATCCACATGCAGGGGTCTGGTTTGCAGGCAAATGGATAGAACTAGAAGAAGCCATCCTGAGTGAGGTAACCCAGTCACAAAAAAAGACAATTATGGTATGTACTCATTCATATATGGATACTAGATATAGAGCAAAGGATTACCAGCCTACAATCCACACCTCCACAGAAACTAGGAAACAAAGAGGACCCTAAGAGAGACATACATGGTCTTCTGGAGAAAGGGAAGGGGACAAGATCTCCAAAACAAATTTGGAGCATAGGGTTGTGGATGGGATAAGAGAAAGAGAATGGGAGAATGGGGGGAGGACACGAATGACCAGGAAGATTGAGTCAGGGGTGAATGAATAGAAGAGAGCAAGAGAAGAGACCATAATAGAGGGATCCATTATAGGGTTAAAGAGAAACCTGACATTAGGGAAATGTCCAGAGATATACTAGGATGACCCCAACTAACAGTCTAAGCCATAGAGGAGAGGCTGTCTTAAATCCTCTATAATGAGATTGGTGACTACCTTAAATGCCATGCTAGAGCCTTAATCCAGTAGCTGATGGAAACAGAAGCAGATACTCATAGGTAAGCACTGAGCCAAATTCCTGGAACCCAGGCACAATTGATTAGCAAAGGTGTCAAGACCATGCTTGTGAAACCCACAGAAACAGCTGATCTGAAAAAGGTGAGAGCTCATGGACCTTAGACTGACATTGTGGCATGGAACCAGGGCCCCTGCACATGGGTGTCAGTAAGAGGCCTGGGCAGTCTATGGAGCTTCTGATAATGGAATAACATTTATCCCAATGAATGAACATTGGGAGCCCATTCCCCATAGAGGGATACTCCCTCACCTAGATACAAGGAGAGGAGGGCCCATGAGCTGCCCCAAATCTACCCCAAATAATGTGTCAGACTTTGATAATCCTCCATAGAAAGCTTTACTCTGTCTATGGAGCAGAATAGGGATGGGTTGAGGGTTAATGGTGGACATGGGAGAATTGGAGGGAGAGGAAACTGGGATTGATATGTAAAATAAGAAAATATATTAAGTAATAGTTATGATGAATGGATTGGTCATCTAAAATAGAAATAGTGTGAATACAGACAGATTAGATGTAAACACAGACTGGAAAGTCTGAATGAATTAGCAGTAGTTAAATTCTCCAGTATTGTCTAAACTATACCTGTATAACTGTATTCTTCCAATGAGCACCAAAGATTTCTAAAGAATGATTTTTGTTACAAACAATTTTTCTGTCAGCCTGGTCGCAGAGCCATTTCAGCCCCAAATAACACACAGAGACCCTGGATTAGATATAAAACTGTTGGGCAGTTACTAGCATTTCTTATTGGCTGGCTCTGTCTTAAATATTACACCATATCTATCAATCTAAGTCATTCTATCTGATCTTATCTTACTGGAGAGTGGGTCTAGGCCTCTTCTTCTCAAGTCCCTACATCTTGACTCTTTTACTACATCTCCCAGAATCCTTCATGACTCCTAGTCCTGCCTATCTTGCCTTCCTATTTGCCAACAGTACTTTATTTATTAACTAAGAAGAGAAATGTATTTATAGAATGACATCTCTATCTCCCAGATCTCAGTAGAAATAAGGCAATGATGCAATGATGATTATGACCCTTGATAATATGGAGGAGGATCAGTGTGCTGCAACACTACTGGCTTGCAAAAATTAAGTATAGGATGGCTTAATAATCAAAGATTAGAATCATAGAATAAACTGACTTTTTAGAAATTAACACACATTCTGGATTAAGATTACTTAGTTTCATCAGACTGAATACAATTGCCTATATCTAAACTTTCATGAGAATCATCACAAAGATGGATTATACATAATTATAAACTTTTATTCCCTTTATTGTATTTGAACTTACAACTTAGAACTCCTTTTAATGTGTCTTATGGTGTGGTAACATTTATAGTTGATCACTGTGGAAGGAATAAAGAGAAGTAGCTAACACCCAAATTTCTTTTTAGTTTTCAAATACCTCCACTTATTATTCTCACCTTATTCTGAGCCTCTGGTTTTGGCAGCAGAATAAATTAGTATGTTGTTGTAAAGAGAAACTTTGTTAGAAGATAAGAAACTTGTACCCTACCTGATAAATGAACATACATTCTTCCTGGTATCTGATGCTTTGAAATCTCAGAGAAAAAAGGAGCTCCAGTAAATAAAATCTTCAGGTCATTATAGAAGAAATTCATTCTTTCTAAAGTTGATTTTGTTTTAATAATAATATAAGTACATCATTTCTTTTATTCTTCTCCTCCTGCAATTGGCTTGATTCAGATCAGTCTGTCTTTATGTGTAATTGGAGTTTTCTCTCTTACAATTTTTTTTAAATTATTATATTTTTTATTATTTAAAACAATTTTCAAATTATAATATATTTTGGTCATATCTTCCACTCCCCCAAATACCTCCAAATAATGGGCCCCTCCTTCCACAAAATTTATGTTCTTTATCAAAAAAGAAACAAAAACCCAAAGAAAAACAAAATCAAGAAAACAAAATAAAACCACATCACCACATCAAAGAGAAACCAAAAAAACAAAACAAAACAAAAAAAAAAAAAACAAAACAAAACAAAAAAACAAACAAAACAAAAGGGGAAATTCCTGGAGCCTATCTGAGCACAATAGGCCAGCGTATCCAGGTGGGACCACCCGTAATTTCCACCTCCCTGGTCTCTGACCCCCACCACCAGTCTCACCAGTCTTCTACTGGAGTTCTGGGCACCTCACAGAGATCCGCCTATCTCTGCGCGTCCACCCAGAGTTCCTGCAGGGGGCTGGATCATTGACCCCCATTGCAGGACCTCTCCTAAAGAGGCCCTACTCAGCTGGAGAGTGCCAGCTAAACCCACCTATCAGTGTGGAAACATCCTGAGTATCAGCCCAGTCTTTGTCCCTGTCACCAGGCCTTGGCTACAGGCCTCGCTATAGGCCTTGGCTAGAGGCCTTGGCTAGAGCTAGACCCGACTATCTCTGAGGAAACATCCTGGAGGCTAGCCTCTGCCAAAGAGGCCTTAGCTCTCCTCTACTGGAGCCTGAACTTTGACCCCCAATGTCGGGCCCCTGCCTATGGAGAGACCTCCTAGAGAGCTTGGACCACCCAGAACTAGAGACATCAAACCTTTGACCCACCTAAATCCATAGAGAGAGGGAGAAACCCCACCAACACCTACTGGAAGAAGCTATGGGAAGATGGCAATACAAGAAAACACCTAACATCAGAAAGACAAGCATAACACCACCAGAATCTAGGGAAGCTACCCCAACTAGACCAGAACACAACAAAGCAAATGAATCAGAAGAGAACGACCTAAAATATATCGTCATAAAAATGATAGAGGCCCTGAAAGAAGATCTGAGAATATCCCTTCAAGAAATGGAAGATAAAACAAACAAAAAATTGGAAGGAATGAATAAAATTCTTAAAAAAGTACAGAAAGCTAAGAAAAAACAATTAAACAGGTTCAAGACTTGAAAATGGAAATGGAGACAATAAAAAAACACAAACCAAAGGAATGTTGGAAATAGGAAAACTGGGCAAATGATCAGGACAGCAGACACAAGCATAACTAACAGAATTCAAGAGATGGAAGAGAAAATCTCAGTTGCTGAAGACAAACTAGAGGAAATAGATTCATCGACCAAAGAAAATCGTAAATTCAACAAATCCTTAGCACAAAATATCCAGGAAATGTGGGACACTGTGAAAAGGCCAAACCTAAGAATAATAGGCATAGAGAAGGTGAGGAAGCCCAGAAAGGAGCCGGAAACATATTCAACAAAATCATCGAGGAAAACTTTCCCAATCTGAAGAAGGACATGCCCATGAAAGTACAAGAAGCATACCGAACACCAAATAGACTGGACCAAAGAGAAAAGACCCCTTGACATATAATAATCAAAACACCTAACTTTCATAACAAAGAAAGAATATTAAGAGCAGTGAAGGAAAAAGGACAGGTAACATATAAAGGCAGACATATCAAAATTATGCCTGACTTCTCCATGGAAACCCTCAAGGCCAGAAGGTCCTGGATAGATGTTCTACAAGTACTAAGAGTCCACAGATGCCAGCCCAGACTACTATACCCAGCAAAAATCTCAATCATTATAGATGGAGAAAACAAGATATTTAATGACAAAGCCAGATTTTCACAGTATGTATCTACAAATCCAGCCCTACAGAAAGCTTTGGAATGAAAACGCCAACCCAAGGAAGTTTACTATGCTCACAAAGACTTAGGCAACAGATGATCCCACTTCACCAGAAACCAAGGGTAAAGAAGGACAAATAAATTCACAATACCACTGCCAAAAGCAAATCTAAAACAAACAAACATTAACAATCAATGGTCTTTACTCTCCCTCAACATTAATGGTTTAAATTCGCCTATAAAAAGGCACAGGCTAACAGAATGGATATGAAGATGGAACTCATCCTTCTGCTGCATACAAGGAACACACCTAAGCTACAATGATAGACATTACCTCAGGGTAAAGGGCTGGGAAAAGATCTTCCAATCAAATGGACCCAAGAAGCAAGCAGGTGTGGCTATCCTAATGTCTAACAAGTTAGACTTCAAACCAAAATTAATCAAAAGAGATGAAGATGGTCATTTCATATTCATCGCTGAAATCCATCAACAAAAAGTCTCGATTATGAACATCTAAGCCCCAAATACAAAGTCACCCACATACAGAAAACAAACACTACTAAACTCAAAGCTCACATAAAACCTCACACACTCACAGTGGGAGACTTCAACACCCGACTCTCACCATTAGACAGGATCACTAGACAAAAACTTAACGAAGAAACAAAAGAACTAACAGAAGTTATGTCTCAACTGTGTTTAACAGACATCTATAGAACATTCCATCCAAACACAAAAGAATATACCTTCTTCTCTGCTCCACATGGAACCTCCTCTAAAATCGACCACATACTAGGTGGCATAACAAACCTCAACAGATACAAAAAAATTGGAATAGTCCGCTGTATCTTTTCAGACCACCATGCTTTAAAATTGGAATTTAGCAACAACACAAATCGCAGAAACCCTACAAACTCAAGTAAACTGAACAATGGGAAATTACACCACTCCTGGGTCAAAGAAGAAATAAAGAAAGAAATTAAGGGTTTCCTAAAATTCAATGAGAATGAGGACATGACATATCCGAACTTATGGGACACCTTAAAAGCAGTGTTATGAGGGAAGTTCATTGCACTGAGTACTCATATGAAGAAAGCAAAGGACAGTCACATTAGAGAACTAACAGCGCAACTGAAAGCCTTAGAGCAAAAAGAAGCAAACTGACCCCCGAGGAGTAGACACCAGGAAATAATCAATTTGAGGGCTGAAATCAATAAAATAGAAACCAGGAAAACAATACAAAAAAATCAATACAACAAACAGTTGGTTTTTTAAGAAAATCAACAAGATAGACAAACCTTTATCCAAACTAACGAAAAAGCAGAGAGAGATCATGCAAGTTAACAAAATCAGAAATGAAAAGGGGACATAACAATGGACACAGAGGAAATCCAGACAACTTTCAGGTCATACTTTGAAAACCTGTACTCTACAAAATTTGAAAATTCAAAGGAAATGGACAAATTTCTGAACAACTATCATTTATCAAAATTAAACCAAGAACAGACAAACAACTTAAATAGGCCTATAACCCCCCAAAATTGAAACAGTCATTGAAAGCCTTCCAACCAAAAAAAAGCCCAGGGCCAGATGGATTCAGTGCAGAATTATACCAGAAATTTAAGGAAGAGCTAATTCCAATACTCCTCAAATTGTTTCACACAATAGAGACAGAAGGCACATTACCAAACTCTTTCTACGAGGCCACAATCACTTTGGTACCCAAGCCTCAGAAAGATACAACTAAGAAAGAAAACTACAGACCATTATCCCTGATGGACATTGACGCAAAAATACTCAATAAAGTACTGGCAAACCGAATCCAAGAATACATCAGAGAAATCATCCACCATGACCAAGTAGGCTTCTTCCCTGGGTTGCAAGGATGGTTTAACATACAAAAATCTATCAACGTGATCCACCATATAAACAAACTGAAAAAGAAAAACCATATGATCATCTCCCTAGAGGCTGAAAAAGCCTTTGACAAAATCCAACACCCTTTTATGATAAAGATCTTGGAGAGATCAGAGATAACAGAAATATACCTAAACATAATAAAAGCATTATACAGTAAACCAACAGCATCAAACTGAATGGAGAGAAGCTTAAGGCAATTCCTCTAAAATCAGGAACAAGACAAGGGTGTCCTCTCTCTCCATATATTTTCAATATTGTACTTGAAGTTCTAGCTAAAGCTATAAGACAACAAAAGGAGATCAAGGGGATCCAAATAGGAAAGGAAGAAGTCAAACTGTCTCTATTTGCATGATAAGATAATTTACATAAGTGACCCAATAAATTCTACCAGGGAACTCCTACAGCTGAGATACACCTTCAGAAAACTAGCAGGATACAAGATAAACTCAAAAAAAATCAGTAGCCCCTCTTTATTCAGACAACAAAAAGGCAGAGAAAGAAATCAGAGAAAGATCACCCTTTACAATAGCCACAAACAACATAAAATATCTTGGGGTAACGCTTACCAAACATGTGAAAGACCTATACAATAAGAACTCTGTGTCTTTCAAGAAAGAAATTAAAGAAGATACCAGAAAATGGAAAGATCTTTCATGCTCTTGGATTGGAAAAATAAATATAGTAAAAATGGCAATCTTGCCAAAAGCAATCTATAGATTCAATGCAATCCCCATTAAAATCCCAGCACAATTCTTCACTGACCTTGAAAGGATAATAGTTACCTTTGTATGGACAAACAAAAGACCCAGGATAGCCAAAACAACCCTGTACAATAAAAGAACTTAAGGAGGCATCACTATCCCTGACTTTAAGCTCTACTACAGAGCTATAGTCCTGAAAACAGCCTGGTATTGGCACAAATATAGACAGGTAGACCAATGGAATTGAATCGAAAATCTTGATATTAATCCACACACCTATGAACACCTGATTTTCGACAAAACAGCTAAAAAATATCCAATGTGGGGAGGCAAGCATCTTCAACAAATTGTGCTGGCACAATTGGATGATGGTGAGTAGAAGACTGCAGATAGACCCATGTCTATCACCATGCACAAAACTCCAGTCCAAATGGATCAAATACCTCAACATCAATCTAGCCACACTGAACCTCTTAGAAGAGACATTAGGATGTACCCTTGAACAAATTGGTATAGGAGACCGCTTCCTGAACATAACTCCAGTAGCACAGACACTGATATCAACAATTAATAAATGGGACTTCCTCAAACTTAGAAGCTTCTGTAAGGCAAAGGACACAGTGGACAAGATCAAACGGCAGCCTACAGACTGGGAAAATTTTTTTACCAGTCCTACAACTGACAAAGGGCTGATCTCCAAAATATACAAAGAACTCAAGCAACTAGTTAACAAAGCACCAAATAGCCCTATTAAAAAATGGGGTACAGAATTGAAGAAAGAATTCTCAATAGAGGAAATCAAAGAGGCTGAAAGACACTTAAGAAAATGTTCAACATCCTTAGGTATCAGGGAAATGCAAATGAAAAGAACTTTGAGATACCATGTTACTCCTGCCACAATGGCTAAAATTAGAAACACCAATGACAACTTATGCTGGAGAGGCTGTGGAGAAAGGGGAACACTCCTTTACTGCTGGACGGAGTGTAAACTCGTAAAGCCATTTTGGAGATCAGTATGGCAGTTCCTCAGGAAAATGGGAATTAGCTTACCACTGGACCCAGCAATTCTATACCCAAATGACTCATATCCATGCAACAAAGACATGTGATCAACTATGTTCATAGCAGCATTATTTGTAATAGCAAGAACTTGGAAGCATCTTAGATGCCCCTCAACTGAAGAATGGATAAAGAAGATGTGGCACACCTACACAATGGAATACTACTCTGCAGAAAAAAAAAAATGGAATCTTGAAATTTGCATGCAAGTGGATGGAACTTGAAGAAACCATACTGAATGAGGTAACCCAGTCACAAAAAGAGGAACAGGGTATGTACTGGCTCATATATGGATTTTAGACGTAGAGCAACGGATCACCAGCCTATAATACACACCACCAGACGCAAGTGGGATACAAGGTGTATTCTAAGAGATTCATATATGGTCCTTCACAAAAGGGGGAAGGGACCAGTCCCCCCCCACCCAGAGCACATGGGAAATGGGGGGCACAGTAAATGGAGAGAGAACTAGGAGAAAGAGAAGGGGAGGAGAGGAAAACAATTGTGACTAGATAGGTTTAGTCAGGGTTTGGGGGGGGCATAAAAGAGGGCGCCATTACTGGTTTGAAAAGAAAACTGAATCTAAAGAAAGGTCTAGAGAACTACAAGACCAACTCCAACTAATAATTCGAGTAACCATGGAAAGGCTACCATAAATGCGCTTCCCTGATAGTGAGACCTTCAACTAAATTATCCACCATCGTGGAGTCCTCATCTAGTACCTATTGGAATCAGAAGCAAACACCCATAAACAAGCACTGAGTCGAACCAGAATCCAGATGCAGAGAGAGGGGACAAGACCAGGTTGCAGAAACTCACAAAGACAGCTGACCTGAACAAGGAGGAGCTTGGGCCTCCCAGACTGATGTCTAGGGACCCAGCAAAGGACTGACTCAGACCCCCTGAATGTGGGTCTCAGCTAGAAGGACTGAGCAGTCTTGAGGACCTCAGACAGTAGAAATAGGATCTATTTCTGGTGCACAAAAGGACCTTGTGGACCCCCATGGAGGGATACCCCCTTAACCTAGAGGTAGCAGAGAAGTCCTAGTCCCTACTTCAAATGACTTGACAGACTTACATGACCCAACCTGGATAGCATAGCCCTACAAGTGGAATGGGGGGATGGGGGAGGGTGGCCAGGGGCATGTCACAGGGGAAAGAGGGTAAGTGGGAGGGAAGGAAGGAGGGATGGAGGGAGGGATGGAGGGAGTGTTGGAGGGAGAAATGGAGAGGAAACTGGGATCCACATGTAAAATTTTTAAATATATTTAAAATGCTTTGACTTCAAAATTTAAGCCTAAGGACAAGTTACTGGGGAAAAGAATTTCTAATTTTGTTTCCACAGAAAATGAAAAGCTCTGGATCCCTTGGAGAATAATGTGGTTTGATCGAGCAAGACCCCCTGAAGCAATGCCAATGGGTCAATGCAGCCTTGCAGGCAACTACAGCCAGGATCTCTGAGTCTTCTTAGGGTAGTCCCATGACAGTGCCCCCTACTAGCAGGAAGCAGATTGGAAAGAATGATGCCCAAATTCCCAAATATTGTTTATAAATGTTTGTTTTCATTTTAAAAAAAAAGGGCATGTGTAATTATGTCCAGCATTAAATAAATAAATAAATGTTTTTTATTGAAGAAAAAAAAAACAAAAACAAAACAAATTTTAACCAAACACATGCACACACACACACACACACACACACACACACACACACACACACACACACACCCTGTGGAGACCATTATATGTTGGTCAACTACTCCTTGTAGTGTATGAGGCTGGTTCTGGAGTGATTGACACACCCAATGTCACTCTATTGTGGCAAACTGAGTTTTTTTTCTGCCAGCAGGTATAAATGGCAGTGCATTTGTTAACCTTTACCCAAGTAACTAGATTTTCATTTTCATTTTTAAATATAACAAAATAAAATCTAATAAGCTAAAAAGCAAATAAATAAATAAATAAATAAAAATTAAAAAAGAAAGAAAGAAAGAAAGAAAGAAAGAAAGAAAGAAAGGAAGGAAGGAAGAAAGAAAAACAGCTATCTGGTAATACCTGGTAAACCTTTCCTCTATGTCTAATATCCATGCCTTTCCCCGAAAATGAAATTGACAACTACCTTAAATGCCATACTATAGCCTTCATCTAGTATCTGATGGAAGCAGAAACAGACACCCACAGATAAACACTGAGCCAAACTCCTGGAATCCATTTGCAAAGAGGGAAAAGTGGTGAGCTAAGGGGTCAAGACTAGGTTGGTGAAACCCACAGAAACAGCTGACCTGAACAAGGGGAAGCTCATGGACCCCAGTTTGATAGTTGACAAACCAGCTTAGGACTGACCCAGACCTAACACATGGGTGTTACTTAGGAGGCCCGGGCAGTCTATGAGGCCTCTGGTAGTGGATCAGTATTTATCCCTAGTATACAAATGGACTTTGGGAGCCCATTCCACATAGAGGGATACTCTCTCAGCCTACATACATGGGGAGGAGGGAAGAAGGAGGAGGGCCTAGGCCCTGCTCCCAATGATTTGAAAGACTTTGAAGATCCCCCATGGAAGCCCTCACCCTCCCTGGGGATCAGAAAGGGGATGGGATGGGGCTTCGGAGGGGGACAGATGAGGAGGGGAGGGTGAGGGAACTGGGATTGACAGGTAAAACAACCTTGTTGCAAATTTAAATAAAAAATATTATAATAAAAAGATGGGAAGGTGGTTGGGGGGCATGGGAGGGAGCAACACAGGGAGGGAGGGATGGAGTGAGGAAGGAAGGTAGGGAGAGAGAGGGAACTGGAATCGTTATGTAAAATAAGAAAAAAATAAATAAAAAAAGAAAGAAAAAATACAGATGGATAGAGATTGGTCTTATTAAGTGATAGAATTAAACTACCAATTAACACTTTTCATTGTATTTTTCTGATTATCTAATTGTATTAGAAGTCAGGCATGAAGTTATGCGTCTCTAATGCTAATACTTGAGAGTTTGAGTTAAGGGAATTGCCACAAGTTCACATCCAGACTGGTATTAATGGTGAGCTTTAGGTAAGCAAGTGCTGCATAACAAACAAGAACCTATGGTAAAGTCAGGAATAATGAAGATGCCTTTTTTTCTCAAAAGGATGTTGTCATTTAATCACAGTTTTCAGTTCATAAAATTGTTATTTAATCAAATTTTTCTCCTCATCTATGAGAAATTTGAAAGTAGGTCATAGGGGTGGAAGGTTTTGGGACTTTCAATTTGAAAAGAGTCCCTTTTTATTCCTTATTGCGTATTAGGTCAATATAGCATGACATAGTGGGGTTGATGTGACATTCTTAATGATTTTTTTAATATAATAACATGCAAGTGTGGCAAAAAAATTTATCTTTGCTAAATTTCAAGTTGGTTTCTGAAGATAAAAGTCTGATGTGGGCAATGTTCCCAGAAGTTTCTCTGTGGAAAAATGACACATTTCAAAACTGTAGAATTCTAGTTACATTTAGTTGAAATTATTTGGAATGGTAGTTTTCTGTGTTAGTGCTGAGAGGGGAATTGAAATATGTGAGTCCACCTTTGAGATAGAACAAATTAAGTGGGCTTCAGCCTGTCGAATGTCACAGCTCACATCAAGCTGATAATAAGTATTGAGCTGTAATATAAAGCAAGGGTATTCATGTGTTGTGTGAGCTCAGGTTAGTGCTATCTCCATCAAAGATAATGGAAACCAGCGCCATGACTTTGTAGCATAACTGGCTTTAGGACAATGGTAGCATTAACAATCTCTGTATCTGGGCAGAATGGAAAGTATATCTTTAAAAATGTCTCAGAGCTACAAGATGTACAATTATCTGTCATCTCAGTTGCTTTTTCCACTTCCATGTGAGCTGAATGGGGTAAAAATGTGACCCCATTGATTATAATGTGTGTAAGCCTAAAAAATGTAGTTTTTCTTTTACTGAATACTAACATTTTTCACAAAAAGGTAGTGTTGAAATAATAGTAAAATAAAAATAACATTATTTTCCAAAAATCTATTTCCTTTAAAGGTTGCATATTGAATCAGACATTTCATAATAAAAGGAAAAATTGGATCTCAAAATTTTTTGTCTGCTATACACACAGATGATGATATAGAGTGAAACAATACCTAACTCTTGACAGGCTCCAAGTAAAAGGACTGCAAAGCACTGGATCCATTACTGTCATAGTGACTATTCTATTGCTGTGAAGAGACACCAGGACCAAGTCAACTTTTTTAAAAGAAACCATTCAATTTGGAGCTTCCTTTCAATTTTAGAAGTTCAGTATTGTTATTTTGCTGGTTGCTGCCAATGAAACACGAACTTGAGACTCAATGCGCCCACATGGGGTTAATTGGTGGAGAGAAGGGAAAGGGGAGCACCTGGTGGCCAACAGAAAGCAGAGGAGAGAGCGAGAGAGAGGGGAGAGAAGACTTATTCCTGAACCTGATTACGAAGGTCCAACTATCAAAATACCAAGGTCCAAGAATCAAAATTCATTATTTTGATGAACCTAATTAAATGTACTACTTATGAATACATCCTAGTTCATTCTAACAAAGACCTCCCGTTCTTCCCTCTTAAGATACTTGCAAAGCTAGTTGTTGCTGTTTCTGCCCAATTCAGTTACAGCCATGTTGTACCTTGCCTTGCTTGTGAAAGATCTCTTTGTGTTTGGTTTGTGCTTTGAAACTGGTGTTTGGTATGTGTGCCTGGTTCCACAGTGCTCTAGTCCTTTGCTCACTGATTTATTTTCAAATATACACATGCACATATATCTCCATTTTTTCTTCTTCCTGTTTATCTCTTGAATCCATCTGTTATACACTTACTTGTGATTAAATAACTGAGTTATGTTTTATTTGAACATAACAATAACTCTGGACACAGCACAAATAAAACATTACAGTTATATCACTAAATTTTGTTATCACTGACCAGTTAATGCCTGTTAATAAAAGGGTTTGTGGATTTTATTTCTAAGAGTGCATTATACACCTAAAACATTTATAAGAGTACAATGTGGGCATGGTGGCACTTGTCTGTAATCCTGGTACCTGGGAGGTGACAGTAACTACATCATGATTAAGGTGAGTTAAGGTTTAGTTACCACTGAGTTTGATGCTAGCCTGAGTCATATGAGCTACTACTACCTTTCTGTTTGTTTAAAATCTGGTATGAGTTTATTTGTTTTTACCTTTTTATTTTTAAAACAATCTTATTTTAAATACCAATCCTAGTTTCTTCTTCCTCCTGTCCTCCAACACCCCCAACCATCTCCCCATCCTACCACCTCCCACTTCTCAGAGAGGGTGAGGCCTCCCATGGGGAATCATCAAAGAAGACAAACAAATAGAAAGCAAAAACAATAATTATATATACTTTGATAATGAACTTTTGAAGACTTTTTTATCACTTAAAAACTACATAATACAAATCATTAATTTTGGGGATCAGAAGTTATATTTTACTTCTGCATATTGGCAGATCTGCTGTCTCCATATGCAAGTTATCTTAAGTTATAGAATGCCATAAAATGCAGAACAGTGAAATTATTGTTAGTTACTTGTAGTTGTATGCTCTTTTTCAGACAAAGCTTTTTTTAGAACACAAGACAGTGGTAAAATTTAGAACAATTTCCTTATGGGAAGCCATGCAATCTAAAATTTTATTCAAGGTTCAAGAAACAGAAGTGAGGTAGTTTTCTTGACTGGGCTGAGCAGGTGGTCCCTGGACCACAGTAAGATGTATATGCAGTTACTCTGACCTATGTGGAGGAAGCTGAGAAAATATAAACTGTTGTGTCTTGAGTGTGCATTGTCTACCCTGGGCTCATGTGTGTGAATATTTGGTCCCCAGATGGAGTCATAGTTTGGGAAGGTTGTGGCACCTTTGGGAGGTAGAGCCTCCCAGGAGGAAGGGAATTACTGGAGGTAGGCTTTTTGGCTATATAATCCAGCCTTACTTCTTATTCACTCTTGTTTTCCTGAGTGGAGATACAGGTGTTATCAGCCAGCCACTCCCTCTTCCTCATGCCATGCAATGCTTTCCTTGCCTGTTGCTGTTGTTTTCATACCTTAGTAGAATGATCCCCTCAAACTGTAAGGCAGAGAAACTCTTCTTGTTTTAAATTGTTTCTTTTAAGCCTTTTGGCCACAGATATTGGAAAAGTAAAAAAACAAACAAACAAACAAAAAAAAGTTCTGTATTTCTGGTTAAAGAAAGTTTTTCACCTTAGATTGCAATATCTAGATACATAAAGGAACAACATACATTAGATTGTTCACTGTGTCAAACAGTAGTCCAAAATTTTAAGTATTTCTTTCAGACAACACAGTCCATTTTCATTATCTCATGCACATGTTTTAACAACCTTAATGTGAGGCATATTATTTCTTCAGTTTTACCTATAGGTCAAAGTTTTTAGATGTTAGCTCAGTTGCTTTAGATTACTCATAATGGTCCTGGTATCCAAGACATTGTGATTTAACTGAGTCATCTATGGACTGATCATGACACTTGTTATGATTTCCCAGACCTGATCAAATTGTATGTTTTTACTCTCTAATCCACTGACAGCTGACCATGAAGACAGTCTTGCTCAATAAGAAAGGATTCAAACAGGCTTGTAGTACTTCACTGGAGCATTTAAATTTTCCTAATATTTTGAATTAGCAGAGCCAAGTGTTGTGCACAGCTCCCTCTACTCCCTTAAGTCGGAAACATTCACTGCATATATCCCACTGTGCTGCTTGGCACTGTAGAAACCTCAGCATTCATACCCTGATATTGTATTGTCACACCTCTGAGGGGGGCTGAAAAGACTCATGAGCATTCCTGCCAAGTGGTTTCTGGGAGAAGTGTAAGTGGAATGCAGAAAATGTAATTCCTCTGGCAATCAAGAAACACCAAAGTGTTTAAGGCTTTGTCACTAAGAGAAGGCCCTGCATTTATGGGACATTTACAGCTTCTGAAGAAGTATGTGCTGCTGCTCTTCGACATTCTACTCAGACTCCATGGCTGTTCATGCACAAGTCACAATATTTCATATGGGACACAAGCCATAGGCTCTTCTGGGAACTGTCCTGCAAACTGTATTAAAGGTTTTATAACTGGAGCTCCCAGAATCCCAATGACTTTGAATTTCAAGGTTCTACAAGTACTGTTTCTGCTAAATGAAATCTTAGGTAAAGGGAGGGAATTTCAACCAAAGCATTCCCTGGAGTGTGAAATAACTTTTGTCTGCCTGATGGCCATTCCATTCATCCTTATTTAAAAACAAAATGAAACAAACAAACAAAGACTATCTATAGGCAACTAAGAAATTCTGAGAGTGGGAAAAAAACAGGTTTCCCTAGGAAAAAGTTCTCCAATACCAATGTCATCTTTAAAATTGTATACACAAATAATATTATACAGATGGAGAAGATTATATTTACATATTTACAAATATATAAATATATATAATACATTATATATGACAACATTTAAAGTAAGAGAGGTCACAGGTTTGGGGTGGGTATATGGGCAGGGTGTAAGGAAGAAATATAAAGGGGAAAATGATGTAATTAATTATATTTCAACTTCAAATATTAAAGAAAGGAAAGTGGTAGCTTTTGTAATGATCTGTTGAACTGAATGCTTGGCCCACAGTGGCCTTGTAACTCTCTTCCATCTTCGTGCCATTTGATTATGTGAGAACTCAAAGGTATCAAGTAAAACTGTGTGAAGTGAATAGTCCACAAACTGCCGGCCTAATGGAAATGCTGTGTTCAAGAACACAGCTGGACGTGCCTAGCATTGTCTTGGCTTTATGTGAAAGTGTCAAAGAACCCTTTGGAAAAAATGTCCCTTCCTACTGATCAGCTGAGACAAAAGCACTGGCTCATTGGGTATGATGGCAATTGCTCTGGGTTCCTGAGTGTGGTTCACTGATGGTAGAGTTCTTTCTGTCACTTCTCACAGTTTTTGGAAGTCACTTGCTGGCCCTTCCTGTTTTCTCAGTTAATGTTATTTCCTCCCCGGTCTCTGAGGGAGTTAAAGACTAGATAGTATAGTAAGTTTTCCTTGTTTACCAGACTCAGTAAAGTAACTCACTAAAGATGTGTTACGTGTAAATAGGTTTGAAAGATGTTAAAGATAATTTGATAATGCAAATTAGAATAGAAAGTAAATTAGGTACAAGACTTTGGACTCATCAAGAAAAAATAGATATGGAGTATTTTCTCTGAATTTTTCAAATGCTAATGGATTAGATATTGTTAATGTACTTGTTTCCTGTATGTATTTTATATACTTATTATACTTACTGTATATAATTTTTCTTATATTAGTTATAACTTTTAAATTTTTAGACAAAATATAAATAAAGACTGTCTGAAGGTGAGAAAAATGGAGCTTGTCACTAGCTAGCAGTAGAGGTCTGGAGGTCTGTACAGACAGACAGGAAGTGAGATAGCTGGGTGCAAACAGGATATAAGCAAGAAGAAACAGAAACTTGCTCTTTTGTTTGCAGAGACGTTAAGGAGGTAAGGTATGGCAGTGGTTTGCTCCCTCTCTCTAATCTCTCAACATTTTCTTTTATATCTGACGCCAGGTTTTAATTACCTGAACCAATTAAGAACTCCTTTTACAGTTTCTTTTCCGTTATCACCTCCATTAGTTTTCTTATTTTTCACTTTCATAAAATATACATCCCCTAGTATTTTGGAATCAATGTTTTTCTTTAGTTCACTCAGGGATATAGTCTAATCTCTAAAAAAATCAGAATAATTTAATACATATTTCATTATCTTTAAATTTGAAAAGCTACATATTACTCCTTGTTTTGTCATCACTGTATTTTTCTTTAGTAATTTACATATTTTCTATTGTTATTTCTACAAAATATGAATTAAATATTTGTCATCAAAGAGAAGACATGTGTTTTATATTTTTTATGTAGTGAATCAGGCTACTAGCAAATTTTTCCTGCCTTCGTACTGTAGGTTTTAATTTACAATAGTCCTAGGATGAAACTTGAGGATTAAGATACTTTTAAATAAGTGAAGTTCTTGTTTGCTTTGACTGTCTTACAGGAAATTGAAACCAGTGGATAAATGGAAAATAATGCACAGATCAACCACTTATCTGGGTTGCGAGCAAGTTTTAAATCCCCAGATTCCTTTAATTTTAGATAAGAATCATTTTCCATTCCCTTCCACAATTTAAATTAAAGGAAGAATGTACAGTTAATTTTCTCATATTGTTATGTAAATAATTCAACATTTGAAAAACTACACTTGGATAACTGATAAGTTCCTGTAGATCAGATTTTGTGCCTTAATTTTTTAGACTGTAGTAATACTTATGATATTTTTATACTTATTTTTTATGGTGATTGTAATAATTTGACTGTCATGTTAGTTTCTTATGATGATTTGAAGTTTAAGAATAGCACAAACAAGCATTAAAAAGTAACAAAGACTTAGCAATGCTAACATTCTTAGTGAAGTCATAGTTTTTAAAAATATTCTTAAAACTTTTGAAAATCAAATACAATTACTTAGCGTTCTCCCTTCCCCTTTCTCCCTCCAACTCTTTCCATTTACTTGCTTGTTCTCTTAAACACATGACCTCTATTTCTTTGTAGATGTCTGTATATGTATAATATATAAATCCAAAAATATAAATACCACCTGCTCAATCCATATAAAGTTACTTGTGTGTATATAATTTCAGAGTTGACCACTTGATACTAGATAATTAAGGACCAAACACTCATTCTTTCAGTTCTTTCAGTTTAACCAATATTAATTATTATTCTCTAGTATCAAGTTACATTTTCCTAAGGATTTATTATCTATCTATCTATCTATCTATCTATCTATCTATCTATCTATCTACCTATTTATCACTTATTTGCAATGTTAAATCAATTTCCAAAAAGTTCCAAGACTAGTTTGTTTCAATGTTTTGATGGTTAGTTAGGTCATTTCATGAAGTTACTGCTAGGTCCAGTAATTAAAACAACAAAAATGGATCACTGTTACAATTTTGATTTATAGCTAGGAGTAAGTAAACAGTACTGGGTAAGTACCATCATTTCCCCCTTCTGAGTTCATGGCAGACAGTGATAATCAGTGATGAAGTGTTTCCAACTGGGTATGAATATTGAGGCATTTGGGTTTTCACTAGAGTCAAAACACATTTATTGGTTTGATGAGAACCACAAATCTCGTTTCCAACCGTGGTCAACATCTTGCTTAGGGGAGAAGTCTAGTAGGGTTTAATGCAGATGAATTACCTCTACTAGGAAATCAATTCTGACAATAAGCTGTGTGGATATAGAGTCAGAACTGCACCTGTGTATGTAAAGGATGCAATGTTATTAATGACCCAATTATCAGAGCCTAATTATTCATGAATCTATCTTATAGAAGGCTCTTAGCCAATCACACTCCAACTGACATAAGATTATTGGAATGCCAGGGGGCATGGATTCCTTCATTTCTCGCACGATTTTGCTCAGATTTGAGACAAGTTATTGAAGTAGAAGAATAAAGACGCTTTAGGACAACTGAAGAGAATGGTTGAAGTCTTCTTCTAGCCCCCAAATATCACCTGAAAATTCTGCCAGTTCACTTATAAATTAAAAGTGCGTTATGATAATTGCTCTAGTTCGCTAGCTGTCTGTACCTCTGATGCCTGGTATCTCCATCACAGACCAAAGAACGATTGTCTTGCCCAACTATGGACTGAAATATCCAAAGCCAAAAGAAACCTTTTATCTCTAACAGCTGATGGTATTAGATATTTTGTTAATTAACAGAATACTGAGGCAGTAATTGCATCTTTATGCTTATACTAATTAGCATAACCCCATAAATACTAGATAATTGTTAATGTTTTTAATTTTATATAACAAGGCATAAAATTAATAGCTATCTAAGATTCTGCTACCTTTGTGGTCCAGCCAAAATGCACTTCTTGAAGACTGTGCCAGTTATCATGGTCTGTCTAGATGTTGGCACTCTGATTACTTAATGATTAACAGTGAAATGGAGGCTTGAAGGAAATGGGATCTCTGGGCTCCTGTTGTCTGTTAATCTTTTCTTCCCTTAGCAGGAAGTTTTAGTACATTCTTTTAGGACAACTAAGCAGGACAATTGCATTATCTATAATCATTAGTTTCTCCCTGATTCACTGCACATAAATCACATCACTACATTCAGTTAAATTAAATTGGGGAGAGGATGGAGTCATGATTGAAAGTAGCCAATGAAGTGATCTAGTTAGAATGAGCAGAGGTTAGGTAATGAAAGAAAATGGTTTGCATAAACATCAGCAAGACGCTTTCTTGTCAACTACTCTTAATTTTTCTTCTAAAAAAATGCTTAGAAGATTCCTTTTGTAAGTATTTTTAGAATTTACTTTAAAACTGATTGAGTCAAATTGGTTGTGACATCCATTTTTATTGATTTTGACAATAAATGGAGACAAGGCAGATAAAAGGACTGCACTGATAAATGACAGTGTCCCCTGCCCAGTCCCCATCACAGTTTCTTTTTTTCTTAGTGAAGCTCTCAGATTGCTATAGAAATGTTACCTTTGTAGGATTGGAACTGGTTCACAGAAAATTCACTCAATTGATCCATCTTTCCTTCCAAAGAAATATTAATTATAGAGCACAAGACAAACTTAATAGAGTATGATTTTCTATATTCTTAATTTTCAGTGTTGTTACCAATGTGCTGGGTGGAACTGTAGGATATACTGAAGGGCTATTTATGATACAAAATAGGAATTCTTCCAAATTGCCCATTAAACAACCTGCCTTTGTTATTCAGTCCTGCATTGCTTCTATCTGAAGTTGTATAGTAAGCCTCAAGATAGCCAAAGTGTTTTTAATCTCTTGCCTCTAATTTTTCCCAACATATGTCTCTAAAAATTATCAGGTATGGTTTTGTATATTTTTTATTTATTTTCTTCTTATTTTACATATCAATTCCAGTTTCCTCTCCCT
This sequence comes from Cricetiscus sungorus, assembly GCA_030556225.1. Taxonomy (NCBI): domain Eukaryota; kingdom Metazoa; phylum Chordata; class Mammalia; order Rodentia; family Cricetidae; genus Cricetiscus; species Cricetiscus sungorus. The sequence continues at coordinate 15,100,468 of JANBXA010000253.1, forward strand.
TCCTTCATCCTTCTCTCCCTCTTTCCCAGGCCCTGGACCACCCTCCCATCCCATCTATCCCCCCCCCACTCCACAGGAGGGTGATGCCTTCCAGGAGGGATCAACAAAATTTGTCAAGTCATTTAGAGTAAGAACTAGGCCCTCCCTCATGCCTCTAGGTTAAGGGAGTAACCATTCATGGGGAATGTGCTCCCAAAGTCCTTTTGTGCACCAGGGATACATCCTGGTTCCACTGTCAGAGGTCCCTTAGACTGCCCAGGCCTTCTAACAGAGGCAGACCCATATTCAGGGTATGGGTTTTTATATTGTCCTTGGCTCTTTATCTCTCCAGAAGTGGCTGTACCCCAAAGATCAAGATAACTCTGTCTGTGTAAATTGGAAAATAAATAAGTATTTGATATTTGAAACCATCCTGAAGTTTGAAGTTCTCCTTCATATTCTTCTGCTTCTAGGATGTTCATTTGGCTCTGAATTGTGTTGTTTTGAGACTAATAGTAGTCACTTAAGAAGGAAGTTACTGGGATCATCAAAACAATATAGGTGAAAGTGTTTCTAAAGAATTAAGGGTTACTAGTAGCAGCTTAGTTGACCCTTTGATACAGCACATGTATATTTCCTCAGCTAATCCAAGAGGACTGAAAATAATTCATTTATAATTATGTTTAGAGTTTTGTGCAGTTGTTTTAATATGGTTTTATTATGCATATTTACTCAACTAAATCAAGAGGATTCAAAATAATTATTTTATAATTATTTTTAGAGTTTTGGAAAGTTGTTTTAATAGTGGTGTGTTGATTTAAGGTGAATGTCTTATCAAATTGTTTGATTTCTATATTTATTGACAACTTACTAATTATTCATAAATTTTATTCCATGAATAGACCCAGAAATAACTGCAAAATTGCACACAGCTAAGACTGGTATTCCTCAGCTCAGTGTTGGTTGAGAATACCTCAATTGAGATGCTCCCTGTTGAACTGGCTATTGAGAAGAATGGAATTGTAGATTTAGTCTGGAAAAGAGCTTAAAGTCCATCTGTTGCTCTGATTGTGGAAGAGACTGATTCTCATTAGGGTTACAAACATGCCTATGCATGTGTGCTCACTTTCTGCTCTGAGAAACACGCCAGCTTCCCTCTGTGAAATACTTATCACTTCTCTTACCAAGGGCACCCAATTATTTCTTCCTCATTCTCTTGCTGTCATGATGTTCTCTAATGGGGCTCTGAAAAAAACTTTTCCCATATGTTCACTTTTTTAAAATGTATTTTCTTTTTCACCCACTAAACTGTGAACACCTCAGGACTGAATGCTGACTTCACTTGCCTTTCTGATCCTTTCATGGTATTCATGTTCAAAGGGCTTTCATATACATATTTTAAACACCATTATCTGAGCTCTTCAGAGCCTATGAAAAATTTTAATGTTACAGAAATAAATGCTGCCTCCTTTGAAGGCTACTAATCTTGCTTCTTTATGTAAAGAGAAATTTGTGCATTTACTCTGCTCGTGAGAAGGTATTATGTGTATTTTAAAGAAATGAGGAATGCAAATGCTCTTATCCCACCCCCCAGTGAATAATAAAATTCTATTGTAACTGCTAGAAAAGAAATTAACTTTCAAAGGTGAAAGGGGGAATATAGGCCATTGGATAGTCTTCATTTACTATTCTTTATTTTTTGAACTTCAGATGAATGGTATGTAGGACTATTTATAAAATTAAGCAGGGTAAAATAAATTTATCTTAATGTATTTTATTATTGTGTCATAAATATTAACTCTACACCATTTTCCTATAAATGTGACAGTCAAATTTATTATTTTTTGACTTTATTGATTCTTCGTGGATTTGACATCATGCATCTTGATCCTACTTATCTTGCTGTCCCTTTGTATCTGTCCTCTGCCCTTGCAACTCACTCACCTCCCCCCACCAAAAAAAAAAAAATTAAAAGAAGCACCAAAGCCAACAAACAAACAAAAAACAAAAAAGGAAGAATCTTGTCATGGAAGCCATGGTGTGCCTGTCACACAGTTTACCTTTTAGTCCATTCATCTTTACTTGTAAGTGTTCATTGCCAAGTGTCATTGGTCTGGTTTGAGGCCCCTGGTTTCTGCCATACCACTGATAAGGGCTCTTGAATATCCTGTTGTTTTCCTGTGTGATGGAGATCCTCCCATTTTTTGATCTATAGGTTTGTCTGTCCCCTTCACATGCTCCAACAGTTCATTGAGTCAGTGGATGTTGGGGAGGCCAATTCATAGCTCTGGTCCAAACAACAACATGGCCACAGGTGACAGCACTGGCCACTCAAATCAGCTTGGTCCCAAAGGCAGCAAACCTTCGGACACCAACATGGTCACAGGTTGAAGCCCATATCCTGGGTATCTGCTTGGCCCCTGGTGGCATCACAGGCCAGGGACAAAAACTCAAACCCTGGCTGTGGTAAGACTATGGACTCAGACACAATCTTCCACAGCAGCCCAGGCCAGGATGTCACTATGACTGCATGTGGCCTCTTAGACCACAGGCCTCCGAATGGCCCTCAGTGGAGCCACAGACATTAACACAGACTCTCTTGGATTCTTCAAGGTCTTAGATGAAGACCTGACTCTTGACAATAGCCCAGGCCAGGGCATCATCTTGGACTCAAGTAGCCAGCAGGCTATTCATGTCAGCCTATTCCTCACCACACCCACCTCTTCAGATCAGGCTTTCTAATCAGTCCATGAACTATTCTGCCCCTACCTCTCTCTTTTTCATTTCTCTATCCTGTACTAGCATACCTGCCTGGTACCATGTCTCTTGGTTGGGTCACAGGTTGCACTTGATAAATTCCTTCCTGTCCCAGTCACAAGGCATGACATGGAGCTGTTGCTTTTCTTCTCTCCCATGCCCAGGCCTAGAAACCTCAGGCGGCCCTTGGTATGATGGTGTCAGAGGCATTAGATTGGCCCGGTTGATTGTACCCTCCACCCCCATTCTCCAGATCAAGGAGTCTGGGTAGCGACATCTATGTTCTCTGAAGGTTCAGGCCTGGAAAATGCCAAGCTGCTTCTGGCTGATTTTGCCCCCACACCCAGACCAAGAATCTGGGGTGGAGGGGTGGGATGATTTGGGTGGTGGTGGTGGTGGGAGCCATCTGTGTCCCCTGCTGGCTCGGGCTTAGACGGATTTATTGTTTTGTTTTCAGAATAATAAGTAGGATTGAGTTAACTACATACAGCTGTTGGTCCAAATCACTAGGTACTTAATGACTTAAGAGAACACACAGCTTCTCCTATCTGGCAAGAGGTCAGGTATCTACTGCAGAATCATGAACTTTTCTAAGGTAAACTATTTGCATCTCCTTTTGTCTTTTCTTGTTCTGGATCTGCTCATTGTCTTGTATCACATTGCCTCTGTTATCTCAGCTTTCTGCACCCTTCAGGTCCCTGGACACTGCACCTAAGATAACCTAATATAATCTCCCCAACTCCAGACCCAAACTCACATCTGCATACCCTTTTCCCCATGCAAGGAAGATACACACCTATTCCTGGATTCATGGTGCAGGTGTCTTTGAAAGCAGTTATTCCATTTACTACATGGTAATAAAAATAATTGTTTATGGAAGATTTTTTAAAAACCTTCTGAAACTCTGTCTTATAAAGAGTAACTGGGGCATAAAGTCTCCCTTTGCTGGGAGACCATTTTAGACACAGAAAATTTTGTTTAAATCAACTTTATCCAGTGAGAGTAGGAAAATGAAGCGTAACAGCTTATTTCAAGCTAAGAACATCACCAGGGATGTCTCATTACTTCTTTTAGGTTTTTGAAACAGGGATATCACTTGAATTCTCTCTGTTGTTGAGGTTGGTCTTAAACCCATGGTTCGCCTGCTTCTGCTTCTTGAGTGCCTGGATTTCAGGTGTTTACTGCTGTTCCTGGTTTTGTGTTAACTATTCCTTTTCTTTTTAAAAAATTAACTTTTATTTAAATGAAAAACAGTCTTATTTCACATACTAATTTCAGTTATCTCTCCCTCCTATCCGCTCATTTACCCCACCATCTCTCCATCCCACCCCCTATTCATTGTTAAGTTTTTAAACAATGACTAGACACAAAGAACATGTAGTTTCCAGGTGTAGAGGAAGTGTATGTGATTGAAGTCCTATAATTCATAGCTTTTTTCCTACCCTAAGTAAGGCCAGTGAAGATGAACTGTCCATGTAGGTAGGATTGCTGTCACCTGATTGATTGCTAAAGGAAGCACTTTCCTTGAGTAATTATGTGAATAAGAAAAAATATCTAGTTCCCTGAAAATCTTACAGTGACATTTTTAAATGATTCAACTGTATCTTGCAATTTGTATTTTCAGAAACCTTGGATATTTCTGTCATTATGACTCCTTCCAATATTTGTAATGACATTTGGCAGAAGATGATTAATGAGTTCCCCCCCTTGTCTAAAAGTAACATAGTCCAAAGCTCTAAATGTCTCCTTCCCATGAACACTTGCAGAAATGATTCTGTTGTCACTGTTCAGTTTAAAAGTGACATGATACATACGAGCAACAAACTAAATATTTCATGACTTCAGGTGACCAAATCTGGACAATTTAGCACAGACCTATGGAAAAAAAATCATAGAAGGGACATAATATTTTAAAAAGTTTAAATATCTTTATCATAATATTTTAGCTACAAAGGGAGAAAAACAATTCAAGACACTTGAAATACTTTTTTACAGATTTTTGTAAAATCCTGGGATAATACTGGTTAAGTGCAGGGAAAAGAACCTCAGATGAATGTGCAGAGCATGGGAGGTCTATTTTGTTGAAATCAGTTATGTGGAAATTTGTCAGAGAGGGCAACATCTTCTCTGCTTATGTGCGATAACACCCAATTACAGAGCTACTTTGCACTGTAGAATAGTCTTCTATGTGACAAGAACGTAATTATTAACTTCACATGCACAAAAACATGTGACGCTAGTAATTTCTTCATACATATCTGAAGGAAGGTGTGTAAAATTAGAACATGGAAGCATTTAGATGTTTCTTAGATTTGTTTCTCAATGTTTCTTGTAAGTGAATTGAGATGATGCACAAAAAGGAACATTTTCAATGAAATTTCACATGCTTTCTAATGCACCCCAGCATGCTTGAGTTACATAAAAGCCACAAATTCTCTGTATATTAAGTTTGCACATGTAGGAAACAGATCTTGAAATTTGAAAAGGTGGAATGTGTTTCAAATCACATGGTGGAAACTTGGAGTAAGAACAGTTCAATCCCAGCCTTTAAAATGTAGGTGGGTAGGAAGGTGGTGATCATCTGGGAGGTGCTGGGAGAGGAAAAGTATCAAAATACATTGTGTAGAAAATTTGGCCTGCATAGAACCTAGGCAATACACACACACACACACACACACACACACACACACACACACACACACACACACACGTTATAGCTGTGTAGCTTGGTCATTTTGTGAGATTCTTAACAGTGGGAAAAGTGGCTGTCTCTGACTCTCTTGCTGGATTTTGGGACCCTATTCCTTATATTGTGTCACCTTGCCCAGCTTTAATACATGGGGAGGTATGTAGTCTTACTGCAACTTTATAATCCGTGTTTTGTTACTATCCATGGGAAACTTGCCCTTTCCTAAATAGAAACAGAGAGGGAGTAGATTAGGGTGTGGGGACAGAGAGGGTTACAAGTGAAGGACTTGGAGGAAAGGAAGGAGGGGAAACTGTTGCTGGGATGTAAAATAAAATCAATAAATTTATTTTAAGGAAATGAATTTTAAATAAAGTTTTTAAAGCAGGCAGGATTGTGGCAATGGCTCAGTTCCTTAGTCGTTAGGTAAAATGCTTGCTTTCAAGCATGAAAACTTAAGTTCAGAATCCTGGAACCTGTAGTGCCTACACGGCGATCTGTCCCATTAATTGGGCGAAGGCCTAGAGATTAAAATAATAGACAAGACAGCAGGTCATTCGTGCACCTGGAGTGCTGAATACCATTTATTGAGAGGATAGAGCGGACTTATATACTGACTTACAGCACAGTGGAAAACAATCAAGGGTCAAGTGTGAAAGCTCTCAGGCTTAGTTCCTCCCCAGGAGATGTATGTTAGCAAATCAAGAAGAGTACCGGTAACAACTCTGGGGAAAATGTTCCAGTCAACAGTGTCAGGCTTGCTCAAGGTGCCTCAGGGGTCCATGCAGGGTTCTACAGGTTTCCCATTCTTTTAATATAAACTAACCTGTCTTAGGCAGCAGAGGATGTCAGCATAATTCCTTACCCATCATTGGAGAGGTCACTCAGGCCTATAACCTTCCTGTCTTAGGATGGATATTTGCACCCTTCTGCCTTACCTGTCTCTGGTGATTAGTTAGTCTGTAAGTTCGGCCATACTTGATCAGAGGCATTCTCTTGAGTTAAAGACAGTAGAATCTGTCTTGTTTGAAAGTTGGCCTGGGCCTGTCTAATGCTGTGGTGGTGTAGGCAGATCAGGCAGATTGCAAGAGCTATGAGCTTCAGTGAGAGAGAGCTTGCCCATTCTCTAATCTGCCCTCAAGTTGAAGTCCTTGTAAAAGGTCTTCTACACTGGCAGTTGGTACTTGGGTTTCATTGTTGTTAATTATCTGCATGGCTAAACGTGTGTATAATTTAAAAACTGGTCACTCTAGGACCCCTGGAGAAACCTAACTGCAACTGATGCATTCCTAACTTTAACAGATATATCACTGATATATGTGAAAAAGGGAGAACAAGAAGCCATGTGGGTCTCCTAAAATAAATCCAATTGTTCCTATAGGAGGCTAGTTTGTAGATTTAATTTAAAAAGGCCAGTTTGTACTAGATTATCGAGTGTGTTTTGGGTGGCTAAGGCTTCAGCCAATTCACCTGATAGTTGATCCACTGTGTTTGCAGTATTGACAGATTGGGAGAGGACTATCCTTGAAACTGTCAGTGGTGGAGGCAGCACTGGCAACTGTGATCCTGAATCACCTTTTCTCTCTGCTGCACAAGTTGGTCATCTGTAGAAGTCTCTGGCATAGGTACCACATGGGGTACATGGCCCACGACAGCTGTGACTTGACAGACCTGCTGAGAACAATTGAGACTTCCTCCAAAATTAGTAGACAAAAAAAGAAGGGAGCCAGAACACAAGTGCCTGAAATGAAGGTGAAATTCTTATCCTTTGGACCAAAGTGTAATTTTATAGCTGCTTTACCCAAACTATAATTAGTGGTCAGGAAAAGAGCCACACCAGTGAGCATGGGACCCTTCTGAGAAAAGTTAATGGTTAGCACCTGGCCCCCTCTCAGTGTGGCTCTACAAAGCTACATCCAATCACTAGGGGTACAAAATGCTGTGAAAGACTCAAAAATTGCCTGAGAGGAGCATGAGGCCCATAAGCAGTGATAGCCTCCTTAAGTTATTTTAAATCCTTGAAATTTAGTGGGTTGTTCTCCCTAATCCTGTTACCCTGAGGATCCACTGTCTAATCACAGGAAAAGCTTGTCTTTCCTTTCCTAATGCTTCTACCTTGTTATTAAATCTTTGACCCTCCTCCCTCTATGCCTGGAGGTGCAGAGGCCCTAATAAAGGAATCACAAAGAAAGGGGTTTTGTCTCAGTGGATTGCATTTGTACTCATCAGCTTCAATTTCTACTTCCAAAGTATCTTCTTCATCATTTACGGTAGGAATATCATCTCCTAGTAGGGATCCATCTTTTTCCCTGATTTTACAGATTATAAATCTTGTGCTTCCTCAAAAGTCCTTTTCATCCCTGCCATTTGTTCTCCTACTTCAACACTGTTGCTCAGGAGCACATCTTTAACAAATGTAACAGGTGGCAATAGGGAAATTATCAGGCTATTCTTCTTTATAAGTCTTTTAGAGATCTCCTTTTGCCTGTTCCCAGTTGAGGATGTTTAAGCCTTCAGAGTATAAAAAGCAGGGACTATGTTTTTTCTAATATGGCAATGAATGTTTTAGTTGTCTTAGTTTTAATTCCAGTGCCCTGTCTTGTAGAGAGCTGTGAAGTGCCACGCCTTAAAGATGGCACTGGCTTCCACCTTCCACCTCCCCAAGGGTGAGCACTCTCTGGCATAAACAAGCCCTTATTTAGTTAAGTCTGTTCAGCCTGTCTGCTTCCTCATTAGAGTAGCCTATCTGCAGGGTCCACGTAGCTCACTGGGGTTGGTTAGCACAAGGGTATTTAAGCCTGTGCAAGGCTCCCCTGGGCTCTCACGGGTCAGAAGAACATGTTTCAAGGATCCTGATTAAAGCAGCATGAAGAAGATCTTCCCGGAGTCTCGTCTTCCTTGCTGGCAGGGGTAGGCACTTATAAATGGTGGACCCTATGGGGAATTTTTCAGATCAGAACTTCTTGCAGTCAGGGCAGCGCTGGCAAATTCCCAAGGTAAGTTGGGACTAAGCTAAGGCCCTCGGTAAAGAGGTGATAAGGTCTCTGGTAAGGAGCAATAAAGTCCCAGGTAAGTTGGGACTAAGTTAAAGACCACAGAAATAATCGGCAATAAAGTATCGGGCATTGAGCAAGAGGTTATAACGAACCGAAAGTAAAATTTTCAAAATGGGGACGTCTCAGGCTCATCCAATTTTTCTGGCTCTTCGGGGGCTACTTTTGTCAAAGAAACATAAAATAAAGAAAAGCACACTAGAAAGATTCCTGAGCGAATGTGATGCCATTGCACCTTCGTTCGCAGTTTCAAGAGACCTCAAGGTAGTGTGCTGGGACAAGTTAGGCAGGGATCTTGACTTTGCTTGAGAGCAAGGGACGTTAAAGTCCAGAATCCGACTGGTTTGGAAGTTAGTGTGTAGCTGTATTGAAGACTAGAGGTACTGTAAAGAGGCAATGGAAAAAGGGAAAGCTGTGCTAGAAATGTTACAAGAAGAAAGATCAGAAGAGGTTGAGAGCACAGGAGAGTCAGGTATGGACAAAACAGATTCTGAGGAAGAACTGCAAGCCCTCAGAGAAAAGGTTCAGAAACAATCCCTTAAAGGGCATAGGGGGAAGGGAGAGGAGAAATGGTGATGTGGGGAGGGGAGGGACCCTCCTAGAACAATGCCTTCAGCACCTTCTCCTGATCAGAGTGAGGAAGGGTGGGGCCCAGGTACAGGGTGTTCCTTTTGCCCTGAGGTCTGGAAAGCCCAACGAAATGACTTAAGCCTGGCCTATCCAGTTTTCCAGGATGCCCAAGGCAATACATATGAGGAGCCTTTAGATTTAAGGTCATCAAGGCTTTGGATGAGTCTGTGAGAACATATGGAATTTCAGCTTCTTTTACTGTAGCTCAAGTTGAAGCCCTAAATAGGTATACCATGACTCCTAGTGATTGGGGTGCACTGGCTCGAGCATGCCTAAGCCCTGGACAGTATCTGGATTGGAAAACCTTTTTAATAGAGTATGCCAATGAACAGGCAACAGCTAACCTGGAAGCCGGAAATGCAGCATGGGACAGGGACATGTTACTTGGACGGGAACACTTTACAAATCAACAGACAGGATATCGAATATAAGTGTTTGAACAAGTAAATTCGATTGCCATAAAAGCATGGAAGTCATTACCCAATAAGGGAGAGGTGAGTGGTAACTTCACTAAGATACTGCAAGACCCAATGGAACCACTTTCAGATTTTATGGCCTGTTTGGTAAAGGCTGCAGAGAGTGATTTTGGCATTACAGCAGCCATAGTTGCAGCTATCTCTTTTGCAGTTGTGGGTTCAGTCACGGCTGCCATGGCTATGAGCACATCGGTGCAGACAGTCTCTAAGCTAAATGAGTTGTCCAAGACTGTGGCTACCGCCTTGGATGTTCAATTCACAATTGGTGCTCAACTAAAAGGAGGTTTAATGATTGTAAACCAAAGAATTGATCTGGTGCAGGAGCAAATAGGTACCTTGTGGCAGCTGGCCCAATTAGGATGTGAAATGAAGTATCCAGGTTTGTGTGTTACCAGCATTCAGTATGAGAACTTTACATGTGCTGCTAATTTGTCACAACAGTTGTCTAGCTATCTTTTAGGAAATTGGTCTCCTGACTTTGATGACCTGATGGAACAGCTGTGAGTGGCCATGGTTGCAGTAAATTCGATACGTGTGGATGCAGGATTGGCTTCCGGATTGTATTCGTGGTACCCGTTGCCATGGATCATCTGAAAGATTTGGTGGGAATGGGAGCCATGGCTGTCCTCTTGTTGCTTATCTCCTTCGTGGGCCTGTGGTGCCTTTGCAAGATGAGGTTTGCTTAGAAGCGGTATGCAGCTATGGTTGTCCAGGCATTTACAGCCATTGGGGCAGGACAGTCTCCCCAAGCATGGCTCGCAGTCATGAAAAAGAATTGATCCTTCACACTCAGGTTGTATGGCTTAGCACTGCTCTCCGAGTTAGCTCTGGAAGTGAGCAACTCTGAGAAGGGCAAGTCTGGTTGCATGTGGGTTGGTGTCCGAGGCTCCACCTCCAGGAAAAAAGATGCCAGATGAGTGTGGCACTGACATGGCTGACTACCAGGATTCAGGGTCTTTACAATGTCCAGTGCTTTACTGAAGATCAGACCACTACCCTTGCCTGTTGTGTTATTAAAACAAAAAGGGGGTACTGTAGAGAGCTGCGAAGTGCCATGCCTTAAAGATGGTGCTGGCTTCCGCCTTCCACCTCCTCAAGGGTGAGCACTCTCTGGCATAAACAAGCCCTTATTTAGTTAAGTCTGTTCAGCCTGTCTGCTTCCTCGTTAGAGTAGCCTATCTGTAGGGTCCATGTAGCTCACTGGGGTTGGTTAGCACAAGGGGATTTATGCCTGTGCAAGGGTTCTCCGGGGCCTCGTGGGTCAGAAGAACATGTTTCAAGGATCCTGATTAAAACTGCATGAAGAAGATCTTCCCAGAGTCACGTCTTCCTTGCTGGCAGGGGTAGGAGCATACACTGTCTTTTCAATTTGGGCCACAAATTGCCCACTGAGAATATCCTTTGAGTTACTGGCACCCATCCTTCAATACACCCTCATTCATTTACTTTGCCAGCTGGCCTCCAAGGGTGATCTCTTAGGTGCTCCTGTCTTCCTTATCTTAGTGGAACTTCCACTTGTAGTGCCCTGCCCATGCTACAGTCTGTTCCACTAATTGGCCAGAGGCCTAGAGATTGAAATAAAAGACAAGACAGTGGGTTGCTCATGCAGTTGGAATGCTTAATGCTGAATACCATTTATTGAGGAGATGAAGTAGGCTTATATACTGACTTACAGCACAGTGGAAAACAATCAAGAGTCAAGCGTGCAAGTTCTTGGGCTTAGTTCCTCACTAGCACATGTGTGTTTGAAAATCAAGAAGAGTACCAAGAACTACTCTGGTGCAAGATGTTCCAGTCAACAGTGTCAGACTTGCTCAAGGTGCCTCGGGGGTCCATGCAGGGCCCTATAGGAACCCATATTGAAGGCCTTGGTGACCGTCCAGTCTGGCTAAATTACTGAGTTCCAGATCAGTGAGTGATCCTGTCTGAAAAACTAAGGTGGTGTGCTACAGAAGAAAAGGACTGGCTTTCTCATACATGCATATACACCGGCACACAGGCACGAACACAACCAAGAACTTGTACACACACAATTGATATTTTTCAACATATTTGTGTTTGGCATAATCAGTTATTATCAGGGTTACTCACAGCCCTCTAGCTTTACCTTCTAAGCCCAAACATGACTTCTCTTTTACGTCTAATTTCTCTATGGAATATGGTATCCATCAGTAGATACGGGAGTTACTCATCATTATCTCCTTCCTGACTCATCTTTAGGAGAGGAAAGAACATATGAAGAACAAGTTTCTCTTTGAATGGCATTGTTTTCTTCCGAAGAAGGACAGAATTGCTGAAGGCAGTTTATAGGTTCCTATAACATTTTTGATTGCATTAAATATTAGTTGTGGTTACAGTACTCTTCTCAATGTTAAATTATAGTCAGTACGTTAAGATAAAATCCTGGTTATTTCAACCAAATTAGATAAAGTTTCTGACAACATGGCAGTTATTTTCAAGATCCTGAAGTAGTTGGGGTAAAACTGAAATGAAAAAGATCTTGTGTAGAAATTTTAGAAAAAAGAAATGGTAGTATAATTTCCCACATTCCTCCTATTAAGAGGAATTTCCTGGTATAGACAGCTTAGCTGCATTCCATGAAGTTAAAGGAAGTTTCATTGAGTGCTCAGTGCTCTCCATGGCTTTGGGGACTGTGGCTGCAACAAGTCTTTGGATTTGGATGTTTTGGGGGCACCAAAAAGAATTTCTCACCAAATGGTGACTGAGTACTCTAAAAGCTTCTTCCTAGAAAGGAGTTGATAATGTTAGTGCAGAGGGGATCCACAATGACCATCCTGTTAGGTTACTATGCTTCAGAGGACAGGCAAGGCAAATGATGCCTTCATCAGCCCACATATTAAATGATGCCTTTTAGATCTTGAAGACATCAATGTGACTTTCACAGAAACAAATTCAAATGCAAATAATTGCATACTGAAGTGGGGAGCTTTCCTTCAGTGAATATCCATGTATTATTGGGGAAAAATTTACCCATATAACTTCAGAAAAAAATAAAAATTTATATAAACAACCAATTTAAGTATAACAGATGATTATTTATTTCACTATGTATTTAACAATGCATTGCTGATCATTTGAGAATGGATCAAGCAGAAATTAAACACTGTTGAATCCAATAAACAGAATTTAGCACAGTTGTCCTGATGCTGGATTTAGGGTCAGCCTTTCAGTAGCAGTGTAACATCGATGGAACTAACTTGTCTACAAGTTCATCTGTGAGTTGGAGGTGGAAATAAGTTCTCTCTCAGATGGTGGCTTTGAGGAACAAGTGACTTAAGAAGTAAAATTCTTGACAAATGCAAGTTCGAAAAATGTTTTCTACAAATGTTTATCATGCATTTCATCTATGAAAATATGCTAATTTTAACCAATTGGGATTTCATATACTTATTTTTTCTCTTAAAAATGAGAGAGTAAATGCTAGTGTAGAATTTTAATTACACTATAAATTAAGTGAAATTTTACAATTTGGAATAGCATGCATGTAAAATACTTCTCAGCAATTTTAACAGTATAATAAACACTGAATATTAAAAAAAAATCCATGCACTAAGTAGCCAAGGTTGAATAAAGTCACCAAATAGCTATCAGAGTTCAACCTTGGGCTGTCTTCCTGACATTTGTACTATTGCTTACCATATGAAATTTTATTGGAACAAAATATTCACTTAAGAAATAGGAGAATGTGGGCTCATTTTAAAGAGTGTTGGGACTCATGTAGTGGACTCTAGTTCCCTAGCACCCAAGTAGGGTAGCTCTCAAACTCTTGAAACTGCAGCACCAGGGAATCTGACACCTCTGTAGGCACATGTACTGGGGATACAATATTGCAAACATTTATGTAATCTCAGTAGTAATGTTGGCAGTTCCCAGGCATATCCTTTCATATTTCTGAAGGCAGTGCTAACTAAACAAAGAAGAAAGTTCTGGAGACAGAGGAATTGGTATATTCAAGAACACAGAAAGATAATATAGTGAACTCTTATTATTCTGGTGATGGAGAACCAAATGGGGGTAGATTTGATGGAAGGAGTAAAGCAGTATGGTGAAATGGCATTAAATAGAGGACATTATTATTTACCCCTAGTGTACAAATGGGCATTGGGAGCCCATTATTCATAGAGGGATACTCTTTCTGCCTAGACACACTGGGGGGAGGAGGGAGGCTAGGCCCTGCCCAAAATGATGTGACAGACTTTGATGATCCCCCATGGAAGGCCTCACCCTTTCTATGGAGCAGAACAGGGGTAGGATGGGGTCAGTGGAGGGTATGACATGATGGGAAGGAGAGGGAACTGGGGTTGACATATGCAATAGGATTGTTTCTAATTTAAATTTAAAAAAGAAAACTCTAAATTCAATGGCTAGAAAAATTTTTTTGATGCAAGATGGAAAGAAAGCTAGAACTCACTATGAAAGGAAAGAGATAAAGGCTAATGCTAGGGGAATGTTAGTGTGAATCAAAGAGATGAAGAAGTTAGGGAGGACAATTCATAAGGCTGCGAAGAGTTTAAGTGTATGGGATTGCACAGAGCTGGAGAGGCCATCCTTCACACGACTGTGATGGTGTTCCACAGTAGAGGGATCTCAGGGCTCTGCTTTTGAGTAACTGAGAGCTCATTATTTGTTCACTGACTGTGGACAAGACTAATATACGTGGTATGGGAGATAATAAAAATTTCTTTTTGGGATGGGCTAATTTGAATTATCTACATGATGTCAAAGACTGACAACCAGTAGGTAATAGGGTTGAATATATGTGTCTGGAGGTCAGGAAGTTTTTCTTGGCATATTTCTCTCTCTCTCTCTTGCTCTCTCTCTCTCTCTCTCTCTCTCTCTCTCTCTATCTGTGTGTTTGTGTGTAGGTATGTATGTATGGTAGCAATATTAACACAGACAATACTTAAAGACATGGAGATGGTGGTATGTTTTCCATTAGTATGTTAAATAGTCAGTAGAGGGTCTACATTGTGTTTTTATGTGTAGAAAGGAGGAATAGGAAAAAATCCTGCTTCTGAGTTAGGAAGAACTAGCTCTACAGAGGGGGATGCAACACAATTAAAGGAAATAAAATGTTCTAAAATGTAAAGGGAAGAGTAGTTAACTGTGATACTTGCTGCCAAGACAAGGAGACTTGAAGTTAAAAACCTAATTACAGCATTAGTCAAGAAGACAAATAATAATGAGCTTGATAATGGCTCAGTTTCTTAGAGATTTGCCAAGGTTAGGAGAAAGAACTTGGTGGGTACTTGATGAGAGGTACGGAAATGAGACAGTGGAATATGAGTTGAAACATTTGGTCTATGAAGTGGGGGCAGACAGAGAGTGAGAGAAGCAGGAATCTAAGAAAAAAAATGTTTCAAGGAGGGTGGAGTTAAGCATATTGAAATATTGATAGGAAAAAATAGGAGGAACAGGAAGCATCTGAGCTGACTCAGTTCCTGAGTGGGTGGAGGGCACAGAACTGGGGGAAAGGTTTACCTTCAATAGGAGGAGGCAGCACTTTTTCACTGTGACAGAAGAGAAAGGAGATGATGTATGCATAGATACAAATCAGGTTTGAGCAGCAGAGTATTAGGGCAATCTCAAGTTGATGCCTCAATTCTCAGGAAAGATAAAGATAGTCATCTGTTGAGAGGACAATGAGTGGGAGTAGCTCCTGGAACCCAAACGTTGGAGGACATGGTGGAAGGCACTTGTTGAACTGCATGACTCAGGTGACTTCCTGTAACGTTTTCTGAGAATTAAATCAGGCGATCCTCAGAACACTCTAGCAAAATTGTCATGTGTATTCCCAGTTTAGAGATGAAAATGGGGTGTGGTGTTTGGGATATTTAATTATATAAAGATGTGTTACATTTGTTTATGCTGTGGAATATCACTTTAACTGTGTAATAGAATATTGCTTTTTTTCTGCATTTGTATAATTATGGAAAGAAGTGTTGCTGTTTCACCGTGCCTGCCTAAAGCACCTGATTGGTCTAATAAAGAGCTAACTGATAAATATCTAGGCAGAAGGGGGATAGGTGAGGATATAGGAGAAGAATTAGAGAAATATTAGGAGGAGAAATCCAAGAACAAGAGTAAGTAGGAGAAAAAGGAGAGAGAAAGGGAGGGATACACTCAGGACCATGGCCACGTGACAGGAAGACACACTAGACCACACAGAAAGAAAAGGTAAAAAAAATGATGAAGCAAAATCTAGAGAAGAGAAACAGGATAATTTAAATTAAAGGAGAAAAAGTTAGCCAGAAATGAGCATAAGATAAAGCTGAACATTTGAAACTAATAATAAGTCCTTATGTTGTGATTTGGTTGGTGGCCCAAGAGAAAGTGACTGCTACAGTGTGGGCCTAAACTAGTCTCTCAAATGAGAGGAAGACAGATTGATGTTGATTTTGCTGAGGTCACAAAAGCTGCCATGTCACCTTTTTATGGCAGAAAGAGAAAAACATACAAACAAGCAAACATAGTTACAAAAGCAAACAACAACTATAATGTGACTTGGAAAAGATCTCTTCATATTTCATGTTTAATTCATCTTTATGCACAAGTTTTCTGCAGAGGGAGAGAACGTGTATGGCCGATTCATGCTAATAGTCTCACACCTAATTCATTTGGCAAGCTCATGGCAAACTTGATGTTTATGCTGAGTCAGATTAGGAGTTTTGCTGTCTCAGTGAAGTATTATAAATTCCTCTTACTTCATTCCATATGATTTTACTCAGAATCTTTGAATGTTTCTGCTTTTGATTTTAATTATATGCGTGTCTTTGATTTATAATTTTTATAAATGAATTTATACATCAGTAGTAACTGGAAATATAATTCTAACACCAAATTTTAGATTTTATAGATTTGAAAAGCATTTATTTATACGTTAAGGAAAGTAACAGCAGCCTATGGAAGTAATGTTTGGACAGTAGGTTATGTTTATTCACTAATATGTCTATATTGGTTTCTTCTATTGAATTAGTGTTCTGTTAAGCTTTTAGATGAACTTAACTATCAACAACAGCATATCGTCTGGACCCTTCTGAAATTCAGCAACATCTCTCTTTGCCATGCCCATTAGTTTATATTTGTTCATAAAAAGAAAACAACTGTCATATTAGCATAACGAATGCAGGAAGAGCTAGTTCTTCCAACAGCTTGACTTGAGCCCAGTGTGACCCATTTCAGAATCCTCATCCCAGGGCTTCTAGATAGTAATGTGGGTATTTAGCCACCTAATTTGTTGCAATTTGCTATAGCAGCAATAGAAAACTAGTAAACACAAGTGCAGTTTGGAATTACAAATTGTGACAGAATTAAGGACAAAATATCAAAAATTTTCATAGAGATGACCATTTTATATGGATACTCATGACAGCTGGGTCAACCCATAGAAGCAACTTAACTTTAACATCTGCATGTTCATTCATCCCTGACAGACTTGGCATAACTATTAATAACACATTATCACTGCACAGATTATAAGCTGGTTTGGCAACACTTGGCAGAAAAAACACATGCTCAAAAAAAAATGTTAGCTGGCCTGCCTTAAAAATTATATATATATATATATATATATATATATATATATATATATATATATATATGTACATATTATATATACACATATACATATTATATATAATATATATATGCTTATTTGATTTTATGTGTGTGTGTGTGTGTGTGTGTGTGTGTGTGTGTGTGTGTGTGTGTGTGAATCTGTGTGTCTGTAAGACATGTGCATGTGCATGCCTATAGCACCAGATGAGAGTGCCCATACTCCCGGAACTGGAGCTGTGCGTGTTTGTGATTAACTCCACACAGGTGCTGGAATCTGAATTTGAATGCTCTGAAAAGTAACTCTTAATCACTGAGACATTTTTCCAGCCTCATATAAACAAAACAAAACTCAATTTTTATATTAGGTTAATCACTTGTAGCATTAATACCTAAGACAGAACCTCTATTTTACAGACAAACTTGAAGCTAATTAGCTGCTGTTACAGCTGTAAGACTTTTTGATTCTGTAGTCTGTTTGTCCTCTAGGAGAGTTCTATGATGCTTGAGTTCATTTCTTCAACTTTAAAATAATTGAGTCAGCAGTTGTACCACAAGGCCTTTCTTTCTTTCTTTCTTTTTCTTTCTTTCTTTCTTTCTTTCTCTTTCTTTCTTTCTTTCTTTCTTTCTTTCTTTCTTTCTTTCTTTCTTTCTTTCTTTCTTTCTTTCTTTCTTTCTTTCTTTCTTTCTTTCCAGCTGCATTTCTCCATAAGAATCACCCAAATCTAATTTTTCTTTTCTTTTTTCTTTTCCAGAACAAGACCACATCTAGGGAAAATACCCCTTTTGAAGTTTGTACTTTGGACATGGAAGTAAAATGGAAGATATAAACAAGGACAAAGTGGTTCCTGTAGTAAAGGGGGAATTTAATTTGGCATAGGTAAAAAAGAAAGAAAGAAATGAACAAACACATAATGTGACTGTGAGGATTAGTTCTATTTTACTTTATAATGTAAAAACATCTAAAGGGAATCTCAAGAGGGAATGTCTAGATCACGCTGGCCTGAATGTGGAGGCACTTTCTTAGGGTAGGTGGCCCAGGTCTGGATGAAAAGGAGAGAGTGTGCTGGAGACTACCATTCCTGCGTTAATCCAGGACTCCTGCTATTGATTGTGTTTGTAATGTGATAGCTGTTTCTAGTTCCCACCTTCCTGGTTTCCACACAACAGGCAGCAGCCTATGATTGCCAGCCAAAGAAACTCTTTTTAAATTGCCTTTGTTAGGCAACAGGAAATAAAATGACCGATTGTTACAGTGCTAGTCAAAATAATTATATTTGAGATAACAGCTCTATTTACTTTCATACAATTATAATTGTCAAAATCTAGATCTGAAAAAGGTGTGGAAAATATGCATGCATTGTTCTTGGTACATTCACTAGTCTATTTCATTTCTGCCATACACTAAGCTTCAGGATATCAAATACAATTATTTGTTGGTATCTTTTCCCAATGCTTATTTGTGGTAGAGGACTATCCATATTGGCTTTCTTAGTGTTGTTTGATTACTAATTGAACCAGAGAAGGAAAAGAAGAAAAAAAAATAAGAGACATCAACAAGACAAGTAATAAAATATGATAGATGACAAATACAGGAACTTAGCTATTAAAGTTTAAAAAGAATAAAACTTACCAAAGTTAGAAGGAAATTTCAAGAAGCAGGGACAATTTCTTTTATTGATCTTGGCTTATCCTTTATCTAGCCTGCCTCAGATTTTATAGTGAAAAAAGCCACAAATCATCATGCTACAATTAGAAAGTATTCTTATTTCATTATTAGAAAGTACTTATTAGAAAGTACTCTTATTTCACATTAACCTTAAAGATTAGAAATACTGACCTAATTCCAATTGTATGACACTTAGGATGTTGTGGCCAGATTTCTAAAATAATTTCTGAGATGCCCCATACTGGATGTGCACACATTTCTCCAAGTAATTACATTATACAATGCAGATGCTAAACCAAAAAGACTTGGTAAATGAAATTATTCCTCCAAGTATTAAAATGTTGTTACAATAAAGACATGCTACAGCTGGGGAAGTCACTCAGTGGATAAGATCATTTGCTCTGCAGGCGTGAGAACCAAAGGTTCCATCATCATCACCCATAAAAGGCTTGTCATGGCTTCACATGTTGTAGAGAGCTGCGAAGTGCCATGCCTTAAAGATGGCGCTGGCTTCCTCCTTCCACCTCCACAAGGGTGAGCACTCTCTGGTGTAAACAAGCCCTTATGTGGTTAAGTCTTTTCAGCCTGTCTGCTTCCGCGTTAGAGTAGCCTATCTGCAGGGTCCACGTAGTTCATTGGGGTTGGTTAGCTCAAGGGTATTTAAGCCTGTGCAAGGGTCCCCCGGGGTCTAGCGGGTCAGAAGAACATGTTTCAAGGATCCTGATTAAAACTGAATGAAGAAGATCTTCCCAGAGCCTCATCTTCCTTGCTGGCAGGGGTAGGCACGTACACCATGTCTTTCACCCCAGCATTGGAGGGGTGGAAACTATGATAGGTAGATTCTAAGCACACACTGGATGTTTATCACACCCAAAAGAGTAAGCTTCTTTGATTCAGTCATGGGCCATTACTTGAGGAAATAAGGTGTAATGTAGTAGAGGGAGATATGAATGTCTTGCTCTGGTCTCTCCATGATTACACACAGGTAATCCATTTGCCCACTCACATGCTCGCATACTTTCCACACATCTACACACATACAAGGGGGCAGGGATAAAGAAATGGAGTCAGAGAAAAACACAAAGAAAGAAAAAGACACAGAGAGACAAGAGTGATCAATCATGTGTGCAGAGATAGACATATGGAGAGAGACAGAGAAGTTAAAATTTAAAAATATTTTTAAAAAGATGAAAGATTATGGTTAGTGGGAATAATTGCATAAACCCTTATAATGTAGTAAAATTCCTCCAGATAGAAATTAGATGAGTGAAAGGATTTGGAGAAAGGAAGATTCTCCACTATTGGATTGAGGATGAAGAGAGATAGATCGCAGAGACTTTTGCTAAGTTCCTGGTACTGGGAGTGACAGCTAGACTCTAGCCATCAAGAAAACTGGAACCTCAACCTCATTGCTAGAAAGAGCAGGGCTTTGGCAGGAATATGAGTGAGCTCTTTTCCAGAGACCCCAGGTAAATCACAGACTGGTGTTCACCTTTACTGCAGGTCCCTGTCTAGGGAGTCCAGCCAAGCTGCTCTAGTACCTGACTCATAACAAGGAACAATACATATTTGCCCTAAGCTGTCAAATTTGTGATAACTTGTTACACAACAGAAGAAAGGTAGCATGAATTTTAACAAAAAATTGAAAACCTCAATCTTTTGTGTTCATTTTGATGTTCTTTAAAGAATTATGCCGAGAAAAGAGTGGTGGTGATTTTCTACTCAAAACATCTTTTATTTTTCAATTCATGTGGTCACCACTTTGGAATTTGATGAATTATTCATAGCACTCAATAGGTTTGTTAAATCTTTGTATCTAGAGACCCAGGAATCCTAATCACATTGGTCTGTTTGAATTCAACAGGGTGTCCATCACCTTGATTATTTTTATTGGCTTTAAAAATGCTTTTCCTAAAATGCAGTGATTAGACATGAATAAGAGTGAATGTAAAAGACAAATCAAAATTCTTTACAAAGGCAGAATTGTCTTCAGAACTAGAGACAGTAGACAAGGAGGCTTAGGGAGTTAACTTGTTACATGAGAAGCATCTGCTTTGCCTTTATAATTATGCTTCTGGCAGGACTTTCTTCTCCAGACTATAGCATGACTACTTCAGATCAAAGGTTGTCATCAATGACAGATGCTAGAAGCATCTATGATGGTTAATCTACATTGTCAACTATAAATATTTAGATTCACTTAGAATCTTCATGAGGTACATATCAAGTGCAGTGATCTCGAGAGTCCCCCAGGGTAAATCAGACTGCCATTACCTTGACTGTAGGTAAACTTGACTCATATCCAGTGAGGTAAGGCTTATGACTGTGAGAGCATTTCCAGAGGGGAGGGACTGACATAGAAGATCTTCTGTGAATATAAGCATCATCACCTCTTGGACTGGGGTCTATATAGATGGTTACAGAAGATAAAACAAATGGAGTACAGTGTTCTGCTTCTCTAAGTTGGTGACCACAGTGACACTTTCAAGAAACTCCTCAGTCACACATTCCTTTCATGGTGATACTCTGTCCAAACTGTTTCTAAACTGTGAGCGAAAATAAATCTTTATTCCTCTAAGATGTTTATGGTTAGTATTTTAGTGCTAATGACAAGAAAAATAACTAGCATAGCCACTATGAAAATCTTCTCACTGTGTAAAACTGATACTGAATCTTGATGCTCTTGTTTCTATTAGAGTCTATTCTTTTATGCATTTCCTTCTTTTTTCTCCTTTGAACTTCTGTCACTTGCTTGTGTCTTCCAGTGTTTCCTGATAAGGAGACAGCTCTAAGGAGGGAATTAAAGAACCAAATGCAAGCTGTTCCAGTTTGAGAACAAAACAACAACAAAACACTTTCTATCTTAAAGCAGAGGGAAGAGAGTAAATAAATAAACTTCATCAGCTCATTTATGCTCTAGTTAAAACTAACCAGCTGTGAGGCACAATATTCAGCACGAAGTAGAAATTCCCTGAGTTCAAATCGGGATCCCTTATGATACCAGACTTTCAAGGAGAACTCACATAGCTGAGGACACTGGCATACAAATGGTTAATATTTATTTCACCAAAAGATCCAAAAACTGCATAGAGAAAGGGTACATGGAATGAAATATGAAGGGACCCAAGGACCAGGCTACAGAGTGCTTTTCTGAGTCTCTATCCTAGGAGTGAGTAGCGATACACCTGTACACTAATGTTTACCATTAGCAACTTCTCTCCAGTGTTTGCTTGTAACATAGGCAGTCATTGCCTAGAGCCGTGGATTGCAAGAAGGTAAGCAGGTATTCATTGTCAATTATTGCACAGTTTAAATGGCAGGTGAAACAATCACATCACTTAGCTTAGTAAACACTCAGAGAATTCTTCAAAACCCAATTTTCCAGTGACAGTCAAGAACCAACTATGCAAAAAAACTTTTCTGTGGTTGACAATATTGTATTTATTATGTCAGCACTTTTCTGTCTGTTACTAAAGTCAAGGATTAGGAGTTATTAGCCTGCCCAGTATCTACCGGTCCATTTAATGTCCTTGAAAATGTGACATGTTGATAGGAAATATATCAATCACTTTTCTTATAGCTGTGACCAAGTTTCGGACCAAAACAACTTTAGGCAAGAAAGGTTTACATTTTTAGAGTAGGGAAGGTGTGGCAATAAGAATATGAGGTGGCTGGTCATATTGGATCTGCACCCAGGAAGTAGAAAGGAATGAATGCTAATACTTACCTCATTTCTTCAATTCAATCTGGCACCTTAGTCATTCTGGCAACCCAGATTCAGGATAGGTCTTCCCTGATCAGTTAAACACAGTAGTAGAAAAACTCAGAGATATGTTTCCATGGTGAACCTCAGTCTACAGGCTGACAATGATGATTAACCACCACACAGCTAGGAAAATATTTTTTGTTTAGCAACCCACAACCAATCTATATATGATTACATCTCTTTCAAAAGGAAAAACATGTTTTGAACTAGCTCTGTGGTTTCTAAAGACTTGCTTAATAAACTATTCAACACACACACACACACACACACACACACACACACACACATATATTTATATATCAGAAGGCTGGCTGTGTGTCAGGCACATTATTTGTGCAAAGTAAGGCTTATTTCAGAAAAACATTTCTATTATCTATAGCACGTATTATACTTGAAGGATGTAGACAAATGAAAAATTATATGCATCAAGAAAAAAAAACCAGAGTGAAAGAACAATGTATGTAAGCTGGGTAAGGTAAATTATTTCAAATAATGCATGCTGAGAAGATGTAATTAGTATCATAATATTAGCTAAAGCTGTACAAATGAGAGAGTGACCCATATAGACATATAGTAGGAAATATTTCCTATAGAAGAAACTGCATATGCAAATTCATTGCATTTATGAACGTAAATGCCATGCTCAAGGACAAATAGGTATACCAAAGTAGCTGAGATAGCTTGAATCCAGGAGAAGAGAAATAAAAGAAGGTACAGTGGATGTTAGGTATGATTGTAAATATTTGAGATTTTATCTTGAATAAGATGAGAGACCAACAGAGGGTTCTTAATCAAAGGGTTGAATAACCACATTTGCTTTAAAAGACTGCTTTTGTGTAGAGGTAATACTTCAGTGGGTAGTGCTGAAGAATTAGACAGATGTAAATGCAATAAGATGATGACAATTTAGATTGAAGTCATAGCATAAAGGAAGACACAGTGTCACTTTGAATATGTGTTGAAAGAAAGGTCAACTTTGGAGATGGATTAAATATGAAATATAAAAAGAAAAAGTCAAGAGCTGTATCATGATTTTTGGTATAAACAACTGGAAGAATGAAGTCACTATTGATTTAGTGGAGAAGAGTGCAATTACACTTTGCATAAACACTTGAAAGTTCAGTTTGAACAGCATAACATGCTTTTAGATACATGTAGGTGGAGTACCAAGTAGGCAGTTAGAAATAAAAGACTGTGATTTGGGAAAATGTCTGAGCAGAGGGTATAATTTTGAGAGTTGTGAGCCAATAAATGAGATCACTAAATGAAGGAATGTAGATTTAACAAAAGACCAATGATCCAACCCTGAGTATTTCTTTTTTTTCCATTGAATGTAATTGAAAAAAATAAATTTTTTATTAAATTTCCATATATAATTTCTTAAATTAATAAAATAATAAATTAATCTAAACAAAGATAAGGTAACCCAACTGCATTACTTTTTGAACTGGGGTAATAGTGAATATTATTTTATTTTTATCATTTCTGTGACAATATCCAGCAAAAGCTTCTTAAGGAAGAAATAGTTTATTTGTTTCAAGGAATGAAATAGAGTCCATCAAGGCAGAGAAGGCATGGAGATAATAGTGTGAGAAAAATGGTCACTTTGCATCCATAGTTGGAAAAAATAAGAGATAAATTCCAGATTTCTATTTATTTATTGCTTTTTCTGGAGCTCAGGTCATGGAGAATGCTGCCTACATTCAAGGTGGGTCTTTTTACTTCAATTAAACTTATTTAGAAACATGCTCATAGACATAGACAATCTGTCCCTTGGATGATTCAAGATCCCATCAGGTTGACACCACAAGTTCACTAGTATCAACTAACACCCAAACAGATCAGTTTTCAGTTGTAATATTTTACTCTGGTCTTTAAAGTCTCATGTTAATCTCATAACACAAAACACATAATAGTCCATCTCTAAAAGCCCCCCAAATCTTACAGTTTGAAATTGTTCAAAAGTGTATTGCAGACTCTCTCTTGAGACTTAGGCAATCTTTTGAGAATTCAAGTAAAAATTAAAAAGAAGAAAAATGCAGGTTACACACTTATAATATGTAATATTCCCGTGCTGAATGGGAGGATTAGGACATCATAAGAAATACTTAACTGAAACAAGACCAGGACCTGACAAAGCAAGCACCCAATCCTGAAGCTCTGTGTCCCATATCTGGAGCTTTTGATGATGCCTCGACTCAAGAGCTTTTGTAGCTTTTCTACTCTTCTGTGACCTTTGGTGTATGTAACTCTATCTTTGAACAAATTCATCCTAGCTTTCCAGTGAACATACCACAGTCCTGGAATACTGGAGTTGCTTTGATTTCGCTATTACAGTTTCATGCATTGGCCTGTCAGGGCCATCCTGCAAGGAATCTGACTCTTGCACACACTGTCTGACCTCAGCAGCTTTCTGAATAGATGGTGAAAGCATGTCACCTCCACATTCTTGCACTTTATTGTTAGACCAAACCAGTACTCTGAGACCAAGATGTAGTCAGCCTGGCCTTTCCCCAGTAGTTGTAGTGATATATATCTTGGCAGCTGAAGCATAGAAAACACTTGTCAAGCAATTGCTTTCCGGCAGAGAATTTCTTCAGCAGTAATCATAGTTCTGTCCCTTCTCTCACTTCTTCCAAATGGAGTTATGTTTTTATAAGCTAGATTTTTTTTTTTTTTTTTTGTATTTCGAGGCAGGGTTTCTCTGTATTGCTTTGGAGCCTGTCCTGGAACTAGCTCTGCACACCAGCTGGTGTCAAACTCACAGAGGTCCCCCTATCTCTGTCTCTAGAGTGCTGGGATTAAAGGCATGGGCAACCAATGCCCAGCTACAACCCGGAAATACTTTAAAATCAGATATTCATGTTCGCCTTTATTGAAAATTTTTATGTACACACACATACGTGTGCACATTTGTGTGCGCACACACACACAAACACACACTCAGAAAGCAAGAGAGAGAGAGAGAGAGAGAGAGAGAGAGAGCTGATAAGTTAGATTTACATATCTTTCCCAATGTGGATATTTATAATTAATTGGATTGATGAGAGAGAGAATTTGGCTCACATAATTAAAACATTTTTTTAAATGGACATGGAAAGTGTACATATTTGTGTATGATACCTTTGAGAGGCATAAGGACAATCTAGGCCATTTAAAAATGTTCATTACATGGTTAATATTTCATTTGCTTGTTAAGCTGAGCTGTTGGATAAAAATAACTCCTAATTCTTGCCCTGCCTCCATAATGACTCTGGAATTATAGGGTTGCTATTGATTTACTGATGAATACCATTTGGTTCTGTCCATCTAATCCTAAATTATCGCTGTTCATGTCATATGTATTTTCTCAGATGTGGTTGTAGCATATCTTGAAGGTTAGTAGAGCTTATGGTCTATCTATCAGTATTCAGCCCACTTTAATTCAGAAGATGCAAGAATTATTCCCTACAAATATGTATGTATACATAATATTTGGATAGTTTAATTATTGTCTGAATTATACAAGAGTAAAAATATAACTATTTAGTAGAACTAATCTTCTAAGTTTAAGGATTGTGTTAAAATTAATAAAAATGATCTCAACTTTTATGAGGTACAAAATTATAAGATTTTTTTCTTAATCATATATGCAAAACAGACAGAGCCATGGACAAATGGCTGAAATTATTGGAAATAAGTACACAGTTCAGTTAGTAATTGGAAGAGACTTAAAGATTTCTTATCTAATTTCATGTCATAATAAAAATTTTAATGCTCTAAGAAGCTGTTTAGAAAGAGTTATTTTATTAGTTACATTTATAAACGTTAGTTTTCATTATCAATACCACTTCTCATGCCTTCATTATTGGACTTTAACTGACTATATTATAAGTCTTCCTCTAGACTGTAACCTTTAATTATCACTGGAACATTGACTTCTTGAAGCCTTTAGGCTGTAATTGACCTTTACATTTCAAAGAGAAATTTCTTTACCTCCTAAGTAGAAGGTGATGGAGAAGAATATTAAACCTCGTGATTGAAACTGAAGCTTTACGCTCATGCTCAGCAAGTACAAAAAGAGTTGCTGACATATGATACTGCATCTTTCTTGTACAGTATGGGCTAGTAGCTTTTTTTTCTTACTAAAGTTCAAAAATGAAACTGCTTTAAATATAAATGCAGTCTGATCTCAATTTATTCCAAAGCTGAAAGATTTTTTAGTTTTAAGGAAGAAATCCAACTATTTTCTGCATAAACATTTTGGATGTTGGTCAGTGAAGACTTATATGTGCCATATGAACAAAGACCTGCTAGAATATTATGGCCCAGTAAATTTGGAAAGCCAGATAGTCTTTCCAAATTGACTAAGTTGACAAACAAATATGACTTCCCATTTAAAGACTGAGCACAATTTAGTATTTTTCCAATAAGAGAAGCCCTAAATTTGAGGAAAATATCTTCAATCTGAACAATTATGAACAAACAAGATATAGCTATACAAGTATAGGATCCAAGCATTTTGGGGTGGAGAAGGCTTCAGAAAACATCTACTTGCTCAATCTCCCCATTTCACAGAGTTTCAGAAGTGTGTCCCAGACAAGGTCTGGAACATCATAATTCATACATTAACTGCATTAACTGGCTATATAAAGCCTCAGACCCATATGTTTCTTTTTGTTTTAAGTTAATCTTTTGTAAATTATTTGACAATTTCATGAATGCATATGATGTATGATGTATTTTAATCATGGTCACTCTGATTCCTCTTCCTTATTATCTTCTCACTTCTTGAAATCATTTCTTTCCAACACATCCCCTCTCTATTTCACACACACACACACACACACACACACACACACACACACACACACACACAAGTGTGTGTGTGAGACAGAGAATTATTGATTAATATTCATCTCTCCATGCCTGTCTTGTAACTCCTTTTCTTCCTCCTTTGAACTTCATCCTCTCCCCTTAGTTCACCCGTAACTAAAGAGAAAATGGTACTTCAACTCAAGGAGTTTTTGATTCCTTATTTTCTTTACTGAGAGTTGGATGCAGAGATTTACAGAACACATTTAGCTCTGACTTTCTATGATAGGGAATGATCACTTGCTTCCTTGTAAGTATTTGCAGACACAGAACAGGGCAAAGAAAAGCAAACAGAAATGTACACAAAATAATGTGTAAATTTAAAACATTTATGAGGCAGTGGGAAGTTAATCCAAAATATTTATTTATATTATGAATTTAATGTATATTTAGTATATATGTATATATTAGTATTTAGGAATTGTGGTATTCAAACTGGTCCTTATAGAGAAACAAACTGAGATAGTCACAGGTAAAATGAAAAAGAGATAGAAATAGATATATTGTGCATTTATTAGAAGCTGTTTCAGAAGAGAAGCATCACACCTGACTAATAACTTGGCAGTTAGAACTGTGTGTGGCTGTGTAGGCAGCGCCTCGAGGGACGTCACTAACTTGGTGAGCTCAGTGAGTAGCTGGGATCTGGTTGTCAATATTACTCACTTGGAAAGTGATTTTTATATATCAGACTCTGGGGGATTGATTGAAACTAACCAAGCTTGCTGCTTTATTAATTCATGGTAGGGAACTTCATTTCCAATGGTAAAAGTAATTATATCTGCAGCTCAGAGCCACCAAACTCTGGCAATTTCAAGTTACTTATGAAACTGAATTGGAAATCTGAGTTTCCTAATGAGCATGATGCTACATCCAGATGAGTTGACTGGATTGTGGGATGTGCCATTCATTAAGAAGTGCTGCCTGCTGACTTTCCTTTGTTTCCGCTGTTTCTCTTCTCTAAAAAGGAAAATTCATTTACGACAGTGCTTCTACTTAAAAGGTGCTGAAATATATAATCATACTCTAAATTCTTGACATGGGTTTAATAAATGCCATACCTCATGGTGACCTAATGCAAATGTTTCAAGAATACATATCTGATTGGTCTTTTGCAATTTAATCCTTGATCAGGTAAAATGAATTTGGTATACACCTTAGTCTCAGCAGCAGCACCTGTAGAAAACTATTTTGCATAGTCTGGTTATCCCAATGATTGACAAGCAAAGGGCCAGATTGTAGTGGTATCTTGCTTATACTCTAACAAATAAAGCTTACCTGAAGTTCAGAGGGGGTAGCTAGTCACTAGTTAACCATAGACTTCTGAAGATCTATACAGAAAGGCAGGAAATGATAAAGCAGGAGGAGACAGGGGCTCAGTATGTTTTTGACTGGGAAGTTGAGCAGATAAGGTGACTGGTTTTGCTTCTTCATCTCTCAGCATTTTCCTCAATATCTGACTCAGGGCTTTTATTATTAAGATTAAAACTTGTGTTACACCAGATGGCAGTAAACTAATGTCCCATTCTAAATGTTGTTTGCTTTGTATAGCTTGTGTACTATGAATGCAGTTTTTGTACTTTTAAAAAAATTGGGTATAAAAATGGAAGAAAACTAACTTGCAACGTGTAAAATTTATGTGAAATTCAAATGTCTGTGTATGTAAAGGAACTTGCATTAGAGCAAGTTTAACACAGTCACTTAGGTAAACGTTGACTAGCTGCAGAAGGGACCATGCCCTATAAAAAGCCCAAGTTTTCTTTCTCCTTATATTAGTTCATTAACATCAAGTAGATAATTTATACCTATTAAGTATAGTTAAACTGCTTTGAAAGTAGGTTAAGTTTTCTAAACAACTAACTTCATTTAGATATTGGTTAACATTTTCTAATTATAGAGTAGATGTATTTTACATTACCCAAAAGACTGCATTACTTATTTTATTTATGCATTTATTTAGTTTCTTAATAGCCATTGAATGCTTACCAGGTGTAGTTGTAATTTATCGTACCAGCCAGAGAAATAAAGGTACTAATTACTTCCTGTATTTTGAAACGTGATGTCATATAGAGAAAAAATTTTCCTTTGTAAATCAGTCTGAATGTAACTATGAAAAACAGTATTAGGCAGCCAGTAGGTTTGACTCTGCTTGCTTACTTTAACTGGCTGACTGTTTATATTTTGCAAATCCCATGAGGAAACATATATGAACTGCTGTGTTGAGCATTCTTTCTCCATTGTGGTTATTTTGGCTAGAGATGGAGTTAAAGGAGGCATGAAAGCCAAGTAAGTCTGAGTCTCAGGCCCATCCCAACCATTTCAGTCAGGCTCTTACATCTGTGACAGCCTTAGTGATGCTTAAATGCCTTTGTGCTAACATAATTAGTGTTCTTGAACATAACTAGAGTAGTTGATCATTGCATTTTGTTTATACAAGTTGAAGAGAACCTATGATTTTGGCACTTTTTCTCTACATGCTTATCCAAAAAATTGTGTCAAGTACATTTGTTATAGGGAAAATTTCCAGTCTTGAACTTATTCCTAAATTCTTTAAATTCCCTCCAAATAATCTATTACTTAGAGTTTTTGAAAATAACTCCTTTTAATTGTGCTCCATCTCTCTGTAGTCCTCAGAGCAGGTGGTTTTATTTAATTATTTAATTACCAGGTTATCTTTTCTCTTCTTCCTGTTTAAAAGTTTCAGTGGCTCACATGCAGTAAACTCAAAATGTCTTTCCAGCTGAATCCTCATGTCAGTATACTTTTTGTTGTCTGAAGAGTCCAAGAGATTTCCAGCCTCAGACTTTGATGCTATTGTTTCTGCCACCTCAAGAAGCCTTTCATCATCATTGTTCTCACTGCTTCTCAACATTTATTTTATTTTTAAAATTATTTCCTGAACTTATAATTACATAACTTTCCCATTCTCCTTTCTCCCTGAAGCCCTCTTTTATACCCTTATTACTCTCTTCCAAATCCATTGCCTCTTTTTCAACAACTTGCAATGCCAGTTCTTAGATGCCTTTCTCTAATTCTGCCTAAAATAATGAGACTTACCCATTCCTCATTCTTAAGAGGAATTGCATTGAGGAGATTAAACAGGTTAAGAAGGCATGTTTATGATTATGTAATAATGGGAGAAAGTTGAACTTCATGCTGCTAGAAAAGCAGAGACTGTTTAAACACTAGATGAACTCATAGAATTTCCCTGGAGGCCATCAGAAGGCAACTGGACAATGTGACAAGGGTTTTCTGTTTAACAGTCCTGGCTATACTGGAACTTGCTTTGTGGTCCAGGCTGGAATTGAACTTATGAAGATCTGCTCACCTCTGCCTCCCATGTACAGGCATTAAGGACATGTGTCACCACTGCCTGGCCCATTTGCCATTTCTTAATTAGTGGAGTTGTGTATTCATCAGAACCCAAAGCCTGGAACATAGATCCCTTTTATTCTTAGTGGTTACATAAGAAAATGACTGCATAAGGTCTTGAGAAATCCTGAGCAGTGAAACTTTCAAAGGACTGGATGTCAAAGGGAGAGGAGAAGATATTAGCACAACCAGGTAATAAGATAGAATAAAGAAAGAGAAAATAATAAGAACTCAGAGTCTGGAAGAAATCTATGTGAAGTTTAGTGAGCTGAAGGAAACATGTTGATATTGATCACCACTGTCCTCTATCATAGCATTCCAGTTAGTTCTTTCACAGCATCTGTAAAAGTCATTACTAGCTTATTGCATTTATTTATTTTTTTCTGTCTGCTGCACCAGAATATAAAAGAGATTGGAGTAGGCACTTTGCCCGATTCTTTTTTTTTCTCCCCTCTCTGTCTCTATAATAATGTCTAGAACATAGTATGCACTCAAAAAACTGCTTAGGAGAAGAATACATGAAGGCTCATAGGTGCAGAGTAAGTGATGGCTTTTCTTTTTCCTCTTTTTTCTTTGATAAATTTTTTAATTTAAATTTGAAGCAAGCTTGTTTTACATGTCAATCCCAGTTCTCTCACCCTCTCTTCCTCCCCTGCCCCCCCAACCCCCATCCCATCCCCCTTTGCTCCCCAAGGAGGATGAGGTCATCCATGGGGATTGTTCATAGTCTGCCATATCATTTGGGGCAGGGCCTAGGCTGACCCCATGTGTCTAGGCTGAAGTAGTATCCTTTTATGTGGGATGGACTCCCAAAGTCCATTCATATACTAGGGATAAATACTGATCCATAACCAGAGGCCCCATAGACTACTTAGTCCTCCTATCTAACACCCACATTCAGGAGTGATTGTCTTTCTTATCCTTAAGTGTTTGTAGCCTCACATGGTATTAAAACACACAAACTGTTAGTTGGTGACTGCTAATTGGGAGCTGGCTTAAATAAAAAGTGAGGAATATAATTTGAATCATATTCAGATGCAAGAACAACCCAACTTTATATTTAATTTGTTCATGTTGTTCCTTCTTGTGCTACTCTATATTCTTCCATGAGAGATTTGCCTCTCAGAGAGACCTTGTACATTATTTTTTGTTTGTTTGTTTTGTGGTAAATATGGTCCTATTCCAAGAATAACACAGCATTAGCATAATCAAATATAGCCAAGAAAGTTTCATTCTGTACAGACATCAGAAGTCAGACCCCTGAAATACTCAGCACATTCTAGATTCATGAAATCCACAAGGCATTGGTGTGACTTTCATAATTAAGCTAACTTAATTACAACATCCAAGTTGTAATATATTCACTTTATGCAAATACATCAGTCAAGAGCAAAATGTGACAGTACTGGAAAATCATATTTTTCATGAAAAACAAGGGTGACTCATTAGGCATGCATCCCACAAAATCTGTTTTGTATTCAGAGAGCCAAGAAAGTATAGATCAGATCACATTTCTGAAAATCTTACTTTGTTAGAAACACTGGATCTGGGTGACTGGCTCTTGAAAGCTGAGCTAATCAATCAGAAAAATGATGACATCCATTCTTTAAGGTTAATTGTACTTTCAATTGCCTTAAAGAGATTATGATTTTATGGTAATGAGGTAATGTTAATGTTCAAAAATTCAGGTCAGTTACATTGAAGTTTTTAACAAGAAACAGGATGCCAGGAAAGACTAAGATTTTCTTTTAAATTAAATGACTCAGGTATCCTACATTGCTTCCTCAGAGAAATACCTTTAAGACCTCAACAATCCTAATTTTTAAAATAACTGGCAGCTTCTAGTCATGTAGTTGTTAACGAATATACAAAGGGACTACAAATGGAAATGCCCTTGACTTTTCAGTGGAATGTGTGTGAGCATGCTTATGACTGTAAAAATTTGTTTCCTGTAAATATTTTAAGGTTTACCAGTTCCCTGGCTATTCTGGGCATTCACTTTATGCACTGTTGCTATAGTGAGCCCCACCATCTTTCTTGATTTTGGGAAATATCTGGACTTGTAATTTTTGTTCATATTCTTATCAGAGTTAAAAATCCACTATAAGCAAAATAGATCTAAACATTAGTGCTAGGAATCTGTCAGTAGGAAGCACAGTTATTATTTCTAGAGGGCCCACTTACAGCATGGTGGGGGGCACAGCTGAGTGGAAGCAGACACTATGAAGAAATCAAAACAGACAACTTGGATAAGAGAAGTAGGGTTGAGGGCATTGCCAGAAGCTGCATGAAGAGCAAGGACCTATAGACCTACCTGTTAGTACTAACAATGAGTTCAGGATTCTTTATATAACTAAGAATAAATCCATCTATAGTTCCTGAAGATCTCATTAGGTCTTTTGGTAGTAACTACACCTGTCTTTCTTAGCCTAGATACACCCCACAACCCACCCTCAGTGTTGTATGTGGGGGTGGGAGTAGGGCGGGGGAAGGGTGGAGGAGACAGAGGAGGCCAGAGGTTGATGTTGGTATTGTAATCTGTCTCTATATATATCCTCATTTTGAGATAGGGTCTCTTCCCTCCCCCTCCATTTTTATTTAAATTTGAAACAAGGTTGTTTTACATATCAATCCCTGTTTCTTCACCCTCCCTTCCTCCCCTGACCTCCCCCCCACCAACCCCCATACCATTCCCCTTTGCTCCTCAGGGAGGGTGAGTCCTTCTATGGGGAGTGTTCAAAGTCTGCCATATCATTTGGAGCAGGGCCTAGGCCCTCCCCCATGTGTTTAAGCTGAAAAAGTATCCCTCTATGTGGGATCGGCTCCCAAAGTCCATTCATATACAGGGAGATAGTGATCCATTACCAGAAACCCCATAGACTGCCCAGTCCTCCTTACTAACATCCACATTCAGGGAGACTGGGTCAGTGCTATGCTTGTTTCCCAGCTATTAGACCAGGGTTCATGAGCTTCACCTTGTTCAGGTCAGCTGATTCTGTGGGTTTTTCCAGCCTGGTCTTGACCCCTTTGCTTATTACCTCTCCTTCTCTGCAACTGGATTCCAGGAGTTCGGCTAGTGTTTAGCTGCTTCTGCTTTCATCAGCAAATAGATGAAGGCTCTATGATACTATGATACTATGAAGGCTCAGAACTAAATAGAGAATTCTCAATGGAGGAATCTAAAATTGCGGAATGACACTTAAGAAAGTACTCAACATCCTTAGCTACCAGGGAAATGCAAATCAAACCAGCTCTGAGACACCATCTTACTGCTGTCAGAATGGCTAAAATCAAAAACACCAAAGACAGTATATGTTGGAGAGGATGTGGAGAAAGGGGCACACTCCTCCATTGCTGGTGGGAATGCAAACTCATACAACCACTTTGGAAAACAGTATGGCATTTTTTCAAGAAAATGGGTATTAGTCCTCCTCATGATCCAGTAATTCCACTCTTAGGCATATACCCAAAAAATTCAACACTCATATATCAAGAACATCTGTTCAACTATGTTTATAGCAGTATTGTTTGTAATAGCAAGAACCTGGAAGCAATCTAGGTGCCCCTTAACTGAAGAATGTATGGAGAAAATGTGGTACATTTACACTACTCAGCAGAAAAGCAATGGAATTCTGAAATTTTTTGGGAAATCGATGGAACTTGAAGAAACCATTCCAATTGAGGTAACCCAGTCACAAAAAGAGAAACATGGTATGTACTCACTCATTTATGGATTTTAGACATAGAGCAAAGGATTACCAGCCTACAGTTTATACTGCCAGAAAAGCTAGGCAACAAGGAGGACCCTAAGGGAGACATACATGGTCCTCTGGAGTAGAGGAAAGGAACAAGATCTCCTGAGCAAACTGGGATCATTGAAGGAGGGGAAAGGGAGTTAGGAAAAAGAGAAAGGGAGATAGGCAGAATTCACTGATTGCCTGTTCTGCCTGGCCAGTAAGCTCCATGGTGCTCTTGTTTTTACTTCCTCATTGTTGGGTGGGATACTTGTCATGCATTCCCTTTGCAGTCCACACTTTCATATGAGTGTTAGACATTGAACTCAGGTCCTCATTCTTATGTGGCATGCACGTGACTGATACATTTATCTCTTCAGTCTCCAAGACCTCTCTGTTCCAGAGGAACCTTGGCACAGTACATCTACTCTTGGAATTCTTACATACTTCTTAAATTGCTATGATGGATCTCTTGACATCAACCCCCTCCAGCTGTGTACATCTGCTTCTCCCAGCATCACCATATATCTTCCCATATTTGCACTCCAGTTAAGCCCTAGATTTCTTAACAGTGATGACATTCCATACTTTAGTGCATTCTGCATATTAAATGGTTATAGTCAGTCTTGGATCTGTCTTCTTTCCAAGCCTTGACACATTCACTTATCTTTATTCATTCAATATCTCCTACTAGGACTTCTTAGTCTTCCTCCTAAGTAACCCTTTAGAGAAATCAACTTACCATATAGAAATGTTCTTCTTAAAATCCAAACTGGGCAATTATATTTTCTTTTATAACATGTCTGTGCTCTTCTACTGTGTTTAGAGAAAACTTCACATTCCTCACCCTACGTTCCAAGATTTTCTTCTTTTTCAGCTCATGTATGATCTTTTCTCTTGTGTGTGTGTGTGTGTGTGTGTGTGTGTGTGTGTGTGTGTGTGTATGTGTGTGTGTGCGTGCACACTGGCCTTTACTTGCATAAATGAGTGGCCTTGTCAGAGACTTTGCACAATTTCCTTCCTTAGCTTATGTACCTGGACAATATCACACAATACACATACACATTTATATTTTTTTTGCACAATTTCATCTTTGTGTCTTCCACAGCTCTATTTAATACTTTCACTAAATTCTATGCAAAGGAGGTCCTTCTCTGTTTTTTTCTATTTATCTCTCTCTTTTTTAATAAGGAGAACTAATATCAATGTACTTTTAAGCAATTTGCTACCTTTTTTATATCCTTTATTCTTTGTTGTTGTTTTGTTTACATCTATTACAACTTACAAAACAACCCATATATTCTACCTTTTGTACCTCACACTGAATCTGGCATATAATAGAGGGTCAGTAAGTTTGTATATAAGTGAGTTGGGATACAAAGCAAGGCTATTCAGTCTTCCTACATACCTTCCTTTTGTCCTGAGAATATGTATGTAGAGCATTTAGTCTTCAAGGTGAAGATCCAGGCAAGTCACTATAGGTATGGTCTCTCTTTCATAATTACGTTTTAATCCTCTTTGTTCTGAGAAAATTAGGCAGGGAATAGGCAGAAGTTATTTCTAATTTCATTAATTTATTTCATTTTCTAAACTTCACATTTGGTTATCCTTTTCTGACTCAGAAGGAACATTCTTTCAAATGTTTTCAGGTCTAG
Source organism: Cricetiscus sungorus (assembly GCA_030556225.1). Taxonomy (NCBI): domain Eukaryota; kingdom Metazoa; phylum Chordata; class Mammalia; order Rodentia; family Cricetidae; genus Cricetiscus; species Cricetiscus sungorus. The sequence goes on from JANBXA010000253.1 coordinate 15,136,671, forward strand.
TAACTGTGAACACATTTTTTTTTCTTCTGCTTGGGAAATCAGGCAAAAACTCAGTCTAATTCCATAACATTGCTCTTTCCATATCACTTGGCTGATATCACTGATAAACACCAGCAATTGGTGTCACAATTTATGGAATGTTTGTCACCAGTACAACTGCCTGTACATTTCTCCAAACAGTGTGAGTACACTGGAGAGAGTTCTCCCACTTTAGATATACCAACTTCTGGGTTTAAGCTTTTGAATTTTGTTCAGTGTTAAGTCAAGTACCTGAATTACTGTTTTCAGACATTTCGAGACTTAGTCAGTCTTTTGTTTTGTTTTTTATTTCCCATTTTCTCCTTTAGAGCAAGAGTATCATAGAAAGCCTGAAATCCTGGGCTGAAAAGAGAATTGAAGATGACAGGTCTTATATTATCTTCTGATTGCTAACATGAAGTACTTAATCGCTCAAACTCTGGAAGGATAAAGGAAGTTCGAGAAACTCAAAACTCAACAGAACCTTTAAGGCCAATGGTTCTCAATCTTCCTAACACCATGATCTCTTTCAAACATTAAATTTATGTTTTTAATTTCATTTTGCATTTCAACCAAATTCTCACTCCCACTCCTCCTCCTGCCCCCTGAACTTACCTCCAGCCCATTCCTCATTCACTTCTCCCCACAAGGTAAAGTCTCCCATGGGGAGTTGATGAAGTCTGACACATTAAGATGGGGATGGGGGGTGGTAGGACCAATCTCCTCCACTGTAACCTTTTCATACAGTATCTCATCTTGTTGTGATCTTCAACCTTACAATTATTTTTATTGTCATTTCACAGCTATAATTTTGCTACTGTAATGAATTGTAATGCACATATATGTGATTTGCAGGATATCTGATTTTGCAACCCCTGTGAATGGGTTGTTTAATCATTAAAGAGATCGCAACCTACAGGTTGAGCACTGCTGTTTTAGATTAAAGAGACACGGTGTTTACCTTTTATGAGCCTTCCACAAATAACTTACAAATCTAGAAAATGAAGACATCCTATTTAGGACTGAGTGCTGCTGATATTCTCAGTGTCGGCACATTGCTGAGAAGTGGGTCTCTATGCTGATTAGCATCTCCTACAGCAAAGGGTGAGGGTTGGGCAATGCTCCATCTCAGGACATCACAGCACATCCTTAGAAGTCTTAAGGACCTGTTCAGAAGAGAAGGTGACAAGACTGTAAGAGTCAGAGGTATGGGGGTGTCCAAGGAAAAAACATTTACTAGATATGAATAAGGCTTTGATGTGATGATGAGCTCACAGAAACTGTAACAGCACACTAGCCCTACACAATTTGAAGTCAGATAAATCTACCATGAAGAAGAGGAGGTAGGCACAAAGTCCCACACCTCACCCAGAAGCTATTTGGAATCATTAGTTGCTGGGAGAGGAAAATCAGTTTCCTCCACAAGGTGGAGTGTATCAATGACACTCAAGGGTAGCTCCATGCTCAGGACAGGATGGCCAGCACTAAAAAGACTCCACGTTTCCTTCATGTGTGCTCGTTTTGATTAAGTTTGCTTTGTGTTTTAAGACTTTATCAGAGAAATGAAAGTAATTGTATTTGGGTTGGTAAAGGGGAACTGAATGAGGTGGGGTAGGGAAGAGAATATGAACAAATATATTGTATGAAAGAAATCTCAAAGTAAATAAAATAAATAAATGAGTAGACAAGAGATAGACTAATCTTAACTTAAAAAAATTACAGAACGTAAAATAGTGTGACCTTTACTTAGTAGTTGGTAGCTCTTTTACATATAAGCTTGCAAGAAATTACATATTATCTATTTCAATTGCTTGCTAAAAAATCCCTATTCAAAACTAAGAGAAGAAATCAATGATAACTGCTTTGTCACTACTTTTCTTGTGGAGTATGAATGTTGCAATGTCTTGAGAGGCATTATGTCAATAAGCAGGTCTTTCATTGCCCAGACTGGCTCACGTTGACTTCAGTCTATCTCTCAATCTCAGGATGTCTATCAACAGAATTCTTCTTCTGACATTCACCTCTAAGACAACTCTCCTCTATTTAGTGGCTTGATGTGTTTTGTAATGGCAAGAGCCATCAACTGTAGGTTTTTGTTTCTATAACCAGAGTCAAATTACATGATGTAAACATTACAGTTTTTTTTTATTATACCTGAAGTAAGAAATGTAGAAGACCCAGCGAGATAATGTATGGAATCACTTCAGTTGTTGTAAGTTGAGAATAGATTTAGCCAAAGGGACTACAAATTCATCTGTTCATGAATTTAAGGTAAGATGAATAGTGCTTTTTCTGATGCTCATACACATATTCTTTCAGAAATAGTTGTTGAGTATCGGTAATGTGCTAACCAAGTCTTCACATGTGAGACCTTGAGCACATTAGTGAAGTGAACAAAGTAGATATTTCACCTTAAAATGTTCACATTCAAAAAGAAAAATGAACACTATGTGATGATATGATAGAATATGATAAATGATATATAAGGAAAAGGGAGTTCAGATTTACAGAGAAGAGAAATGGTGTTCTATTCACTATTCATTACATGTTCAACTTTGCCTGTTAAGCCTGAAATAACTCCACTCTCATTCCACCAGAAGAACTTCAAGGGGCCTTTGGCATGCTTTTGATCCTCCTGAAAGCTTTGGGGGAAGAATTGAGAGCCATAGTGGATGGAGCTGATGTAGAATTACAAGTTTGTAGTTTATCAGGGAAGAGCATTTAAGGTAGCCTCTCTACTATTGCTCAGATTGTTAGCTGGGGTCATCCTTGTAGGTCTCTAGATATTTTTCTAGAATCAGTTTCTCATGGTTCCTTCTATTATGGTATTTCTTTTCTTGTTCTCATCTTTTTGTCTCCCGACTCAATCTTCCTGGTCCCCATATTCTCCTCTTATTTGATAATGAGATGAATAACTAAACAGAAGCAGACACCCACAGGTAAACACTGTTACAGCAGGTTTGCCTCCTCCCCCCTCCTCCTGCCTGGTCCCACACCTGTGCCAGCCCCAAATAATGCACAGAGATGCTGTATTAGATATAAAGCTGTGGGTCTGTTACTAGCATTACTTATTTGTTAGCTCGCTCTTAAATATTAACCCATTTCTATTAATCTAAGTATTTCCATGTGGTCTTATCTTAACAGAGAGAGGGCCTGGACCTTTACTCCCTTGGTCTTACATGTTGACTCTTCCTCTATCTATCCCCGGTTCTTAATTGTCTCCTAGTCTCACCTATCTTGCTCTCCTATTAGCCAACAGGGCTCTATTCATTAATCAATAAGAGAAACATATTTATAGAAAGACATCTCCCATCAAAACACTGTGCCAAACTCCTGGAATCCAGTTGCAGAAAGGGAGGAGTGATAAGCAAAGGGGTCAAGGCCAGGCAACAGAAACCCACAGACACAGGTGACCTGAACAAAGGGTAGCTCATGGATCCCAGAGTGATAGCTGGGAAACCATCATTGGACCAACCCAGACCCCCTGAACATGGGTCTCAACTAGAAGGTCTAGGTAGTCTATAGGACCTATGACAGTAAAACCAGGATGTATTCTTGATGCACAAAAGGACTTTGGGAGCACATTCCTTATGAAGGGATACTCCCATAACCTAGAGACAGAAGGGAGAGCCTAGACCCTCAAATGACTTGACAGATTTTGATGATCACTCCTGGAAGGCTTCACCCTCTCTGTGGAGTGAGTGGGGAATGGAACTTGGCATGGGAGGATGGGAGGGAGAGGGAACTGGGATTGATTTATAAAATAAAAAAAGAAAATAATAAAAAAATTTAAAAAACAAGTTGTTAGCATAAGGAAGACCTGAGCTGAATTATTGTTAGCAAAATTTACAAGAGATGTATGCTATAGCTGGCATCTAAAGAGCTACAGAGTTATAATAATTATATTTGGTGAATAATACTAATAACTTAAAAAGTAGAAGTAATAATCTTTTAAATCATCCACTTTCTTTTTATCTTTTTTTCTGTTGATGTTATTGTTGTTATTTTTGCAGTGCTTAGGATTGAACCCAGGACTTTGAAAATATTAGGGAACTGCTGTACCACTAGAGTATTGTCCCAGCATTTTCCTGCCTTGTTGTTCTTTATTAGTTTCTTTAGTAAAGATTTTTCTGTACACACTGGTGATCTCAGGTGGTTATTTGCAATGACCTTTGTAAAAAATAAAATATGAGCAAAAAAAACTTATGTTAGGGATTTTAGAATTAATCTTATGGAAGATTGATGACAAAATAGATGCCAAATGGTGAAATTAATAACAGCCTGTGGGTGACAGGATTGAGTATGATATCTGAGTAAATCCAACATTCAGGATCCTGATCTACAATTTCCGAAGACTTCTCCTCTACCTGACGGCAGGCAGGATTAATGAACCTCAGGTTCAGCACTACTTGCAACAAGCTAACACTTCTTAATGCCTATCCCCTACTCCCAGAGTACATCCACTCCCTTGGGCTCCATACTAGACCTAAAGCTCTAGTAGATTTACCAGAGACCAGGCAGGTCCTAGGGATCCCAGATAAGACACATGCCACTAAAGCACTTAAAGTTCACTCATTATTCCAGACTGCACTCTTTACCCTGACTCAATATCCTGGTCTACAACTTCAGTAGTCTTCTGCTTTACCAGAATCAAGGCAGGATCTAGGGAACCTACGACCCCCAAAATCCTAGCAGAGACACCTTACTGGATATGAAGACTCACTAGCTACCAGAAACCTTGGCCACTTAATCTGGAAGACCAGAGAAGAAACAGAAACCAAGGAACAAAACACTCATCTAACAAAGAGGGATGCAGCAATCAACACCTATAATTCTTTGAAATCTAGTATAAGAACATATCAATAACTAAAGGAGCAAAACAAAAACAAACAAACAAAAAGAAAAACAGGTTAATCAATGAAATCAAAGAACCAAGCATAAATCCCCATGACTATGGACACCTAATTTTTGACAAAGAAGCTGGAATTATATAATGAACAAAGGAAAACTTCCTCAACAAATGGTGCTAGTCTAACTGGATGTCAGCATGTTGAAGAATACAAATAGATCCATATCTATGACCCTGTACAAAACTCAAGTTCAAATGGATAAAACACTTGAATATAAATCCAGATAAACTAAACCTGATAGAAGAGAAAATGGAAAATAGCGTTGAACATATTGACACAGGAGACAGCCTCCTGAATAGGACACTAAGATAGAAACTTTATAAATGGAGCCTCATGGTTTCTATAAAGCAAAAAACACCATCAAGAGGACAAAACAGCAGCCTAGTGAATGGGAAAAGATATTCATCAACCCACATGTGAGAGATCTAATTTTTAAAATATATAAAGAACTCAAGAAAGTAGACATCAACGAACCAAATAATCCAATTTTAAAATCGGGTTCAGATCTAAACAGAAAATTTTCAACATAGAAATCTCAAATGTTCTAGAACCACTTAAAGAAATGCTCAATATCATGGAAATGCAAATCAAAATATCTCTGAGCTTCCATCTTACAACTATCATAATGACTAAGATCAAAACCACAAGAGACAGCTCATGCTGGAGAAGATGTGGATCAATGGGAACACTTCTACATTGCTGGTAGGAAAGTAAACTTGTAGAGCCACTTTGGAATTCAATATGGCAGTTTCTCAGAAAATTGGGAATCAATCTACCACAAGACCCTGCTATACCACTTTTAGGCATATATCTAAAGGATGATCAATAATATCACAAGGATACTTGCTTAACTATGCTCAACTATGTTCATAGCAGCTTTGTAACAGCTAGAAAACGGAAACAAGCTAGATGTCCCTCAATCAAGAAATGGATAAAAGAATTTGTACTTTACATAATGGAGTATTGCTCAGCTGTCCAAAACAATGCCATTATAAAATTTGAGGCACATGGATGGAGCTAGAAAACATCATACTGAATGAGGTAACCCAGATCAATAAAGACAAGCAAGGTATGTGCTCACTCCTAAGTGGATATTAGCTGTAAAATAAATATTAACTATGTTATGATCCACAGAACCAGAGAGACTTGAGCACAAGGAGTCCTCAAGTAGGGACACTAGGAATTACCTGGGAAGGGGAAATAAAAGAGATTTTTGTGAGCCAACAGTTGGCAAGTGGAGGTGAAATATGAGCAATCAAGTAAGGAAGATGGAGGGGGATTATATTGAGGGACTACTGGGAAAAAGGCATTTCAGAGTCAGGTGAAAACCTGTCATAAGGGAATCTCTCAGCAATCTTTAGGGAATATCCCAGCTAAGATTCTTAGCAATAATCGGCATATAGCTTAAATTGGATGTCTTCTGTGACCAGGTAAGACTTCAAGAGGAGGTAGCGGCCAGCCAACCCAGCCACATAACCTTTGACCTGCAGTGTATCCTGACTATGGGATTTGCTGGTGTAAGGGTAGCACAGAGATTAAGAAAGTGGCCAAGCAATGACTGGTCTAGCCTAAAACCCATGCCAGGAGAATAATCCCATCACTGATCATTGTCTGGCATCAAAGCTTTGTAGTTTATTCCTGTTGTGGTTGATTATGTAACAATACTTCACCATGTCCAGATTATAGTCCCCAATGCCTGCTCATTGTGCTTCATATCTGCTAGCTAAACTTTATACTGGAAGGGTTTCAGTCTCTCCAAACAGCACCACTAACTGAAAAACAAGGGTTTGCAACACATGAAACTTTGGGTGACACTCTACACTTAAAACAACATCCATTGCATTTTTTATTTAGGTTTAGAAGTCTGTTTTATAAACAATACTCCGTAATTTTATTGTATATCCAAGATATTTCTCATATTCTTTCTACAGAAATGATTGATAGTTTTCTGTTATTCTCTTGTAAAGAATAGCAGAGAACTGAAGGCAGACTGCTGGTTGACTCTACTTTGGCTGAGACAGTGATAAAGTTTATAAGTGATGAATAATGTATTGGGTACATCCGGCACCCTTAGCTCATTTCCTCTGGGTAAATCGGCCAAGTGGATAAGGCAACACTCTACTGGGACATTTTATTCCAAAAGAGCACTCCTGCTGTGTTTCTTTGTATTGCCTCCCAGTTTTGTGGGCACTTATTGTAAAAATGTGAATCCAAAACCTTGAAAATATTATTTTCTTCTGTGGTCCACTGGGAAATTGAGATATCTCATGAAGCATCCAGTGATCATTTTATGAGCTATCTATTATCAATGATTTGGTTTTTAGAATTATATTTTCATTTGGGCAAAACCACACACAATTTTATCCATATCAGTGGAAATGTAAAACAAATGACACATACTGTATCATTGTCTTCAGATGTGCTGCTGACAAAAAAAAAAGAAAATTTCCAAATAACAGTATCATGTTTTTAATCTTTCAAAGTTTCCATCTTATCTTTTAAGAAGCTAAATAATTCAGAGCCTTTCTCATTCTCAGAGAACAAATTTATCTTTGAAACTTTCCCTTAAATATACTGTCTAATCAAAGATCCACGCATTACTATAGTCTTTCAAAGTTCCTAAACATTCATTGAATTCCTGAAATATATATTTCATGAAATCAATTTGAAAACTATAGATCATATGTGAACAAAGAGCTGGCATTTCCATCCTCTGTCAAAAGCAGAAGTTAAAGCAAGCAAGCAAGCAAACAAACAAAAAAACAAAAAAAAACCCAAACAAAAAAAGTAAACACAAATACAACCCCACCAAACAAATGAAACCCCGCTGATCTTGAGTTGATGTTCATGAAGAAATTCAGCAGATCTCCCTTAGAGCACAGCATTACTACTTCACAGCCCCAAACGGGACTAGACATATACCACTTTAACTTAAACTCATCTTCCAAACTATATTTAAATTAAAAAAAATTCCTGGGTCAAAATTATAGGTGATCATTCATCACCTCCACTCTTTCTCAGTGGACAGTCTGGTCCTGAAGGATAAGCAAACAGACACATGTGCTTTTAGGGTGCATTTCTTTGTTTCTTCTTAGAGTCTTGGCTATATGTCCTTCACTGTGTTTTCCAATGAGCTTGATGAACTTGGTTCTAGAGGGAGGGCTACTGTCAGGGGAGCAGTTCAGCTGTGTAAAGTTACATCAAATAAAACCTGTTTTGGCAATAGCAGGCAATACGATTGCTCAACAGTGAGCTTGCCTAAGCATGAACAGACTGGGGAAAATGGAGCAGACTGTTGCACAGATGATGAAAAGCAACAGTTAGAATCAAAGATGGATGTCTTGATGCTAGGAGAACTGAAGAAGCCTTATGCATCAGATGCTATAACAGTTAAGCCACGCT